>CM061748.1:220732325-222113899 GCA_030979885.1 Lolium multiflorum
CTGGGATCTGGACCAAGGAGCAGGTTCAGGCGTGGAAGCCGTCGTGGACGCCGTGTACGCCAAGGGCGCTACTCTCTTCTGCCAGATTTGGCATGTCGAAGAGCCTCTGATACGGGTAAGATTCTTCCGTTCACTGTAGCTATCACTGTCAGTTGTTCTTCAGTCACACTTTCACACTAGGCTGCCATCAAGAACCGAAATGAGCAGCTTCAGCATGTCATCTGAGGCGAGCAGGCAGACAACTCTGAATTGATGTTCTGTGTTGCCATTAGAGGAACGACCCATCTCAAGCACAGATAAGCCGGTAGAGAAGAACGAAGAAAACTACTTCATGGATTTCTCCACCCCAAGGCCCCTGACCGTGGAGGAGATCCCTGGTGTCATCAAGCATTTCAGAATCGCCGCCCAAAATGCCATGGAAGCCGGTACAATAGCTTCAACTCATCTTAATTTAACGATTGCAAATGATTAGCCGAGCAGTGAACCGTCTGTTCACCAACGTGCGCGATCGAAGTCAATCAATGTGTTTGTGGCACGCGTGCAGGGTTCGACGGGGTGGAGGTGCACGCCGCCAACGGCTACCTCCTGGACCAGTTCATGAAGGACGGCGTCAACGACCGCGCCGACGACTACGGCGGCAGCCTGTCCAACCGCTGCCGCTTCGCCCTGGAGGTGGTCGACGCCGTGGTGGACGAGGTCGGGCCCGACCACGTCGGCGTGCGCCTCTCGCCCTACTCCACCTTTCAGTTGCCGCGACTCGGACCCGACGCACTGGCCGTGCATGGCCCGGAGCTCAGCCGCCGAGACGTCCTGTACCTCAACGTCGTGGAGCCGGAGATGGCGTTCGCAGAGGACGCCGACGGCGGCGAGGCGCGGCGGGTGATCCCGCACAGGCTGCACGGGATGAGGAGGCCTTCGAGGACGCCGATGGTCGGCGGAGGGTAATGGACAGGAAGGAAGGAACTGGCCGTCGCCGAAGGGTACGCCGACATGGCTGTCTACGGCAGGCTCTTCTTGGCCAACCCTGACCTGCCGGAGAGGTTCAGGTGGACGCGCCGCTGAACAAGTACCATCGGCCGACGTTCTACACCGACGACCCTCGCCGACACGGATTACCCGTTTCTTCACGATGGTGGCGACAGGTGATCAGCGAGGAGAATGGCGGATGAATTAGATGAGAAGATGCATGGAGAAGACCTGAATGAACTGCATGCCATCGTCGTATGCTCCTTCACTAACTCTTCCTGTGGATCTGCCGGCCTGAGTGCGTCTAGCTGTCTTGAGAACGTGCTGTTGTGCACTTTGCTTAATAATAACTTCCATGCAAAAGGCCAAACTAGGAGATGTGAGCATTCCAGGATCCTAAAGCGCCCCAAAGCAGACTGGCGCGCCGCACAAAAAAATCGTTCTCACTCACGCCCTGTGCCTCTTTGTCCGGCGCAGTCCAATACGGTGTCTGCGCCGAGGCCTGCTCTACACAGGGGACGCTCCGGACACGCCGGACACAACGCAAAGCGTGAGGGTCTTCACCCGTTTATGACTATTTCATAACCGTTCGTTCGCTTCTTTATTTCTCGTCGCGCACTCCTTCCCCACGCTCCCCACCCCGCCGCTGGATTTGCCGGCCGTTTCGACGGCTGGGATCACCCGAGAGTCGGCACTGCCGCGCCGGCTCTCTCGTCGCTTTTCACCTCCGTCGCTGGCCAGCCACACACAGACCGTAGAGCGCAAATCTGCCCCACCTCCGCATATAGAAGGTGTCTACTTACTTGTCGTGCAGGCGATAGGCCGCTGTTCATTGCCTGCCCCGCCGCGGTGTAGTTTAACCATTAATTTTGCTTCTGTATGATAGCGATTTATGAGATGCTTGTCCGATCACGGAGACGAGCAAGCCTTGGACGATGATATCCGGGAAGCATTTGCCGATCATCACGTCCCTCCAGGACATGATTGCTGAGGCGGAGAAGAGGAAGAGGCTGTCTGTGGAGGATCAAAGCCGAGAAAGAAGTCGGCTTCCGCAAAGGATGGAGGCACAACATGGCCGTACAACGATCACTTGCATTTAGTGTAAACACATGCCAATAATTTTCTGCGCCTGCATAGGATGAGCAAGGGTTTATTCATGAATATCCTCCACGGCGTTCGAGAGTTTGACCCCTACTTCAAGCTCAAGAATGATTAAGTGCTGCTTGCCGGGTTCTCGTCGATTCAGAAATGCACCGCCGCCATGAGAATACTTGCATACGGAGCACCTGCTGATACACATGACGACTACCTTCGCATGAGTGAGTCTACTGCCATTGAGTGCATTACAAGTTTTGCCGAGTTGTGGTGGGAAAGTTTGGCAAATATTACTTGAGAGGGCCAATTGAAGAAGAGACTCAGCGATCATGCGGCACACAATGCTAGAGGATTTCCTGGAATGCTTGGAAGCATCGATTACATGCACTGGTCATGGAAGAACTGTTGTCTGTTTGCCTGGCAAGGTATATACAAAGGGCGCCATGGATATTGCAGTGTGGTGTCAATGTGGCAGACATGGCATGGATTTGGCATTCTTTGTTTGGCATGGTGGGATCACACAATGACATCAACTTGTTGCAGCAGTGCTCCACCTCATGCAACTATTAGATCAATGGCCACTAATATACCAAAGGCTATTATCTAGCCGATGGTATATATCTAAAATGGGCCACTTTTGTCAAAACAATCTCGGCTCCATCAGGTTGAAGAATTGCCACTTTGCTTCGCGACAGGAGGCTTGCATGAAGGATGTCGAGCGGGCATTTGGTGTGCTTTAAACTCAATTTGCAATTGTCCGGTACCCTGCTCTAAGTTGGTCTCACGACCAAATGTGGGAGATGATGCAGGCTTGTGTGATCATGCAGAACATGATCATCGAGGATGACCGCAAGAATCATGTCAGGACACATGTTGGTCCCTACGGAGGTTTATCATGAGTTGCCTGCAGATTTTCTCGCCATGCACGCAGAGATACGTGACATCAATGTTCACGAGCAACTTCAAAATGATCTCGTTGAGCATATGTGGAGTATCATAGGATTATTAGCAAATGTCACGGCAACTTGATCTAGCCCCATTTATTACATTTGTTTAGTTGTTTTATTGTTTGTGTATTTTAATTTGAAAACAATCTCGGCAAACATATTTATTTGTATGCTATATTTAATAAATGGTTGTGTTTTCGAAAACCCTATAAAAAAGTTTGAGGGCGGCATTTGGGGGAGCGACGTCCCCCAAACGCAACACGAACAGAACACGTCCCCCAAACGCCCGGCGCCATTTGGTGGACGCGGCTGGAGATGCTCGATAAATCTTGAGGTACTTTTGATTTTATTATCACTATAGGTGAATATTTTTATTAATCCTCGTGAATGTTTTTTCTAAACCTCGTGAACTATTTTCTTAAACCTCACGAAGAATTTTTGGAACTTGTATGAACATTTTTTAAGGCCTGCGAACATTTTAAAATCTTGCGGTTATTTTTTTAATTGCACGAGCATTTTTTTAAACCTCGCGAACAAAGATTTAAAGCTTGCGTTTTCTTGAATTGTTTGAACATTTTGTTTAACTATGCAAACATTTTCGAAACCTTGCGATTTTTATAATTGCACGAACAATTTTTCAATGTTGTGAACAACATTTTTAAACCTTGTGATTTTTTGAATTGTTTGAGCAATTTATGAACTATATGCACATTTGTAAGGCTCATGAACATTGTGAAGCCTTGATTTTTTAATAGTACGTACATTTAATTGTACGATTATTTTGGACTATCCTACCATTCTTTTTGAAACCTATGGAATATTTTTTGTTGAACTTTCCAAATAATTTTTGATCACATGAACATTTTATTTGAACTTGTGAACAACTTCTTAAAACTTGTGAACAAGTATTTTGAAATTTCTAGATATATTTTTGAACGAGCGAACAATTTTCTTAATGACCCAGACATTTTCAAAAACTCGTGAACTTTGTAGAATGTTATTAAAACATTCACGTGTGTTTCAATTTCTATATATAAGGCCTAAAAAGGCCAAAGAAAGATTAATGTGGTTCTTTTTTTTACTTGTGTTCGGAATAGTTCTGTATCATGTACACATTATTGTTTCCTTGGTATATGTACCATCACATAGTTGACATGTACTACCTCCATTCAAAATAGATGTCTCAATGTCTATATATATTTCTGAACGAAGGTAGTAGATGGAAACGATAAAAAGTAGAATGAAGGGGTGCCTCTATCAATAGTGATGTCGAAGATTAGTCTGAATTCTCGGGGATGATATACACAGATTGGTTCGACATCCAAATTAAGATAAACTCGGCGCAGTATTTTAGAACTTCAGTAAACAAAAGGAATTCAGTACATGCGAATCCAGGGAACCCAAACTTGTGAGTATTCCAAAAACGGGCCCATAGAAACCAAGCTAGTACATGTATCCAAAAGAAAATAAAATCACTAACTAAATTTTCACAACAAATCGGTAGATCTGTGACTATGTACTTCTATTCACTAACGTAAGATGTTCTAGATAATTTTAGCAACTAGATACAAAACAAAATAAGTAAACCTACAATACCAAAATTAGACTAGATACAAGAAAAAATGAGGAACTTAAAAAAAGACGTTACGAAGGAGTATTTCTCCATCCCAAAACTGAAAAAAAGAAAACTGTCTCGATATACGAGAATCCTCCTATTCCCTCCTGCTGCACATTCTATGTAGAGGAGTAGTTTATGTCGCAGTGCTTGGCTGCCAAACTCTAGTGTTTCTGTTATTTTAAAAAAATAAAAGATATTTTTACAAGTTACTAAAAATTTTGAAAATAATTTTACAAGATATCACTACTAGTACCATGTGCACCAAATCTCTTTTATAGTTTTCTCTGCCGCATGACCGCAGCAGTGACCTCAACAAATCAAGTAGAGTCAACAATATGGTGCCTTGTTGACTCTCACGTGAGTGATCTTGCAAACAAACCGTGCCAGGTTCACTGAACCCCCTCCGGCGGTTTAGGAGTATTAAATCTTCCAAAGAAAATCTTTAAAGGAGACGGTGACACTTTGGTCCACCGCCGGCTGCCGCTTCTCAGCATAAACCGAGGGAGGTGCCATATATAGTTGCCAAGGAAGGAGGAGAAGAGAAAGCAGAGCAAACAAGACAGAAGGAAGATACTTTCAAAAAAAAAAAAAGACAGAAGGAAGATGGTCGACGCCGCTGCCGCAGCCCCCCTCCTCACCCCCTACAGGATGGGGAGATTCGAGCTCTCCCACAGGTTCGCCTCCTGTTCGTCCAATCTCTTCTTCTTTTCTTTGCACGGAAATCCCAATCTGCATCAAGAATCGTTTCTTTAGGTCTTCTGTTTAGGCGATTTGTGCAACAGAGAAACCAATTTGGGTGAGAGAGCTGCCAAGCAAGTTTATCACTAATTTTCTCAAAACGAGGAAGAATTTTCTTTTTGAAAATCCCAAATATGGAAGATTAATGCAGGGCATAGACTGCAGAAGAAATAATGAAAAAAAATCGAACCGCAGAAGATGGTTTCCTCATCTTTATTTTCGTGTGGATGTTTTGCTCTCCTGAATTTTGTTATTATACTGCTGCACTGTTGTTTGCATCTTGTAATACCATCAAGAACCATATTCGGCTCACAATTTTGACCGCCAAGAAGATTCATGGACAGAAGCATAATGATCAGGTGTTATTATGCAAGGTTTTATCGTTGTTATTGCAAATATTGGACTGCATTACGTATTCAGATATGCGTAGGAGGTGTTTTTTAGGAAGAGGAAGGCAATGACTCCTGCCCTGTGCATCCTCCTCGGGTGCACACAACCATACTATGTTACAAACTATGCCAGGCAGGCATCACTGCCAAACACATTGGATTACAAGAATATACAAACACAAGGTCGTCTTGCATTGGCCTCACTACAACTATTTTCTCCATCATGGCATCATCTCCCACAACCTATGACTGAAAAAGGCAATGAAAAGTATGTGAAGGAGATGCTCCAATACAAAATTTGATGTTTTTGGAAGAACAGTGAGTTTTTATTGTTAACCCAAACAATCTGTCATTGCTGTATAATTGTTCGATGAACATACGCTATTTGTAAAAGTTACACCCAAATGATTCCACTCCACTTGGAGTGTGTCGTCAGCAAATGGCAAACAAAACTTAAAAATATGTAAACGATTCCGATGAATTTAATGCGGAATACCTGCTATTTTGGTTACAACACGTGCCCCTGAACTGTATCTGTTTGTTCCTGAAAAACCAGTTCGATGAATCATGTCACTCTTCTATACTTGATGATCCACTTATTCCTGATAGCTTTCTGTTTCTGTTTAGGGTAGTTCTTGCACCACTGACAAGGGAGCGATCCTATGGAAATGTTCCTCAGCCACATGCCATACAGTATTATCAACAGAGAACAACCAAAGGGGGCCTTTTGATTGCTGAGGCCACTGGAGTTTCAGAGACCGCTCAAGGGTGTGTATGCCATACCCTTAGGCTGTGGCTCATTAGTCATGTTTAATTTGTTCTTCTCAATTTTATTACTTGTAAAGATGACATGTATCGTATTACCCTGTATATGCATGCAAGGTACAAAGATACTCCTGGCATTTGGACAAAGAAGCAGGTAGAAGCATGGAAGCCGATCGTGAGTGGGGTTCGTGGGAAAGGAGGAGTATTTTTCTGTCAGATTTGGCACGTAGGAAGAGTCTCTAATCATAGTAAGTTTACATGCTCTAATAATTATCCTTAAACTTAATGTAATCACAATTATTTCGCAAGCTGGATAGCCTCAAATAGATTTTAGACTTTCGGTTCAGCTCAGCCACATCTTATGCTATTATTCATTTATTCATGAACATTCTGTACAGTTAGTCATGGTTTTATGGCAGCATAAGTTATCTCATGTTTCTTGTAAATGAAATGGCATTAGTAACCATGTAGTCATTCCAATAGTCACGATTTTTATCTTACTAACACATGTTCGTTATCTATTTGCAGCGTTTCAGCCTAATGGGCAGGCTCCAATTTCGAGCACCGATAAGCCACTCAAACCTGTAGCGAGAGCAAATGGCATAGATGTGGCTACATTCTCAACTCCTAGGAGACTAGAGACTGATGAAATCCCTTCGATCATTGACGATTTCAGGGTTGCTGCTAGAAATGCAATTGAAGCTGGTAAGTAGCAATATTTCTCTCATTTTGCGCTCCATATGTCAAGAATGTGCTATTACCGTACAAATTACAGATTTATCATTCATCCAAATTAGTATCTCGATAAAATTAGCATACAAAGGTTTAAATCAATGTTGTGTCAAGTATCTAACAAATACCTACTGAATTATTCAACATCCTGTGACTCCCTAAGAAAAGGGATATCTAATCTCAGTGCCTTGGTTTGTAGGATTTGATGGTGTTGAAATTCATGGAGCTCATGGTTATTTGATTGATCAGTTCTTAAAGGACCAAGTCAATGATCGTACCGACAAATATGGTGGGAGCTTAGAGAATCGTTGCCGGTTTGCGTTGGAAGTAGTCCAGGCTGTGGTTGAGGAAATTGGAGCTGATAAGGTTGGGATAAGGCTCTCACCCTTTGCAAATTACTCAGATGCATCAGACTCAAACCCAGAAGCTCTAGGCCTATACATGGCACATGCGCTTAACAAATTTGGAATTCTCTATTGTCACATGGTGGAACCACGGATGGTGAAAATTGGTGAAAAGTTTGAATCTCCACATAGTCTTCGCCCCATAAGGGATGCTTTTAAGGGAACATTTATCGTAGCTGGTGGGTATGGAAGGGATGATGGAAATAAAGCAATCTCTGATAGCTATGCGGATTTGGTTGCATATGGGCGCTTGTTTTTATCCAATCCTGACTTGCCCCGGAGGTTTGAGATAGATGCTCCTCTCAACAAGTACATTAGAGAAACTTTCTACATCTCCGATCCAGTTATCGGATACACTGACTACCCGTTTCTGCCATCCAATGTCTAATTGGACCTTTCAGGAGTGAGCTCTCCCTCCTCTCATAGGAGCATCTACCATGTGAATCAGTAGTATTAAAGGAATAAGATCGCCGGTTTCAATGCTCATGTGTATGGACATAGTATGGATAAAATGTATGATTGTTGCAATTTAAGAATTTCACATGTAGGAAGTGAAAAACTAAAGTGAGAAGGAAATCAAGCAGTCATTCTTTTTTTGTTGTAAACTAGCTTAATTAGTTTACATGCAAGTTGTGTGAGCCTAATTTAATCACAAGGGCTTACCTATTTCCTCCTTTTCGCTCCCACATGTGTTACCTTAGTCATCGACTTACAACATGTCAACTACTCATGACGTGGAAAATAAATATGACAATGATTTGCAGACTACCAGTACTCCATTAGGCAGGCCAGCCAGTATTGTCTTGTGTTGTCCTACTGACAACTAACATCACAGGGGCATATTATCCAGGTAGTTAAAATACAATTGCAGATCACACATCATGAGCATATGAATGGCAACAAGGGCCTTTTCCCACCCATCATTTTTATGCTTTTATCAAATGATGAAGAAAATCCTGCATATCCTTTTGGTGGTTTGTGAGTATCAACCATTTTCCATTTTTTTTGTCGCTACGGTGCCAAATTAGAATTGCTTTACCAGTAAAAAGAGAAACATAGGTTCTTAGTGAATCGTGCTTTTTTGCCCTTCTGTTTGAACTATTTTCCCATATTTTTTTGTTGTCATTGTCCCTTCATTTGTATTATTGCAACTTCTTGTTTTTATGTTTGATAGAACAGGACACATTGTACTCGTAAAACTGTTGAGGATGATTCAGCTACAAATGTTGTTTGGTCCCCTTGTGAATCCAGCTTAACTAATAGTCCCTCTGTCTCACATTATATTCACGATGCAAGTGGACAGGCCGCAGGCCCGTCCGCCCTATCCGCTCCATCCGCCAACACTAATCATATAATTAGCGGCGTCCGCGTCCGCTGATTCTCCTGGCCGTTGTTTCCGGCGGACAAGCAGGCCGCCTGCTGCTAGCTTTCACAAGTAGAACGGAGCCGTGTACTTTTTGATGGAATGGCTACAATTTTATGAACTCTCAGGTTCTCAATATTCTCAATACAATCAGGATGAATCATAAACCTTTTTTTTTTTTGCATAGCTCTAAACCAGAGCCTACAGAACTCAGCTGAACATAACCTCGTATAGCCAAGTTGGATCTGGGTTATGTCATCGAATACAGAAATTACTTCAAGTTTGATCACATAGTCACTTTAACAACCACATGGGTCTCACCAAAACTTCAACAAGTTTACTAGCATAGTACTCTGAACAAAAAACTAAAGCACATAAATTAAGCCTTGAATGAAGGATCCATTCCTCTGATGCAGGTACATATCTCAGTCACAAACATGAAGAGTCTTCAACGGTACTGTAAGGAAAAGACTGACAAGTTAAAAGACTTTACACAGATAAGAGGTTCTGAACTATACTTTCACCTACAAGTGTAATTGTAGTGAACACAGAATGCAATAGAAAACCAAATAGTGCATATAATTGTAGTGATCACAGCCTTATTTGACAGATTTGATTCAAGGATCACAAGAACACTAGATTATCTATAACTCACAACAGTAAAAGAGCAGCCTTAACATCCTAAGGATACAGCAGTTCAAGCAAACGATACCTAATGAAGTACTCAAAACTTGCTGAAGAACTCACTAAAGAGCAGGATAAGGCAAGTATACCTTGATGAAGCCAATGTCCTTGGCGTTGCTGCGGAAGCACTGCCTGCAGCACATGAGCCCGTACTTCCTGATCAGACCATGAGAGTTGCCACAGACCCGGCTGGCAAAAATGAACAAGCTAGTCAGTACAGAACAGCTCATAACATACTTAAAACATAGTTGAAGCTAACATTGTCATCACTTGTAATCTAAAATGAAACAAACAAAGAGCAGGAATACAATTAACTGAAATGGATATATGTTGACAGCATCACATATAAAAGGTTTTAACTTCACTGTCACATACATCATAGTTAAAAGTATAAATTAAGTCAAGGAGTTCAAGCAGTCTCTAGCACAGGTCTTCAGTGTCACGTACATCATAGTTAAGTATATAGATCAAATTAAGTCAAGGAGTTCACATTATAATATAATGATTATATCCCAAAACGGCTTATATTGTGGGACGGGGGGAGTACTTCAGTAGAACTTCGATTTGTGCACCAAACCCACTATGCTCAAGACTTAAATTGGTATGGCATTATTTGCTGAAGTGTTCGGATCTACATTTATTTTGTAAGTGAAATGTGATATCTTACTTCAGTTTTTGTTCTAACTTCTAACTTCTGAAAATGTTAATCCTTTTCTCCTTCAAATTCAAAAAGTGAAGGAAAAGGATCTACTAGACAGTTGAGCTTATCATAGAAGTAATTGCTCAGTCAAGCTTGATATGATAACCCCTGATATTACCTGACAAAGCCATATCTGAAGTTGTTGAAATTTGTCGCTAGTAAATGTCAGGCTTACAGATTAAATGGAATCTCATGCTTATCTTTAATTGTGGATATAGCCACCTAAAAGAATAGTGAAAAGCTGCATTATTAGTGCATATATAAAAATGAAAGATATGCAATGGCCAATGCTTCTGGTGCCTTTGGCATAACGGACATGTTAGAAATCTTCCTTTGGAACTTTGTCTCCTGGGTTTATTATCTTATTTAGTTCATAGCTGTCACATTCACTTTTTGCATAATGTATCATGTTCAAGCAAGAGCTTTAAATACCCTGCTGTATCAAAGTGAGGTTCAGATGCACTAAACGCACTATCTCTTTGGTTGTTTGATTATTCATGGACATATCTTAATTATTCTCTCTAGAGGCCTGCTGTTTAGTGCAGATTTATGGAATCGTTAGCGAGGAGTAACATTAGGTGCCGGACGTCTAGCATAGGTTTCAAAGATATTTAGATCAACATTGCAGCAAAGATTTATGCCTCTTGTGATGGTATATAACCTCGAGAACACTTGCTAGACTCGAAAAAAAAGTGACAAACAAAAACATTAGCTTTGCATTCATTCCTTTGTTCTGGAGTATTCAAGTGTTTCTTTTGTTTATTTTCGGCTGCTTACATCTCTATATGGTCTATCTCTGGAGCATTACTTAAAGAGCTATCTTGCACAGTGAGGAAAGTTACCTTTGTTACCTTGCACCGCTTATATTATCTCTTTAGCGGTCTGAGTATTCTACGAAAAACCTCCATGTCATCAAAAAAGAGAAATTTTAAGATGCTCCTGAACTATTAGAACCCTCCACTGTTTTTTACCAATGGGTTTAGATTTAAATATGAAGGTAGTAGGTCGCCCATGAGTCCTAAATCTCTACTACTATATTGTACACAATTTTTTGAACACTTGAATCTACCTTCCTTACAACTGGTTTACCCACCCTTGGCAAAATAAATTCATTTATAGCCGTCGATTCCAGTCCATCCAACGGCTGCTAACGTTCGGATTCGCCATCCCGCCAAGCTATGAATCACAATCAGCGCTTCTGGAATACTCCACATCCCTCGGTCTGTCGCTGGAAGCAAATCAATTTCTCGCAGGTCGCAGATTCCTCCATTCCATCACACAATCACTACAGGAATCCCACGAGGTGCCGACGGCCAGCTGCCCTCGGTGTAGCCGCGCCTGGCCCTCGGCGTAGGCTACGCCGACGGCAGCCCTCGGCGTAGAGTCTCGGCGTATAGGCTCCTCGGCGTAGCTCGGCGTGCCGTCGGCGTATGGCCGGCCCTCGGCGTACACGCCCTACGCCGACGGCCAGGTCAGCCCCTCGGCGTAGCTGCCCTCGGAGTCTCCTGGCGACGCGTCGTCACCGTTAACGGCGCGTCGGCAGACGCCGACGGCCTGCCCACGGCGTACGGCAGCGGCCCGGCGACGAACGGGGCGACGTGGCGCGAGCTGGTGCAGCCAGGTGGGCGTCTACGCCGAGGGCAACCCCTCGGCATAGGGCCGTGCATGGCATGGCCACGTGGCGGCCGTCCAGACGCATGGTCTACGCCGACGGCATTGCCTGACCATATGGTCCATGTCAGTGTCTATCGCGGCAATGCCGTCGGCGTAGGCCTTGCAACATTTTTTTCTTTTCCAGTTCCTGTTTCTGTTCCAATTCAATTGCAATGCAATTCAGCAGGTCCAATTCATCCAAATTCATCCAAAATCGACCAAATTCACCATAATTCACATATATATCATATAATCCACATAATACCATACATGGTGCACATAATAGCATACAAGCGGAGAGCGGAGAGTGCCATGTCATCCAAATACATAGTAGTAGCAAGCAAACCCTAGTTCTAA
Source organism: Lolium multiflorum (assembly GCA_030979885.1). NCBI lineage: Eukaryota > Viridiplantae > Streptophyta > Magnoliopsida > Poales > Poaceae > Lolium > Lolium multiflorum. Next base: position 220,744,737 of record CM061748.1, read on the forward strand.
GCTGACTAGCGGAGGAAGGACCACATCGTTGGCGAAACGAGCAGCCCAGGGTTGCGCTCCGGTAGAAGCTGCAGAAGAACCACCTGAAGAAGGACCGGAAGTACGCCCAGAAGAAGTCGACGGAGAGGCACCGAGAGTAGTCCCAGGAGTAGTCGACGGAGAGGCACCAGCAGAACGCCCAGGAGACCGACCACCTTCATGAACCGGTGTGACCTCGCGCCCACCCGGCGAGGCCTGGTTCCCGGACCATCCCGTTCCCTACATGTTAGCAACTTGCGAGGCAAAGGAAAGTGGTAACTACCGGTTTGGCAAAGAACTTACCTCCGGTGTGGATCCGTAGTAAGTCGCAGCGAAAGCTGCCCTCGATGGCATGATAGGCATGTCCCCCGCCACGGTAACTCGAGCCGGTGGCGGTGTACCAGTAGACATAGAAATCATCATTTTCTGCAAGATAGGTTACAAGTTAGGCTTTGCAGAAATAAAGCATCAAACTGAGACTTGTCATCTACTTGCGAGAAGAAAGATTCAGACTTCCTATATACGCCATGTAGGCGTATTCTGCTTATTCCACTGCGCAGCGGCCTGCTGATACGCTTCATTACAGGCTTCGAAGGCCGCCTCGAACTCAGGCTACAATTTCAGAAACAATGAATCTCGTCAACACTTAGCCATGTAGGAAGGAAAACCGGAAAGAGGATGAAAATGAGGAAACTTACATCGTAGGCGGGTGGACGAGCAGGCCGTGGACGAGGCTGGGGGCTGTCGGCGGTGAGGGTATGCTTGAGACGCGTGTAGCTCGTGGCTGGGGTAGGCTTGACCGCCTTATTCAGAAAGGGGTAACGGCCATGCCTACGCCCGCGCCCCGACAGGACCAACGACTCCTCGTCGATCGGAATGCTCAAGGGGTCATCCACCTCGGGGTGACGAGACTTGACCATGTCGCAGTAGTCCTCCTTGGCGGCCTTGGCATTGCCGTAGTACTGGGGCTGAGGCAATGCGGGATTGGGCTTCTGCTTCGTCCGCATCATGTCATATATCTGGGCATCATGAAGCACCACCCCAGGTGCTGCCTCGGCCACCTGCATCGCGAAAAGAAAAGTTATGCGTACCACAAATGTAACATGACGGGAAATGAAAGAAGGTCGTTCCATGTATATACATACCTTTTGCCCCTTGTAGCGGGTGTAGTCGCGCTTCCCGCGCAGTGTGTGCCACCGGTGCCTCGGTTCTCCATGTTCCGCCTCGACACGGCTGCAAACTCCTCGTCCTCCCGAGCCACCTCGCCCTAATCAGCTCCTCCCATGCCTCCCTATGCTGCTCGGCCCACTCGGGACAAACCTGAAAACGCAATACTCAACTCAAGATAATCCAATGAAAACTTAGCAGCAATGTAGAATCTCATTGACATTTTACTCACCGAAATTTACTCATCAATGGTCATTTCCCATTCCTCCGTAGGCTGGTTACCCACAAAGTACTCCTTCCTGACCCTCTTACCCTTGTTAGCCCAGAGGCACTAGCGGAGGTGACCTTTTGGTTGTACCACTGCTGCGGTGTCAACCTCTCGCAAGCGCCACGCAAAGTGAGACGCGCCCGCGCATCATGCTCCGGGTCCACACGGTAGAAGCACTTCAATCATGCATAAATCAGTTGTGAAAGTCATGAGTTAGCACATTAGGGCCATCAACAATGAACGGTGCTCGAGAAGTATATGTCTTACCCAGAACTTGGTGGTCACAGCCTCAGCAGCTGTCGCGAAGCCTACGGCAGGGGCATCCTCATAGTCCGCCCAAGTAGTGGCTAGCTTCGTCTCGCCACCGGGGACCGTGCTAAGGGGAGTGTATCTGCCCGACCAGAACTTCTTAATCAGAGCAACAAGCAAGCTGTTAGGCACGCGGGCTGGCTTGACCTCCCATGTCCAGTTGCTGCAAATAAATCACACATTAGTACAAATGCCAAAATGTTTATTATGCCCAAGATGAAAAATACATGTTCGAAATTTCTGAAGTAGTACACTTACTCATCGCTCGAAGGAATGATAAGGGCCTTGTCATCATGGGTCTTAGGCTCCTTCCTTGCCTCGGGGACTCTAGCTTCTCCACGAATCTTCAAGGGCTTCGGCGCACCCCCACCCTCCATCACCTCCAACTCAGCCCTAGAGTCTGACTCGTGTGTAGACTCCGTCTCCATCTCCACCTCCCCACTAGACGGCCCACTAGGAACAACTCAGGAGCCACGTCGCCATAAGCGGAGGGTGGCTCGTCAAAGTCCATGTGTACCCCGCCGCCACCTCATCCTCCACCTCGTCCTCCTCGTCCTCGTCCTACACCTCCTCCTCCTCGTCCTCGTCCACATCGGCGTAACGCGGATTGGGCACGATGGCTCGATCACTCCGTCTAGTGGGTCTAGGAATATTCCTCTTCACCTGCGCCAGCGTCTTAAGCAAGCTCTCGGAGTCTGCCTTGCCGCTGCTCATATTGTTCAGTCACCTGCATTGAGAAGAATAAAACAGTTAAGCACAAAGACATATTAAATGAAGATACTAAGAATAAAAGGCACAATGCAATTAAGAAGCATGTTGACATAATAAAATGAAGATACTAAGAATAAAAGGCACAATGCAATTAAGAAGCATGTTGACATAATAAAATGAAGATACTAAGAATAAAAGGCACAATGCAATTAAGAAGCATGTTGACATAATAAAATGAAGATACTAAGAATAAAAGGCACAATGCAATTAAGAAGCATGTTGACAAATAAATACTAAGATATAAAAGACCCTCACCAGCCATCATCACTCTCACTCTCACTCTCATACTCCGTCTCTTTCTCTTTCTCTTTCTCTGGCTCACTATCACTATCACTATCTTTTGAGTACAAAGTTGAAGGGTCGATGGGTGGAGGCTCATCATAATTGTCATTCGCCTCAAGTAACTTCTCGAGCATAGATATGTCCTTTAGATCCACCACTGACTCACCACGAGTTTCTGCATCGTTCCCGAGGTCCTCTTCAACTAACGGTTCTAAAATATATTCCCCGAAGTCCTGTTCCTCTTGATAGAAAATCCCCTCGTATGTTACGGGGTCAATGTTGTTGTAATCATCCTCAGAGGGAATCGGTAGGTTACCATGTGGCGATACCTGGAAGACGACTTCCCAACCCTTGAGTTCCGCTTTCTGGCATGGGTAGGGCAAATAATAAACTTGCTTGGCTTGGTGAGCCACAACAAAGACATCGGCTCCGCTATAGGTGGTTGAAGGCTTAACTTCAACTAACCCAATGGACTTATCACTTCTCTGTCCACCTATTGGGTCGAACCAATGACACTTGAACACGACGATATTGAGTTGCACGTTCGTACGATTGTATGTCAAATCGTATACACTTTGTAACCTTCCGTAGTAATCAAAGTTATTGGCTCCTTTGGTGAAGACCCCAGTATTTATCGTTTTGTGATTCGCCCGCCCTTCTGGTGCGTCTCTGTATGGAAGCGAAACCCATTCACATCATACTTCTCATACTTGGTCACCTCACGGCTACAACCTTGGGAAACACATTTCAACTCATCTATCATATCAACGTTTCTCTCACGGCCCTACAAGAACATTTCAAATTTGTTGTGTGCATTAGTTACGTGTAATAAGAGGGACAAGTCACATGTTGCAATGTAAGAGGAAAGGTTAGAAATTACTTTTTCCATGAACCATGTCACAAAGTTTTTATTAATTCCGGGAGCACCCTCTTTCAGTAGAGTGTCCATGTCCGAGGGTTCGGGCAATTCATCATACGGCCACATTTCATCCGTGAATTGGCTGAAAGGAGAAAATAAGCATTAGACCGAGACGAGGTTACTAGCTGCAAAGTAATTTGTTCACCATTTTACCTTACGAATGGGATCACTTCCTCCATGTTCATAAGCACATATAGCATTATACAATCCTTCTCTTCGTTCTCTAATTTATATTTTGTTCCTTTACCAGCCTTGCCACCGGGGAATTGGAATAGTTTTAGCTTGGGGTCATTCTCGGGCACGTCGACATTGTAACGAGTGACCGGGTTATGCTGAGTGAACATCATCGGGATAGTACGTTGTCGCGGCATCTGCCATCTCCCGAAGGCATATTGCCTCAGCTATGCATGCTTCAATCTTGGCCTTGTTTCCAGTTATCTTTCGAATATACTTAAACTCTCTCTCAATACAGAACTGCCAACGAAACTGCACCGGGCCACCCAAGAGTGCCTCGTTGGCGAGGTGCACAATGAGATGTGCCATCGGAGTAAAGAAGCCTAGCGGAAATATCATCTCCAAATTGCATAGCAACTCCGGCACTGTATCTTGTAGCTTTGCAATAACCTTGGGACATATCTGCTTAGCACATAGCGTGCGGAAGAAATGGCTCAACTGCGCAAGCACTCGCCAGACTTTCTCGGGGATATACCCTCGAAGCATCACCGGCATGAGCCGCTGAATCCATATATGATAGTCGTGACTCTTGAGCCCGGTGACTTTTCCCGTCGAAAGATTGACTCCCTTACTCATATTCGAGCAATAACCATCAGGGAACATCACGACGTATTTGAGCCACCTGAATGCCTCCTTCTTTTGGATGGAATCAAGGCAGAAGTTGGCATGTGGCTTGAACCAATTCTTTTGACGGCCAATAGGACGCTTCATGTGTAATTTTTCCCTATCACAGAGGTTCTCAACATCGACTCTAGCCTTGACATTATCCTTTGACTTCCCGGGAATGTTCAGGCATGTGTGAAAGACGGACTCCGCGACATTCTTTACGGTGTGCATCACATCGATGTTATGGGGAAGTTCGAGGTCCTTGTAATACTCGAGCTTCGTTAAGGCCGCCTCGTGAGTCCAGTTGTGCGTTACACCATATCCCTCAAATTGATGGCCAGTTGGCGGCTGCCGGCACAAGAGCACGTAGCTCGGCTTCAACAAGTTCACCATCAAACTTCGGCACATCTTTTTTTCATGCACAACTTTGCCCTTCTTGAAGTTCTTTTTGTCTTCTCTAAACGGATGTATCCTTTTGAGGAACTGTCGATTCGTGTCAAACGCAACATACTTGCGACCCTTCTGTAGCCATAAGAACTCAAGCCGGTGTCTGCACACTGGGCATGGCCACTTACTAGCTGTACACCATCCGCATGTTAGGGCGTACCCGGGCATGTCATGCATGGTATACTGCAACCAAACTTTCATGTAGAAGTTTGTCTTCGTTGCTCGGTCGTACGTCAGTGTCGTGGTGCCAAGAGTGGTTCAAATCTTCCACAATCGGCTGCATGTAGACACTCAAATTCTTCCCCGGGTATTGGGGCCTGGAATAATCATCGACAGAAACATGGTCTTCCTCGTCATTAGGACCGGGAGGGAGATTGAGCGGAATAACAAACACGGGCCAGCAACTGTAATTGGCAGTCGACATACCATATGGATTGAAGCCATCTGTTGCTATCGCAATTCTGACATTCCGAGCCTCGGCTGCCCTCAGGGGGAATTTCCTATCGAAGTTCTTCCATGCCATACCATCGGATGGATGTCCCATCTTCAACTGCTTCTTTTCGTCCACGAATCTCTTCCCATGCTTGTGCCACGTCATCTGTTTGGCTGTCTCCTCGTGCGTGTAAAGCCGCTGGATTCTTTTTATGAATGGGAGATATCGAAGAATCGACTTTGCGGTGCTTGACTGCCTCACCTGACCATCCTTTCCCGTCACCTCTGCATACCTAGACTGCTTACAGATGGGACAATACTTGTCCTCCGCAAACTGTCTCCAAAATAGAACGCAGCCTTTGGGACAACAGTCTATCCTTTGATAATCCATGTTGAGGTCCTTCATCATTCTCCTCGTCGCATGCAGGATTTTAGGCAGACAATGACCTTTGGGCAACATGTTACCAATTGTTTTCAGATTTGCTTCGAAGCCCTCACGGGTGATGTTGTACCGGGTCTTGTCAGCTAGACATTGGGAGATGGCATCAAGCTGAGAAATCGCGGCGCCCTCGTACAGAGGCTTCTTAGCCGCGGCAATCATATCATAGAAGGCCTTCGCGGTTGGCTCTGGTTCCTCCGGTTCTCGAGGTTCCTCCGGTTCGCGGCGCCTCCGGTTCGGAGGTGGCGAATCCGGGACATCGGCATGGACGAGATCATCTAAGTCTCTAATTCCATCGTACTCATTGCCATTGAGCCGCTGCCGCATCACCTCACCTCTGTCACGTTCGCGCTCATCAAAGTCGACTTCCGGGACGTACCCATGCATATACCCATATTGCAGAAGGTGTTTATACATTTCATCCTTTCCACGACGGAGACGCTTCACGCAGCGAACACAAGGGCAAAGTGGCCGAACCAGCCCCTTTGTACCACGCGCTAACTCATTCACTAGAAAATGGGTCTTCCTTGTCCACTCAGCTGTTTTCTCTGTCGCACTAACACGCTCATTGTACATCCATCCATTATCAGCCATCCTCTGCTTTATTGGGAGCCAAACCACATACATAGCATTTATATCAAATAGAAATTAAATGCATCATATTTTTATTTATTTTACCGGGCGAAACGCATGCATCAACCTACATCTCTACTAGGTGGGCTCCTAGCAGCCGCCGGATCCGTAGTTGGCTACGTTCTCCATGCTCTACCCCGGTCCAAGTCAGTTCGGCAGCACCTCCCCGCTGCTCTCCCGATACATGTCTCGGCAAAAAGCCGAGAGGATGTGCATCCGGAGAACAACGGGGAGGCGCCGCCGAAATCCTGACTCGAACCGGAGTAGAACATGGAAAACGTAGACAACTACGCATCCGCCGACTGTCCCGTAAATGCCGCAAGCGTTACGGTTCAAAATATGCGGACCACTAATGCATATTTATCCGCGTAACGCTCGCGGACGGGAAGTGACACCTAGGTTACGCAACTGGACTTGAAAAATGAATCTAGTGACATAAGAAAATGCGGAGAAGAAGTTGGAAATTTAGCTCACCCTCGGCTGTAGAGGAAGTAGTCCAACAACCAAGTGTCGATATCGGCGACCGTCGAGAAGCGCGTCAAGATCCGGGATCGTCACGCCGGGGTGCTCATGACGAGGCGGTCACCACATGGCCTATTACAAATTCACAATATTAGAAAAAATTCACATGTGCATTTCTATTTCCATTATTAAACAAATTCATTTCTATTCCCATTATTAAACAAATTCATTTCTATTTCTATTGCACATTTCCATTTAATTTCTATTTCTGTCCAAATTTCCAATATTCTATTTATATTGCTATTTCAAATAAATTCTATTTTATTTCTTTCAACTATTTCCACTATTCTATTTCTATCCCACTATTGTATTTCTAGTACAACAATTAAGCAAAAAGAAAAATAAAAAAACAGGATCTAACCCTAGCTTACCAATGCAGGGAAGAGGGCCGGCGCAGGCCACCGGCAAGGAAGAGGACGGCGGGCGGCACAGGTGGAGTGGAGGAGGGCGGGGCACCCGCCAAGGAGGAGGATGGCGCAGGGAGAGGAGGGCATGATAAGGGGCGAGGGCGGGTCGCAGGGCGGCGGCGGCGAGGGCAGGAGGGGCGCGGCCGGCCGGAGCGCGGGGCAGCGGGTGACGGTGAGGAGGAGGGGGTGGCGGCGGCGGGGAAGGCGGCGCCAGCAGCGTGGCGTGCAGGCGGCGGGAGAGCGAGAGTGTGCGGGGCCGAGCTGCGGCGGTCGTTGAGTTGGTCCGGCTCGACCAACTCGACTGTCGTCTGGTCATAACCCTAGCTATATGCCGAGGGCCAAGCATATGCACGGAGGCGTGATACGTCCAAAACGTATCACTTTCGAACACCTTTTGCTATTGTTTTGCCTCTCATTTGTGTATTTTGGACAACTAACACGGACCACCGTTTTCAGCAGAATTGCTCGGTGTCTCGTTTTTGTGCAGAAATCCAACTTCAGGAAAAACCTCGAATTTATACAGAAGGCCCTATTTTTCCGTAAGACACGGGCCAGGAAGGTAGTTGGAGGCACGAGGGCCCCACACACCAGGCCGGCGCGGCTGGGGCGCGCGGCCCTAGTGTGTGGCCTCGGCTGGCCCCCGACGCCTCCTTCGGACTACTTACGCCTCGACCTAAACGCAGGGAAGTCGAAGTCGCCAGAAAACCTCCGAGAGCCGCCACATCGCGAAACTCCGTCGGGAGCCAGAACTCCACTCCGCCGGGACGGGGAATTGGAGGAGTTCTTCACCGCCATCACCGCCAACGCTCCCTCGACCAGCCATGTTTCCCCATCCATGTGTGAGTAATTCCCCGCTGTAGGCTGAAGGGGATGGTAGGGATTGGATGAGGTTGGTCATGTAATAGCATAAGATTGTTAGGGCATAGTGCCTAGTATCCGTAGATGTCACTTTATGATATTGTTGCAACTTGTTATGCTTAATGCTTGTCACTAGGGCCGAGTGCATGATCTCAGATCTGAACATGTTATTGATTCATGAAGATATTCGTTGTTTATGATCTTACTCCAAGTTGTATACACATGTCGCTGTCAGGAACCAATGGCCCCGAAAATCGGGACAACCGGAGGGGGTAGTGATGAGAGACCATTCACTGAGTGTTAATGCTTTGCTCCATCTTATTAAAAGGAGTATTTTAATATCCAGTAGTTTCTAGACCGGCTGCCACCACTGGTAGGACAAAAGATGTTGTGCAAGTTTCTCATTGCGGGCACGCACGACTAAATATGGAACACATGCCTATTGATTGATTAGTACATGGATACCGTTTTATTATTATCTGCAAATGCTCTGCTTTGATTGTTATATGAGTTTCTCTCATCCATGCAACGCCCAACTCCGTCCCTGCCTCCACAGATTTTAATCCCATTGTTACTATAATCACATCACTGTCCTTATTTCAGAGGTTTGCTATTTTACTATTCCTACGCTATAAAACCGTTACTACCTATAAACTTTTTACAGCAAGTCTGTTTCCAGGTGCAGCTGAATTGACAACTCCCATTGTTAAGGCTTACAAGTATTCTTTGTCTCCCTTGTGTTGAATCAATAAATTGGGTAATACCTCAAAGACAAAGTGATCCCCTATACTTGTGGGTCATCAAGACTATTTTCTGGCGCCAACATAGCTTTATTTGGAAGTTCACTTGGATTGATATTGTTCGCTGCAAAGTCTCCATCATGGGTAAACCTCGCGATACTAAGATCGCCATATTACCATCCACTACAAGAAAAGGTACAACTCTTAGTACCTCTGCTGCTCTTGATTCACCATCTGTGATAAGTAAACTTGTTTCACCACCACAAGCTTCAAATGGTACTTCTGCTGAATCTGAAAATTCCTCTTATAATTGTGATGATGCTTCTGCTGTGCTTGATAATGATGGTTCGTTAGGTCTTTTCTAGATGCTACAATTGCTAGGTCTAGGCAAATTGAAAATACTGAAACTCCTAATGAAAATGCTGCTACATTAATTCACCCGAGTCTGTTGAATATTCTAGTGATGATCTTGATGAAGATTATGTAGAGCTTGATGATGATTTTATTGAAAAATGCAATGCCACTACGATGCAAGAAAAATTAAAAGTTGCTTGCAGAACATGCTGTTAGATATAAACTGTCCCTCCTAAATTTGCCATCTCCTATAAACATTATTAGGGATAAAGATTATGATTTTTCTCTTGATCTATCTCATATAGCTATTGTTGAGAAAACACCCTTTTGTGGTACTGAAAAGAAAGTGTTGTTGAACACATGACTGAGTTATCTACCTAGTGGCTTGTTTTCCGATGATATTAAGATGCGACTTATTTTGTCGCTAATTTTTTCCCTTCTCATTAAAGGATGATGCTAAAACTTGGTATAATAATTTGGCCTCCTGGTTCTATTAAAAGTCCAAAAGAATTGTTGATGTTTTCTTCCGAAATACTTTCCTGCTAGTGCTCAACATGCTGCTTGCAGAGAATTTATAATTTTGACCAGAAGATGGAGAGAAATTGCTTGAGGCTTGGGCGAGATTTTCTCTTTATTAGAGCTCAGCCTGACCATGATTTGGAAAAGCATGATTTACTTGATATATTTTATAGTGGACTAACCATTGAGTCTAGGGCATACCTGGATAGTTGTGCTGGTTGTGTTTTCAGGAACTCCAGACGACGCTGAAGAATTATTGGCTAAAATAGGCCGGAATCATGATTGGTCTACACCTGAACCAACCCCGACATCGATATTGAAGAAGAGGGGTATGATTAAATTAAATGATGAAGATATGAGGGAAGCCAAGAAGTCTCTTAAAGAGAAGGGTATTAAACTGAAGATGTGAAGAATTTACCTCCTATAGAAGATTTATGTGAGATAACTCCCCTTCATCCATGATTGAGGTACACTCTTTTCGCTTTACTAGGGAAGATATTCCGTATTCAAACCTCCTGCTCCATGCTTAGATGAGTTTGATAATTATATTGTTAAGCAAGAAAACTTTAATATGAGAGTAGAGAACCATTTAATGGAAAATTCTCGAGCCATGAATTGCATGGTATTGTGGAGAGAACCTCCAATGATGTTAAGATACTTGTTAAACATTTTCAAATGGTTCAAACTCAAATTGATCAACTTACTAAAGTGCAAAATGACTTGTTGGGAAATAATTCTAAAGAAAAACATGCTATGAAGTAACAACTAGAGGTGGTGTTTCTACCCAGGATCCTCTATATCCTGAAGGGCATCCCAAAAGAGTTGAACAAGATTCTCAACTAATTAAAACTAGTGCTCCATCTAAGAAAAAGAAAAAGAAACATAAGAATGTTGTAGAATCCTCTGAACCTGTTAATGATCCTAATAGTATTTCTATGCTGAAACTGAAAGTGGTAATGAACATGATAAAGATGATGATAAGGATGATACTCCTGATAAAGAAGAAATTGAAAAAGAACTAAAGCATAAAAAATAAAAAGTACACTAAAGAAGATTTTATTGCTGAGAAACATGGTAATGAAAGAGAACCTTGGGTTCAAAAGCAAATGCCTTTTCCTGCTAAGAAACTAAAATCAAAGGAGGAGGAACATTATAATAAATTTTATGATTGGATGAAACCTATTTTTGCAAATCCCTTTGACTGATGCTATTAAATTGCCTCCTTATTCAAAGTATATGAAAGATATTGTCTCTAACAAAAGGAAAATTCCCAATGAGGAGATTTACCGGTGCTCGCTTAATTACCTCAAAGGTAAGATTCTACAAAGAAGTCAAGGTCTGTGGAGCACCACTATTCTTGTTCCATCAAGAATAATTATGTTAGTACTTATGCGATTTGGGAGCAGGTGTTAGTGTAATGCCTTTTCTTTATAAGAGATTTGATTTAGATATTGATACCAACTGATATATCTTTTGCAAATGGCTGATAAATCTACCGCTATTCCTATGTATATGAAAATGTTCCTGTTCAAGTAACTCAACATTGCTTTGATATTGAATCTGATTTTGTTGTGTTGGAAATGCTTGAAGATGATAATAGGTCCATTATTCTTGGAAGACCTTTTACATCACAGGGGCTGTTATTGATTGCACAAGGTATGGTTACTTTCAATGTTGATGATAAGGAACATACTGTCTCCATTTTCCCAAGAGGATTGATAAAGTATATGGAGTTAATACAATTTCTAATGTGAAAACTATCAAAGTGGGAACCATTGATTGTCCTATATATGAGCCTAAAGAAGAATATCAAACTCTTGTGATTGGATCCATATCAATTCAATATAAGGTAACATGATTGATTTGAGGTTTACTTTCTTATGTCATATAAAATTTATTTGGTAGCAAGACTTTATCAACCTTGTTAACAAGTATATTTTAATGCATAAGAGAGCTAAACAACATTTCTTTCTTTCTTTCTCCCTCCACTTATGTTACTTTGTTGTAGCACCTTTTGTTTTGCAATATGCTTTAGTTGTTTAAGATTTTGGAAATCATTTTCCAATACAGTGAATAATTAATTTAACACCCGTAAAATGTGCATTTTTCAAGTTCGTTTCAAAAATTACAAAAATTATATCGTAGTCCTATTTTTCGAAGAGGCACTGATCACTGGGGCTGACCAGTTGGGCACCTCAGCAGGTTAATACACTAGGTCAAGGTGGCTGCATGTGGGCCACACTTGGTGTAAGGTCCTGCCTCACCTTCATCTTTCCCAGGCTTTTCTTCCAACATGGCAACCCGCGATTTGGTCTTCGCCTCAGCTACCAAGAATCCACATTTTCATCTGTCCATCCTATTCACTAAATTAAGATTGTCTCAAGGGCAAGACCTTCCAGATTGTCCAACACACTGTTCAAGGAGGCATATCTGAATATTTTGCTACTGTAGATAACATGTTTATGAGCTTGCATGCTTGTTCTAAGAGGAAGAAACTATAGTTTTGATGCATGTTTAGTACTCTAGCAAGTTCCTATAGTAGCCTCCCTCAATTATATACCTTGAAATCAAATTTTATAATGATTGTTGAAAAAATTTCAGAAATGGAAGGGAGTAGGCACCAACTAAGTCAACAATAATTGGAGGTACAAAGAAGTCATGAGAGGCTCATCGTGAAGCAGGAGTATACCCTCTTATTACCCATGCAATTTATTTTATGCGGAATGCAGTGAACTCGCAAGATGTTCAAACACTGATTTCCAATGGTTGGAAGGTTTTACTGGTGAACTCACTAATATGCTAAACTAATGATGTTTGCCAGCAGGATTTCTAATTTCATCGGTCTCAAACTAACCCCATGGTCCGAGTACAAGATTTATAACAAAATTATCAACTTGCCTTTCAGTTGATTTCTCAGGCAGAATTTTAGAGTGTCATGGTAGATCCCACAGAAGATCAGGGGAACTCAAGGAGCTCCCTGAATCTTTATACCCTGATTTGTAATGGGAGGAGCTTAATGATGGTGGTAAGATTAGTAGAATTCAACAACCAGCTATCCGCTACTTCGCTTTTACTTTTATGGCAAAGCAGGTTCTTGCTAGAAGGAATGTGAGTGTTAACTGCTCAAGATATGGTTTTCTTTTAGCTGCTTGGCAAAAGTAGATAGGACCTATAATTTGGGTGCTTTAATAGCTTGTAGACTTTCTACTAACCGTGAGAAAGGAGGAATTTGTGGAGGTCTTGTCGCCTCTCGCTTATTAGCTATGCATGGTTTAGGACCTCACCATTTAGATATTCCGCTTTCTATAGAAAAGCTTGATGTTGTTTCCATGATTAAATATGAGTTTATTTCAGATGCATCTAATTTGAACAACCTGTATTATAGGATAACTTTGTATAAGAAAAATTGGAGAATAATTAAGAAAATTGAAAAATTAGTACGATTGCCTGCACCTGCTCTGCTTAACCTTGATGCCAGGAAAGTGTGGTCGATCACGGAAAATGAGCTAAACGCATACATAGAAAGGGAAAGCTTTATCGGCAAGGGAAGGCATGGAGGAGGCCGAGGAGCCCCCCGACTCTTCATCCGATGCAACAACTCATATCAACATTATGGTCATGTGAACCTCCACGACATTCTTCTGCGCAGGGGCCTTATTATCACTCCATGTATGATCCACCAGCGTGGAACTCCGACCCCCGTTGGGAATGAACTCCACTTAGGCCAAAAGCCTAAGCTTGGGGAGGTACACCGGCATCACTCATTCTTTGCATATTATGGTTGCTGGATACTTGTACATACTCGTTTAGTTCTTAGAGTGGTTTTCTAATGAGAAGGAGATGATATTTGGGGAAGTGCTGCTAAAAACAGATTCTGGGCTGTTACCAAAAAATTCGTACGCACAGACAGAACGTTATTTTGAGTTACCATTGAGCATGTGCCCAGGTTGTTATAACTTTCAATAGTTGAACACTTTTTGAGCTGAGCAATGGAAGATTTTTTAATTTCTGATTTCTGTACTCGTTGTCAGATTTTGCAGATTTCTCGCTATCCCGTTTTTCTCGTGTTTCTTTTAGTTTGCATTCTCTTGTTTTCTCTTTTTGTTTATTTCCTAAAACACAAAAAGACCAAAAAATATTTCTGTTGTTTCTCTTTCACCATTTGTTTATTTGGTTCTTTGCTCTTAGCTTACTTTATTTGCTATCGTTGGTTTGCTATGGAGAAAACCCAAAAAGATTTTGCTTTGTTTTCTTGTTTCTTTTGCTCTTGTTTCCAATTCGAAAACACTAAAAATATTTGCTGTTCTTCTTTGGTTTTAAAGTTCATCATGAGTTCAATGGTCTTCGGTGGCTGGAGCGTGGTTTTCATTTCATATTATCCAAGCTACACAAGTGAAAGGCAATAATGACGATCTACAACAATTGGATTGTGGTGTCAGAGGCTGGTATGAACTCTATTTGTTTTCATTTTGTACATATACTCATCATGAGCGTGCTTAGTTGGTTCATGTGAGGTATATGTTGTTTGAGAAAGTCTAGTAGTCATGATCTTTCATGTTTAGCTCCAATTTATTAATATGAGTAGTATGTCATGGATGTTCGCTTGCATTGTTTTATTCATAAGTAAGTATGGCATTGTGGTATCCTCCTCTGAATAATTCATTTATATCGACTTGGTACATGCTCACGCATGCATATGACTGAACAAAAAGTCAATTAAGTCTCGATGATTTATATTGCTTCAGAGTTCTTGTATCACTTTTATGCCTCCGTTAATTTATTTTGCTGCAAGCATGATTATGACAGTTATTGCTCTCTTGATTTGTCGCTCCCTAGTCTTTTGCTAGCCTTCATTTGTACTGAGCGGGAACGCCGCTCGTGCTTCCAAACACCTGAAAACCAAGTTGTTCCAAAGTGTCCACCATAAATACCTATGCATGGCATTTCAAACCATTCCAAGTAAATTCTCATGCGTTACCTTTAAAACTTTCGAAATGCTTCTCAATTTGTGTTAATGTTTCATAGCTCATGAGGAAGTATGTGGTGTGTTTAGCTTTCAACCTTGTCATTTATTTTTTGACGGATTCTCATATGGACTAGTGGCACATCCGCTTATCCAATAATTTTGCAAAAAGAGCTGGCAATGGGATTCCCAGTCCCAAATTAATTAATTCAAATAGACACTCCTCCATGGTTTGTGATTGTTGGAAGGCACCCGAGGATTTGGTTAGCCATGGCTTGTGTAAGCAAAGGTTGGGGGGAGTGTCATCATCATAATAAAACTTAAATAAAAAGGCACTCCTTCATGGTATGTGATTGTTGGCAGGCACCCGAGGATTCGGTTAGCCATGGTTTGTGTAAGAAAGGTTGGAAGGAGGGCCACATAAACATACAAATAATTCATGGGAGCCGCTCTTGTGAGTCCGGTTGATGAGGTAGTTAGTGTACCCATTACCATCCGTTGACAACAACAAACACCTCTCAAAATAATTTTACTCCTGCTTTACAAATGAAAAGCTCTAGCGCATGTTAATCCCTGCTTCCCTCTGCGAAGGGTCAATCTTTTACTTTTATGTTGTGTCTCCATTCTTTTCTTTGAGCACTATCTTGAGAGCACAACTGCCATTCTTGGTATAATATGCTTGTCTCAAAATATGATTGATTGTGGTATAACTTTGATGCTTTTATCTTTGACAATCACTACTTATAGTCTTTCTGAACTCCGTAGGTGCCTGGCATTTATGTTTTGCTATTCAAATTATACGGGCAAGCGAGATAGCACTTTATCATATTCTCTTATGAACATTGCAATCCCGCTGATATACATGATTCATGATGCTTATTATTAATTGTTGGTGCCTCTCCATGATTTGACATAGCCGTTGGATGATCTTATTTGCATGTATCTCATTATGAACTGCTTAAGTATTAGCCATAGCACAGAATATATACATCATATGAGCAAATGGGTTCGTGAAAGTTCTTTTATCGCTCAGCTGTTAACTGAATTTCTGGAGGACAAGCAATAAGTTGCTTGGGGGAGTTGATACGTCCAAAAACGTATCTACTTTCCCCCGAACACTTTTGCTATTGTTTTGCCTCCTTCTAATTTGTGTATTTGGATGTACAACTAACACTACCAACGCTGCTAAGAGAATTGGTCTGGTGTCTCTGTTTTTGTGCAGAACTAACCTTCGTGAAAAACCTCGGAATTTATACAAAGGCCCTATTTTTCCAGAAGACTCACGGAGCCGTATAAGTAAGCTGTGGGGGCACGAGTTCCACACACTAGGCCGCGCTGCCCAGGGGGCCCGCGCGGCTCCCAGTGTGGCCCCCGGCTGGCCCTCACGCCCTCCTTCGACTACTTATCGCCTCACCTAAAAACGCACGTGGAGAAGTCGGTCGCTGTAAAAAACCCTCCGCAGAGCTGCAATTAGCGATCGCGCAACTCCGTCTCCCGGGAGCCGTGGTTCCGTTTCCGGCACTCCGGCCGGGACGGGAATTGGAGGAGATCTTCACCGCGATCACCGCCAACGCCCCTCCATCGACCAGCCATGTTTCCCCATCCATGTGTGAGTAATTCCCCCGCTGTAGGCTGGAGGGTGATGGTAGGGATTGGATGAGATTGGTCATGTAATAGTCATAAGATTGTTAGGCACAGTGCCTAGTATCCGTAGATGTCACTTTATGATATTGTTGCAACTTCTTGTTATGCTTAATGCTTGTCACTAGTGCACGAGTGCATGATCTCGGATCTGAACATGTTATTGATTCATGAAGATATTCGTTGTTTATGATCTTACCTCGCAAGTTGTATACACATGTCGCTGTCCGGAACCAATGGTCCCGAAGTGAGAAATCGCGACAACCGGAGGGGATGGTAGTGATGCGAGGATCACATGTGTTCACGGAGTAAAAGACATGCTCCTGCATCTATTAAAAGGAGCACCTTAATATCCAGTAGTTTCCCTAGAGGCTCGGCTGCCACCGGCTGGTAGGACAAAGATACAAGTTTCTCATTGCGAGCACGGACGACTAAATATGGAACACATGCCTATTGATTGATTAGTACATGGATACCGCTTTATTATTATCTGCCGAATGCCCCTGCTTTGATTGTTATATGAGTTTCTCTCATCCATGCAATTACATCCGTCATTCCCTCGTGCCTACAGATTTTTTAACTTCTGGTGTTTACTATAATCATCATCGCTGTCTTTATTTCACCGGGCTGTCGTTATTTAATACTATTCCTACCGTTTATAAAATCATATTATCGATAAACTCTGCGAGCAAGTCTGTTTCAGGTGCAGCTCAATTGACAACTCACCGTTAAGGCTTACAAGTATTCTTTTTGTCTCCCCTTGTGTCGAATCAAATTGGGTAATACTTCCCTCGAAGACTGCTGTGATCCTATACTTGTGGGTCATCAGCAGCCTTCGGCATACTCCCTTTTTTTTCTTCCTTTTTCAACTTATTTTCTATTTAAATTTGATTAATGTCAATTATATTTATAAAATATATTAATATAGGTCCATGCAAATTTGTTTTAATCTTCTACATTCCCAAGCTATGCGCATAATTTTTTTAACCACATCTTAACTTAATATTTTCTCCCGTACACGAAACCCTAATCCGGTTGCCCCGAAGATCTACCCCTTTGACCGACCTCCGATGACAGCTGACCCATGGACTTTTCTCTTCCTTTGTGTTGTGTTAGGTCATTGGAACATGTAGTATCAATAATTACCCTTTCTTACTTCAATATTCCCTCCGGTAGACGAAACCCTAATCCGGGAGCCCCGCAGATCTACCCCTTTGACCGGCCTCCGATAACAGTTGACCCATGGACTTTTCTCTTAATTTGTGTTGTGTTAGGTCATTGGAACATGTAGTATCAATAATTACCCTATCTTACATCAATATTCCCTCCGGTAGACGAAACCCAAATCTGGGAGCCCCACGGATCTACCCCTTTCACCGGCATCCGATGACAGTTGACCCATGGAATTTTCTCTTCCTTTGTGTTGTGTTAGGTCATAGGAACATGTAGTACCAATAATTACCCTATCTTACCTCAATATTCCCTCTGGTAGAAGAAACCCTAATCTGGGAGCCCCGCATCTACCCCCGCTATCGGCGGTCTACCCTTTGACTGCATCCCATCGGGGCTCCCCCGGTTATATGCCTCCATTTGAGCTTGTTTAGGTCATAGGTACATGTGAAACAAGGATCATCCTATATGATCTAAGGTTTTCTCCGGTTCACCTCCGAGGGAGTTCCACTTTATACATGCAGACTGCCTAAGTGTAGGAACCCCTGTCCGAGAAGCCGGACACACCCGGGGGGGTATATAGAACCATCTCAAATCACTTGTGTGCATGCCGTGTGGACACACACAGTTTTGGGGCCATTCCCTGTATCCGATGCTCGATTTGACTAAACCCTAGTTCTGTTGACCGCGTGGTCTACCCCTTTGACTGCATCCCATCGTGGGTGCGCATATGCCTCCATTTGAGCTTGTTTAGGTCATAGGTATAGATGTGGAAACAAGGATCATCCTATATGATCTCAAGTTTCTCTCCGGTTCACATACGAGGGAGTTCCCCCCTATACATGCAGATCTGCCTAAGTGTAGGAACCCCCGTCCGAGAAGCCGCACACACCTCGGGGGCCTTGGACATAAAACCATCTCAAATCACTTTTGTGCATGCCATGCGGACACACAAGTATTGGGGCCATTCCCTAGATCCGATGCTCGATTTCTCTCGACGAAACCCTAGATCTCGTTGACCCGCGATCTACCCCTTTGATCGCATCCCATGGGGTCTCAAAGGGCATGCTGCCTCTATTTGATCTTGTTTAGGTCATAGGTACATGGAAACAAGGATCATCCCATATGACCCCAAGTTTCTCTCGGTTCACCTCCGAGGGAGTTCCCCCTTATACATGCAGACCTGCTCATGTAGGAACCCACTCGTCCGGTAGTTTGACACACCTGGGGTGGGCAGCTTCGGATATAAAACCATTCAAATCACTTTTGGTGCATGCCATGTGGACACAAGTTTTGGGGCCATTCCCTAGATCCGACGCTCATTTTCGACGAAACCCTAGTTCTCGTTGGACTCACAAGTCTACCTCTTTGATCGCATCCCATCGGGGGTCCTCTGCGGGTACATGCTCCATTTGAGCGCTTGGTTAGGTCATAGGTACATGTGGAAACAAGGATCATCCCACATGATATCAAGTTTCTCTTCCGGTTCACGTACGAGGGAGTTCCCCCTATACATGCAGACCCGTCAAGTGTAGGAACCCCGTCCGATAGTCAGTCACACCCCGCGGGGGTAGCCTTGGATATAAAACCATTTCAAATCACTTTTGTGCATGCCATGTGACACACACAAGTTTTGGGGCCATTCCTCAGATGCGACGCTTCGATTTGTGACAAAACCCTAGTCTCCGTTGGACCGCGCGGTTCACCCTTTGATCGCATCCCATCGGGGTCTCTGCGGGCATATGCCTCCATTTGAGTTTGGTTAGGTCATAGGTACATGTGGAAACAAGGATCATCCCATATGATATCAAGTTTTCCTGTCACTTACGAGGAGTTCCCCTCACAAGGCGTGCATCCGCCGAGGTAGGAACCCCTCAGGCGAGAACACACACTGGGGTAGCTCTTGGATATAAAACCATCTCAAATCACTTTTGTGCATGCCATGTGGACACACACAGTTTTGGGGCCATTCCCAGATCCGAATGCTTTCCATTTATGACGAAACCCTAGATCTCGTTGACCGCGCTGGTTCACTCCTTGACTGCATCCCATCGGGGTCCCCCGGTGTATGCCTCCATTTGAGGTTGGTTAGGTCATAGGTACAGGTGGAAACAAGGATCATCCCATATGATTGTGAAGACCCCGGGTAGGGCAAAGGACTAAGAACAACCGGCTGAAGGCCTGTCGGCCCGCGGCAAAGGCCGACTGAGGAGCAGCCGGCTGCAGCCATGGCCGGCTGCCTTGGGAGTCGGCTGGTTCAAAGTCCACGCTGGCCTGGCTATGAACGACTGTGTTGTACCTAGGCCGGCTTCACTTTGTCATATCCGGCTTGGTTTATCTCTCCCCGACATGGTCCGAAGGCGAGGCTTGGCAGGAGAAGGAACCGAAGGTAGTCCGGCCCTAAAGTCCACGATGATCTCACCTTCGTAGTCAGGCACCGTAGAGCAACAAAGGTTCTCCGTCGGACAAGACAGCATGGCGCTGTACGGCCACAGTCGCATGGCGAGCTGGCGCACACCCTCCTCTCCATACCGCCGATGGGACAGGCTGCGAGGCCTCAACGGTCCGACGTCAACGCCCGGGAAGGAGCAGAGCCGGGCGCGCTCGGCCACTAGGTCTTAGGGACTCATATGTAAAGTGCCAGCGTCTATATAAGGCTACTTCCCCTCGTGCGGGGAGATCAATCATTCTCACTTCATTCTAGTCTTAGCGCTGCCCTGGGAGAGACCCTCGTCTACCTTAGCCTCCCCGAGCAGCCGGATACAACTCAAGGAGCACCATTGTAATGCAGATCATTCACACTCATAGCAAGAGGAGGTGTTACCTCCACAGAGGGTCTCGAACTCCGGGCAATGGCGACTGTCACTGTCCCCATACCCGCATCCTGGATACCACCGTGAGACCACTTAGGAACCACTTCGATTAGCCCCTATGGCATATGTCGTGACGATACCACGACATTTGGCGCCCACCGTGGGGTCCGTCCACGGCCGGTGTCTTCATCCGGACGGGCCTCACCATCACCACCGGCGAGCGGGTCGCTTCAGGCTTGATCTGGAGATTCGGCTCCCTCGATTGCGTCAGCGACAACGCTGGCTGCTTCGCCGACCGGCCGTTCCCAGCCGGCGGCAACGTCATCAGCTTCGGCGGTTTCGACATCTATGTCGCCACCGTCGCACCACCGCGCTACCCGCGCGAGATCCTGCGCTGCGCAAGCCCTCCTCCAGGAGCCGGCGCCAGCAGCACCGCCAGCCCCTGCGTCATGCAGGAGGTCATGGCAACCGGCGATGACGCCGGCGACAAGTCCACGCGCGTCCGCGGCCCTCAGTTGGAGCGCACCGCGAAGGACGCCGGCGCATCCGGCTCGGGCCCAAAGGCCCCAGCACCACCATCCCGGCTGGACGAAGTCCGGGCAAAGTTGAGCTCCCCGCTCACAGCCGGAGCACCCCGCCACCATCGAGAAAGACCCGAGACGACCGCCGCCTCCTCCTGCAGGCTAAAGAGTCAAGCTGCCGCAAGCGCCAGCTGAGATCAACCTGGCCGCGAGCACGACCGCGCCCACGGCGTTCACGCCGTGCGGCGACAACCCAAGCCGAAAGCCGCTGTGATACGCGAGGGGAGGCAGCCTGGGCGCAGAGACGCCCGGACGCGCAGACCGCCGGCCCGGCCTCCATGAGCAACCTGCCTACAACACCCCCGACAAGAATATGCGCGGCGCAAGCCGCAGAAGAGCTGAACCGCCTCGAAGGCGAAGAGTTACGCCGCTAGCGGGTAACTGAGCTGCTCAACGCGGCTGCCAAACAAGCCGGCCCACCCAGGTACACCACTGCCCCAGAGCTTCACGCCGCGTGCGCCGCAGTAACCCAGAATGTGGACGGCCCGAGGGACACGCGCCGGTCCGCCTCCTGTACTGCCGGCACCGACTCCGGCCACCCACGCAGCTCCACCACAGCCGGCCGCCAAGCGGCAACAATGTCGCAGCCGGCCACCATCAAGCCGGCATGAGGAGGAAGACCCGAGAGGCCACGCCAAGACGTCAGCAGACTGCATGCCCCGCAGGCCACATCCCCGCCAGCCAGCCCACCCCCGCCAGCCCGCGCTTCGAGCCGGCCGACGCCGCAGATCGCCTGACCGGCTGGTCGAATCCCGCATCGCGGAGGAAGAAGGGCCAGCCGGCCCGATCCTCAACGAGCCCATGATTGACGGCTTCCAACTCCCCCGCGACACGCCCAAGTACGACGGCACGGCCAAGCCGGACTGGCTGCAGGATTACTCCACCGCGGTCGGCATCGCCAAGGGCAACAAGCGCTGGCCGTGCGCCACCTCGCCTCATGCTGCTCGCCCGCCCGCACATGGCTCCAACAACTTGCCAGCCAGCAACATCAACGGTTGTCCGACTTCGAGGAGGCCTTCATCGCACCCCACGGCACTCACGTCGCGGTCGCCCCCCAACAGCTTGAGATGCAAGGCCCGGATTGACGGACTCCCATGATTCCCATACGTTGGTGCCAATGCAACCTGCAGGGCGCACGATCCAGGCCATCGGCTTTTCCATGTTTACCAACACTGGCGTTGTGGTACAGCTGCTGGGCCACAATGAGCCCAAGACGATGGTCACTGATGGCCACAGACAAGTATGCGCTGGCCGAAGGAACCAGCAGCACGCCGGCTGAGATTTCGCCGGCTGTGCGGGATAAGAACAACAGCCTACGAGTGCCGCCGGCCGAGGGCGGCTCACATGGCAGCCGGCGGGACAACTACTGCGCAAGCGGCACAGCGACCAGCCAGACCGCCGGTACGGTTCCGCCTAAGGGTAGCCGGTCTGACCACGCGGCGGCTGCGGCAATGCGCCTCAGAACAAGACCGGCCCCCGTAGTTTAAGCACACCTTGAGCAGATGTTTCACCGCCGGCAAGCGCCTGCTGCTGGCAAGAACCCCTCCAACCACACCACCCGCGACCGCCACTTCATGAAGCGGCCGACAAGCGGCGAGCCACTTCCCGCCTCCACCCCCGCCTCCACCAGCCGGCGGGCCGGGTGGCGCAGCCAGAGAACGCCAACCTCGAGCACCACAAGGCTAACCAAGTGCACCATGGCGGCCGGTATTTATCAGGATGTAACATCCCAGAAATTCAAAACAAAATAAATAAATTTCCTAGTTCCAAATTTTGGGAACCAACAAAAACTTTTATTAAATTAAGTTTGATACATGTGTATCTCTGCTGAATTTTAAAGTATTGCCATGATTGGTTGTTATTATTTTTAAAGAATCTTAAACCCTAAAACCCCACCCCCCTCTTTTCATCATCCAAGTTAAAATAAAATAAAAGGTTAAATAAGAAAAAGGCATACGTGCCTATGGCTATTTCTATAAATCTTTACCCTAAGCTTTTACTTTGCTTAGAGGTTTGGAAAACCTTCATACACCTTTTACCAAAGGCTTATCAAACCAAATCCAAGTTGTTTCCAAAGAAACTAAAAATGCCATAGAGGCATATGAGAGTAAAATAGCAAATTTATGAAATTGAGAACATTGACCCTAGGACTTGTTGTGAATGGTTGGATCACTTCCATATACTATTTCAACACTCAACCACACCATTTGAATCAAACCAAGTCAAATTAAAATTTCAAATGCAACATATGCATAGAGGCATATGTGACACATAGCCATTTCACCAAACTATGCCCTATGACTTTAAACCTTGACCAAATAATGTGAAACCTTCTCCAAACCTAATCTAATGCTAAATTAACCCTAACCCATGTCCAAGCAAATCAAGGGGAACCATTTACAAAAATAATAAAATTTGACACATCATCTTTATGTGTTATGGCCATTTTTGCAAATCTTTGAACAAGACCTTTTTAAATGGATTCAATGGTTTGGAAATGCTTCTAAACTAATAAGAATCACCTTAGAGTCAACAAAAGTCAAATTAAATGGAGAGAAATTAAATAGGGAGAAAATCCCCAAAATTCACTCACATACACTTAGCCAAATTTGCAAATCGTTAACCAAGGCCACCATTGCTTGCTCTCTTGCTTGTAGAATACTTAAATATGATAAACTAACACAATTGCATCCTTGGATCAAGAATCAAACACAAGGAAATCAAGATTTCTTCATACATATGATAATGGTCATATGGCCCAAAAATAATTTCTTCACTACTTTACCCCTCTGGTTTTCTCAATTCTTAAACTAAACTTGGTCAACTATTGCCATGTCATCCAAGACCATGTCAAGGTGAACAACTTTCATGTTGACTACACCTGCTAACTTTGACCAGGTTGACCAGAATAGTTTTGACAAGTGGAGACTTTGAAACTATGTGAAGATGACCCACTTTTTGAATTGTTGCAAAACTTCACCAAAATGAACACCAACACCACCTTTCCATCACATTAAATATAAGAATGAGATTCACCAAAAAGATTCCCAAAATTCCACAAAAATTCTCATGCGGCCATTTTGTCAAACACTTGGCAGGCATGAAATTGTATTTTGGCACACACCCTTTTACCCACCAGATTTTTGCCTAAACCCCTTTTGAATTGTGATCATCAACCTACTGGTACCATCCCTGCATCATCCTATGCCCTGCAACCCTGAGGAAAGTGAAGACATGATCACTTTGGCAACCATGCCATGTACCATGCCACACACCCAAGCACTCTATCTCCCTGGCCCTCCCCTCTCTCGAGCACCATGTCAGCAAGCTTGCCTACACTTCCCTGAGCCTGCTAGACACGATGCCTACCCAAACCATGCACGGCAACGCCCTGGCCGCAACGTGATCACCACGCCTGGGCGCGCCAGAGCGTGCACTGGCACGTCCCTGGACGCGCCAGTACCCCGCCTCGCCCGATCGCCATCGTCCTCCCCTCGCCCTCCTCCTTTGCACGCATGATCACCACTGCACCAGCTACCTCCTAGACATCCTCGATAGCTCGCGGAAGCAATGACGAACGTCGCCAGCCTGCCGTCGTCCTTCCCTCGCTGCCCCTTCACGCGCGTCGTCCTCTCCATGACCCCAGCAACCTAGCGCGACCCCTAGCTTGCCCCTTCGCCGCTCCAGACGCCGGCGCCATGGACGACCTCCCACGGGCACCCGCAGCACCTCGACCCCCTATAAAAGCAAGCACTCCCTGGACGATTTCTTCACACCATTCGCTTCACCTCTTCCTTCTGATCATCCTCGAACACTTCCCCTCCTCAATTAGACACGTCCAATTTCATCGCCGACCACCGCCACAGTAGCTCCTCACCGCCGTCGATTCCGTCTACCTCAAGCCCTCCCCCGACTACCGCTGACCTCGCCGTCGACTCCTCGTTCACCTGCGACCCTCGCCACCCCTCGCCGGAGCTCCGTCACGCCGCCGACCCCCTACCTCGCCGTCGCAGCAAGCCCTCCTCCCCCGTCGACGACGACGACGGTCGACCGTCGGATCCACTGCCAGGTACCGTTTCGGTCGAATCGACCCACTGACGTGTGGGACCCCATGTCAGGCGGCCCGTGGCGTGTGAAACGCTACTGGGCTGGTTTCCCAATTTTCAAACCAATTCGGCCCATTTGCTTTCCCGCCTAGCCCACAGATTCAAATCTAGATTTAATATTTATTCCAAAAACCCTGCAGATGCTTTAGTAATTTTTGAATAGTTTGAAATCTACCAAACCAAATCTAGCAAATTTTATATTCGGAAAGCTCATGAAATTATCTAAACAATGCCACTGGCCTCATGTCCAAATCTGTAATTAAATTTAAATGATAAAATAATAAGGCAGGGCCTTTTCTAACTTCAAATAAATATTAGAAATTATCTATAAATGATTTTAAGTTGATTACAACTCTAATAAATCACATTTGACATAATCTAATTGTTTATGAAAAAATATAGCATAGTTGTTTTGCATGATCATGGACTAGAGTCAAATAATGGCTATGGAGCCATTTCTAGCCCATTTAACACATACACATAAACTTATTTAAATAGTATGGGGGATTCTCTCTCATTTAAATTGTGATCCTAAGTAATTCAACTAGAGGTACTGACCTTGGTCTAATAAGACTCATGCTTGGTTACTTAGAGATTTTAAATCATTTAGATGATAGTTTTAAATTATATGAGGTATAGCTTCTCATTACTCCAAGTGATTCAATGTGAGTTGATGACACATGTATTAATGACCCATATGTTCCTATTTGAAAATATTAAATCATTCTCATAGTAATATTTTAAATTGTTCAAACCTACCTATTAAATCATATGAGATGTGTTGATCTCATTTAAATCTTGTCTCAACTAAGTTAATATGAGGTAGAGACCATGGTCAATTAAAACTCATATTAAATTAGTTGATGATATTAAACCATTGCAAGGTGTCATTAAAATGGTATGAGGTGCTCACCTCATTTAAATCATCTTTCTCAAGTAATATGAAGTAATGTGATGACCTCTACTGCATAGGTTCATACTTGCTTAATTGTGAAATTTAAACCAAAATAGAATTAACATTGCAAAGGTTAATTAAATCACATGAGATGATGAATCTCATTTAACTCACTTTTCTCAAATACTAAGTGTGAAGTGTTGACCTTGGTCAACATGGGATCATCCCTGGTTATTTAAGAATATTAAATCACCTCAATAGTAGTCTTTTAAATTAGTTACAACTATGTGTTAAATCATATGAGAGGTATTCCTCTCATTTAAATCTTGTTCTCAAGTAATTCAACACGAGGTAGTGACCATGGTCTATGTAATCTCATATTGAATTATTTGGTGGCATTAAATCACTACCATGTTAGTATTAAATTACATGAGGTATGGAACCTCATTTAAATCATTTTCCCAAATGATAAGTATGAAGAGGTTGACCTGGTCACCCTAGGTCATATATTATTCATAAGAGAAATTAAATCTTTAAGAAGAATTCAATGAGAGGAAAATTATTTCTCCAAATCAAAGATAAACCTTAAAGAAGATTTTCAATGAGAGGAAATTATTTTTCCTAATAGTAAATAAAGAAACCCTAGAATAAATTATGAATAGTGTTGATGCTAGATCAATTGTGTGAGCCATTAAGGCTAATTTAGGTTCTTAAGTGTTGTTTGGTGATTGTATCCTCGTATTCGCTTATAGACGCTAGTACCGAGGACTATCAAGAGGAAGAGGTTTTCTACCAAGAGGAAGAGCAAGAAAACTTTGATCACATCACCAATCAAGGCAAGCTATTACCAATGCAAGCTAATATTCTTGAGCTATTACCAATGCAAGCTAGACTAATGCAAGCTATTACCAATGCAAGCTAAATTCGTGCTAGCTATTACCAATGCAAGCTAGACTAATGCAAGCTATTACCAATGCAAGATATTCATGAGCAAGCTATTACCAATGCAAGCTAGACTAATGCAAGCTATTACCAATGCAAGCTAACATCCTTGCAAACCATATTATTGCAACTTCAACCAAGGCAAGCTATTACTAATGCAAGCTAGACTAATGTGTCATTTGTTTGTGAAACTGCAAGTTTACATTCTTGCCCAGTGCAAAGCTCTACAAGAGCAAGGCACCATTACTTTTACTTATGCTTAATGCTCCTATCCCAAGTTTTCACTTTACAAGCTTTACTAAATTTGCTTATCAAAGTTTACTTTTGATTCATGATTTACTTGGTTTAGATATAGAGTGGAACAAGAGCATCAAAGTTACATAGTGTGATATTGAAATAGCACCCCTCATGACTAGTTGCTAGTGCTAAACAAATAAAATTGACTACCCTAGAAACATGTTAAATGAAATGACTTTGAAAACCATGGAATGATGAGTCATTCTATTGAAATAGTTTGGAAGGTGAATATGACCTGTGAATGACTTGGTGAATTTACTAAAAACTGATGGTTGGGCTCGGATGCGATACCATTCCACTTTTGAAGTACCCCCACAATATCCAACATGGGTAAGGGCTTAACTAGAAATTTATGTATCTTAGTATGGGTTCCTCTAAACAAGCGTCATTGGGGTTATGCGAGGCTGCCTCCGTTTGGATAGTAGAAACGATACGATATGATGCTAAATGAGGTGAATGTCCGGCCCAAGCTCTGTGCAGTTCCCAGGTTTGGTCTTCACTGGGAGGACAAGCTCATGGGGAGAGGTGCCTATACTAGTGTATGTAGAGGAAAGGTTATGGTTGGTAGTCCGCATATGGAGTATGATAAATCAGGGCGCCAGTTAACCCTGACGGATTGTTGCAAATGTTGTGGCACAAGTGTACGACCTCCGCAGAGTGTAGAACTATTCAATAGCCGTGTCCACGCAAGTCATTTTACGCATTGAAAAGGTTGACACCGTTCCGTCATCGACCATTTTAAAAATATGACATATGACTTGTGACTTGAATTTGAAAGGTGAATGAGACTTTGAATTGAACCACAACAGAGTTGTGGGAATGACACTAATGTTCCCACTTGAGTTAGTCTAGTGACTCAAGCATCTTTACTTAAATGTTTATAAAATAAACTTATTTATGCAAATAAACCTAGAGCTTAGTATCCCTTACTAAAATTGATAGTGCTTAGCCAGGGACAAAGCCATGAGTACTTTAAAAGTACTCATGGCTTTGTCCCTCGCTATTCAAATGGCCAGACTATGAAGGGGAACAGCTGTACGAGGAAGATGGACAGCAGAATGTCTACGACAACTAGGACCGCTCCCGACGTCAAGCGTTGGCCTGTGGATTAGCTAGCCACTACTACTTCGCTTCCGCTATCTGATGTTCGTTGATCAATAGATCAACTACTATTGTAATATTGGATCATGTGATCTATCTTTGTAAAACGATTATGTGTTGTAATAAATGATGACTCTATGATATTCAACTATTATGTCTCGCAACAACAATATTCCTGGGATTGCGAGGTATGGCATAATAGGCATCCGGACTTAAAAATCCGGGTGATGCCACCTACATCATCTTCACCACCGAGCCGGAGGACAAAACGAGCCAGCAGCGCCGTTCCCTCGAAGTCAACGCAGTCATGCCGCCGGTCCCCCAGTACCTAAACTGGTCAGAGCCATCACCTTTGATCGCGCGACACACCGGCTGTCCCGCAAGCCGGGCAGCCACGCCATGGTCCCTCGCCCCCACCATCGGCACAAGCCGGCGCAGCGTGCGTTTTTCGCGCGTCCTCATCGACGGCGGCAGCAGCATCAACATCCTCTACCGCGACACCGCCCGCAAGCTGGGCATCCAGGAGGCCGAGTTGCGCCCCCCCCCCACCGTCTTCCACGGCATCGTGCCAGGCCACTCGTGCCAGCCGATCGGCCGGATCACCCTGTAGAGGTCATGTTCGGCAAGCCGGACCACTTCCGCACGGAGAACATCGAGTTCGAGGTGGTGGTCTGGTCAGTCCCTACCACACGCTCCCGGGGCGCGCCAGCCCCGACTAAGTCTGGCGGCGGTGCCCACCACGGGTACCCGAAGATGAAGCTGCCTCTGCCCAAAGGTCATTACCAGTCGGCACACGCGCTCCATGGAGGCGCCACCCAGAGCTCGGAAGATGGGCCCGACGCTAGTCATAGCTGCCGAGAAGCACCACCATCACGCTCACGCCATGGCCAAGACCGGCGCACGGCATGCTGGCCAGGGCAACCCGGTTGGGACGATCACTCAGCTGCCACCACACCAAGAAGATCCTGCTGGACCCAGCGCAGTTCGTCACCATCGGTG
Organism: Lolium multiflorum; assembly: GCA_030979885.1. Classification (NCBI taxonomy): domain Eukaryota; kingdom Viridiplantae; phylum Streptophyta; class Magnoliopsida; order Poales; family Poaceae; genus Lolium; species Lolium multiflorum. Next base: position 220,774,170 of record CM061748.1, read on the forward strand.
CCGGCTTGAGCAGCAAATAGGAAAGCGAGCCCACCAGCTTCCTCCGTGAGAATCGGAACATCTTGCCGGTCCCAAGGGACATGCCGTGTGTGGCCGAGGGAGTTGGCTTAGCACCTCACTCCACGCCAGGCCTGGCTGCTTGAAGCAGCCCCTCAGGCGCTTCGCCGAAGAAAGAAGGAAGGCCATCGTGAAGAAATCGCCCGGCCTTAGCAGCTGCTTCATCGCGGAAGTGTCATGACGTACTAGTTGGCTAACCCGGTCTCGTTGAAGAAGAACGGCTCGCGCATGTGTACCCATCACACCAGCCTCAACAAGGCGTGTCCGTGACCCTTCCCCTGCCGCGATAGATCAAGTCATATCCATCTGCTGTGAACGCGTTTTCAGATGCCTATTCAGGCTACCACCGCATTCCTTGAATCCGCTGATCAAATAAAGACTGTCACACTAATGTGATGGGGGCCATCAATACACGTACTATGCCATTCGTGCTTGAAAATGCAGGCGCCACCTACCAAAGGGGCATGCAAAAGTGTTTGCAGGATCAAATCGGCAGAAATGTTCACGCATACGTGGATGATGTCGCTAAAACCAAGGCGAGCTGTCACCTCCTTGATATCTGAGAGAAACCCTTCACCAATCTGGCGAAGATTTTGATGAAGTTGAACCCACTAAATGCACTTTCGGCGTGTCACGCCTGGTTGAAGTTCGGCTGTTCGCTTTCAGCGGGAATCAACAACCCGGAGAAGATCGGTGCCATTGAGAAGATGGGTTCCCAGCCAGTTTCGTTGGACGCTCTGAATTCCACCGGATACCTGGCTCTTGAGTCGTCTGTCACCCAGTCGGGAGAAGGCACGTCCCTGTACCAATGCTCAAGAAGACAAACTCAGCTGGACGCAGGCAGATGAGTCCTTCTGCCATTTGAAGGCGCATGCTCTCACCGCACCCGCCTTGGCATCGCTGGCTTCAAATGAGCCGATGCTCTTGTACATCGCAGCCACCAATCGAGTGGTTAGCGTTGTTCTGGTGGTGGAGCTTAAAGAGGCCGGGCGAGCAGCTTGGCCCAGCCGCCTGGGCCTATTACCCGAAAAGGTTTCGGGGCCAAGCAAACTACTCCCCCACTACCAAGGTCACCTATGGCGCAGCATGGCGCCAGCTCAAGCACTACTTCCAAGAGCACCCCATCAAGGTGGCTACATCGCCTTGGCGTGGGAGAGACTGGGCAAGGACGCCAACGGCCGGTTGGCGGGCTGGCGCTGAGCTGGTGGCCCATTCTATTCACGAGCCAAGAACAGCCATCAAGTCGCAGATCCTAGCCGACTTCTTCGTCATCACGAGATGCAACAACTGTCGCCCGTGCCGGACTCACGCACTGGAGGTTGCACTTTGACGGTCGAAGATGCGCACCGGCTTGGGAGCCGGATGCCATCACTTCTCCTAAGGGGACAGGCTGACTACGTCCCGTATCCATTTCGCACGCATCCAACAATGTTATGAGTATGGAAGCGTTCATCCATGGGTCAAGCTGGCCAAGGAAATAGGCGTCCGTTGCATCCTCTGCTTCGGCGACTCCGACTTGGTCATACAGCAAGCATCTGGCGACTGGGACACGAAGGATGCCAACATGGCATCGTACCGCTTCCATGTTCAGCAACTAGCCGGCTTCTTCGAAGGATGCGAGCGTGCCACGGGCCAACAACGAGGCGGGCCGGGACGCTCGTCTAAGATAGGCTCAACTCGCGCAATTCCGCCGGGTGTGGCCCTGCAGCATCTGCGCAAGCCGTCCATCACACCATCCCGCATCGGATTCCATATTCGTGTTTACTGACCTGTGTGCCCACAGCTACACCCGGCTTACAAGCTAAAGTCTGGCTTCTCACCAACCCACCACGCACAGCTAACCTGGGCTTCTCAGCTTCTAACCCGGGGCTCATCAGCCCAAGTCGGGGCTTCTCAGCGAACCCGCCGTTCCACAGCGCAAACTCCACAGAACAGAGTCTAGCTCATCAGCCCAAGCTCTGGGCTTATCTGCCCAAACCTAGCCCACAGCCGAATCCCGACGACTCACGCAGCTAACCCGAAGTTCAAGATGGAGGCCTGATGGTTGAAGTGAGTTCTGAGATAAATGCGTACTCATCATGGCACAAGAATTCCTCTCCTACCTCACCAATGGTGTGCTGCCCAATGATAGGGTTCAAGCTGTGCAGATGGAGAGGCGGCCGTTGGCCCATACAATCATCAACCACCAGGCTGTACAAACGTGACAAAGAAGTGGGGTGTTCCAACAAAAGGCCGAAAGTCATCAAGTGGGATTGAACCTCCGGGAACGACCGTGAGAGTGCGCCATCACGCCCCTCTAGCTAGAGCCATAGTAGGCAAAGCCTTCCGGCACGGTTTTTACTGGCCGACCGCGCTAAGAGACGCAGAAGATCTGGTGAAGAAGTGCAACGGCGGCTGCTGGCTTCGGCAGCAAAGGCAAACGCCTCGTTTCCCTTGAAAACCATCCCCATCACTTGGCCGTTTGCCGTGTGGGGCCTGGACATGGTGGGCCCATTCAAAACAGCCCGAGGCGGCATGACCCACCTCTTGGTGATGATTGACAAATTCACCAAGTGATTGAAGCCAAGCCGATCAAGAAGCTTGATGGCTCCACAGCCGTCACATTCCTCAAGGAAATTATTGTGAGGTACGGCTATCCCCACAGCATCATCACCGACAACGGCAGCAACTTACCAAGGCATATTCAAACGTTTACTGTGGGGAGATGTGATCCGGATGGACCTGTTACCGCGCGGCACCCGGAAACCAACGCCAAGTGGAGAAGGCAAACGGCCTGATCCTAGCCGGCATCCGGCCCGGTTGCTGGATAGAAGAGCTGCCCTCCGTGCTTTGGAGTCTACGCACCACGCCAAACCATCCCGTCGGCTTCACGCCATTCTTCCTCGTATACGGAGCCGTCCTGCCGACCGATATCGAGCACGACGCGCCAAGGATCAAGCTCTACACAGAAGCCGAAGCCAAAGAAGCTCGCGAAGATGGAGTCGACTTGGTCGAAGAGGCCCTGCTGGCTCTGTCCAGATCAGCCATATACCAGCAAAGCCTCCGACGCTATCACAGTCGGAAGGTGCAGCCCTTAGCATTCCGAGAAGGAGACCTAGTGCTCCGGCTGATGGACAGCCGGACAACATAAACTAGCATCCCCATGGGAAGGTCCCTTCATCGTGAGCAAGGCAGTAGGCAATGATTCCTACTATTCCCAGATGCCCAAGAGGCAAGAAACAAGGCGAACAAACCGACGAGGAGACAAACGTCACCCCTGGAATGTCAGGTTGCTTCGACCATTTTACACTTGAGAGCAGGAATGTATGTATCCCTTGTACTCCTTTTGTAAGCTATGAAAAGGCAAGCGCTGAGAGCGCCGATTTCGACAAGTTTTTCACGTACTCTATTGTTTTTGCTGATTGGCTATCACCTCACGCGTCGCCTGGGTGAATGATTCGAAAGCTTCACACTAAGCTCCATCAGCATGACCGCAACCCGCTGTCCTGGCCATGGGAGTAAGAGCCAGGGAGCCGGCACGCGAAAGACGCCAGAAAGAGTGAAAGCTAATCGATTCTTGCACAATCCCTTCACAAAGGCTGGATTGCCGACCCCGGCCTGCTCGATCGGTCGTTTCGCTTCCACCTGCCGCACGCTCTGATCCGCGACGGACCGCAAGTCGGACGTACGATCGGCAAGGGCAACGCCAAAGAGTGGGGCGGATGGGAAAAGCGAACAAGCCGGAAGAAAGCAAGCCGGCACACAACTGACTAACAAACACATTAAAGTGTACCATAATGAAAAGACGATAATATTGTCATTACATATGCACCCGGCATCCCGGGGATTTAACAACTTGTCTTTGCAAAAGCAAGATTACATAAACAGGTAAATCTAAGCGCCGGCTGGAGAAGGACCAGTCAGACCGGCACCAGGAGGGGACTCCATCTCGATTTCCTCGTCCTCGGGCTCCTCATCCAAGTCGTCCTCGGGCGGGTTCGGATCAGAGATGAAGATGCCCTTGTCGACGAAGGCGGCAATGGCGCAGGCGCGAGCCAGCCGGGCGGTCTTGTTTTCAGTCGGGAGCTTCTCTTCCACGCCGGCGCGCCGGTACTCCAGCTGGTCGAGGCTAACCTCGTTATACCAGGAGAGCACGAAGGATAACGCCATAACGGCTCCGGCGCGCGCGGCCGATCCTTGCGCCGAGGAAGCGATCAGGCGCCGACTCCAGCCATTTGATGAAGTTGCCCAGCTCCTGCGGCAGAGTCTCAGTCGGCCAGAGCAGCCGGCACAACTCCTCAGCCGCCTTCCGCAGCTCCCAGCCCAGCTTGGTGTGGCTCCACAAGGGCGGCCATGGACGCCAAATAGTCGTCCATGGAGAAGCAGGCCGAGCTCTGCTCCCCGGTAGCCTGCCGGCGCGCATCCCGCGCCCGTCGGCCGGCGACTGCTCTCCGCCTGCGTCCGCGAAGGTCGCTGCAAAGAAAAAGCAAGTCAGAAGCCTGGCTTAAAGCAGAAAAATGCAAATTTTCAAAGTAAGACTGGCGGCGGCACGAGCCGACTGCCCCCAGCTCGAAGATGGAGATTCCGAAGCTCTAGCAGATCATGGCACGGCAAGAACCGACTGCCTCTCGCTCAAGATGGAGATTTCAAAGTTTAGTAGCACCGCTGCAGGCCTACCCCCAGCCCGAAGATGGAGATATCGAAGTTCCAAAGTAAAAGACTGGCGGCAGCCGGCTAAGAGAAAGCCGCCTGCCCCCAGCCCGAAGATGGAGATTCTGAAGATTCAATTCGTTTCGGCTGCCGGCTACCTGCCTAGGCCGGCAGCCGACAGCCGAAAGCCGGCAGAGAGAAGATAAAATGCTCACCCGCCAAGCCGCGGTCAAGGGCGCTCATCTGGACCACCCAGCGCTTGGCGGTGTCCGTGAGCTCTTGGGACTTGGACGTCACCTCGTCGCGGAGCGCCCGGCTCTGGTCCTCCACATCCTTGAGCCGCCGGCTGAGGTCCTCCACCTCCTTCCGCCCAGTTTCCCTCGCCTCCTTGAGCTCGAGGACGTGGTTCGCCTCAAGCCGTGGCGCAGCGCTCGCGGGCGGCCCGAAGATCCGCCTCCAGCTGTGGAACCCGAGCGGCAACGGCTGCAGATGGAAGCCGTGAGCCGGCTGAAACAAGAAAACTATGAAGTCAAAGAAAAAGAAGAAAACATACCTTGAGCAGCCTCTAGCTCACGAGCCATCTCGGCCCGCTCATTCTTGGCCTTGTGGTAGCCAACCACAAGCCGGTTGTACAGGGCGGTGCGCCTGTCCGCCACCGTCTGGGGAAAAGACTGAAGTCAGCTAGGCGAAACCCGGACCGGCTCCAAGCAGCCGGCCCATGCTTCGGAGGGCTACCATAACACAAGTTAAAAAAGATCGCAGGCGCACACCAACCTGTTCGCCGCCCCAACCGCGCCAGCGGGCCTCGCCTCTCGCGGCCTGCCGTTGGCCATGGCGTAGTCGGAGAAGAACATGTCCATGGGCGCCACCGTCGGCCGTCTCGCTGGTCACCTCGCTGTGCACCGCCCGGTGCCGCCCTTCATGGAGCCGGCTGAGCCAAAGCAGACTCGACGCAGACACCACGCAAGGCCAACATGGCGGCCTTGGCAGCATGAAGACCTCAAAGCGGGCAGCGCGCACCAGCCCCGCTCGGCCTGCCGCCAACGCCCGCATCGGCATCAGCCGCGCCCACCGGCCCATGCTCCGCCGGGGCTCGCCCCGCGGGGCTGCCCTGTTCCACTGCCTGCCCCGCGCCGGTTCAAGATAGAGGCTGCGCCGTCGAAGATGCTGGCCCTATGGGGATGGCATGAGTCGGGCAAAGTGCGCTCATCCGAGCTCGCAGCCAAGATAACAACCTCGGGCGCAGACCCGCCGACTCCGGCTGCGGGAGACGCAGCCCCTCCAGCTCCCCTGCCGGCTCCAGCTGCAGGGCCCACGAGCCGGACGCGGCGTGGGAACATCTGGTCGAGCGTGGGCTGGCTGCCACGCGGCGCCGGCTCGCCACGAGCGCCGGAGGCGGAGGCACCTGGCGAAGGTGCAGCTGAAGAAAGGACCGCCCCCGTAGAAGGCGGCGGAACAACAGGCGGCGTACGTGGGCGTGACGGCGGCTGCGGAGTCGGCTCCCTCCTCCGCCGCTGCAGCCCCGAATCCGCCGCAGGGGCCGAGCCAGAGCCGGCACCCTGGGCAAACTTGATAGCAGCCCTAGCCGGACCAACAAGAGAAGATAAGCAAGAGAAGAGAAGGAAAGAAAAGGAATCAAACAACGCGTAAAAGAAACTCACCCGGGCATCTCCGGAACCTTCTTGGGCCCCAGCCGGCGCTGCTTCTGGGCCCTCGCTTCCAGCGCGGCCGTGGACCGCCCGCTGCTGGCCCGTTTCTTCCCCCTGAGCGCAGACGAAGAAGTCGCCGAGGTGGAAGGCGGCCTCGCGGCTAGGGGCACCGCTCGAATCGGCGAGGCGGCGGACGACGCCGGCTCGTCCTCCTCCTGCTGCTCCGGAGAAGGCGGCGGGTTGTGCTCCCCTTGGCCGCCTTGGTCATCCGCCTCCGGCAAGTCGTCGTCGCCGACTTGGTCAGCGGGGTCGACGTGGTCGGCCGTCCATTCCTTCTGCGACAGGTCACCGTCTTCAACCCCCTGCCGGACGAAAAGCTACAGACAAACAAAAAAGCATGTGAAAAAGAAGCCGGCCGCACAGTCGCAAGCCGGAATTCGACCAATATATAAACACTTACCAACTCAGGCGGATCCGCCCGGCTGTGAGGCTCCATCCCCCAGTTCCAGTTCCATCCTCGGGCATCTTCGCCACCGAGATGAAGTTTACCCGCCGGGCGACCTGGGCCTTGGTGAGCTCCGCCCTAGACGTCCGAGTCGGATCGAACCGGCCGGACATGTGCCCGATCTTGTGGGCACGGGCCTGCAGAGGCAGCACCCGGCAGAGGAGGTCCTCGGCGCGCAGCTGGCCCTCAGTGGTGCAACCTAGGAGGAAGTCCCAGAGAAGGTTTACCTCAGCGTTCGGGTCAGCCGACTTGGCGTTGTGACCCCAGTTGATCCGGCCGACTGGTGGAGCCGGATTGTACTCCGGCAGGTTAAGCCGGTCGAACAGCGGATTCTCGTTCCGCACGTAGAAGAAGGACATCTGCCACTTCTTCACCGAGTCCACCGTCGGGATCTTCGGGAAGGGCGTGCCCGTGCGGGAGTAGATGGAGGCGGCGCCGCAGACGCGCAGCTGGCCGTTGGTGGTCTGCGTCTTCAGATAGAAGAGCCGACTCCAGAAGTCGACGTCCGGCCACAAGCCGGCGTAGCCCTCCATGAAGGCTACGTAGCAGCTCAGCAGGACGCAGGCGTTGGCCGGAAGGTGGTGCGGCTGCAGGCCGAAGAAATCAAGGAAACGCCGGAAGAAGGGCGAAGCCGGCAGGCCCAGTCCCCGGTCGAAGTGCGCCCCGAAGACGACGCGCTCGCCGGGTTCGGGGGACGGTTCCACCTCCGCGCCGGGTGCCCGCGTGATCACCCCCGGCAGGATCCGGCGAAGACGAACGAGGCGCGCGATGTCGTCCTCCTTCATGTACGAGCCCTCCCAGGAGCCGCTTGGAGGAGCCATCGTCGTGGATGATGAAGATGAGGAAGACCACGAAAGTGCGAAAGGAGAAGAAGAGCCGCGAGACGGCGGCGGAGGCGAGCGTAACGTCGACCCGCGAGGACCCGTGGCGACGGCCGGGCGCGCGGACGGCTGCGGGTCAGCAGAGGAGCGTGGCCGCGCTTGTCCGCCGAGTTCGCCAGGAGGTCGCCGAAGGATGTGCGTAGAACACAGCAAGTTTCCTTTAAGTGGATTACCCAAGGTTTATCGAACTCAGAGGAAGAGGCCAAAGATATCCCTCTCACCCTGCAACCACAAAGCGAGAAGTCTTTGTGTCCTCAACACACCAAATACACTTGCCGATGTATAGGTGCACTAGTTCGGCGAAGAGATAGTGAAATACAAGTAATATGGATGTATATGAGTGGTAATAGCAATCTGGAATAAAATATGTGGCAGCGAGAAACATGCAACAAAACAGGAAACAAACGGAGATTCGATGCTTGGAAGCAAGGCTCAGGGATCCTGCTTTCACTAGGACACTCTCAACAATGATCACATAATAGAACCACTCTTACACTCTTTTTTGTTGGATAATGAATAATTACCAATCGTGTAGGATTACATCAACCCTCAATGCCGGAGTTAACAAGTTCCACAACATTCCATATTCATGTTTAAGTAACCTTAGAGTGCAAGATAGATCAACATAATTATACCAAGAACTAACATAGCATTGCACACTATCACCATCACGCCATGAAGGAGGCATAGATCACGTCAATACTTATCATAGCAATAGTTAACTTCAAAAATAAGAGATCACAATCATAGCCTACACCAAGTACCGCACGAGACACACAACGGTCACCATTACAAAGGCAGGAGGAATAGAGTACTTTAATAACATCACTCAGAGTAGCACATAGATGATATTCAACTAGATCACATAAAGAGAGATGAACCACATAGCCACAGCGGAGCCCTCAGCCCCGGGGTGAATTACTCCTCATCATGGAGACGAGCAGGTGAAGACGGCGGGTGGAGACGGCGGAGATGACTCCAGGGGCACCTCTCCGGCGGCGTGCCGGAACAGAGACTTCTGTCCCCCGAATCTTGATTGCGCGATGGCGGCGGCTCTGGAAGGTTTTCTCTGGTTTCGTCGAACGTATCGTTGTTTTTAGGTCAGGACCAAATAGCCAGGCGAAGAGACGGGGTCGGAGGGGCCACGGGGTGCCCACACACTAGGGCGCGCCCCCGGCCGCCGGTGGCGCAGGCCCCGGCTCCCCTCTCTCTCGTCCTTCTCCTGCTCCAGTTTCCGGGAACTATATGTCTTCGGTCTTGATTTCTGTCCGATTCCGAAAAATATTTCTTTACTAGATTTCAAACCAAAAACAGCAGAAACAGCAACTGGCCTTTCGGCATCTCGTCAATAGGTTAGTTCCGGAAAACGCATAATAATGAGATATAATGTGTATAAAACATGTAGGTATCATCAATAAAGTAGCATGGAACATAAGAAATTATAGATACGTTTGAGACGTATCACATTCCAAAGTAAATTACTTGAGTGCTACCTTTAAAATTTCATTCCTTTCTTATGACATGCCATCATAACCTTGATCATACTATTGTAAGCACATGTAATGAATGCCGATCAAAACAATGGTAAATGACATGAGTAAACAAATGAATCATATGACAAAGACTTTTCATGAATAGTACTTTCAAGACAAGCATCAATAAGTCTTAAGTAAAAGTTAACTCATAAAGCAATAAATTCAAAGTAAAGGCATTGAAGCAACACAATGGAAGATTAGGTTTCAGCGGTTGCTTTCAACTTGTAACATGTATATCTCATGGATAGTTGTCAATAAGTAATATAATAAGTGCAATATGCAAGTATGTAGAATCAATGCACAACTCACACAAGTGTTTGCTTCTGAGGTGAGAGAGATAGAACTGACTCAACAATAAAAGTAAAGAAAGGTCCTTCAAAGAGGAAAGCATCGATTGCTATATTTGTGCTAGAGCTTTTATTTTTAAAACATAAAGAGATACAGTAAAGTTTTTGAGAGAAGTGTTTGTTGTTGTTAACGAATGGTAGCGGGCACGAAATCCCCTTGCCGCACACAAACCTTCAAAGAGCCGCTCCCATTTTATTTTATTTTGGGTGGCACTCCTTCCATCCTTTCTTTCACAAACCATGGCTAACCGAATCCCCGGGTGCCCGCCAACAATCTCATACCATGAAGGAGTGCCTTTTATTTTAGTTTTATTATGACACACCTCCCCACCTTTGCTTTCTGCCATGGCTAACCGAATCCTTCGGGTGCCGTCCAACAATCACATACCATGGAGGAGTGTCTAGTTTTGTTAATTAATTTGGGACTGGGAATCCCATTGCCAGCTCTTTTTGCAAAATTATTGGATAAGCGGATGAAGCCACTAGTCCATTGTGAAAGTTGCCCAACAAGATTGAAAGATAAACACCACATACTTCCTCATGAGCTATAAAACATTGACACAAATAAGAGGTAATAACTTTGAATTGTTTAAAGGTAGCACTCAAGCAATTTACTTTGAATGGCGGAGAAATACCATGTAGTAGGTAGGTATGGTGACACAAATGGCATAGTGGTTGGCTCAAGGATTTGGATGCATGAGAAGTATTCCCTCTCGATACAAGGTTTAGGCTAGCAAGGTTATTTGAAGCAAACTCAAGGATGAACCGGTGCAGAAAAACTCACATAAAAGACATATTGTAAACATTATAAGACTCTACACCGTCTTCCTTGTTGTTCAAAACTCAATACTAGAAATTATCTAGACTTTAGAGAGACCAAATATGCAAACCAAATTTTAGCAAGCTCTATGTATTTCTTCATTAATAGGTGCAAAGTATATGATGCAAGAGCTTAAACATGAGCACAACAATTGCCAAGTATCAAATTATTCAAGACATTTTACCAATTACTACATGTAGCATTTCCCGTTTCCAACCATATAACAATTAACGAAGCAGTTTCAACCTTCGCCATGAACATTAAAAGCTAAGAACACATGTGTTCATATGAACCAGCGGAGCGTGTCTCTCTCCCACACAAGCATTTATTCAAACAAAAACAAAAACATGTAGACGCTCCAAGTAAAGTACATAAGATGTGACCGAATAAAAATATAGTTTCAAGAGAAGGAACCCGATACTTTGTCGATGAAGAAGGGGATGCCTTGGGCATCCCCAAGCTTAGATGCTTGAGTCTTCTTGAATATGCAGCATGGGGGCATCCCCAAGCTTAGAGCTTTCACTCCTCTTGATCATAGTATATCATACTCCTCTCGACCCTTGAAAACTTCCTTCACACCAAACTTCAAGCAAACTCATTAGAGGGTTAGTGCACAATTAATAATTAACATATTCAGAGGTGACACAATCATTCTTAACACTTCTGGACATTGCACAAAGCTTCTGAAAGTTAATGGAACAAAGAAATCCATCCAACACAGCAAAAGAGGCAATGTGAAATAAAAGGCAGAATCTGTCAAAACAGAACAGTCCGTAAAGACGAATTTTAAAATGGCACCAGACTTGCTCAGATGAAAATGCTCAAATTGAATGAAAGTTGCGTACATATCTGAGGATCACTCACGTAAATTGGAATAATTTTCTGAGTTACCTACAGAGAATTAGGCCCAGATTCGTGACAGCAAGAAATCTGTTTCTGCGCAGTAATCCAAATCTAGTATCGACCTTTCTATCAAAGACTTTACTTGGCACAACAATGCAATAAAAATAAGATAAGGAGAGGTTGCTACAGTAGTAACAACTTCCAAGAAACAAATATAAAAAATGTACTGTAGCAAAATAAACACATGGGTTATCTTCCAAGAAGTTCTTTCTTTATAGCCATTAAGATGGGCTTAGCAATTTCAATGATGATGCTTTCATAAGGATGAGAGTCGCAGCAAAGAGAGTATCAAAAAGCAAGTATGAAGCAAATTTAAGCCTAACCCTCTTCCTATGAAAAGGAATCTTGCACACAAATAGATTCATGAAGAACAAAGTGGCAAGCATAGAAAAGCAACACAAGCACAATTTCAAGATTCTCAACATAAAAGAGGGAAACTTAATATTATTAAGATGAATATAACCATGTTTCCCTCTCTCATAATAACTTTCAGTAGTATCATTGATGAAGTCCACAATATAACCATCACTTAAAACATTCTTATCATGGTTCATATGCATAAAGGTATCATTATTTTTGACATAAGAAAAACTCTTCTTATTAATAGTAATTGGAGCAGGATCATTGTTGAGAATTTGAACATGGTAAACAAGTTGCATACTAAGGGAATGGTTTTTGGCAAGCCCATCATAACTATGACAAGTTTCATAAGGATAATTGTAACATGTGTCATATACATCTCTATAGCAATTATCTAAACCAGAATATGTAATATCATCATTTTCACTAAAAGTAGAGGTCTCAAATATAGGATCTTCAAGCACAACATCCCCAAGCTTAGGGATTTCAATATCATCGTTTAAGGGGACATGAATAATGCTATCATCATTACTTTCATAATCAGTACCAAAGAGATTTCCAATATCAAAGGTAGTGTGCTCATTCAAATCATGATCGCTAATGTATGTAAAGGGCATAGGAAGATCATCGTATTCAGATTCATTATCACAATAATCATTAGGAGCAACATACTTACGGTTACCTAGCGTTATCTCATTCACGCGGGGATACGCCGTACCTCTTTCTTTTTATTCTCCTTCTTCTTCTTCTTCTTCTTCTTCGTTCTTCCTTCTTCTTCTTCTTCTTCTTCTTCTTCTTCTTCTTCTCTTCCTTCTCCTCGTTCCCTTCTTTAGGAGGAAGAGGCTTGAAGGGTGGCTTGTCCGCATAACCTGATTTATTTTTAGAAACAATAGAAGAAACTTGGGAGGATCCCTCCTTTTCATTAATTAGTTGAAAACACACACGGTCCTATCATATTTTGGCAAGGTGTCATCTTCTAAAATATTTTGTATGTAAGTATTTGTATGGCTATTATCAATGCAATAAGAAAGACACCCATGCAGGACATCATCAATATCAAGATCGTTAATATCTAACAAAGAAATTTTTCTTGATAACTCTTCACACTTCAAAAATAAGGTAAGTTCATCATGCTGATTAGGAATAATTTCATCATCACAATACAAATTTGCAGCACTCATGGGGTTCGAATTATCATTGGAGGAGCATTGAAAATTAAAATGACCAACTCTATGGCAAAGTTCACAAATAAAAGGATAGAGGGCACACACTTTTTCTCCAAGATCATCTAGAGCCCTAGACCACTTTCTAGTTTTTTCATTCCTATGATGGATACAATATTCTTCCTCAATTTGATTAATTCCACAAGGTCTATGTATTCCACAAAAATTAACATGCTTATAGGAAATAGCATTTTCAGAAGTTTGAACATGTTCATTGCAATCATTAATAACAGTTTCATCCTTCATGCAAGCGTCTTTAAAAGGTTCATGATACTTATCAAAATTCTTCCTAGGCAATTCAATGTGAGAAGCAAAAGCTTTATAAAAATTTGCAACAACTTGAGAGTCAAGACCATAGGTAGCACTCATATTTCGAAATTCATCAGTATTCATAAAAGTTTCAATACATTCATAATCATAGTTTATACCTGATTCTTTACCTTTGTCATTCTCCCAATCTTCAGCGTTCTCCTTAATCCGATCAAGAAGGTCCCTTTTAAACTCTTCTTTGTTGCGCGTGAATGATCCAGAACAAGTAGTATCCAGCAAGGTCTTATCTTGAAAAGAAAGTCTTGCATAGAAATTATCAATGATGATATTACCCGGAAGCTCATGATTGGGGCATTTGAGCATTAAAGACTTCAACCTCTCCCATGCTTGGGCAATACTCTCTCCATCATGAGGCCAGAAATTATATATATGGTTTCGATCTTTGTGAATTTCACTTGGAGGATAGAACTTAGAACAAAATAGAGGCATAATATCCTTCCAATCAAGAGAGCGCCCGTCCTTCAGCAGTTTATACCAATGCGCCGCTTTACCAGACAGCGACATAGAGAATAGTTTCTTCTTCACTTCATCCATAGAGATACCTGCACACTTGAATAACCCGCATAATTCATGCAAAAACAGTAAATGATTTCCAGGATGGACAGTTCCATCCCCTTCATAGCGGTTATCCATAACACGTTCAATAATTTAGGTATTTTATACGGAATACTTTCAGCAGGTGGATTTAAAATATCAGAAGCATCATTAGAGTTATCGCATATGGGAGATAAAGCATTATCAGAGCAAAATATTTCTTCCAAAGGGAGGAGCTAAAAAGATTATTTTTATGAAACTAGCTTCCCCAAGCTTAGACTTATCCATAGCATTAGCAGTAATTGCATTCATACTAATAACATTGCTACTATCATGTAAATAAGGTTCCATAGGTTTTTTAATTTTCGCATCAAACAATTCTAAATTAGGAAAAAGATTAAAAAGCTCACCAATTTTGTTGTTGTTTTCCATTATGCCTAACTAGTGAAAATAAAAACAAGAAACAAAAAGATGCAATTGCAGGATCTAAAGGAAATAGCTTCGAGCACTCACACACCACAACAGTGCTAGGAAATAGCTTAGTAGTCGGAGGATGTGAATACCTTTTACCTTACCTCCCCGGCAACGGCCAGAAAATGTGCTTGATGTCTACGGGTGCTTCTATTCTTGTAGACAATGTTGGGCCTCCAAGAGCAGGTTTGTGGAACAGCAGCAAGTTTCTAAGTGGATTACGCAGGTTTATCGAACTCAGGAGGAAGAGGTCAAAGATATCCCTCTCAAGCAACCCTGCAACCACAAAGCGAGAAGTCTCTTGTAGTCCCCAACACACCAAATACAATTGTCAGATGTATAGGTGCACTAGTTCGGCGAAGAGATAGTGAAATACAAGTAATATGGATGTATATGAGTGGTAATAGCAATCTGAATAAAATATGGCAGCGAGTAAACATGCAACAAAACAGTAAACAAACGGAGATTCGATGCTTGGAAGCAAGGCCTAGGGATCCTGCTTTCACTAGTGGACACTCTCAACAATGATCACATAATAGAACCACTCTACACTCTTTTTTTGGATAATGAACACCACTAACTGTGTAGGATTACACGAACCCTCAATGCCGGAGTTAACAAGCTCCACAGTATTCGATATTCATGTTTAAGTAACCTTAGAGTGCAAGATAGATCAACATAATTACACCAAGAACTAACATAGCATGCACACTATCACCATCACGCCATGAAGGAGGCATAGATCACGTCAATACTTATCATAGCAATAGTTAACTTCATAATCTACAAGAGATCACAATCATAGCCTACACCAAGTACTGCACGAGCACACACTGTCACCATTACACATGCAGGAGGAATATAGTACTTTAATAACATCACTAGAGGGCACATAGATGATATTCAACTAGATCACATAAAGAGAGAGATGAACCACATAGCTACAACGGAGCCCTCAGGGTGAATTACTCCCTCCTCATCATGGAGACAGCGATGGCGGTGAAGATGGTGGAGACGGCGGTGGAGATGACTCCGGGGCAACCCGTCCGGCGGCGGCAGAGACTTCTGTTCCCCGAATCTTGATTTCGCGATGGCGGCGGCTCTGGAAGGTTTTCTCGGGTTTCGTCGAACGTATCGTTGTTTTTAGGTCAGGGACGACTAAATAGGCGAAGAGACGGGGTCGGAGGGGCCACGGGGTGCCCACACACTAGGCGCGCCCCCGGGCCGCGCCGGGGTGGTGGTGGGGCCCCCTGGCTCCCTCTCGTCCTCTCCGGTGCTCGAAGCTTGGGAATTATAAGGTCTTCTGGTCTTGATTTCGTCCGATTCCAAAAATATTTCTTTACTAGGATTTCTGAAACCAAAAAGCAGAAAACACAACTGGCCTTCGGCATCTCGTCAATAGGTTAGTTCCAGAAAACGCATAATAATGACATATAATGTGTATAAAACATGTAGGTATCATCAATAAAGTAGCATGGAACATAAGAAATTATAGATACGTTTGAGACGAATCAAGCTGAGCTTGGCCGTTGGAGTTAATTTCGGGAGGGTCGAAGGACGTGCGGTGGCGTGAAAAAGTTTGCTCGAGCGGGAGAGGCAGAGCTTGGGCGCGGAGACGAAATGAGCAGGATGAGCTCCTCGGTACCGCCCCGGTGCATTTATAGCCGCCTGCCCTGCACGACGCGTCGCCACGTGGCGATCGTGGGCCACGATCGCGGATTTACTGCGCCATAACTGCGCCCACTACCGCTGCGATTACTGGAAACGGCCACACCACGTCGCCCACGACCGCAGAGGATCCGGAGGGGACAGCGATGTGACCAGATGAAACGGCCACGCTGACGAAGGCGGCGGGAAACTCCGGTGCGCCCAAGCCGCAGTCGGACGTTTTACTCGAACCCGGCCTAAAAACTTTTCCAACAAGGCGGAACGGTCTTCGGTGGAACATGAAAAATCCACACAACAAAGTGGCGTCCGACTCGAGGCAGCCGGACGGAGCAAGCCGGAAGAGGGCGCAGCCGGCTGACGAAAATTCTCAGCCGGCCCCTCGGATGCTTCTCAAAACAATCCGCGAGATCAAAGACTAAGGGTCAGGGAAACCTGCCTAGGTCCTTCTTACGCAGGACCTTGCCAGCTTCGGGGACTAATGTCGGGGGGAAGACCCCGGGTAGGGCAAAGGACTAAGAACAACCGAGGCCTGTCGGCCCGCGGCAAAGGCCGGCTGAGGAGCAGCCGGCTGGAGCCGTGGCCGGCTGCCTTGGGAGTCGGCTGGTTCAAAGTCCACGCGGCCTGGCTATGGCCGTGTGTTGTACCTAGGCCGGCTTCACTTTGTCATATCCGGTTGGTTTATCTCTCCCTGACATGGTCCGGGTTGGTGAGGCTTGCAGGAGAAGGAACTGGGAAGGTAGTCCGGCTCCTAAAGTCCACGATGATCTCACCTTCAAAGGGCGGGCACCGTAGAGCAACAAAGGCTCCCGCCGGACAGGACAACATGGCGCCACGGCTACTGGTCGATGGAGACACGACAACTCCTCTCCATACGCTGACCCCTGAAAGGATGGGACAGGCCATGAGGCCTCAACGGCTCCTGACGTCAACGCCTCGGGAAGGAGCGGAAGCCGAAGCCGGCTACCGGCCACTAGGTCTTAGGGACTCATATGTAAAGTGCCAGTGCCTATATAAGCTGGCTACCCCCTCGTGCGGGGGAGGATCGATCATTCTCACTTCATTCTAGTCTTAGCGCTGCCCTGTGAGAGAGACCTTCGTCTACCTTAGCCTCCCCGAGCAGCCGGATACAGCTCAAGGAGCACCATTGTACTGTGTGATCATCTTATACACTCATAGCAGGAGTAGAGGTGTTACCTCCACAGGAGGGCCTCGAACCTGGGTACGTCGACCGTGTCACTCGTCCCCATACCCGCATCCGGATACCACCGTGAGACCACTTAGGAACCACTTCGATTAGCCACCCTATGGCATATGTCGTGACGATACCAGACATTTGGCGCCCACCGTGGGGCCTTCAGCGTCCGCGGCCGGTGTCTTCATCCGGACGGGCCTCACCATCACCACCGGCGAGCGGGTCGCTTCAGGCTTGATCTGGAGATTCGGCTCCCTCGACTGCGTCAGCGACAACGCTGGCTGCTTCGCTGACCGGCCCTTCCCAGCCGGCGGCAGCATCATCTCCTTCGGCGGCCACGACGTCTACGTCGCCACCGTCGCACCACCGCGCTACCCGCGCCAGATCTTGAGCTGCGCAAGCCCTCCTCCTTGGAGCCGGCGCCAGCCACAACACCGCCGGCCTTGCCATGCAGGAGGTCATGGTACCGGCGATGACGCCGGCACAAGTCCACGCGCGTCCGCGGCCTAGTTGGAGCGACCGCGAGGAGCCGGCGCATCCGCCCGGGCCAAAGCGCCAGCACCACCATCCCGGCTGGATGAAGTCCGGGCAAAGCTGAGTTCTCGCTCACGCTGGAGCGGACCTCCACCATCGAGAAGGACCTGGAAGCACCGCCAGCTCCTCCTCAGGCAGGCTGAAGAGCTGGCGCCGCCAAGCGCCACTGGAGATCAACCGGCGCGAGTACGAGCGCCCACGGCTCACGCCGCGGCGACAACCCAAGCCGAGCCGGCCAGATACGCCGGAGGGGAGGCGGCCTGGGCGCAGAGATCGCCCGGGACGGCGCAGAATCGCCGGCTCCGTCCGCGGAGCAACCCGTCTACAACACCCCCGACAAGAACATGCGCGCGGCACAAGCCGCCGCAGAAGAGCTGAACCGCCTCGAAGGCGAAGAGTTACGCCGCCAGACGAAGCGGGTAACTGAGCTGCTCAACGCGGCCCAAACAGTCGGCCGACCCCAGGTACGCCACTGCCCCCAGAGCTTCTCACGCGGCGCTGCAGGCAACGACCGGGACGGCCCGAGGGACACGGCCGAGTCCGCCTCCCCCGCACCAAGCCGGCACCGGGATTCCCGGGCCACCCACGCACGTTCCAGCCGCACAAGCCGGCCGCCAAGCGGCACCAGCGGCCGCACCCGGCCACCATCAAGCCGACATGAGGAGGAAGAATCGAGAGGCCGCCAAGACGCCAGCACCGCGCGGCCCCGGAGGCCAGTGGTCCCCGCCAGCCGGCCCACTCCCGGCTGGGCCCGCATCGAGCCGGCCGACGCCAGAGATCGCCTCGACCGGCTGGTCGAATCCCGCATTGCGGAGGAAGAAGGGCCAGCCGGCCCAAAGTGCTTCGGGCCGCGGATCCTCAACGAGCCCATGATTGACGGCTTCCAGCTCCCCCGCGACACGCCCAAGTACGACGGCACGGCCAAGCCGGAGGACTGGCTGCAGGACTACTCCACCGCAGTCGGCATCGCCAAGGGCAACAAGCGCTGGGCTGTGCGCTACTCCCCCCTCATGCTGCTCGGCTCCGCCCGCACATGGCTCAACAACTTGCCAGCCGGCAGCATCAACGGCTGGCTGGACTTCGAGGAGGCCTTCATCAGCAACTTCACCGGCACCTACCGCCGGCCGGGTCGCCCCCAACAGCTTGAGATGTGCAAGCAGGGCCCGGACGAGACGGATCGCGCGTACCTGACGCGCTGGTGCGAAATGCGCAACTCCTGCGAGGGCGTGCACGAGATCCAGGCAGTCGGCTTCTTCATGGCCGGCTGCCGGCCCAACACCATGCTGTGGCACAAGCTGCGCCGCAGTGAGCCCAAGACGATGGCCGCCTTGATGGCCATCGCGGACAAGTATGCGCTGGCTGAAGGAACCAGCAGCACGCCGGCTGAGATTTCGCCGGCTCCGTCCAGGCGGGACAACAGCAAGCCGGCCGTGGCAGCCGGCGGGACAACTACCGCGGCAAGCGGCACAACGACCAGCCGGACCGCCGGTACGGTTCCGCCCATGTGGCAGCCGTGTCGGACCACGCGGCGGCTGGCGGCAGCCGGCGCCAGAAACAGACCGGCCCTGGAAGCCGAAGTACACCTTCGAGCACATGCTCGACTCGCCGTGCAAGTACCACAGCGGCAAGAACCCCTCCAACCACACCACCCGCGACTGCCACTTCATGAAGCGGCTGACAAGCGGCGAGCCACTTCCGCCTCCACCCCCGCCTCCACCAGCCGGCGGGCCGGGTGGCCAAGCCGGCGCAGAGAACGCCAACCTCGAGCACCACGAGGCTAACCAAGTGCACCATGGCGGCCGGTACCTGGCTGAGGATGCCACCTACATCATCTTCACCACCGAGCCGGAGGACAAAACGAGCCAGCAGCGCCGTTCCCTCGAAGTCAACGCGGTCATGCCGCCGGTCCCCCAGTACCTAAACTGGTCAGAGCAGGCCATCACCTTTGATCGCCGCGACACACCGGCTGTCCTGCCGAAGCCGGGCAGCTACGCCATGGTCCTCGACCCCACCATCGGCACAAGCCGGCGCAGCGTGCGTTTCGCGCGTCCTCATCGACGGCGGCAGCAGCATCAACATCCTCTACCGCGACACCGCCCGCAAGCTGGGCATCCAGGAGGCCGAGTTGCGCCCCACCCCCACCGTCTTCCACGGCATCGTGCCAGGCCACTCGTGCCAGCCGATCGGCCGGATCACCCTGGAGGTCATGTTCGGCAAGCCGGACCACTTCCGCACGGAGAACATCGAGTTCGAGGTGGTGGACCTGGAGTCCCTACCACGCGCTCCTGGGCAGGCCGGCCCTGACCAAGTTCATGGCGGTGCCCCACTACGGGTACCTGAAGATGAAGCTGCCGGGCCCAAAGGGGGTCATTACCATAGCCGGCGACTATCGCCGCTCTATGGAGTGCGCCACCCAGAGCTCGAAGATGGCCCAGACGCTGGTCATAGCTGCCGAGAAGCAGCTCATCAACGACGCCGTCGCCATGGCCAAGGCCGCGCAGTCGGGCATGCCGGCTGTGGGCAACCCGGCTGGGACGACTCACTTCCAGCCGGCCAACGACACCAAGAAGATCCTGCTCGACCCGGCGCAGCCGGACAACGTCACCATCGGTGCCGGCTTGAGCAGCAAATAGGAAAGCGAGCTCACCAGCTTCCTCCGTGAGAATCGGGACATCTTTGCATGGTCTCCAAGGGACATGCCGGGTGTGAGGGAGTTGGCTGAGCACCACCTCCACGTCAGGCCTGAAGCCAAGCCGGTGAAGCAGCCCCTCAGGCGCTTCGCCGAAGAAAGAAGGAAGGCCATCGGTGAAGAAATCGCCCGGCTCCTAGCAGCCGGCTTCATCATGGAAGTGCTGCACCCGGACTGGTTGGCGAACCCGGTCCTGGTTTTGAAGAAGAACGGCTCCTGGCGCATGTGTATCGACTACACCAGCCTCAACAAGGCGTGCCCGAAGGACCCCTTCCCCCTGCCGCGCATAGATCAAGTCATAGATTCGACTGCCGGCTGTGAATTGTTGTCTTTTCTAGATGCCTATTCAGGCTACCACCAGATTCCTTTGAATCCGGCTGATCAAATAAAGACTTCGTTCATTACCCCGTATGGGGCTTACTGCTACACGACTATGCCATTCGGCTTGAAAAATGCAGGCGCCACCTACCAAAGGTGCATGCAAAAGTGTTTGCAGGATCAAATCGGCAGAAATGTTCACGCATACGTGGATGATGTCGTTGTAAAAACCAAGGAGATGCCTACCCTCCTTGATGACCTGAGAGAAACCTTCACCAATCTGCGAAGATTCCGGATGAAGTTGAACCCGGCCAAGTGCACTTTCGGCGTGCCGTCTGGCCAGCTCCTGGGCTACCTCGTCTCTCAGCGGGAATCGAAGGCAACCCGGAGAAGATCAGTGCCATTGAGAAGATGGAACTGCCGCAGTGCCTCAAGGACGTCCAGAAATTCACCGGATGCCTGGCCTCCTTGAGCCGCTTCGTCAGCCGGCTGGGGGAGAAGGCACTGCCCCTGTACCAGTTGCTCAAGAAGACAAACTCCTTCAGCTGGACGCCGCAGGCAGATGAAGCCTTCCGCGATTTGAAGCGCATGCTCTCGACTGCGCCCGTCTTGGCATCGCCGGCTTCAGTGGAGCCGATGCTCTTGTACATCGCAGCCACCAATCGAGTGGTTAGCGTTGTCCTGGTGGTGGAGCGCAAAGAGGCCGGCAAGGAGCAGCCGGTCCAGCGGTCTATTACCTGAGTGAAGTGCTTTCCCAGTCGAAGCAAAACTACCCCCACTACCAGAAGGTCACCTATGGCGTGTACATGGCGGCCAAGAAGCTCAAGCACTACTTCCAAGAGCACCCCATCAAGGTGGTGGCCACAGCGCCCCTGGCGGAAATCATTGGCAGCAAGGACGCCAACGGCCGGGTTGCCAAGTGGGCCCTGGAGCTGGCGGCCCATTCTATTCAATACGAGCCAAGAACAGCCATCAAGTCGCAGATCCTAGCCGACTTCTTCGTCGACCGCCGAGATGCAATACCGCCGCCTGTCAGGCTCTAAGCAGCCGGCCCATGCCTCTGAGGGCTACCAAGATAACACAAGTTAAAAAAGATCGCAGGCGCACACCAACCTGTCAGCGCCTCCAACCGCGCTAGGCGGGCCTCGCCTCTCGGCCTGCCGCTTGGCCACGGAAGCCGCAGAAGAATATGTCCATGGGCGCCACCCTGGCCGGCCGTCTCGCTGGTCACCTCGCCACCCGCCCGGTGCAGTCCTTTTCCATGGTGTCGGCCGAGCCGCTGGACTCGACGCGGACACCACGTGCATCAACATGGCGGCCTTGGCAACATGAAGACCTTCAGGCGGCAGCACCGAGCCCTGCTGGTCGTCACCAACGCCCGGGCATCGGCATCAGCCGCGCCCACCGGCTCATGCTCCGCCGGCTCGTCCCGCGCCGGCTCTGTTCCACCGGCTCGTCCCGCGCCGGCTCCGAAGATAGAGGTGGCGCCGTCGAAGATGCTGGCCCGGTGGGGATGGCGGAGTCGGGCGTGGCGGCGCCTCATCCGAGCCTGCGTCCAAGATAACAACCTCGGGCGCACCCGCCGCCTCCGGCTGCGGGAGACGCAGCCCCTCCAGCTCCCCTGCCGCTCCAGTGTGGGCCCACAAGCCGGACGTGGCGCGGGAACATCTGATCGAGCGTGGGCTGGCTGCCACGCGGCGCCGGCTCGCCACGAGCGCCGGAGGCGGAGGCACCTGGCGAAGGTGCAGCTGAAGAAAGGACCGCCCCCGTAGAAGGCGGCGGAACAACAGGCGGCGTACGTGGGCGTGAAGGCAGCTGCGGAGTTGGCTGCCTCCTCCGCTGCTGCAGCCCCGAATGCGCCGCTGGGGCCGAGCCAGAGCCGGCACCCTGGGCAAACTTGATAGCACCCCTAGCTGGACCAACAAGAGAAGATAAGCAAGAGAAGAGAAGGAAAGAAAAGGAATCAAACAACGAAGAAAAAGAAGCTTACCCGGCCATCTCCAGGACCTTCTTGGGCCCTTGCTGGCGCTGTCTCTTGGCCTGGCCCTCCAGCCGGCCGTGGACCGCCCGCTGGTGGCCCGTTTCTCCTTGGGCGCAGACGAAGAAGTCACCGAGGTGGAAGGCGGCCTCGCGGCTAGGGGCACTCGAATAGGCGAGGCGGTGGATGACGCCGCCTGCCCTCCACCGCCGGAGAAGGCGGCGGGTTGTGCTCCCCTTGGCCGCCTTGGTCATCTGCCTCCGGCAAGTCGTCGTCGCCGGCTTGGTTAGTGGGGTTTACGGTCGTCAGTCCATCTCCTTCCGCGATGTCGCCGTCTTCAACCCGCACGGACGAAAAGCTATAGACAAACAACAAAGCATGTGAAAAAGAAGCCGGCAGCAGTCGCAAGCCGGGTCGGCCAATATATAAACACTTACCAACTCAGGCGGATCCGCCCGGCTATGAGGCTCCATCCCCCGGTTCCAGTTCCCATCCTCGGGCATCTTCGCCACCGAGATGAAGTTTACCCGCCGGCGACCTGGGCCTTGGTGAGCTCCGCCTAGACGTCCGAGTCGGATCAAACCGGCCGGACATGTGCCCGATCTTGTGGGCACGGGCCTGCAGAGGCACCACCGGCTGAGGCGAAGGTGCAGAGAGGTCCTCGGCGCGGCAGCCTGGCCCTCGGGTGCAAACTAGGAGGAAGTCCCGGAGAAGGTTTACCTTGTTCGGGTCACCACTTGGCGTTGTGACCCCAACTGATCCGCCTAACGTGGAGCCGGATTGTACCGCTTGTTTGGCTGGCGAACGGATTCTCGTTCCGTATGTAGAAGAAGGACATCTCACTTCTTCACCGAGTCCACGTCGGGATCTTCTGGAAGGGCGTGTCTGCAGGGAGTACAGACAACAAAAGTTGCCATGGCCGACGAAGTTGAAGTCGCGCCGTGGTTGCTGGTGCACCATGGCCGACGATTTTGGTCCCTCCGTGGTTCATGTCAAACCTTTTTTCTCGTTTTTGAGGCCACCTAGCCCGACGAAAGCGGCCAAAACGTCGCGTATGGTGGCCCGGGACGTGGTGCATCGCGAATTCTCGGGTTCGCCGGCCGAGTCAACGCAAATCCGCACCGCCCAGGGATGTAGGGCCCACATGGCAGCCTCTCTAGCATTGTTTTTTCTCGATCGCGCCATCTCGTTCAACGCTCTCCGATCGAGCCGTTTACGATGCAGGATCATGGGTCCCGCTTGTCGTCCTCTATGAACCAAATTTCTTTCTTTTCTTGGATTTTTTGACCCCTGATTTCTGGCTACTCCTTTTTCTTTTGATCCCTTGCCGCCTTGAAAACGTTGAGGATGCTGCTGCTAAATGGGACCCATGTCATCCTCTGTACTATAAAACTTTCTTTTCTTGGATTATTTTTGGCCAGATATTTCGTTATTTGCCTTTTTCTTTCGATCCCCCGCCGCCTCTCAAACGGTGATATCGCTGATGCTAAATGGGACCCGCATGTCATCCTCTATGTACTATAAAACTTTTCTTTTGGATTTTTTGGCACCTCATATTTGGTCACTTGCCTTTTTTTTTTTTTTCCCTGCCGCCTCTCAAACGGTGATACCGCTGCTGCTAAATGGGACCCGCATGTCATCCTCTATGTACTATAAAACTTTCTTTTCTTGGATTTTTTTGGCACCTCATATTTGGTCACTTGCCTTTTCTTTCGATCCGTGCAACTCAAACGGTGATACCGCTGCTGCTAAATGGGACCCGCATGTCATCCTCTATGTACTAAAAACTTTCTTTTCTTGGATTATTTTTGGCACCTCATATTTGGTCACTTGACTTTTTCTTTCGATCCCCGCTTCTCCTCAAACGTGATACCGCTGTCCAAATGGGACCCGCATGTCATCCTCTATGTACTATAAAACTTTCTTTTCTTGGATTATTTTTTTTTCTTTTATTTGGTCACTTGCGTTTTTTTTCTTTCGATCTCATGCCACGTTTGAAACTTTGAGGAACCTGCTGGCTCATGGGACCCGCATGTCATCCTCTATGCTATAAAAGTTTATTTTCTATGGTTTTTTTTCACTGATTTTTTGTCATTTCTTCTTCTTTTGATGCCCCGCGCCTTGGAAACGTTGAGTAAGCTGCTTACTCATGGGACCCGCATGTCATCCTCTATGTACAATCAAGTTTCCTTGAATTATTTTTGGCTCCTGATATTTCGTCACTTGCCTTTTTTTCGATCTCATGCCACGTTTGAAACGTTGAGGAACCTGCCGGCTCATGGGACCCGCATGTCATCCTCTATGCTATAAAAGTTTATTTTCTTGGAATTTTTTCACCCTCCGATTTTTGTCTATTTGCCTTTTTCTTTGATCCCCGTCCCTTTGAAAGGGTTGAGTAAGCTGCTGGCTCATGGGACCCGCATGTCATCCTCTATGTCCATCAACTTTCTTTTCTTGGAATTTTTACCCCTAATTTCTAGCTACTTTCATTTTCTTTTGATCTCAAGCCGCATTTCAAACATTGAGACCGCTGCTGCAAAATGGGACACGCATGTCATCCTCTATGTACAATAAATCTTGGATTATTTTTGGCACCTCATATTTGGTCACTTGCCTTTTTTTCTTTCGATCTCATGCCGCCTTTGAAACGTTGAGTAATTGCTGGCTCATGGGTCCCGCATGTCATCCTCTACGAACAATAAAAGTTTTTTTGGAGTTATTTTTGACCCTAATTTCTGGCTATTTGCCTTTTTCTTTTGATCCCCTGCCCCTTTGAAACGATGAGGACGCTGTTGGCAGTCGGTCCCACATGTCATCCTCTATGAACAATAAAAGTTTCCTTTGGTGGATTTTTTACCCCTAATTAATTTCTCGCTATTTCCTTTTTTTTCTTGATCCCAAGGCCTTGGAAACGTTGAGATCTGCTGCCTCATCGGTCCCGCATGTCATCCTCTTGAACGATAAATGTTTCTTTTCTTGGATTTTTTACCAACTGATTTTTGGTTTTTTTATTTTCGATCACCGCTTTTGAAACGTTGACGACGCTGGCGGCTCATGGGTCCCTGATGTCAGCCTCCCCGTACAAGAAACATGTGATATCTTGATTATTTTAGACAATAAACAGGTATTTCGCTCTGAGCTATTGCAAATGGATAAATTAAATATTTATTTTTACAACTTATATCTTGAATCTCCTTGTTTTTTGTTTTGCCGGAGCATAGGACTTTCCTGTTTTTTTTTTAGAAAAATCCGAACTTTCATGTTCGGAGTGGGCTGAAATTGTACGAGTCAAAAGGCCCAGAAGGATAGTTCGAAGGCCCAGATGTCCAGATGTGCCCAATTGAAATCTTTTCTTGGATTTTTTTCACCCTGATTTCGGCTACTTCATTTTTCTTTGGTCCTGTGCCGCCTTTGAAATGTTGAGACCGCTCGCAAATGGGACCCGATGTCATCCTCCATGTACAATAAAGTTTCTTTCTTGGATTATTTTTGGCTCCGATATTTGGTCACTTGCCTTTTTCTTTCGATCTCATGCCACGTTTGAAACGTTGAGGAACCTGCTGCTCATGGAACCCGCATGTCATCCTCTATGTACAATAAAAGTTTGATTTCTTGGATTTTTTTCACCTCTGATTTTTGGCTATTTCATTTTTCTTTTGATCCTGCCGCCTTTGAAACGTTTAGTAAGCCGCTCGGCTCAGGTCCCACATGTCACCGTATGAACGATAAAGTTTACCTTTCTTGGAGTTTTTTTCCCCCTAATTTCTGGCTACTTTCTTTTTCTTTTGATCTCAAGCCGCATTTGAAACGTTGGGACCACTGCCGCACAATGGGACCCGCATGTCATCCTCTATGTACAATCAAGTTTCTTTTCTTGGATTATTTTTGGCTCCTGATATTTGGTCACTTGCCTTTTTCTTTCGATCTCATGCCACGTTTGAAACGTTGAGGAACCTGCTGGCTCATGGGACCCGCATGTCATCCTCTATGTACTACAAAAGTTTATTTTCTAGGGTTTTTTTTCCCTTTTTTTCTATTTCCTTTTCTTTTGATCCCCTCGCCTTGGAAACGTTGAGTAAGCTGCTAACTCGTGGGACCGATGTCATCCTCTATGTACAGTCAATTTTTTTTCTTGGAGTTTTTTTTACCCCCTAATTTCTCGCTACTTTCTTTTTCTTTTGATCTCAAGCCGCATTTGAAACGTTGGGACAGCATGTCATCCTCTATGTACAATAAAAGTTTCTTTTCTGGATTATTTTTCACCCTCTGATTTTTGGTCACTTGCCTTTTTCTTTCGATCTCATGCCGCCCTTTAAAACGTTGAGGAACCTGCTGGCCCATGGGACCCGCATGTCATCCTCTATGTAATTCATGTTTCTTTTTCTTGATTTTTTTCACCCTCCGATCTTTGGCTATTTCCTTTTCTTTTCATCCCCCGCCGCCTTGGAAACGTTAGTAAGCTGCTGACTGGTGGGACCCGCATGTCATCCTCTATACATAATCAAGTCTCTTTCTTCGATTTTTTACCCTTATTTTTGGTCACTTGCTTTTTTTTTCGATCCCTTCTGTGCCGCCTTCGAAACGTTGAGGAAGCTGCTGGCTCATGGGACCCACATGTCATCCTCGATACTATAAAAGCTTTTGTTTTTTTTTCCCTCTTATTTTTGGCTGCTTTTTTCTTTGATCCCCGCCGCTTTGGAAACGCTGATTAAGCAGCCGACACAAGGCCCGCATGTCATCCTCTATGTACAATCAACTTGCAGATCTTGGGGCGGAAGAGCTTGTATAAGTGGGACCCATATGTCATCCTCTATGCACAATAAAAGTTTCTTTTCTTGGATTATTTTTTGCTCCTGGTATTTGGTCTCTTTCCTTCTTTCTTTCGATCTCATGCGCCTCTGAACGTTGAGTAAGGTGTGGTATCATGACATCCTGCATGCCATCCTCTATGTACAATCAACTTTCTTTTCTGGAGTTTTTTTACCTAATTTCTGGCTACTCTTTTTCTTTTGATCTCAAGCCGCATTTGAAACGTTGACACCGCTGCTGCAAAATGGGACCTGCATGTCATCTTTTATGTACAATAAAGTTTCTTTTCTTGATTATTTTTGGCCTCGATATTTGGTCACTTGTCTTTTTCTTTCGATCTCATGCCCCTTTGAAACGTTGAGGAAGAGCAGCGCATGGGTCCCGTGACAGTCATACTCATGAACAATAAAGTTTCTCCTGGGAGTTTTTTTACCCCTAATTTCTGGGCTACTCTTTTTCTTTTGATCTCAAGCCGCATTTGAAACGTTGACACCGTTACAAAATGGGACCCGCATGTCATCTTTTATGTACAATAAAGTTTCTTTTCTTGGATTATTTGGCTTCTGATATTTGGTCACTTGTCTTTTTCTTTCGATCTCATGCCCCCTTTGAAACATTGAGGAAGCTGCTAGCCATGGGTCCCGCATGTCATGCTCTATGAACAATAAAAGTTTTCTTCCTTGGAGTTATTTTTGACCGCTAATTTCTGGCTACTTCCTTTTTCTTTTGATCCCCTGCCGCCTTGGAAACGTTGAGTAAGTGCTGACACAAGGGGCCCGCATGTCATCCTCTATACAATCAACTTGCAAGATCTTGGAGCGAAAGAGCTTGTATAAGTGGGACCCATATGTCATCCTCTATGTACAATAAAAGTTTCTTTTTCTTGGATTATTTTTTGCTCCTGACATTTGGTCACTTTCCTTTTTCTTTCTATCCTTGCCGCCACTGAAACGTTGAGTAAGGTGCTGGCTCATGGGACTGTATAATAAAGTTTCATTTCTTAGATTTTTTTTACCCACTGATTTTTGCTAACTTGCCTTTTTCTTTTCGATCATATGCCGCCTTTGAAATTGAGCTGCTGGCTCATGGGTCCCACATGTCAGCCTCTATGAACAATAAACCTTTCCTTTGTTGGATTTATTTTGACCCCTAATTTCTCGGCTATTTGCCTTTTTCTTTTGATCCCCTGCGACCTTTGAAACGATGAGGACGCTGCTGGCAGGTCGGTCCCACATGTCATCCTCTATGAAGAATAAGTTTCCTTTTGGATTTATTTTTGACCCCTAATTTCTGGCTATTTGCCTTTTCTTCTGATCCCTGCCGACTTCGAAATGATGAGGATGCAGCTGGCAGATCGGTCCCACATGTCAGCCCTCTATGAACTATAAATGTTTCCTTTGTAGGATTTATTTTTTACCTCTATTTTCGGGCTACTTGCCTTTTTCTTTGAAACGTTGAGGACGCTACTGTCTCATGTCCCACATGGCATCCTCTCTGAACGATAAACCTTCATTTCTTGTTAACGACAGGTTTATCAGTATTATTTTCGCAGACTAATACAAGCTCTTTGGCTCCAAGATCTTGCAAGTTGATAGATTAAATCAAGGAATTATTAGGATATGTTTTAAATTTCAAATCCACTTTATGAATTTTTAAAAATACCGTTATCCATGTGGGTATGGAGCGATCAATGATTTTCATATTGGGCATGAGCAGTTTCAAAAATTGGAACCCTATAATTCAAAATAAATAAAAACAACTTTTATGTAGAATCTCCGTGTATTTTTTTTGCCAATCATAGGATCTGTGTTTCATTAGAAAAGGGCCGAAATTGCATGAGCAGAAAGGCCCATTTGTAGTTATTGGGCTTCGACAGCCGGATCAAGTAGACCGATAACAATTACCATGTAGATGTTCCTTGGCAACCCAAAAGTGAAATATTGGGCCCAACAGGGGAAGGTTGAACAGTACTTTTTCTATTGGGAAGGTGGTACATGGGGTTATCCTGACAAAAAAATGGAACATGGGTTACTGAAGGTTGCCCATTTGTGCCTAATATGTTTGTCAGCAGGAGCTTTACCTTCCGCCGCCGCCATGCCTCGTCGCGGGTCGAGCTACCGGTACGGCGGCGTCTCGAGCTCGGGGTACCGCAGCGTCCGCGCGCGCCCCAAATTAAGGTACTTCCTCCTCGGGACGGCACCTACGATAGGATCGGCTGGCCTTGGGGCATTTACCCCTAGCCTCTTCCATGCTCAAGTTTTTGAAATGTTTCTGGCTCTGTTCAACACTGGATCAAATTTGTCAACATGACCATTCTTATGGAGTAGCAACGAGTTGAATCTCTCAAAACTCTTTAAGTTCTGCAATATAACAACTAATTGGTACTACCTTATACAAAATGATTACATATCCTTATTTTGGAAGCAAGCAATCACACACTTATAGTTTGCTAGTCAGCTGCACGTAACGTTAAAAATCGGCAATTATAATGAATAAACCTGTAATTTTCACTTAAAATGCATTAAGGAGCATCAAATTTGACAAATCAAACCATGTCGTACTGAAAATTGACATGTCTTTCTCATGCAGAAATGTAAAATTATCCATGCATGTGCGTTTATACAGGTTAAGTTTTGCACGTATTATTTTTTGTAACTTTTCTGACTACCTTCAAAGCTCCAATCCTTCTTCATCATCTTTGTTGTACCGCACTGATGCAAGTGAATGCGAGCTGCTCGCCAGACGCGACTTCGTGTCCGATATGTGTACTATGCCTTCTCCATCTAGTGCTAGTTACGCCTCTGTGCTAATTAATTCAGCACAAACCTCTGTCATTGCAGCTGTGACTCACCTCGACCATTGGAGCCCAATCACAAGAGCGAGCTCAGTCTCAACCAGAGAGGCATGTGTCTCATGGTTAGCTATCTACAACTTGTTGTCTTACTAAAACCGTGCCTATCATAGAGATCACCTCGCTGGTGTAGCAATGGCTGCAAGTAGCTGCTAGCATGAGCGAAGGGGATAAGGAAGAAAAGATTAAAAAAATGGGGTGGGGCCAACAAGCAGGAAAGCTATCTACTAGCTTTATGGATGTTTCTGGAATTGGGTAGAAAATAGTAGATGACACTGTAGCAGCGAATCCCAGAGACCAAGGCCGTTGGATGATGTCTAATGAACGGCAGAACAAAATCGGCGAAATTAGCTTGAATTTTGATAATAAATCTTGGGCATTTTCCCTCGAACATGATTTATCAACTTTGGGTAGTCTCTGGACTAGTCTCCCTCGTCCACCAATTATTATCATACTACTGCGGAAAGTTGAGGGCAGTCCCTAGTCCCGAGCACTTCGCCCACTTCCCCTGGCCTCATCCCAGAGATCTCACACCAACCACCTCACCGTCGACTAGCCGCCAGTCTACAGCCCTCCGAAGAATCCCCAATGGCGGCGACGCCCCTACTAGAGCGCTCCTCACGCGAGCGCATCATCGAGTCTGGCCCACATGTCTTCCGTGCCTGCCGTGTGTCGGCAAGCACGACCGACTTCTCCGTCGGCGAGCCGCCGGCCGTGGGCGAGGGCGAGGCGTCCCCGTACACTATGACAGTGCACATCTTCTTCTCGAGGACGTACGAGCTCAGGAGGATGGCCGGCCCCCTCCCTGCCCCACTGGATGAGGACGATATCACCACTACACCCTGCGAAGAGGTGGTGCTGGATCTTGGCTTGCCTCCGAGGGAGCTGCGTAGTGGGGGCAATGTCGTGCGAACTATGCGCGAGATTCTTGCCCGTGTATGGCTGCTCAAGAACCTGAACCTCACGGAGGAGGAGTGGGACATCATCATGCCTTACGATGTTATGCACCTGATGTGGCAGCAGGCGTGTCGTCGGCTCGGTGGCCTCCACTTCGACCTCACCCTTAGGGTGGACCACCGGCTCATCGTCAACTTGCCGGCGCTGCAGGACAGTTGGGTCCTAGTTGCGCCGGAGGACGGCCACTGCAGCATATGCATGCTGGGGCTGTCGCAGCGCACAACGGTGCGTCTCCGGGGATGCAAACACCCGTTCCATAGGAAGTGCATCTTCTCCTGGTTTGTAACGAACGCCAGCTGCCCTATCTGCCGCGATAAAGTGCTGACCCATCTTATTTTCGATTTGTAGCATAGTATGAATAAAAACCCTGTATGATAGGGATGCCATGCCAACTTGAATCCTATGTCAAGAGAAATTCTATTTGATTGTGGTTATAAATATTCTGCATTAGTTTGATCTATTATCATTCTATTTTCCTATGGGATATGACCCTATGAATCAAACAGCATGGGATTACTTCCACACAATTAAGTTTGACCAACTTTTAGTAGGACAACAAACATAAATAATTAGTCATCATGGGATTACAATCCAACAGATAATTGTCTTCAGGACTCATACATTTTCCAAATAGAAAAATCAAAACAAATCATGGTTCTTCATCTCACAGCATGATACAGAGACAAGAGTCTAATCATCATCATCATCATCATCATCATCATCATCATCATCACCTCCGTCTTCATTCTGATATTCGTGCATGGTCTCATCCTGCTCGTCGTGTCCATTCTCCTCCTGAGATTCACCAGGTAGCTTCAGTTTATCCATCTCTTTGTCGACTATGCTAACCTCAACAGTGAAATCTACTTCTCCATCATGTGCAGGGATACCTGTATCCAACGAGGTTTCATCAATGTCAGCAACTTTAGTTTGCATACAACCAGCGAAATCATCTTGCTGGGCACCAATTATTGGATCCGCATTCTCATCCAAATCATATATGTTCCTTGCCACAAACTTTTGCACATACTGCCATCCTTTTCTAGATCTGTCTTCCAAGAAAAGTACCTTGGCCGCTTGAGGTACCAAAATATAAGGATCATCCTTGTACCACTGAGCAGTAGTATTAACTGATATGAAATACCCATCATTTCTGGCACCTTTGCCCTTGTTTGGATCTTGGTTGTACCAATAACACTTAAATAGAACCACAGATCGGACAGTAACCTTATCACTATAGAACAACTGAATAACCTCTTCTATGTGACCATAATGGTCAAATGACTCTGATCTCTTTTTCTGGTTGTCAAGTGATCTCCACTGGTTGTGATGCCACTATTTCGTGTCTTCAAATGTTGTTCACGCTCATAGGAGCTGTAATGGACACCATTGGCATTGCAAGCTGCAGCTACCAACACCCTCTTATCTGGACCACGTGATAGGACAAGGAGATCAGCACTAACAGCGCCTGGATTCTCCGCATGGAGTTTCGAGATCTACGATTACAAAATAGACAAGAGGTCATCTCATGTGAAAACACATAGACAAGTCAGAGTGCAATTGAACATCTTACATATTTCTCAAACCAGTCCTGAAACCCACTCCCACGTGCCGATAGCTTTCCATTCGTTTCCATGTACAACCTGCAAAACATAGCCAAGTCAGCTGAATATATTTCATTTTGATACAAGTTCATAGTATATGCGAGGAACTGAGTATTTCGTGTGCATAGTACTCACTTAACATATTCATCAGCCTCTGTAGCATTATTCAGCACATACCAAGACAGCTGTTCAAATTCAGACTGCTCTAATGTTTTTTCGGTCCTCTTTCCTATTAGCTCAACACCATGATTAAAAACAGATCCTCCAACTTCCAAAATTCTGCGACCCCGGTTGAATCTGGTCTCAATATCAGGAATATATCTTGAGGCAAATGTATATGCTTCAGCAGCAATATACGCCACTGCAATGCAAGCCTCCGGTCTAGCTTTGTTCCTAACTGTATTCTTGAAAGTGCACAGTCGACGTTCTATAGGGTACATCCATCCATACTGTACCGGACCTCTTAAAAGTGCCTCATCAGGTAGATGAACAGCCAAATGCACCATCACATCAAAGAAGGCTGGAGGATATATCAGCTCCAGCTTGCACAGGATTACTGCTATGTCCACCTTAAGACGTTCTACAACAGCTCTGCTTAGAGTTTTACTACATATTTCCCTAAAGAACCTTCCCAACTCTGCAATCACGTTGTACATATTTGGCTTCACTAAATCTTTAATGCCAATAGCTAAAAGCCTTTGCAGCAGGATGTGACAATCGTGAGTTTTCAACCCTTGGAGCTTGTTTCCTTCAGCATTGAGACAATTTGCAATGTTGGAAGCAAATCCGAACGGGAACATCACACCTCGGAGGTACTCACAAAATAATCTCCTTTTAGGCATCGGCAATGTGAATTCCGCGCCTCGAAATTTATAATGTTTTTCCTTGCCTTTGTTCACTTTGTCATTACGATCCAGTTGCAAGTGCCTGTTAACATTCAATGTTGCACAATCAATCCTAGCATTTGAGCTATCTTTTGTCTTGGATGGA
The DNA here is from genome assembly GCA_030979885.1 of Lolium multiflorum. Lineage (NCBI taxonomy): Eukaryota > Viridiplantae > Streptophyta > Magnoliopsida > Poales > Poaceae > Lolium > Lolium multiflorum. The sequence goes on from CM061748.1 coordinate 220,808,004, forward strand.
ATGTTGAGTAATGTGCCGACAATGCTGTCACATATATTCTTCTCCATGTGCATGATATCAATATTATGCCGAAGCTTCTTACCAGCCCAATACGGCAAGTCCCAAAGAGTGGTCCTGCGCTTATAAAATATTCTCGGTCTATCATTTTCCATTTCCTTCCTCTTGGTACATGCTGCTATTTCACCTCCCATCTTCCTTTTGGTAGCTGCTAGACTCAGTTCATCTCCTCTCTTCTTCCTTTTTCTATCTGCTACTACTGCTGCTGCATCTTCTGTATTCTTCTCTGCTGTACCTGCTGTGGCGGCTGGTGGTTTTCCTGGTTTAACATTTCTGACCGCTTCTAGGTGCGCCTCCAACTCGTGACTCTTAAAGTGCTGCGGTTTAGTCTTTTTACAGGCCTGATCACCAATAAATTGCAATTTTTTTCTATTTTTTCGGAAACTGTGATCTAATGGAAGGAAACGGCGATGGCCCATATAGCATATCTTGTTTATTATCCTCACTGCCAGCTGATCAGTATCACAGTGAACACATGCATTATAACCTGATGTTACTCTGCCTGACATAGTGCCCAAAGCTGGATAATCATGGGTGCAATACAGTACAGCAGCACGTAATAGAAAATTTTGTTCTTTAGGTTGACACACATCCCGTGTAGGGACACCCTCCCATAATGTTTGCAAGTCTCTAATAAGAGGCTGCATGAACACATCAAAATCCTTCCCAGGAGATTTGGGACCTGGGATGAGTAAGGCCATCATACAGTTCGACTGATCGGTGCATGTCCAGGGAGCCTGGTTGTAAGGTGTAACTAGTACTGGCCACATGCTATACGAGTTGCTCATGTTGCCAAATGGGTTGAATCCATCTGTAGCAAGGCCAAGTCTCAGGTTCCTTGGATCTGCAGCAAAATCTGGATGATCCAGGTCGAATTGCTTCCATTCATCGCCATCAGCAGGATGCCTCAGTAAATCAGGGTCGGGCGTGAGAATCTCTTTGTGCCATCTTGTTTCCCGAGATGTTTGTTCTGAAGCAAACAACCTCTGCAATCTTTGTACAAGTGGAAAGTATCTCAGAACCTTCCAAGGAATCTTTTTCTTACCACCAGCTCCATCATGTTTCCATCTTGATTCCTTACATACTGGACATTCATCGAGGTCATTATACTCCATCCAAAACAGTGCACAGTTATTTTTGCAAAAATCAATCTTCTCATATCCAAGTCCCAGTACCTTGATGTACTGCTTCACCTCATAAAAGGATTTTGGCAGTCCAGCCCCAGGGAGTGCATCGCTGTATGTCTTCGCAACTGCATTGAACGCTTTATTGGTAATCCCCTGGTATGACTTGTCATGAAGTAATTTCACAATTAATTCGAATCTTGACACAACAGAACCAGGGGCCACTAAGCGCTTAGCATCTTCTATCAGGTCATGGAAAAGAGGCTTTTTGTGATAACCATGGGGCTGTTGGCTTGCATATGGATACAGATCCCGTAACAAATTAGCAGTAGCCTCATCCTGGACGAGATCTTCAGGCTGATAACCATCAGAATAAAGAGGATCAATAATGTCAGGCTGATCATAGTGTTCACCATGGTTAATCCACCTGATATATGTCTGGTCCATCCCATAAACGAATAAATGATCTGAGACTACATGTTGAGGCTTGGACCCAATATTCAAACATACGCGGCATGGACAAATCACTTCCTTTGTCTTGTCGCCGTCAGTAAAATCACTAACGTGCTTCATGAAGTCTTCAATACCACTCAAATATGTTGGTGTGGTTAATGAGTGAAATAATATCCAAGTTCTGTCCATCTGTTGAGGAGATAGATGGTCAGAGAAGCGATAAGCTATTTCAACAAACAGGTCACCTACGAATGTAAGCAAGCATACCTGAGCAAACAGGTCGAATATAAAACTATAAATGCTACATTATTTGAGCCGATTTCAGCAAACGAACTGAGTGCAAAACTACGGCTACCTAGCGAACAGATTTTTTTAGGCTGACCACTGGGTTTCCCCACTTTGTATTTTTTTATTAATAAAAAGAGGGAAATATGTACAAAAGTTGCTGGAGAGCAGCAACTAAAAGGATCATAGATCCCAAACAGCAAAATATATATAAAATGTTCTACCCATGATATGATTTCCTCTTTGCCTTATGAACAAGGAGAGCAATTTCATCCTTGAATCTCTTGTGCCATCTGTAAATGCTTGGGGGGAGGGGCGAACAGATCTATCGAAAGCAATACAATACCAACACATTCTTTCTTCTTTTTTGCCGTAATTCCGCCGATCTATTAGCAGTGCAAAGAAGCCAAAAGTAATAAGATTACATACAGGTTCATAGACCACCAGGGCCGTACCTGAGAATACGGAGGGCCTGAGCAAAACAAGAAATAGAGGCCCTCAACATGATCATTGGCAACTAAAATGATTTTATATATACTACTCACTCCATTTCAATAAACAATGCACCCTTGTTTTTCGTATTTTATCTTCGAAAAAATATTAATCTATATCTCTCTATTTAAAAATGATGTTTCAATTTTATGTAGATATACATGTATTTAGATGAGTTTAGTTTGCAGATACATGCAAGTTTTGATGAAGTTGAAACATATTTTTCAGGATGAAGTATATAAAAAATTTGATATAAAACTGGTATCATTAGAAAGTATTTTCCAACACGATTCTAACAATGCTGCTTATGTATTATATGATCGTGATATTGTTGTCCTATTTATTTGGTCAAGGTTCACATTGAAATGTGGTAAAATAAATTAAAAGAAGTGCATCGTGTGAAAAAGCAATCTAAGAATTCAAAAGTGCTAATTGTTAGTCGAAACATGACATCATTGAGACAAAATATTAATATTCATTGGAAGACTAACTGAATTAGCTGCACTCGCGATGAAAGAGAAAGAGAAGATACGGGTAAGAGCAAGTACAATAAGGTACAGTCTTTTTGTTTGTTTGGGTTGCTTGCTTATCGCTCGATACAATAAGGTACAGTCAGCGGGAGTGGTGTTTGGAACATGGGTGCATAGTGGGTGGTATCATAGAGTACTATCATAGATATGCTATATTTATTATAGTGGAGTATTGAAAATGGCATATATAGAAGGGGATATTGAGAATTGAGAGTGGCATAAACACAACTTCAGTTTTTGTAATGGCATAAACACAACTTGTGAATTGAGGAGTGGCATAGAACCAATTAACACTTGTTTCAATAACAGCCATCAAAAGCCAATCGAACGCACGAGAATGGATCCAAAATTTACCCATTTTAAGTTTCACGAGAAAATTTTAAACTTAAAATTCGTACTGCCTAGAAGTTTTTGAAACAAAAATCCAGTAAATCTTATATGTCGGGTTATGCATTCTGGGGGAGTTTCATCAGATTCAGCCATATTGTTTATCAATAAACCTCATTTTATGTTTTACAACCAACTTTAAACTTAAAATTCAAACTGTCCAGTAAAAAGAACAACATTCCAGTAAATCTTATATATTTCTTCTGCATTCCGGGAAAGATTGGTCGGATTCAAAAAAAATAGTTTGGGAATAAACATTGTTTTTGTCTGGAAACGACTTATTGTAGAGTGATTTTTGGTTGGATACATTCATGTGTGTTCGATTGGCTTTGGATGGCTGATATTGAACCAAAGTCAACGCTGGGCTTTTGACCTGAACGTCACTGGAGCTGCGTCAAAAGTCCAGCCATGACTTTGTCTCAATAACAGCCATCAAAAGCCGATCGAACGCACAGGAATGGATCCAACCAAAAATCACTCAACCGCTGGAATTTTGACCTGAAAGTCACTGAAGCTGTGTCCATACTTGCCCAACAGGTTGCGTATGAATGTAAACCAACATATCTGAGCAAACAGGTCGAATATAAAACTATATAACTAAATGCCACGTTATTTGAGCCGATTTCAGCAAACCAACTGAGGTCTATTTTTTTAGGCTGGACAGTGGTTTCCTCGCTGTGTATTTTTCACTGTAATAAAAAAGAGGGAAAATGTTACTGGAGAGCAGCAACTAAAAGGATCATAGATCCCAAACAGCAAAATCTAGCTAAAAAGGTTATACCCATGATGATAAGCCATGATATGATTTCCTCTTTGCCTTACAAACAAGCAGTGGCGGACCTAGGATTTTAGGAAAGGGTATGACACAACAAAATTTTGGAGTTTCTATTGAATTTCTTTTGTCCTAATAAAAATAATTAAATAAAATACTTTCTCGGATTCATACTAATTAACTCAAATTTGTCTAGATATAAATGTATCTACTCAACAAACTTGTCTAAGATACATCAGTATCTAGACAAAGTTGAGTCAATTAATTTGGATTGAAGGGAGTATGTCAAAATGATTAAATAAAACAGATTTTGCATATAATCAAAATGTAAATTGTTGAAAAATGCACCGTTGACGGGGTGCTCTAATTTTGAACTGAATTCTCACTAAATATATATAATTAATCATATACTTGACTACCAAAGATTAATTATCAGTTGATTAATCGTATATACAGTAGCAAGATATTTCCTTTGATTAATCATGATATCTAATCAGGTCATGGTGCATGGCCATAGCTGGCCTTGTAGGCTTACACGCGAGACAAAATCGCACATCTTGAAAAACATGCAAGTAGACTGTTGGCTAAAGCCAATGCATTAATCAATCGGATGTCTAATCAATCGGTTACATGCACTAGCTCAGTGTTCGCATGGCTGCACGCCACATGTATTAGCACCGCATGTATACATATACATCACTCATCTTGATTAATTGCTCAGCTCATTAAACTATCAAAGATCTTGCACGGCTTGGACGCAGGGTATGCCGTGGCATATACGGCATACCCTGTAGATCCGCCACTGCAAACAAGGAGAGCCATTTCATCCTTGAATCTCTTGCGGCTTCTGTAAAAGCTTGGGGGCGAACAGATCAATCGAAAGCAATATAATACCAACAAATTCTTTCTTCTTTTTGGCCGTAAATCCACCGATGTATTAGCAGTGCAAAGAACCCAGAAGTAATAAGATTACAAACAGGTCCATAGAGGACTGGCACCAAGCGACGACTACAGACATTGGGCAATGGTGAGCAGTACAGTGTACAGTACGAACGAATTCGAGCAAATAGGTAAAGCGGAAAACAATGTCAAACAAACACATCGAGAGGAAAACAATATCAACCGATCGATTCGAACGAACTAACGAACTTATAAGGGCTGGGCGACGGCGACTGACTTCGATTGAGCTATAATGAATCGTACTTGCCCAGGCCTGAAGATAGCATGCATACCGTGAGGATCTACCAGCTGACCGCGCCTGCCGGTGCGGCTGGAGAAGAACGGCGCCACCAGCAGTCGCCGGCTGACGCGGCTGATAGACAGCGTGGGGAAGTTTTGGTGCGCGGCCTGGTTCACCGAGGGTGTGTCTAGAGAAGAACAGGGCGCCGAAGGAGGTGTCTAGAGAAGAACAAGGTGGGCTGGGTGCTGAGTTAAAGGCGAGCGTTCGAAATATTGGGCGCGCGTTCGAAAGTTTAGGTGCGCGAGGGAGGTGTCTGCTGTGCTGAGTTAAAGGCGAGCGTTCGAAATTTCCCCGTCCTCTTCTTTTTTGGGCTAATCTATCTATACCTCTATTCTATCTACATGTTTTTTATTTTTTTCTATTCTATACATGAGTTTTTGAAATTGAATTTTTTCACTCTGTCAGCCTTCCGGCCAATGCTCATTTGAAGTAATTGAAGCTGTTGATTTGCAGCTTAGAGGTGCTATCTACCGCTCATCATACAAGGACTCTTCAGATCTAACGGCTGTGAATGCACGGATTCGTCACCCATCCTTCCCTTGGACTGGCGATGCTGAAAGCCTGAAACACTGGAACCCTCTAGATACTTCGGGATACCTCACTGCCCCACATTATTAAACAGGCCTTTTCCGACACGGGAAGTCAAAAGTTGGGGGCTCCATGCAGTACATATGAATACTCGCTAGCTGCATGGTCTAGAAGCAGACTAGAGTAAATCATCAATTCGTCAAATCAATTGGTGTATAATTTTTTTAGGAGCTAAGACGCCGGCATGAACCATTTTATCAACTTGAATGCTTACTACATGACATAAGAAGACTATGTACTTTGGTTTTTCATTTTTCTGATTTTTTAAATTTTGTGCCCATTTGAATCTTGGTCAAATCCTAGGTTTGACCAAGATTAAACAAGTTTAAAACATGAAAATGAAAAGGTAATCATGGATCCTTCTTAGTCACTCTAAAATGAAGCTTTTGGGATGTTCTTGAAATTTCCATGTTTGAAACCCAAAACGACTTCTCTTCATGCTTGACTTCATAAGACAGAGTTTAGGGGTTAGGGGGTAGATACATGATTTGTCTAGTTTGCATATGTCTAGACCTTGTTTATCAACTTTAATGCTTACTATATGACATAAGAAGACTATGTGCTTTGGTTTTTCATTTTTCTATTTTTTTTGAATTTTATGCCCATATATTTGAATCTTTGTCAAATCCTAGGTTTGACCAAGATTTAAACAAGTTTAAAACATGAAAATGAAAAGGTAAGCCTGGATCCTTCTTAGTCACTCTAAAATGAAGCTTTTGGGAGGTTCTTGAAATTTCCATGTTTGAAACCCAAAACCACTTCTCTTCATGATTGACTTCATAAGACAGAGTTTAGGGTTAGGGGTAGATATATACATGATTTTCTGGTTTGAATATGTCTAGACCTTGTTTATCAACTTGAATGCTTACTATATGACATAAGAAAACTATGTGCTTTGGTTTTCATTTTTCTGATTTTTTATGCCCGTTTGAATCTTTTGGTCAAATCTTAGGTTTGACCAAGATTTAAACAAGTTTAAGACATGAAAATGAAAAGGGGAGCATGCATCCTTCTTAATTAGTCACTCTAAAATGAATTTTGTAAGAGGATTTTGAAATTTCCATGTTTGAAACCCAAAACCACTTCTCTTCATGCTGGACTTCATAAGACAGAGTTTAGGGGTTAGGGGGTAGATACATGATTTGTCTAGGTTGAATATGTCTAGACCTTGTTTATCAACTTTAATGCTTACTATATGACATAAGAAGACTATGTGCTTTAGTTTTTCATTTTTCTATTTTTTTGAATTTTATACCCATATATTTGAATCTTTGTGAAATCCTAGTTTTGACCAGGATTTAAACAAGTTTAGAACATGAAAATGAAAAGGTAAGCTTGGATCCTTCTTAGTCACACTCTAAAATGAAGCTTTTGGGAGGTTCTTGGAATTTCCATGTTTGAAACCCAAAACCACTTCTCTTCATGATTAACTTCATAAGACAGAGTTTAGGGTTAGGGGTAGATATATACATGATTTTTCTGGTTTGAATATGTCTAGACCTTGTTTATCAACTTGAATGCTTACTATGTGACATAAGTAGACTATGTGCTTTGGTTTTCATTTTTCTATTTTTTATATTTTATACACATATATTTGAATCTTTGTGAAATCCTAGGTTTGACCAGGATTTAAACAAGTTTAGTACATGAAAATGAAAAAGGTAAGCCTGGATCCTTCTTAGTCACACTCTAAAATGAAGCTTTTGGGAGGTTCTTGAAATATCCATGTTTGAAACCCAAAACCACTTCTCTTCATGATTGACTTCATAAGACAGAGTTTAGGGTTAGGGGTAGATATATACATGATTTTCTGGTTTGAATATGTCTAGACCTTGTTTATCAACTTGAATGCTTACTATATGACACAAGAAGACTATATGCTTTTGTTTTTCATTTTTCTGATTTTTTTTGAATTTTATGCCCGTTTGAATCTTTTGGTCAAATCTTAGGTTTGACCAAGATTTAAACAAGTTTAAGACATGAAAATGAAAAGGGAAGCTTGCATCCTTCTTAGTCACTCTAAAATGAATTTTTAAGAGGTTTTTGAAATTTCCATGTTTGAAACCCAAAACCACTTCTCTTCATGCTTGACTTCATAATACAAAGTTTAGGGGTTAGGGGGAGATACATGATTTGTCTAGTTTGAATATGTCTAGACCTTGTTTATCAACTTTAATGCTTACTATATGACATAAGAAGACTATGTGCTTTCGTTTTTCATTTTTCTATTTTTTTGTATTTTATACCCATATATTTGAATCTTTGTGAAATCCTAGGTTTGACTAGGATTTAAACAAGTTTAGAACATGAAAGTGAAAAGGTAAGCCTGGATCCTTCTTAGTCACACTCTAAAATGAAGCTTTTGGGAGGTTCTTGAAATTTCCATGTTTGAAACCCAAAACCACTTCTCTTCATAAGACAGAGTTTAAGGTTAGGGGTAGATATATACATGATTTTTCTGGTTTGAATATGTCTAGACCTTGTTTATCAACTTGAATGCTTACTATATGACATAAGAAGACTATGCTTTTGTTTTTCATTCTTCTGATTTTTTTGAATTTTATGCCCGTTTGAATCTTTTGGTCAAATCTTAGGTTTGACCAAGATTTAAACAAGTTTAAGAAAATGAAAAGGGAAGCCTGCATCATATCCTTCTTAGTCACTCTAAAATGAATTTTTAAGAGGTTTTTGAAATTTCCATGTTTGAAACCCAAAACCACTTCTCTTCATGCTTGACTTCATAACAGAGTTTAGGGTTAGGGGTAGATACATGATTTGTATGGTTTGAATATGTCTAGACCTTGTTTATCAACTTGAATGCTTACTATATGACATAAGAAGACTATGTACTTTGGTTTTTCATTTTTATGATTTTTTTAATTTTCTGCCCATTTGAATCTTGGTCAAATCCTAGGTTTGACCAAGATTTAAACAAGTTTAAAACATGAAAATGAAAAGGTAAGCCTGGATCCTTCTTACTCACTCTAAAATGAAGCTTTTTGGGATGTTCTTGAAATTTCCATGTTTGAAACCCAAACGACTTCTCTATACACAGTTTGTACATACTCTCAGATAATCTGGCCCGTAATTTGCACCTATGTTTAATGGATCATATGTGCCCAGAAATGGCTCATATTAGAATAGTAGACTCATATTAGTGTTCTTGACATTCTGTAAAATTATCAGATTTTTCGAAGTTTGATTTTTTGGACAAAATTTTACCAATTTCTAGACAGAACAGAAAATGTCAGTCTTTTTATGCAAATCTGCACATAAATGGCTCAAATTAAAACAGTATACTCGTTTCAGTGTTTTTGATTTCCTATAAAAAAATAGATTTTCCTGAGAAGTTCTAATTTTTGCCAGAATTTGAAAATTTTGGATTTCTTGTGTGCCCGAAACACCCAAAAGTCGCTCCAAATCTGAACACAGGATTATTTTGGTCAATACGAAAGTATAAACTGAAATACGACTATTTATTGAACCGTTTTCATGTTGTATTGTTGAAAATGGCATAGAAGGGGGTATTGAGAATTGAGAGTGGCATAAACACAACTTCAGTTTTTGGAATGGCATAAACACAACTTGTGAACTGAGGAGTGGCATAGAACCAATTAATCCTAGAACCAATTAACCCCACCAAAAATGGGTGATGCATGTCTCCTTCACCAAAACAGCAATACCTGTCTGAAACAAGTACATGAACAGAAGTACACCACCATAATAATAATACTAGGTGACTCAACGACTCAACATTGACTCGACTCAGACACAACTACTACATTGACACAAGTACTAATATAATAAAGTAAGAGTACTAGTTTGTTTACATTTCCACAGGCCAATTTTACGAACAAAATTTCGAAAATTAACCTTCAGAAACTCGGAAGCCAGGTGACACAACAGTCATCAAGGATTGCAGCTAGTGGTACACAGTGACCTGGTCAAGATCTACCTTGAGCCTGCTTGACGCTTCAGCTCGGAGTTGAGAGCCTTCTCCTGTGACAGCTCGGCCTCTAGTTTGTCCGTCCTAACCGTGAGGTTCAGGATCAGTCCGGCGAGTTTGTCCATGGTCTCCGCCTGGCCGAGGCTCCGCCGCTGGATCTCATTACTCGCAGTGAACGATTTCATGGCGATATCGTCGAGAATGCGAATCCGGATCTTCTCAGTGGCGAGCTCAGAATAAAGTCTCATGCACTCATCGGCGAGGGCGCTTCTGTCCGCCGTCTCGACGCAGAAATCGCCCATAACCATTTCTAAAATGGGCCCGATCTCGTAGCGGGGCTTCTATCAGATGGGGATGGAGCACAAAATCAGAAGTGTACCCAGAGAAGTACCAAGAAAGAGAAAATGGGAATCCCAATTTGCACGAATGTCTATACCTCGCTGCTTTGAGAACTTGGCTCCGTGGAAGATGTTTCCGCAGGCAGGAGGGCTGCGGGAAAACTAAGGCCGCCCGACCTGAATATACGATTGAGAGAAGGTAAGAAAAGGAGGGGATGATAAGTTGTGAAAGACATAGAAAGATGCGCAAGAACGGAGGATCGCCTGAAGGTAGCAGTCGCGGGCTGCGACGCCCTTGAAGACTCTTGCGCAGAAGGCACCTCGACAGCAGCACAGGGACGCCATTGCTGGGATTCCCTCAGCTTCGCCGCAGCCGCACGAGCCCTTCTGTGGCGAGACTTGCTCCCGGTCATGGTGGCGAAGTAGTATTCCAAGAGGTAAACAAAGTGGTGAACTGAGGAAGACGGCAAGAGCAAAGGTTAGTCCTTAAATTTGGCCTCCCCGTCTCCTCGGCACCTCGCGAGTAGTAATACTTATCTGGTCAAAGAGCAAACTTCAAGGCAGAGACTTGGTGGGCCATTCATCTCCAACTATACTTCCTCCGATCCGAATGATACCAAATTTTTGAATGACAAATCACCCAAAACAGTATTCCAAGAGTATATGTAAGCTTTCATTTTGGAGTGACTAAGAGCATCCACAACGTGTAGCCAAAAGTGGTTCCATATTTGATTTTTGGCTTTTGGAACTAGTTCCATACATTGTAGAGGTAGTTCCAAAACCAGAAAAACAGGGAACCGGAGCAAGTAGGTGCTCCGATGCCAAATTTCACTTTTGGCATTTGGAACTAGTTCCCTACATTGTGAGAGTAGTTCCATATTGGCTTTATGTGTTGTTTTAGCTTGATGGCGGGACCCACGTTATAAATATTTGGAACCACTACATTGTGGAGCTATTGCTATATTTCACACCAAAGCCAAATTCACCATCGTATCAGATTTGGCAATAGCAACATTGTGGATGCGCTAAGAAGGATGCAGGCTTACCTTTTCATTTTCATGTTATAAACTTGTTTAAATATTGGTTAAACCTAGGATTTGACCAAGATCAAATGGGCATAAAAATTCAGAAAAAATCAAAAAATGAAATAAAGCACATAGTACTTATGTCATAACTAACGTCCATGCTAACTAAGGTCTCCTACAGTCAGGATGGCTCTGATACCAGCTCTGTGGGGCCCCGGACTTACCAGTCCAGAACTCCTGTTATGCATACAATTTCACGATCCCAAGATCATTCCATCGTGAATACATAACCGAACTGATACCAGATTACATCATCCATTACAGTACCGAAATAATATTAATACGGAAGTCTTACATCATAGGCCATCAAGGCCGAAGTTCAACAAACAGCAGCGGAATTTATTTGACTCCAAACAGCGGTGGAACCCAAGTCAGGCCTTTACCCTACAGGCGGCTGACTGGGAGAGCGTCCTAGTTCGCGTCTTCGGCGTCGTACTCCTCTTCTTCGTAGTACTCCTCTTCAAAGTCTGGCCAAGTAAATAGCCAGGACAACAATGCCAATGAGTACGTTTGAATGTACTCGCAAACCACCTTAGAGAGAAATAAAGGATATGCAATATGGCAGTAGCAAGGAACAGGCACTAACTAAGGCGACAAAGAGCGAGAGGTGGTTCCTCTCGAGAGTATGACATCTCTATATCTTTGTTGAAAAACCTTTTTGAAAACAAGTTTTCTTTGAAGACTAATAGGTAAGGAGGACCCATTTTCATTCCGGCCATCGGAGTGACCAAAACACTTTCATCTTTCCACATCTCAGGTACATCTCCACCGTCCCACTGGTATCTTTTCGTACCTCCCAGGTACATTTCCAAAACCTTTTTGGAAAACACTTTTGTAAAACAAAACTTTCCTTTAATGCCAAGCAGCTTCCATTCCCACGTCCATAACCGCGGACACGGCTATTCGAATAGTTTTACACTCTGCAGAGGTTGTACACTTTCCCCACAAGATCCGAATACTTATCGTGTGGGCATCATCCTGCATAACAACATATGCCACGACAAGTACCCGATCGCAGTTTTTCGCTTGCTCGCCTTAGCCTAAGACATGCCGCCTAGAGTTGTACCTCCCAACACCAGAGTCCGAGGGCTGTCCAGGAGTAGCAAGGTCCCCAGCAACTCGACCCTCCGGAATGCCGCGACAACTGCGGGGCATATTTCAATGGGAGCTCATAGGTTGTACCCCTGCCATCGATACGCAATGGAAAGGCGTTCCCAGTTCGTCGGGAAGGCCACGGTCGATAGGTGTCCATGCTCGGACTACCCCTTACACTTGCAGGACCCAAACTAAGGCGAGACAAACTACTACGCTACGCCCCGTCCCACTAAAGGGTAATGTGGTTGTACTGGCTAGGTCCGGTTAGGTACTCAGTCACCAAAGTTTTTCGAAAACAATTTTCTCCACTTGCCTCCAGCAACTTTTCTTCCCAAAAACCTTTTCCTTTTCATAAACTCACACTTGGGCAGGGCTACCCCATTCCAAGGTTTTCGAAACACTTCTTTTCTTGAAAACATTTTCACAAACCTTTTTAAAGAGGGCTCCCGACCTATAGTCCGACTTTTCTTTGAAAAGCGGCGACAAGGATGATAAGGTGCTAAGCACCATATCACTAGCAAGTGTGTGATCAGTAGGTAACACGAGGGCTGCACCCGTAAGGGTGGAATAATAAAACTTCGAGTGGCGGAACCACTCACATAAATAAATAAAAGACATGCAATTTAACAAAACCTGTGATAATGCAAGAGTAAGATAATTAGGATGAGACATGCATCAAGAGGTGGCTTGCCTTGATCAGCAAAGTGTCCCTGGCCTTCTTCCTCAAATCCTCCAAATTCACCTCCTCCTTTATTTCCGGCGGCGTTCGAATCTAGCGTCGCAAAATAAAAAAAAGAAACAAGCACACACCGAATCAACAAACCATTCCAGAATAGTGCACACAAAAATTTGGTAAAATCACAGTATGTAAAGGTTCACAAATGCAAGCTACTGAAAGTGGTTTCACTAATTTATGATTTTTAAAACAAAAGATATGATTTTTACAATTCCAGAAATGACTTAAGAACCATTTAAATGGTCTAAATCTTTCTGTGAGTCATAAAAATACATGCAGCATACCTGCTGAAAGGTAACAAAATGTATAACACACTTGCACAAGAATCACTTGCAAATAAATTTTTAAATAATTTAGAAAATTTAAATGAGACAGAAACCAGAGAACACAATTAGCTATCCACACCAGTATCAGAGCATCACCAACCAAAACCAATCATACCTATGGATATATGAAACTAAATGTGATCTAACCCCACTGGTTTGGTATTTTTTTGATTTGTAAAAGAATTTACAAATTTCAGATACTGAAAATATGTCCTGTTTCAGTAGTAAATTCCCAGACAAAATATATCATTCACAAAATTATTTCCTTTGGCACAGAATTACCATATAGATATGTCTACCAGTACCAATTGGTTTTGTGTCAAAAACATTTATAGTTTTCAAATTAAAAATCAGTGAAGAGCTCTCTGGTCCAATTTTAATTTGCTAACCAAACAAAATCCAGGAAGCTTTTGCATGTGGGACCAGTTCCTAATTAAAGGTATATTCATCTACTTTACAACAAAATCAACCTCATGCAAAAAGGTTGTATAAATCTCACACAATAAATAAAATACACAATCAGATACTTTTTAGGTTTTTATTTAACAACACATTTTCACAGCACAAAATCACATGCATGCATTTATATATGGTTAAGAATTTGTTCACGAGTACACAGCATTTCGAATCATCAAATTTGAGTCATTTATGAATTTATGGGGATTTAAAAGCTAGGCAGGAATCTACTGGCGGATTTGAACTAGATATGGAGGGAAAGGAATTTGGGCCGTGATCAGCGGCGCGGCCCAGATCCGGCTTGGATCAGCTGCTGGGCAGCCCACCCGCATCCGCGGGCACGCGGGTCCGTGCCGGCCGACGTGGGCGCCACGCTGCGCGGGCCAGGGGCGAGGGTGCATGCGGCGGTTGGATGTGAATCCAACGGCCGCTGCTTCGTCCACCCGCCGACACGCAGGACGACGGGGAAACCCTAGCTCGTCGAGGGCTCGCGTGCTCACCTCGGGACGCAGTTTTCTGCGAGCGTGTGTGTTGGACTCGGCGGAGGACGGGCTCGGGCGGTGGTTGAGGGATGGAAACAGCGGCGTTCCGGCGACGGTCGACGGTGACGGGTCACGGACGCTGCTCGGAACGCCGGCGTCCACACGTCCACCTATCAAGCAGCGGTAGGCGTGTTAGAAAGAGGGGACAGAGGGCTTCCAGGGAGGGTGGTGGCGGCCAAAACAGAACCTCTTTTTCCGAACGACGACGCGACCCCGCATTGCTGGATGGGCGTCGGCGCGGCGTCCCTGAAAGAGGTGAAGGGCGCATTAGTACGAGGAGGGGAAGGAGTTTCCCGTGAGCTAGTGTAGGGGAGAGACAGAGCGCCGGTCGACTTCAACCTTCACCGGAACCAGGTCGGCGTCGAACTCGCTCACGGGACGGGAGAAGAGGAGCTCCTCTCCGGAGGTGAGTAGTGATGGGAGGAGGTTCTGGTGGCGAGGTGGACTGGCGGAAGAAGTGTCGCACCCTATTTAAGGCGAGACATGCTGGTGCACCGTGCACCGAGTCCGTGCACCGCCGAGCAGAGAGAGAAGGAGGACACAGCGCTCGATTCGTGGAGAAGGGCGGTGCCGCTGCTTTCTGGCCGTTCTGCGGTGATTTTGGAGGGACGCTGGCGTCGGGAGCGTGAGGGAGACGACAGGCGCGGTCAGGTCACGTCGACCCGCCAGCTGCTCGATGAAACGACGAGCACGGGGTGAGGACGATGGCGTCCAGGCCGGGTCGAACGAACGCGTCTCCGTTCATGAGTGCGTGCGTGGTGCGCCGCACCATCGTGCAGGGTCCAGGGGGACGGGAGATGCCGAGGCGACGAGTGCGTGGCCGTGTCCGTGAGCGGGCGCGCGTGGTCACCACCGGGTCGTCACGGGGCCGTGGTGCGAAAACGAGCATGGGGATGCACGGGAGGGAGAGAGAGGTGTGGTGGCGTCTACGTCTGTTGGTTTCATGTGCGCAGCGTGAGGGAGAGAGGGAAGGTGGTCTCCCTTGTGGGTTTCCAAGAGAGAGGCGACAAGAGCAAAAAGGGATGGATGGTGACAAGATGGTGAGGCTGGTCGACCCGAAAGGTACAGGGGTGAGGGGAAGCAGGGCGGGGGTCCAGGTTTGGCTTGGTGTGTATGGAACCATGTCCATGAGTCACATGCACACTAACCAGCCGGCCACTCTCTCTTCTCTCCATTTTCTTTCCTTGCTCGTGTCATGCAAGGCCACACTCACATGTGCAAGAGGAGTAGAAGGAGTGAGGCACATGAGAGAAGAGAAAAAAAAGAAAAGTTGGAGAAGGAAAAGAGAGAGAAGAAAGAAATGGGTGAATGGCATGGTTACTTGACCATTTCTTGCATTAGGCACATTTTCAGATTTTTGGCAAGTCCACCCTCATGTGATAATGGTCAAGGCAAGGATGAAAATGAGATGGGTCCATATGCACAAGGCTAGGGAATTTTTCAGAATAAAATTTGGTTGAGATATGGGAGAGGAAAGTCACAAACAAAAATAAGTAGAAGTTGATCTTAGAGGTTTATACCATCATTAGGAATGGATCAAGCCATCGGGTCTATCATGGTTTCCCTCGAGGAGACAAGAATTAAAAGGAGGGGTCCAAAAATATGGTCCTAGGGTTTTAGTGAGAAAAGAGATTTTAATCTCACAAGTCAATAAAAATGGAAGTGAATTGCTCCAAAGGTTTTGGCAAGGTTTAATTAAATAAAAACCAGAAATAAATAGGGTGCCACATGTGAAAAGGGTTTTAGGGTTTTTTGGATTTAGACACAAGTGACAAATTTCACAAGAACTACTACACACTTACCCTAGATTCAAATGCAAGATGAATCATGCATGCAAGATTTGAAAGACAGAAAAAGTTTTTGTTGGCCCTAAATTTTGCATTCCAAATTTTTATACCAAAGTGAAAAGTTGGGTTGTTACAAACCTTCCCCCCTTGAAATGAATCTCGTCCTCGAGATTCGGTAGTTTTAGAAAAGAGGAAGGGTCCTTCAGATTGATCCTCTCGTTCCCAAGTTGCTTCCTCCTCTGAGTGATTACTCCACTGGACCTTACAAAACTTAATCTTCCTTCTTCGGGTGAGACGAACAGCATCTTCTAGAATCCGAAGGGGTACTTCTCGATAGGTTAAGTCGGTGTTGAGGTCGAGGGTGCGGTAATCGATGTTCTTGAATATCTCAGGCTTGTCAGGCACTTGGAGGCATCGTCGTAGAGAGATATGAAACACATCGTGGAAACCCGCTAACTCAGCTGGAAGTTCTAGTTGATAAGATACTTCACCTCGACGAGCGAGAACCTTGAAGGGCCCAATATATCTGGGGGCAAGCTTCCCTTTGACGTGAAATCTCTGCATTCCCTTGAGTGGAGTGACGCGAAGATAGGCATGATCTCCAACCTTGAAGGTCAATTCGCGACGCTTGGAATCAGCATAACTCTTCGGCGGGATTGAGCGGCCTTGAGGCGATCACGGATCAGTTGAACTTGTTCTTCAGCTTCGCGAAGGTGGTCAGGTCCAAAGACTTGGCTATCTCCGGTCTCGGACCAGTTGAGAGGGGTTCGACAACGGCGACCGTATAGGGCTTCAAAGGGGGCCATATGCAGACTGGCTTGGTAGCTATTGCTGTAAGAGAATTCCGCGAAGGGTAGACAGTCTTCCCATTTTGCCCCATAGGCAAGGACACAAGCACGAAGCATGTCTTCAAGAATCTGGTTTACTCTTTCGGTCTGGCCACCGGTTTGCGGGTGATATGCGGTGCTGAATGATAGCCTGGTTCCTAAAGCTTCATGCAGGCTTTCTCAAAATTTTGAGGTGAACTGGGTACCTCGATCGAGACGATCCTCGAACTCCGTGAAGACTCACGATTCGGGACATATAAAGATCAGCCAAGCGGGTACCGCGGTAGGTAGTCTTGACTGGAATGAAGTGAGCAACCTTGGTGAGTCGATCGACAATGACCCAGATGGAGTCGTGACCACGCTGAGATTTAGGAAGTCCAGTAATGAAATCCATTCCAACTTCTTCCCATTTCCATTCAGGGACCTTGAGGGGTTGGAGTAGTCCAGCTGGTCGCTGATGTTCAGCCTTCACTTTCTGGCACACATCACATCGAGCAATGAAAAAGGCTATCTCGCTTCATACCGTGCCACCAGAATTGTTTCTTCAAATCTTGATACATCTTGGTTCCTCCGGGGTGGATTGAGTAGGGGGTGTCGTGGGCTTCCTTCATGATGAGTTGCTTCAGGTCTTCAATCTGGGTACACAGAGAGCGTCCGTTGTACCACAAAACTCCTTTGGCGTCAACTTCAAAACCAGGAACTTCCTCCCTATCCATTCTACGCTTGATTCCTTCAATACTCTCATGACCCACTTGAGCTTCTTTGATTTGATCAAATAAAGTAGGCTTCAACTCAAGATTGGCCAGAAAACCATGGCTAACGAGCTCGAGGCCGAACTCCTCAAGTTCTTCATACAACTTGGGTTGAGCAATTTTGATCAGGGCGTTCAACGAACAGGGCTCTCGACTAAGGGCATCAGCTACGACATTGGCTTTACCGGGATGATAATGAATGCCGAGGTCGTAATCCTTGATAAGTTCCATCCATCTGCTCTGCCTCATGTTCAGCTCCCGCTGAGTAAAGATGTACTTGAGACTCTTGTGATCGGTGTAGATTTCACAGCGATTTCCCACTAGATAGTGGCGCCAGGTCTTCGGGCGTGAACTACAGCAGAAGCTCTAAGTCATGCGTGGGGTAGTTCATCTCGTGCGGTCGAAGTTGTCTTGACAAATAGGCTATTACTTTGCCTTCTTGCATCAGCACACTTCCCAGACCAAGTTTTGATGCATCGCAGTACACATCAAAATCCTTGGTGATATCGGCATGGTCAAGACGGGGCTGTAACTAATCTCTTTTTGAGTTCCTGAAAACTGGCCTCACATTTGTCGGTCCACTCAAACTTCTTATCCTTCTTAAACAGCTGCGTTAAGGGTCTCGCAATGCTGGAGAATCCCTCAACGAACTTGCGATAATAACCCGCCAATCCTAAAAAGGCGCGGACTTCGGTCTGGTTGGTAGGGGCTTTCTTCTCCATGATGGACTGAATTTTGGATGGGTCGACAGATACTCCTCCGGCAGATATGACATGACCAAGAAATCCTACCTCTTTCAGCCAAAATTCACATTTACTAAACTTTGCATAGAGCTGATGGTCTCTGAGAGTTCCCAAAACAATCCGCAGATGTTCAGCATGCTCTTCTTCATTCTTGGAGTAGATCAGAATATCGTCGATGAAAACCACGACGAACTTGTCAAGGTACTTCATGAACACCTTGTTCATGAGGTTCATGAAGTAGGCGGGGGCATTGGTCAGTCCAAAAGACATCACGGTATATTCAAAAAGTCCATACCGTGTGGTGAAGGCAGTCTTGGGGATTCTGGACTTGAGTTGATGATAAACAGTTCGGAGATCAATCTTGGAGAAAACTCGGGCTCCATTCATCTGGTCAAACAGATCTTCAATCTTCGGGAGGGGGTATTTGTTCTTGATGGTGACATCATTTAGTTTCGGTAATCCACACACAGGCGGATAGTACCGTCCCGCTTATCCACAAAGATAATGGGAGATCCCCAGGGTGATGCGCTGGGACGAATCAAGCCTTTCCTCAACATATCATCCAACTGCTTCTTCAACTCAACTAATTCTTGAGGGTTCATCCGGTAGGGTCGCTGAGCGATGGGGCAGTTCCGGGGACTAGCTCGATGATAAACTCAATATCCCGATCAGGGGGCATACCGGGTAGCTCATCGGAAAACCTCAGGGTACTCATGCTATGGGTACTTCATGCAAGGCTGGACTGGCGACACTCTTCTTGCATAAGGCCTTCGATGATGACATGGTCGCCACATGCTCAACTACTTCACCGTCCTCAGCAGTCAGGGTTATGGCTCGGCGAACACAATCGATGTGTCCCTTATACTTCACCATCCAATTCATCCCGAGGATAACTTCTAAGCCTTGCTCTCCTAACACTATTAGATCCGCATAAAAACGCTTTCCCTGAATATCGATGGGGACCTCTCTGCAGGACAGATCTGTTTTGGTGGAGGCTCCCGGGATTTGAACTAGCATAGGTCGTTGCATGATTGTAGGTCTTAAACCACTCTTTACGCGAACGGCTTGGTAACAAACGAATGTGATGCCCCGGAATCAAACAAGACCATAGAGGGTACAGAGTTGACGGGAAATTTACCCAGGACAATATCGAGCTTCTGAGCTTCTTCGGCATTGACATGGTTCAAGTGACCTGGAGGGTCCAGCCGACTTCTTCTGGTTCTGGTTCCTCCCGGTGGTAGTGCGAGCTTGTCCCTGATTTGGCTTAGGCGCATTGGGGCGTTGTCCAGTAGTCACTCTGTTGGGGCACTCCTTGGAGTAATGGTCCGGTTGTCCGCAGGTGTAGCATACATTGGGGGGTTTGCGGACAGTGTTGTTCTGGCGGTTGTAGTTGGGAATTTGGTTGAGTTTGTTGGGCGTGGTGCAGGTGGAGGGGTCCACTGATGCTGGAGCGCTGGCCTAGGTGGGGGCAGACTGCGGGGTTGCTGAGTGCTGGAGTTGCCTTGCAGCATCATTGCCTTGCGCTTGCGATTCTCAAATGCATTCTTGCGCTTGCTCTCTACCATGATGGATGCATCCACCAGAGACTCAAGGTCGGGGTATGGGACAGCTACTAAGATACTTTGCAGCTCATCGTGCAGACCGTTCGAAAGCGGTCCTTCTTCTTCTCTTCGGTGTCGGTATCCTCCGGAGCATACCTAGACAAGGTGGTGAACTTGTCCAGGTAATCCACCACAGACATACTTCCTTGCCTCAGGTTCATGAACTTGTCCTTCATGAGCTTGATCAGTCCAGATGGAATGTGCGTCTTGCTGAACTTGGCCTTGAATTCTTCCAAGTTGATGACGTGTCCTTCAGCTTGAATAGCCTTGCTTTCCCACCAAGCGCGGGCAGGTCCAGAAAGAAAGTGAGTGGCGAACAACACCTTCTCATCATTGCCGACTCCGGCGACCTCCAGGTTGTTCTCAATGGTGCGAAGCCAATCATCGGCGTCGAGGGGTTCAGTGCACTTGGCGAAAACAGGAGGGTTGGTGCTTTGGAAATCCTTCAGCTTAGAGCGGGGGTCTCCATTTTCGTTTCTGCCATTATGGTTGTTGGCGTTACGTAGCGAGCTGGGCGAGGTGCTGAAGGGTAGCAAGATTAGCTTGGCGCTCTGCACGGGCTGCCTCACGGTCTTCCATATAAGGCAGAAGTTGCGCCATGGTTGGGTCGGGAGGTGGAGGGTTTTGGTCAGACCCGCTGGCGCTTCCTCTACGGGTGTCAACCATCCTGAAGAAGGGTGGATTCGGATATTAATGGGGAAACAAAGAGATGGGCAGCCACTTAAAAGGGGAGGGTTGTTAAAAATGCAGAACTTTGAAAACGGAAACTCGCGAATGCAAAGTAGGGTGCCGAAGGCACAAAATAGCATCACACAACAATCACATCCAAACAATCAAGCTCACACTTCGGAAACTACATCAACTGCGTGAATCGCGCATAGGACTAGTTTCAAGGGACACCTAATATTTGGGGGTATCCTATTCGGATCAACTGAGCTTGTCATTTCTTCAATACCTCGAGTCCGGTGAGTCTGAGTTGGGGAACATCGCCAAGTATACAGGTTCGAAAGAGGATGAGATAGTAGAATAAGTACTTTCAAAGTCGCTAAAAATCAGAGGGGTGAGAATTAGAAGTTTTTGAAAGGGTAAGATAGATAGAAGAAAACTTCTAGTATTTAGGAAAATAAATTTAGTAAATAATTTACCAAAGTAATATTTTCCTAACTAACGCCCATGCTAACTAAGGTCTCCTACAGTTAGGATGGCTCTGATACCAGCTCTGTGGGGCCCCGGACTTACCAGTCCAGAACTCCTGTTATGCATACAATTTCACGATCCCAAGATCATTCCATCGTGAATACATAACCGAACTGATACCAGATTACATCATCCATTACAGTACCGAAATAATATTAATACGGAAGTCTTACATCATAGGCCATCAAGGCCGAAGTTCAACAAACAGCAGCGGAATTTATTTGACTCCAAACAGCGGTGGAACCCAAGTCAGGCCTTTACCCTACAGGCGGCTGACTGGGAGAGCGTCCTAGTTCGCGTCTTCGGCGTCGTACTCCTCTTCTTCGAAATACTCCTCTTCAAAGTCTGGCCAAGTAAATAGCCAGGACAACAATGCCAATGAGTACGTTTGAATGTACTCGCAAACCACCTTAGAGAGAAATAAAGGATATGCAATATGGCAGTAGCAAGGAACAGGCACTAACTAAGGCGACAAGGAGCGAGAGGTAGTTTCTCTCGAGAGTATGACATCTCTATATCTTTGTTGAAAAACCTTTTTAAAAATAAGTTTTCTTCTGAAGACTAATAGGTAAGGAGGACCCATTTTCATTCCCGGTCATCGGAGTGACCAAAACACTTTCATCTTTCCACCATCTCATAGGCCATCTCCACCAGTCCCACTTATCTTTCCGTACCTCCCAGGTACATTTCCAAAACCTTTTTGGAAAACACTTTTGTAAAACAAAACTTTCCTTTAATGCCAAGCAGCTTCCATTCCCACGTCCATAACCGCGGACACGGCTATTCGAATAGTTTTACACTCTGCAGAGGTTGTACACTTTCCCCACAAGATCCGAATACTTATCGTGTGGGCATCATCCCTGCATAACAACATATGCCACGACAAGTACCCGATCGCAGTTTTTCGCTTGCTCGCCTTAGCCTAAGACATGCCGCCTAGAGTTGTACCTCCCAACACCAGAGTCCGAGGGCTGTCCAGGAGTAGCAAATTCCCCGACCAGCTCGACCCTCCGGAATGCCGCGACCAACTGCGGGGCATTATTCAATGGGAGCTCATAGGTTGTACCCCTGCCATCGATACGCAATGGAAAGGCGTTCCCAGTTCGTCGGGAAGGCCACGGTCGATAGGTGTCCATGCTCGGACTACCCCTTACACTTGCAGGACCCAAACTAAGGCGAGACAAACTACTACGCTACGCCCCGTCCCACTAAAGGGTAATGTGGTTGTACTGGCTAGGTCCGGTTAGGTACTCAGTCACCAAAGTTTTTCGAAAACAATTTTCTCCACTTGCCTCCAGCAACTTTTCTTCCCAAACACCTTTTCCTTTTCATAAACTCACACTTGGGCAGGGCTACCCCATTCCAAGGTTTTCGAAACACTTCTTTTCTTGAAAACATTTTCACAAACCTTTTTAAAGAGGGCTCCCGACCTATAGTCCGACTTTTCTTTGAAAAGCGGCGACAAGGATGATAAGGTGCGCACCATATCACTAGCAAGTGTGTGATCAGTAGGTAACACGAGGCTGCACCCGTAAGGGTGGAATAATAAAACTTCGAGTGGCGGAACCACTCACATAAATAAATAAAAGACATGCAATTTAACAAAACCTGTGATAATGCAAGAGTAAGATAATTAGGATGAGACATGCATCAAGAGGTGGCTTGCCTTGATCAGCAAAGTGTCCCTGGCCTTCTTCCTCAAATCCTCCAAATTCACCTCCTCCTTTATTTCCGGCGGCGTTCGATCTAGCGTCGCAAAATAAAAAAAGAAACAAGCACACACCGAATCAACAAACCATTCTAGAATAGTGCACACAAAAATTTGGTAAAATCACAGTATGTAAAGGTTCACAAATGCAAGCTACTGAAAGTGGTTTCACTAATTTATGATTTTTAAAACAAAAGATATGATTTTTACAATTCCAGAAATGACTTAAGAACCATTTAAATGGTCTAAATCTTTCTGTGAGTCACAAAAATACATGCAGCATACCTGCTGAAAGGTAACAAAATGTATAACACACTTGCACAAGAATCACTTGCAAATAAATTTTTAAATAATTTAGACAATTTAAATGAGACAGAAACCAGAGAACACAATTAGCTATCCACACCAGTATCAGAGCATCACCAACCAAAACCAATCATACCTATGGATATATGAAACTAAATGTGATCTAACCCCACTGGTTTGGTATTTTTTTGATTTGTAAAAGAATTTACAAATTTCAGATACTGAAAATATGTCCTGTTTCAGTAGTAAATTCCCCAGACAAAATATATCATTCACAAAATTATTTCCTTTGGCACATAATTACCATATAGATATGTCTACCAGCACCAATTGGTTTTGTGTCAAAAACATTTATAGTTTTCAAATTAAAAATCAGTGAAGAGCTCTCTGGTCCAATTTTAATTTGCTAACCAAACAAAATCCAGGAAGCTTTTGCATGTGGGACCAGTTCCTAATTAAAGGTATATTCATCTACTTTACAACAAAATCAACCTCATGCAAAAAGGTTGTATAAATCTCACACAATAAATAAAATACACAATCAGATACTTTTTAGGTTTTTATTTAACAGCACATTTTCACAGCACAAAATCACATGCATGCATTTATATATGGTTAAGAATTTGTTCACGAGTACACAACATTTCGAATCATCAAATTTGAGTCATTTATGAATTTATGGGGATTTAAAAGCTAGGCAGGAATCTACTGCGGATTTGAACTAGATATGGAGGAAAGGAATTTGGGCCGGGATCGCGGCGCGGCCCGGATCGGCTTGGATCAGCTGCTGGGCAGCCCACCCGCATCCGGGCACGCGGGGACCGTGTCCGTCGTGCGTGCGCCGCCTGGCGCGCGGGCCAGGGCGAGGGTGCATGCGGCGGTTGGATGTGAATCCAACGGCCGCTGCCCTTCGTCCACCCAGCGACACGGCAGGGACGACGGGGGAAACCCTAGCTCGTTTGAGGGCTCGCGTGCTCACCTCGGGACGCAGTTTTCTGCGAGTGCGTGTGCGTTGGACTCGGCGGAGGACGGGCTCTCGGGCGGTGGTTGAGGGGATGGAAACAGCGGCGTTCCGGCGACGGTCGACGGTGACGGGTCACGGACGCTGCTCGGAACGCCGGCATCCACACGTCCACCTATCAAGCAGCGGTAGGCGTGTTAGAAAGAGGAGACAGAGGGCTTCCAGGGAGGGTGGTGGCGGCCAAAACAGAACCTCTTTTTCCGGCGAACAACGGCGACGGCCACGGACTGCTGTTCGGGATGGCGTCGTCGGCAGACGTCCCTGGAAAGAGGTGAGGGGCGCATTAGTACGAGGAGGGGAAGGAGTTTCTTGTGAGCTAGTGTAGGGGAGAGACAGGAGCGCCGGTCGACTTCAACCTTCACCGGAACCAGGTCGGCGTCGAACTCGCTCACGGGCGACGGAAGAGGAGCTCCTCTCCACTGGGGAGGTGAGCTGGTGATGGGAGGAGGTTCTGGTGGCGAGGTGGACTGGCGGAAGAAGTGTCGCGCCCTATTTAAGGCGAGACGTGCTGGTGCACCGTGCACCGAGTCCGTGCACCGCCGAGAGAGAGAAAGGAGGGACGGCATCGCTCGATTCGTGGAGAAGGGCGGTGCCGCTGCGTTCTGGCCGTTCTGCAGTGATTTTGGAGGGACGCAGGCGTCGGGAGCGTGAGGGAGACGGCAGGCGCGGTCAGGTCACGTCGACCCGCCAGCTGCTCGATGAAACGACGAGCACGGGGTGAGGACGATGGCGTCCGGGCCGGGTCGAACGAACGCGTCTCCGTTCATGAGTGCGTGCGTGGTGCACGCCGCACCATCGTGCAGGGTCCAGGGGGACGGGAGATGCCGAGGCGACGAGTGCGTGGCCGTGTCCGTGAGCGGGCGCGCGTGGTCACCATCCGGGTCGTCACGGGGCCGTGGTGCCAACGAGCATGGGGATGGAGGGAGAGAGAGGTGTGGTGAGCGTCTACGTGTGTTGGTTTCATGTGGGCGCAGCAGACAGGGGGAGAGGGAAGGTGGTCTCCCTTGCGGGTTTCCAAGAGAGAGGCGACAAGAGCAAAAAGGGATGGATGGTGACAAGATGGTGAGGCTGGTCGACCCGAAAGGTACAGAGGTGAGGGGAAATAGCAAGCAGGGGGTCCATGTTTGGCTTGGTGTGTATGGAACCATGTCCATGAGTCACATGCACACTAACCAGCCGGCCACTCTCTCTTCTCTCCATTTTCTTTCCTTGCTCGTGTCATGCAAGGCCACACTCACATGTGCAAGAGGAGTAGAAGGAGTGAGGCACATGAGAGAAGAGAAAAAAAGAAAAGTTGGAGAAGGAAAAGAGAGAAGAAAGAAATGGGTGAATGGCATGGTTACTTGACCATTTCTGGCATTAGGCACATTTTCAGATTTTTGGCAAGTCCACCCTCATGTGATAATGGTCAAGGCAAGGATGAAAATGAGATGGGTCCATATGGACAAGGCTAGGGAATTTTTCAGAATAAAATTTGGTTGAGATATGGGAGAGGAAAGTCACAAACAAAAATAAGTAGAAGTTGATCTTAGAGGTTTTATACCATCATTAGGAATGGATCAAGCCATCGGGTCTATCATGGTTTCCCTCGAGGAGACAAGAATTAAAAGGAGGGGTCCAAAAATATGGTCCTAGGGTTTTAGTGAGAAAAGAGATTTTAATCTCACAAGTCAATAAAAATGGAAGTGAATTGCTCCAAAGGTTTTGGCAAGGTTTAATTAAATAAAAACCAGAAATAAATAGGGTGCCACATGTGAAAAGGGTTTTAGGGTTTTTGGATTTAGACACAAGTGACAAATTTCACAAGAACTACTACACACTTACCCTAGATTCAAATGCAAGATGAATCATGCATGCAAGATTTGAAAGACAGAAAAAGTTTTTGTTGGCCCTAAATTTTGCATTCCAAATTTTTATACCAAAGTGAAAAGTTGGGTTGTTACATACCCCCTAACCCTAAACTTTGTCTTATGAAGTCAAGCATGAAGAGAAGTGGTTTTGGGTTTCAAACATGGAAATTTCAAAAAACTCCCAAAAGCTTGTCATTTTAGAGTGACTAAGAAGGATTCAGGCTCACCTTTTCATTTTCATGTTTTAAACTTGTTCAAATCTTGGTCAAACTTAGGATTTGACCAAGATTCAAATGGGCATAAAAATTGGGAGGAAGGGTATGAATTACAATTCAAAAAAAACAAGGTAACTTAAATACTTGGATGACTCATATTAGTGTTCTTGACATTCTGTAAAATTATCAGATTTTTCGAAGAAGTTTGATTTTTTGGACAAAATTTTACCAATTTCTAGACAGAACAGAAAATGTCAGCCTTTTTATGCAAATCTGCACATAAATGGCTCAAATTAAAATAGTATACTCGTTTCAGTGTTTTTGATTTCCTATAAAAAAATTAGATTTTTCTGAGAAGTTCTAATTTTTGCCAGAATTTGAAAATTTTGGATTTCTTGTGTGCCCGAAACACCCAAAAGTCGCTCCAAATCTGAACACAGGTTTATTTTGGTCAATACGAAAGTATAAACTGAAATACGACTATTTATTGAACCGTTTTCATGTTGTATTGTTGAAAATGGCATAGAAGGGGGTATTGAGAATTGAGAGTGGCATAAACACAACTTCAGTTTTTGGAATGGCATAAACACAACTTGTGAATTGAGGAGTGGCATAGAACCAATTAACCCTAGAACCAATTAACCCCACCAAAAATGGATGATGCATGTCTCCTTCACCAAAACAGCAATACCTGTCTGAAACAAGTACATGAACACAAGTACACCACCATAATAATAATACTAGGTGACTCAACGACTCAACATTGACTCGACTCAGACACAACTTGATATAGTAAGCACTCAAGTTGATAAACAAAGTCTAGACATATTCAAACCAGAAAAATCATGTATCTACCCCTAACCCTAAACTTTGTCTTAATTATGAAGTCAAGCACGAAGAGAAGTCGTTTTGGGTTTCAAACATGGACATTTCAAAAACCCTCCCAAAAGCTTCATTGTGGTGTGACGTACTAAGAAGGATACATGCTTACATTTTCAACAACCCCCCTAAAAGCTTCATTATAGAGTGACTAAGAAGGATCCAGTCTGGCGGGCTTACCTTTTATTTTCTTGTTTTAAACTTGTTCAAATCTCGGTCAAACCTAGGATTTGACCAAGATTCAAAATGTGCATCAAAATTCAAAAAAAAAATAAAAAAACCAAATTAAAGCACATAGTGTTCTTATGTCATATAGTAAGCATTAAAGTTGATAAACAAGGTCTAGACACATATTCAAACAAGACAACTCATGTATCTATACCCCTAACCCCTAAACTCTATCTTATGAAGTCAACAACATGAAGAGAAGTGGTTTTGGGTTTCAAACATGGAAATTTCAAAAACCTCCCAAAAGCTTCATTTTAGAGTGACTAATATATATAAGAAGGATCCATGCCTGCTTACCACCTTTTCATTTTCATATTTTAAACTTGTTTAAATCCGTGTCAAATTAAACCAAGGATTTGACCAAAAGATTCAAATGGGCATAAAATTTAAAAAAATCAGAAAAATGAAAAACAAAAGCATATAGTCTTCTTATGTCATATAGTAAGCATTCAAGTTGATAAACAAGGTTTAATTTGGACATGCATATTCAAACCTAGGCAAATCATGTATCTATCCCCTAGCCCCTAAACTCTATCTTATGAAGTCAAGCATGAAGAGAAGTGGTTTTGGGTTTCAAACATGAAAATTTCAAGAACATCCCAAAAACTTCATTTTAGAGTGACTAAGAAGGATACAGGCTTCCCCTTTTCATTTTCATGTTTTATACTTGTTTAAATCTTGGTCAAACCTAGGATTTGACAAAGATTCAAATGTGCATCAAAATAAAAAAATCAGAAAAATTGAAAACCAAAGCACATAGTATTATTATGTCATATAGTAAGCATTCAAGTTGATAAACAAGGTCTAAACAACAAACTAGACAAATCATGTATCTACCCCCTAACCCTAAACTCTGTCTTATGAAGTCAAGCATGAAGAGAAGTGGTTTTGGGTTTCAAACATGGAAATTTCAAAAAACTCCCAAAAGCTTCTCATTTTAGAGTGACTAAGAAGGATTCAGGCTTACCTTTTCATTTTCATGTTTTAAACTTGTTCAAATCTTGGTCAAACTTAGGATTTGACCAAGATTCAAATGGGCATAAAAATTGGGAGGAAGGGTATGAATTACAATTCAAAAAAACAAGGTAACTTAAATACTTGGATGCCCCAAAGATGTGTGGAAGCCCAAAACAATGGCAAAACATGTGCGCACGCTGCATCCAATTCAAGTAGAAAACACATAGTAGGCATCGATAGTTTGACCTAAATTTGAAATCAAAGAGAAGGTGGTTAGAAAAAATCGAAATTGGCAAAGCAAAGCATGAAATCATAAATTTGTGATGCACTATAGCTATGAAAAGTATCAAACAATGCATACCAAAATGATTTTTTAGAGGAATACTAGTTCAACTTATTTTAATTTTATATTAGTAGCCCAAAATCGAACTAGTAGTTGGATATTTTTGAACTTGATCTGTAGTAGTGGGCAAAACCCTAGTTTAACCTATTTAATCATAGATTCGTAGGTCGATTTTTCTACTTTTTTATTATTACTATGCAGCACATGTGTGTTTGCCCGTCGAGTGAAACTCGGAGGAAGAGGGATCACTCGGAAGGAGAGAAGAAGGGAGAGAATTATGGTGTCTCCCCTTTTTCGGGTGATGATGTTGACTTTTGTGCAGGGTTTGTCAGTGAGCAGGAGCGAGCGAGCGAGCGAGTCGAGCGAGGCCGAGAATGAGAGAGATTTGTTTTTTTTTGTGAGAGGGACAACCGAAGGATCCAGAAGGACCCACATACTTCCAATACGCATCCTGATGCGTCTTCTCTTGACAAAGAAAATGGCTGGGAGTTTGCGTACCTATTGCACGTGACTTGTGCTCACTGAAGTGTGGGACCTCACGCATGGGCACCACACGTAAGTGACAGACCTGTTGATGTAAAAACTCGGTTGATTATTATACTACTACATTTATACAAAGTTTCCTATGGATTCAAGGGTACGAAAGCCAAGTTAAATCATTTACATGACATTATTTTTTCCATGAAGCCAAGTTAACTCATTTATCAATTGGTACATTTTGGAGTGACTAAGAAGGATCCAGGCTTACTTTTTCATTTTCATGTTTTAAACATGTTTAAATCTTGGTCAAACCTATGACTTGACCAAGATTCAAATGGGCATAAAAATTCAAAAAAAATCAAAAAAGAAAAACAAAAGCACGCCGTCTTCCTATGTCATATAGTAAGCATTCAAGGTGATAAACAAGGTCTGACATATTCAAACCACAAAAATCATGTATCTACCCCCTAACCCTAAACAAGGATCCAGGCTTACCCTTTTCATTTTCATGTTTTAAACTTGTTCAAATCTTGGTCAAACTTAGGATTTGACGAAGATTCAAATGGGCGTAAAAATACTTAGAAAAATCATGTACGTATCTACCCCAAACCCTAAACTCTATCTTACGAAGCCAAGCATGAAGAGAAGTGGTTTTGGGTTTCAAACATGGAAATTTCAAAAACCTCCCAAAAGCTTCATTTTAGAGTGACTAAGAAGGATCCATGCTTACCTTTTATTTTCATGTTTTAAACATGTTCAAATCTTGGTCAAACCGTACGTACCTAGGATTTGACCAAGATTCAAATGGGCATAAAAATTCAAAAAAAATGAAAAACCAAAGCACATAGCCTAGCTTCTTATATATGCCATATAGTAAGCACTCAAGTTGATAAACAAAGTCTAGACATATTCAAACCAGAAAAATCATGTATCTACCCCTAACCCTAAACTCTGTCTTATGAAGTCAAGCATGAAGAGAAGTGGTTTTGGGTTTCAAACATGGAAATTTCAAGAACCTCCCAAAAGCTTCATTTTAGAGTGACTAAAGGATCCAGGTCGGGCTTACCTTTTATTTTCATGTTTTAAAATTGTTCAAATCTTGGTCAAACTGTACCTAGGATTTGATCAAGATTCAAATGGGCATAAAATTTCAAAAAAAATGAAAAACCAAAGCATATAGCCTTCTTATGTCATATAGTAAGCACTCAAGTTGGTAAACAAGGTCTAGACATATTCAAACCAGAAAAATCATGTTTCTACCCCTAGCCCTAAACTTTGTCTTATGAAGTCAAGCACGAAGAGAAGTCGTTTTGGATTTCAAACATGGAAATTTCAAAAACCTTCCCAAAAGCTTCATTTTGGAGTGACTAAGAAGGATACAGGCTTACCTTTTCATTTTCATGTTTTAAACTTGTTTAAATATTGGTTAAGCCTAGGATTTGACCAAGATCAAATGGGCATAAAAATTCAGAAAAAATCAAAAAAAATGAAAACCAAAGCACATAGTATTATTATGTCATATAGTAAGCATTCAAGTTGATAAACAAGGTCTAAACAACAAACTAGACAAATCATGTATCTACCCCCTAACCCTAAACTCTGTCTTATGAAGTCAAGCATGAAGAGAAGTGGTTTTGGGTTTCAAACATGGAAATTTCAAAAAACTCCCAAAAGCTTCTCATTTTAGAGTGACTAAGAAGGATTCAGGCTTACCTTTTCATTTTCATGTTTTAAACTTGTTCAAATCTTGGTCAAACTTAGGATTTGACCAAGATTCAAATGGGCATAAAAATTGGGAGGAAGGGTATGAATTACAATTCAAAAAAACAAGGTAACTTAAATACTTGGATGCCCCAAAGATGTGTGGAAGCCCAAAACAATGGCAAAACATGTGCGCACGCTGCATCCAATTCAAGTAGAAAACACATAGTAGGCATCGATAGTTTGACCTAAATTTGAAATCAAAGAGAAGGTGGTTAGAAAAAATCGAAATTGGCAAAGCAAAGCATGAAATCATAAATTTGTGATGCACTATAGCTATGAAAAGTATCAAACAATGCATACCAAAATGATTTTTTAGAGGAATACTAGTTCAACTTATTTTAATTTTATATTAGTAGCCCAAAATCGAACTAGTAGTTGGATATTTTTGAACTTGATCTGTAGTAGTGGGCAAAACCCTAGTTTAACCTATTTAATCATAGATTCGTAGGTCGATTTTTCTACTTTTTTATTATTACTATGCAGCACATGTGTGTTTGCCCGTCGAGTGAAACTCGGAGGAAGAGGGATCACTCGGAAGTTGGGAACCCCAAGAGGAAGGTATGATGGCGCAGCAAGTTTTTCCCTAAAGAAACCAAGGTTTATCGAACCAGGAGGAGCCAGAAGCACGTTGAAGGTTGATGGCGGCGATGTGCGCAACACCGGGATTCCGGCGCCAACGTGGAACCTGCACAACACAACCAAAGTACTTTGCCCCAACGAAACAGTGAGGTTGTCAATCTCACCGGCTTGCTGTAACAAAGGATTAACCGTATTGTGTGGAAGATGATTGTTTGCAAAGAAAACAGTAAAACAAGTATTGCAGTAGATTGTATGCGATGTAAAGAATAGGACCGGGGTCCACAGTTCACTAGAGGTGTCTCTCCCATAAGATTAAAGCATGTTGGGTGAACAAATTACAGTCGGGCAATTGACAAATAGAAAAGGGCATAACAATGCATATACATGATATGATAAATATAGTGAGATTTAATCAGGGCATTACGACAAAGTACATAGACCGCCATCCAACTGCATCTATGCCTAAAAAGTCCACCTTCAGGTTATCATCCGAACCCCATCCAGTATTAAGTTGCAAGCAACAGACAATTGCATTAAGTATGGTGCGTAATGTAATCAACAACTACATCCTTAGACATAGCATCAATGTTTTATCCCTAGTGGCAAGTAGAACACATAGTAGGCATCGATAGTTTGACCTAAATTTGAA
Organism: Lolium multiflorum; assembly: GCA_030979885.1. Classification (NCBI taxonomy): domain Eukaryota; kingdom Viridiplantae; phylum Streptophyta; class Magnoliopsida; order Poales; family Poaceae; genus Lolium; species Lolium multiflorum. Next base: position 220,840,342 of record CM061748.1, read on the forward strand.
ATCAAAGAGAAGGTGGTTAGAAAAAATCGAAATTGGCAAAGCAAAGCATGAAATCATAAATTTGTGATGCACTATAGCTATGAAAAGTATCAAACAATGCATACCAAAATGATTTTTTAGAGGAATACTAGTTCAACTTATTTTAATTTTATATTAGTAGCCCAAAATCGAACTAGTAGTTGGATATTTTTGAACTTGATCTGTAGTAGTGGGCAAAACCCTAGTTTAACCTATTTAATCATAGATTCGTAGGTCGATTTTTCTACTTTTTTATTATTACTATGCAGCACATGTGTGTTTGCCCGTCGAGTGAAACTCGGAGGAAGAGGGATCACTCGGAAGGAGAGAAGAAGGGAGAGAATTATGGTGTCTCCCCTTTTTCGGGTGATGATGTTGACTTTTGTGCAGGGTTTGTCGTGAGCAGGAGCGAGCGAGCGAGAGTCGAGCGAGGCCGAGAATGAGAGAGATTTGTTTTTTTTGTGAGAGGGACAACCGAAGGATCCAGAAGGACCCACACTTCCAATACGCATCCTGATGCGTCTTCTCTTGACAAAGAAAATGGCTGGGAGTTTGCGTACCTATTGCACGTGACTTGTGCTCACTGAAGTGTGGGACCTCACGCATGGGCACCACACGTAAGTGACAGACCTGTTGATGTAAAAACTCGGTTGATTATTATACTACTACATTTATACAAAGTTTCCTATGGATTCAAGGGTACGAAAGCCAAGTTAAATCATTTACATGACATTATTTTTTCCACGAAGCCAAGTTAACTCATTTATCAATTGGTACATTTTGGAGTGACTAAGAAGGATCCAGGCTTACTTTTTCATTTTCATGTTTTAAACATGTTTAAATCTTGGTCAAACCTATGACTTGACCAAGATTCAAATGGGCATAAAAATTCAAAAAAAAAAAGAAAAACAAAAGCACACCGTCTTCCTATGTCATATAGTAAGCATTCAAGGTGATAAACAAGGTCTGACATATTCAAACCACAAAAATCATGTATCTACCCCCTAACCCTAAACAAGGATCCAGGCTTACCCTTTTCATTTTCATGTTTTAAACTTGTTCAAATCTTGGTCAAACTTAGGATTTGACGAAGATTCAAATGGGCGTAAAAATACTTAGAAAAATCATGTACGTATCTACCCCAAACCCTAAACTCTATCTTACGAAGCCAAGCATGAAGAGAAGTGGTTTTGGGTTTCAAACATGGAAATTTCAAAAACCTCCCAAAAGCTTCATTTTAGAGTGACTAAGAAGGATCCATGCTTACCTTTTATTTTCATGTTTTAAACATGTTCAAATCTTGGTCAAACCGTACGTACCTAGGATTTGACCAAGATTCAAATGGGCATAAAAATTCAAAAAAAATGAAAAACCAAAGCACATAGCCTAGCTTCTTATATATGCCATATAGTAAGCACTCAAGTTGATAAACAAAGTCTAGACATATTCAAACCAGAAAAATCATGTATCTACCCCTAACCCTAAACTTTGTCTTAATTATGAAGTCAAGCACGAAGAGAAGTCGTTTTGGGTTTCAAACATGGACATTTCAAAAACCCTCCCAAAAGCTTCATTGTGGTGTGACGTACTAAGAAGGATACATGCTTACATTTTCAACAACCCCCCTAAAAGCTTCATTATAGAGTGACTAAGAAGGATCCAGTCTGGCGGGCTTACCTTTTATTTTCTTGTTTTAAACTTGTTCAAATCTCGGTCAAACCTAGGATTTGACCAAGATTCAAAATGTGCATCAAAATTCAAAAAAAATATAAAAAAAAAACCAAATTAAAGCACATAGTGTTCTTATGTCATATAGTAAGCATTAAAGTTGATAAACAAGGTCTAGACACATATTCAAACAAGACAAATCATGTATCTATACCCCTAACCCCTAAACTCTATCTTATGAAGTCAACAACATGAAGAGAAGTGGTTTTGGGTTTCAAACATGGAAATTTCAAAAACCTCCCAAAAGCTTCATTTTAGAGTGACTAATATATATAAGAAGGATCCATGCCTGCTTACCACCTTTTCATTTTCATATTTTAAACTTGTTTAAATCCGTGTCAAATTAAACCAAGGATTTGACCAAAAGATTCAAATGGGCATAAAATTTTAAAAAAACAGAAAAATGAAAAACAAAAGCATATAGTCTTGTTATGTCATATAGTAAGCATTCAAGTTGATAAACAAGGTTTGGACATGCATATTCAAACCTAGGCAAATCATGTATCTATCCCCTCCCCTAAACTCTATCTTATGAAGTCAAGCATGAAGAGAAGTGGTTTTGGGTTTCAAACATGAAAATTTCAAGAACATCCCAAAAACTTCATTTTAGAGTGACTAAGAAGGATACAGGCTTCCCCTTTTCATTTTCATGTTTTATACTTGTTTAAATCTTGGTCAAACCTAGGATTTGACAAAGATTCAAATGTGCATCAAAATAAAAAAATCAGAAAAATTAAAAACCAAAGCACATAGTTTTCTTATGTCATATAGTTAGCATTAAAGTTGATATAAACAAGGTCTAGATATATTCAAACAAGAAAAATCATGTATCTACCCCTAACCCTAAACTCTGTCTTATGTAGTCAAGCATGAAGAGAAGTGGTTTTGGGTTTCAAACTTGGAAATTTCAAGAACCCCCCAAAAGCTTCATTTTAGAGTGACTAAAGGATCCAGGTCGGGCTTACCTTTTATTTTCATGTTTTAAAATTGTTCAAATCTTGGTCAAACGTACCTAGGATTTGATCAAGATTCAAATGGGCATAAAATTTCAAAAAAATGAAAAACCAAAGCATATAGCCTTCTTATGTCATATAGTAAGCACTCAAGTTGGTAAACAAGGTCTAGACATATTCAAACCAGAAAAATCATGTTTCTACCCCTAGCCCTAAACTTTGTCTTATGAAGTCAAGCATGAAGAGAAGTCGTTTTGGATTTCAAACATGGAAATTTCAAAAACCTTCCCAAAAGCTTCATTTTGGAGTGACTAAGAAGGATACAGGCTTACCTTTTCATTTTCATGTTTTAAACTTGTTTAAATATTGGTTAAGCCTAGGATTTGACCAAGATCAAATGGGCATAAAAATTCAGAAAAAATCAAAAAAATGAAAACCAAAGCACATAGTATTATTATGTCATATAGTAAGCATTCAAGTTGATAAACAAGGTCTAAACAACAAACTAGACAAATCATGTATCTACCCCCTAACCCTAAACTCTGTCTTATGAAGTCAAGCATGAAGAGAAGTGGTTTTGGGTTTCAAACATGGAAATTTAAAAAACTCCCAAAAGCTTCTCATTTTAGAGTGACTAAGAAGGATTCAGGCTTACCTTTTCATTTTCATGTTTTAAACTTGTTCAAATCTTGGTCAAACTTAGGATTTGACCAAGATTCAAATGGGCATAAAAATTGGGAGGAAGGGTATGAATTACAATTCAAAAAAACAAGGTAACTTAAATACTTGGATGCCCCAAAGATGTGTGGAAGCCCAAAACAATGGCAAAACATGTGCGCACGCTGCATCCAATTCAAGTAGAAAACACATAGTAGGCATCGATAGTTTGACCTAAATTTGAAATCAAAGAGAAGGTGGTTAGAAAAAATCGAAATTGGCAAAGCAAAGCATGAAATCATAAATTTGTGATGCACTATAGCTATGAAAAGTATCAAACAATGCATACCAAAATGATTTTTTAGAGGAATACTAGTTCAACTTATTTTAATTTTATATTAGTAGCCCAAAATCGAACTAGTAGTTGGATATTTTTGAACTTGATCTGTAGTAGTGGGCAAAACCCTAGTTTAACCTATTTAATCATAGATTCGTAGGTCGATTTTTTCTACTTTTTTATTATTACTATGCAGCACATGTGTGTTTGCCCGTCGAGTGAAACTCGGAGGAAGAGGGATTGATGGCGTGTAACTCACACGTTCGTTGGGAACCCCAAGAGGAAGGTATGATGCGCACAGCAGCAAGTTTTCCCTCAGAAAGAAACCAAGGTTTATCGAACCAGGAGGAGCCAAGAAGCACGTTGAAGGTTGATGGCGGCGAAATGTGATGCGGCGCAACACCAGGGATTCCGGCGCCAACGTGGAACCTGCACAAAACACAACCAAAGTACTTTGCCCCAACGAAACAGTGAGGTTGTCAATCTCACCGGCTTGCTGTAACAAAGGATTAACCGTATTGTGTGGAAGATGATTGTTTGCAAAGTAAACAGTAAAACAAGTATTGCAGTAGATTGTATGCGATGTAAAGAATAGGACCGGGGTCCACAGTTCACTAGAGGTGTCTCTCCCATAAGATTAAAGCATGTTGGGTGAACAAATTACAGTCGGGCAATTGACAAATAGAAAAGGGCATAACAATGCATATACATGATATGATAAATATAGTGAGATTTAATCGGGCATTACGACAAAGTACATAGACCGCCATCCAACTGCATCTATGCCTAAAAAGTCCACCTTCGGGTTATCATCCGAACCCCATCCAGTATTAAGTTGCAAAGCAACAGACAATTGCATTAAGTATGGTGCGTAATGTAATCAACAACTACATCCTTAGAAATAGCATCAATGTTTTATCCCTAGTGGCAACAGCACATCCACAACCTTAGAACTTTCTGTCACTGTCCCAGGTATCAATGGAGGCATGAACCCACTATCGAGCATAAATACCCCCTCTTGGAGTTAAGAGCAAAAACTTGGCCAGAGCCTCTACTAATAACGGAGAGCATGCAAGATCATAAACAACACATAAGTAATAGATTGATAATCACCATAACATAGTATTCTCTATCCATCGGATCCCGACAAACACAACATATAGTATTACAGATAGATGATCTTGATCATGTTAGGCAGCTCACAAGATCCAACAATGAAGCACAATTAGGAGAAGACGACCATCTAGCTACTATGGACCCATAGTCCAGGGGTGAACTACTCACTCATCACTCCGGAGGCGATCATGGCGATGAAGAGTCCTCCGGAGATGATTCCCCTCTCCGCAGGGTGCCGGAGGCGATCTCCTAATCCCCCGAGATGGGATTAGCGGCGGCGGCGTCTCTGGAAGTTTTCCGTATCGTGGCTCTCGTACTGGGGGTTTCGCGACGGAGGCTTTAAGTAGGCGAAAGGGTAGGTCAAAGGGTCACGGGGGGCCCACACACTGGCGGCGCGGCCGGGGCTTGGGCCGCGCCGCCATGTGTGTCCCCACCTCGTGGCCCCACCGTCTCCTCTTCGGACTTCTGGAAGCTTCGTGCAAAAATAGGACCCTGGGCGTTGATTTCGTCCAATTCCGAGAATATTTCCTTACTAGGATTTCTGAAACCAAAAACAGCAGAAAACAGCAACTGGCTCTTCGGCATCTTGTTAATAGGTTAGTTCAGAAAATGCGTAAATACGACATATAATGTGCATAAAACATGTAGATATCATCAATAATGTAGCATGGAACATAAGAAATTATCGATACGTCGGAGACGTATCAGCATCCCCAAGCTTAGTTCTGCTCGTCCCGAGCAGGCAAACGATAACAAGGATAATTTCTGGAGTGACATGCCATCATAATCTTGATCATACTATTGTAAACATATGTAATGAATGCAGCGATCAAAACAATGGTAATGACATGAGTAAACAAATGAATCATAAAGCAAAGACTTTTCATGAATAGTACTTCAAGACAAGCATCAATAAGTCTTGCATAAGAGTTAACTCATAAAGCAATAAATCAAAGTAAAGGTGTTGAAGCAACACAAAGGAAGATTAAGTTTCAGCGGTTGCTTTCAACTTATAACATGTATATCTCATGGATAGTGTCAACATAGAGTAATATAACAAGTGCAATATGCAAGTATGTAGGAATCAATGCACAGTTCACACAAGTGTTTGCTTCTTAAGGTGGAGAGAGATAGGTAAACTGACTCAACAATAAAAGTAAAAGAAAGGTCCTTCAAAGAGGAAAGCATCGATTGCTGTATTTGTGCTAGAGCTTTTATTTTGAAAACATGAAACAATTTTGTCAACGGTAGTAATAAAGCATATGAGTTATGTAAATTATATCTTACAAGTTGCAAGCCTCATGCATAGTATACTAATAGTGCCCGCACCTTGTCCTACTTAGCTTGGACTACCGGATCATCGCAATACACATGTTTCAACCAAGTGTCACAAAGGGGTACCTCCATGCCGCCTGTACAAAGGTCTAAGGAGAAAGCTCGCATTTTGGATTTCTCGCTTTTGATTATTCTCAACTTAGACATCCATACCGGGACAACATGGACAACAGATAATGGACTCCTCTTTAATGCATAAGCATGTGACAACAATTATTATTCTCATATGAGATTGAGGATATATGTCCAAAACTGAAACTTCCACCATGATTCATGGCTTTAGTTAGCGGCCCAATGTTCTTCTCTAACAATATGCATGCTCCAACCATTAAGGTGGTAGATCTCTCTTACTTCAGACAAGACGGACATGCATAGCAACTCACATGATATTCAACAAAGAATAGTTGATGGCGTCCCCAGAAGCATGGTTATCGCACAACAAGCAACTTAATAAGAGATAAAGTGCATAAGTACATATTCAATACCACAATAGTTTTTAAGGCTATTTTGTCCCATGAGCTATATATTGCAAAGGCGAATGATGGAATTTTAAAGGTAGCACTCAAGCAATTTACTTTGGAATGGCGGAGAAATACCATGTAGTAGGTAGGTATGGTGGACACAATTGGCATAGTGGTTGGCTCAAGGATTTTGGATGCATGAGAAGTATTCCCTCTCGATACAAGGTTTAGGCTAGCAAGGTTATTTGAAACAAACTCAAGGATGAACCGGTGCAAAAACTCACATAAAAGACATATTGTAAACATTATAAGACTCTACACCGTCTTCCTTGTTGTTCAAAACTCAATACTAGAAATTATCTAGACCTTAGAGAGACCAAATATGCAAACCAAATTTTAGCAAGCTCTATGTATTTCTTCATTAATGGGTGCAAAGTATATGATGCAAGAGCTTAAACATGAGCACAACAATTGCAAAGTATCACATTATCCAATACATTTTAGAATTACTACATGTAGCATTTTCCAATTCCAACCATATAACAATTTAACGAAGAAGAAACTTCGCCTTGAATATTATGAGTAAAGCCTAAGGACATATTTGTCCATATGCAACAGCGGAGCGTGTCTCTCTCCCACAAGTGAATGCTAGGATCCATTTTATTCAAACAAAAACAAAAAAAAAACAAAAACAAACCGACGCTCCAAGTAAAGAACACAAGATGTGACTGAATAAAAATATAGTTTCAGGGGAGGAACCTGATGATGTTGTCGATGAAGAAGGGGATGCCTTGGGCATCCCCAAGCTTAGACGCTTGAGTCTTCTTAAAATATGCAGGGATGAACCACGGGGGCATCCCCAGAGCTTTCACTCCTCTTGATCATAGTATATCATACTCCTCTCTTGATCCTTGAAAACTTCCTTCACACCAAACTTCAAGCAAACTCATTAGAGGGTTAGTGCACAATTAAAAATTCACATATTCAGAGGTGACACAATCATTCTTAACACTTCTGGACATTGCACAAAGCTACTGGACATTAGTGGATCAAAGAAATTCATCCAACATAGCAAATACGGCAATGCGAAATAAAAGGCAGAATCTGTCAAAAACAGAACAGTCCGTAAAGACGAACCTGAAAGGTGCACTAGACTTGCTCAAATGGAAAAACTCAAAACTAATGAAAGTTGCGTACATATATGAGGATCATGCTCGTAATTTTGCAGATTTTTTGATTTTTTTACAGAGACTTATGACAGAATTCGTGACAGACAGCAATGCTGTTTCTGCGCAGCGATCCCAAATATAACATCAATTTTAACATAGAAACTTTACTTGGCACAAAAACATGATAAGGAGAGGTTGCTACAGTAGTAAACAACTTCCAAGACTCAACAAAACAAAAAAAGCTGTAGTAAAATAAACACATGGGTTATCTCTCAAGAAGTTCTTTCTTTATAGCCATTAAGATGGGCTCAGTAATTTTAATGATACTCTGCAAGAAATAAGAGTTGAAGCAAGAAGCAAATTTCAAAACACATTTAAGCCTAACCCACTTCCTATGAAAAGGAATCTTGTACACAAATAGATTCATGAAGAACAAAGTGGCAAGCATAGAAAAGCAACACAAGTGCAATTTCAAGATTCTCAACATAAAGAGGGGAAACTTAATATTATTAAGATGCATATAACCATGTTTCCCTCTCTCATAATAACTTTCAGTAGCATCATGAACAAACTCAACAATATAACTATCACATAAAGCATTCTTGTCATGAGCCACATGCATAAAATTATTACTCTCCACATAAGCATAATCAATTTTATTAGTTGTAGTGGGAGCAAATTCAATAAGATAGCTATCATTATTATTCTCATCACCATAATCATCATACATAGGAGGCATATTGTAATCATAATTAACTTTCTCCTCAATAGTAGGTGGACTGAAAATATCATATTCATCATTGCAAGCATCATATATAGGAGGTAAAGTATCATCAAAGTAAATTTTCTCCTCCATGCTTGGGGGACTAAAAATATCACAACCAGCTTCCCCAAGCTTAAATTCTTCCATAGCTTTAGCAATAATGGTGTTCAAAGAGTTCATGCTAATAACATTGCTACAACTATTTTGTAAACAAAGTTCCATGGGTTTTTTAATTTTCTCTTCAAACACATCATGTCCTAATTCAAGATAAATTTCATAAAGATCTCTAATTTTTTTGTTGTTTTCCATTATGCCTAACTAGTGAAAATAAAAACAAGTACAGGACTAGACATGATAACAAAATAAATTAAATGCAAGTAACTATTTTTTTTGTGTTTTTGATATAAAGAAGCAAGACAGTAAATAAAGTAAAACTAGCAACTAATTTTTTTGTGTTTTGTTTAGGTGCAGCAAACAAAGTAGTAAATAAAATAAAGCAAGACAAAAACAAAGTAAAGAGATTGGGAAGTGGAGACTCCCCTTGCAGCGTGTCTTGATCTCCCCGGCAACGGCGCCAGAAAAAGAGCTTGATGGCGTGTAACTCACACGTTCGTTGGGAACCCCAAGAGGAAGGTATGATGCGCACAGCAGCAAGTTTTCCCTCAGAAAGAAACAAGGTTTATCGAACCAGGAGGAGCCAAGAAGCACGTTGAAGGTTGATGGCGGCGAAATGTGATGCGGCGCAACACCAGGGATTCCGGCGCCAACGTGGAAACTGCACAACACAACCAAAGTACTTTGCCCCAACGAAACAGTGAGGTTGTCAATCTCACCGGCTTGCTGTAACAAAGGATTAACCGTATTGTGTGGAAGATGATTGTTTGCAAAGAAAACAGTAAAACAAGTATTGCAGTAGATTGTATGCGATGTAAAGAATAGGACCGGGGTCCACAGTTCACTAGAGGTGTCTCTCCCATAAGATTAAAGCATGTTGGGTGAACAAATTACAGTCGGGCAATTGACAAATAGAAAAGGGCATAACAATGCATATACATTATATGATAAATATAGTGAGATTTAATCGGGCATTACGACAAAGTACATAGACCGCCATCCAACTGCATCTATGCCTAAAAAGTCCACCTTCGGGTTATCATCCGAACCCCATCCAGTATTAAGTTGCAAGCAACAGACAATTGCATTAAGTATGGTGCGTAATGTAATCAACAACTACATCCTTAGACATAGCATCAATGTTTTATCCATAGTGGCAACAGCACATCCACAACCTTAGAAACTTTCACTGTCCCAGGTATCAATGGAGGCATGAACCCACTATCGAGCATAAATACCCCCTCTTGGAGTTAAGAGCAAAAACTTGGCTAGAGCCTCTACTAATAACGGAGAGCATGCAAGATCATAAACAACACATAAGTAATAGATTGATAATCACCATAACATAGTATTCTCTATCCATCGGATCCCGACAAACACAACATATAGTATTACAGATAGATGATCTTGATCATGTTAGGCAGCTCACAAGATCCAACAATGAAGCACAATTAGGAGAAGATGACCATCTAGCTACTGCTATGGACCCATAGTCCAGGGGTGAACTACTCACTCATCACTCCGGAGGCGATCATGGCGATGAAGAGTCCTCGGGAGATGATTCCTCTCCGCAGGGTGCCGGAGGCGATCTCCTGAATCCCTCGAGATGGGATTCGCGGCGCGTCTCTGGAAGGTTTTCCGTATCGTGGCTCTCGGTACTGGGGGTTTCGCGACGGAGGCTTTAAGTAGGCGAAAGGGTAGGTCAAAGGGTGTCACGGGGGGCCCACACTAGGGCGGCGCGGCCAGGGCTTGGGCCGCGCCGCCATGGTGTGTCCCCACCTCGTGGCCCCACTTCGTCTCCTCTTCGCGCTTCTGGAAGCTTCGTGCAAAAATAGGACCCTGGGCGTTGATTTCGTCCAATTCCGAGAATATTTCCTTACTAGGATTTCTGAAACCAAAAACAGCAGAAAACAGCAACTGACTCTTCGGCATCTTGTTAATAGGTTAGTTCCAGAAAATGCGTAAATACGACATATAATGTGCATAAAACATGTAGATATCATCAATAATGTAGCATGGAACATAAGAAATTATCGATACGTCGGAGACGTATCAGGGATCACTCGGAAGGAGAGAAGAAGGGAGAGAATTATGGTGTCTCCCCTTTTTCGGGTGATGATGTTGACAGTTGTGCAGGGTTTGTCAGTGAGCAGGAGCAGCGAGCGAGCGGCGAGTGCGGCCGAGAATGAGATAGATTTGTTTTTTTGTGAGAGGGACAACCGAAGGATCCAGAAGGACCCACATACTTCCAATACGCATGCGTCTTCTCTTGACAAAGAAAATGGCTGGGAGTTTGCGTACCTATTGCACGTGACTTGTGCTCACTGAAGTGTGGGACCTCACGCATGGGCACCACACGTAAGTGACAGACCTGTTGATGTAAAAACTCGGTTGATTATTATACTACTACGTACCTAGGATTTGACCAAGATTCAAATGGGCATAAAAATTCAAAAAAAATGAAAAACCAAAGCACATAGCCTAGCTTCTTATATATGCCATATAGTAAGCACTCAAGTTGATAAACAAAGTCTAGACATATTCAAACCAGAAAAATCATGTATCTACCCCTAACCCTAAACTTTGTCTTAATTATGAAGTCAAGCACGAAGAGAAGTCGTTTTGGGTTTCAAACATGGACATTTCAAAAACCCTCCCAAAAGCTTCATTGTGGTGTGACGTACTAAGAAGGATACATGCTTACATTTTCAACAACCCCCCTAAAAGCTTCATTATAGAGTGACTAAGAAGGATCCAGTCTGGCGGGCTTACCTTTTATTTTCTTGTTTTAAACTTGTTCAAATCTCGGTCAAACCTAGGATTTGACCAAGATTCAAAATGTGCATCAAAATTCAAAAAAATATAAAAATTAAAAACCAAATTAAAGCACATAGTGTTCTTATGTCATATAGTAAGCATTAAAGTTGATAAACAAGGTCTAGACACATATTCAAACAAGACAAATCATGTATCTATACCCCTAACCCCTAAACTCTATCTTATGAAGTCAACAACATGAAGAGAAGTGGTTTTGGGTTTCAAACATGGAAATTTCAAAAACCTCCCAAAAGCTTCATTTTAGAGTGACTAATATATATAAGAAGGATCCATGCCTGCTTACCACCTTTTCATTTTCATATTTTAAACTTGTTTAAATCCGTGTCAAATTAAACCAAGGATTTGACCAAAAGATTCAAATGGGCATAAAATTTAAAAAAAATCAGAAAAATGAAAAACAAAAGCATATAGTCTTCTTATGTCATATAGTAAGCATTCAAGTTGATAAACAAGGTTTGGACATGCATATTCAAACCTAGGCAAATCATGTATCTATCCCCTAGCCCCTAAACTCTATCTTATGAAGTCAAGCATGAAGAGAAGTGGTTTTGGGTTTCAAACATGAAAATTTCAAGAACATCCCAAAAACTTCATTTTAGAGTGACTAAGAAGGATACAGGCTTCCCCTTTTCATTTTCATGTTTTATACTTGTTTAAATCTTGGTCAAACCTAGGATTTGACAAAGATTCAAATGTGCATCAAAATAAAAAAATCAGAAAAATTAAAAACCAAAGCACATAGTTTTCTTATGTCATATAGTTAGCATTAAAGTTGATATAAACAAGGTCTAGATATATTCAAACAAGAAAAATCATGTATCTACCCCTAACCCTAAACTCTGTCTTATGTAGTCAAGCATGAAGAGAAGTGGTTTTGGGTTTCAAACTTGGAAATTTCAAGAACCCCCCAAAAGCTTCATTTTAGAGTGACTAAAGGATCCAGGTCGGGCTTACCTTTTATTTTCATGTTTTAAAATTGTTCAAATCTTGGTCAAACCGTACCTAGGATTTGATCAAGATTCAAATGGGCATAAAATTTCAAAAAAAATGAAAAACCAAAGCATATAGCCTTCTTATGTCATATAGTAAGCACTCAAGTTGGTAAACAAGGTCTAGACATATTCAAACCAGAAAAATCATGTTTCTACCCCTATCCCTAAACTTTGTCTTATGAAGTCAAGCACGAAGAGAAGTCGTTTTGGATTTCAAACATGGAAATTTCAAAAACCTTCCCAAAAGCTTCATTTTGGAGTGACTAAGAAGGATACAGGCTTACCTTTTCATTTTCATGTTTTAAACTTGTTTAAATATTGGTTAAGCCTAGGATTTGACCAAGATCAAATGGGCATAAAAATTCAGAAAAAATCAAAAAAAATGAAAACCAAAGCACATAGTATTATTATGTCATATAGTAAGCATTCAAGTTGATAAACAAGGTCTAAACAACAAACTAGACAAATCATGTATCTACCCCTAACCCTAAACTCTGTCTTATGAAGTCAAGCATGAAGAGAAGTGGTTTTGGGTTTCAAACATGGAAATTTCAAAAAACTCCCAAAAGCTTCTCATTTTAGAGTGACTAAGAAGGATTCAGGCTTACCTTTTCATTTTCATGTTTTAAACTTGTTCAAATCTTGGTCAAACTTAGGATTTGACCAAGATTCAAATGGGCATAAAAATTGGGAGGAAGGGTATGAATTACAATTCAAAAAAACAAGGTAACTTAAATACTTGGATGCCCCAAAGATGTGTGGAAGCCCAAAACAATGGCAAAACATGTGCGCACGCTGCATCCAATTCAAGTAGAAAACACATAGTAGGCATCGATAGTTTGACCTAAATTTGAAATCAAAGAGAAGGTGGTTAGAAAAAATCGAAATTGGCAAAGCAAAGCATGAAATCATAAATTTGTGATGCACTATAGCTATGAAAAGTATCAAACAATGCATACCAAAATGATTTTTTAGAGGAATACTAGTTCAACTTATTTTAATTTTATATTAGTAGCCCAAAATCGAACTAGTAGTTGGATATTTTTGAACTTGATCTGTAGTAGTGGGCAAAACCCTAGTTTAACCTATTTAATCATAGATTCGTAGGTCGATTTTTCTACTTTTTTATTATTACTATGCAGCACATGTGTGTTTGCCCGTCGAGTGAAACTCGGAGGAAGAGGGATCACTCGGAAGGAGAGAAGAAGGGAGAGAATTATGGTGTCTCCCCTTTTTCGGGTGATGATGTTGACTGTTGTGCAGGGTTTGTCAGCGAGCGAGCGAGCGAGTCGAGCGAGGCCGAGAATGAGAGAGATTTGTTTTTTTTGTGAGAGGGACAACCGAAGGATCCAGAAGGACCCACATACTTCCAATACGCATCCTGATGCGTCTTCTCTTGACAAAGAAAATGGCTGGGAGTTTGCGTACCTATTGCACGTGACTTGTGCTCACTGAAGTGTGGGACCTCACGCATGGGCACCACACGTAAGTGACAGACCTGTTGATGTAAAAACTCGGTTGATTATTATACTACTACATTTATACAAAGTTTCCTATGGATTCAAGGGTACGAAAGCCAAGTTAAATCATTTACATGACATTATTTTTTCCACGAAGCCAAGTTAACTCATTTATCAATTGGTACATTTTGGAGTGACTAAGAAGGATCCAGGCTTACTTTTTCATTTTCATGTTTTAAACATGTTTAAATCTTGGTCAAACCTATGACTTGACCAAGATTCAAATGGGCATAAAAATTAAAAAAATCAAAAAAAAAAAGAAAAACAAAAGCACGCCGTCTTCCTATGTCATATATAAGTGATCAAGGTGATAAACAAGGTCTGACATATTCAAACCACAAAAATCATGTATCTACCCCCTAACCCTAAACAAGGATCCAGGCTTACCCTTTTCATTTTCATGTTTTAAACTTGTTCAAATCTTGGTCAAACTTAGGATTTGACGAAGATTCAAATGGGCGTAAAAATACTTAGAAAAATCATGTACGTATCTACCCCAAACCCTAAACTCTATCTTACGAAGCCAAGCATGAAGAGAAGTGGTTTTGGGTTTCAAACATGGAAATTTCAAAAACCTCCCAAAAGCTTCATTTTAGAGTGACTAAGAAGGATCCATGCTTACCTTTTATTTTCATGTTTTAAACATGTTCAAATCTTGGTCAAACCGTACGTACCTAGGATTTGACCAAGATTCAAATGGGCATAAAAATTCAAAAAAAATGAAAAACCAAAGCACATAGCCTAGCTTCTTATATATGCCATATAGTAAGCACTCAAGTTGATAAACAAAGTCTAGACATATTCAAACCAGAAAAATCATGTATCTACCCCTAACCCTAAACTTTGTCTTAATTATGAAGTCAAGCACGAAGAGAAGTCGTTTTGGGTTTCAAACATGGACATTTCAAAAACCCTCCCAAAAGCTTCATTGTGGTGTGACGTACTAAGAAGGATACATGCTTACATTTTCAACAACCCCCCTAAAAGCTTCATTATAGAGTGACTAAGAAGGATCCAGTCTGGCGGGCTTACCTTTTATTTTCTTGTTTTAAACTTGTTCAAATCTCGGTCAAACCTAGGATTTGACCAAGATTCAAAATGTGCATCAAAATTCAAAAAAATATAAAAATTAAAAACCAAATTAAAGCACATAGTGTTCTTATGTCATATAGTAAGCATTAAAGTTGATAAACAAGGTCTAGACACATATTCAAACAAGACAAATCATGTATCTATACCCCTAACCCCTAAACTCTATCTTATGAAGTCAACAACATGAAGAGAAGTGGTTTTGGGTTTCAAACATGGAAATTTCAAAAACCTCCAAAAGCTTCATTTTAGAGTGACTAATATAAGAAGGATCCATGCTTGCTTACCACCTTTTCATTTTCATATTTTAAACTTGTTTAAATCCGTGTCAAATTAAACCAAGGATTTGACCAAAAGATTCAAATGGGCATAAAATTTAAAAAAAAATCAGAAAAATGAAAAACAAAAGCATATAGTCTTCTTATGTCATATACTAAGCATTCAAGTTGATAAACAAGGTTTGGACATGCATATTCAAACCTAGGCAAATCATGTATCTATCCCCTAGCCCCTAAACTCTATCTTATGAAGTCAAGCATGAAGAGAAGTGGTTTTGGGTTTCAAACATGAAAATTTCAAGAACATCCCAAAAACTTCATTTTAGAGTGACTAAGAAGGATACAGGCTTCCCCTTTTCATTTTCATGTTTTATACTTGTTTAAATCTTGGTCAAACCTAGGATTTGACAAAGATTCAAATGTGCATCAAAATAAAAAAATTAGAAAAATTAAAAACCAAAGCACATAGTTTTCTTATGTCATATAGTTAGCATTAAACATAAACAATATATATTCAAACAAGAAAAATCATGTATCTACCCCTAACCCTAAACTATGTCTTATGTAGTCAAGCATGAAGAGAAGTGGTTTTGGGTTTCAAACTTGGAAATTTCAAGAACCCCCAAAAGCTTCATTTTAGAGTGACTAAGAAGGATTCATGCTTACCTTTTCATTTTCATGTTTTAAACTTGTTTACATCTTGGTCATAGCTAGTGTATTTGACCAAGATTCAAATGGGCATAAAATTAAAAAAAAAAATGAAAAACCAAAGTACATAGTCTTCTTATGTCATATAGTAAGCATTCAAGCTGATAAACAAGGTCTAGACATATTCAAACCAAACAAATCATGTATCTACCCCCTAACCCCTAAACTTTATCTTATGAAGCCAAGCATGAAGAGAAGTGGTTCTTGGTTTCAAACATGGAAATATCAAAAACCTCCCAAAAGCTTCATTTTAGAGTGACTAAGAAGTATCCATGCTTACCTTTTCATTTTCATATTTTAAACTTGTTTAAATCATTGTCAAACCTAGGATTTGACCAAGATACAAATATGGGCACAAAACCCTCTTAGCCAAAATCAACTACGAGCAAGATTTTCTGTATTGTAGATGCCCCAATTGACTCTCATCCCCAATGTAGTCTTTTTTATGTCAGTATAGACTTCTTTACTAGATGTATACTATCGTACATGGCATGCATTTGCCTAATGAGCAGCATTGTTTAGCCGTTCTAGCCAACCCGATCAATCTGTCAAGCTTCATGCACGAGATGCCATGTTTATGGCCCTTTTGTTGTGGCTTTTTTTGGCTTTTGGCTTTGGCAAAAGCCAAAAAAAGCACGTAAATAGGTGCTTTTTTGGGCTTTTGGATTTTGGAAGCCAAGAACAAAGATTCTATTCTTTTGGCTTCCAAAATCCAAAAGCCCAAAAAGCACCTATTTAGGTGCTTTTTTTTTGGCTTTTGCCAAAGTCAAAATAAGCCACAACAAAAGGGTAATTTACTCCCTCGCTCCGATCCATATTTCTTGGTGCTAAAAAGAATGTGAATCGGAGGGAGTACTTTTCTTAGATAGTACTATATCAGTTCAAAAAAAAGTACAGTACTACTACATCACAAATGCATCAAAAGAGTACTACTGTACATCACAAGACCACGACAGTTGTATAGTAGAGTTTAATGCTGAACTTTAAACAGGACCAGGAGCATCAGGGCCAGCAGCAGGGGCGTTGACCGGCAACAAACCAGGCAAAAGACGTAAGGAAGAGGCCATATGCTGCGTGCTTGGCCTTGATTGCAGGGTGGTGATTCTTCGCCGCTCGCCATGTATTCACGCCGTACCAGTTCCGCGTCGCCCGCGAGCGGATCGAAGCGATCCCGCGCGCCGGACACGCTCGAGGAGGCGTGGCGGCTCCAGTGCAAGCAGTCCGCCGCCGGGAGTCGGCGCGCGGCGTGCAGGTACAGAGGCTCCCTGTACATGCCGTCGTCGCTCCGCGAGTTCGCCCCGGGCGGGCTCTGGTACAAGGCGGATCCGCCGCTCAAACCGATGAGCGGCCCCGTCTTCAACAAATGGCGCGCCGACCGGGAGAGGAACCGCCGGTCGAAGGCGGCGTGGGAGGCGAGCACCAGCGGCGGATTCGCGCCGCCAGCCGGCGAGGAGGCGGAGGAGGCGGAGGAAGGGGAAGACCCCCTCTTCTTGAAGGCGCTGGCCGCGTCCCTCAAGGACGATGCCGACAAGAAGAGGGCGGAGGAAGAAGACAAGGCGGCGGCCATCGCCGCCGTGAAGGAGAAGGAGGCGCGGGATGCGGAGGAGAACGCGACCATCATCTTCCTCGACGACTAGATAGGTTAGAAGTCGCGATAAGGATCGCGCAATTCTGTATGTATGATCCGTATGTATGATCAACTATGAATTATGAACAATGAACTATCAAACCAAACCACATAGTTTTTTTATGTCATATAGTAAGAATTCAAGTTGATAAAACAAGGTCTAGACATATTCAAACTAGACAAATCACGTATATCTACCCCTAACCCTAAACTCTGTCTTATGAAGTAAAGCATGAAGAGAACTGGTTTTGGGTTTCAAACATGGAAATTTCAAAAACCTTCCCAAAAGCTTCATTTTGGAGTGACTAAGAAGGATGCAGGCTTACCTTTTCATTTTCATGTCTTAAACTTGTTTAAATCTTGGTTAAACCTAGGATTTGACCAAGATCAAATGGGCAAAAAAATCAGAAAAAATCAAAAAAATGAAAACTAAAGCACATAGTATTCTTATGTCATATAGTAAGCATTCAAGTTGATAAACAAGGTCTAAACATATTCAAACCAGACAAATCATGTATCTACCCACTAACCCTAAATTCTGTCTTATGAAGTCGATCAAGCATGAAGAGAAGTGGTTTTGGGTTTCAAACATGGAAATTTCAAAAACCTCCCAAAAGCTTCATTTTAGAGTTACTAAGAAGGATCCATGCTTACCTTTTATTTTCATGTTTTAAACATGTTCAAATCTTGGTCAAACCGTACCTAGGATTTGACCAAGATTCAAATGGGTATAAAAATTCAAAAAAACTGAAAAACCAAAGCACATAGCCTTCTTATGTCATATATAGTAAGCACTCAAGTTGGTAAACAAGGTCTAGAGATATTCAAACCAGAAAAATCATGTATCTACCCCTAACCCTAAACTTTGTCTTATGAAGTCAAGCACGAAGAGAAGTCGTTTTGGGTTTCAAACATGGAAATTTCAAATACCTTCCCAAAAGCTTCATTTTGGAGTGACTAAGAAGGATGCAGGCTTACCTTTTCATTTTCATGTTTTAAACATGTTTAAATAAGGATGCGTGGTTCTGAAACCTCATACACATTGTTGCAAAAGTAATTACATCACCTAAACAATACTACCAGTTCATAATTCTAAACTTATGTACAATCTTGGAAACATATAACGCCAGCCTAGTTCACCAATTATCATCATCCCTCTTGATGCGCTTGCCGGTGCCGCTTGTACCTGCCTCCCATGGGTTGGCAGTCCAAGTTCTGCACTCGTTCGCACTTCGTGTGTCGGGAATCCTTGTTGGAGCTTCCCAACCAGATACAGGCCCTGCCCTTGCTAGCTCACCACATCCAGCCGTTGCCCTAGCTTGCTCACCATGTGAACCGCCATCCCACGGAGACCCCGAAGTAGGCTCGCACGGGTCCTTTATCCATGGTGGCATATTCTTCGGATCAAATGGTATGTTGTGCCTAAAGCAATAAGATACAAATTCCCAGTAGGTTGTCCCGACACACTGCTTCTTCTCGTCGCGCCAGGCAGGGGGAAGAGCGGCCAACCTAGCCGCTTCCTTGCAATCCGGGCAAACCACTTCCCTTGGAATTGGTTGTGCTTGACGCTGCCCATCATTGATTTTTTTGAGTCGCCTGTACAACTCAAAACTGACATACCCATCAATCGCAGCATACCTCAAGTTTACTTCAGGCAATGGCATGCACTCCCATTGATCGTGGCTGCTAGTAGGGAACTTGGTCTTCATGTCTTTGTAAGATGGGTCAATGATGGCGGCTGCCAAATCACCCATGCCAGTCCTATTGCCAGGACCATTGAAATTGATCATATCCTGAATGTCAATCCAATTATGTTTAGGAATTTTAATGCCATCTCTAGCAAACCTGCTAGAGTCACCCCTGATGTCAACAGTTGTGAAACAAATTCCTTTATGTTGAAGGAATTCTTGCAGTGCCAGATTATCAGGACTCCTGCATGTTAACACAAATCAATCTTGTAAGATCGTATATGCTGAAATAGTACACATATTTTTCTTCCAGTAAACTGTATACTTGTTGCAGTGAAACAATGATTTTGCATCAGTGATACACATCAAAATAACATGAATTATTGTTGCGACTATATGATCTAATTATTTAAGTGTCAAGTTAAGATTCAGTTACTATATGTTAATATCTTGACATCCATGCCGATTATCGGTGAGTATGAGTACATGAAATTTGTGCAAATTTTGAGTACCAAAATCATGAAACTAGATATCGTGGTCAATCCAAAAAAATTATACAAGTATGTTGGATATTACGTTCCAGACCACATTTTTCATACAAGTTAGTTTGTTCGTGTTTTCATACAAGTTAGAACCTAGTCTATTTCGAAATAAAAAAGCAGATCCAAGATAAAGGAAGAGTTTCTATATTAAAAAACAAAAGGATAAAGGAAGGCATGTGAAGAACATACCTGCAGAAATGGTACACCAGGACGTGGTCGTCCATGGCCAACTGAACGACGGCGGTACTTACTTGGTCCGCAGTGTATTCTAGGTCGAGGCCGACGAACCTGGACCTGTCCTCTAGTAGCTTTTGTTCGTACATCTTGAGGGTGTGCTCGAGAACGGAAGGGTCATTCGTGTAGACCACGTTCACCTTGGTCGTCCCATGGGGAACGACGCTCCTCTTCAGCGTAAACAGGCCGCCGTCGGCCATGGCAGCGCTGAAGCACGTCGAACTGATCGGAGGGATTGAGGGGGAGGGAGGGAGAGCAACTGCAAACAATGGGGTTTTTTGGAACTTGCCGAAATGCAGGGGAGAACGAACCGCCAGGGGTTGTTTAGTGGGGACAGATGGGAATAATACTGCGATGAGGTTGAGGAATTAACTCCAACCGCCATTTAAATCTAGTACTCCCTATAGTCAGTTGATAGGAAATGGACGGGCAAGATTGATTCTAGGGAGGCGAATCCCAGTATTTTCCCAATTTATTTGAGTTGTAATATAACCATCGTTAATACTTGAATTGAAAAATATTTACAAAATTAATTTATTATATACTACATGATGAGATAATCCAACAAACCATGGAAATGCATGGCCATCCAACCATGTCACCCGCTTGTGAAAATTGTATAGGTGGTAGTGTGCGCAATACACGCGGTAGCCACTTCACAAATACATCCTTTTAATTTTGCCCCCCTTAATTCGGCCAATAAAAATGAAAAGACTTTATGTGGAAAACCAAAAAAACTGTATTTGGCAAAGTATAGTCGAAAATAAGAAGTTTTTCATTGATCTCTTAAAAAAGGGGTCATGATTCGAAAGTTCGCCATGCATGGTTCTTGCGGTAACCAAGCTAGCTCACCCATGTGGCAAGAAGCGAATCAATGTCCAACATGCATGGTTCCAAAAATATATATTTACAGAATGATTCTGCTTCTCAAGAATATTTGCATGCCATCATGTTTGTTATTTTTCCTAGATAAAAGTAGTAATTGGTGACTTCGTGATTGCCTTGCTTGCTGATTTCAATAAGTTTGAACCTCATTTTGGCTTTATTTCAAATTTAGGCAAAAACTTCTTGGCAATCGACTTTGTGAGCTACTATACTTGGATGCAACCCACATTTTCGTTGGCTAATGTTTTCTGATTCCACAACAATAGGGCACATCCCTATATCATCCCAAATTTTGAATTCTTATTAGTTTGGTTGATGACCACCATTCATATCCGAACTTAATTAATTGGAGTACAAATGATGGTTTCATGGTAAGCTAGTTTGACAAATTAGCCTTCGAAATGGCGATTCGCCTACCATGCATGCATGTTTGGCCTACCCGTGAAATTTTGATTTGTGGTATTGTGCACACACTGCACATGATAGCGAATAAACAAAACACATATTTGGACCCCTTTGGCCAGCAAGGGCATGTTTGGTTCCTAGCCACAATTTGTCAAGAAGCCAAAATTTGGCAGCCATGCATATAGTTTATTTGGCATGTGTTTGGTTTTTGCCACAATTTGGCTTATCACACTTCATTGCATGTATATATGGTCCATTTGTCATAGACTCAACTTTTTTTTACAAAGTTTTGACAAAGTTTGGCTTTAATATTTTAAGCCACAATTTGGTGGCTAGCCATACTAGCTTTTTTTTTGGCTAACCACACTTTGGCTTTGGAAAAATGTGGCTACCAAACATGGGTCCTAATAAAAAGAAAACAATACACTAATGTGTGGTAAACCAAAAATCCCTACTTTGCAAAGTTGCATATGTGCAAAAGGGGGGCAATCACTACAAGAAAAGTTCTGATAGACAACGTCCCAAAATCGTCCACTAAGGGGTATTTTTCGTCGCCTATGGGCCTAACCCGACGATATGGGTTCTGTTGTCGAAACTGCGTCAGGCAAAGTCCTACGACGTTTTTTTCGGTCCGTCGCGCTTGGGCGCCCTTCCGCCACGGAAAATCGGACCGTTGCGCAAGTGTTTTCGGGAGCCCGTTGACTGCTGACGTCATGCAAACTGACACGTGGCAGACGCCGTTGCCAGTTAACGGCGTTAACCGGCTGAAACCCCGTGGTAGATGGTAGGCCCACACGAGGCCTGCCACGTCTTAAGCGGGCCGGGCCAGATGACATAGTTTGACCGGTCAACTATATAGCTGGGCTGGTCCATTAGTTACGTGGGCCGGGCCTAACCTCTAAGGTTGACTGGTCAAAACTTAAATGGGCCGGCCCATTTAACATGTGGGGTCCACCTTACAGCAACTGGGCCGGCCCAAGAAGCAAGTGGGCCGGGCCAAAACACTGGTGGGTCCCACTTTCCTCTTAAAGGGCCGGCCCATTTAGTGTGTGGGGTCCACCTTATAGCAAGTGGGCCGGCCCAACAAGCTAGTGGGCCGGGCCAAAAACACAGGTGGGTCCCACTTTCAGTTAAAGGGTCGGCCCATTTAGTATGTGGGGTCCACCATATAGCAAGTGGGCCGGCCCAACAAGATAGTGGGCGGCCAAAAACAGTGGGTCACACTTTCTGTTAAAGGCCGTTTAGTATGTGGGGTCCACCATATAGCAAGTGGGGGCCCACCAAGATAGTGGGCCAAAAACACAGTGGGTCCCACTTCCTGTTAATGGGCCGGGCCATTTGGTATGTAGGGTCCACCATATAGCAAGTGGGCCGGCCCAACAAGATAGTGGGCGGGCCAAAAACAGTGGGTCCCACCTTCCTTAAAGGGCGGCCCATTTACCATGTGGGACCACCATATAACAAGTGGGCTGGCCCAACAAGATAGTGGGCCGGGCCAAAAGCACAGTGGGCCCCACTTTTAAGCCGCCCAATTAGTATGTGGGGTCCACCATGTAGCAAGTGGCCGGCCCAACAAGATAGTGGGCGGGCCAAAAACACATGTGGGTCCCACTTTCCTCTTAAAGGGTCGGCCCAACAGATAGTGGGCCGGGCCAAAACACAGTGGGTCCCACTTTCCTTAAAGGCGGCCCATTTAGTATGTGGGGTCCACCACAAAAGCAATTGGGCTGGCCCAACTAAGTAGTGGGTGGGGTCCACCTTAAAGCAAGTGGGCCAGCCCAATTAGAGTGTGGGGTCCACCGTAAATCAAATGGGCTGGCCCAATAAGTAAGTGGGCCAGCCCGTTTAGTTGCTGTTTATATGCCGGCATAATAGGCGCTTTAGGAATTTGCGGGCAGGCACATATGTGATTTCGCTTAATTGGGCCGTTTAAGGGATGGGAATTCGTGATTTAGATACTGAGAATATTTACGCAGCATTGATTTCTGTCGGATAGCCTCACTTACCACAAGCACCAAAGAAAAAATGCGCGAAAGAACTATAAAAACTAACTAAATATTACATCAGCTGCAAGGCATTGAAAAAATATTACAGAACCCAGAGAAATTGAATGGTAATTAAACCTAGCAATACAATGAAGCGATCCGGCAATCTTTTAAGTTGTCCATGCAGCACCTATATCTGAAACAAAGACATTACAAGTTAAGACAACAACAATGGAAAGGCAAAGACACTACAATATTGTTTGCCAAAGAATTTGGAACTCATCATTTCATCGTTATAACAAGATCATTGTAATGCGCACAATAAGCAAACAAAGAGTGCATGCCGCATACCAACAACCAATATAACAGAGCATGTTAGAATGAAACAGCAGACTTACTACTGTCGAGTCCCATGCAAACCAACATGTTCAGGGAGTACAAAATTGGCATGAACAACATAGTAGCAGGCTATAAATTTTGTAACAACGACTGAGCAAGATGAAGTTATGATGGCTACATCTACAGAGCAGGGAATGTAAACCAAAAATAGAAGTTACGATGGCAAAAGCTAAAGAGGAGGGAATGTGAACCAACATGTGCCAAGTGCAATTACTTCATTTTGGCCGTGAACTAAATAATACTCCTGAACTTATAGTGAAGGGGATGCAAATCAAGATGTTTCGGGATATAAACTTGTAATGAGCAACACATAGAGGATAGTTAATGCTGGAGCTTAGGATGGACCAGATACAGAATATAGTGGGATCACCTGTGAACTTGTATAAGAGGGAATGCAAACCAATATGTTCAGCTTTCCATATGTGAGCGTCATGCCAAGTCAGAGAAACAAGTCAATAATGCAGCTTTTGAAGAACAAGATGGCACGCAAAATTATTATCTAGTAGTATGACAAGTTTATTTGTACTACAGGCTAGATAGCAGAGTGATAGCATGCCAAACTAAGTCCTTACTTTGTTAGCTTACAATGAACTAGATACAAAACAATGGCATCACCTGTAGTACAGGGAATGCAAGCCAACATGTTCATGGAGTAAAAAATTGGCACAAACAACATAGTAGCAGGCCATAATTTTTGTAACAACGACTGAGCAAGATAAAGTTATGATGGCTAGATCTACAGAGCAGGGAATGTAAACCAAATATAGAAGTTACGATGCCAAAAGCTATAGAGCAGGGAATGCGAACCAACATGTGCAATTACTTAAAATTGGCCATGAACTAAATAATAGCAGGATGTTACTATAATACCTATAATTTTTGTAACAACGACTGAGCAAGATAGAAGTTATGATGGCTACATCTACAGAGCAGGGAATGCAAACCAAAATGTTCAATCGCTTAAAGTTAGCAATGAAGTAGAAAATAGCAACGTGTTACGGTCATAGCTAGGAATGAACTAAAAGAGCTTCAGACAAACAAGCATCTGAACCCAGAACATGGCGCTAAAACAAGGGACTTACATTAGGAGAAGCACTCTGTGGGAGTCACAGCAGATCTTCCTGGGGTTGATAGATCCGGTGATGAAGTACGCTACATGTGCTACTTGGGGTTGGAGAGACGGCCATTACACTTCATGGTTACTCATCTCATCTGCAAAAACGTAACGGCGCGTCGTTAGCACAAACAGGTTCCCCCAAGATTAAACAAGAACTTGCAGGCAAGCAATAGAAAAGCGACAGTAGAAGAGTTTAGATCATGCACGGCGCCGGTGAAGCAGATCCGGTTCATGCACAGCGGTGTCGGTGAGCAAGATCCGATGCGGTGGACGACGGATCCGGCGAAGCGGCTCCGGTGGGGTGGACGATGCCGCAGCTGAAGCGACTGCGGTAGACTGCTGGATGAGCATATGGTTTCGAGGTTCGGCGGGGATGATCCGGTCCGGTTGATGACGGCGTCGATGAAGCGGCTCCGGCAGGCAGCCGGATGACGAGGATCGCGAGGGCTCGGGTAGGCCAGGGAAGTCCGGCGGGGATGTTCCGGTGCGGTGGTCGTGGAGGTGGGAGAGAGAGGGACTTGAGAAGTTCCGGTGGGTGGTCTCAGATGAGAGACTGAGGGAAATGAATTTTTTTGGGAGGGTATCCGGGGCTAGGGAGGTGGTGATCCAAAAAATGACGGCCAGACCCCCCCACCAACCGACTTTGCTGTCATCTCCACAGGGGTAGAATCGGAATTTGGAAGCGTGTGAAATTTTTGTATTTTGTGGGCGGGAAGTTTTGCCGCTATGAGATTTTGAATTTCGCTAAGGTCCAAGTATAATGATAAAAAATTGTGAGACCGTACTAGTACCTCTGTTCAAGGCCGACTGTAAAATCAAATCATCATCAAGTTGAACATCGGTTACTACCATGATCATCATCGGACACAGATCTGGTGACATGCACCTGAAATTGGTGCATTCGTTGCAAAGTATAATGCTAAAAAAATTAGTGACCGTACTAGTACTTCTGTTCAAGCCCGAGTGCAACATCAAATCATCATCACGTTGAAAATTTGTTACCATGATCATGATCTATCTCTAAATTTGGCGCATCCGCTAAATCTGGCAAAGTATAATGATAAAGAAATTGTGAGACAGTAGTAGTACTTCTGTTCATGGTCGAGTGCAACATCAAATCATCATCACGTTTAAAATTTGTTACCATGATCATGATCTACCTCTGAAAATGGGCGCATCCGCTAAAACTTGCAAAGTATAATGATACAAAATTGTGAGACCGTACTAGGACTTATGTTCAAGGTCGAGTGCAACATCAAATCATCATTACATTGAAAAGTGTGTTACCATGATCATGATCTATCTCTGAATTTGGCGCATCCGCTAAATCTCGCAAAGTATAATGATAAAAAATTGTGAGAATGTACTAGTACTTATGTTCAAGGCCGAGTGCAGGATCAAATCATCATCACGTTGAAATTCGTTACAACGATCATGACATATCTCTAAAATTGGCGCATCCGCTAAATCTCGCAAAGTATAATGATAAAAAAAATTGTGAGACTGTACTAGTACTTGTGTTCAAGGCCGAGTGCAGGATCAAATCATCATCACGGTGAAATTTGTTACAACGATCATGACATATCTCTTAAATTGGCGCATCCGCTAAATCTTGCATGTGGCGCATCTCAGTGCGGAGCAACAGGCCGGTGCTATCAAGGTTGAGGCGTCAGTAGCGTCATCGGGCTCTCCTTTTTTGATAGATCTTCTACATGGCGCGGCGCACCGCCCGTCGAGAAGCAGTCACATGTGATACCGAGGTGGAGACGTCGCCGGCATCCTCGAGGCGCGGCCGCCCTTCTATGAGCCAGCGTCGACTCAAGGTATGAATCCATGCGTTGTCGCGCCCCTTCTTCCGATGAAGTGGGGTGCCTTAGATTTATTGTTCTTCTCTTACGATTATTTCGAGCCGAACATGTGTGCTCTTTCTCTGAATATATTGCTTGAAAAGCTAACCAAGTTAATTAAATTCACTTCGTTCTTAATCTTGCGTGCTAATTTGTTATTTTTGCTGACAGTGGTGCGCGCAAGGAGATTTATTTGTGGGTGTGCTGAGCTGTTAGGCCTAAGTCGAAATCCTCAGCTTAACGAGGCCTCAGCTTAACACATAAAAAAGGTGTTCAATCTCGCCCACAATGTCCTTTTCTTTCCTCTTCCTTTATTGGAACTTGTTTTGCAGACAAGGAAAGTGGCACGTGTAATGTGAGTAAAACCCTCTTAGCCAAAATCAGCTACAAGCAAGATTTTCTGTATTGTAGATGCCCCAATTGACTCTAATCCCCAATGTAGTCTTTTTTTATGTCAGTATAGACTTCTTTACATGGCATGCATTTGCCTAATGAGCAGCATTGTATTGCCATTCTAGCCAACCTGATCGATATGTCAAGCTTCATGCACGAGATGCCATGTTTAATTTACTCCCTCACTCCGATCCATATTTCTTGGTGTAAAATGAATGTGAATCGAAGGGAGTACTTTTCTTAGATACTAGTAGTACTATACCATTTCAAAAAAAAATACTAGTACTACTACATCACAAATGCATCAAAAGAGTACTACCATCACAAGACCACCACGGTTGTACTAGTAGAGTTTAATACTGAACTTCCAAAGGGAATAAGATTACACATATGAACTTTAAACAGGACCAGGAGCATGAGGGCCAGCAGCAGGGGCGTTGACTGGGAACAAGCCAGGCAAGACGTAATTCTGGAGGAAGAGGCCATATGCTGCGTGCTTGGCCTTGGTTGCAGGGCGGTGCTTCCCCGATGTACTTAGGCCTACACCCGTCGCATGCTGGATCAGGCTGCGGATGTCCTTCTGGAGGATTTTGCCACAGAATGGGCAAAATAGCTCCCCGCGCTTGCGGAAACGAATTTCACCACCCTTCAGCCGCTTCAGAACGTAGCGGCTCTTCTGGTCCCTGCGCTCCTTGTTGTCGTCCATGTCATCAGAATATTCCTGTGAATTATAAAGTACATAATAATCAGGTGCTTAATGACAGATCGAATAAATACTGCACTATCATAAGCAAACCTTAGAAACCCTAAAATTAAATGTGTAGAACAAGTAAATGGCAGAAGAAATCATACTAAATCACGAGAAAACCCTATGAACAGCAATGAACATAAGCCACAACAATTGCAAGTCCACTAAGTATGAACACATAAATTAATTATATGACAAATCAAGCCAACTACATGGCAGATTAGTCGAAATTAAACTAGAATCTGACCGTACGAACCGTAGAATCAAGTACGTCTACAAGAACAAGGTAGGAGATCAAATCAATCAAGAACCAGGTTCGTGCAAACCACGTGAACAGTAATATGACACAAAAAGGATCGGGACAGTTTCGGTAAAAGAGCAGTACCTCCTCGTCGTCACCCTCGACATCCTCCTGGAACTGAACGTTTGGGCCGAAATCGTCGAAGGGGTCGAGGTCCGCGTCCAGCACCGGGTCTAGGAAGACCTCGCCGTGGTGGCCTGCAACGCCTTGCAGATCTTCGGCGGGAGCAACGGCGTTGCTATCCACCTTCTCCTCGACGGCCAGGACGCCCGTTTCGACCGAGGTCGAAGAATCAGACAAGCAGAGGAGACGAGCGGCCTGGGTACCCGGTGAAGCCTCACCCGCCGCGACGGCCACTACCGCAGAGGCATCCTCTGCGCGAGCGGCCGCCGATTGCTCCGCCTCGTACGCAAGACCTGTCTTCATGCTGCTGCGGTTGGAAACGAGGAAGTCGATGCCTCGGAGGTGCGGTGAGTTGATGGGAGGGGAGAGGACGAGCTCGCGAGAGACGATGAGGCCGATTATTTTATAGCCTCTGACTCTCTGTATCAGAATGGCATTAGTTGTGGACGCGAGAGACGATGAGGCCGATTAGTTGTGGACGCGTGAAGTCGTGCATGTACTCGATTCTCACGTATACCAATACTTCCAAACGTCATAAGTAATTCACAATCATTCAGAATAATATGAGACCTTAACATTTTATTGTTTGTGTCAGATATTGTCCATGAAAAATAACATCCTTCAAAAAATAAATCCCCTATGCCAATCCGGTCATGCCCGTCTACTCCAACTAGCTTCCTCGAGTAATTTGTCACCTTACATTCTTAAAATGAACCAAAATTTGGCACAGGGGCATCACATGGAAAATGATGTTACCATTCTCTCTTCCCATTTTTGTTTGAATTTTTCAAAATTGTCATGCCCTAACGGAAAAAATGTATGTTCCTTCTATGAAGCATGTATCAGAATGGCATTACCAAAACCTGGGGGTGGCGGGGCACATGGTGGTGTGATGATACATCACATTTGGACCACACAACACAATTTGGACCAACCAAAAAAATTCAACCACCCTACACAAACCCTGGTCAAAACTAGTTTGACCAATATTACAAAAGTTGTACATAATTCAGAAACCGTCAGAAATATACGAAGCATTCAGGAGTCAATACTGAAGACAAAGCAATTATGCCAAAAGACGAAGGCAGAGGAGGAACAGGTCTTGCTATATTGCACAACAAAGCCAAATTCAACTTTTCATCGATTCCAAAATTCTGGCTGCAATTAGCACACCCTGGTCTCCTGATGTCGCAATAGTTGGCTGCTGGGAGCGGAGACACTCGACTTCCTTCTTCAACTTATCGCACTCTGTGCGAACTTTCAAGTACTTCGTCTCGAAATATTGCGCATGTTCAGCATGCAACTCCACTTCCTGTTGAAAACTTTCACAGTCACAGTTGCAATCACACTGACCAGCCTTGTCAGTGACCACACTCATCGGTGGCTGGGCGCGTAGTTCCTCGACTTCCTTCTTCAACTTCTTACACTCCGCGAGAACGTCTGAGTACCGTTTATCAAAAGAAGATTGCACGGAACGGGCATTCTCCTTCGATATGGCACGATTTAAAATGCACCTGCCCACGAGGTGGCGGATTTTCTTATGAAGGATGGTGTTGTGGCCCTTGATCTGGTCCAGTTTCGCGGAGAATCGTGTTATCACATCCTGCATTGCAAATTCAACAGCAATGAAGTATGCAGAGTGCAGATGAGGGGGGAGAAATAAACAAATGGAGTGCCAACCTCTTCAATATGCCTGAGAGCTGCAAAGTCCTTGTCCATAGGAACCTCTTCAACGATGGAACCGCCATCCCTGGAAGAAAGACATTTAAGTAGTTGGATCTGGCAGCCAGCAAGGAGGCGATGAAACTGCGGCACGGCAATGGAAACATACACGGCCGAAGATGCACACACGCGCACTGGCTGCTCCTCTCCCGGAGACTGGGCATTCGTCTCTGATTCTGCATTCATGATACCAAACCTATGCAAGAGTTTGAGGTTTCTGTTCTGAAGGGTGGTGTTGTGGCCCTTTAATCTCATAATCCCTTCCTGCATGGAAAAATTCACCAGGAACGAATCAGGGATCCTTTTTCATTCACAGGATATGAAAATCATAAGATTAGGAAAAGCATAGGATTTTGTATACATTAGAGAGGGTGTATGCGCTATTTTATGGGCTATTTGGAATGTACAAAATGAAGTCGTGTTTAATAAACCCAAATCTCATCCCTTCTTGCAGGTTATCCCTATGATTATTCACTAGATCCGTATGTTTCTTATCTCCAGCCCGAGGATCAGCAGGATATCATGGAGTCTGGGTGCAACTGACTAGAGACAGCCGCACGGGATTTTTACAGCCAGGGTGGCTGGCAGTTTCCTCATAGAATTACTTACTGATGTGTTTTTGCCTTTTTGGCACCCGCTGTTTTCTATGTTTCGTTGGTGGATCTTTGTGTCGACTCTAGCTGATCCGTGAGAAGTTGTCATAATTTGTGTATGAACTGAAGAAAGCAATAAAGCAGCCATATACATCATTTTGATGCAGAGGCTGTGATATGTCCCCCATTTCGAAAAAAGGAACAAACATAGGATATATTTCTATAAATCAAACAACTAATGTAGGAAAAAAACCCATAGGATCTAAATGCTACACAATTCTTATAGAAGTCCTACGAATTAAAGAAGCCCTCATGCAGTACGGAGATGAAGAGGAAGAAAAAAAAGCAATGGATATATATTATATAGTGCATACATTATTAATGCTCTTGAGAGCTAACAAGTGCTCATCAAACAACGGGTCCTCGATAGCTAAGTACGAAGTGGATCCTGCGGTAGAAAGCACGAGCCTGGAACCGTCGGCCCTGGAAGATGATAGCCGGTTTAGTTGGCACCGCCTGCCAGCAAGGACTCAACGAAAATCCGGCATGGCGATGGAAACATACCCAGGAGCTTCGTACCCACCAGGTTGGCGAGAAACGAGCGATTTCTCAACTTGGGTAGGAATGGCGCTGAAACCAGCCGCCATGGAAGAAAGACGGTTAAATTGTTTGATCCGCTAGCCAGCCAGAAGGCAGAGAAACTTCGGCATGGCGATGGAAACATACCGGGGAGCTTCGTACCCACCATCTTGGCGAAACACGGTCGATTTCTCGGCATCGGTAGGAAGGGCGACACTTGAACGGGCGGCCCTGGAAGAAAGACGGTCAAATAGCTGGTTCTCCCGGGTAAAAAAATAGTTGGATCTGTTTGCCTTGCTGTAATCTGCGTTCATGGGGGCAAAGAAAGCACATGGCGATAAAAACCTACCAGGACTCTTGCTGGATTACTCTGCCCTGACCCAACAAGCCCGAAGCAGACTGAGCTTGCGATGGAAGCGCAGACATGCCTGTCCGCCGGCGCCGCTGGTACACTTTCAAAGTCGGAGTTTGCAGGACTTTCAGCGGGATGGATTTCACCGCGGATTTAGTCTCAGACAACAACGCCTCCTTCCTCTTCTTACACTTCTTCATGTTCTTCTTAGACAACTTGTTGAACGATGGATGAATCGCTGGAGGAAGAAGGAAGGGACAAGCAGGTGGGGATAGAAGGGGTCGGTGTAGAGCTCTCCGGGGAGGGTTCCCCGGGGAGGAGGATGAAAACTGGAACGAACAGGACAGGGATGGGACTGGGCAATCTTGTCCGTCCATCCAAAATCAAAGGGCGGGAGCACATAAGACTTTGGGCCATTGACAGGCTGGTCCTGCCACAGGCGGACCCCAAGTTTCAGCGATTCAATGTCAGTGAAAAGATGGGCAATGTAAAAGAATCTTGTTCGGGGTCGGCCGCGGAAGCCAAATCTCTGTGTCCCAAAGTCTACTAGTAGTCTACTCCTATATAGGTATAGCTGCATAGCCATCATACCATTGCATTGATCGAGCTGTACGCCTTTACCACTCTGATTCAGGTCCAAAATATTAGTGTTCTCTTGTCAAATCAAAGGCCATGTCAGTTTGACGAAATGGACGTTCTTTAACTCACAAACTACTCCAAGGACATCATTTACGGACTACTCAGTTCGGCAAAAAGATTCTTGAAGCCATGTACATATTTTCTGGATCGATTTAGTAATTTGCTACACCACTACCCACCTCTCGTCCTACACTCAATTCCTACACAACCAAACAACAAAAATTGGCTATCCCTAGCCAGGTGGTTGGGGATACTCTCATCCCATAAACCTATCCCCTAAACCAAACAACCCCTAATATGGAGGGAAGGAAAACCTAGTATCTGATACTGTACAAAAACACATAAAGCAATCTGGAACCGTCCACATAGAATCAACGGGCCAGAGCAGATGCCTTCTTTGGGAAGGGTCTTGCGCGGAAGCCAAGGAATCCTCTGCGTCGACAATCTGGTGTAGCAGTAAAATAGACCATCATAGCGGAACATTGATGGAGTCACTACAATGCGTCCGAATCCGGGTATAGTCTTGTCATATCAATGGCCATGTCAGTTTCTCCAGATATAATCTATCCGTTAGCTAGTACTACTACTCTAGAGGCTGACGCCACATGCAGAAGTTGTACAGTACTACGACTACTATCGAGTATCGACTAGTCCGATCACGTCCAGGTCGCAACTACTCAAAAATGGCCGTAAAGAAAATGCAGAAGTAGGATGGGGCCACGACAAAAGACATACATCTATTTATGGACAGAGGTAGTATCATATCAGCATGCATTAGCATCTCATTTGCAACTAGTTGCACTCGCATCCTATTATCGGATATCACACTTCTGCACTTTTAAAAAATATGAAGAAAAACAAAACTGGGACACATATTATGTTGTGTATTGCTCCACAGGTCACAGATGAGTATGTAAAAAAAATTCTAGCTTGCACAAAAAAGACAAATGATATGTGAATAGTTAAGGAATATTATTCACTTTGGTCTTTTCTTTTTTCCACAGCTCACATATGGTCACCTTTTGAAACAAATGTTTAGATGTGCGAAAGATACAACATAACCCGTGACTATGATTTGAATTTACATTTTTTTACAAACTCGAAATGTGACATCCGACAATAAGATGAGGGATCAACTAGTTGCGAAATGTTTGCACTCCTGACCATGCATCTGAATCTATCTACTAGACTACTACAACAACATACAAAATGCACCAGTTTTGAACTAGAGATGTAACAGCAGTACTAACCGTTGGTTTCCAAAATCTAACGCTTGTGATTAGAGGGATTCGCGTCAAGAGATACCACAACAGCATACACTTCTTTCTAGAACCATCATGTAGCCATTATGTAGAAGAAGAAAAAAGCAGGGTCACACCAATATCACACGTCCCACTCGATAGTAAGAAAGGTTCCAAGTTATTGTTCCCATTTCTCAACTGGTCATACCTATTTCGATGGTGTAACCTACGTAGTATAAGTTATATATTAGTTGTATGGAAAGTTTGAGCAACATTTAGAACATAATTTTGTACTCCTAATTGGTCCAACATGCATGCTAAGATTGGGGTCTTCACCTTGAAACGGCGAGCGCCGAAAAGCGGGTCAAAATCGCCCAGATCCTCGAAGATATCTACAGGCGCAGCCGCTGTATGAGAGACGGAGTGGGAAACGAGTGGGGCGATGTATGAGAGACGGAGTGGGGGTGTAGTATGTACTATAGTAAGACGGCGAGACGGCGAGGTCAGAGTGATTAAGACTAGTCACAATGGGAAGTACGTAGTACGTAGTATCATACACTACTAGTTTGTGATACTACCTCCACAATGCATAGTATCATAATATGGTTCATACTTATGTCATATTTAAAGTTTTGTAGAATCTCAATGCAAATGTGTGTACATGATGTATTTGTCATGAAGTTTTCTAAGTTTTCTAGGTTTATGTGTTATAATACTACTCTCATCTCTCACCTCATAATTGATGTGACACATTAGATTTTTGCCAACATGGCATGTATGATACTACTTACGAGCCTTAAAAGCACTTTTTTGTGATGTTGATCAAATTGTACTCTAAAATTGTCACTGGACAACAGGTCGGCCTATTGCAAACTTGTTTGAATGAGCTAAAATAGTTAGAAATCTAGAAAATTTGTCACTTCAATGAATTTTCATCCTATAACGTTTACTTAATTTGAAAAACGAATGGGGACGTTTGCCATAATGGGACAATCATTTCTACAAAAAAGAATAAGATGGAAAGTCTCGCAATGTTATTTATCATGACAACATTGACAATGTCACAACCGTGGGGTGATTAGGGAATCCACTCCGCTAGAAAAAACAAACTTATATAAGGCATGTGTGGCAATGCAGTTTGTCTACCTTATACACATATCTCGATGTGTAGCTATATATGGATTTTATTTTCCAACTTTAGATGATCAGTTTATAGTTCACCATTTAATTAGAATTCATAATTTTTGGGAATAAAATACTTGGAGGTACCCTGCAAGTGTGGTACCACAAACAAAGCCCAAACATGGGTCCCAATAGTACAACATAGCGCGCATAGGAAGTTTGAGCAAATTTGAAACCAACCAAATGAGGTAGAAACAAATCAAAAAAAAGTTGTGAAACATGTGCATGGAGCCATCACATGACATGTACTTACTACTAACAAGTAAAAAATATAAAACCCTATCATACATAGAGGTTTGGGGTGAAGAGTTATTATTCACACACATATAGAATAAATATGGACTGCTTTTGGCTTTCTACCCATTAATTTGAGCAAGCTTCATGCAGTGTCCACTTCAAACTTGACAACATTGGAACCATAGCTGCTTGAGTTCGCCTCGCTAGCCTCTTCCCATATGTAAGCTTAATTAATTGGTTACACTACGAAAACCACAATCAACTTCTGAATAATGCATGCATTGCCCCCCTTTTGCACATATGCAACTTTGCAAAGTAGGGATTTTTGGTTTACCACACATTAGTGTGTTGTTTTCTTTTTATTAGGACCCATGTTTGGTAGCCACATTTTTCCAAAGCCAAAGTGTGGTTAGCCAAAAAAAAAGCTAGTATGGCTAGCCACCAAATTGTGGCTTAAAATATTAAAGCCAAACTTTGTCAAAACTTTGTAAAAAAAAGTTGAGTCTATGACAAATGGACCATATATACATGCAATGAAGTGTGATAAGCCAAATTGTGGCAAAAACCAAACACATGCCAAATAAACTATATGCATGGCTGCCAAATTTTGGCTTCTTGACAAATTGTGGCTAGGAACCAAACATGCCCTTGCTGGCCAAAGGGGTCCGAATATGTGTTTTGTTTATTCGCTATCATGTGCAGTACGTGTGTGCACAATACCACAAATCAAAATTTCACGGGTAGGCCAAACATGCATGCATGGTAGGCGAATCGCCATTTCGAAGGCTAATTTGTCAAACTAGCTTACCATGAAACCATCATGTGTACTCCAATTAATTAAGTTCGGATATGAATGGTGGTCATCAACCAAACTAAAAAGAATTCAAAATTTGGGATGATATAGGGATGTGCCCTATTGTTGTGGAATCAGAAAACATTAGCCAACGAAAATGTGGGTTGCATCCAAGTATAGTAGCTCACAAAGTCGATTGCCAAGAAGTTTTTGCCTAAATTTGAAATAAAGCCAAAATGAGGTTCAAACTTATTGAAATCAGCAAGCAAGGCAATCACGAAGTCACCAATTACTACTTTTATCTAGGAAAAATAACAAACATGATGGCATGCAAATATTCTTGAGAAGCAGAATCATTCTGTAAATATATATTTTTGGAACCATGCATGTTGGACATTGATTCGCTTCTTGCCACATGGGTGAGCTAGCTTGGTTACCGCAAGAACCATGCATGGCGAACTTTCGAATCATGACCCCTTTTTTAAGAGATCAATGAAAAACTTCTTATTTTCGACTATACTTTGCCAAATACAGTTTTTTTGGTTTTCCACATAAAGTCTTTTCATTTTTATTGGCCGAATTAAGGGGGGCAAAATTAAAAGGATGTATTTGTGAAGTGGCTACCGCGTGTATTGCGCACACTACCACCTATACAATTTTCACAAGCGGGTGACATGGTTGGATGGCCATGCATTTCCATGGTTTGTTGGATTATCTCATCATGTAGTATATAATAAATTAATTTTGTAAATATTTTTCAATTCAAGTATTAACGATGGTTATATTACAACTCAAATAAATTGGGAAAATACTGGGATTCGCCTCCCTAGAATCAATCTTGCCCGTCCATTTCCTATCAACTGACTATAGGGAGTACTAGATTTAAATGGCGGTTGGAGTTAATTCCTCAACCTCATCGCAGTATTATTCCCATCTGTCCCCACTAAACAACCCCTGGCGGTTCGTTCTCCCCTGCATTTCGGCAAGTTCCAAAAAACCCCATTGTTTGCAGTTGCTCTCCCTCCCTCCCCCTCAATCCCTCCGATCAGTTCGACGTGCTTCAGCGCTGCCATGGCCGACGGCGGCCTGTTTACGCTAAAGAGGAGCGTCGTTCCCCATGGGACGACCAAGGTGAACGTGGTCTACACGAATGACCCTTCCGTTCTCGAGCACACCCTCAAGATGTACGAACAAAAGCTACTAGAGGACAGGTCCAGGTTCGTCGGCCTCGACCTAGAATACACTGCGGACCAAGTAAGTACCGCCGTCGTTCAGTTGGCCATGGACGACCACGTCCTGGTGTACCATTTCTGCAGGTATGTTCTTCACATGCCTTCCTTTATCCTTTTGTTTTTTAATATAGAAACTCTTCCTTTATCTTGGATCTGCTTTTTTATTTCGACATAGACTAGGTTCTAACTTGTATGAAAACACGAACAAACTAACTTGTATGAAAAATGTGGTCTGGAACGTAATATCCAACATACTTGTATAATTTTTTTGGATTGACCACGATATCTAGTTTCATGATTTTGGTACTCAAAATTTGCACAAATTTCATGTACTCATACTCACCGATAATCGGCATGGATGTCAAGATATTAACATATAGTAACTGAATCTTAACTTGACACTTAAATAATTAGATCATATAGTCGCAACAATAATTCATGTTATTTTGATGTGTATCACTGATGCAAAATCATTGTTTCACTGCAACAAGTATACAGTTTACTGGAAGAAAAATATGTGTACTATTTCAGCATATACGATCTTACAAGATTGATTTGTGTTAACATGCAGGAGTCCTGATAATCTGGCACTGCAAGAATTCCTTCAACATAAAGGAATTTGTTTCACAACTGTTGACATCAGGGGTGACTCTAGCAGGTTTGCTAGAGATGGCATTAAAATTCCTAAACATAATTGGATTGACATTCAGGATATGATCAATTTCAATGGTCCTGGCAATAGGACTGGCATGGGTGATTTGGCAGCCGCCATCATTGACCCATCTTACAAAGACATGAAGACCAAGTTCCCTACTAGCAGCCACGATCAATGGGAGTGCATGCCATTGCCTGAAGTAAACTTGAGGTATGCTGCGATTGATGGGTATGTCAGTTTTGAGTTGTACAGGCGACTCAAAAAAATCAATGATGGGCAGCGTCAAGCACAACCAATTCCAAGGGAAGTGGTTTGCCCGGATTGCAAGGAAGCGGCTAGGTTGGCCGCTCTTCCCCCTGCCTGGCGCGACGAGAAGAAGCAGTGTGTCGGGACAACCTACTGGGAATTTGTATCTTATTGCTTTAGGCACAACATACCATTTGATCCGAAGAATATGCCACTGATACGTCTCCAACGTACCTATAATTTCTGTCGTTCCATGCTTGTTTTATGACAATACTTACATGTTTTGCTTGCACTTTATGATGTTTTTATGCGTTTTCCGGAACTAACCTATTAACAAGATGCCACAGTGCCAGTTCCTGTTTTCTGCTGTTTTTGGTTCCAGAAAGGCTGTTCGGGCAATATTCTCGGAATTGGACGAAATCAACGCCAAAGATCTTATTTTTCCCGGGAGGCTCCAGAACACCGAAGGGGAGACGGAGAGGAGGCCCAGGGCCCCGACACCACACGGCCGCGCGGGCAGGCCCCTGGCCGCGCCGGCCTATGAGGAGGGCGCCCTGGTGCCCCTCTGACGCCGCCTCTTCGCCTATTTAACCCCTTTCGACCTAAAAACACCGTACCACTTGACGAAACTCCAGAAAGACTCCAGGGGCGCCGCCGCCATCGCGAAACTCCAATTCGGGGGACAGAAGTCTCTGTCCCGGCACCCTGCCGGGACGGGGAAGTGCCCCCGGAAGCCATCTCCATCAACGCCATCGCCTCCATCATGCTCCGTGAGTAGTTCCCCCATGGACTACGGGTTCTAGCTGTAGCTAGTTGGTATTCTCTCCCCCATGTACTTCAATACAATGATCTCATGAGCTGCCTTACATGATTGAGATCCATCTGATGTAATCGGTGTTGTGTTTGTTGGGATCCGATGGATGATACATTATGATTAGTCTATCTATAAAGTTTGTGAAGTTATTGTTGCTGCAATCTTGTTATGCTTAATGCTTGTCACTAGGGCCCGAGTGGCATGATCTTAGATTTGAGCTCTATAATTATTGCTTAGATTGTATCTACAAGTTGTATGCACATGTCACTGTCCGGAACCAAAGGCCCCGAAGTGACAGAAATCGGGACAACCGGAGGGGATGGCGGTGATGTGAGGGACACATGTTTTCACGGAGTGTTAATGCTTTGCTCCGGTGCTCTATTAAAAGGAGTACCTTAATATCCAGTAGATTCCCTTGAGGCCCGGCTGCCACCGGCTGGTAGGACAATAGATGTTGTGCAAGTTTCTCATTGCGAGCACGTACGACTATATATGGAAAACATGCCTACATGATTAATGAATTGATGTTCTTTCTTAATGCCTTATCAATCCTATCAATTGCCCAACTGTAATTTGTTCACCCAACACTTGTTATTGGAGAGTTGCCACTAGTGTAGATAGCTGGGAACCCCGGTCCATCTTTCATCATCATATACTCGTTCTACATGTCAACTATTTTCTGGTACCATTGCTCTCATATTACTACTACTGCTGCTGTGTTACTGTTACTACTGCTCTCATATTACTGCTGCTTTCACATCACCCCTGTTACTAGTGCTTTTCCAGGTGCAGCTGAATTGACAACTCAGTTGTTAAGGCTTATAAGTATTCTTTACCTCCCCTTGTGTCGAATCAATAAATTTGGGTTTTACTTCCCTCGAAGACTGTTGCGATCCCCTATACTTGTGGGTCATCAAGACTATTTTCTGGCGCCGTTGCCGGGGAGGCATAGCTCTACTCATAAGTTCACCTGGGGAGTACACTCTACCTCTCTCTCTGCTTTTATTTTATTTTGTCTTGCTAGTTTATTTCTGTCTAGTTTATTTGTGCTTAGTTTATTTCTGTCTAGTTTTACTTTGCTTAGTTTACTTTTGTCTAGTTTATTTTTGTCTTGTTTTATTTTCCCTCATATACCCAAAAATCCATAAAAATTTGAAAAACCTAAAAATTAAAAACTGCTGTTATGGGAGAACCTACAACCTACTTGGAGCTTATAGAATGTTATAATAATTATAGAGAATCAAGAACTGGTAAAATAATGAGTGCTATGATAGAAAAATTGAATACAATTGCTGAAATCTTGCTTAGACGCCATGATATAAACTGTTGCTCTCAACATGATACTAAACATCTTAAATTTCAATGTGGCTTTAGTGAGGAATTTTTAATTAAGAACTATAATCGGAATTGCTATATTCATTATGGGTTCGAAGAGGTAGAACAATTTGTCTTATTTATGGGAGCCTCCGAGATAGAATCCTTCATGGTTGAGAATTATGAAACTTGTGTTGTTTGTAAGGGCCTTAAAGATTATGTCTCTACTATCCTTAATTCTTGCATAGAATGCTACAGTAGGAATCCTTATATCCTTGATTATAAAGAGAGACACATTAATGCACAAGAATGCACTCACAATTTGCAGGAACCGGTGGAAGAAGAAATTGATGAACTTGAAAGCTCATTGGATGAAAAAGAAGAAGAGAGCGACGAACAAAAGGAGGAAGAATGGATTAGCTACCCATGTCAACCTTCTAATGAGAGTAACTCTTTATCTCTTACACTATTTGATTGTCCTCCATGCTTACCGGAAGAGGTTGAATGTTATGTTCCTGTGGATTCTCTTGAAATAGTACCTATGAGTAATACTTGTGAGAATGATTATGCTACTGTTATTTATGATAATCCATGCTACTTTGATAAATCTTATGATAATGCTTTGTTTGTGCCTGATGTCGAAATGCATGGTACTAAAGAATTTTGCTTGGCAAATGTTTATGATAAAGCTCTAGATGATGGTCCTATGTTACTTGATAATATTAATTGTACTACTAATGAAAATGGGATTGGAGAGTTCTTGACTTATTCTATGAGTCCCATATCTATTGAGATTGATCACCTACCTTGTTATATTATTAATAAAAGTAAGTTTGAAAGTTTTAATTCCACTATTCTTGAACTTGATAAAAATTATGTGTTTGGAAATCATGAAAAGTATGCTGCATGTGATAGTTATATTGTTGAGTTTATTCATGAAGCTACTGAAAATTATTATGAGAGAGGAAAATATGGTAGTAGAAATTTTCATGGTGCTAAAACACCTCTCTATATGCTTAAAATTTTGAAGTTACTCTTGTTTTATCTTCTTATGCTTATCACTTTGTTCTTCATGAATTTATTTGTGTACAAGATTCCTATGCATAGGAAGTGGGTTAGACTTAAATGTGTTTTGAATTTGCTTTTTGATGCTCTCTTTTGCTTCAAATACTATTTCTTGCGAGTGCATCATTAAAACTGCTGAGCCCATCTTGATGGCTATAAAGAAAGAACTTCTTGGGAGATAACCCATGTGTTATTTTTCTACAGTACTTTGTTTTATATTTGTGTCTTGGAAGTTGTTTACTACTGTAGCAACCTCTCCTTATCTTAGTTTTGTGTTTTGTTGTGCCAAGTGAAGCCTCTAATCGAAGGTTGATACTAGATTTGGATTTCTGCGCAGAAACAGATTTCTATCTGTCACGAATCTGGGCTTATTTCTCTGTAGGAAACTCAGAAAAATCTGCCAATTTACGTGCGTGATCCTCAGATATGTACGCAACTTTCATTAGTTTTGAGTTTTCTGATTTGAGCAACGGAAGTACCATTTTAAAATTCGTGTTTACTGGCTGTTCTGTTTTGGCAGATTCTGTCTCTGTTTTTTGCATTGTCTCTTGTGGACTTTAAGCGAGGTTTTCTAGACGTAGAGGGCTGTAGCTAATGTTTTATTGAGTTCTTGCAATGTGCCACTACAGGACCAAGGTGGATTCAAATTTTTTTGAGTACTAACCCCTCTAATGAAGTTTATGAGAAGTTTGGTGTGAAGGAAG
The DNA here is from genome assembly GCA_030979885.1 of Lolium multiflorum. Taxonomy (NCBI): domain Eukaryota; kingdom Viridiplantae; phylum Streptophyta; class Magnoliopsida; order Poales; family Poaceae; genus Lolium; species Lolium multiflorum. The sequence goes on from CM061748.1 coordinate 220,882,080, forward strand.
TTTTCAAGGGTCAAGAGAGGAGGATGATATATGATCAAGAAGAGTGAAAAGTCAAAGCTTGGGGATGCCCCCGTGGTTCATCCCTGCATATTTCAAGAAGACTCAAGCGTCTAAGCTTGGGGATGCCCAAGGCATCCCCTTCTTCATCAACTTATCAGGTTTCTTCTATTGAAACTATATTTTTATTCGGTCACATCTTATGTGCTTTACTTGGAGCGTCTGTGTGCTTTTATTTTTGTTTTGTTTGAATAAATTCGGATCCTAGCAATCCTTGTGTGGGAGAGATACACGCTCCGCTTTTTCATATGAACACTCGTGTTCTTCGTTTTACTTTTAATGTTCAATGATAAAAGTTGGAAGCTATTGCACTTATTTATATTTGGTTGAAAACAGAAAATGCCTCATCATGTCTTGGATAATCTGACACTTGGCAATTGTTTTGAGCTCTCAAGTAGATCATGATTAAGTTTTTTCATGTAGTTTAAACCTATTAGTGGAGAACTACCGTAGAGCTTGTTAAAATTGGTTTGCATGATTGGTCTCTCTTAAGGTCTAGATATTTTCTGGTAAAAGTGTTTGAGCAACAAGGAAGACAGTGTAGAGTATTATAATGCTTGCAATATGTTCTTATGTAAGTTTTGCTGTACCGGTTCATACTTGTGTTTGCTTCAAATAACCTTGCTAGCCTAAGCCTTGTATCGAGAGGGAATACTTCTCATGCATCCAAAATCCTTGAGCCAACCACTATGCCATTTGTGTCCACCATACCTACCTACTACATGGTATTTCTCCGCCATTCCAAAGTAAATTGCTTGAGTGCTACCTTTAAACAATTCAAAATTTATCACCTCTGATTTGTGTCAATGTTTAATAGCTCATGAGGAAGTATGTGGTGTTTATCTTTCAATCTTGTTGGGCAACTTTCACCAATGGACTAGTGGCTTCATCCGCTTATCCAATAATTTTGCAAAAAGAGCTGGCAATGGGATTCCCAGTCCCAAATTAATTAACAAAAATAGACACTCCTCCATGGTATGTGATTGTTGGACGGCACCCGAAGGATTCGGTTAGCCATGGCTTGAGAAAGCAAAGGTGGGGAGGAGTGTCATCATAATAAAACTAAAATAAAAAGGCACTCCTTCATGGTATGAGATTGTTGGCAGGCACCCGAGGATTCGGTTAGCCATGGTTTGTGAAAGAAAGGTTGGAAGGAGTGCCACCCAAAAATAAAATAAAATGGGAGCCGCTCTTTGAAGGTTTGTCTGGCAAGGGGGTTAGAGTGCCCACTACCATTCGTTGACAACAACAAACACCTCTCAAAACTTTACTTTTATGCTCTCTTTATGTTTTCAAAACCAAAGCTCTAGCACAAATATAGCAATCGATGCTTTCCTCTTTGAAGGGCCATTCTTTTACTTTATGTTGAGTCAGTTTACCTACTTCCTTCCATCTTAGAAGCAAACACTTGTGTCAACTGTGCATTGATTCTTACATACTTGCTTATTTGCATTCATCATATTACTTTGTGTTGACAATTATCCATGAGATATGCATGTTGAAAGTTGAAAGCAACTGCTGAAACTTAAATCTTCCTTTGTGTTGCTTCGATGCCTTTACTTTGAATCTATTGCTTTATGAGTTAACTCTTGTGCAAGGCTTTTGATGCTTGTCTTGAAAGTACTCTTCATGAAAAGTTTTGCTATATGTTACCTATTTGTTAGCAACTATAGATCATTGCCTTGAGTCACTTCATTCATTTCATATGCTTTGTAATAGTATGATCAAGGTTATGTAAGTAGCATGTCACTACAGAAATTACTCTTTTTATCGTTTACCTACTCGAGGACGAGCAGGAACTAAGCTTGGGGATGCTGATACGTCTCCAACGTACCTATAATTTCTGTTCCATGCTTGTTTTATGACAATACTTACATGTTTTGCTTGCACTTTATGATGTTTTTATGCGTTTTCCGGAACTAACCTATTAACAAGATGCCACAGTGCCAGTTCCTGTTTTCTGCTGTTTTTGGTTCCAGAAAGGCTGTTCGGGCAATATTCTCGGAATTGGACGAAATCAACGCCAAAGATCTTATTTTTCCCGGGAGGCTCCAGAACACCGAAGGGGAGACGGAGAGGAGGCCCAGGGCCCCGACACCACAAGGCCGCGCGGGCAGGCCCCTGGCCGCGCCGGCCTATGAGGAGGGCGCCCTGGTGCCCCTCTGACGCCGCCTCTTCGCCTATTTAACCCCTTTCGACCTAAAAACACCGTACCACTTGACGAAACTCCAGAAAGACTCCAGGGGCGCCGCCGCCATCGCGAAACTCCAATTCGGGGGACAGAAGTCTCTGTCCGGCACCCTGCCGGGACGGGGAAGTGCCCCCGGAAGCCATCTCCATCAACGCCATCGCCTCCATCATGCTCCGTGAGTAGTTCCCCCATGGACTACGGGTTCTAGCTGTAGCTAGTTGGTATTCTCTCCCCCATGTACTTCAATACAATGATCTCATGAGCTGCCTTACATGATTGAGATCCATCTGATGTAATCGGTGTTGTGTTTGTTGGGATCCGATGGATGATACATTATGATTAGTCTATCTATAAAGTTTGTGAAGTTATTGTTGCTGCAATCTTGTTATGCTTAATGCTTGTCACTAGGGCCCGAGTGGCATGATCTTAGATTTGAGCTCTATAATTATTGCTTAGATTGTATCTACAAGTTGTATGCACATGTCACTGTCCGGAACCAAAGGCCCCGAAGTGACAGAAATCGGGACAACCGGAGGGGATGGCGGTGATGTGAGGGACACATGTTTTCACGGAGTGTTAATGCTTTGCTCCGGTGCTCTATTAAAAGGAGTACCTTAATATCCAGTAGATTCCCTTGAGGCCCGGCTGCCACCGGCTGGTAGGACAATAGATGTTGTGCAAGTTTCTCATTGCGAGCACGTACGACTATATATGGAAAACATGCCTACATGATTAATGAATTGATGTTCTTTCTTAATGCCTTATCAATCCTATCAATTGCCCAACTGTAATTTGTTCACCCAACACTTGTTATTGGAGAGTTGCCACTAGTGTAGATAGCTGGGAACCCCGGTCCATCTTTCATCATCATATACTCGTTCTACATGTCAACTATTTTCTGGTACCATTGCTCTCATATTACTACTACTGCTGCTGTGTTACTGTTACTACTGCTCTCATATTACTGCTGCTTTCACATCACCCCTGTTACTAGTGCTTTTCCAGGTGCAGCTGAATTGACAACTCAGTTGTTAAGGCTTATAAGTATTCTTTACCTCCCCTTGTGTCGAATCAATAAATTTGGGTTTTACTTCCCTCGAAGACTGTTGCGATCCCCTATACTTGTGGGTCATCAGTGATACGTCTCCAACGTATCGATAATTTCTTATGTTCCATGCTACTTTATTGATGATACCTACATGTTTTATGCACACTTTATGTCATATTTATGCGTTTTCTGGAACTAACCTATTAACAAGATGCCGAAGTGCAGTTCTGTTTTCTGCTGTTTTGGTTTCAGAAATCCTAGTAACGAAATATTCTCGGAATTGGACGAAATCAACGCCCAGGTTCCTATTTTTCCACGAAGCTTCCAGAACACCCGAGAGCCGCCGGAGGGGGGGCCTGGTGGGCCCAGATGACATGGTGGCGCGGCCCAGGCCGCCACCCTATGGTCTCGTCGCCTCGTTGACCCTCCTGCGCCGCCTCTTCGCCTATTTAAAGCCCCTGCATCGAAAACCCTTACGAAGGAAGCCACGATACGAGAAAAGTTCCAGAGCCGCCGCCATCGCGAAGCCAAGATCTGGGGGACAGGAGTCTCTGTTCCGGCACCCTGCCGGAGCGGGGAAGTGCCCCCGGAAGGCTCCTCCATCGACACCGCTGCCATCTCCACCGCCATCTTCATCACCGCTGCTGCTCCCATGAGGAGGGAGTAGTTCTCCATCGAGGCTCGGGGCTGTACCGGTAGCTATGTGGTTAATCTCTCTCCTATGTACCTCAATACAATGATCTCATGAGCTGCTTTACATGATTGAGATTCATATGAGTTTTGTATCACAATTTATCTATGTGCTACTCTAGTGATGTGTTATTAAAGTAGTTTTATTCCTCCTGCATGTGTGCAAAGGTGACAGTGCGTGCACCGTGTTAGTACTTGGTTTATGCTATGATCATGATCTCTTGTAGATTGCGAAGTTAACTATTGCTATGATAATATTGATGTGATCTATTCCTCCTACATATGCATGAAGGTGACAGTGTGCATGCTATGCTAGTACTTGGTTTAGTCTTTTGATCTATCTTACACTTAAGGTTACCTAAACATGAGCATTATTGTGGAGCTTGTTAACTCCGGCATTGAGGGTTCGTGTAATCCTACGCAATGTGTTCATCATCCAACAAAAGTGTAGAGTATGCATTTATCTATTCTGTTATGTGATCAATGTTGAGAGTGTCCACTAGTGAAAGTGTAATCCCTAGGCCTTGTTCCTAAATACTGCTGAGTTACTACTGCTTGTTTACTGTTTTACTGTGTTACTACTGCTGCAATACTACCACCATCAACTACACGCCAGCAAGCTATTTTCTGGCACCATTGCTACTGCTCATATATATTCATACCACCTGTATTTCACTATCTCTTCGCCGAACTAGTGCACCTATTTGGTGTGTTGGGGACACAAGAGACTTCTTGCTTTGTGGTTGCAGGGTTGCATGAGAGGGATATCTTTGACCTCTTCCTCCCTGAGTTCGATAAACCTTGGGTGATCCACTTAAGGGAAAACTTGCTGCTGTTCTACAAACCTCTGCTCTTGGAGGCCCAACACTGTCTACAGGAAAGGAGGGGGAACGTAGACATCAAGCTATTTTCTGGCGCCGTTGCCGGGGAGGAAAGGTAAAAGGTACTCACACTCCGGATCTTGGCTACTAAGCTATTCTCCGGCGCCGTTGTAAGTACTCGAAGCTATTTCCTTTAGACTCTGCAATTGCGACATTTGGTTTCTTGTTTACACTAGTTAGGCATAATGGAAAACAACAAAAATATGAGAGATCTTTATGAACTTTATCTTGAATTAGGACATGATGTGTTTGAAGAGAGAATTAAAAAACCCATGGAACTTTATATGCATGCTAATGGGAATGTTATTACTATGAATGCTTTGAACACCATTGTTGCTAATGCTATGGAAAATTCTAAGCTTGGGGAAGCTGGCTTTGATGAGCATGATATTTTTAGTCCCCCAAGCATTGAGGAGAAAATTTACTTTGATGATACTTTGCCTCCTATTTATGATGATTATAATGATAGTAGTCTTTTGTTACCACCTGTTATGGAGGATAAATTTGATTATGATTACAATATACCTCCTATATTTGATAGCTACTTTGTTGAATTTGCTCCCACTACAATTAATAAGAATGACTATGCTTATGTTGGGAGTAGTAATTATTTTATGCATGAGACTCATGATAAGAATGCTTTAAGTGATAGTTATATTGTTGAGTTTGCTCATGATGCTACTGAAAGTTATTATGAGAGAGGAAAATATGGTTGTAGAAATTTTCATGTTACTAAAATGCCTCTCTATGTGCTGAAATTTTTGAAGCTACACTTGTTTTATCTTCCTATGCTTGTTACTTTGCTCTTCATGAACTTGTTTATTTACAAGATTCCTATGCATAGGAAGCATGTTAGACTTAAATGTGCTTTGAATTTGCTTCTTGATGTTCTCTTTTGCTTCATTGTCTATTTTCATGAGAGCATCATCATTAAAACTGCTGAGCCCATCTTAATGGCTATAAAGAAAGAACTTCTTGGGAGATAACCCATGTGTTATTTTGCTACAGTACTTTGTTTTATATTTGTGTCTTGGAAGTTGTTTACTACTGTAGCAACCTCTCCTTATCATGTTTTTGTGCCAAGTAAAGTTTCTATGTCAAAGTTGATGTTATATTTGGGATCACTGCGCAGAAACAGCATTGCTGTCTGTCACGAATCTGGGCACAGTTCTCTGTAGAAAATTCGAAAAAATCTGCCAATTTACGAGCGTGATCCTCAGATATGTACGCAACTTTCATTAGTTTTGAGTTTTTCCATTTGAGCAAGTCTGGTGCCATCTTAAAATTCGTCTTTACGGACTGTTCTGTTTTTGACAGATTCTGCCTTTTATTTCGCATTGCCGCTTTTGTTAAGTTGAATGAGTTTCTTTGTTCCATTAACTTTCAGAAGTTTTGTGCAATGTCCAGAAGTGTTAAGAATGATTGTGTCACCTCTGAACATGTGAATTTTTGATTATGCACTAACCCTCTAATGAGTTTGCTTGAAGTTTGGTGTGAAGGAAGTTTTCAAGGGTCAATAGAAGAGGGTGATATAATGTGATCGAGAAGAGTGAAAGGTCTAAGCTTGGGGATGCCCCGGTGGTTCATCCCTGCATATTTCAAGAAGACTCAAGCATCTAAGCTTGGGGATGCCCAAGGCATCCCCTTCTTCATCGACAACTTATCAGGTTTCTTCTAGTGAAACTATATTTTTATTCGGTCACATCTTATGTACTTTACTTGGAGCGTCTGTGTGCTTTTATTTTTGTTTTTGTTTTGTTATCTTAGTTCTCTGAATAAGTTCATCCTTGTGTGGGAGAGAGACACGCTCCGCTGGTTCGTATGAACACATGTGTTCTTAGCTCATAATATTCATGGCGAAGTTTCCTCTTCGTTAAATTGTTATATGGTTGGAATTGGAAAATGCTACATGTAGTAATTGGTAAAATATCTTGGATAATGTGATACTTGGCAATTGTTGTGCTCATGTTTAAGCTCTTGCATCATATACTTTGCACCCATTAATGAAGAAATACATAGAGCTTGCTAAAATTTGGTTTGCATAATTGGTCTCTCTAAGGTCTAGATAATTTCTAGTATTGAGTTTTGAACAACAAGGAAGACGGTGTAGAGTCTTATAATGTTTACAATATGTCTTTTATGTGAGTTTTGCTGCACCGGTTCATCCTTGAGTTTGCTTCAAATAACCTTGCTAGCCTAAACCTTGTATCGAGAGGGAATACTTCTCATGCATCCAAATACTTGAGCCAATATTCATGCCATTTGTGTCCACCATACCTACCTACTACATGGTATTTCTCCGCCATTCCAAAGTAAATTGCTTGAGTGCTACCTTTAAAATTCCATCATTCACCTTTGCAATATATAGCTCATGGGACAAAATAGCCTTAAAAACTATCGTAGTATTGAATATGTACTTATGCACTTTATATTTTATTAAGTTGCTTGTTGTGCGATAACCATGCTTCTGGGGAACGCCATCAACTATTGTTGAATATCATGTGAGTTGCTATGCATGTCCGTCTTGTCTGAAGGTCTATCATTTTAGTGGTTGGAGCATGCAAAATTGTTAGAGAAGAACATTGGGCCGCTAACTAAAGCCATGAACCATGGTGGAAGTTTCAGTTTTGGACATATATCCTCAATCTCATATGAGAATAATAATCATTGCTACATGCTTATGCATTTAAGAGGAGTCCATTATCTGTTGTCCATGTTGTCCCGGTATGGATGTCTAAGTTGAGAATAATCAAAAGCGAGAAATCCGAAATGCGAGCATTCTCCTTAGACCTTTGTACAGGCGGCATGGAGGTACCCCTTTGTGACACTTGGTTGAAACATGGCATGCAAAGATCCGGTAGTCCAAGTTAAGTAGGACGAGGTGCGGGCACTATTAGTACACTATGCGTGAGGCTTGCAACTTGTAAGATATAATTTACATAACTCATATGCTTTATTACTACCGTTGACAAAATTGTTTCATGTTTTCAAAATAAAAGCTCTAGCACAAATACAGCAATCGATGCTTTCCTCATTGAAGGACCATTCTTTTACTTTTATTGTTGAGTCAGTTTACCTATCTCCTTCCACCTTAAGAAGCAAACACTTGTGTGAACTGTGCATTGATTCCTACATACTTGCATATTGCACTTGTTATATCACTTTATGTTGACAATATCCATGAGATATACATGTTACAAGTTGAAAGCAACCGCTGAAACTTAATCTTCCTATGTGTTGCTTCAACGCCTTTACTTGAAATTATTGCTTTATGAGTTAACTCTTATGCAAGACTTATTGATGCTTGTCTTGAAGTACTATTCATGAAAAGTCTTTGCTTTATGATTCAGTTGTTTACTCATGTCATTACCATTGTTTTGATCGCTGCATTCATTACATATGCTTACAATAGTATGATCAAGTTTATGATGGCATGTCACTTAAGAAATTATCTTTGTTATCGTTTTACCTGCTCGGGACGAGCAGAACTAAGCTTGGGGATGCTGATACGTCTCCAACGTATCGATAATTTCTTATGTTCCATGCTACTTTATTGATGATACCTACATGTTTTATGCACACTTTATGTCATATTTATGCGTTTTGGAACTAACCTATTAACAAGATGCCGAAGTGCAGTTCTGTTTTGCTGTTTTTGGTTTCAGAAATCCTAGTAACGAAATATTCTCGGAATTGGACGAAATCAACGCCCAGGTTCCTATTTTCCACGAAGCTTAGAACACCCGAGAGCCGCCGGAGGGGCCTGGTGGGCCCAGATGACATGGTGGCGCGGCCCAGCCCTGGCCGCGCCACCCTATGGTCTCGTCGCCTCGTTGACCCTCCTGCGCCGCCTCTTCGCCTATTTAAAGCCCCTGCATCGAAAACCCTTACGAAGCCACGATACGAGAAAAGTTCCAGAGCCGCCGCCATCGCGAAGCCAAGATCTGGGGGACAGGAGACTCTGTTCCGGCACCCTGCCGGAGCGGGGAAGTGCCCCCGGAAGGCTCCTCCATCGACACCGCTGCCATCTCCACCGCCATCTTCATCACCGCTGCTGCTCCCATGAGGAGGGAGTAGTTCTCCATCGAGGCTCGGGGCTGTACCGGTAGCTATGTGGTTAATCTCTCTCCTATGTACCTCAATACAATGATCTCATGAGCTGCTTTACATGATTGAGATTCATATGAGTTTTGTATCACAATTTATCTATGTGCTACTCTAGTGATGTGTTATTAAAGTAGTTTTATTCCTCCTGCATGTGTGCAAAGGTGACAGTGCGTGCACCGTGTTAGTACTTGGTTTATGCTATGATCATGATCTCTTGTAGATTGCGAAGTTAACTATTGCTATGATAATATTGATGTGATCTATTCCTCCTACATATGCATGAAGGTGACAGTGTGCATGCTATGCTAGTACTTGGTTTAGTCTTTTGATCTATCTTACACTTAAGGTTACCTAAACATGAGCATTATTGTGGAGCTTGTTAACTCCGGCATTGAGGGTTCGTGTAATCCTACGCAATGTGTTCATCATCCAACAAAAGTGTAGAGTATGCATTTATCTATTCTGTTATGTGATCAATGTTGAGAGTGTCCACTAGTGAAAGTGTAATCCCTAGGCCTTGTTCCTAAATACTGCTGAGTTACTACTGCTTGTTTACTGTTTTACTGTGTTACTACTGCTGCAATACTACCACCATCAACTACACGCCAGCAAGCTATTTTCTGGCACCATTGCTACTGCTCATATATATTCATACCACCTGTATTTCACTATCTCTTCGCCGAACTAGTGCACCTATTTGGTGTGTTGGGGACACAAGAGACTTCTTGCTTTGTGGTTGCAGGGTTGCATGAGAGGGATATCTTTGACCTCTTCCTCCTGAGTTCGATAAACCTTGGGTGATCCACTTAAGGGAAAACTTGCTGCTGTTCTACAAACCTCTGCTCTTGGAGGCCCAACACTGTCTACAGGAAAGGAGGGGGAACGTAGACATCAAGCTATTTTCTGGCGCCGTTGCCGGGGAGGAAAGGTAAAAGGTACTCACACTCCGGATCTTGGCTACTAAGCTATTCTCCGGCGCCGTTGTAAGTACTCGAAGCTATTTCCTTTAGACTCTGCAATTGCGACATTTGGTTTCTTGTTTACACTAGTTAGGCATAATGGAAAACAACAAAAATATGAGAGATCTTTATGAACTTTATCTTGAATTAGGACATGATGTGTTTGAAGAGAGAATTAAAAAACCCATGGAACTTTATATGCATGATAATGGGAATGTTATTACTATGAATGCTTTGAACACCATTGTTGCTAATGCTATGGAAAATTCTAAGCTTGGGGAAGCTGGCTTTGATGAGCATGATATTTTTAGTCCCCCAAGCATTGAGGAGAAAATTTACTTTGATGATACTTTGCCTCCTATTTATGATGATTATAATGATAGTAGTCTTTTGTTACCACCTGTTATGGAGGATAAATTTGATTATGATTACAATATACCTCCTATATTTGATAGCTACTTTGTTGAATTTGCTCCCACTACAATTAATAAGAATGACTATGCTTATGTTGGGAGTAGTAATTATTTTATGCATGAGACTCATGATAAGAATGCTTTAAGTGATAGTTATATTGTTGAGTTTGCTCATGATGCTACTGAAAGTTATTATGAGAGAGGAAAATATGGTTGTAGAAATTTTCATGTTACTAAAATGCCTCTCTATGTGCTGAAATTTTTGAAGCTACACTTGTTTTATCTTCCTATGCTTGTTACTTTGCTCTTCATGAACTTGTTTATTTACAAGATTCCTATGCATAGGAAGCATGTTAGACTTAAATGTGCTTTGAATTTGCTTCTTGATGTTCTCTTTTGCTTCATTGTCTATTTTCATGAGAGCATCATCATTAAAACTGCTGAGCCCATCTTAATGGCTATAAAGAAAGAACTTCTTGGGAGATAACCCATGTGTTATTTTGCTACAGTACTTTGTTTTATATTTGTGTCTTGGAAGTTGTTTACTACTGTAGCAACCTCTCCTTATCATGTTTTTGTGCCAAGTAAAGTTTCTATGTCAAAGTTGATGTTATATTTGGGATCACTCGCAGAAACAGCATTGCTGTCTGTCACGAATCTGGGCACAGTTCTCTGTAGAAAATTCGAAAAAATATGCCAATTTACGAGCGTGATCCTCAGATATGTACGCAACTTTCATTAGTTTTGAGTTTTTCCATTTGAGCAAGTCTGGTGCCATCTTAAAATTCGTCTTTACGGACTGTTCTGTTTTTGACAGATTCTGCCTTTTATTTCGCATTGCCGCTTTTGTTAAGTTGAATGAGTTTCTTTGTTCCATTAACTTTCAGAAGTTTTGTGCAATGTCCAGAAGTGTTAAGAATGATTGTGTCACCTCTGAACATGTGAATTTTTGATTATGCACTAACCCTCTAACGAGTTTGCTTGAAGTTTGGTGTGAAGGAAGTTTTCAAGGGTCAATAGAAGAGGGTGATATAATGTGATCGAGAAGAGTGAAAGGTCTAAGCTTGGGGATGCCCCGGTGGTTCATCCCTGCATATTTCAAGAAGACTCAAGCATCTAAGCTTGGGGATGCCCAAGGCATCCCCTTCTTCATCGACAACTTATCAGGTTTCTTCTAGTGAAACTATATTTTTATTCGGTCACATCTTATGTACTTTACTTGGAGCGTCTGTGTGCTTTTATTTTTGTTTTTGTTTTGTTATCTTAGTTCTCTGAATAAGTTCATCCTTGTGTGGGAGAGAGACACGCTCCGCTGGTTCGTATGAACACATGTGTTCTTAGCTCATAATATTCATGGCGAAGTTTCCTCTTCGTTAAATTGTTATATGGTTGGAATTGGAAAATGCTACATGTAGTAATTGGTAAAATATCTTGGATAATGTGATACTTGGCAATTGTTGTGCTCATGTTTAAGCTCTTGCATCATATACTTTGCACCCATTAATGAAGAAATACATAGAGCTTGCTAAAATTTGGTTTGCATAATTGGTCTCTCTAAGGTCTAGATAATTTCTAGTATTGAGTTTTGAACAACAAGGAAGACGGTGTAGAGTCTTATAATGTTTACAATATGTCTTTTATGTGAGTTTTGCTGCACCGGTTCATCCTTGAGTTTGCTTCAAATAACCTTGCTAGCCTAAACCTTGTATCGAGAGGGAATACTTCTCATGCATCCAAATACTTGAGCCAATATTCATGCCATTTGTGTCCACCATACCTACCTACTACATGGTATTTCTCCGCCATTCCAAAGTAAATTGCTTGAGTGCTACCTTTAAAATTCCATCATTCACCTTTGCAATATATAGCTCATGGGACAAAATAGCCTTAAAAACTATCGTAGTATTGAATATGTACTTATGCACTTTATATTTTATTAAGTTGCTTGTTGTGCGATAACCATGCTTCTGGGGAACGCCATCAACTATTGTTGAATATCATGTGAGTTGCTATGCATGTCCGTCTTGTCTGAAGGTCTATCATTTTAGTGGTTGGAGCATGCAAAATTGTTAGAGAAGAACATTGGGCCGCTAACTAAAGCCATGAACCATGGTGGAAGTTTCAGTTTTGGACATATATCCTCAATCTCATATGAGAATAATAATCATTGCTACATGCTTATGCATTTAAGAGGAGTCCATTATCTGTTGTCCATGTTGTCCCGGTATGGATGTCTAAGTTGAGAATAATCAAAAGCGAGAAATCTGAAATGCGAGCATTCTCCTTAGACCTTTGTACAGGCGGCATGGAGGTACCCCTTTGTGACACTTGGTTGAAACATGGCATGCAAAGATCCGGTAGTCCAAGTTAAGTAGGACGAGGTGCGGGCACTATTAGTACACTATGCGTGAGGCTTGCAACTTGTAAGATATAATTTACATAACTCATATGCTTTATTACTACCGTTGACAAAATTGTTTCATGTTTTCAAAATAAAAGCTCTAGCACAAATACAGCAATCGATGCTTTCCTCATTGAAGGACCATTCTTTTACTTTTATTGTTGAGTCAGTTTACCTATCTCCTTCCACCTTAAGAAGCAAACACTTGTGTGAACTGTGCATTGATTCCTACATACTTGCATATTGCACTTGTTATATCACTTTATGTTGACAATATCCATGAGATATACATGTTACAAGTTGAAAGCAACCGCTGAAACTTAATCTTCCTATGTGTTGCTTCAACGCCTTTACTATGAAATTATTGCTTTATGAGTTAACTCTTATGCAAGACTTATTGATGCTTGTCTTGAAGTACTATTCATGAAAAGTCTTTGCTTTATGATTCAGTTGTTTACTCATGTCATTACCATTGTTTTGATCGCTGCATTCATTACATATGCTTACAATAGTATGATCAAGTTTATGATGGCATGTCACTTAAGAAATTATCTTTGTTATCGTTTTACCTGCTCGGGACGAGCAGAACTAAGCTTGGGGATGCTGATACGTCTCCAACGTATCGATAATTTCTTATGTTCCATGCTACTTTATTGATGATACCTACATGTTTTATGCACACTTTATGTCATATTTATGCGTTTTCTGGAACTAACCTATTAACAAGATGCCGAAGTGCCAGTCCTGTTTTCTGCTGTTTTTGGTTTCAGAAATCCTAGTAACGAAATATTCTCGGAATTGGACGAAATCAACGCCCAGGTTCCTATTTTTCCACGAAGCTTCCAGAACACCCGAGAGCGAGGGGGGCCTGGTGGGCCCAGATGACATGGTGGCGCGGCCAGGCCCTGGCCGCGCCACCCTATGGTCTCGTCGCCTCGTTGACCCTCCTGCGCCGCCTCTTCGCCTATTTAAAGCCTCCGAAACCCTTACGAAGGAAGCCACGATACGAGAAAAGTTCCGAGCCGCCGCCATCGCGAAGCCAAGATCTGGGGGACAGGAGTCTCTGTTCCGGCACCCTGCCGGAGCGGGGAAGTGCCCCCGGAAGGCTCCTCCATCGACACCGCTGCCATCTCCACCGCCATCTTCATCACCGCTGCTGCTCCCATGAGGAGGGAGTAGTTCTCCATCGAGGCTCGGGGCTGTACCGGTAGCTATGTGGTTAATCTCTCTCCTATGTACCTCAATACAATGATCTCATGAGCTGCTTTACATGATTGAGATTCATATGAGTTTTGTATCACAATTTATCTATGTGCTACTCTAGTGATGTGTTATTAAAGTAGTTTTATTCCTCCTGCATGTGTGCAAAGGTGACAGTGCGTGCACCGTGTTAGTACTTGGTTTATGCTATGATCATGATCTCTTGTAGATTGCGAAGTTAACTATTGCTATGATAATATTGATGTGATCTATTCCTCCTACATATGCATGAAGGTGACAGTGTGCATGCTATGCTAGTACTTGGTTTAGTCTTTTGATCTATCTTACACTTAAGGTTACCTAAACATGAGCATTATTGTGGAGCTTGTTAACTCCGGCATTGAGGGTTCGTGTAATCCTACGCAATGTGTTCATCATCCAACAAAAGTGTAGAGTATGCATTTATCTATTCTGTTATGTGATCAATGTTGAGAGTGTCCACTAGTGAAAGTGTAATCCCTAGGCCTTGTTCCTAAATACTGCTGAGTTACTACTGCTTGTTTACTGTTTTACTGTGTTACTACTGCTGCAATACTACCACCATCAACTACACGCCAAAGCTATTTTCTGGCACCATTGCTACTGCTCATATATATTCATACCACCTGTATTTCACTATCTCTTCGCCGAACTAGTGCACCTATTTGGTGTGTTGGGGACACAAGAGACTTCTTGCTTTGTGGTTGCAGGGTTGCATGAGAGGGATATCTTTGACCTCTTCCTCCCTGAGTTCGATAAACCTTGGGTGATCCACTTAAGGGAAAACTTGCTGCTGTTCTACAAACCTCTGCTCTTGGAGGCCCAACACTGTCTACAGGAAAGGAGGGGGAACGTAGACATCAAGCTATTTTCTGGCGCCGTTGCCGGGGAGGAAAGGTAAAAGGTACTCACACTCCGGATCTTGGCTACTAAGCTATTCTCCGGCGCCGTTGTAAGTACTCGAAGCTATTTCCTTTAGACTCTGCAATTGCGACATTTGGTTTCTTGTTTACACTAGTTAGGCATAATGGAAAACAACAAAAATATGAGAGATCTTTATGAACTTTATCTTGAATTAGGACATGATGTGTTTGAAGAGAGAATTAAAAAACCCATGGAACTTTATATGCATGATAATGGGAATGTTATTACTATGAATGCTTTGAACACCATTGTTGCTAATGCTATGGAAAATTCTAAGCTTGGGGAAGCTGGCTTTGATGAGCATGATATTTTTAGTCCCCCAAGCATTGAGGAGAAAATTTACTTTGATGATACTTTGCCTCCTATTTATGATGATTATAATGATAGTAGTCTTTTGTTACCACCTGTTATGGAGGATAAATTTGATTATGATTACAATATACCTCCTATATTTGATAGCTACTTTGTTGAATTTGCTCCCACTACAATTAATAAGAATGACTATGCTTATGTTGGGAGTAGTAATTATTTTATGCATGAGACTCATGATAAGAATGCTTTAAGTGATAGTTATATTGTTGAGTTTGCTCATGATGCTACTGAAAGTTATTATGAGAGAGGAAAATATGGTTGTAGAAATTTTCATGTTACTAAAATGCCTCTCTATGTGCTGAAATTTTTGAAGCTACACTTGTTTTATCTTCCTATGCTTGTTACTTTGCTCTTCATGAACTTGTTTATTTACAAGATTCCTATGCATAGGAAGCATGTTAGACTTAAATGTGCTTTGAATTTGCTTCTTGATGTTCTCTTTTGCTTCATTGTCTATTTTCATGAGAGCATCATCATTAAAACTGCTGAGCCCATCTTAATGGCTATAAAGAAAGAACTTCTTGGGAGATAACCCATGTGTTATTTTGCTACAGTACTTTGTTTTATATTTGTGTCTTGGAAGTTGTTTACTACTGTAGCAACCTCTCCTTATCATGTTTTTGTGCCAAGTAAAGTTTCTATGTCAAAGTTGATGTTATATTTGGGATCACTGCGCAGAAACAGCATTGCTGTCTGTCACGAATCTGGGCACAGTTCTCTATAGAAAATTCGAAAAAATCTGCCAATTTACGAGCGTGATCCTCAGATATGTACGCAACTTTCATTAGTTTTGAGTTTTTCCATTTGAGCAAGTCTGGTGCCATCTTAAAATTCGTCTTTACGGACTGTTCTGTTTTTGACAGATTCTGCCTTTTATTTCGCATTGCCGCTTTTGTTAAGTTGAATGAGTTTCTTTGTTCCATTAACTTTCAGAAGTTTTGTGCAATGTCCAGAAGTGTTAAGAATGATTGTGTCACCTCTGAACATGTGAATTTTTGATTATGCACTAACCCTCTAACGAGTTTGCTTGAAGTTTGGTGTGAAGGAAGTTTTCAAGGGTCAATAGAAGAGGGTGATATAATGTGATCGAGAAGAGTGAAAGGTCTAAGCTTGGGGATGCCCCGGTGGTTCATCCCTGCATATTTCAAGAAGACTCAAGCATCTAAGCTTGGGGATGCCCAAGGCATCCCCTTCTTCATCGACAACTTATCAGGTTTCTTCTAGTGAAACTATATTTTTATTCGGTCACATCTTATGTACTTTACTTGGAGCGTCTGTGTGCTTTTATTTTTGTTTTTGTTTTGTTATCTTAGTTCTCTGAATAAGTTCATCCTTGTGTGGGAGAGAGACACGCTCCGCTGGTTCGTATGAACACATGTGTTCTTAGCTCATAATATTCATGGCGAAGTTTCCTCTTCGTTAAATTGTTATATGGTTGGAATTGGAAAATGCTACATGTAGTAATTGGTAAAATATCTTGGATAATGTGATACTTGGCAATTGTTGTGCTCATGTTTAAGCTCTTGCATCATATACTTTGCACCCATTAATGAAGAAATACATAGAGCTTGCTAAAATTTGGTTTGCATAATTGGTCTCTCTAAGGTCTAGATAATTTCTAGTATTGAGTTTTGAACAACAAGGAAGACGGTGTAGAGTCTTATAATGTTTACAATATGTCTTTTATGTGAGTTTTGCTGCACCGGTTCATCCTTGAGTTTGCTTCAAATAACCTTGCTAGCCTAAACCTTGTATCGAGAGGGAATACTTCTCATGCATCCAAATACTTGAGCCAATATTCATGCCATTTGTGTCCACCATACCTACCTACTACATGGTATTTCTCCGCCATTCCAAAGTAAATTGCTTGAGTGCTACCTTTAAAATTCCATCATTCACCTTTGCAATATATAGCTCATGGGACAAAATAGCCTTAAAAACTATCGTAGTATTGAATATGTACTTATGCACTTTATATTTTATTAAGTTGCTTGTTGTGCGATAACCATGCTTCTGGGGAACGCCATCAACTATTGTTGAATATCATGTGAGTTGCTATGCATGTCCGTCTTGTCTGAAGGTCTATCATTTTAGTGGTTGGAGCATGCAAAATTGTTAGAGAAGAACATTGGGCCGCTAACTAAAGCCATGAACCATGGTGGAAGTTTCAGTTTTGGACATATATCCTCAATCTCATATGAGAATAATAATCATTGCTACATGCTTATGCATTTAAGAGGAGTCCATTATCTGTTGTCCATGTTGTCCCGGTATGGATGTCTAAGTTGAGAATAATCAAAAGCGAGAAATCCGAAATGCGAGCATTCTCCTTAGACCTTTGTACAGGCGGCATGGAGGTACCCCTTTGTGACACTTGGTTGAAACATGGCATGCAAAGATCCGGTAGTCCAAGTTAAGTAGGACGAGGTGCGGGCACTATTAGTACACTATGCGTGAGGCTTGCAACTTGTAAGATATAATTTACATAACTCATATGCTTTATTACTACCGTTGACAAAATTGTTTCATGTTTTCAAAATAAAAGCTCTAGCACAAATACAGCAATCGATGCTTTCCTCATTGAAGGACCATTCTTTTACTTTTATTGTTGAGTCAGTTTACCTATCTCCTTCCACCTTAAGAAGCAAACACTTGTGTGAACTGTGCATTGATTCCTACATACTTGCATATTGCACTTGTTATATCACTTTATGTTGACAATATCCATGAGATATACATGTTACAAGTTGAAAGCAACCTGAAACTTAATCTTCCTATGTGTTGCTTCAACGCCTTTACTATGAAATTATTGCTTTATGAGTTAACTCTTATGCAAGACTTATTGATGCTTGTCTTGAAGTACTATTCATGAAAAGTCTTTGCTTTATGATTCAGTTGTTTACTCATGTCATTACCATTGTTTTGATCGCTGCATTCATTACATATGCTTACAATAGTATGATCAAGTTTATGATGGCATGTCACTTAGAAATTATCTTTGTTATCGTTTTACTGCTGGACGAGCAGAACTAAGCTTGGGGATGCTGATACGTCTCCAACGTATCGATAATTTCTTATGTTCCATGCTACTTTATTGATGATACCTACATGTTTTATGCACACTTTATGTCATATTTATGCGTTTTGGAACTAACCTATTAACAAGATGAAGTGCGTTCTGTTTTCTGCTGTTTTTGGTTTCAGAAATCCTAGTAACGAAATATTCTCGGAATTGGACGAAATCAACGCCCGGGTTCCTATTTTTCCACGAAGCTTCCAGAACACCCGAGAGCCGCCAGAGGGGGCTGGTGGGCCCAGATGACATGGTGGCGCGGCCCAGGCCCTGGCCGCGCCACCCTATGGTCTCGTCGCCTCGTTGACCCTCCTGCGCCGCCTCTTCGCCTATTTAAAGCCCCTGCATCGAAAACCCTTACGAAGGAAGCCACGATACGAGAAAAGTTCCAGAGCCGCCGCCATCGCGAAGCCAAGATCTGGGGACAGGAGTCTCTGTTCCGGCCTGCCGGGCGGGGAAGTGCCCCCGGAAGGCTCCTCCATCGACACCGCTGCCATCTCCGCCATCTTCATCACCGCTGCTGCTCCCATGAGGAGGGAGTAGTTCTCCATCGAGGCTCGGGGCTGTACCGGTAGCTATGTGGTTAATCTCTCCTATGTACCTCAATACAATGATCTCATGAGCTGCTTTACATGATTGAGATTCATATGAGTTTTGTATCACAATTTATCTATGTGCTACTCTAGTGATGTGTTATTAAAGTAGTTTTATTCCTCCTGCATGTGTGCAAAGGTGACAGTGCGTGCACCGTGTTAGTACTTGGTTTATGCTATGATCATGATCTCTTGTAGATTGCGAAGTTAACTATTGCTATGATAATATTGATGTGATCTATTCCTCCTACATATGCATGAAGGTGACAGTGTGCATGCTATGCTAGTACTTGGTTTAGTCTTTTGATCTATCTTACACTTAAGGTTACCTAAACATGAGCATTATTGTGGAGCTTGTTAACTCCGGCATTGAGGGTTCGTGTAATCCTACGCAATGTGTTCATCATCCAACAAAAGTGTAGAGTATGCATTTATCTATTCTGTTATGTGATCAATGTTGAGAGTGTCCACTAGTGAAAGTGTAATCCCTAGGCCTTGTTCCTAAATACTGCTGAGTTACTACTGCTTGTTTACTGTTTTACTGTGTTACTACTGCTGCAATACTACCACCATCAACTACACGCCAGCAAGCTATTTTCTGGCACCATTGCTACTGCTCATATATATTCATACCACCTGTATTTCACTATCTCTTCGCCGAACTAGTGCACCTATTTGGTGTGTTGGGGACACAAGAGACTTCTTGCTTTGTGGTTGCAGGGTTGCATGAGAGGGATATCTTTGACCTCTTCCTCCCTGAGTTCGATAAACCTTGGGTGATCCACTTAAGGGAAAACTTGCTGCTGTTCTACAAATTGCTTTAGGCACAACATACCATTTGATCCGAAGAAAATGCCACCATGGATAAAGGACCCGTGCGAGCCTACTTCGGGGTCTCCGTGGGATGGCGGTTCACATGGTGAGCAAGCTAGGGCAACGGCTGGATGTGGTGAGCTAGCAAGGGCAGGGCCTGTATCTGGTTGGGAAGCTCCAACAAGGATTCCCGACACACGAAGTGCGAACGAGTGCAGAACTTGGACTGCCAACCCATGGGAGGCAGGTACAAGCGGCACCGGCAAGCGCATCAAGAGGGATGATGATAATTGGTGAACTAGGCTGGCGTTATATGTTTCCAAGATTGTACATAAGTTTAGAATTATGAACTGGTAGTATTGTTTAGGTGATGTAATTACTTTTGCAACAATGTGTATGAGGTTTCAGAACCACGCATCCTTATTTAAACATGTTTAAAACATGAAAATGAAAAGGTAAGCCTGCATCCTTCTTAGTCACTCCAAAATGAAGCTTTTGGGAAGGTATTTGAAATTTCCATGTTTGAAACCCAAAACGACTTCTCTTCGTGATTGACTTCATAAGACAAAGTTCAGGCTTAGGGGTAGATACATGATTTTTCTGGTTTGAATATGACTAGACCTTGTTTATCAACTTGAGTGCTTACTATATGACATAAGAAGGCTATGTGCTTTGGTTTTTCATTTTTTTTTGAATCTTGGTCAATTCCTAGGTACGGTTTGACCAAGATTTGAACAAGTTTAAAATATGAAAATAAAATGTAAGCCCGGTCTGGATCCTTCTTAGTCACTCTGAAATGAAGCTTTTGGGAGGTTTTTGAAATTTCCATGTGTTTGAAACCCAAAACCACTTCTCTTCATGCTTGACTTCGTAAGATAGAGTTTAGGGTTAGGGGTAGATACGTACATGATTTTTCTAAGTATTTTTATGCCCATTTGAATCTTGGTCAAATCATAGGTTTGACCAAGATTTAAACATGTTTAAAATATGAAAATGAAAAGGTAAGCCTGCATCCTTCTTAGTCACTCCAAAATGAAGTTTTTGGGAAGGTTTTTGAAATTTCCATGTTTGAAACCCAAAAACGACTTCTCTTCGTGCTTGACTTCATAAGACAAAGTTTAGGGTTAGGGGTAGATACATGATTTTTCTGGTTTGAATATGTCTAGACCTTGTTTATCAACTTGAGTGCTTATTATATGACATAAGAAGGCTATGTGCTTTGGTTTTTCATTTTTTTATACCCATTTGAATCTTGGTCAAATCCTAGGTTTGACCAAGATTTGAACAAGTTTAAAACATAAAAATAAAAGGTAAGCTCGACCTGGATCCTTCTTAGTCACTCTAAATTGAAGCTTTTGGGGGGTTCTTGAAATTTCCATGTTTGAAACCCAAAACCACGTCTCTTCATGCTTGACTTCATAAGACAGAGTTTAGGGTTAGGGTAGATACATGATTTGTCTGGTTTGAATATGTCTTGACCTTGTTTATCAACTTGAATGCTTAATATATGACATAAGAATACTATGTGCTTTGGTTTTCATTTTTTGATTTTTTCTGAATTTTTATGCCCATTTGATCTTGGTCAAATCCTAGGTTTAACCAAGGTTTAAACAAGTTTAAAACATGAAAATGAAAAGGTAAGCCTGCATCCTTCTTAGTCACTCCAAAATGAGGCTTTTGGGAAGGTTTTTGAAATTTCCATGTTTGAAACCCAAAACGACTTCTCTTCGTGCTTGACTTCATAAGACAAAGTTTAGGGTTAGGGGTAGATACAAGATTTTTCTGGTTTGAATATCTCTAGACCTTGTTTACCAACTTGAGTGCTTACTATATATGACATAAGAAGGCTATGTGCTTTGGTTTTTCAGTTTTTTTGAATTTTTATACCCATTTGAATCTTGGTCAAATCCTAGGTACGGTTTGACCAAGATTTGAACATGTTTAAAACATGAAAATAAAAGGTAAGCATGGATCCTTCTTAGTAACTCTAAAATGAAGCTTTTGGGAGGTTTTTGAAATTTCCATGTTTGAAACCCAAAACCACTTCTCTTCATGTGATCGACTTAAGACAGAATTTAGGGTTAGTGGGTAGATACATGATTTGTCTGGTTTGAATATGTTTAGACCTTGTTTATCAACTTGAATGCTTACTATATGACATAAGAATACTATGTGCTTTAGTTTTCATTTTTTTGATTTTTTCTGATTTTTTTGCCCATTTGATCTTGGTCAAATCCTAGGTTTAACCAAGATTTAAACAAGTTTAAGACATGAAAATGAAAAGGTAAGCCTGCATCCTTCTTAGTCACTCCAAAATGAAGCTTTTGGGAAGGTTTTTGAAATTTCCATGTTTGAAACCCAAAACCAGTTCTCTTCATGCTTTACTTCATAAGACAGAGTTTAGGGTTAGGGGTAGATATACGTGATTTGTCTAGTTTGAATATGTCTAGACCTTGTTTTATCAACTTGAATTCTTACTATATGACATAAAAAAAACTATGTGGTTTGGTTTGATAGTTCATTGTTCATAATTCATAGTTGATCATACATACGGATCATACATACAGAATTGCGCGATCCTTATCGCGACTTCTAACCTATCTAGTCGTCGAGGAAGATGATGGTCGCGTTCTCCTCCGCATCCCGCGCCTCCTTCTCCTTCACGGCGGCGATGGCCGCCGCCTTGTCTTCTTCCTCCGCCCTCTTCTTGTCGGCATCGTCCTTGAGGGACGCGGCCAGCGCCTTCAAGAAGAGGGGGTCTTCCCCTTCCTCCGCCTCCTCCGCCTCCTCGCCGGCTGGCGGCGCGAATCCGCCGCTGGTGCTCGCCTCCCACGCCGCCTTCGACCGGCGGTTCCTCTCCCGGTCGGCGCGCCATTTGTTGAAGACGGGGCCGCTCATCGGTTTGAGCGGCGGATCCGCCTTGTACCAGAGCCCGCCCGGGGCGAACTCGCGGAGCGACGACGGCATGTACAGGGAGCCTCTGTACCTGCACGCCGCGCGCCGACTCCCGGCGGCGGACTGCTTGCACTGGAGCCGCCACGCCTCCTCGAGCGTGTCCGGCGCGCGGGATCGCTTCGATCCGCTCGCGGGCGACGCGGAACTGGTACGGCGTGAATACATGGCGAGCGGCGAAGAATCACCACCCTGCAATCAAGGCCAAGCACGCAGCATATGGCCTCTTCCTTACGTCTTTTGCCTGGTTTGTTGCCGGTCAACGCCCCTGCTGCTGGCCCTGATGCTCCTGGTCCTGTTTAAAGTTCAGCATTAAACTCTACTATACAACTGTCGTGGTCTTGTGATGTACAGTAGTACTCTTTTGATGCATTTGTGATGTAGTAGTACTGTACTTTTTTTTGAACTGATATAGTACTATCTAAGAAAAGTACTCCCTCCGATTCACATTCTTTTTAGCACCAAGAAATATGGATCGGATCACCGGAGCGAGGGAGTAAATTACCCTTTTGTTGTGGCTTATTTTGGCTTTTGGCTTTGGCAAAAGCCAAAAAGCACCTAAATAGGTGCTTTTTGGGCTTTTGGATTTTGGAAGCCAAAAGAATAGAATCTTTGTTCTTGGCTTCCAAAATCCAAAAGCCCAAAAAAGCACCTATTTACGTGCTTTTTTTGGCTTTTGCCAAAGCCAAAAGCCAAAAAAAGCCACAACAAAAGGGCCATAAACATGGCATCTCGTGCATGAAGCTTGACAGATTGATCGGGTTGGCTAGAACGGCTAAACAATGCTGCTCATTAGGCAAATGCATGCCATGTACGATAGTATACATCCAGTAAAGAAGTCTATACTGACATAAAAAAGACTACATTGGGGATGAGAGTCAATTGGGGCATCTACAATACAGAAAATCTTGCTCGTAGTTGATTTTGGCTAAGAGGGTTTTGTGCCCATATTTGTATCTTGGTCAAATCCTAGGTTTGACAATGATTTAAACAAGTTTAAAATATGAAAATGAAAAGGTAAGCATGGATACTTCTTAGTCACTCTAAAATGAAGCTTTTGGGAGGTTTTTGATATTTCCAATTGAAAGGACACGGATGTCGCCTAGAGGGGGGGTGAATAGGCGATTTAAAACTTTTACGAGATGGGCTTAACAAATGCGGAATAAAACTAGCGTTTACTTTGTCAAGCCCAAAGCCTATAAACTATGGTTCACCTATGTGCACCAACAACTTATGCTAAGCAAGACAAGCAACTTATGTGATAGCACGATATATATATAACTTCAAGCACGATGGCTATCACAAAGTAAAGTGCATAAGTAAAGAGCTCGGGTATAGGAATAACCGAAGTGACGCGGAGACAACGATGTAGCCCGAAGTTCACACTCTTGCGAGTGCTACTCTCCGTTGGAGCGGTGTGGAGGACAAGTCACTCCAAATGCACGAGGGCCACCGTATTCTCCTCGAGAATTCCCACCAAAAGGGATGTCCTCGATCCACTATGGGACCTTAGGAAGGTCACCGAACCCGCACAAAGCTTGGGGCTATCTCCACAACTTAATTGGAGGCTCCCAACAAATTGCCACAAAGGCCTTGCCCTTGAAGATTCTCCACAACTTAATTGGAGTCCCCAAGAACACCACAAAGATGCCACAAAGGCCTTGCCCTTGAAGATTCTCCACAACTTAATTGGAGTCCCCAAGAACACCACAAAGATGCCACAAAGGCCTTGCCCTTGAAGATTCTCCACAACTTAATTGGAGTCCCCAAGAACACCACTAAGATGCCACAAAGGCCTAGAATCCGTCTAGGGTTCCAAGAACCCAAGAGTAACAACCTTCTTGCTTTCACCTCCACGAATCACCGTGGAGAACTCAAACCGATGCACCAAATGCAATGGCAAGAACACCACAAAGATGCTCAAGTCCTTCTCTCTCAAATTCCAACAAAGCTACAAAAGCTATTGGGGGAATAAGAGAGGAAGAACAAATAAGAGGAGGAACACCAAATTTCTCCAAGATCTAGATCTAGTGGATTCCCCTCACAAAGAGAGGGATTTGATTGGTAGGAATGTAGATCTAGATCTCCTCTTCCTTTTCCCTCAAAAAGATTCAAGAAGCATAGGAGGAGTAGAGGGAAAGGGAAGCTCTCAAGGTCAACAATGGTGGAGAGCACAAAGGGGAAGAGGTAGCTGCCCAAGGAGGAAGAAGGGGGGCTTAAATACCCCCTCCCATCGAAATATGACCGTTTGGGTCAGCTCAGGCCGGATTTTCCGGGCCGGATATTTGCAAAATATCCGGGCCCCGAAAAACGGCTAAGGACATGAGAAAACTGCTCTCAGGATGGGGGCCGGACATTTGGCCGGATATTTGCCCGGATTTGTCCAAAAACCGGATTTTTCCGGGGGGCCGGATTATCCGCCCCAAACTTGGGCCGGAATATCCGCCCCCCTGAAAACTGGCAGAAACATCAAACTGAAACGGGCATAACTTTAGCATCCGGACTCCGATTTTGATGATCTTGGGCTTGTTTTAAAGCTAGGAACAAGCTCTACAAGATCATGCAGGAAACCATCATAGTCCAACAAGGGAGGATAGAAACAAATGATGAAAGGTTTGACCTATCTAAAAAAGACATACCGGTAAAACCTCCAATCTTGAAAATGCAACAAGTTGCCCGTGCAAAAACCATTCTTGATGAACTAGAGCTTGTCATGAGAATAAGCACAAGCTCTAAATCATCACATGGATAAGATCCAAATAATAACCAAGAAAGATGATGCAAGGATGCAAAGGTTTGAGCTCTCTCCGAATGATACGATCGAGTTACTCACTCGAGAGCCCTCTTGATAGTACGGCAACTAAACTATAAACCGGTCTCCAACTACACTATGAGACCGGTGAGAAAGAAACCCTATCAAGAGCAAACCTTATACTTGCGCATTCCACTTGAGCTTGATGACGACGATCTTGACCTCAACAAGATGGAACGCCTTTCTTGCTTGTGCTTGCTTGACGAAGTCTTGTAGATTGCTCCCCCATAAACCACCATGGGAGAGCTTCTTCTTCGGCGCATCTTCACATATCCATGATCACCATATGGATGGCAAGACTCAAGCAAAGGATCTCTTCGAGATGGCTCATCTTGAACTTGCACATCATTTCTTCATTCTTCATCATGTTGATGTCTTGAAGTAACTTGAGGGCTCACTTCATCTTCATCTTCAAGACATACTTGACACTTGATATCCTTCATCAATTTCTTCTTATTGCAACCTTGAAGCCAACATATGGTTCAAGAATTGCCTATGGACAACTCCTACAAATATAACTCAATGCAAACATTAGTCCATAGGGATTGTCATTAATTACCAAAACCACACATGGGGGCTCCATGCACTTTCAATCTCCCCCATTTTGGTAATTGATGACAATCTCTTTGAGAGGGTTTATATAAGGAATTTAAGTAACAAATAAGTTGAATCTATAGAGCAAACTCCCCCATAATATATGCATGTGTGAATGATCTTGACTTTCATTGCATATATTGGCATTCAAAGCCTAGTGGAGTTTCCTCTAAATATTCAACTATGCAAAGCAACAAGATGCAATGCAATAAAGGCACATGCTTAAGCACAAAGCAAAGACATAACCAAATTCCCTTAAACCCTCCAAACTTCTCCCCCATTGGCACCAATTGCCGAAATGGGTGAAAAATTTAGAAGGCCAATATAGTGAGAGTTCCTCCATAGCGTGTGCATTTCTCATAATTTGAGTGGAATCAAATGCACATATCCAATTACGAATATTCGGAAGGAGTCACACCATAGATAGGATCAAAGATTGCAAAAAGATAACAAAGTCAAGAAGCTTCAACAAATGAAGCAAGCAACCAAATGAACCACAAAGAAGATACCAAAAGAAAGAAAGATATTATGATAAGATCAAGAAGATTGCTCTAAATAATATGAGGAAGCTCCCCAAGGTTTGTGCACAAAACAAGACAATTTGCATTGGAGTATAAAGTGCACAAACATGGAATCATCACTCCCATAATATCATTCAAAAACAAAATATACCAAGTGAATCAAACTCTAATGATCACCAAAAGATAGTGCTCTAAATTAAATGAGGAAGCTCCCCAAGGTACATGCATAAATTAAAATGTTGTATTTGAATACAATATGCATAACATGGAATCCTCACTCCCTCATTACCATTTAAAACACAAACATTTGGAATAGATCATAGATAGAGAAATAAGCTTAACACTTGCAACAAACAAATAGTTGAGCAACAAGTAAGAGGCACCATTATAAAAAGGCTCAACCAAGAGGATATGTGAAAGGCATGATAAAGCATATTATAAGACTATTACAAGGATGAGCAAAAAGCATCATCATAGTCTTCAATGAATTATATTGCTTAGCATGACCAATCAACACGCAATAAATAAATAAGATATCAAAAGGAGATGTATCATCTCTTATGTGTATAAGTTTCTCTAAGTGGGCAATATCACAAAGATATTTATCCACAAAGAAACATGCACACATAAAATAGATACGCAAGAAAAATAGTATGATATCCAAGACGAAGTCATGCAATATACCAATAAGAATTTTTGCTTAATAGCATGGCCAAAGGCTCAATTTTATCTTATTGTACATTCATGAACTTCAACCACAAACAACTAAAATACATCACAAATATCAACAAGGGATAGAAGATAGTTGGGATGCATTTGAGAAAGGCAACAAGTATCACAAACGGGGATACCAAAAGAAGTAACTAAATTTGCACTTTCATCTATATTGCACATGTGAGAGCCTTGAGGAATTGATATGCAACAAAATTGCTAGATAGGCATAGTTGGGATGGATGAATCATGAGCATGATTTAAAATACTTCCCAACAAATGCACTCATCTCAAATTACTCACATTCACAATAAAGAGGTTTCATTAAGACTTTTGCAAGAAGCACAACATTTGCAAATCAAGAGATTCATGCCAAGATGCAACCATAAGGTTGGATACAACAAAAGTATGCATGAGAAGATACTTGTTACCAAGATAGCATTGGTGTGGATGTAGTAGATATGTGTTCGTTGATCATCCTATCTTGCCTCACGTTACCATTGAGTCACCACTTCTTTCCAAGAGTGAGACAAGCATTCAATGCATATCCATTGTACCTAACACAAAGGTAAGTACAAAATGGTCCCCAAACTAATTGGGTCCGAAGTAGTTAGACACACTACAACATATAGGACAAACTCCACAATTCTATGTGCATATAGATATGAAATTGAATTTCATGCACATCTTAGTCAAATTAGGATTTGATGGAGTTTACCCTATATATTGGATCAAAGAAAGTGACACATGCCATAAGATATACATATATTAAATATGCATGCACAATACTTTCAAGAACCAAAGGAAGATACAATTTGGACAAAACACCAAATAAACCAAGAGACAATGGTTGTCCAAATTATATCAAAGAATCAAATCAACACAAGATTGACTCCAAAGACTTATCTCATTATAAGAAGCTAATTAAACCTAAGCACAAAGGAATGAGATAACCAACTCCCAAGAGAGCAAGGTTCCAACAAATAAACCAAACCCTCGACACTTTTTATGATGGCACAAAGTACCAAAAAGAAAATTTATGACTCCCAAAACCAAATTTTTGATAAAGATCAAGAGATGTTAAGCATTCTAACAAATATAGGAGAGCTCCCCCAAGATTAGTGCATTATCTAGGATTTTGCATATGAATACTAAATGCACAAAACTAGGATCATCACGCTACCTAAATCTACTAAAATGCTAAGAAAGTTTGAATAGACAAATTAGATCCATAAGATGCAAGGAAGACACATGGGAGTCAAAGCACAACACATTCATGGCAATAAATAAGACAATTTAAACACAAGAGCCAATGTAAATATGATCAATAAATTTCTACCCAATAATAGATTGCCAATTGTCCTAGGACAAGAGGTATTAGGAAATATTTTCCGGTGGTATTTTGTAAGTATATGTAAGATCATTTTTACACCAAATAAAGCATATGGTAAAAGATAAGAGTTAACCAACATGCAAAGAGAGTTTCTTGATAGCTTCAATTAGTCATACCAACATGCAAAGCAATTAATAGTATTCATACCAACATGCAAAGCAATTAATAGTATTCATACCAACATGCAAAGCAATTAATAGCATTCATACCAACATGCAAAGCAATTAATAGTATGACTTGAAGCACATGGTTTTCCAAAAATGTATTGAGGGACACATTGTGAAAAACCATGCCAAGAAAAACTTTCACAAATAAGATCCACAAAGATATTAGCAATGAAGCCATTTAAGCAAATTGGAACTTGTTTGAGAAAACATGTCACATATGAGAGACAATTTACAATATCAATTCTATGTGACACAACCTCAAATGTTCACATTTCCTAGGCTTGTAATATGCACAAAGCTTATTACTCCCCCATAATGTGATAAGGAATTTATTTTCACAAGAGGCAAATAAGATCCAACTAGAGATATTAATGGACATTAGAATTTGAATTTCTCATGAAGATGACATACCACATAGAGACTAGATAATCTTGCAATATCAATTCTAAGTGATATTCCTCATGTACACACATTGTTAGGATTGTGAAATTCCTAAAGGCATATCACTCCCCCAAAATGTTATAGTCCATTAATCTCTCATAAGAGCCATATAAGATACAACAAGATGCAAAGAGGCTCCAACACAAGCACAAATACATGGTGTGCAACCTAACATACATAGACTTGATTTCTCAAGAAAAACAAGTAGGATGCACAACATATACAAACACATGTTAGGAACAAAACTAACACATGCAAAGGGGCGAGTAACTTTCAATATAAATGAGTTGAGCACATGTTACCGCAAGGAGGAACATTGGGTGTATGATAGAAGTAAGATAACCAAAAGACTTGGCTTGAGATAATATAAATGATGAAGATCCCTTAATTCTTCATGATGTAGCCAAGTCTCCAATGCCCTCCAACAAGCACCTATTGATCAAGTTTTGGATTGTTGGTCCCCAACTAAGTTGGGTCCTAAGAGGTTAGTCACAATAGGCTTGGCAACCCAAATGGTTCTTTTCTTGACACCACTTTGAGCACCAACAAATTTGGCAAACACATTGCCACCCTCATCCTTACGAAGAGAATAAACATCATCAACGGTGATAGAGTTGGATGAGGTACCAATAGTGCAAAAGGAGGAGATGTGGCCCTTCTCGCGGCATATGTAGCAAGTTCTTTTCTTCTCCTTCTTCTCACTAGATTTCTCCACAATGGGAGCATTGGCTTGATTCTTCTTGGGAAGTGACATTTCTTCAACTTGAGGTTGAATATGAGTTTGAGCTTGAGGCCGCTTCCCTTTTTGCTTCTTCTTCAAAGGGCAAGATCTAACATGGTGCCCTTCAATTTTGCACTTGAAGCAAACAATCTTGGCCGGGTCTTTGACTTGTACTTGGCCCTTGTTGTTGTTGTTGTTGTTGGACTTGTTCTTGTTGTTGGATTTGAATCCAAGTCCACTCTTGTCATTGGGGGATTGTTGCACACTTAACATCGTGTCAAGTTTGCATTTCCCTTCATGACTCTTTACCAAGTCATTCTTCAAAGAAGTGACTTGGGCCTTGAGCTCTTTGATTTCCTCTACATGGTTAGTAACAACACAAGTACTAGAGGAAGTAGAATCTTCATTGTTAGAGCAACAAGGCAAGGAAGATAATTCATCACAAGATTTAGCAATATTATGAGTGGATGAATTACTAGGACTAGCACATGGTAATATAGCATTTTGAGTAGTAGTGCTAGTATCCACATGAGGCTCACAAGGTGTTTCCTTTGATATGATAGCCTCATGAGCTAACTTTAGCCTATCATGAGAGGCTAGAAGATCCTCATGGGAGCTAGAAAGCTTTCCATGATTTTCTTCCAATTTCCCATAATTGCTAGTTAGCAAATCAAGTTGAGCCCTTAGCTCAACATTCTCCTTCAAGGTAGATGCTTCACAAGAAGTAGAGTTAGTAGCACAAACATCATTATCAATAGCAATAGGAGAAGGCAAGTTGGCATGCACTTTTAGATAAGAAGCTTTAAGTTGCTCATGCGACTCGGTGAGTTTGGTGAGCGCACTCTCAATGACCCTTGAGCCCTTTTTGAGTTGCTCAAAATCCTCAAGGAGTTTAGCATTAACAAACACAAGCTTATCATTTTTTAGCTTTAGTTCATTTGCCATCTCAAGAGCTCTATCATGGTTTTCCTTTTCTCTAGACAATTCTAGAGCAAAGGTCTCCTCAAGAGCTTCCTTGATGGTTTGTTCTTCTTCAAGTTCATTCTTTAATGATGCGACATCATCGGCATACTCTCGTTCAAGAGCACCCTTTTTATCAATGGTGTTCTCATGCATCCAAATAAGTTTTTGGCTCTCAATGGCGGTAGTCAAGATTTCAAAGAAGTGAGTGCTAGCAATTTTATCTTTGCAAATAACCTTGAATACGCTCTTACCCTTATCGCGTAGAGAGACAACCCAATCCTCTTCTTCATATTCATCCTCATCCTTATCACCACGAGACATATTAGGATCCATGGTAGGAGGTACCGTGGAACCCTTGGCCATAAGGCATATATGAGGACCGTGAGATAAAGAGGAGGAGTTACTTGAGGCTCCTTTCAAGATCTTGTCTTGACCAATAGAATCTTTGGTTTCCTCTACATTGTTAGACACACAACAACTAGAGGAAATAGAAGCATTTTTATCATGGCCACAAGACAATGCAAGCATATCATCATTAGATTTATTCAAGCAACTTACACATGATATGCAAAGACTATCAACACAAGCATGTAAAACATTTCTAGTGCTAGATGTGTTTGAGTCCGTAGATGAAGCATTACAATGAGATAGAGATGAAGAATCATCAATAGTAAGCTCAATATCAACATTGCAATTTTCACCACCACTCACCATATCATTACCTTGTGTCTTACCACACTTGGGTGAAGTGGAAGAAGATGAGACCTCATCACGGCCGGAAGTGGAAGCAATACAATCATCCTTAATAATATTGGACACATCATATTTATCTTGAATCTTTGTCCATAACTCATGAGCGCTCCAAAAAGGCAAGTATGGAAAGAGACCTACATCTCTCAAAGCATTCATAAGAACATAAGAAGCTTGAGAATTGAGATATAAATTTTTCTCATCCTCTAACGATAGATTTTGTGAATCCATAGGAGGAGAAAAACCTATATCTACAATTTTCTCCATATGAGGGTCAATGTCCCGAAAATGACTAAGCATGCAAATTTTCCAAACATCATAATTTGTGCCATCTAATATAAGAGTGTTATCGTGCACTAATCCTCTAGCCGACATCTTTACTCTCAAGGCGGTGAAGCCTAAGAATGAGAGACCTTGCTCTGATACCAATTGAAAGGACACGGATGTCGCCTAGAGGGGGGGTGAATAGGCGATTTAAAACTTTTACGAGATGGGCTTAACAAATGCGGAATAAAACTAGCGTTTACTTTGTCAAGCCCAAAGCCTATAAACTATGGTTCACCTATGTGTACCAACAACTTATGCTAAGCAAGACAAGCAACTTATGTGATAGCACGATATATATATAACTTCAAGCACGATGGCTATCACAAAGTAAAGTGCATAAGTAAAGAGCTCGGGTATAGGAATAACCGAAGTGACGCGGAGACAACGATGTAGCCCGAAGTTCACACTCTTGCGAGTGCTACTCTCCGTTGGAGCGGTGTGGAGGACAAGTCACTCCAAATGCACGAGGGCCACCGTATTCTCCTCGAGAATTCCCACCAAAAGGGATGTCCTCGATCCACTATGGGACCTTAGGAAGGTCACCGAACCCGCACAAAGCTTGGGGCTATCTCCACAACTTAATTGGAGGCTCCCAACAAATTGCCACAAAGGCCTTGCCCTTGAAGATTCTCCACAACTTAATTGGAGTCCCCAAGAACACCACAAAGATGCCACAAAGGCCTTGCCCTTGAAGATTCTCCACAACTTAATTGGAGTCCCCAAGAACACCACAAAGATGCCACAAAGGCCTTGCCCTTGAAGATTCTCCACAACTTAATTGGAGTCCCCAAGAACACCACTAAGATGCCACAAAGGCCTAGAATCCGTCTAGGGTTCCAAGAACCCAAGAGTAACAACCTTCTTGCTTTCACCTCCACGAATCACCGTGGAGAACTCAAACCGATGCACCAAATGCAATGGCAAGAACACCACAAAGATGCTCAAGTCCTTCTCTCTCAAATTCCAACAAAGCTACAAAAGCTATTGGGGGAATAAGAGAGGAAGAACAAATAAGAGGAGGAACACCAAATTTCTCCAAGATCTAGATCTAGTGGATTCCCCTCACAAAGAGAGGGATTTGATTGGTAGGAATGTAGATCTAGATCTCCTCTTCCTTTTCCCTCAAAAAGATTCAAGAAGCATAGGAGGAGTAGAGGGAAAGGGAAGCTCTCAAGGTCAACAATGGTGGAGAGCACAAAGGGGAAGAGGTAGCTGCCCAAGGAGGAAGAAGGGGGGCTTAAATACCCCCTCCCATCGAAATATGACCGTTTGGGTCAGCTCAGGCCGGATTTTCCGGGCCGGATATTTGCAAAATATCCGGGCCCCGAAAAACGGCTAAGGACATGAGAAAACTGCTCTCAGGATGGGGGCCGGACATTTGGCCGGATATTTGCCCGGATTTGTCCAAAAACCGGATTTTTCCGGGGGGCCGGATTATCCGCCCCAAACTTGGGCCGGAATATCCGCCCCCCTGAAAACTGGCAGAAACATCAAACTGAAACGGGCATAACTTTAGCATCCGGACTCCGATTTTGATGATCTTGGGCTTGTTTTAAAGCTAGGAACAAGCTCTACAAGATCATGCAGGAAACCATCATAGTCCAACAAGGGAGGATAGAAACAAATGATGAAAGGTTTGACCTATCTAAAAAAGACATACCGGTAAAACCTCCAATCTTGAAAATGCAACAAGTTGCCCGTGCAAAAACCATTCTTGATGAACTAGAGCTTGTCATGAGAATAAGCACAAGCTCTAAATCATCACATGGATAAGATCCAAATAATAACCAAGAAAGATGATGCAAGGATGCAAAGGTTTGAGCTCTCTCCGAATGATACGATCGAGTTACTCACTCGAGAGCCCTCTTGATAGTACGGCAACTAAACTATAAACCGGTCTCCAACTACACTATGAGACCGGTGAGAAAGAAACCCTATCAAGAGCAAACCTTATACTTGCGCATTCCACTTGAGCTTGATGACGACGATCTTGACCTCAACAAGATGGAACGCCTTTCTTGCTTGTGCTTGCTTGACGAAGTCTTGTAGATTGCTCCCCCATAAACCACCATGGGAGAGCTTCTTCTTCGGCGCATCTTCACATATCCATGATCACCATATGGATGGCAAGACTCAAGCAAAGGATCTCTTCGAGATGGCTCATCTTGAACTTGCACATCATTTCTTCATTCTTCATCATGTTGATGTCTTGAAGTAACTTGAGGGCTCACTTCATCTTCATCTTCAAGACATACTTGACACTTGATATCCTTCATCAATTTCTTCTTATTGCAACCTTGAAGCCAACATATGGTTCAAGAATTGCCTATGGACAACTCCTACAAATATAACTCAATGCAAACATTAGTCCATAGGGATTGTCATTAATTACCAAAACCACACATGGGGGCTCCATGCACTTTCAATTTCCCCACATCTTTGCTTGCTTCATAAGATAAAGTTTAGGGGTTAGGGGGTAGATACATGATTTGTTTGGTTTGAATATGTCTAGACCTTGTTTATCAGCTTGAATGCTTACTATATGACATAAGAAGACTATGTACTTTGGTTTTTCATTTTTTTGTTTTTTTAATTTTATGCCCATTTGAATCTTGGTCAAATACACTAGCTATGACCAAGATGTAAACAAGTTTAAAACATGAAAATGAAAAGGTAAGCATGGATCCTTCTTAGTCACTCTAAAATGAAGCTTTTGGGGGTTCTTGAAATTTCCAAGTTTGAAACCCAAAACCACTTCTCTTCATGCTTGACTTCATAAGACAGAGTTTAGGGTTAGGGGTAGATACATGATTTGTCTAGTTTGTTGTTTAGACCTTGTTTATCAACTTGAATGCTTACTATATGACATAATAATACTATGTGCTTTGGTTTTCATTTTTTTTATTTTTTCTGAATTTTTATGCCCATTTGATCTTGGTCAAATCCTAGGCTTAACCAATATTTAAACAAGTTTAAAACATGAAAATGAAAAGGTAAGCCTGTATCCTTCTTAGTCACTCCAAAATGAAGCTTTTGGGAAGGTTTTTGAAATTTCCATGTTTGAAATCCAAAACGACTTCTCTTCGTGCTTGACTTCATAAGACAAAGTTTAGGGCTAGGGGTAGAAACATGATTTTTCTGGTTTGAATATGTCTAGACCTTGTTTACCAACTTGAGTGCTTACTATATGACATAAGAAGGCTATATGCTTTGGTTTTTCATTTTTTTTTGAAATTTTATGCCCATTTGAATCTTGATCAAATCCTAGGTACGGTTTGACCAAGATTTGAACAATTTTAAAACATGAAAATAAAAGGTAAGCCCGACCTGGATCCTTTAGTCACTCTAAAATGAAGCTTTTGGGGGTTCTTGAAATTTCCAAGTTTGAAACCCAAAACCACTTCTCTTCATGCTTGACTACATAAGACAGAGTTTAGGGTTAGGGGTAGATACATGATTTTTCTTGTTTGAATATATCTAGACCTTGTTTATATCAACTTTAATGCTAACTATATGACATAAGAAAACTATGTGCTTTGGTTTTTAATTTTTCTGATTTTTTTATTTTGATGCACATTTGAATCTTTGTCAAATCCTAGGTTTGACCAAGATTTAAACAAGTATAAAACATGAAAATGAAAAGGGGAAGCCTGTATCCTTCTTAGTCACTCTAAAATGAAGTTTTTGGGATGTTCTTGAAATTTTCATGTTTGAAACCCAAAACCACTTCTCTTCATGCTTGACTTCATAAGATAGAGTTTAGGGGCTAGGGGATAGATACATGATTTGCCTAGGTTTGAATATGCATGTCCAAACCTTGTTTATCAACTTGAATGCTTACTATATGACATAAGAAGACTATATGCTTTTGTTTTTCATTTTTCTGATTTTTTTTTAAAATTTTATGCCCATTTGAATCTTTTGGTCAAATCCTTGGTTTAATTTGACACGGATTTAAACAAGTTTAAAATATGAAAATGAAAAGGTGGTAAGCAGGCATGGATCCTTCTTATATATATTAGTCACTCTAAAATGAAGCTTTTGGGAGGTTTTTGAAATTTCCATGTTTGAAACCCAAAACCACTTCTCTTCATGTTGTTGACTTCATAAGATAGAGTTTAGGGGTTAGGGGTATAGATACATGATTTGTCTTGTTTGAATATGTGTCTAGACCTTGTTTATCAACTTTAATGCTTACTATATGACATAAGAACACTATGTGCTTTAATTTGGTTTTTAATTTTTATATTTTTTTGAATTTTGATGCACATTTTGAATCTTGGTCAAATCCTAGGTTTGACCGAGATTTGAACAAGTTTAAAACAAGAAAATAAAAGGTAAGCCCGCCAGACTGGATCGTTCTTAGTCACTCTATAATGAAGCTTTTAGGGGGGTTGTTGAAAATGTAAGCATGTATCCTTCTTAGTCTGGTGCCATTGCAGGTGGAGCGAGCGGTAGCGGCGGCGGCAGGGGGAGAGGGCGGGAGTGGGGCGGGACGGGAGGGAGGCGCCGGGCGGCGCCGGCGGTGGCGCCCGCTCCCGCCGGCTATCGCCCGCGTTGGCGGCGGGAGGGAGGCGGAGCGGGCGGGAGGCGGGCGGCGTGTTGGCGGGCACGGCGAGGGTGGCGGGGCGGGAGGGCGGGAGCGGGCGAGAGGCGGGGGGGCGGGAGTGGGGCGGTAGCGGGCGGGAGGGGGCGGAGTGGGCGGCAGTGGCCGAGGTGGCGCGATCTGATTCGTCCACCTCAGCTAGCCGTTGGGGTAGCCGTTGGTAGTTCAAAAAACGCTAAAATTTCAGCCCCCCTCTATAAATACCTGCATATGGTTTCACTCACTCACCCATTTCATCTCCTCCACTCTCCATTTCCACCCTCTCGAACGCCATGTCTTCGGCGCTCGAGCGACGACTAGAGGGTGAGCTGATCACTGCATTCCAGGCGGAGTACGAGGAGGAGATGCTGAACGAGGAGGAGGAGCCAAGACGGCCGCGACGCCGCCGAGAGTTCATCAGGCGTGATCGTCTTGGTGCCCACGATCGGCTCTTCGAGGACTACTTCGCCGACGACTGCAACTACCCTCCGAGCTTCTTTCGGCGAAGGTATCGGATGAGGCGATCCCTTTTTCTGCGCATTGTGGATAGATTGGGTGAATACTCTCCGTATTTCACCCAAAGAATGATGCTCTCAACCGTGCTGGTCATTCTCCCCTACAAAAGTGTACTGCGGCTTTGCGTCTGTTAGCTTATGGAGCCTCTGCAGATACAATAGATGAGTGGCTTAAGTTAGCTAGACAAACTTCATCAGATTGTCTAGATAGATTCTGTGAAGGCATCATTGCCTGTTACGGGGAGACGTTTTGCCGTCGACCAACTGTCGAGGATACTCAGCGTCTGTTAGCGAAAGCCGAGGAGCGTGGCTTTCCGGGCATGTTAGGGAGCATCGATTGCATGCATTGGCAGTGGAGGAACTGCCCAGTGGCTTTTGCTGGTCAATTCACAA
Source organism: Lolium multiflorum (assembly GCA_030979885.1). Lineage (NCBI taxonomy): Eukaryota > Viridiplantae > Streptophyta > Magnoliopsida > Poales > Poaceae > Lolium > Lolium multiflorum. The sequence goes on from CM061748.1 coordinate 220,919,686, forward strand.
GGGGAGACATCAAACACCCTACCATAATCTTAGAAGCCGTTGCGTCGTATGATCGCTGGATCTGGCATGCCTTTTTTGGAGTGGCCGGGTCCAACAACGACCTCAATGTACTCAACCAGTCGCCGTTGTTCACTGATGTGCTTAGGGGAGAAGCACCCGTAGTGAACTTCACGGTGAATGGACACGAGTACAACTATGGTTACTACCTTGCCGACGGCATCTACCCCTCCTGGCCGGTGTTCATGAAAGGTGTTACTCTTCCACAAAGTGAAAAGCAGCGAATGTTCACTGCTGCTCAATCAGCTTGGCGCAAAGATGTCGAGTGTGCCTTTGGAGTGCTGAAGGCTAGGTTCAACATTCTAGCAGTTCCGGGACGCTCCTACTCGAGGCGTACTCTTGGGTTGATCATGCGTGCATGTGTCATTCTGCACAACATGATCATCGACGATGAGCGTGGTACAAATTTGGAGCACAACTATGAGACCGTTGAGTCCAATGTCGGCCCTGCAATACACCACCATGCACCACCAAGCCTAGCAGCCAGGATTCAGATGGACAACGAAATGAGGGACTCACCGATGTATACACAGCTCCAGCAAGATTTGATTGAGCATGTGTGGGCTCATAATGCCTAGATTATGTAATTTTTTCAAATTTTTATGTAATTTTTTCAAATTTTTATGTAATTTCTTTTTATGATGTAATCGGTAACAATTTTAGTTCAATAAAATAATTTCCTTGCATTATTTTTAATGTTGTAATCTGAAAAAGAAAAGCTAATGTTGAGGAGAGAGAAAAGCTGATGTGGAGGAGAGAGAAGTGAGAGTGGGGACTATAGCCCATGCATTGGCAAGGTGGGGTGAGAGTGGGGTGAGAGTGGGGTGAGAGTGGGGGAAAGCTGAGAGAAAAGGTAAGCATGGCACCTTCTTAGTACGTCACACCACAATGAAGCTTTTGGGAGGGTTTTTGAAATGTCCATGTTTGAAACCCAAAACGACTTCTCTTCGTGCTTGACTTCATAATTAAGACAAAGTTTAGGGTTAGGGGTAGATACATGATTTTTCTGGTTTGAATATGTCTAGACTTTGTTTATCAACTAGCTTGAGTGCTTACTATATGGCATATATAAGAAGCTAGGCTATGTGCTTTGGTTTTTCATTTTTTTTGAATTTTTATGCCCATTTGAATCTTGGTCAAATCCTAGGTACGGTTTGACCAAGATTTGAACATGTTTAAAACATGAAAATAAAAGGTAAGCATGGATCCTTCTTAGTCACTCTAAAATGAAGCTTTTGGGAGGTTTTTGAAATTTCCATGCTTGAAACCCAAAACCACTTCTCTTCATGCTTGGCTTCGTAAGATAGAGTTTAGGGTTTGGGGTAGATACGTACATGATTTTTCTAAGTATTTTTACGCCCATTTGAATCTTCGTCAAATCCTAAGTTTGACCAAGATTTGAACAAGTTTAAAAACATGAAAATGAAAAGGGTAAGCCTGGATCCTTGTTTAGGGTTAGGGGGTAGATACATGATTTTTGTGGTTTGAATATGGCAGACCTTGTTTATCACCTTGATATATGACATAGGAAGACGGTGTGCTTTTGTTTTTCTTTTTTTTTTTGAATTTTTATGCCCATTTGAATCTTGGTCAAGTCATAGGTTTGACCAAGATTTAAACATGTTTAAAACATGAAAATGAAAAAGTAAGCCTGGATCCTTCTTAGTCACTCCAAAATGTACCAATTGATAAATGAGTTAACTTGGCTTCATGGAAAAAATAATGTCATGTAAATGATTTAACTTGGCTTTCGTACCCTTGAATCCATAGGAAACTTTGTATAAATGTAGTAGTATAATAATCAACCGAGTTTTTACATCAACAGGTCTGTCACTTACGTGTGGTGCCCATGCGTGAGGTCCCACACTTCAGTGAGCACAAGTCACGTGCAATAGGTACGCAAACTCCCAGCCATTTTCTTTGTCAAGAGAAGACGCATCAGGATGCGTATTGGAAGTATGTGGGTCCTTCTGGATCCTTCGGTTGTCCTCTCACAAAAAAAACAAATCTCTCTCATTCTCGGCCTCGCTCGACTCGCTGCTCTCGTCGCTTCCGCTCACCGACAAACCCTGCACAAAACAACATCATCACCCGAAAAAGGGGAGACACCATAATTCTCTCCCTTCTTCTCTCCTTCCGAGTGATCCCTTCTTCCTCCGAGTTTCACTCGACGGGCAAACACACATGTGCTACATAGTAATAATAAAAAAGTAGAAAAATCGACCTACGAATCTATGATTAAATAGGTTAAACTAGGGTTTTGCCCACTACTACAGATCAAGTTCAAAAATATCCAACTACTAGTTCGATTTTGGGCTACTAATATAAAATTAAAATAAGTTGAACTAGTATTCCTCTAAAAAATCATTTTGGTATGCATTGTTTGATACTTTTCATAGCTATAGTGCATCACAAATTTATGATTTCATGCTTTGCTTTGCCAATTTCGATTTTTTCTAACCACCTTCTCTTTGATTTCAAATTTAGGTCAAACTATCGATGCCTACTATGTGTTCTACTTGAATTGGATGCAGCGTGCGCACATGTTTTGCCATTGTTCTGGGCTTCCACACATCTTTGGGGCATCCAAGTATTTAAGTTACCTTGTTTTTTTGAATTGTAATTCATACCCTTCCTCCCAATTTTTATGCCCATTTGAATCTTGGTCAAATCCTAAGTTTGACCAAGATTTGAACAAGTTTAAAACATGAAAATGAAAAGGTAAGCCTGAATCCTTCTTAGTCACTCAAAAATGAGAAGCTTTTGGGAGTTTTTTGAAATTTCCATGTTTGAAACCCAAAACCACTTCTCTTCATGCTTGACTTCATAAGACAGAGTTTAGGGTTAGGGGGTAGATACATGATTTGTCTAGTTTGTTGTTTAGACCTTGTTTATCAACTTGAATGCTTACTATATGACATAATAATACTATGTGCTTTGGTTTTCATTTTTTTTGATTTTTTCTGAATTTTTATGCCCATTTGATCTTGGTCAAATCCTAGGCTTAACCAATATTTAAACAAGTTTAAAACATGAAAATGAAAAGGTAAGCCTGTATCCTTCTTAGTCACTCCAAAATGAAGCTTTTGGGAAGGTTTTTGAAATTTCCATGTTTGAAATCCAAAACGACTTCTCTTCGTGCTTGACTTCATAAGACAAAGTTTAGGGCTAGGGGTAGAAACATGATTTTTCTGGTTTGAATATGTCTAGACCTTGTTTACCAACTTGAGTGCTTACTATATGACATAAGAAGGCTATATGCTTTGGTTTTTCATTTTTTTTTTGAAATTTTATGCCCATTTGAATCTTGATCAAATCCTAGGTACGGTTTGACCAAGATTTGAACAATTTTAAAACATGAAAATAAAAGGTAAGCCCGACCTGGATCCTTTAGTCACTCTAAAATGAAGCTTTTGGGGGTTCTTGAAATTTCCAAGTTTGAAACCCAAAACCACTTCTCTTCATGCTTGAGACAGAGTTTAGGGTTAGGGGTAGATACATGATTTTTCTTGTTTGAATATATCTAGACCTTGTTTATATCAACTTTAATGCTAACTATATGACATAAGAAAACTATGTGCTTTGGTTTTTAATTTTTCTGATTTTTTTATTTTGATGCACATTTGAATCTTTGTCAAATCCTAGGTTTGACCAAGATTTAAACAAGTATAAAACATGAAAATGAAAAGGGGAAGCCTGTATCCTTCTTAGTCACTCTAAAATGAAGTTTTTGGGATGTTCTTGAAATTTTCATGTTTGAAACCCAAAACCACTTCTCTTCATGCTTGACTTCATAAGATAGAGTTTAGGGGCTAGGGGGTAGATACATGATTTGCCTAGGTTTGAATATGCATGTCCAAACCTTGTTTATCAACTTGAATGCTTACTATATGACATAAGAAGACTATATGCTTTTGTTTTTCATTTTTCTGATTTTTTTAAAATTTTATGCCCATTTGAATCTTTTGGTCAAATCCTTGGTTTAATTTGACACGGATTTAAACAAGTTTAAAATATGAAAATGAAAAGGTGGTAAGCAGGCATGGATCCTTCTTATATATATTAGTCACTCTAAAATGAAGCTTTTGGGAGGTTTTTGAAATTTCCATGTTTGAAACCCAAAACCACTTCTCTTCATGTTGTTGACTTCATAAGATAGAGTTTAGGGGTTAGGGGTATAGATACATGATTTGTCTTGTTTGAATATGTGTCTAGACCTTGTTTATCAACTTTAATGCTTACTATATGACATAAGAACACTATGTGCTTTAATTTGGTTTTTAATTTTTTTAAATTTTGATGCACATTTTGAATCTTGGTCAAATCCTAGGTTTGACCGAGATTTGAACAAGTTTAAAACAAGAAAATAAAAGGTAAGCCCGCCAGACTGGATCCTTTCTTAGTCACTCTATAATGAAGCTTTTAGGGGGTTGTTGAAAATGTAAGCATGTATCCTTCTTAGTACGTCACACCAATGAAGCTTTTGGGAGGGTTTTTGAAATGTCCATGTTTGAAACCCAAAACGACTTCTCTTCGTGCTTGACTTCATAATTAAGACAAAGTTTAGGGTTAGGGGTAGATACATGATTTTTCTGGTTTGAATATGTCTAGACTTTGTTTATCAACTAGCTTGAGTGCTTACTATATGGCATATATAAGAAGCTAGGCTATGTGCTTTGGTTTTTCATTTTTTTGAATTTTTATGCCCATTTGAATCTTGGTCAAATCCTAGGTACGTACGGTTTGACCAAGATTTGAACATGTTTAAAACATGAAAATAAAAGGTAAGCATGGATCCTTCTTAGTCACTCTAAAATGAAGCTTTTGGGAGGTTTTTGAAATTTCCATGTTTGAAACCCAAAACCACTTCTCTTCATGCTTGGCTTCGTAAGATAGAGTTTAGGGTTTGGGGTAGATACGTACATGATTTTTCTAAGTATTTTTACGCCCATTTGAATCTTCGTCAAATCCTAAGTTTGACCAAGATTTGAACAAGTTTAAAAACATGAAAATGAAAAGGGTAAGCCTGGATCCTTGTTTAGGGGGTAGAGATACATGATTTTTGTGGTTTGAATATGGCAGACCTTGTTTATCACCTTGATATATGACATAGGAAGACGGTGTGCTTTTGTTTTTCTTTTTTTTGAATTTTTATGCCCATTTGAATCTTGGTCAAGTCATAGGTTTGACCAAGATTTAAACATGTTTAAAACATGAAAATGAAAAAGTAAGCCTGGATCCTTCTTAGTCACTCCAAAATGTACCAATTGATAAATGAGTTAACTTGGCTTCATGGAAAAAATAATGTCATGTAAATGATTTAACTTGGCTTTCGTACCCTTGAATCCATAGGAAACTTTGTATAAATGTAGTAGTATAATAATCAACCGAGTTTTTACATCAACAGGTCTGTCACTTACGTGTGGTGCCCATGCGTGAGGTCCCACACTTCAGTGAGCACAAGTCACGTGCAATAGGTACGCAAACTCCCAGCCATTTTCTTTGTCAAGAGAAGACGCATCAGGATGCGTATTGGAAGTATGTGGGTCCTGGATCCTTCGGTTGTCCCTCTCACAAAAAAACAAATCTCTCTCATTCTCGGCCTCGCTCGACTCGCTCGCTCGCTCGCTCGCTCCTGCTCACTGACAAACCCTGCACAAAAGTCAACATCATCCGAAAAAGGGGAGACACCATAATTCTCTCCCTTCTTCTCTCCTTCCGAGTGATCCCTCTTCCTCCGAGTTTCACTCGACGGGCAAACACACATGTGCTGCATAGTAATAATAAAAAAGTAGAAAAATCGACCTACGAATCTATGATTAAATAGGTTAAACTACCTTCTCTTTGATTTCAAATTTAGGTCAAACTATCGATGCCTACTATGTGTTCTACTTGAATTGGATGCAGCGTGCGCACATGTTTTGCCATTGTTCTGGGCTTCCACACATCTTTGGGGCATCCAAGTATTTAAGTTACCTTGTTTTTTTGAATTGTAATTCATACCCTTCCTCCCAATTTTTATGCCCATTTGAATCTTGGTCAAATCCTAAGTTTGACCAAGATTTGAACAAGTTTAAAACATGAAAATGAAAAGGTAAGCCTGAATCCTTCTTAGTCACTCAAAAATGAGAAGCTTTTGGGAGGTTTTTGAAATTTCCATGTTTGAAACCCAAAACCACTTCTCTTCATGCTTGGCTTCGTAAGATAGAGTTTAGGGTTTGGGGTAGATACGTACATGATTTTTCTAAGTATTTTTACGCCCATTTGAATCTTCGTCAAATCCTAAGTTTGACCAAGATTTGAACAAGTTTAAAAACATGAAAATGAAAAGGGTAAGCCTGGATCCTTGTTTAGGGTTAGGGGGTAGATACATGATTTTTGTGGTTTGAATATGTCAGACCTTGTTTATCACCTTGATATATGACATAGGAAGACGGTGTGCTTTTGTTTTTCTTTTTTTTGAATTTTTATGCCCATTTGAATCTTGGTCAAGTCATAGGTTTGACCAAGATTTAAACATGTTTAAAACATGAAAATGAAAAGTAAGCCTGGATCCTTCTTAGTCACTCCAAAATGTACCAATTGATAAATGAGTTAACTTGGCTTCATGGAAAAAATAATGTCATGTAAATGATTTAACTTGGCTTTCGTACCCTTGAATCCATAGGAAACTTTGTATAAATGTAGTAGTATAATAATCAACCGAGTTTTTACACCAACAGGTCTGTCACTTACGTGTGGTGCCTGATGGCGTGTAACTCACACGTTCGTTGGGAACCCCAAGAGGAAGGTATGATGCGCACAGCAGCAAGTTTTCCCTCAGAAAGAAACCAAGGTTTATCGAACCAGGAGGAGCCAAGAAGCACGTGAAGGTTGATGGCGGGATGTAGTGCGGCGCAACACCAGGGATTCCGGCGCCAACGTGGAACCTGCACAACACAACCAAAGTACTTTGCCCCAACGAAACAGTGAGGTTGTCAATCTCACCGGCTTGCTGTAACAAAGGATTAACCGTATTGTGTGGAAGATGATTGTTTGCAAGAAAACAGTAAAACAAGTATTGCAGTAGATTGTATGCGATGTAAAGAATAGGACCGGGGTCCACAGTTCACTAGAGGTGTCTCTCCCATAAGATAAAAGCATGTTGGGTGAACAAATTACAGTCGGGCAATTGAAAAATAGAAAAGGGCATAACAATGCATATACATGATATGATAAATATAGTGAGATTTAATTGGGCATTACGACAAAGTACATAGACCGCCATCCAACTGCATCTATGCCTAAAAACTCCACCTTCAGGTTATCATCCGAACCCCATTCAGTATTAAGTTGCAAGCAACAGACAATTGCATTAAGTATGGTGCGTAATGTAATCGACAACTACATCCTTAGACATAGAATCAATGTTTTATCCCTAGTGGCAACAGCACATCACAACCTTAGAACTTTCTGTCACTGTCCCAGGTGTCAATGAAGGCATGAACCCACTATCGAGCATAAATACTCCCTCTTGGAGTTAAGAGTAAAAACTTGGCCAGAGCCTCTACTAATAACGGAGAGCGTGCAAGATCATAAACAACACATAAACAATAGATTGATAATCACCATAACATAGTATTCTCTATTCATCGGATCCCGACAAACACAACATATAGAATTACAGATAGATGATCTTGATCATGTTAGGCAGCTCACAAGATCCAACAATGAAGCACAATTAGGAGAAGACGACCATCTAGCTACTGCTATGGACCCATAGTCCAGGGTGAACTACTCACTCATCACTCCGGAGGCGATCATGGCGATGAAGAGTCCTCCGGGAGATGAATCCCCTCTCCGGGGTGCCGGAGGCGATCTCCTGAATCCCCGAGATGGGATTCGCGGCGGCGGCGTCTCCGGAAGGTTTTCCGTATCGTGGCTCTCGGTGCTGGGGGTTTCGCGACGGAGGCTTAAGTAGGCGAAAGGGCAGCCTCGGAGGGGTGGTGGGGCCAGACACTAGGGCGGCGCGGCCAGGGCTTGGGCCGCGCCGCCACCTGTGGGCCCCACGTGGCCCCTCTCTGACGGCTCTCGGGTGTTCTGGATGCTTCCGGGCAAAATAGGAACCTGGGCGTTGATTTCGTCCAATTCCGAGAATATTTCCTTACTAGGATTTCTGAAACCAAAAACAGCAGAAAACAACAACTGGCTCTTCGGCATCTTGTTAATAGGTTAGTTTCAGAAAATGCATAAATACGACATATAATGTGCATAAAACATGTAGATATCATCAATAATGTAGCATGGAACATAAGAAATTATCGATACGTTGGAGACGTATCAGCATCCCCAAGCTTAGTTCTGCTCGTCCCGAGCAGGTAAAACGATAACAAAGATAATTTCTGAAGTGACATGCCATCATAATCTTGATCATACTATTTGTAAACATATGTAATGAATGCAGCGATCAAAACAATGGTAATGACATGAGTAAACAAGTGAATCATAAAGCAAAGACTTTTCATGAATAGTACTTCAAGACAAGCATCAATAAGTCTTGCATAAGAGTTAACTCATAAAGCAATAAATCAAAGTAAAGGTATTGAAGCAACACAAAGGAAGATTAAGTTTCAGCGGTTGCTTTCAACTTATAACATGTATATCTCATGGATATTGTCAACATAGAGTAATATAACAAGTGCAATATGCAAGTATGTAGGAATCAATGCACAGTTCACACAAGTGTTTGCTTCTTAAGGTGGAGAGAGATAGGTGAACCGACTCAACAATAAAAGTAAAAGAAAGGTCCTTCAAAGAGGAAAGCATCGATTGCTGTATTTGTGCTAGAGCTTTTATTTTGAAAACATGAAACAATTTTGTCAACGGTAGTAATAAAGCATATGAGTTATGTAAATTATATCTTACAAGTTGCAAGCCTCATGCATAGTATACTAATAGTGCCCGCACCTTGTCCTACTTAGCTTGGACTACCGGATCTTCGCAATGCACATGTTTCAACCAAGTGTCACAAAGGGGTACCTCCATGCCGCCTGTACAAAGGTCTAAGGAGAAAGCTCGCATTTTGGATTTCTCGCTTTTGATTATTCTCAACTTAGACATCCATACCGGGACAACATGGACAACAGATAATGGACTCCTCTTTAATGCATAAGCATGTAGCAACAATTATTATTCTCATATGAGATTGAGGATATATGTCCAAACTGAAACTTCCACCATGATTCATGGCTTTAGTTAGCGGCCCAATGTTCTTCTCTAACAATATGCATGCTCCAACCATTAAGGTGGTAGATCCCTCTTACTTCAGACAAGACGGACATGCATAGCAACTCACATGATATTCAACAAAGAATAGTTGATGGCGTCCCCAGAAGCATGGTTATCGCACAACAAGCAACTTAATAAGAGATAAAGTGCATAAGTACATATTCAATACTACGATAGTTTTTAAGGCTATTTTGTCCCATGAGCTATATATTGCAAAGGTGAATGATGGAATTTTAAAGGTAGCACTCAAGCAATTTACTTTGGAATGGCGGAGAAATACCATGTAGTAGGTAGGTATGGTGGACACAAATGGCATAGTGGTTGGCTCAAGGATTTTGGATGCATGAGAAGTATTCCCTCTCGATACAAGGTTTAGGCTAGCAAGGTTATTTGAAGCAAACTCAAGGATGAACCGGTGCAGCAAAACTCACATAAAAGACATATTGTAAACATTATAAGACTCTACACCGTCTTCCTTGTTGTTCAAAACTCAATACTAGATATTATCTAGACCTTAGAGAGACCAAATATGCAAACCAAATTTTAGCAAGCTCTATGTATTTCTTCATTAATGGGTGCAAAGTATATGATGCAAGAGCTTAAACATGAGCACAACAATTGCCAAGTATCACATTATCCAAGACATTTTAGAATTACTACATGTAGCATTTCCCAATTCCAACCATATAACAATTTAACGAAGAAGAAACTTCGCCATGAATATTATGAGTAAAGCCTAAGGACATATTTGTCCATATGCAACAGCGGAGCGTGTCTCTCTCCCACAAGGTGAATGCTAGGATCCATTTTATTCAAACAAAAACAAAAACAAAAACAAACCGATGCTCCAAGTAAAGAACACAAGATGTGACTGAATAAAAATATAGTTTCAGGGGAGGAACCTGATGATGTTGTCGATGAAGAAGGGGATGCCTTGGGCATCCCCAAGCTTAGACGCTTGAGTCTTCTTAAAATATGCAGGGGTGAACCACGGGGGCATCCCCAAGCTTAGAGCTTTCACTCCTCTTGATCATAGTATATCATACTCCTCTCTTGACCCTTGAAAACTTCCTTCACACCAAACTTCAAGCAAACTCATTAGAGGGTTAGTGCACAATTAATAATTCACATATTCAGAGGTGACACAATCATTCTTAACACTTCTGGACATTGCATAAAGCTACTGGACATTAATGGATCAAAGAAATTCATCCAACATAGCAAATACGGCAATGCGAAATAAAAGGCAGAATCTGTCAAAAACAGAACAGTCCGTAAAGACGAATTTTAAAATGGCACCAGACTTGCTCAAATGGAAAAACTCAAAAGTAATGAAAGTTGCGTACATATCTGAGGATCACGCTCGTAAATTGGCAGATTTTTTCGAATTTTCTACAGAGACTTGTGCCCAGATTCGTGACAGACAGCAATGCTGTTTCTGCGCAGCGATCCCAAATATAACATCAACTTTAACATAGAAACTTTACTTGGCACAAAAACATGATAAGGAGAGGTTGCTACAGTAGTAAACAACTTCCAAGACTCAAATATAAAACAAAGTACTGTAGTAAAAACATGGGTTGTCTCCCATAAGCGCTTTTCTTTAACGCCTTTCAGCTAGGCGCAGAAAGTGCAAATCAAGTAACATCAAGAGTAGAAGCATCAACATCATAACTTGTTCTAATAATAGAATCAAAAGGAAACTTCATTCTCTTTCTAGGGAAATGTTCCATACCTTTCTTGAGAGGAAATTGATATTTAATATTACCTTCCCTCATATCAATAACAGCACCAACGGTTCAAAGAAAAGGTCTTCCCAAAACAATAGGACAAGATGCATTGCATTCGATATCCAAGACAACAAAATCAACGGGGACAAGGTTATTGTTAACCGTAATGCGTACATTATCAATCCTCCCCAAAGGTTTCTTTTTAACATTATCGGCAAGATTAACATCCAAATAACAATTCTTCAATGGTGGCAAGTCAAGCATATCATAAATCTTTTTAGGCATAACAGAAATACTTGCACCAAGATCACATAAAGCATTACATTCAAAGTCATTGAATTTCATTTTAATGATGGGCTCCCAACCATCTTCTAACTTTCTAGGAATAGAAGTTTCAAGTTTTAGTTTCTCTTCTCTAGCTTTTATGAGAGCATTTGTAATATGTTTTGTAAAGGCTAAATTTATAGCACTAGCATTAGGACTTTTAGCAAGTTTTTGTAAGAACTTTATAACTTCAGAGATGTGACAATCATCAAAGTCTAAATCATTATGAGCTACAGCAATGGGATCATTGTCCCCAAGATTGGAAAAAATTTCAGCAGTTTTATCACAAGCAGTTTCAGCAGTTTTAGCAATTTCAGGCAGTTTTGTACGCTTTGCACTAGGAGTAGAAACATTGCCAACACCAATTATTTTACCATTGATAGTAGGAGGTGCAGCAACATGTGAATCATTATCATTATTAATGGTGGTAATAGTCCAAACTTTAGCTACATTATTCTCTTTAGCTAGTTTTTCATTTTCTTCTCTATCCCACCTAGCACGCAATTCAGCCATTAATCTTATATTCTCATTAATTCTAACTTGGATGGCATTTGATGTAGTAGTAATCTTATTATCAATATCATTATTAGGCATAACTTTCAATTTTAATAGATCAACATCAGAGGCAAGTCTATCAACTCTAGAAGCAAGAATATCAATTTTATCAAGTTTTTCCTCAACAGATTTGTTAAAAGCAGTTTGTGTACTAATAAATTCTTTAAGCATGGCTTCAAGACCAGAGGGTACACTCCTATTATTGTTGTAAGAATTCCCATAAGAATTACCATAACCATTACCATTAGCAGAAGGATATGGCCTATAGTTATTACCAGAGTTGTTCCTATAAGCATTGTTGTTGAAATTATTGTTTTTAATGAAATTCACATCAACATTTTCTTCTTGAGCAACCAATGAAGCTAAAGGAACATTATTAGGATCAACATTAGATCTACCATTCACAAGCATAGACATAATCACATCAATCTTATCACTCAAGGAAGAGGTTTCTTCAACAGAATTTACCTTCTTACCTTGTGGAGCTCTTTCCGTGTGCCATTCAGAGTAATTTATCATCATATCATCAAGAAGTTTTGTAGCCGCCCCCAAAGTGATGGACATAAAGGTACCTCCAGCATCTGAATCCAATAAATTCCGCGAAGAAAAATTTAGTCCTGCATAGAAGGTTTGGATGATCATCCAAGTAGTCAGTCCATGGGTTGGGCAATTCTTTACCAAAGTTTTCATTCTCTCCCATGCTTGAGCAACATGTTCAGTATCTAATTGCTTAAAATTCATTATGCTACTTCTCAAAGATATAATTTTAGCGGGAGGATAATATCTACCAATAAAAGCATCCTTACATTTAGTCCATGAATCAATACTATTCTTAGGCAAAGATAGCAACCAATCTTTAGCTCTTCCTCTTAATGAGAAAGGAAACAATTTCAATTTAATAATATCACCATCTACATCCTTGTATTTTTGCATTTCACATAGTTCAACAAAATTATTAAGATGGGCAGCAGCATCATCAGAACTAACACCAGAAAATTGATCTCTCATAACAAGGTTTAGTAAAGCAGGTTTAATTTCAAAGAATTCTGCTGTAGTAGCAGGTGGAGCAATAGGTGTGCATAGGAAATCATTATTATTTGTGGTTGTGAAATCACACAACTTAGTATTTTCAGGGGTATTCATTTTAGCAATAGTAAATAAAACAAACTAGATAAAGTAAATGCAAGCTAATTTTTTTGTGTTTTTGATATAGAGAGCAAGACAGTAAATAAAGTAAAACTAGCAACTAATTTTTTTGTGTTTTGTTTAGGTGCAGCAAACAAAGTAGTAAATAAAATAAAGCAAGACAAAAACAAAGTAAAGAGATTGAGAAGTGGAGACTCCCCTTGCAGCGTGTCTTGATCTCCCCGGCAACGGCGCCAGAAAAAGAGCTTGATGGCGTGTAACTCACACGTTCGTTGGGAACCCCAAGAGGAAGGTATGATGCGCACAGCAGCAAGTTTTCCCTCAGAAAGAAACCAAGGTTTATCGAACCAGGAGGAGCCAAGAAGCACGTTGAAGGTTGATGGCGGCGGGATGTAGTGCGGCGCAACACCAGGGATTCCGGCGCCAACGTGGAACCTGCACAACACAACCAAAGTACTTTGCCCCAACGAAACAGTGAGGTTGTCAATCTCACCGGCTTGCTGTAACAAAGGATTAACCGTATTGTGTGGAAGATGATTGTTTGCAAGAAAACAGTAAAACAAGTATTGCAGTAGATTGTATGCGATGTAAAGAATAGGACCGGGGTCCACAGTTCACTAGAGGTGTCTCTCCCATAAGATAAAAGCATGTTGGGTGAACAAATTACAGTCGGGCAATTGACAAATAGAAAAGGGCATAACAATGCATATACATGATATGATAAATATAGTGAGATTTAATTGGGCATTACGACAAAGTACATAGACCGCCATCCAACTGCATCTATGCCTAAAAAGTCCACCTTCAGGTTATCATCCGAACCCCATTCAGTATTAAGTTGCAAGCAACAGACAATTGCATTAAGTATGGTGCGTAATGTAATCGACAACTACATCCTTAGACATAGAATCAATGTTTTATCCCTAGTGGCAACAGCACATCACAACCTTAGAACTTTCTGTCACTGTCCCAGGTGTCAATGAAGGCATGAACCCACTATCGAGCATAAATACTCCCTCTTGGAGTTAAGAGTAAAAACTTGGCCAGAGCCTCTACTAATAACGGAGAGCATGCAAGATCATAAACAACACATAAACAATAGATTGATAATCACCATAACATAGTATTCTCTATTCATCGGATCCCGACAAACACAACATATAGAATTACAGATAGATGATCTTGATCATGTTAGGCAGCTCACAAGATCCAACAATGAAGCACAATTAGGAGAAGACGACCATCTAGCTACTGCTATGGACCCATAGTCCAGGGGTGAACTACTCACTCATCACTCGGGAGGCGATCATGGCGATGAAGAGTCCTCCGGGAGATGAATCTCCTCAGGGTGCCGGAGGCGATCTCCTGAATCCCGAGATGGGATTCGCGGCGGCGGCGTCTCTCGGAAGGTTTTCCGTATCGTGGCTCTCGGTCGGGGGTTTCGCGACGGAGGCTTTAAGTAGGCGAGGGCAGCCTCGGAGGGGGTCTGGGGGGGGACACTAGGCGGGCGCCAGGCTTGGGCCGCGCCGCCACCATGTGTGGACCCCTGGGCCCCTCTCGGCGGCTCTCGGGTGTTCTGGATGCTTCCGGGCAAAATAGGAACCTGGGCGTTGATTTCGTCCAATTCCGAGAATATTTCCTTACTAGGATTTCTGAAACCAAAAACAGCAGAAAACAGCAACTGGCTCTTCGGCATCTTGTTAATAGGTTAGTTCCGAAAATGCATAAATACGACATATAATGTGCATAAAACATGTAGATATCATCAATAATGTAGCATGGAACATAAGAAATTATCGATACGTTGGAGACGTATCAGTGCCCATGCGTGAGGTCCCACACTTCAGTGAGCACAAGTCACGTGCAATAGGTACGCAAACTCCCAGCCATTTTCTTTGTCAAGAGAAGACGCATCAGGATGCATATTGGAAGTATGTGGGTCCTTCTGGATCCTTCGGTTGTCCCTCTCACAAAAAAACAAATCTCTCTCATTCTCGGCCTCGCTCGACTCGCTCGCTCGCTCGCTCCTGCTCACTGACAAACCCTTCACAAAAGTCAACATCATCACCCGAAAAAGGAGACACCATAATTCTCTCCCTTCTTCTCTCCTTCCGAGTGATCCCTCTTCCTCCGAGTTTCACTCGACGGGCAAACACACATGTGCTGCATAGTAATAATAAAAAAGTAGAAAAATCGACCTACGAATCTATGATTAAATAGGTTAAACTAGGGTTTTTCCCACTACTACAGATCAAGTTCAAAAATATCCAACTACTAGTTCGATTTTGGGCTACTAATATAAAATTAAAATAAGTTGAACTAGTATTCCTCTAAAAAATCATTTTGGTATGCATTGTTTGATACTTTTCATAGCTATAGTGCATCACAAATTTATGATTTCATGCTTTGCTTTGCCAATTTCGATTTTTTCTAACCACCTTCTCTTTGATTTCAAATTTAGGTCAAACTATCGATGCCTACTATGTGTTCTACTTGAATTGGATGCAGCGTGCGCACATGTTTTGCCATTGTTCTGGGCTTCCACACATCTTTGGGGCATCCAAGTATTTAAGTTACCTTGTTTTTTTGAATTGTAATTCATACCCTTCCTCCCAATTTTTATGCCCATTTGAATCTTGGTCAAATCCTAAGTTTGACCAAGATTTGAACAAGTTTAAAACATGAAAATGAAAAGGTAAGCCTGAATCCTTCTTAGTCACTCAAAAATGAGAAGCTTTTGGGAGTTTTTTGAAATTTCCATGTTTGAAACCCAAAACCACTTCTCTTCATGCTTGACTTCATAAGACAGAGTTTAGGGTTAGGGGGTAGATACATGATTTGTCTAGTTTGTTGTTTAGACCTTGTTTATCAACTTGAATGCTTACTATATGACATAATAATACTATGTGCTTTGGTTTTCATTTTTTTGATTTTTTTTGAATTTTTATGCCCATTTGATCTTGGTCAAATCCTAGGCTTAACCAATATTTAAACAAGTTTAAACATGAAAATGAAAAGGTAAGCCTGTATCCTTCTTAGTCACTCCAAAATGAAGCTTTTGGGAAGATTTTTGAAATTTCCATGTTTGAAATCCAAAACGACTTCTCTTCGTGCTTGACTTCATAAGACAAAGTTTAGGGCTAGGGGTAGAAACATGATTTTTCTGGTTTGAATATGTCTAGACCTTGTTTACCAACTTGAGTGATTACTATATGACATAAGAAGGCTATATGCTTTGGTTTTTCATTTTTTTTGAAATTTTATGCCCATTTGAATCTTGATCAAATCCTAGGTACGGTTTGACCAAGATTTGAACAATTTTAAAACATGAAAATAAAAGGTAAGCCCGACCTGGATCCTTTAGTCACTCTAAAATGAAGCTTTTGGGGGTTCTTGAAATTTCCAAGTTTGAAACCCAAAACCACTTCTCTTCATGCTTGACTACATAAGACAGAGTTTAGGGTTAGGGGTAGATACATGATTTTTCTTGTTTGAATATATCTAGACCTTGTTTATATCAACTTTAATGCTAACTATATGACATAAGAAAACTATGTGCTTTGGTTTTTAATTTTTCTGATTTTTTTATTTTGATGCACATTTGAATCTTTGTCAAATCCTAGGTTTGACCAAGATTTAAACAAGTATAAAACATGAAAAAAAAGGGGAAGCCTGTATCCTTTCTTAGTCACTCTAAAATGAAGTTTTTGGGATGTTCTTGAAATTTTCATGTTTGAAACCCAAAACCACTTCTCTTCATGCTTGACTTCATAAGATAGAGTTTAGGGGCTAGGGGATAGATACATGATTTGCCTAGGTTTGAATATGCATGTCCAAACCTTGTTTATCAACTTGAATGCTTACTATATGACATAAGAAGACTATATGCTTTTGTTTTTCATTTTTCTGATTTTTTTAAAATTTTATGCCCATTTGAATCTTTTGGTCAAATCCTTGGTTTAATTTGACACGGATTTAAAAAAGTTTAAAATATGAAAATGAAAAGGTGGTAAGCAGGCATGGATCCTTCTTATATATATTAGTCACTCTAAAATGAAGCTTTTGGGAGGTTTTTGAAATTTCCATGTTTGAAACCCAAAACCACTTCTCTTCATGTTGTTGACTTCATAAGATAGAGTTTAGGGGTTAGGGGTATAGATACATGATTTGTCTTGTTTGAATATGTGTCTAGACCTTGTTTATCAACTTTAATGCTTACTATATGACATAAGAACACTATGTGCTTTAATTTGGTTTTTAATTTTTTTTAATTTTGATGCACATTTTGAATCTTGGTCAAATCCTAGGTTTGACCGAGATTTGAACAAGTTTAAAACAAGAAAATAAAAGGTAAGCCCGCCAGACTGGATCCTTCTTAGTCACTCTATAATGAAGCTTTTAGGGGGGTTGTTGAAAATGTAAGCATGTATCCTTCTTAGTACGTCACACCACAATGCTTTTGGGAGGGTTTTTGAAATGTCCATGTTTGAAACCCAAAACGACTTCTCTTCGTGCTTGACTTCATAATTAAGACAAAGTTTAGGGTTAGGGGTAGATACATGATTTTTCTGGTTTGAATATGTCTAGACTTTGTTTATCAACTAGCTTGAGTGCTTACTATATGGCATATATAAGAAGCTAGGCTATGTGCTTTGGTTTTTCATTTTTTTTTGAATTTTTATGCCCATTTGAATCTTGGTCAAAACCTAGGTATGTACGGTTTGACCAAGATTTGAACATGTTTAAAACATGAAAATAAAAGGTAAGCATGGATCCTTCTTAGTCACTCTAAAATGAAGCTTTTGGGAGGTTTTTGAAATTTCCATGTTTGAAACCCAAAACCACTTCTCTTCATGCTTGGCTTCGTAAGATAGAGTTTAGGGTTTGGGGTAGATACATACATGATTTTTCTAAGTATTTTTACGCCCATTTGAATCTTCGTCAAATCCTAAGTTTGACCAAGATTTGAACAAGTTTAAAAACATGAAAATGAAAAGGGTAAGCCTGGATCCTTGTTTAGGGTTAGGGGGTAGATACATGATTTTTGTGGTTTGAATATGTCAGACCTTGTTTATCACCTTGATATATGACATAGGAAGACGGTGTGCTTTTGTTTTTCTTTTTTTTGAATTTTTATGCCCATTTGAATCTTGGTCAAGTCATAGGTTTGACCAAGATTTAAACATGTTTAAAACATGAAAATGAAAAAGTAAGCCTGGATCCTTCTTAGTCACTCCAAAATGTACCAATTGATAAATGAGTTAACTTGGCTTCATGGAAAAAAATAATGTCATGTAAATGATTTAACTTGGCTTTCGTACCCTTGAATCCATAGGAAACTTTGTATAAATGTAGTAGTATAATAATCAACCGAGTTTTTACATCAACAGGTCTGTCACTTACGTGTGGTGCCCATGCGTGAGGTCCCACACTTCAGTGAGCACAAGTCACGTGCAATAGGTACGCAAACTCCCAGCCATTTTCTTTGTCAAGAGAAGACGCATCAGGATGCGTATTGGAAGTATGTGGGTCCTTCTGGATCCTTCGGTTGTCCCTCTCACAAAAAAACAAATCTCTCTCATTCTCGGCCTCGCTCGACTCGCTCGCTCGCTCCTGCTCACTGACAAACCCTGCACAATAGTCAACATCATCACCCGAAAAAGGGGAGACACCATAATTCTCTCCCTTCTTCTCTCCTTCCGAGTGATCCCTCTTCCTCCGAGTTTCACTCGACGGGCAAACACACATGTGCTGCATAGTAATAATAAAAAAGTAGAAAAATCGACCTACGAATCTATGATTAAATAGGTTAAACTAGGGTTTTGCCCACTACTACAGATCAAGTTCAAAAATATCCAACTACTAGTTCGATTTTGGGCTACTAATATAAAATTAAAATAAGTTGAACTAGTATTCCTCTAAAAAATCATTTTGGTATGCATTGTTTGATACTTTTCATAGCTATAGTGCATCACAAATTTATGATTTCATGCTTTGCTTTGCCAATTTCGATTTTTTCTAACCACCTTCTCTTTGATTTCAAATTTAGGTCAAACTATCGATGCCTACTATGTGTTCTACTTGAATTGGATGCAGCGTGCGCACATGTTTTGCCATTGTTCTGGGCTTCCACACATCTTTGGGGCATCCAAGTATTTAAGTTACCTTGTTTTTTTGAATTGTAATTCATACCCTTCCTCCCAATTTTTATGCCCATTTGAATCTTGGTCAAATCCTAAGTTTGACCAAGATTTGAACAAGTTTAAAACATGAAAATGAAAAGGTAAGCCTGAATCCTTCTTAGTCACTCTAAAATGAGAAGATTTTGGGAGTTTTTTGAAATTTCCATGTTTGAAACCCAAAACCACACCTCTTCATGCTTGACTTCATAATAGAGAGTTTAGGGTTAGGGGTAGATACATGATTTGTCTAGTTTGTTGTTTAGACCTTGTTTATCAACTTGAATGCTTACTATATATATGACATAATAATACTATGTGCTTTGGTTTTCATTTTTTTTTTTTTTCTGAATTTTTATGCCCATTTGATCTTGGTCAAATCCTAGGCTTAACCAATATTTAAACAAGTTTAAAACATGAAAATGAAAAGGTAAGCCTGTATCCTTCTTAGTCACTCCAAAATGAAGCTTTTGGGAAGGTATTTGAAATTTCCATGTTTGAAATCCAAAACGACTTCTCTTCGTGCTTGACTTCATAAGACAAAGTTTAGGGCTAGGGGTAGAAACATGATTTTCCTGGTTTGAATATGTCTAGACCTTGTTTACCAACTTGAGTGCTTACTATATGACATAAGAAGGCTATATGCTTTGGTTTTTCATTTTTTTTGAAATTTTATGCCCATTTGAATCTTGATCAAATCCTAGGTACGGTTTGACCAAGATTTGAACAATTTTAAAACATGAAAATAAAAGGTAAGCCCGACCTGGATCCTTTAGTCACTCTAAAATGAAGCTTTTGGGGGTTCTTGAAATTTCCAAGTTTGAAACCCAAAACCACTTCTCTTCATGCTTGACTACATAAGACAGAGTTTAGGGTTAGGGGTAGATACATGATTTTTCTTGTTTGAATATATCTAGACCTTGTTTATATCAACTTTAATGCTAACTATATGACATAAGAAAACTATGTGCTTTGGTTTTTAATTTTTCTGATTTTTTTATTTTGATGCACATTTGAATCTTTGTCAAATCCTAGGTTTGACCAAGATTTAAACAAGTATAAAACATGAAAATGAAAAGGGGAAGCCTGTATCCTTCTTAGTCACTCTAAAATGAAGTTTTTGGGATGTTCTTGAAATTTTCATGTTTGAAACCCAAAACCACTTCTCTTCATGCTTGACTTCATAAGATAGAGTTTAGGGGCTAGGGGGTAGATACATGATTTGCCTAGGTTTGAATATGCATGTCCAAACCTTGTTTATCAACTTGAATGCTTACTATATGACATAAGAAGACTATATGCTTTTGTTTTTCATTTTTCTGATTTTTTTTTAAAATTTTATGCCCATTTGAATCTTTTGGTCAAATCCTTGGTTTAATTTGACACGGATTTAAACAAGTTTAAAATATGAAAATGAAAAGGTGGTAAGCAGGCATGGATCCTTCTTATATATATTAGTCACTCTAAAATGAAGCTTTTGGGAGGTTTTTGAAATTTCCATGTTTGAAACCCAAAACCACTTCTCTTCATGTTGTTGACTTCATAAGATAGAGTTTAGGGGTTAGGGGTATAGATACATGATTTGTCTTGTTTGAATATGTGTCTAGACCTTGTTTATCAACTTTAATGCTTACTATATGACATAAGAACACTATGTGCTTTAATTTGGTTTTTAATTTTTATATTTTTTTGAATTTTGATGCACATTTTGAATCTTGGTCAAATCCTAGGTTTGACCGAGATTTGAACAAGTTTAAAACAAGAAAATAAAAGGTAAGCCCGCCAGACTGGATCCTTCTTAGTCACTCTATAATGAAGCTTTTAGGGGGGTTGTTGAAAATGTAAGCATGTATCCTTCTTAGTATGTCACACCACAATGAAGCTTTTGGGAGGGTTTTTGAAATGTCCATGTTTGAAACCCAAAACGACTTCTCTTCGTGCTTGACTTCATAATTAAGACAAAGTTTAGGGTTAGGGGTAGATACATGATTTTTCTGGTTTGAATATGTCTAGACTTTGTTTATCAACTAGCTTGAGTGCTTACTATATGGCATATATAAGAAGCTAGGCTATGTGCTTTGGTTTTTCTTTTTTTTTGAATTTTTATGCCCATTTGAATCTTGGTCAAATCCTAGGTACGTACGGTTTGACCAAGATTTGAACATGTTTAAAACATGAAAATAAAAAGGTAAGCATGGATCCTTCTTAGTCACTCTAAAATGAAGCTTTTGGGAGGTTTTTGAAATTTCCATGTTTGAAACCCAAAACCACTTCTCTTCATGTTGTTGACTTCATAAGATAGAGTTTAGGGGTTAGGGGTATAGATACATGATTTGTCTTGTTTGAATATGTGTCTAGACCTTGTTTATCAACTTTAATGCTTACTATATGACATAAGAACACTATGTGCTTTAATTTGGTTTTTAATTTTTATATTTTTTTGAATTTTGATGCACATTTTGAATCTTGGTCAAATCCTAGGTTTGATCGAGATTTGAACAAGTTTAAAACAAGAAAATAAAAGGTAAGCCCGCCAGACTGGATCCTTCTTAGTCACTCTATAATGAAGCTTTTAGGGGGGTTGTTGAAAATGTAAGCATGTATCCTTCTTAGTACGTCACACCACAATGAAGCTTTTGGGAGGGTTTTTGAAATGTCCATGTTTGAAACCCAAAACGACTTCTCTTCGTGCTTGACTTCATAATTAAGACAAAGTTTAGGGTTAGGGGTAGATACATGATTTTTCTGGTTTGAATATGTCTAGACTTTGTTTATCAACTAGCTTGAGTGCTTACTATATGGCATATATAAGAAGCTAGGCTATGTTCTTTGGTTTTTAATTTTTTTTTGAATTTTTATGCCCATTTGAATCTTGGTCAAATCCTAGGTACGTACGGTTTGACCAAGATTTGAACATGTTTAAAACATGAAAATAAAAGGTAAGCATGGATCCTTCTTAGTCACTCTAAAATGAAGCTTTTGGGAGGTTTTTGAAATTTCCATGTTTGAAACCCAAAACCACTTCTCTTCATGCTTGGCTTCGTAAGATAGAGTTTAGGGTTTGGGGTAGATACGTACATGATTTTTCTAAGTATTTTTACGCCCATTTGAATCTTCGTCAAATCCTAAGTTTGACCAAGATTTGAACAAGTTTAAAAACATGAAAATGAAAAGGGTAAGCCTGGATCCTTGTTTAGGGTTAGGGGGTAGATACATGATTTTTGTGGTTTGAATATGTCAGACCTTGTTTATCACCTTGATATATGACACATGAAGACGGTGTGCTTTTGTTTTTCTTTTTTTGAATTTTTATGCCCATTTGAATCTTGGTCAAGTCATAGGTTTGACCAAGATTTAAACATGTTTAAAACATGAAAATGAAAAAGTAAGCCTGGATCCTTCTTAGTCACTCCAAAATGTACCAATTGATAAATGAGTTAACTTGGCTTCATGGAAAAAAATAATGTCATGTAAATGATTTAACTTGGCTTTCGTACCCTTGAATCCATAGGAAACTTTGTATAAATGTAGTACTATAATAATCAACCGAGTTTTTACATCAACAGGTCTGTCACTTACGTGTGGTGCCCATGCGTGAGGTCCCACACTTTAGTGAGCACAAGTCACGTGCAATAGGTACGCAAACTCCCAGCAATTTTCTTTGTCAAGAGAAGACGCATCAGGATGCGTATTGGAAGTATGTGGGTCCTTCTGGATCCTTCGGTTGCCCCTCTCACAAAAAAACAAATCTCTCTCATTCTCGGCCTCGCTCGACTCGCTCGCTCGCTCGCTCGCTCACCGACAAACCCTGCACAAAACAACATCATCACCCGAAAAAGGGGAGACACCATAATTCTCTCCCTTCTTCTCTCCTTCCGAGTGATCCCTCTTCCTTCGAGTTTCACTCGACGGGCAAACACACATGTGCTGCATAGTAATAATAAAAAAGTAGAAAAATCGACCTACGAATCTATGATTAAATAGGTTAAACTAGGGTTTTGCCCACTACTACAGATCAAGTTCAAAAATATCCAACTACTAGTTTGATTTTGGGCTACTAATATAAAATTAAAATAAGTTGAACTAGTATTCCTCTAAAAAATCATTTTGGTATGCATTGTTTGATACTTTTCATAGCTATAGTGCATCACAAATTTATGATTTCATGCTTTGCTTTGCCAATTTCGATTTTTTCTAACCACCTTCTCTTTGATTTCAAATTTAGGTCAAACTATCGATGCCTACTATGTGTTCTACTTGAATTGGATGCAGCGTGCGCACATGTTTTGCCATTGTTCTGGGCTTCCACACATCTTTGGGGCATCCAAGTATTTAAGTTACCTTGTTTTTTTGAATTGTAATTCATACCCTTCCTCCCAATTTTTATGCCCATTTGAATCTTGGTCAAATCCTAAGTTTGACCAAGATTTGAACAAGTTTAAAACATGAAAATGAAAAGGTAAGCCTGAATCCTAGCTTCTTAGTCACTCTAAAATGAGAAGATTTTGGGAGTTTTTTGAAATTTTCATGTTTGAAACCCAAAACCACTTCTCTTCATGCTTGACTTCATAATACAGAGTTTAGGGTTAGGGGTAGATACATGATTTGTCTAGTTTGTTGTTTAGACCTTGTTTATCAACTTGAATGCTTACTATATGACATAATAATACTATGTGCTTTGGTTTTCATTTTTTTTTCATTTTTTCTGAATTTTTATTCCCATTTGATCTTGGTCAAATCCTAGGCTTAACCAATATTTAAACAAGTTTAAAACATGAAAATGAAAAGGTAAGCCTGTATCCTTCTTAGTCACTCCAAAATGAAGCTTTTGGGAAGGTTTTTGAAATTTTCATGTTTGAAATCCAAAACGACTTCTCTTCGTGCTTGACTTCATAAGACAAAGTTTAGGGCTAGGGGTAGAAACATGATTTTTCTGGTTTGAATATGTCTAGACCTTGTTTACCAACTTGAGTGCTTACTATATGACATAAGAAGGCTATATGCTTTGGTTTTTCATTTTTTTGAAATTTTATGCCCATTTGAATCTAGATCAAATCCTAGATACGGTTTGACCAAGATTTGAACAATTTTAAAACATGAAAATAAAAGGTAAGCCCGACCTGGATCCTTTAGTCACTCTAAAATGAAGCTTTTGGGGGGTTCTTGAAATTTCCAAGTTTGAAACCCAAAACCACTTCTCTTCATGCTTGACTACATAAGACAGAGTTTAGGGTTAGGGGTAGATACATGATTTTTCTTGTTTGAATATATCTAGACCTTGTTTATATCAACTTTAATGCTAACTATATGACATAAGAAAACTATGTGCTTTGGTTTTTAATTTTTCTGATTTTTTTATTTTGATGCACATTTGAATCTTTGTCAAATCCTAGGTTTGACCAAGATTTAAACAAGTATAAAACATGAAAATGAAAAGGGGAAGCTGTATCCTTCTTAGTCACTCTAAAATGAAGTTTTTGGGATGTTCTTGAAATTTTCATGTTTGAAACCCAAAACCACTTCTCTTCATGCTTGACTTCATAAGATAGAGTTTAGGGGCTAGGGGGTAGATACATGATTTGCCTAGGTTTGAATATGCATGTCCAAACCTTGTTTATCAACTTGAATGCTTACTATATGACATAAGAAGACTATATGCTTTTGTTTTTCATTTTTCTGATTTTTTTAAAATTTTATGCCCATTTGAATCTTTTGGTCAAATCCTTGGTTTAATTTGACACGGATTTAAACAAGTTTAAAATATGAAAATGAAAAGGTGGTAAGCAGGCATGGATCCTTCTTATATATATTAGTCACTCTAAAATGAAGCTTTTGGGAGGTTTTTGAAATTTCCATGTTTGAAACCCAAAACCACTTCTCTTCATGTTGTTGACTTCATAAGATAGAGTTTAGGGGTTAGGGGTATAGATACATGATTTGTCTTGTTTGAATATGTGTCTAGACCTTGTTTATCAACTTTAATGCTTACTATATAACATAAGAACACTATGTGCTTTAATTTGGTTTTTAATTTTTATATTTTTTTGAATTTTGATGCACATTTTGAATCTTGGTCAAATCCTAGGTTTGACCGAGATTTGAACAAGTTTAAAACAAGAAAATAAAAGGTAAGCCCGCCAGACTGGATCCTTCTTAGTCACTCTATAATGAAGCTTTTAGGGGGGTTGTTGAAAATGTAAGCATGTATCCTTCTTAGTACGTCACACCACAATGAAGCTTTTGGGAGGGTTTTTGAAATGTCCATGTTTGAAACCCAAAACGACTTCTCTTCGTGCTTGACTTCATAATTAAGACAAAGTTTAGGGTTAGGGGTAGAGATACATGCATGATTTTTCTGGTTTGAATATGTCTAGACTTTGTTTATCAACTTGAGTGCTTACTATATCAAGTTGTGTCTGAGTCGAGTCAATGTTGAGTCGTTGAGTCACCTAGTATTATTATTATGGTGGTGTATTTGTGTTCATGTACTTGTTTCAGACAGGTATTGCTGTTTTGGTGAAGGAGACATGCATCATCCATTTTTGGTGGGGTTAATTGGTTCTAGGGTTAATTGGTTCTATGCCACTCCTGAATTCACAAGTTGTGTTTATGCCATTCCAAAAACTGAAGTTGTGTTTATGCCACTCTCAATTCTCAATACCCCCTTCTATGCCATTTTCAACAATACAACATGAAAACGGTTCAATAAATAGTCGTATTTCAGTTTATACTTTCGTATTGACCAAAATAAACCTGTGCTCAGGTTTGGAGCGACTTTTGGGTGTTTCGGGCACACAAGAAATCCAAAATTTTCAAATTCTGGCAAAAATTAGAACTTCTCAGGAAAATCTATTTTTTATAGGAAATCAAAAACACTGAAACGAGTATACTATTTTAATTTGAGCCATTTATGTGCAGATTTGCATAAAAAGACTGACATTTTCTGTTCTGTCTAGAAATTGGTAAAATTTTGTCCAAAAAATCAAACTTCTTCGAAAAATCTGATAATTTTACAGAATGTCAAGAACACTAATATGAGTCATCCAAGTATTTAAGTTACCTTGTTTTTTTTGAATTGTAATTCATACCCTTCCTCCCAATTTTTATGCCCATTTGAATCTTGGTCAAATCCTAAGTTTGACCAAGATTTGAACAAGTTTAAAACATGAAAATGAAAAGGTGAGCCTGAATCCTTCTTAGTCACTCTAAAATGAGAAGCTTTTGGGAGTTTTTGAAATTTCCATGTTTGAAACCCAAAACCACTTCTCTTCATGCTTGACTTCATAAGACAAAGTTTAGGGTTAGGGGGTAGATACATGATTTGTCTGGTTTGTTGTTTAGACCTTGTTTATCAACTTGAATGCTTACTATATGACATAATAATACTATGTGCTTTGATTTTCATTTTTTTGATTTTTTCTGAATTTTTATGCCCATTTGATCTTGGTCAAATCCTAGGTTTAACCAATATTTAAACAAGTTTATAACATGAAAATGAAAAGGTAAGCCTGCATCCTTCTTAGCGCATCCACAATGTTGCTATTGCCAAATCTGATACGATGGTGAATTTGGCTTTGGTGTGAAATATAGCAATAGCTCCACAATGTAGTGGTTCCAAATATTTATAACGTGGGTCCCGCCATCAAGCTAAAACAACACATAAAGCCAATATGGAACTACTCTCACAATGTAGGGAACTAGTTCCAAATGCCAAAAGTGAAATTTGGCATCGGAGCACCTACTTGCTCCGGTTGCCTGTTTTTCTGGTTTTGGAACTACCTCTACAATGTATGGAACTAGTTCCAAAAGCCAAAAATCAAATATGGAACCACTTTTGGCTACACGTTGTGGATGCTCTTAGTCACTCCAAAATGAAAGCTTACATATACTCTTGGAATACTGTTTTGGGTGATTTGTCATTCAAAAATTTGGTATCATTCGGATCGGAGGAAGTATAGTTGGAGATGAATGGCCCACCAAGTCTCTGCCTTGAAGTTTGCTCTTTGACCAGTATTACTACTCGCGAGGTGCCGAGGAGACGGGGAGGCCAAATTTAAGGACTAACCTTTGCTCTTGCCGTCTTCCTCAGTTCACCACTTTGTTTACCTCTTGGAATACTACTTCGCCACCATGACCGGGAGCAAGTCTCGCCACAGAAGGGCTCGTGCGGCTGCGGCGAAGCTGAGGGAATCCCAGCAATGGCGTCCCTGTGCTGCTGTCGAGGTGCCTTCTGCGCAAGAGTCTTCAAGGGCGTCGCAGCCCGCGACTGCTACCTTCAGGCGATCCTCCGTTCTTGCGCATCTTTCTATGTCTTTCACAACTTATCATCCCCTCCTTTTCTTACCTTCTCTCAATCGTATATTCAGGTCGGGCGGCCTTAGTTTTCCCGCAGCCCTCCTGCCTGCGGAAACATCTTCCACGGAGCCAAGTTCTCAAAGCAGCGAGGTATAGACATTCGTGCAAATTGGGATTCCCATTTTCTCTTTCTTGGTACTTCTCTGGGTACACTTCTGATTTTGTGCTCCATCCCCATCTGATAGAAGCCCCGCTACGAGATCGGGCCCATTTTAGAAATGGTTATGGGCGATTTCTGCGTCGAGACGGCGGACAGAAGCGCCCTCGCCGATGAGTGCATGAGACTTTATTCTGAGCTCGCCACTGAGAAGATCCGGATTCGCATTCTCGACGATATCGCCATGAAATCGTTCACTGCGAGTAATGAGATCCAGCGGCGGAGCCTCGGCCAGGCGGAGACCATGGACAAACTCGCCGGACTGATCCTGAACCTCACGGTTAGGACGGACAAACTAGAGGCCGAGCTGTCACAGGAGAAGGCTCTCAACTCCGAGCTGAAGCGTCAAGCAGGCTCAAGGTAGATCTTGACCAGGTCACTGTGTACCACTAGCTGCAATCCTTGATGACTGTTGTGTCACCTGGCTTCCGAGTTTCTGAAGGTTAATTTTCGAAATTTTGTTCGTAAAATTGGCCTGTGGAAATGTAAACAAACTAGTACTCTTACTTTATTATATTAGTACTTGTGTCAATGTAGTAGTTGTGTCTGAGTCGAGTCAATGTTGAGTCGTTGAGTCACCTAGTATCTATAATATCTAAATAGGAGCAACCCACTAAGTTGAATTCTCTCAACATGCAAGCATGCCACCTCATCGGTCCCACAATATCACACAACTCATGTCCATGTCATTCCATGCATACAGCAATCAGATGATATCACTTATTATGTTTTCTTTGATTTTCCAAAGTCTGTGCCGCAGCATTCGGCAGCCATATCGTCTTCTCAGTAGCACTTTACTTTTTGTCTCCCGACTCTCCGCATTGGAAATTGGAAACGAGCCGTGTAACACCCCAATTTTTGCAACCTTGTTTAGTGTCTAAAGTGCAAAAATCAGGGGGAACAAAAACTTTTTAGTTTTGCTAGTATTGGTATGTTTTTGATTGAACTGCTTATCTGACTTTGTTTGACGAGTGATGGTTGTTGAATAGTGCTAAGTGTAATATCGCAACCAACATCTTCAAGTCTCAAGAAAACCCCTTAAGCTATGGCCGCTCTTGTATTACCTTAATCTCTCTCTTCAAAAGTATATTGAACCCCTTCAACAAAACACAAAACTTCCTTGCTTTGTCTTATGACTCAAAAATTATATTTCTTATGATCTTTTCAAAACTCCTTCCTTTTGAGTGGCTATGATCACCTTAGATCATAATACCACAAAAACGGTTTTCTAAAATCATTATTTCACAAATCAAGTTATTTCTAATTCTTTTCGAAAATTCCCAAAACCCTCATTTACCTTTTCTTTTAATTTGACTTCCGAAATATTTCTAGTTTTGCCAAACTATTTCCAAAATAATTTTTTTCTTATAAAAATGGGAAATGTTACTAATAATTCTTACGATATCTTTTCCATTTAAAAATAATTTCTAGAAAATTATTTTCTTATTTCTGTTCTCCTATTACAAAATGCAGGTTAATGGTGCATATTCCATTACTTGCACTCTTTGTTATCAAATAGATTTCTATTAAAACCCTACTATGCATTGTCATGCAAGTAGAGCATATTTGAACTCAAAACATAATCTTGCTCCTATCAAAAGTTTCAAAAAGGGGCCTTTCCAAATGTTTTGCCTTGAAACTCGGCCATAGGCATATTAGGGTTCAAACCAACTTCAATTGTTTTTTTCAAAATTTAGTGGAAACCCTTGGACCCTCTTGCACCCCTCTAATATATCCAACATCATTATTTCATCTACCTAGCTCATCCACCCTGATCTTTGGGAAATGTCTTGATCACCTCGTCTTAGCTCAAGGAGTGATCATGGTGGTGCCAACCAAGTCATTGCATGCACCCTTCCTTCCTCCCTTTCCGCTCCTTTAATATTGTGATCACCAACCATTTAGCTTGAACAATCATCACATGTGAGCTCATGAAAATAATGCCACCTTGAACCCAAAACTCTAATTGATCAACACACGCACCCTCACATGCATCTACCCATAGCTCTTTGCCTAATGAGGCATCACTTTACCATCACTCTAATCTCTCCATCCCTTGCTCTTGTTCCTTGTCGACCCTCACTTACCATTAGAAAATGTTTATATCTCCTTTTGTTTGGCAAAGAAGAGAAGTGTGGCCGGCCATGCCATCTTGTGAAACCGTAGCTCCCTTCCCCTCTGTATTCCCATCTGGTCATCACCACCCAATAACTTGACCCCTCCTGCACCTCTCTCCCTCTCTGGTCGACCATCTACTGTAGAGCTACAGTACCCTCTTTGTATGCTTGTGTTTGGAGGGAATGGAAAGAGGAGAGGCATGGCCGGTGATCATGACCCTTGGGCAAGATTTTCTTGCTGCAGCCCAGCCCTCCATTCAGCCTGTAGCTGCACGAGCACTAGGGCCCTCTGATTCTATGTATACTCCTGGAGACACCCTAGCTAACCCTAGCTACCCCTCTCTCTCTCTCTTGCATCCCTAGGTCACCGAGGGCATGCACCAAAGAATTTTTTTCGAGCGTTTCGGCCCGAGCTACCATGCCGCTAACCTCTCCGCATTTCCCCTGGTCAAACCAAAGCACGCCCGTGCTCTTGTCTTGTTCCTCCTGGCCGTGATCAACTCGTCCCGGGACGCCGACGCAGTACCGAGCACCTGGCGTGCGCGAGTTCGTCGACCTCCCTCTGAGCCGACCGGTCCTCCCTTGCCCTGTCCTCTCACCATAGATACCGCCTCACTACCTTGGCCTTTCTGGCGCAGTACTAGGTCCTCGCCTTGTCCCTTTGCTGCTGGCCGCGCTCGCCGCCCAGCACCACCTGTCCGCGGTGACCACGTCACCCGGACGGGCAACGTTTTCCCGTTCCACTCCCCCAGCTTATAATCGTGACCCGGCCACGAGACCGCTCCTCAGCACTCATTCATCCCCTCTCCCTCTCAGATCGCACCGAGGGCGAAGCCTGCTCCGTTTCTTCCCCGGCCCAACCTGGGAACGAGCCGGCGTTCTCTTCGGACAAAACTCGACGGAGTCGAGCTGGCCGTCGCCTCACTCCGCTCCCTCTCTCCTTCTAGCTCTTCCTGTCGAATATCACGATCCCTGACCACCCTCTGTATGCCATGCAGCTCGCCTAATCACGTCGCCGCCATTCCGTCCGTGATGGAGGTTCTGCGCTGCAACCTCGCCGTTGCTGTCGTGGTCGCGCTCGACCACGGCGTTGCTCGGGACGCTGCATGCAGGAGCTGGAGGCGCACCTGCACTCGGCCGCACGTCGCCGCGCCATTCCTGCGTCCCCACCGTCGCCTGCGGCCCCGCGAGGAGAGTCTCCATCCTCGTCATCGACCTTGCCGGCGTACGGGGAACCCCGCGAGCATGATCTTGACGCCGTCGCAAGCTGCGTCCGGCCGCCTCGGACCCCCGCGCCACCACTGCACGCGCTCGTCGCCATCCGACCCTCGCCTGCGTCCGCAGCGTCTCGCCGTCTTCGCCAAGCCAACCTCGGTGAGCAGCGACTCGCCACCGCCGCGCAATCATCGACATGAGCTCGCGGTTCCTGGCAGTAGTCATCCGCATCAAGCTTCCACGTCGTCCCCGACTCTCCCCCTTCGCGCCCAGGCCCCCACGGTGAGCAGTCGAATCGCCTCCTTCCTCCCTATGTCGCTCGGGCACGAGCGCCGCCCAGTCCTGGACGCCGCCGGCAGCGTCCCGATCGTTGCCGGCAGGGATGGGCGCGGGCCATGGGATCGGCATCCAACGGATGCATGCATCCCAGGACCCGGCGCATGCGGCCTGGCCCTTGCATGGCTGCAGGCCTGCGGCCCCCACACAGGCCCTTTGAAAACTGCTCGCTCCCGCGTGGCCGCCGCACCGCTGGGCCAGATCTGGCCAGGCCCAGCATTCTGGCCCGTCTCCCTTTCCCTCCCTTTTAATTCTTCAAACCTGCCAGTAAACTTCTGTGTAGATTTCGAAATACCATAAATTCATAAATGACTCAAATTTGATTATTCGAAATGATGTGTACTCGGGAACAAATTCTTAACCATAAATAAATGCATGCATATAATTTTGTCCTGTGATTATGTGCTGATAAATATAAACCTAAAATGTATCTGATTGTGTATTTTAATTATTGTGCCAGATTTATAGAACCTTTATGCATGAGGTTAATTTGGTTGCGAAGTGTCTTTAATTAGCTTTATTTTGGCACTAGCCTCACATGCATGAGCTTCCTGTATTTAAATTGTTTTAGAAAACAAGATCTGTCCAGAGAGCCAGTAAATGATTTTTAGTTTGAAAATTAATAATGATTTTTAAACCAACCCAAGTGCTGCTGGTAGATATATCTATAGGGTAGTTGTGTGCCAAAGTAAATATTTTTAAGAGTTATAGTTTAATTCTAAGAATTTAATTACTGAAACAACATATCTTTTCAGTATTTGATTTTTATAAAATCATTTACAAATCAGAAAAATACCAAACCAGTGGGGTTAGTTCACATTTAGTCTCACCTATCCAGGGGTATGTTTGGTGTTGTTTTGTGATGCTCTGATACTGGTGTGGCTAGCTGTTTGTGTTCTCTGGATTCTGGATTGTTTAATTTGTCTAGGTTAATTAAAAATTAATCTGCAAGTGATTCTTGTGTAAGTGTGTTCTAAATGTTGTTAGCTTTCTGTAGGTATGCTGCATGCATTTTTGTGACACAGAAAGATTTAGAACATTTAATTGGTCCCTAAGTTATTTCTAGTTTTATAAAAGTCATAACTTTTGTTTTAAAAACCCAAATTTAGTAAATCCAATTTATGTAGCTTTATAAAATCAAGCTTTACTCTCTGTGATTTTACCAAAAATTGTGTGCATTATTCTGGAGTGGCTGGTTAAATTGTTGCGGTGCTTAATTTACCCATAGTGCAATTGGGTTGTTTTTGTTTAAAATGTTTTGTAATGAACTTTGGCACCAGACCCTTTCTGGTGGTTTCCAATATTCATTACCTACCAGTATTAGTGCGGATTATATCTTGGTATGCGAGTTTTTTTTAACTTATAGTTGTTATGTTAAGGCCTTTTCGAGTAGCGGTAAAATCAGCCCCTTTATAAATAAAATGACCATCTGGCCCTAGGTGCTATTTATTTTGTGTGTTTAGTGCCTCTAATTGAGTGGTTTGATACTGATTTTGTATGAGTGGTTTTTGCTATGACTATGTGTTGATTGTTCGTCTTTTATTTTGCGACGTTAGAATGCGAACACTACCGGAGAAGGAGAGGATCTTGATGAGGATTTCGAAGAGGAGGGAAGAGCAGAGATTCGTGAAGAAGAAGTCCAGGGACAAATAGCCAACCAAGGCAAGCCACCTCTTGATGCATACCTCATCCTAAATTATCTTGCTCTTGCATTATTAGCAGTTTTATAAATTGCATGGTTTATTTTTTTTGTGGGTGGTTATTGCCACCTGGAGTTTTATTATTCCACCCTTAGGGTGCAGCCCTCATTGGTACCTACTGATCCAAATCCTAATAGTGATATGGTGCATACCACCTTATCATCTTTGTCGCCGCATTTCAGGAAAAGATGGACTATAGGTTGGGAGCCCTTTCGGAAAAGTATTTGGAAAAATGTTTCGGATAAAGATGTTTTTCGAAAACCTTGGGATGGGGTAGCCCTGCCCGAGTGTGGTTTTATAAAAGACAAAAAGGTTTACGAAAGATATTGCTGGAGGCAAATGGAGATGAAAAGTTGTTTTCGAAAAACCTTGGTGACCATAGTACGAAACCGGACCTAGCCAGTACAACCACATTACCCTTTAGTGGGACGGGGCGTAGCGTAGTAGTTTGTCTCGCCTTAGTTTGAGTCCTGCAAGTGTAGTGGCAGTCCGACCATGGACGCTTCGACCGGGGTTCTTCCCATGAGAAGGGACGCAACCCATTTGCCTTTTTAGGTACGCGGGGTACAACTTATGAGCTCCCATTGAAAGATGCCGAAGTGGTTGGATGGCATTCCGGAGGGTCGGGTGTCGGGGACTTTGCAACTCCTGGGTAAACGGCATCCCGGACTCTGGTGTTGGGAGGTACAACTCATTCGGCATGTCTTAGGCTAAGGCGAGCAAGCGAAAAACTACGATCGGTTATCCGAGCCTCGCGTTGTGACGCATGGCGAACCAGGGATGATCCCGGCGGATTTATCGGATCTTGTGGGGAAAGTGTACAACCTCTGCAGAGTGTAAATCTATTCGAATAGCCGTGTCCGCGGTTATGGACATGGGAATGGCGGTACGTGGCATTAGAGGAAAGTTTTGGTTTATAAAAGTGTTTTCTCAAAAATGTTTCGGGAAAATGATGCCAGTGGGACTGGTGGAAATGTACCTGGGAGGTACGGTGGAAAGTTGGAAAAGTTGTTTTGGCCATATGAGATGGCCGGAAAGGAAAATGGGTCACCCTTACCTATTAGTCTTCAAAAGAAAACTTGTTTTCAAAAACGTTTTCAACAAAGATATAGAGGTGTCATATTCTCGAGAGAAACTATCTCTCACTCCTTGTAACCTTAGAATAGTGCCTATTCCTTGCTACTGCCAAATTGCATATCCTTTATTTCTCTCTAAGGTGGTTTGCGAGTACAATTCATAATGTACTCATGGCTTTGTCCCTGGCTATTTACTTGGCCAGACTTGGTGGAATTCGACAGATGAAGAAGGAGTTGACGACGTCTATGCGAGCTAGGAACGTCTTCCCAGTCAGTTGCCTGTAGGGTTATGGCATGACTTGGGCCATGCGAACGCTTTCGTCTGAAGTATTTCCGCTGTGTGATTGTTGATCTCCTGCCATTGCGGCTCTTATGTAAGTATTGGTCATGTGACCTGTTGTAATCTTTTTATTCGGTACTGTAATGGATGATGTATTTGATACCAGTTCGGTTATGCTTTCACGACACACTGATCATGGGATCGTGAATGTGTATGCATAACGGGTGTTTCGGACAGCTAGTCCGGGGCCCCACAGAGCTGGTATCAGAGCCATCCTGACTGTAGGAGACCTTAGTTAGCATGGACGTTAGATAGGATAATACTCCTTTGGAAAACTATTTACGAAACTTATTTTTCTAAGTAACTAGAAGCTTAGCTTCTATCTTCTTATCCTTTCAAAAAGTTCGCAATTCTTACCTCGCTCTCTGATTTCGAAAGATTTCAAAAATTTCTGATTCTACTATCTCATCCACTTCCAAATCAATATATTGGACGATGCCCTACTCAGACTCGGAGATTCAAAGTCGAAGAAGGATCAATCCTTTAGGAAGTCTCAAGTATCTCCGGCTGCAGCTATTGAAGATGGACGTCGACTTAGCGGTACACGTATAGGGATAATAAGAGCATGTCTTTGGTTGTCACCAAAGTCTGTCAAGGAGTTGACCTTGTTCCTCTTTGGACTTGCACTTTTGCAGTCATCAAGGATCAAGTCCTCAATTCTTGACTAGTAATTTTTAGGCCCGTCACAAGAAGTTATCTTCTATGGAGCTCTTTAGTAATTACCCCTCCAATTTGAGACCAGAAGATCCTATGCAGCACTCGCCCCCGACTCAACACCGACGGCTCAACATCAGGTCTACTTCACCACCAACTGCTACAAGAATCACTGTTGAAGTCAATATCAGCAAAATGAAGACACCTGCATCTCTGACCAACCCAAGCCTATAGGATGGATAGGATCTCAATTGCTTCGATTGAGCTACCCCTGCGTATTAGGTATCCTTGGGTACTTGAAATACCTCGTGTGGTTTTCATGATTGCTTGCGGTGTTGTGAATTTGCTGCTTGAGTGCTTGTGATTGCTTGTTGTGTGTATGCTTGTTTTAGCCTTTCAGCGTGAAAAACTTTTTTTTTTGTATGATAACCCAGTCTAGGAAACCCTACCTAAGATGTTTTCCTCGCATCCGGTCAAATCCAGGTAGAAATTCTAACCGTTAGTTTACAAAGTTAACGGGAAACTCTAACTCTAACTTGGGTAAAAAAATAGATCTAACTCTGTTTTCCCGAATTATCAAACTTCAGTACGGCATTCAATCCAAGAAACCCTGCGACGCCAACAAAGCAGAAGCCAGTACTTCAAGATTAAATGCAACCCTGTATGAAGATGAAGCCATACTAACCTTTCCTAAACCAAGAGCATAGTCTTGCTCACCTTAAGGATATTTTCTTAGAACTACACCTTGGCGCACCATCCAACGAGCTGAGATAGCAATAGTATCGAAGCCAAGCTACCCCACATGATCTATCTGGCCCTCCTCAAGTGAAGTTTTTGAAGACAATTCAAGACTCAAGATTTGGTGTACTTTAGTGAAACACCAACCCTAAAGCTGAAGACTATTTCGAAGACTGTTGTTGCTGCTTTATGAGAAGACCCACCAGAAGTTCCACTGACTTACTAACTTAACGAGCACCTTACAGAGCAGTACAACACCGCGTGTGCCTCTTGAAGCTGCAGACTGCACGTCGCCCCCTGAAGATTCTTCAACGCAAGACGGGAGATCGATGACTTCTTCAAAAGCGCCCGACATGACCCTATGGCAGAAGCTTTGACTTTTCCTAAAACCCCGTTGAACAATTTTAAGGGTGGAAGACTTCGTCTTCCACTAAAATTTAAGCTAACCTTAAAGTTTTCGATCTTTCTGAGGCACCTTCGGGATGCTCTAACTTTCAAAGAATCGAGGACCCCTCTAGTATGGTTAGGAAGCTACAGATCTAACACCGGCATAGAGAAGTCAACCTCTTCACGAAGATTGTCCTCGGCCGAACTCTACCGGGTCTCTCAGAAGCTGAAGTTGTGACCTTCCGGCAACGACACGTCTACCAGAGGATGGAGTCTAACTTAATTTAACTTCTAACAACTTCTCTAGTACTACGCTCAGTAATCTCGGGACGAGATTATTTTAAGGGTGGAAGGTCTGTAACACCCCAATTTTTGCAACCTTGTTTAGTGTCTAAAGTGCAAAAATCAGGGGGAACAAAAACTTTTTAGTTTTGCTAGTATTGGTATGTTTTTGATTGAACTGCTTATCTGACTTTGTTTGACGAGTGATGGTTGTTGAATAGTGCTAAGTGTAATATCGCAACCAACATCTTCAAGTCTCAAGAAAACCCCTTAAGCTATGGCCGCTCTTGTATTACCTTAATCTTCTCTCTTCAAAAGTATATTGAACCCCTTCAACAAAACACAAAACTTCCTTGCTTTGTCTTATGACTCAAAAATTATATTTCTTATGATCTTTTCAAAACTCCTTCCTTTTGAGTGGCTATGATCACCTTAGATCATAATACCACAAAAACGGTTTTCTAAAATCATTATTTCACAAATCAAGTTATTTCTAATTCTTTTCGAAAATTCCCAAAACCCTCATTTACCTTTTCTTTTAATTTGACTTCCGAAATATTTCTAGTTTTGCCAAACTATTTCCAAAATAATTTTTTTCTTATAAAAATGGGAAATGTTACTAATAATTCTTACGATATCTTTTCCATTTAAAAATAATTTCTAGAAAATTATTTTCTTATTTCTGTTCTCCTATTACAAAATGCAGGTTAATGGTGCATATTCCATTACTTGCACTCTTTGTTATCAAATAGATTTCTATTAAAACCCTACTATGCATTGTCATGCAAGTAGAGCATATTTGAACTCAAAACATAATCTTGCTCCTATCAAAAGTTTCAAAAAGGGGCCTTTCCAAATGTTTTGCCTTGAAACTCGGCCATAGGCATATTAGGGTTCAAACCAACTTCAATTGTTTTTTTTCAAAATTTAGTGGAAACCCTTGGACCCTCTTGCACCCCTCTAATATATCCAACATCATTATTTCATCTACCTAGCTCATCCACCCTGATCTTTGGGAAATGTCTTGATCACCTCGTCTTAGCTCAAGGAGTGATCATGGTGGTGCCAACCAAGTCATTGCATGCACCCTTCCTTCCTCCCTTTCCGCTCCTTTAATATTGTGATCACCAACCATTTAGTTTGAACAATCATCACATGTGAGCTCATGAAAATAATGCCACCTTGAACCCAAAACTCTAATTGATCAACACACGCACCCTCACATGCATCTACCCATAGCTCTTTGCCTAATGAGGCATCACTTTACCATCACTCTAATCTCTCCATCCCTTGCTCTTGTTCCTTGTCGACCCTCACTTACCATTAGAAAATGTTTATATCTCCTTTTGTTTGGCAAAGAAGAGAAGTGTGGCCGGCCATGCCATCTTGTGAAACCGTAGCTCCCTTCCCCTCTGTATTCCCATCTGGTCATCACCACCCAATAACTTGACCCCTCCTGCACCTCTCTCCCTCTCTGGTCGACCATCTACTGTAGAGCTACAGTACCCTCTTTGTATGCTTGTGTTTGGAGGGAATGGAAAGAGGAGAGGCATGGCCGGTGATCATGACCCTTGGGCAAGATTTTCTTGCTGCAGCCCAGCCCTCCATTCAGCCTGTAGCTGCACGAGCACTAGGGCCCTCTGATTCTATGTATACTCCTGGAGACACCCTAGCTAACCCTAGCTACCCCTCTCTCTCTCTCTTGCATCCCTAGGTCACCGAGGGCATGCACCAAAGAATTTTTTCGAGCGTTTCGGCCCGAGCTACCATGCCGCTAACCTCTCCGCATTTCCCCTGGTCAAACCAAAGCACGCCCGTGCTCTTGTCTTGTTCCTCTGGCCGTGATCAACTCGTCCCGGGACGCCGGCACGAGCACCTAGCGTGCGCGAGTTCGTCGACCTCCCTGAGCCGACCGGTCCTCCCTTGCCCTGTCCTCTCACCATAGATACCGCCTCACTACCTTGGCCTTTTCGGCGCAGTACTAGGTCCTCGCCTTGTCCCTTTGCTGCTGGCCGCGCCGCCCAGCACCACCTGTCGCGGTGACCACGTCACCCGGACGGGCAACGTTTTCCCGTTCCACTCCCCAGCTTATAATCGTGACCCGGCCACGAGACCGCTCCTCAGCACTCATTCATCCCCTCTCCCTCTCAGATCGCACCGAGGCGAAGCCTGCTCCGTTTCTTCCCCGGCCCAACCTGGGAACGAGCCGGCGTTCTCTTCGGACAAAACTCGACGGAGTCGAGCTGGCCGTCGCCTCACTCCGCTCCCTCTCTCCTTCTAGCTCTTCCTGTCGAATATCACGATCCCTGACCACCCTCATGCCATGCAGCTCGCCTAATCACGTCGCCGCCATTCCGTCCGTGATGGAGGTTTGCGGCGCAACCTCGCCGTTCTTTGTCGTGGTCGCGCTCGACCACGGCGTTGCTCGGGACGCTGCATGCAGGAGCTGGACACCTGCACTCGGCCGCACGTCGCCGCGCCATTCCTGCGTCCCCACCGTCGCTGCGGCCCCGCGAGAGTCTCCATCCTCGTCATCGACCTTGCCGGCGTACGGGGAACCCCGCGAGCATGATCTTGACGCCGTCGCAAGCTGCGTCCGGCCGCCTCGGACCCCGCGCCCACTGCACGCGCTCGTCGCCATCCGACCCTCGCCGCGTCCGCAGCGTCTCGCCGTCTTCGCCAAGCCAACCTCGGTGAGCAGCGACTCGCCACCGCCGCGCAATCATCGACATGAGCTCGCGGTTCCTGGCAGTAGTCATCCGCATCAAGCTTCCACGTCGTCCCCGACTCTCCCCCTTCGCGCCCAGGCCCCCACGGTGAGCAGTCGAATCACCTCCTTCCTCCCTATGTCGCTCGGGCACGAGCCGCCCGTCTGGACGCCGCGGCGTCCGATCGTTGCCGGCAGGGATGGGCGCGGGCCATGGGATCGGCATCCAACGGATGCATGCATCCAGGACCGGCGCATGCGGCCTGGCCCTTGCATGGCTGCAGGCCTGCGGCCCCCACACGGCCCTTTGAAAACTGCTCGCTCCCGCGTGGCCGCCGCACCGCTGGGCCAGATCGCCGGCCCAGCATTCGGCCCGTCTCCCTTTCCCTCCCTTTTAATTCTTCAAACCTGCCAGTAAACTTCGTGTAGATTTCGAAATACCATAAATTCATAAATGACTCAAATTTGATTATTCGAAATGATGTGTACTGGAACAAATTCTTAACCATAAATAAATGCATGCATATAATTTTGTCTGTGATTATGTGCTGATAAATATAAACCTAAAATGTATCTGATTGTGTATTTTAATTATTGTGCCAGATTTATAGAACCTTTATGCATGAGGTTAATTTGGTTGCGAAGTGTCTTTAATTAGCTTTATTTTGGCACTAGCCTCACATGCATGAGCTTCCTGTATTTAAATTGTTTTAGAAAACAAGATCTGTCCAGAGAGCCAGTAAATGATTTTTAGTTTGAAAATTAATAATGATTTTTAAACCAACCCAAGTGCTGCTGGTAGATATATCTATAGGGTAGTTGTGTGCCAAAGTAAATATTTTTAAGAGTTATAGTTTAATTCTAAGAATTTAATTACTGAAACAACATATCTTTTCAGTATTTGATTTTTATAAAATCATTTACAAATCAGAAAAATACCAAACCAGTGGGGTTAGTTCACATTTAGTCTCACCTATCCAGGGGTATGTTTGGTGTTGTTTTGTGATGCTCGATACTGGTGTGGCTAGCTGTTTGTGTTCTCTGGATTCTGGATTGTTTAATTTGTCTAGGTTAATTAAAAATTAATCTGCAAGTGATTCTTGTGTAAGTGTGTTCTAAATGTTGTTAGCTTTCTGTAGGTATGCTGCATGCATTTTTGTGACTCACAGAAAGATTTAGAACATTTAATTGGTCCTAAGTTATTTCTGGTTTTATAAAAGTCATAACTTTTGTTTTAAAAACCCAAATTTAGTAAATCCAATTTATGTAGCTTTATAAAATCAAGCTTTACTCTCTGTGATTTTACCAAAAAATTGTGTGCATTATTCTGGCTGGTTAAATTGTTGCGGTGCTTAATTTACCCATAGTGCAATTGGGTTGTTTTTGTTTAAAATGTTTTGTAATGAACTTTGGCACCAGACCCTTTCTGGTGGTTTCCAATATTCATTACCTACCAGTATTAGTGCGGATTATATCTTGGTATGCGCTAGAGTTTTTTTTAACTTATAGTTGTTATGTTAAGGCCTTTTCGAGTAGCGGTAAAATCAGCCCCTTTATAAATAAAATGACCATCTGGCCCTAGGTGCTATTTATTTTGTGTGTTTAGTGCCTCTAATTGAGTGGTTTGATACTGATTTTGTATGAGTGGTTTTTGCTATGACTATGTGTTGATTGTTCGTCTTTTATTTTGCGACGTTAGAATGCGAACACTACCGGAGAAGGAGAGGATCTTGATGAGGATTTCGAAGAGGAGGGAAGAGCAGAGATTCGTGAAGAAGAAGTCCAGGGACAAATAGCCAACCAAGGCAAGCCACCTCTTGATGCATACCTCATCCTAAATTATCTTGCTCTTGCATTATTAGCAGTTTTATAAATTGCATGGTTTATTTTTTTTGGGTGGTTATTGCCACCCGGAGTTTTATTATTCCACCCTTAGGGTGCAGCCCTCATTGGTACCTACTGATCCAAATCCTAATAGTGATATGGTGCATACCACCTTATCATCTTTGTCGCCGCATTTCAGGAAAAGATGGACTATAGGTTGGGAGCCCTTTCGGAAAAGTATTTGGAAAAATGTTTCGGATAAAGATGTTTTTCTGGAACTTGGGATGGGGTAGCCCTGCCCGAGTGTGGTTTTATAAAAGACAAAAAGGTTTATGAAAGATATTGCTGGAGGCAAATGGAGATGAAAAGTTGTTTTCGAAAAACCTTGGTGACCATAGTACGAAACCGGACCTAGCCAGTACAACCACATTACCCTTTAGTGGGACGGGGCGTAGCGTAGTAGTTTGTCTCGCCTTAGTTTGAGTCCTGCAAGTGTAGTGGCAGTCCGACCATGGACGCTTCGACCGGGGTTCTTCCCATGAGAAGGGACGCAACCCATTTGCCTTTTTAGGTACGCGGGGTACAACTTATGAGCTCCCATTGAAAGATGCCGAAGTGGTTGGATGGCATTCCGGAGGGTCGGGTGTCGGGGACTTTGCAACTCCTGGGTAAACGGCATCCCGGACTCTGGTGTTGGGAGGTACAACTCATTCGGCATGTCTTAGGCTAAGGCGAGCAAGCGAAAAACTACGATCGGTTATCCGAGCCTCGCGTTGTGACGCATGGCGAACCAGGGATGATCCCGGCGGATTTATCGGATCTTGTGGGGAAAGTGTACAACCTCTGCAGAGTGTAAATCTATTCGAATAGCCGTGTCCGCGGTTATGGACATGGGAATGGCGGTACGTGGCATTAGAGGAAAGTTTTGGTTTATAAAAGTGTTTTCTCAAAAATGTTTCGGGAAAATGATGCCAGTGGGACTGGTGGAAATGTACCTGGGAGGTACGGTGGAAAGTTGGAAAAGTTGTTTTGGCCATATGAGATGGCCGGAAAGGAAAATGGGTCACCCTTACCTATTAGTCTTCAAAAGAAAACTTGTTTTCAAAAAGGTTTTCAACAAAGATATAGAGGTGTCATATTCTCGAGAGAAACTATCTCTCACTCCTTGTAACCTTAGAATAGTGCCTATT
The DNA here is from genome assembly GCA_030979885.1 of Lolium multiflorum. NCBI lineage: Eukaryota > Viridiplantae > Streptophyta > Magnoliopsida > Poales > Poaceae > Lolium > Lolium multiflorum. Next base: position 220,962,022 of record CM061748.1, read on the forward strand.
CCTTGCTACTGCCAAATTGCATATCCTTTATTTCTCTCTAAGGTGGTTTGCGAGTACAATTCATAATGTACTCATGGCTTTGTCCCTGGCTATTTACTTGGCCAGACTTGGTGGAATTCGACAGATGAAGAAGGAGTTGACGACGTCTATGCGAGCTAGGAACGTCTTCCCAGTCAGTTGCCTGTAGGGTTATGGCATGACTTGGGCCATGCGAACGCTTTCGTCTGAAGTATTTCCGCTGTGTGATTGTTGATCTCCTGCCATTGCGGCTCTTATGTAAGTATTGGTCATGTGACCTGTTGTAATCTTTTTATTCGGTACTGTAATGGATGATGTATTTGATACCAGTTCGGTTATGCTTTCACGACACACTGATCATGGGATCGTGAATGTGTATGCATAACGGGTGTTTCGGACAGCTAGTCCGGGGCCCCACAGAGCTGGTATAAGAGCTACCAGGCGGAATTAATCACTGAGGTAGGCCATCAGGCGGCCACATCTCACTCTGCACCTACTTCCATGCATAAATACTCGGCTTCCCTTTGCAAAGATTCATCCTTCATCTGTGTGGTGCAACCTCAATCAGCCCCCGCTGATATCACGTCCTCCTCCCATAGTCCCATTCAACACTACTCCACTCGCGGTTATGCGCCCCTGTCAGTGCGATCAAGGTAACTACTCCCACGTGTGTAGTTCCCATCTGGCCAATCGTCTATCACCGTGTTGTGTTTCTGTTTTGGCTTTCTTTGGTGGAGCAAGTGCCGGCACGGCAGCACCCTGTGCCTTCCCGTCTTCAGTTGGGCCTGGCAAGATCACGGCTTGCCATTGTAGTAGCAACGTCGCTAATTTGTTTCAAAGTAAGAAAGCAAGATTTGCTAAACTAGCTAGCTCCAAGCAGAGCCACGCCTGCCAAGTCCATTGAGTTTTTGTCAATTCTATTTCGTACATTGTATATTGTGTTGTCGTTTTTACTGTGGAGAGCGACCAAATGGTGCAGGTGCGCGCAGCATTTGGTCAACTGGTTATATGCAGCCATGAGGCTGGTATGAAAATCTCAGTTTTTTTTCTGAGATATGTAATACAAGTACATACTTTTTATCTATACTTTAACATGAAAATTTTATCTGTTATTCTAAGTTTCAGAAGTACCTTTTCAACCCATAAAAGAATTATATACACCTATTTTGCACATCTTTTTTTTCCTCAAAAGGACCTGTTTTGCACAGCTGATGCATATAAACATGGGCATCTGCCATAATTTTTATTTATTTATTGTGCACAATATTTACATTATATGTGTAAATCGTCTGATCATTTAATAAATTAATCATGTTGTTTCAAAGTATATTGAATGAAACATTTATGCATCACTTAATGTGTTGGGATATTGTCATTGCAAAAATATAATGAGCCTTCTATCAAACTTAGAACATTTTTAACCATCAAGTTCAATTTAATTCCCGCAGCAACGTCGCGGGTAATCATCTAGTTATTATTATGGTGGTGTACTTCTGTTCATGTACTTGTTTCAGACAGGTATTGCTGTTTTGGTGAAGGAGACATGCATCACCCATTTTTTGTGGGGTTAATTGGTTCTAGGATTAATTGGTTCTATGCCACTCCTCAGTTCACAAGTTGTGTTTATGCCATTCCAAAAACTGAAGTTGTGTTTATGCCACTCTCAATTCTCAATACCCCCTTCTATGCCATTTTCAACAATACAACATGAAAAAGGTTCAATAAATAGTCGTATTTCAGTTTATACTTTCGTATTGAACAAAATAATCCTGTGTTCAGATTTGGAGCGACTTTTGGGTGTTTTGGGCACACAAGAAATCCAAAATTTTCAAATTCTGGCAAAAATTAGAACTTCTCAGGAAAATCTATTTTTTATAGGAAATCAAAAACACTGAAACGAGTATACTGTTTTAATTTGAGCCATTTATGTGCAGATTTGCATAAAAAGACTGACATTTTCCCTAAACTTTGTATATTATGAAGTCAAGCATGAAGAGAAGTGGTTTTGGGTTTCAAACATCCTTTTCATTTTCTTGTCTTAAACTTGTTTAAATCTTGGTCAAACCTAAGATTTGACCAAAAGATTCAAACGGGCATAAAATTCAAAAAAAATCAGAAAAATGAAAAAACAAAAGCATATAGTCTTCTTATGTCACACTACAAGAAAAGTTCTGATAGACAACGTCCCAAAATCGTCAACTAAGGGGCATTTTTCGTCGCCTATGGGCCTAACCCGACGATATGGGTTCCGTTGTCGAAACTGCGTCAGGCAAAGTCCAACGACGATTTTTTCGGTCCGTCACGCTTGGGCGCCCTTCCGCCACGGAAAATCGGACCGTTGCGGAAGTGTTTTCGGGAGCCCGTTGACGCGACGTCATGCAAACGACACGTGCGACGCCGTTGTTAACGGCGTTAACCGGAAACCCCGTGGTAGATGGTAGGCCCACACGAGGCCTGCCACGTCTTAAGCGGGCCGGGCCAGACATAGTTTGACCGGTCAAATATATAGCTGGGCTGGTCCATTAGTTACGTGGGCCGGGCCTAACCTCGAGGTTGACGGTCAAAACTTAAAGGGCCGGCCCATTTATCATGTGGGGTCCACATTACAGCAACTGGACCGGCCCAAGAAGCAAGTGGGCCGGGCCAAAAACACAGGGGTCCCACTTTCCTGTTAAAGGGCCGGCCCATTTAGTGTTTGGGGTCCACCGTGTAGCAAGTGGGCCGGCCCAACAAGCTAGTGGGCCGGGCCAAAAACACAGGTGGGTCCCACTTTCCGGTTAAAGGGTCGGCCCATTTAGTGTGTGGGGTCCACCATATAGCAAGTGGGGCCCAACAAAATAGTGGCCGGGCCAAAACAGTGGGTCCCACTTTTCCGTTAAAGGGCCGCCCATTTAGTATGTGGGGTCCACCATATAGCAAGTGGGCTGGCCCACCAAGATAGTGGGCCGGGCCAAAAACACAGGTGGGTCCCACATTCCTGTTAAAGGGCCGGCCCATTTGACATGTGGGGTCCACCATATAGCAAGTGGGCTGGCCCGACAAAATAGTGGGCCGGGCCAAAAGCACATGTGGGCCCCACTTTCCTGTTAAAGGGCCGGCCCAATTAGTATGTGGGGTCCGCCATATAGCAAGTGGGCCGGCCCAACAAGATAGTGGGCGGGCCAAAACACAGGTGGGTCCCACTTTCCAGTTAAAGGGTCGGCCCATTTAGTACGTGGGGTCCACCACAAAAGCAAATGGGCTGGCCCAACTAATTAGTGGGCCGGCCCAGTAGTGTGTGGGGTCCACCTTACAGCAAGTGGGCCAGCCCAATTATAGTGTGGGGTCCACCGTAAATCAAATGGGCTGGCCCAACTAATTAGTGGGCCGGCCCAGTAGTGGGTGGGGTCCACCTTAAAGCAAGTGGCCAGCCCAATTAGAGTGTGGGGTCCACCTTAAATCAAATGGGCTGGCCCAAGAAGTAAGTGGGCCAGCCCGTTTAGTTGCTGTTTATATGCCGGCATAATATGCGCTTTAGGATTTTGCGGGCAGGCACATATGTGATTTCGCTTAATTGGGCCGTTTAAGGGATGGGAATTCGTGATTTAGATACTGAGAATATTTACGCAGCATTGATTTCTGTCGGATAGCCTCACTTACCACAAGCACCAAAGAAAAAATGCGCGAAAGAACTATAAAAACTAACTAAATATTACATCAGCTGCAAGGCATTGAAAAAATATTACAGAACCCAGAGAAATTGAATGGTAATTAAACCTAGCAATACAATGAAGCGATCCGGCAATCTTTTAAGTTGTCCATGCAGCACCTATATCTGAAACAAAGACATTACAAGTTAAGACAGCAACAATGGAAAGGCAAAGACACTCCAATATTGTTTGGCAAAGAATTTGGAACTCATCATTTCGTCGTTATAACAAGATCATTGTAATGCGCACAATAAGCAAACAAAGAGTGCATGCCGCATACCAACAGCCAATATAACAGAGCATGTTAGAATGAAACAGCAGACTTACTACTGTCGAGTCCCATGCAAACCAACATGTTCAGGGAGTACAAAATTGGTATGAACAACATAGTAGCAGGCTATAAATTTTGTAACAACGACTGAGCAAGATGAAGTTATGATGGCTACATCTACAGAGCAGGGAATGTAAACCAAAAATAGAAGTTACGATGGCAGAAGCTAAAGAGGAGGGAATGTGAACCAACATGTGCCAAGTGCAATTACTTCATTTTGGCCGTGAACTAAATAATACTCCTGAACTTATAGTGAAGGGGATGCAAATCAAGATGTTTCGGGATATAAACTTGTAATGAGCAACACATAGAGGATAGTTAATGCTGGAGCTTAGGATGGACCAGATACAGAATATAGTGGGATCACCTGTGAACTTGTATAAGAGGGAATGCAAACCAATATGTTCAGCTTTCCATATGTGAGCGTCATGCCAAGTCAGAGAAACAAGTCAATAATGCAGCTTTTGAAGAACAAGATGGCACGCAAAATTATTATCTAGTAGTATGACAAGTTTATTTGTACTACAGGCTAGATAGCAGAGTGATAGCATGCCAAACTAAGTCCTTACTTTGTTAGCTTACAATGAACTAGATACAAAACAATGGCATCACCTGTAGTACAGGGAATGCAAGCCAACATGTTCATGGAGTAAAAAATTGGCACAAACAACATAGTAGCAGGCCATAATTTTTGTAACAACGACTGAGCAAGATAAAGTTATGATGGCTAGATCTACAGAGCAGGGAATGTAAACCAAATATAGAAGTTACGATGCCAAAAGCTATAGAGCAGGGAATGCGAACCAACATGTGCAATTACTTAAAATTGGCCATGAACTAAATAATAGCAGGATGTTACTATAATACAGAGCAGGGAATGCAAACCAAAATGTTCAATCGCTTAAAGTTAGCAATGAAGTAGAAAATAGCAAGGTGTTACGGTCATAGCTAGGAATGAACTAAAAGAGCTTCAGACAAACAAGCATCTGAACCCAGAACATGGCGCTAAAACAAGGGACTTACATTAGGAGAAGCACTCTGTGGGAGTCACAGCAGATCTTCCTGGGGTTGATAGATCCGGTGATGAAGTACGCTACATGTGCTACTTGGGGTTGGAGAGACGGCCATTACACTTCATGGTTACTCATCTCGTCTGCAAAAACGTAACGGCGCGTCGTTAGCACAAACAGGTTCCCCCAAGATTAAACAAGAACTTGCAGGCAAGCAATAGAAAAGCGACAGTAGAAGAGTTTAGATCATACACGGCGCCGGTGAAGCAGATCCGGTTCATGCACAGCGGTGTCGGTGAGCAAGATCCGATGCGGTGGACGACGGATCCGGCGAAGCGGCTCCGGTGGGGTGGACGATGCCGCAGCTGAAGCGACTGCGGTAGACTGCTGGATGAGCATATGGTTTCGAGGTTCGGCGGGGATGATCCGGTCCGGTTGATGACGGCGTCGATGAAGCGGCTCCGGCAGGCAGCCGGATGACGAGGATCGCGAGGCCTCGGGTAGGCCAGGGAAGTCCGGCGGGGATGTTCCGGTGCGGTGGTCGTGGAGGTGGGAGAGAGAGGGACTTGGGAAGTTCCGGTGGGTGGTCTCAGAGGAGAGAGTGAGGGAAATGAATTTTTTTTCGGGGAGTTTCCGGAGCTAGGGAGGTGGTGATCGAAAAAAATGACGGGTAGACCCCCCACCAACCGACTTATACATGGACATTGTTGTCATCTTTACGAGGGTAGAATGGGAAGTTAGAAGCGTGTGAAATATTTGTATTTTTCGGGCGGGAAGTTTTGCCGCTGGAATGAGATTTCGAATTTGGCTACAGTCCAAGTAATACAAAAATATGAGACCGTACTAGTACGGCCAAATGTCACATCAATTCATCATCACGTTGAAAATCGGTTACGACGATCATAATTATTGGCCGTTGGCACAACAGTTCTCCAACGCTTGATCCAACGGTCAAAGTTCCTTTTTTTAAGAGAACGGTCAAAATTCATTGGATTCGCTCGGGAACTGCGCGCGCCAAAACGAGTCAGACGAAGATGTTTCTAGAGTTCTCACGGACGCGTCTTGGCGATACATTGAATGCAAATCTTGCAAGGTCAAAAAAATGCAAATCTTGCAGGATCGTATGTGGCTGCTATGAGCTGAAGTACTCCATGAAACCGTGAACATACATGTAGATGGGAATCCCATGTAGACGATCTGAAGAACGACCCGCTGCATCTTTCACAAATCCATCTACATGACATGATAAACTTTAATTAAGAAGCAGCCACGTAACAATTATTGCCCAAAATCTAACGGGTTCGACAATAAGCTGGTAATTCTCTATTATATATAAACACCAAAAAAATATAGCAAGTAAGAAAGGAGTGTCAATGCCACCAGGACTTACAAAAAAAGGGAATTAGCACTTCGTAATCTCTTTGTTTTTACACATACCTTCTGCTCAGGAATCCAGGGCCTAGGGTCACATCAAGTCATAATCAGAAACCAAAGTCGGTTCCCATGTTCTCCAATTCAAAACGCGTACAAAATATTTCAGTGTGTGAAATAATGTTGAGATTTTGAATTAGAGGGTTGTTAAGCTATTGATTATATGGAGTCGAAATTTGGTAGCATACATAAGTATCTCTGTTCACAACTCGCCTGTACAGAAGCAGGAACAGCTGTTGTGTTGCAGCACAACACAAAGGAGAAGCCACTGTTCCGTTCATTGCACTCAATACAGCGATGAATGAACCAGACCAGTTGACAAGCTTCTAGACCTGGGCTATATGTAGAAAGATGGAAATCAATGGATCACAGAAAATCATCAGTGTCAAGCTTTAATGCACTAGCCAACGCGACCAAAAGTCCGAACTGATGGAAAGGGCTAGGCAATCCACTTTATACATCGCAACAAAAAGTCCAAACTGACAGAAAAGGCTAGACCGGGAGAAGAGAAGAGAAGGTTTGTGAAAGCGATGACTCGAACTTGAGACTATGGGCTCTGATACCACGTCAAGCTTCATCCACGAGCCAACGGAACCACAAGTCAGAACTGATGGAAAGGGCTAGGCAATCCACTTATAATATTAACAATCAGCAGGGTTCCGGTTCAAAAAAATCCACATCACAACAAGGAAACGACCACCAAGATCATAGCAATTGCAGATAAATGCACCTACGAAATATGCTCAGACTAAGGAACCATTTTACAAGACAAAGGTAATGACCTGTCACTGTCCCCGTTCATCTCCAATTATCTAGCAGATACTCTTCTTACTACTTACTAGCATTCCTAACCTGCTCCAGTAGGGCCTCCTTCTGTGCTGCTATCGTTCTAAAATTGTCGACTTCTAGTCTTAGCGCAGCTGATGCAGCTCGTTCTACTTGGAGTTGCTCCTTTAGAACTTGAGCATGCAAATACTTTGACTTGGACATGGACTTGCACTTCAGCAGTCCAGCATTCCGTAAGAAAGTGTTTTTGGCAATGCCTTTCTTTTTTATTGCCATAGAAAATGCCTTCACACATTCTTCATCGGTTTTTTCCAGACCGTTTTTACCGGTTTTTGCCATCTCTAATTTCATATCTTCCTGCAAAAAATTCAGTTCGTACACATGTGTAAACATGATAGTTACTACAGAGAAACTTGCTGATAGTAGATTTATCATGTGTATGACCTACTTTTATTCCTACAGTTTGGCATGTCTGATTCACATCACATGAATTTTAATAAACATATATAATATCATATTGACATGTACTTTACTACTCCTACAAGTTGGGATGTGAGTCGTCACAAAATTTCAATCTTTGAGAAGACTTACAAGAACACTCTGTGCGACTTCTCCAATCACTTCAAGTTTGTTCTTCTGGCATGCTTCAAAAATCTCTGGCAGAGTCATCTCTTTGTTTGGTTCCCTTTTACTTGCATTATGTAACATCTGCATTTTAGTACTACCATTTATAAATCGAATAACGTGGTTGAAATGGAGGATCATAATATAAGCTGCACACTGGTGTATATACTCTGCATGATCTTTTACTAAAATATTTCTAAATAGCAGTATAAAACAACATGTCCTTACTTTTTGCCGAATGTGCACTATAAGGTTACGAGATCCCGTACGGCTAGGTAAAAGTAGTTTACCGCGGTTTTCCTGATTCTGTTTAGCCAAATTCTGCAAAAAGGAGACTAGTGAGACACTGCTATAAATAAGAATCCAAGATGTGATCTGGTCTCAGTCTTACAAATCATACCATATTCTTTGGATCAGACCAGTGCTTCACAAGATCTCCCCACTGTTTGTCAGTCATTTGCTTAAAAGGAGATATAGTTGGAACACTCCCAGTAATCTTTCCAGTGAAGTATTTCTTCTTTAGCCTGCTGCGATACTGGCGCAGACAGTCTGAGAATAGACTGTTGAGAACATGCTTTACTTCCTCTTGGTCCTCATCGAACTCGAACCTTAACTGTTCACAACAATATAAACCGTTGGTGTGATATACATAGATCCAACAACAAGCTAGAAGGAACGGGACGTGCCAATGTGGTATACTAGTATGAGTAACATTACCAAGAGAAAGATGACTTACGTGTAACCTGTGCACTAATTTTTCAAAATGCGCAGAGGTGTCTACGTGCTCTTTCCATGTTGGGAAGATAGGAATTTCATTCCTGACGAAAATTCCTACATCCGATGCTAATTTACAAGATTCTTCTGGGTCCAGTGGCCTTCTGCCACCTACGATAGATGAAAGGCGAAATCTTGATTCCATCCCAGCAAGCTTAGCTACGAACATTTTCCCTACTGTTGGGCCCCTCGTTTTTCTTGATCGTGGTGCAACTACAAAGTTAAGAATTACATCAAGCTATCAAGGTAGGTATATATATATATCTATACCTAATAATAAAAGCAAAAGAGCTTCTTGTTGGTCCGTTTGTTTTTGCCCCTGTTTCTGGTCGAAATTACAACCCCTGTCACCGCTGAGTGGAAAAAACGTTTCGTGATGTCGCTCTAACGCACGGTCTGATTTCCCCAATCCCGTTCTTCCCAAGCGCAGCTCAAAGAAAAAAAAAATCCTCTAAGCGCTGCCGTTCCAGGCCATGGTGTGACGAAGGAGAGCTACAGAAGAGAGGCAAGCGACGACGAGTTCCACTGTACTTGGATCCCACGACTCCGCTGCCCCTGGCTCCCTCAAGGCGTCAAGCCGCCGCACGAGGTTCAAACGAATTCACCCGTGGCCCCTCGTGCCCGTCACGGCAATTTCAATGCCGCTCGGATCCAGCGACTTGGATCTCACTGGCCTGGGCGGGTTCTCGATTGGCCCTGGGAAGAGAGGCGCTGGCTAGCAAAATCGATTGGGAATTGAGGCGACGGCATGGATGTACGTACTTCATGGATTTTGTCTGTATGATTTTCGTGGATGGGGATGGGAATCGAGGTGGGTTGGTCTCTTTTCACGGATGGATTTCGATGTTGGAAGTTTTTCCATTAATTCTTTGGCCTTGATCCGCTCAGTTCTGTCGTCAGATGGGAATATGTCCTGGATGGTGTTCTTGATCAGATCAGGCATATTGTTTGTGGTCGGATTCATTTTTGTAGGAACAAGATTCCATGATTTGTAGGCACATTGTTCTTCGGTGATTTTTGGAGTACTCCAATGCTGAATAGATTCGGGATTTGAAGGAAATCCTCTGTAAAACGATTTAGTTAAAGTAAAGCTAATTGTGCTTCTTCAAAGAATGGAATCAAGATGCTGATGCATCAAGTCTCAGAAAATGATTAAAGTAAAAGTTACAGTACGAGCGCTGCTCAGATGTGTCCACTTGCTTACTGCCCAAATATAGATCCTGGAATGCTTTTTCTGTGACTATTTGATCATAACGTGAATAACTTTCATAGTGTAGTCTCATACATTTCTATGGTACACACATCATCTAAATTGTTCCTAAACTTTTACATCGCATATGTTGTCTATTCACTAACTGAGCAGTTGGCATGGAGTCATCCATTTTTCCACCCGATTCCAGGTTTCAACCCAACGCCGAAGATGGTAATAATCAAATGCTGGATCCCTATAATCCATGACTTTCGGAATTTAGCAATGCCGTTCATGCATGGTAGCTTTTTATTTTCTCTTTCAAATGAGATCAATGAGTTAATTACTGCACATGCCAGTTATGTATATGCATGCTGCTAATATTTTATTTGTGATTATATAAACATATCCTTTTGCTGTACATACCCATGCTAGACTCTGCTTCAGTTCAAGAATTAATTTATGTTTTATTTCTAGATGCACATAGATTTTGTTTCATTAAGGGTGATCAAAGACCGTGATCAACCCTTTATTATGAACTTCTGGTAGATGTTTTGATCTATACAAAAAAAAAGAAATAGATATATACTCCATCTCCCTATTTCGTTTTAATGGACTGGAGGTTGAGAGAAAAATGAACTATCAATGCTTCCTACTGAAGTCAGTAAATCAGAACGGATGGAGTATATCATTTTAGTAATCCTACACTAGACTTTCAAATTGTATTGTACTCACTACGTCTATAAAGGCATGTGTCAACTTTGTCTAAATTTCATATGTCTGCACACTAAAACACGTCTACATACATGCATGTTTTCACAAAGTTGAGATATATAGCGGGTAGTATTTCTTCTACGTTTGTAATGTGCTTCGAAAAACAAGTAAAATCTGTAGCAACGCACAGGCACTTTTACTAGTATCTCTATAAAGTATAAATAACTTTATAACGGAGAATGAAACTATAAGCATTGGAAAATGTACCTTCTTCGGTGTGGGGCTCATCCTCAGGGGAGTTGTCTATGGCAGGACTAATATGGGTCAGTGGGAGATCATCAACAGTTTGTTGATGTTGTGCTAGCAGTGTTTGGCCAGTTGTGGTTGTGTCAGCTGGGACTGGTACAGTGTGTCCTTGGGCAGTATTTCCTACCACAGCTACTGCTGATCCCAATTGTGGCTGAGAAGTTGCCGTGGAAACTTGTTCTGCTGCCAATTGTTGTTGAGAAGTTGCTGTGGAAACTGGTTCTGCTGCCAATTGTGGCTGAGAAGTTGCTGTGGAAACTGGTTCTGCTGCCGATTGTCGCTGGTTGACTGGATTGGTAACAGGTGGCTGATTCAACCGCTTGGGGTGTTCACCACGTTTTTTTATTTCAGTACTCTTAGAATTTTCGTTATTTTCTTCAACTGGTGCCATGAATCGCTGAGACTGTCTAGTAGCAGAAGCAGGTTTCTTTTTTGGTTGCAGCTGTTCTATCACCGATTCAGGTGCCTGTTGATTGGTCTTCCTCTCATTGGTGGTTCCTGCGAAATTCTTACTTGAAGCTGCAGATTCCTAGCACACATAAACGATATTTCAGTCTACAGAAGTCCCATATATGATGATATGCAAATGGAATAGAATGAAGAACAGTAAAGGATGACGTGCATGCTGAAACATATATATGATGCATTAAGGAGACCTAGAGGTGGCATGTGAACATGTTTGGTGGGATTCAGGATACAAGTATACAACACATGGAAGTTGCAACAGATATCTCAAAGTAAAAAACACAGAAATCACCTGGTGGGGTTGAGGAGAATGGTCAGGCAAGGCATCTTCCTGAGTCAGCTCTCCAAGAGGCTCAGCATGATCAAATTGTGAATCATAACATTGTTCTTTATCTTTGGGGAGGGGAAAGGGTTCTTCTCCGATTTTGTTCAGGTTTGCACTAGAGGCAATAGCGTTACACATGTTTGTGCCCACACGGCTTGCATATCTTATACATATATTCCGTATCCGTTTCTCTTTTAATTCATTCTTCTGTATTGCAATAATATCTAGCATGCATTACAAAAAAAATGCTAATGAGATGGCGGTGCAAGTAAGCAAAAAAATACTTTTCGAAATCACATGCATAACGAATGCGGCCATATCAACCTTCTTGGAAGTGGGCGCGTGTACGCTTTGGTTTCCAGCCGTGGAACATCATGGAGGCGCTTTCTGTACCCATCTCTCCAGTCCGGTGGACGGAAGGAGTCGGGGATTAAGATACGAGAACCCGGCGATGGTGACTGTCGCTGACAAGGCGGCGGTGGAAGTCGGCTACGGAGGAGCTCGTATGGTACAGTGGTCGTCGGTGGGGGTGGGGGAGGTGGAAGCTACTCCGGCTTGCTAAAAAGCAAGGGAGACGGCGGAACGTCGTCGGTCACTACGGTGGCCGATGAGAAGGCAGTAGTGCTGGTGTGGGAGTGGGACAGTGGGCCGGCGCCGGCGTGTGAGATGATCCGGTGGGTCATGCAGGGTGGAAGCGTGAGAGAGAGATGCGGGGTTCGGCGCCGCCGGTGATAGGTCTGAATTGAGCGGTCCGGGGGGATAAGATCGACACTGTACTTATTTCACATCGCTTTGAATTTTGGAAGCGGGGGGGATTTCGGCGGGAATTTTGGGGCAGAGTTGAAATTATTACTGGTTGCTGGAAAACTGTGGAACCCTAGCCTACGAAATCCCAAGTCTGAAGCTGAGGGCCCTTTTGCTGTGGCTTTTTGGCTTTTGGATTTTGGAAGCCAAAAGAATATAATATTTGTTTTTGGCTTCCAAAATCCAAAAGCCAAAAAGGCAAAAAAAAAAGGCACAACAAAAGGGCCCTGAGTATGTTCGGGTTCAAGGGGATATGCTTGTTGGTTCTTGGGTGCATATGATCTCTTTATTTCGAAATTCATCTTCTATACATTTTGAAATGTCAAAAAAGAATAAAACGAAAAATGCATGTGTACTTCTTCGCTTGCTTTATACACATAAAATATTTCAATGGAAAATCGAATAGTAATTTGGGCTATGTAAAAAAGAGTTACTCCGTAAAAAAATTGTGCTAACCATAAGGCTTTTTATGAGACATGTTTTCTCTCTTTTTTTACATCGACCATGAAAAAAACTTGTTTTTTTACATCAACCATGAAAAATACTTTTTTTACATCGACCATGAAAAATACTAGGAATTTGCTAAGAGCATCCACAACGTGTAGCCAAAAGTGGTTCCATATTTGATTTTTGGCTTTTTGAACTAGTTCCATACATTGTAGAGGTAGTTCCAAAACCAGAAAAACAGGGAACCGGAGCAAATAGGTGCTCCGATGCCAAATTTCACTTTTGGCATTTGGAACTAGTTCCCTACATTGTGAGAGTAGTTCCATATTGGCTTTATGAGTTGTTTTAGCTTGATGGCGGGACCCACGTTATAAATATTTGGAACCACTACATTGTGGAGCTATTGCTATATTTCACACCAAAGCCAAATTCACCATCGTATCAGATTTGGCAATAGCAACATTGTGGATAGCCTAAAGTTATATTTTCCATCTTGTACACAATTAAAAATATCTTTAAAACAAACAAATCTCTAATGTCTAGGTGTACCATCTCTACTAGTACTAGTATATATACACGTGCCTTGCACGTGAGGGCTCTTTTTTTTAGTGAAACAACTTCGACGCAATAAGAATTCGATCTTTTTTTAACAAAGGAGGGGGGCCCAAGGGCTTGGATACCATTAAGTGCAACAGAGGGGTACATATTACAGATTGCAGTCAATAGTCACTTGGGTTGAAAGCCAATGCAAGCCCGCCTACATGATAGCAGGATTTTGTGAAGCTTTTTAACTTAATTGGTCAAACATGCGAAGCATGTGCCATTTACTTGTACAACTTTATCGGAAAAAAATACTTGTACAAGCTAGTTCCCCTAAGTACTACCAGCACATAAGTAAACAAAAGAACCAGGGACATCATCAACTGAAAACAACAATCTATTCATATAGCGGCTCTTGCATCACCCTTTGAAAATCATCTACCTGCAAAGATGAGTGCAGAGTTTCTGCTCGTGCTTTCACCTGTTCCAAGATCGTCCAGTTGATCTCATGGACATCTGCATCAGCCAAAGCGGTAACCAAGTTGCCAGCCACTAGCTTCTGCAGATCAGCAACAGCATGTAGGCCATCTTGAATTGTAGAATTCCATCCTCGGTTCATTTCTTTGTTCCGCCAAGTGGCCACATCCAAGTCCTTTTGAAGACGCCTAATCTTAGCTTCCCCAGTGCCACATCCTTCTGTTTTGTTCCTACAAACGTTTGCATCACTGGAACTCTGGACATCTGTGCTACAATGCTGCTTGGCAGGGACATGAGCAGTCACTTGCTTCTGCGATTTGCCATGCATAAAATCAATCAGCAGATTAAAAGGAAATATGTTGGTTGATTCATGTCACCACTTTCAGCAACCCATGAGTTTCTAAACCTTAAATGGAGTCTAAAACATTGCAATAAAAGGGTGGGTGCATCATTTGGATGCAGAGGCCGGGGCGACCCTATTTTCAAGAAAAAATTAGGAAATCTGAAATCTATATCTATATCTCTACCATCTATACCACTCCACTCCTGTTGACAGTTTGATCTCTTTCAGTACATTAGATTATGTCATGTTTAAAACACTATTATAAAATTACCTCCTTAATGTTGAGCTCAGGAGGATCCAGATGTGCTGATCCTAGGCGGCCCCTCAAATGATTGCTTGCTAGAACAATAGGACCAAATCCCGCCTCCTTTCTACCAATGTCTGCATCACTGGCGCGCTCACTGTCTTTGTTAGGAACATGAGCAGTGGCTAGCTGCTGCAAATCAAAGTTCATCAAATCAATCAGCAAACAAGACATATGAAATTTGAGCAGTGCGGCTAAATACCTTCTTCAGCAGCTGCCCCACGGAATCGTCCTTTTGGCGGCACATCACACGTGTGAAAAATCTCGGCAACGACTTGGGGTGCGGTGATTTTGTCCCATTCCACAGTATGCCGAGCTTGGCTGCAATTATCATATTCTGCAAGATATTTTGCCTCCGAGATTCTTCGTAGGCATTCTCGAGGGGAATATCTAGCAGGCATTACAAAAAAAACAGATGCTAATAACAAGCAGTGGAAGCAAGCAATAAACTAGTCTCGGAAATCAAATACATAACAAAAGCTGCCGGACAAAGTGTTCAACCTTGGTCGACTGGGGAGGTGGCGCGTTGGCCGTTCGGTTTGGTTCGGTGGATCATGGTGGCGCTTTGTGTACCGATCTCGCCGGCCGGTAAGATGAACCAGTGAGTCGGGGAAGCAGATCCGACGAAGCGGACGGAGTGTGGTTGACGGCGTCGCTGAGCTGGCTCCGGTGCGGTGGATGTCGGCTACGGATGGAGGACTGAGAGGGAGCGAGACGGACTAGGTGCGAGGTAGGGAGAGAGGCCCTTGCTTGTCCGTGGGTGGGGCTGGATATAGGGGAAATGAAAGCCTTAGAAGATAGCATCCTGCTAATTTATGGTGCTGAACTAGAAAATCCCGCCAATATATGGTGCTGAATTGCGGGCGGCTCATAGCTTGTGCACAAATAAAATGGGAAAATCCAAAAAATGTAGTTCAACAAAAAAAACTCTAGTAGGCAAAGTCGCTAGCTCGCCATGAGAAGATGCACTCCGCCAAAAAAATGTCATGACAAGCTAGTTTGCTATGGATCTTGCATTAACCCTGCTCGATAAAATGGTGGGCAAAAAAAGACAAGCTAAATCAAAAATAATGGTGGTAGAAAGATGTAACTCTCAAATGTAAACTCTACTAAACAGGGCCAGCTCAAAAATATGCCTCATATTATTAGTACTTCCTCCGGTCCATATTAACTGCCACTAACATACATCGAGAAACAAAAAAGAGAAATCTGTCATGAATAGTTCCCGAATTCAAATCTGAGTTTCTCTGTAGACTATTCCCATCTGAGTTTCTCTTTTTTGTTTCTCGATGTATGTTTCGAATTTTGATCTGAAATTTTTAGGGGTTATCTTAATATGAGCTGTGAACGTGCATGATTTGTTTCAGATTTTTTTCGCAATGTTTAAATTTGGATTTAGGCCGCATGTCACCTCGCTACCGCTCGAGAAATGGAGCCCCTCTCCGCTGGGCTCCATAAAAGCTTCACTGCTCGTGTCAGACTGTTGAAGACACTGGCAAGTGCATGTCAGGGGGACAGAGAATAAATTTCGTCCACGCGTCGGCGCGTGCTGTCTACCCCAAACCCTAAACTCTGTCTTTATGAAGTCAAGCATGCATGAAGAGAAGTGGTTTTTGGTTTCAAACATGGAAATTTCAAAAACCCTCTCAAGAGCTACATTTTGGAGTGACTAATTTTTCATATTCATGATTTAAACTTGTTTAAATGGGCATAAAAATAGGCATAAAATTCAAAATAAATCAAAATAAATGAAAAACCAAGGCACATAGTCTTCTTATGTCATATAGTAAGCATTCAATTAAGTTGATAAACAAGGTCTAGACATATTCAAACCAGAAAAATCATGTATCTACCCCCTAACCCTAAACTCTGTCTTATGAAGTCAAGCATGAAGAGATGTGGTTTTTGGTTTCAAACATGGAAATTTCGAAAACCCTCCCAAGAGCTTCATTTTGGAGTGACTAAGAAGCATACATGCTTACTTTTTTATATTCATGTTTTAAACTTGTTCAAATCTTGGTCAAACCTAGGATTTGACCAAGATTCAAATGGGCATAAAAATTCAAAAAAATGAAGAAAAAAATGAAAAACCAAGGTCTTCTTATGTCATATAGTAAGCATTCAATTAAGTTGATAAACAAGGTCTAGACGTTTTAAACCTGAAAAATCATGTATCTACCCCCTAACCCTAAACTCTGTCTTATGAAGTCAAGCATGCATGGTGAAGAGAAGTGGTTTTTGGTTTCAAACATGGAAATTTTAAAAACCCTCCCAAGAGCTTCATTTTGGGGTGACTAAGAAGGATACATGATTACTTTGTCATATTCATGTCTTAAACTTGTTTAAGTCATGGTCAAACCTAGGATTTGACCAAGATTCAAATGGGCATAAGAATTCAAAAAAACAAAGCACATAGTCTGTGTATGTCATATAGTAAGCATTCAAGTTGATAAACAAGGTCTAGACATATTCAAACCAGAAAAATCATGGAAATTTCAAAAACCTCCCACGAGCTTCATTTTGGAGTGACTAAGAAGGATCGATGCAGGTTACTTTTCATATTATTCATGTTTTAAACTTGTTTAAATCTTGGTCAAACCTAGGATTTGACCAAGATTCAACAAATGGGGATAAAAAAATGAAAACCCAATGCACATAGTCTTCTTATGTCATATAATAAGCATACAATTAAGTTGATAAACAAGGTCTAGACATATTCAAACCAAAAAAATCATGTATGTGGCTACCCCTAACCCTAAACTCTGTCTTATGAAGTCAAGCATGAAGAGATGTGGTTTTTGGTTTCAAACATGGAAATTTCAAAAACCCCTTCCAAGAGCTTCATTTTGGAGTGACTAAGAAGCATACATGCTTACCTTTTCATATATATTCATGTTTTAAACTTGTTCAAATCTTGGTCAAACCTAGGATTTGACAAAGATTCAAATGGGCATAAAAATTCAAATAAAATGAATACCAAGGTCTTCTTATGTCATATAGTATGTGCGCATTCACTTAAGTTGATAAACAAGGTCTAGACATATTAAACCTGAAAAATCATGCATGTATCTACCCCTAACCCTAAACTCTGTCTTATAAAGTCAAGCATGCATGGTGAAGATAAGTGGTTTTTGGTTTCAAACATGGAAATTTCAAAAACCCTCCTAATTAAGAGCTTCATTTTGGAGTGACTAAGAAGGATACATGCTTACTTTTACATATTCATGTTTTAAACTTGTTTAAGTCGTGGTCAAACCTAGGATTTGACCAAGATTTAAATGGGCATAAAAATTCAAAAACAAAATCAAAAACCAAAGCAAGTCTTTGCATGTCATATAGTAAGCATTCAAGTTGATAAACAAGGTCTAGACATATTCAAACCAGAAAATCATGTATATATCTACCCCTAACCCTAAACTCTATCTTTATGAAGTCAAGCATGCATGAAGAGAAGTGGTTTTAGGTTTCAAACATGGAAATTTCAAAAACCATCCCAAGAGCTACATTTTGGAGTGACTAAGAAGGATATATAGATGCTTAATTTTGCATATTCATGATTTAAACTTGTTCAAATCTTGGTCAAACCTATGATTTGACCAAGATTCAAATGGGCATTAAAAAATAGAAAAATGAAAAACCAAAGCACATAATCTTCTTATGTCATATAGTAAGCATTAAAGTTGATAAACACAAGGTCTAGACATATTCAAACCATACAAATCATGTATCTACCCCTAACCCTAAACTCTGTCTTATGAAGTCAAGCATGAAGAGATGTGGTTTTTGGTTTCAAACATGGAAATTTCAAATACCCTTCCAAGAGCTTCATTTTGGAGTGACTAAGAAGCATACATGCTTACCTTTTCATATTCATGTTTTAAACTTGTTCAAATCTTGGTCAAACCTAGGATTTGACCAAGATTCAAATGGGCATAAAAATTCAAAAAAAATGAATACCAAGATCTTCTTATGTCATATAGTATGCGCGCAATCAATTAAGTTGATAAACAAGGTATAGACATATTAAACCTGAAAATCATGTATCTACCCCTAACCCTAAACTCTGTCTTATAAAGTCAAGCATGCATGGTGAAGATAAGTGGTTTTTGGTTTCAAACATGGAAATTTCAAAAACCCTCCTAATTAAGAGCTTCATTTTGGAGTGACTAAGAAGGATACATGCTTACTTTTTCATATTCATGTTTTAAACTTGTTTAAATCTTGGTCAAACCTAGGAAAATCATAAATATATCTACCCCTAACCCTAAAATCTGTCTTATGAAGTCAATAATGAAGAGATCGAAGTGGTTTTGGGTTTCCTACATGGAAATTTCAAAAACCCTCCTAATTAAGAGCTTCATTTTGGAGTGACTAAGAAGCATACATGCTTACCTTTTCATATTCATGTTTTAAACTTGTTCAAATCTTGGTCAAACCTAGGATTTGACCAAGATTCAAATGGGCATAAAAATTCAAAAAAAATGAATACCAAGATCTTCTTATGTCATATAGTATGTGCGCATTCAATTAAATTGATAAACAAGGTCTAGACATATTAAACCTGAAAATCATGTATCTACCCCTAACCCTAAACTCTGTCTTATAAAATCAAGCATGCATGGTGAAGATAAGTGGTTTTTGGTTTCAAACATGGAACTTTCAAAAACCCTCCTAATTAAGAGCTTCATTTTGGAGTGACTAAGAAGGATACATGCTTACTTTTTCATATTCATGTTTTAAACTTGTTTAAATCTTGGTCAAACCTAGGAAAATCATGTATATATCTACCCCTAACCCTAAACTCTGTCTTATGAAGTCAATAATGAAGAGATCGAAGTGGTTTTGGGTTTCCTACATGGAAATTTCAAAAACCTCCCAAAAACTTCATTTTAGAGTGACTAAGAACGATACATGCTTCCCTTTTCATTTTCATGTTTTAAACTTGTTTAAATTATCTTGGTCAAATCTAGGATTTGACAAGATTCAATGCAAATGGGGGCATCAAAATAAAAAAATCAGAAAAATGAAAAACCAAAGCACATAGTTTTCTTATGTCATATAGTAAGCATTAAAGTTGACAAACAAGGTCTAGACATATTCAAACCAGACAAATCATGTATCTATACTCCCTAACCCCTAAACTATGTCTTATGAAGTCAAGCATGAAGAGAAGTGGTTTTGGGTTTCAAACATGGAAATTTCAAAAACCTCCCAGAAGCTTCATTTTAGAGTGACTAAGATGGATACATGCTTCCCTTTTCATTTTCATGCTTTAAACTTGTTTAAATTATCTTGGTCAAATCTAGGATTTGACAAGATTCAAATGGGCATCAAAATAAAAAAATCAGAAAAATGAAAAACCAAAGCACATAGTTTTCTTATGTCATATAGTAAGCATTAAAGTTGACAAACAAGGTCTAGACATATTCAAACCAGACAAATCATGTATCTATACCCCCTAACCCCTAAACTATATATGTCTTATGAAGTCAAGCATGAAGAGAAGTGGTTTTGGGTTTCAAACATGGAAATTTCAAAAACCTCCCAGAAGCTTCATTTTAGAGTGACTAAGATGGATACATGCTTCCCTTTTCATTTTCATGTTTTAAACTTGTTTAAATTATCTTGGTCAAATCTAGGATTTGACAAGATTCAAATGGGCATCAAAATAAAAAAATCAAAAAATGAAAAACCAAAGCACATAGTTTTCTTATGTCATATAGTAAGCATTAAAGTTGACAGACAAGTTCTAGACATATTCAAACCAGACAAATCATGTATCTACCCCTAACCCTAAACTATGTCTTATGAAGTCAAGCATGAATAGAAGTCGTTTTGGGTTTCAAACATGGAAATTTCAAGAACATCCCAAAAGCTTCATTTTAGAGTGACTAAGAAGGATCCATGATTACCTTTTCATTTTCATGTTATAAACTTGTTTAAATCTTGGTCAAACCTAGGATTTGACCAAGATTCAAATGGACACAAAATTTTAAAAATCAGAAATATGAAAACCAAAGTACATAGTCTTCTTATGTCATATCGTAAGCATTCAAGTTGATAAACTCGGTCTTATGAAGTCTAGCATGAAGAGAAGTCGTTTTGGGTTTCAAACGTTTAAGCCAAAAGCCCCATTTCAAATATTTTACACTTATTCAAATTTGGTTCAAATTTGAAAGACATACAAGTTATAGCACACATAGTGCATACATGTTCACACATACTGCACTAGATGCTAACCCTACAGTTTAGGGGCGGACCTAGGATAAATTTTTAGAGGGGGCAAACATATGATAAGTGATGCAAATATCATATTACAAGGTTTCAGAAAATTGAGCGGGGGCAGCTGCCCCCCTTGGCTATAGTCTGGATCCGCCCATGCTATAGTTTGAGGCCATTTGGATGACGTCGAAAAAAATCTTTGATTAGAAATGGGGTTGTTCGAACCCCGTAGTTGGATTTTTTTGAACCTTGATCTGTAGTACTGGGCAAAACCCTAGTTTAACCTAGTATATTTAATTATAGATTCGTAGGTCGAATTTTCTACCTTTTTATTATTACTATGCAGCACATATGTGTTTGCCCGTCGAGTGAAACTCGGAGGAAGAGGGATCACTCGGAAGGAGAGAAGAAGGGAGAGCATTATGGTGTCTCCCCTTTTTCGGGTGATGATGTTGACTTTTGTGCAGGGTTTGTCAGTGAGCAGGAGGTGCGAGCGAGCGAGCGAGCGAGTCGAGCGAGGCCGAGAATGAGAGAGATTTGTTTTTTTTGTGAGAGGGACAACCGAAGGATCCTGAAGGACCCAGAGACTTCCAATACGCATCCTGATGCGTCTTCTCTTGACAAAGAAAATGGCTGGGAGTTTGCGTACCTATTGCACGTGACCTGTGCTCACTGAAGTGTGGGACCTCATGCATGGGCACCACACGTAAGTGACAGACCTGTTGGTGTAAAAACTCGGTTGATTAGTATAGTGCATTAGAACAAAGTTTCCTATGGATTCAAGGGTAGGAAATCCAAGTTAACTCATTTACATGACATTATTTTTTCCATTAAGCAAAGTTAACACATCTATCAATTGGTACATTTTGGAGTGACTAAGAAGGATACAGGCTTACTTATTCGTTTTCACGTGTTAAACTTGTCTAAATCTTGGTCAAACCTAGGATTTGACAGAGATTCAAAAATTCAAAAAAAAAACAGAAAAATGAAAAACCAAAGCACATAGTCTTCTTATGTCATATAGTAAGCATTAAAGTTGATAAACAAGGTCTAGACATATTCAAACCATACAAATCATGTATCTACCCCTAACCCTAAACTATGTCTTATGAAGTCAATCATGAAGAGAAGTGGTTTTGGGTTTCAAACATGGAAATTTCAAGAACCTCCCAAAAGCTTCATTTTGGAGTGACTAAGAAGCATACATGCTTACCTTTTCATATTCATGTTTTAAACTTGTTCAAATCTTGGTCAAACTTAGGATGCCTCTCTCTTGACAAAGAAGATGGCTGGGAGTTTGCCTACCTAGCGTACGTGACTTGTTCTCACTGAAGTGTGGGACCTCACGCATGGGAACCACACGTAAGTGACAGACTTGTTGCTCTAATAACTCGGGTGATCATTATACTGTATTAGTACATAGTTTCCTATGGATCCTTCTTAGTCACTCCAAAATGAAGCTCTTTGGGAGGGTTTTTGAAATTTCCATGTTTGAAACCAAAAATAAGAAGACTATGTGCCTTGATTTTTCATTTTTTTAAAATTTTGCCAATTTGAATCTTGGTCAAATCCTAGGTTTGACCATGATTTAAACAAGTTTAAAACATGAATATGAAAAATTAAGCATGTATCCTTCATAGTCACTCCAAAATGAAGCTCTTGAGAGGGTTTTTGAAATTTCCATGTTTGAAACCAAAAAACCGCGTACTTCTCTTCATGCTTGACTTCATAAGAGAGAGTTTGGGGATAGGGGTAGCTTGATACATGAATTTTCTGGTTTGAATATGTCTAGACCTTGTTTATCAACTTAATTGAATGCTTACTAGTAGATGACATAAGATGACTATGTGCATTGGTTTTTCATTTTATTGTTTTTTTGAATTTTTATGCCCATTTGAATCTTGGTCAAATCCTAGGTTTGACCATGATTTAAACAAGTTTAAAACATGAATATGAAAAATTAAGCATCTATCCTTCTTAGTCACTCCAATATGTAGCTCTTGGGAGGGTTTTTGAAATTTCCATGCTTGAAACCAAAAACCACTTCTCTTCATGCATGCTTGACTTCTTCATAAGACAGAGTTTAGGGTTAGGGGGTAGATACATGATTTTCCTGGTTTGAATATGTGTAGACCTTGTTTATCAAATTAATTGAATGCTTACTATATAACATATAAGAAGGCCTTGTTTTTTTTTGAACTTTTATACCCATTTGAATCTTGGTCAAATCCTTGGTTCCACCAAGATTTGAATAAGTTAAAAACATGAATATGAAAAAGTAAGCATGTATGCTTCTTAGTCACTTCAAAATGAAGCTCTTGGGAGGGTTTTTGAATTTCCATGTTCGAAACCAAAAACCACAAATCTTCATGCTTGACTTCATGAAACAGAGTTTAGGGTTAGGGGTAGATACATGCGTGATTTAAACAAGTTTAAAACATGAATATGAATATGAAATTTTTTGCCCATTTGAATCTTGGCCAAATCCTAGGTTTGACCATGATTTAAACAAGTTTAAAACATGAATATGAAAAATTAAGCATGTACCATTCGTAGTCACTCCAAAATGAAGCTCTTGAGAGGGTTTTTGAAATTTCCATGTTTGAAACCAAATAACCACGTACTTCTCTTCATGCTTGACTTCATAAGACAGAGTTTGGGGTTAGGGTTAGCTTGATACATGAATTTTCTGGTTTGAATATGTCTAGACATTGTTTATCAACTTAATTGAATGCTTACTAGATGACATAAGATGACTATGTGCATTGGTTTTTCATTTTTTTTTTGAATTTTTATGCCCATTTGAATCTTGGTCAAATTCTAGGTTTGACCATGATTTAATCAAGTTTAAAACATGAATATGAAAAATTAAGCATCTATCCTTCTTAGTCACTCCAATATGTAGCTCTTGGGAGGGTTTTTGAAATTTCCATGCTTGAAAACCAAAAACCACTTTTCTTCATGCATGCTTGACTTCATAAGACATAGTTTAGGGTTAGGGGGTAGATACATGATTTTCCTACTAGTTTGAATATGTCTAGACCTTGTTTATCAATTTAATTGAATGCTTACTATATGACATGAGCAGACCTTGGTTTTAATTTTTTTATACCCATTTGAATCTTCGTCAAATCGTAGGTTTGTTGACCAAGATTTGAACAAGTTTAAAACATGAATATGAAAAAGTAAGCATGTATGCGTCTTAACTAGTCACTCCAAAATGAAGCTCTTGGGAGGGTTTTTGAAATTTCCATGTTTGAAACCAAAAACCACTTCTTCTCTTCATGCTTGACTTCATAAGTCAGGGTTAATTTAGGGATATATAGGGGGTAGATACATGATTTTTCTGGTTTGATATGTCTAGACCTTGTTTATCAACTTAATTGAATGCTTACTATATGACATAAGAAGACTACGTGACTTGTGCTCACTGAAGTGTGGGACCTCACGCATGGGAACCACACGTACGTAAGTGACAGACTTGTTGCTCTAATAACTCGGGTGATCATTATACTGTATTAGTACATAGTTTCCTATGGATCCTTCTTAGTCACTCCAAAATGAAGCTCTTTGAGAGGGTTTTTGAAATTTCCATGTTTGAAACCCAAAACAACTTCTCTTCATGCTTGACTTCATAAGACAGAGTTTAGGGTTAGGGGTAGATACATGATTTGTCTGGTTTGAATACGTCTAGACCTTGTTTATCAACTTTAATGCTTACTATATGACATAAGAAGACTATGTGCTTTGGTTTTTCATTTTTCTGATTTTTTCTATTTTTGATGCCCATTTGAATCTTGGTCAGATCCTAGGTTTTACCAAGATTTAAACAAGTTTAAAACATGAAAATGAAAAGGGAAGCATTTATCCTTCTTAGTCACTCTAAATGAAGTTTTTGGGAGGTTTTTGAAATTTCCATGTTTGAAACCCAAAACCACTTCTCTTCATGCTTGACTTCATAAGACATAGTTTAGGGTTAGGGGTACATACATGATTTGTATGTTTTGAATATGTCTAGACCTTGTTTATCAACTTGAATGCTTACTATATGACATAAGAAAACTACGTATGTGCTTTGGTTTTTCATTTTTCTGTTTTTTTTTTGAATTTTCCGCCCATTTGAATCTCTGTCAAATCCTAGGTTTGACCAAGATTTAAACAAGTTTAACACGTGAAAACGAAAAGGTAAGCATGGATCCTTCTTAGTCACTCCAAAATGTACCAATTGATAGATGTGTTAACTTTGCTTCATGGAAAAAATAATGTCATGTAAATGAGTTAACTTGGATTTCCTACCCTTGAATCCATAGGAAACTTTGTTCTAATGCACTATAATAATCAACCGAGTTTTTACACCAACAGGTATGTCACTTACGTGTGGTGCCCATGCGTGAGGTCCCACACTTCAGTGAGCACAAGTCACGTGCAATAGGTATGCAAACTCCCAGCCATTTTCTTTGTCAAGAGAAGACGCATCAGGATGCGTATTGGAAGTCTGTGGGTCCTTCTGGATCCTTCGGTTGTCCCTCTCACAAAAAAACAAATCTCTCTCATTCTCGGCCTCGCTCGACTCGCTCGCTCGCTCGCTCGCTCGCACCTCCTGCTCACTGACAAACCCTGCACAACAGTCAACATCATCACCCGAAAAAGGGGAGACACCATAATGCTCTCCCTCCTTCTTCTCTCCTTCCGAGTGATCCCTCTTCCTCCGAGTTTCACTCGACGGGCAAACACATATGTGCTGCATAGTAGAGTAATAATAAAAAGGTACGTAGAAAAATCGACCTACCAATCTATAATTAAATAGGTTAAACTAGGGTTTTGCCCAGTACTACAGATCAAGGTTCAAAAAAATCCAACTACGGGGTTCGAACAACCCCATTTCTAATCAAAGATTTTTTTCGACGTCATCCAAATGGCCTCAAACTATAGCATGGGCGGATCCAGACTATAGCCAAGGGGGGCAGCCGCCCCCGCTCAATTTTCTGAAACCTTGTAATATGATATTTGCATCACTTATCATATGTTTGCCCCCTCTAAAAATTTATCCTAGGTCCGCCCCTAAACTGTAGGGTTAGCATCTAGTGCAGTATGTGTGAACATGTATGCACTATGTGTGCTATAACTTGTATGTCTTTCAAATTTGAACCAAATTTGAATAAGTGTAAAATATTTGAAATGGGGCTTTTGGCTTAAACGTTTGAAACCCAAAACGACTTCTCTTCATGCTAGACTTCATAAGACCGAGTTTATCAACTTGAATGCTTACGATATGACATAAGAAGACTATGTACTTTGGTTTTCATATTTCTGATTTTTAAAATTTTGTGTCCATTTGAATCTTGGTCAAATCCTAGGTTTGACCAAGATTTAAACAAGTTTATAACATGAAAATGAAAAGGTAATCATGGAAATGATATTTGCATCACTTACCATATGTTTGCCCATTTGAATCTTGTCAAATCCTAGATTTGACCAAGATAATTTAAACAAGTTTAAAACATGAAAATGAAAAGGGAAGCTTGTATCCTTCTTAGTCACTCTAAAATGAAGTTTGGGGAGGTTTTTGAAATTTCCATGCTTGAAACCAAAAACCACTTCTCTTCATGCTTGACTTCATAAGACAAAGTTTAGGGTTAGGGGTAGATACATGATTTTTCTGGTTTGAATATATGTCTAGACCTTATTTATCAACTTAATTGAATGCTTACTATATAACATAAGAAGACCTTGTTTTTTTATTTTGTTTTTTAATTTTTATACGGATTTGAATCTTGGTCAAATCCTTGGTTTCACCAAGATTTGAATAAGTTTAAAACATGAATATGAAAAAGTAAGCATGCATGTATGCTTCATAATTAATCACTTCAAAATGAAGCTCTTGGGAGGGTTTTTGAAATTTCCATGTTTGAAACCAAAAAACCACATATCATCATGCTTGACTTCATGAGACAGAGTTTAGGTTAGGGGGTAGGTACATGATTTCTCTGGTTTGAATATGTCTAGAGACCTTGTTTATCAACTTAATTGAATGCTTACAATATAACATAAGAAGACTATGTGCCTTGGTTTTTCATTTTTTGTTTTTTTTAAATTATGCCCATTTGAATCTTTGTCAAATCCTAGGTTTGACCATGATTTAAACAAGTTTAAAACATGAATATGAAAAAGTAAGCATGTATCCTTCGTAGTCACTCCAAAATGAAGCTCGATCTTGAGAGGGTTTTTGAAATTTCCATGTTTGAAACCAAAAAACCACATACCTATCTTCATGCTTGACTTCATAAGACAGAGTTAATTAGGGGTTAGGGGTAGCTTGATACATGATATTTCTGGTTTGAATATGTCTAGACCTTATTTATCAACTTAATTGAATGCTTACTATATGACATAAGAAGACCTTGGTTTTCATTTTTTATACCCATTTGAATCTTGGTCAAATCATAGGTTTGACCAAGATTTGAACAAGTTTAAAACATGAATATGAAAAAGTAAGCACGTACGTATGCTTCTTAGTCACTCCAAAATGAAGCTCTTGGGAGGGTTTTTGAAATTTCCATGCTTGAAACCAAAAACCACTTCTCTTCATGCATGCTTGACTTCATAAGACAGAGTTTAGGGTTAGGGGTAGATACCTAATTTTCTGGTTTGAATATGTGTAGACCTTGTTTATCAAAATAATTGAATGCTTACTATATAACATAAGAAGACCTTGTTTTTTTTGAATTTTTATACCCATTTGAATCTTGGTCAAATCCTTGGTTCCACCAAGATTTGAATAAGTTAAAAACATGAATATGAGAAAGTAAGCATGTATGCTTCTTAGTCACTTCAAAATGAAGCTATTGGGAGGGTTTTTGAATTTCCATGTTCGAAACTAAAAACCACATATCTTCATGCATGCATGCTTGACTTCATGAAACAGAGTTTAGGGTTAAGGGTAGATACATGCATGATTTTTCTTGTTTGAATATGTCTAGACCTTGTTTATCAACTTAATTGAATGCCTACTATATAACATAAGAAGACCTTTTTTTTAATTTTTATACCCATTTGAATCTTGGTCAAATCCTAGGTTTCACCAAGATTTGAATAAGTTTAAAACATGAATATGAAAAGGTAAGCATGCATGTATGCTTCTTAATTAATCGCTTCGAAATGAAGCTCTTGAGAGGGTTTTTGAAATTTCCATGTTTGAAACAAAAAAAACCACGTACTTCTCTTCATGCTTAACTTCATAAGACAGAGTTTGGGGATAGGGGTAGCTTGATACATGATTTTTCTGGTTTGAATATGTCTAGACCTTGTTTATCAACTTAATTGAATGCTTACTAGATGACATATATAAGATGACTATGTGCATTGGTTTTTCATTTTATTGTTTTTTTTTGAATTTTTATGCCCATTTGAATCTTGGTCAAATCCTAGGTTTGACCATGATTTAAACAATTTAAAACATGAATATGAAAAATTAAGCATGTATCCTTCGTAGTCACTCCAAAATGAAGCTCGATCTTGAGAGGGTTTTTGAAATTTCCATGATTGAAACCAAAAACCACTTCTCTTCATGCTTGAATTCATAAGTCAGGGTTTAGGGATATATAGGGGGTAGATACATGATTTTTCTGGTTTGAATATGTCTAGAGCTTGTTTTTCAACTTGAATGCTTACTATATGACATACGAAGACTGTTTGCTAACGGAGGGATTAAGCACTCTAGCTATGAAAAGTACCAAACGATGCATACCAAAATGATTTTTTAGAGGAATACTAGTTCGGATTATATAATTTTATATTAGCAGGCCAAAATCGAACCCCGTAGTTGGATTTTCAGAAATTGATCCGTAGTACTGGGCAAAACCCTAGTTTAGCTTATTTAATAATAGATTCGTAGGTCGATTTTTTTACGTTATTATTATTATTACTAGGCAGCACATGTGTTTGCCCGTCCAGTGAAACTCTTTCATTTCATTTTTCTTTTCCGCAAGGTCGGGAGTCGGAGGAAGAGGGATCACACGGGAGGAGACGAAGGGAGAGCAGTCACGGGGCCCCACTTATTTATGGTGTCTATCCTTTTTCTGGTGATGTTGACTGTTGTGCAGGGTTGTCAGTGCGCAGGGGGGTGCGAGCGAGCGAGAAAGGCCGAGAATGAGAGAGATGTTTTTTTAGAGGGACAACCGAACGATCCTGAAGGACCCAGATTTCCAATACGCATCAGAGCGCAGTTTACAGCAGGACACAAAATAAACAGGAAATTACGTCTAAATCCCTAAGATTTACATGGTAGACCCCATGCTGAAAGCAAGAAATGCGATCGGGTCCTTAATAGGCACCGTCCGGATTGATCCTCGTCGGAGCCGGGGACGAACCACTTGGCGCGACCAAATCGCCATGGCTACAGAGCCTGCACACCATGGCCTACGAGCTGAGCTAGAAACGACCTGCCAAAACCGGCAGCCAACGGAGGTGGATAATTGGAGAGAGAGAGAGAGAGAGAGAGTGTGTGTTGATGCCTCTCTCTTGACAAAGAAGATGGCTGGGAGTTTGCTTACCTAGCGTACGTGACTTGTGCTCACTGAAGTGTGGGACCTCACGCATGGGAACCACACGTAAGTGACAGACTTGTTGCTCTAATAACTCGGGTGATCATTATACTGTATTAGTACATAGTTTCCTATGGATCCTTCTTAGTCACTCCAAAATGAAGCTCTTTGGGAGGGTTTTTGAAATTTCCATGTTTGAAACCAAAAATAAGAAGACTATGTGCCTTGATTTTTCATTTTTTTAAAATTTTGCCCATTTGAATCTTGGTCAAATCCTAGGTTTGACCATGATTTAAACAAGTTTAAAACATGAATATGAAAAATTAAGCATGTATCCTTCATAGTCACTCCAAAATGAAGCTCTTGAGAGGGTTTTTGAAATTTCCATGTTTGAAACCAAAAAACCGCGTACTTCTCTTCATGCTTGACTTCATAAGAGAGAGTTTGGGGATAGGGGTAGCTTGATACATGAATTTTCTGGTTTGAATATGTCTAGACCTTGTTTATCAACTTAATTGAATGCTTACTAGATGACATAAGATGACTATGTGCATTGGTTTTTCATTTTATTGTTTTTTTTGAATTTTTATGCCCATTTGAATCTTGGTCAAATCCTAGGTTTGACCATGATTTAAACAAGTTTAAAACATGAATATGAAAAATTAAGCATCTATCCTTCTTAGTCACTCCAATATGTAGCTCTTGGGAGGGTTTTTGAAATTTCCATGCTTGAAACCAAAAACCACTTCTCTTCATGCATGCTTGACTTCTTCATATAAGACAGAGTTTAGGGTTAGGGGGTAGATACATGATTTTCCTGGTTTGAATATGTGTAGACCTTGTTTATCAAATTAATTGAATGCTTACTATATAACATATAAGAAGACCTTGTTTTTTTTGAACTTTTATACCCATTTGAATCTTGGTCAAATCCTTGGTTCCACCAAGATTTGAATAAGTTAAAAACATGAATATGAAAAAGTAAGCATGTATGCTTCTTAGTCACTTCAAAAATGAAGCTCTTGGGAGGGTTTTTGAATTTCCATGTTCGAAACCAAAAACCACAAATCTTCATGCTTACTTCATGAAACATAGTTTATATTAGGGTTAGGGGTAGATACATGCTTGATTTTTCTTGTTTGAATATGTCTAGACCTTGTTTATCAACTTAATTGAATGCCTACTATATAACATATATAAGAAGACCTTTTTTGTTTTTTTTAATTTTTATACCCATTTGAATCTTGGTCAAATCCTAGGTTTCACCAAGATTTGAATAAGTTTAAAACATGAATATGAAAAAGTAAGCATGCATGTATGCTTCTTAATTAATCACTTCGAAATGAAGCTCTTGGGAGGGTTTTTGAAATTTCCATGTTTGAAACCAAAAACCACATATCTTCATGCATGTGCTTGACTTCATGAGACAGAGTTTAGTGTTAGGGGGTAGATACATGATTTCTCTCGTTTGAATATGTCTAGACCTTGTTTATCAACTTAATTGAATGCTTACTATATGACATAAGAAGACTATGTGCCTTGATTTTTTTTAAAATTTTGTCCATTTGAATCTTGGCCAAATCCTAGGTTTGACCATGATTTAAACAAGTTTAAAACATGAATATATATGAAAAATTAAGCATGTATCATTCGTAGTCACTCCAAAATGAAGCTCTTGAGAGGGTTTTTGAAATTTCCATGTTTGAAACCAAATAACCACGTACTTCTCTTCATGCTTGACTTCATAAGACAGAGTTTGGGGTTAGGGTTAGCTTGATACATGAATTTTCTGGTTTGAATATGTCTAGACATTGTTTATCAACTTAATTGAATGCTTACTAGATGACATAAGATGACTATGTGCATTGGTTTTTCATTTTTTTTGAATTTTTATGCCCATTTGAATCTTGGTCAAATTCTAGGTTTGACCATGATTTAATCAAGTTTAAAACATGAATATGAAAAATTAAGCATCTATCCTTCTTAGTCACTCCAATATGTAGCTCTTGGGAGGGTTTTTGAAATTTCCATGCTTGAAAACCAAAAACCACTTTTCTTCATGCATGCTTGACTTCATAAGACATAGTTTAGGGTTAGGGGGTAGATACATGATTTTCCTACTAGTTTGAATATGTCTAGACCTTGTTTATCAATTTAATTGAATGCTTACTATATGACATGAGCAGACCTTGCTTTTAATTTTTTATACCCATTTGAATCTTCGTCAAATCGTAGGTTTGTTGACCAAGATTTGAACAAGTTTAAAACATGAATATGAAAAAGTAAGCATGTATGCGTCTTAACTAGTCACTCCAAAATGAAGCTCTTGGGAGGGTTTTTGAAATTTCCATGTTTGAAACCAAAAACCACTTCTTCTCTTCATGCTTGACTTCATAAGTCAGGGTTAATTTAGGGATATATAGGGGGTAGATACATGATTTTTCTGGTTTGATATGTCTAGACCTTGTTTATCAACTTAATTGAATGCTTACTATATGACATAAGAAGACTACGTGACTTGTGCTCACTGAAGTGTGGGACCTCACGCATGGGAACCACACGTAAGTGACAAACTTGTTGCTCTAATAACTCGGGTGATCATTATACTGTATTAGTACATAGTTTCCTATGGATCCTTCTTAGTCACTCCAAAATGAAGCTCTTTGAGAGGGTTTTTGAAATTTCCATGTTTGAAACCCAAAACAACTTCTCTTCATGCTTGACTTCATAAGACAGAGTTTAGGGTTAGGGGTAGATACATGATTTGTCTGGTTTGAATACGTCTAGACCTTGTTTATCAACTTTAATGCTTACTATATGACATAAGAAGACTATGTGCTTTGGTTTTTCATTTTTCTGATTTTTTCTATTTTTGATGCCCATTTGAATCTTGGTCAGATCCTAGGTTTTACCAAGATTTAAACAAGTTTAAAACATGAAAATGAAAAGGGAAGCATTTATCCTTCTTAGTCACTCTAAATGAAGTTTTTGGGAGGTTTTTGAAATTTCCATGTTTGAAACCCAAAACCACTTCTCTTCATGCTTGACTTCATAAGACATAGTTTAGGGTTAGGGGTACATACATGATTTGTATGTTTTGAATATGTCTAGACCTTGTTTATCAACTTGAATGCTTACTATATGACATAAGAAAACTACGTATGTGCTTTGGTTTTTCATTTTTCTGTTTTTTTTGAATTTTCCGCCCATTTGAATCTCTGTCAAATCCTAGGTTTGACCAAGATTTAAACAAGTTTAACACGTGAAAACGAAAAGGTAAGCATGGATCCTTCTTAGTCACTCCAAAATGTACCAATTGATAGATGTGTTAACTTTGCTTCATGGAAAAAATAATGTCATGTAAATGAGTTAACTTGGATTTCCTACCCTTGAATCCATAGGAAACTTTGTTCTAATGCACTATAATAATCAACCGAGTTTTTACACCAACAGGTCTGTCACTTACGTGTGGTGCCCATGCGTGAGGTCCCACACTTCAGTGAGCACAAGTCACGTGCAATAGGTACGCAAACTCCCAGCCATTTTCTTTGTCAAGAGAAGACGCATCAGGATGCGTATTGGAAGTCTGTGGGTCCTTCTGGATCCTTCGGTTGTCCCTCTCACAAAAAAACAAATCTCTCTCATTCGCCTCGCTCGACTCGCTCGCTCGCTCGCTCGCTCGCACCTCCTGCTCACTGACAAACCCTGCACAACAGTCAACATCATCACCCGAAAAAGGGGAGACACCATAATGCTCTCCCTCCTTCTTCTCTCCTTCCGAGTGATCCCTCTTCCTCCGAGTTTCACTCGACGGGCAAACACATATGTGCTGCATAGTAGAGTAATAATAAAAAGGTACGTAGAAAAATCGACCTACCAATCTATAATTAAATAGGTTAAACTAGGGTTTTGCCCAGTACTACAGATCAAGGTTCAAAAAATCCAACTACGGGGTTCGAACAACCCCATTTCTAATCAAAGATTTTTTTCGACGTCATCCAAATGGCCTCAAACTATAGCATGGGCGGATCCAGACTATAGCCAAGGGGGGCAGCCGCCCCCGCTCAATTTTCTGAAACCTTGTAATATGATATTTGCATCACTTATCATATGTTTGCCCCCTCTAAAAATTTATCCTAGGTCCGCCCCTAAACTGTAGGGTTAGCATCTAGTGCAGTATGTGTGAACATGTATGCACTATGTGTGCTATAACTTGTATGTCTTTCAAATTTGAACCAAATTTGAATAAGTGTAAAATATTTGAAATGGGGCTTTTGGCTTAAACGTTTGAAACCCAAAACGACTTCTCTTCATGCTAGACTTCATAAGACCGAGTTTATCAACTTGAATGCTTACGATATGACATAAGAAGACTATGTACTTTGGTTTTCATATTTCTGATTTTTAAAATTTTGTGTCCATTTGAATCTTGGTCAAATCCTAGGTTTGACCAAGATTTAAACAAGTTTATAACATGAAAATGAAAAGGTAATCATGGAAATGATATTTGCATCACTTACCATATGTTTGCCCATTTGAATCTTGTCAAATCCTAGATTTGACCAAGATAATTTAAACAAGTTTAAAACATGAAAATGAAAAGGGAAGCTTGTATCCTTCTTAGTCACTCTAAAATGAAGTTTGGGGAGGTTTTTGAAATTTCCATGCTTGAAACCAAAAACCACTTCTCTTCATGCTTGACTTCATAAGACAAAGTTTAGGGTTAGGGGTAGATACATGATTTTTCTGGTTTGAATATATGTCTAGACCTTATTTATCAACTTAATTGAATGCTTACTATATAACATAAGAAGACCTTGTTTTTTTTATTTTGTTTTTTAATTTTTATACGGATTTGAATCTTGGTCAAATCCTTGGTTTCACCAAGATTTGAATAAGTTTAAAACATGAATATGAAAAAGTAAGCATGCATGTATGCTTCATAATTAATCACTTCAAAATGAAGCTCTTGGGAAGGTTTTTGAAATTTCCATGTTTGAAACCAAAAAACCACATATCATCATGCTTGACTTCATGAGACAGAGTTTAGGTTAGGGGGTAGGTACATGATTTCTCTGGTTTGGATATGTCTAGAGACCTTGTTTATCAACTTAATTGAATGCTTACAATATAACATAAGAAGACTATGTGCCTTGGTTTTTCATTTTTTGTTTTTTTAAATTATGCCCATTTGAATCTTTGTCAAATCCTAGGTTTGACCATGATTTAAACAAGTTTAAAACATGAATATGAAAAAGTAAGCATGTATCCTTCGTAGTCACTCCAAAATGAAGCTCGATCTTGAGAGGGTTTTTGAAATTTCCATGTTTGAAAC
The DNA here is from genome assembly GCA_030979885.1 of Lolium multiflorum. Classification (NCBI taxonomy): domain Eukaryota; kingdom Viridiplantae; phylum Streptophyta; class Magnoliopsida; order Poales; family Poaceae; genus Lolium; species Lolium multiflorum. The sequence goes on from CM061748.1 coordinate 220,996,699, forward strand.
CAAAAAACCACATACCTATCTTCATGCTTGACTTCATAAGACAGAGTTAATTAGGGGTTAGGGGTAGCTTGATACATGATATTTCTGGTTTGAATATGTCTAGACCTTATTTATCAACTTAATTGAATGCTTACTATATGACATAAGAAGACCTTGGTTTTCATTTTTTATACCCATTTGAATCTTGGTCAAATCATAGGTTTGACCAAGATTTGAACAAGTTTAAAACATGAATATGAAAAAGTAAGCACGTACGTATGCTTCTTAGTCACTCCAAAATGAAGCTCTTGGGAGGGTTTTTGAAATTTCCATTCTTGAAACCAAAAACCACTTCTCTTCATGCATGCTTGACTTCATAAGACAGAGTTTAGGGTTAGGGGTAGATACCTAATTTTCTGGTTTGAATATGTGTAGACCTTGTTTATCAAAATAATTGAATGCTTACTATATAACATAAGAAGACCTTGTTTTTTTTTGAATTTTTATACCCATTTGAATCTTGGTCAAATCCTTGGTTCCACCAAGATTTGAATAAGTTAAAAACATGAATATGAGAAAGTAAGCATGTATGCTTCTTAGTCACTTCAAAATGAAGCTATTGGGAGGGTTTTTGAATTTCCATGTTCGAAACTAAAAACCACATATCTTCATGCATGCATGCTTGACTTCATGAAACAGAGTTTAGGGTTAAGGGTAGATACATGCATGATTTTTCTTGTTTGAATATGTCTAGACCTTGTTTATCAACTTAATTGAATGCCTACTATATAACATAAGAAGACCTTTTTTGTTTTTTTTAATTTTATACCCATTTGAATCTTGGTCAAATCCTAGGTTTCACCAAGATTTGAATAAGTTTAAAACATGAATATGAAAAGGTAAGCATGCATGTATGCTTCTTAATTAATCGCTTCGAAATGAAGCTCTTGAGAGGGTTTTTGAAATTTCCATGTTTGAAACAAAAAAACCACGTACTTCTCTTCATGCTTGACTTCATAAGACAGAGTTTGGGGATAGGGGTAGCTTGATACATGATTTTTCTGGTTTGAATATGTCTAGACCTTGTTTATCAACTTAATTGAATGCTTACTAGATGACATAAGATGACTATGTGCATTGGTTTTTCATTTTATTGTTTTTTTTGAATTTTTATGCCCATTTGAATCTTGGTCAAATCCTAGGTTTGACCATGATTTAAACAATTTAAAACATGAATATGAAAAATTAAGCATGTATCCTTCGTAGTCACTCCAAAATGAAGCTCGATCTTGAGAGGGTTTTTGAAATTTCCATGTTTGAAACCAAAAAACCACGTACTTCTCTTCATGCTAGACTTCATAAGACAAAGTTTGGGGTTAGGGGTAGCTTGATACATAAACTTTCTGGTTTGAGTATGTCTAGACATTGTTTATCAACTTAATTGAATGCTTACTAGATGACATAAGAGTTTTTGAAATTTCCATGCTTGAAAACCAAAAACCACTTCTCTTCATGCATGCTTGACTTCATAAGATAGAGTTTGGGGTTAGGGGGTAGATACATGATTTTCCTGCTAGTTTGAATATGTCTAGACCTTGTTTATTAATTTAATTGAATGCTCACTATATGACATGAGCAGACCTTGGTTTTAATTTTTTTATACCCATTTGATTCTTCGTCAAATCCTAGGTTTGTTGACCAAGATTTGAACAAGTTTAAAACATTAATATGAAAAGGTAAGCATGTATGCTTCTTAATTAGTCACTCCAAAATGAAGCTCTTGGGAGGGTTTTTGAAATTTCCATGATTGAAACCAAAAACCACTTCTCTTCATGCTTGAATTCATAAGTCAGGGTTTAGGGATATATAGGGGGTAGATACATGATTTTTCTGGTTTGAATATGTCTAGAGCTTGTTTTTCAACTTGAATGCTTACTATATGACATACGAAGACTGTTTGCTAACGGAGGGATTAAGCACTCTAGCTATGAAAAGTACCAAACGATGCATACCAAAATGATTTTTTAGAGGAATACTAGTTCGGATTATATAATTTTATATTAGCAGGCCAAAATCGAACCCCGTAGTTGGATTTTCAGAAATTGATCCGTAGTACTGGGCAAAACCCTAGTTTAGCTTATTTAATAATAGATTCGTAGGTCGATTTTTTTACGTTATTATTATTATTACTAGGCAGCACATGTGTTTGCCCGTCCAGTGAAACTCTTTCATTTCATTTTTCTTTTCCGCAAGGTCGGGAGTCGGAGGAAGAGGGATCACACGGGAGGAGACGAAGGGAGAGCAGTCACGGGGCCCCACTTATTTATGGTGTCTATCCTTTTTCTGGTGATGTTGACTGTTGTGCAGGGTTGTCAGTGCGCAGGGGGGTGCGAGCGAGCGAGAAAGGCCGAGAATGAGAGAGATGTTTTTTTAGAGGGACAACCGAACGATCCTGAAGGACCCAGATTTCCAATACGCATCAGAGCGCAGTTTACAGCAGGACACAAAATAAACAGGAAATTACGTCTAAATCCCTAAGATTTACATGGTAGACCCCATGCTGAAAGCAAGAAATGCGATCGGGTCCTTAATAGGCACCGTCCGGATTGATCCTCGTCGGAGCCGGGGACGAACCACTTGGCGCGACCAAATCGCCATGGCTACAGAGCCTGCACACCATGGCCTACGAGCTGAGCTAGAAACGACCTGCCAAAACCGGCAGCCAACGGAGGTGGATAGAGAGAGAGAGAGAGAGAGAGAGAGAGAGAGAGAGAGAGTGTGTGTGTTGATGCCTCTCTCTTGACAAAGAAGATGGCTGGGAGTTTGCTTACCTAGCGTACGTGACTTGTGCTCACTGAAGTGTGGGACCTCACGCATGGGAACCACACGTAAGTGACAGACTTGTTGCTCTAATAACTCGGGTGATCATTATACTGTATTAGTACATAGTTTCCTATGGATCCTTCTTAGTCACTCCAAAATGAAGCTCTTTGGGAGGGTTTTTGAAATTTCCATGTTTGAAACCAAAAATAAGAAGACTATGTGCCTTGATTTTTCATTTTTTAAAATTTTGCCCATTTGAATCTTGGTCAAATCCTAGGTTTGACCATGATTTAAACAAGTTTAAAACATGAATATGAAAAATTAAGCATGTATCCTTCATAGTCACTCCAAAATGAAGCTCTTGAGAGGGTTTTTGAAATTTCCATGTTTGAAACCAAAAAACCGCGTACTTCTCTTCATGCTTGACTTCATAAGAGAGAGTTTGGGGATAGGGGTAGCTTGATACATGAATTTTCTGGTTTGAATATGTCTAGACCTTGTTTATCAACTTAATTGAATGCTTACTAGATGACATAAGATGACTATGTGCATTGGTTTTTCATTTTATTTTTTTTTGAATTTTTATGCCCATTTGAATCTTGGTCAAATCCTAGGTTTGACCATGATTTAAACAAGTTTAAAACATGAATATGAAAAATTAAGCATCTATCCTTCTTAGTCACTCCAATATGTAGCTCTTGGGAGGGTTTTTGAAATTTCCATGCTTGAAACCAAAAACCACTTCTCTTCATGCATGCTTGACTTCTTCATAAGACAGAGTTTAGGGTTAGGGGGTAGATACATGATTTTCCTGGTTTGAATATGTGTAGACCTTGTTTATCAAATTAATTGAATGCTTACTATATAACATATAAGAAGACCTTGTTTTTTTTGAACTTTTATACCCATTTGAATCTTGGTCAAATCCTTGGTTCCACCAAGATTTGAATAAGTTAAAAACATGAATATGAAAAAGTAAGCATGTATGCTTCTTAGTCACTTCAAAAATGAAGCTCTTGGGAGGGTTTTTGAATTTCCATGTTCGAAACCAAAAACCACAAATCTTCATGCTTACTTCATGAAACATAGTTTATATTAGGGTTAGGGGTAGATACATGCTTGATTTTTCTTGTTTGAATATGTCTAGACCTTGTTTATCAACTTAATTGAATGCCTACTATATAACATATATAAGAAGACCTTTTTTGTTTTTTTTTAATTTTTATACCCATTTGAATCTTGGTCAAATCCTAGGTTTCACCAAGATTTGAATAAGTTTAAAACATGAATATGAAAAAGTAAGCATGCATGTATGCTTCTTAATTAATCACTTCGAAATGAAGCTCTTGGGAGGGTTTTTGAAATTTCCATGTTTGAAACCAAAAACCACATATCTTCATGCATGCGCTTGACTTCATGAGACAGAGTTTAGTGTTAGGGGGTAGATACATGATTTCTCTCGTTTGAATATGTCTAGACCTTGTTTATCAACTTAATTGAATGCTTACTATATGACATAAGAAGACTATGTGCCTTGATTTTTTTTAAAATTTTGTCCATTTGAATCTTGGCCAAATCCTAGGTTTGACCATGATTTAAACAAGTTTAAAACATGAATATATATGAAAAATTAAGCATGTATCATTCGTAGTCACTCCAAAATGAAGCTCTTGAGAGGGTTTTTGAAATTTCCATGTTTGAAACCAAATAACCACGTACTTCTCTTCATGCTTGACTTCATAAGACAGAGTTTGGGGTTAGGGTTAGCTTGATACATGAATTTTCTGGTTTGAATATGTCTAGACATTGTTTATCAACTTAATTGAATGCTTACTAGATGAGACATAAGATGACTATGTGCATTGGTTTTTCATTTTTTTTGAATTTTTATGCCCATTTGAATCTTGGTCAAATTCTAGGTTTGACCATGATTTAATCAAGTTTAAAACATGAATATGAAAAATTAAGCATCTATCCTTCTTAGTCACTCCAATATGTAGCTCTTGGGAGGGTTTTTGAAATTTCCATGCTTGAAAACCAAAAACCACTTTTCTTCATGCATGCTTGACTTCATAAGACATAGTTTAGGGTTAGGGGGTAGATACATGATTTTCCTACTAGTTTGAATATGTCTAGACCTTGTTTATCAATTTAATTGAATGCTTAATATATGACATGAGCAGACCTTGCTTTTAATTTTTTTATACCCATTTGAATCTTCGTCAAATCGTAGGTTTGTTGACCAAGATTTGAACAAGTTTAAAACATGAATATGAAAAAGTAAGCATGTATGCGTCTTAACTAGTCACTCCAAAATGAAGCTCTTGGGAGGGTTTTTGAAATTTCCATGTTTGAAACCAAAAACCACTTCTTCTCTTCATGCTTGACTTCATAAGTCAGGGTTAATTTAGGGATATATAGGGGGTAGATACATGATTTTTCTGGTTTGATATGTCTAGACCTTGTTTATCAACTTAATTGAATGCTTACTATATGACATAAGAAGACTACGTGACTTGTGCTCACTGAAGTGTGGGACCTCACGCATGGGAACCACACGTAAGTGACAAACTTGTTGCTCTAATAACTCGGGTGATCATTATACTGTATTAGTACATAGTTTCCTATGGATCCTTCTTAGTCACTCCAAAATGAAGCTCTTTGAGAGGGTTTTTGAAATTTCCATGTTTGAAACCCAAAACAACTTCTCTTCATGCTTGACTTCATAAGACAGAGTTTAGGGTTAGGGGTAGATACATGATTTGTCTGGTTTGAATACGTCTAGACCTTGTTTATCAACTTTAATGCTTACTATATGACATAAGAAGACTATGTGCTTTGGTTTTTCATTTTTCTGATTTTTTCTATTTTTGATGCCCATTTGAATCTTGGTCAGATCCTAGGTTTTACCAAGATTTAAACAAGTTTAAAACATGAAAATGAAAAGGGAAGCATTTATCCTTCTTAGTCACTCTAAATGAAGTTTTTGGGAGGTTTTTGAAATTTCCATGTTTGAAACCCAAAACCACTTCTCTTCATGCTTGACTTCATAAGACATAGTTTAGGGTTAGGGGTACATACATGATTTGTATGTTTTGAATATGTCTAGACCTTGTTTATCAACTTGAATGCTTACTATATGACATAAGAAAACTACGTATGTGCTTTGGTTTTTCATTTTTCTGTTTTTTTTGAATTTTCCGCCCATTTGAATCTCTGTCAAATCCTAGGTTTGACCAAGATTTAAACAAGTTTAACACGTGAAAACGAAAAGGTAAGCATGGATCCTTCTTAGTCACTCCAAAATGTACCAATTGATAGATGTGTTAACTTTGCTTCATGGAAAAAATAATGTCATGTAAATGAGTTAACTTGGATTTCCTACCCTTGAATCCATAGGAAACTTTGTTCTAATGCACTATAATAATCAACCGAGTTTTTACACCAACAGGTCTGTCACTTACGTGTGGTGCCCATGCGTGAGGTCCCACACTTCAGTGAGCACAAGTCACGTGCAATAGGTACGCAAACTCCCAGCCATTTTCTTTGTCAAGAGAAGACGCATCAGGATGCGTATTGGAAGTCTGTGGGTCCTTCTGGATCATTCGGTTGTCCCTCTCACAAAAAAACAAATCTCTCTCATTCTCGGCCTCGCTCGACTCGCTCGCTCGCTCGCACCTCCTGCTCACTGACAAACCCTGCACAAAAGTCAACATCATCACCCGAAAAAGGGGAGACACCATAATGCTCTCCCTCCTTCTTCTCTCCTTCCGAGTGATCCCTCTTCCTCCGAGTTTCACTCGACGGGCAAACACATATGTGCTGCATAGTAGAGTAATAATAAAAAGGTACGTAGAAAAATCGACCTACCAATCTATAATTAAATAGGTTAAACTAGGGTTTTGCCCAGTACTACAGATCAAGGTTCAAAAAAATCCAACTACGGGGTTCGAACAACCCCATTTCTAATCAAAGAATTTTTTCGACGTCATCCAAATGACCTCAAACTATAGCATGGGCGGATCCAGACTATAGCCAAGGGGGGCAGCCGCCCCCACTCAATTTTCTGAAACCTTGTACTTAGAAATATGTTAAGCTAAAGCTGGTTTGCCCGCACTTAGAAATGATATTTGCATCACTTATCATATGTTTGCCCATTTGAATCTTGTCAAATCCTAGATTTGACCAAGATAATTTAAACAAGTTTAAAACATGAAAATGAAAAGGGAAGCTTGTATCCTTCTTAGTCACTCTAAAATGAAGTTTGGGGAGGTTTTTGAAATTTCCATGCTTGAAACCAAAAACCACTTCTCTTCATGCTTGACTTCATAAGATAAAGTTTAGGGTTAGGGGGTAGATACATGATTTTTCTGGTTTGAATATGTCTAGACCTTGTTATCAACTTAATTGAATGCTTACTATATATATGCCATAAGAAGATCGACTATGTGCATTGGTTTTTCATTTTATTGTTTTTTTTAATTTTATGCCCATTTGAATCTTGGTCAAATCCTAAGTTTGACCATGATTTAAACAAGTTGAAAACATGAATATGAAAAATTAAGCATATGTCCTTCTTAGTCACTCCAAAATGAAGCTCTTGGGAGGGTTTTTGAAATTTCCATGTTTGAAACCAAAAACCACATATCTTCATGCTTGACTTCATGAGACAGAGTTTAGGGTTAGGGGGTAGATACATGATTTCTCTGGTTTGAATATGTCTAGACCTTGTTTATCAACTTAATTGAATGCTTACTATGTGACATAAGAAGACTATGTGCCTTGATTTTCCATTTTTTTAAATTATGCCCATTTGAATCTTGGCCAAATCCTAGGTTTGACCATGATTTAAACAAGTTGAAAACATGAATATAAAAAGTTAAGCATATATCCTTCTTAGTCACTCCAAAATGAAGCTCTTGGGAGGGTTTTTGAAATTTCCATGTTTGAAACCAAAAACCACATATCTTCATGCTTGACTTCATGAGATAGAGTTTAGGGTTAGGGGTAGATACATGATTTCTCTGGTTTGAATATATCTCTAGACCTTGTTTATCAACTTAATTGAATGCTTACTATGTGACATAAGAAGACTATGTTTGGCTATCTCTAGATCTTTTAATTTGATCAAATACGGTCTATGCACATGCATGGTTGTTTGGCTGTTTCAGTGTCCCTAGAGGCATACATATATACTGTTATTTAGCAATCTTTATTACAGTACAAAGGTCTTAACCTCATGGTTCACAGAAAGTATAAACGTAGATCAACCATCTAAACATAGAAGACATTCTAGTGTATGATTCTTACATATACACATCAACATCCTATCAGAAAATCTTAATGTGAATTGTACTGGCTGTACAAACCCGTGCATCATTCTCTAGCCGGTTGCACCCAAAAACCAAATCGTGGTACTTCATAGTTGACTGTATGTAGGACAATATACAGATCCAATGCGAAGCCATGGGTATCACCTGCATGACAGAACCATATTTCACATGGTTGGAGGTACTCCATATGGCATTTAAAATCATTCCTTGTCCTTCATATGGCCCTAAAAATAGTACAGTTGGATTTGTGGGTTTTAATTTTTTATTAACACACTCAATTGATTGCCCAAACATTGATTAATAATATTATTAAGGGGTGTGATGTTGAAAGCCATAAGAACAATGTGCCAAACAATCTTTGCTAGCGGACGGTAAATGTAACCCATCAGAAATAATCAGCAGACGTGCATGTTTCTTTGGTCAGAATAACTGCTGCACCATCTTAAAAGTAAATGGCATAACCATTTATTTGATTTGATAGCGTGCAGCTAGATGGCGTACATTACTATCTCTACTTCCTTGGGTCGCCCAAATCTGGAGTACTAAAAGCAAATCCAGGTGATTCATTTGACAAGACAACACAGATGCGTCCAAATTTCTCCGCCCATATTATTATAGTAATATACGAAATCTGGAGTGCGTTGCCTCGTTGCCTTCCAAGAGAAGCTGCATTCCTTGCCAAAAAAGAGAGAGAGGCTGTATTTATAACTACCTCACCGGCCGCCACTAGTACAAACCATCACTCCCTCTCCACCTCCACCTCCATCTCTTCCCTAGTAGCTCCACCTCCATATCGGCGACGGACCACAATCGCGCGGCTTCGACTTCCTCTTCGACGGCGGCGGCGACAGAGGCGTGAGGCACCTTCTCCGCGGCGCATCACTCATCCTCGTCCCGCGGCAACAATGGTTGTATGTGAAATCACCATACCCTTTTGTATGGTAGAGATGATGATGTGCGGATAAAATTTTATTGGCGGTTGCTCATCCTTGTTTGAATATTTGGTGTAGATTCACATCTAGGGCAGGGTGTCAAGCGGGGTGGGTAGCGGGCTAGCTAGTTTCAGTGCGAGTGCTTTAAATCTGCTCTAATCTCAACCACTATTTGCTCTAATTTTCTGCTTTGCGGGACGATTCGCGGACGCCGCTTGCAACCCTAATCTAGGGTATTGATCCTAGTTTAGTAGACTACTAGGATTTACATGCCAATTTGTTTTTAGACTAGATCCGGATATTTGTCAATACTACTACGTACTTCTTCCGTTCGTATTTAATTGACTCTAGTTGAAAGCATCGACAGTTCATTTTCTTCTCTCCCTCGCGTCGACTAATTAAAACCGAACAGAGGGAGTATTAGGAATCCATGTGCATCCGTACTACCAGTAAGGTATTGCGTTGTTGCAGAGGCTCAGTGTAATCAATATCTTTCGATATTAATATACTCACTTTATCAGAAAATAAATTAGTAATCCATGTTCAAACTTGCTAGTTTGATCGACGTTTGATGATGATTTGTGAGGCCATGTATGGGCCTAGTTTGTTTTGCCTGGTGGTCAGTAGGCTGATGATTTATTTTTTTGCTTGGTCGATCTGTGGTCGTTCCATGGCCACTGCTGATTAAGCATTACTAGAATCAACAATTTTTTGCTTGTCTGGTGATTGGAAGTGTATGCGCTAGCACCATCGCACGATGATTAGTCTTAATGGAGATGCAGATGTCGATCAAGAGGGAGAAACATATCTTGATCATGCATTTCTCACGAGATTACTTGGTGATTGGAAGTAGAATCCACAATTTGTTGTGCAAACTTCTCAACATATGCATATATTCAATGAATTGGCTTTATGTGATCAATAGTACTTCTTATTGCAGATGGATGGAGGGGAAAGAGCGAAAAAACCGATACTTAGTGAGATGACTTCTCATTCTTTGACTTCTGATATCCCAGATAACAAGGTAAATATATAGAACGACGATTCGTAGGTGATAAAAGCAGAATCCACAATTTGCCGTGCAAACTTCTCAACATATGCATATATTTGATTAATTAGTTTTATGTGATCAATAGTATTACTTATTCCAGATGGACGTAGGGGAAGGAACGAAAAAGCGGATGCTATGTGAAATGACTTCTAAATCTGTGTGTTCTGATATCCCAGATGACAAGGTAAACATATGGACCGACGCTTGTTTTGCCGCTGCCCCTGTTAGATGGCTAGATGCTCTGGTCTAATTTCTGTTCATGTGCTTATTATTGCAGAAACATAGAGTTGAAGAAAACTCTATATTGTCTGATGACAAAGGTGAAATGGCATGCCAGTCTTTTAAACCTCCGACGCCACCTTGTTTACTGTCTATGGAGACTGATGCAGCTGGACCTGGTACTGATGAGCCTATACCTGGCATCATCGTGTCACATGAAGAAGGTTGTGGATTGGGTTTACCCCCTGCTGTAGAAACTGGTGGTGCAGCTGGAGCTGCTAGTGTAGAGCCTCTAGTGAACGGTGTCGTGCCACGGGAATTCTCTGAACTGGAGCAAAACGGTTTACCTATTGTCAAGACCGATATAACTGGTGCTGATGCTGGAGTTGCTACTGATGATCCTGCACCCGAAGGAGGTTTTGTATTGGTAGAACCCGTCATGACTATGCCCACAGTACTGACTGGTGGTGGACCTGGAGCTGGTAGGGTAGAGCCTCTAGCGAAAGGTGTCGTGCCACGAGAATCCTCTGAAGTGGATATTGGTGGTTTACCCTCTGTAGAGACTAGTGGTCTACCTGGAGCTGGTATTGTAGAGATTTCAGCAAACGGTCCTGTCCGAGAACATATCTGGTCCTACTATCCCTTTAGGTGCTACCGTGCTACCGACTCCTATGAACCGGAGCATGTACCTGATGTGCCTTCTGTTGAACCTGACGCACCTGTAAGTAGTGGTGATGATTCCGCTGAATCTGATCAAGAAGGATCTGCATCTCTAGGACAAGATGTCAGCTGTCATTCACCTGATTCTGAGCTGAAGTCAGCAACGGTAGCTTATATAGCACGGACTGTCCTTCAAGCTCTAAAGATCCAGTTGGGTGGTTCACAGGACCAGCTACTCCAAGCCATTGTCACTACAAAAGACCAGCCAGCATGCTTCGTCATCTCCTGCATACTGTTTGACAAGCTGAAGCACTGCAACTGGCGCATTGTTCAATCCCATCAGCATGGAGAGAGGAGCTATGTTTATGTCAAGATGATTCATGCTGATTTGGTAAGGTTCCATGATAAGATGTATGGGTGGGGTGAGGCAAGAGCCACATTTTGCAGCATTCACACAGTCTTCGCTCTTGAGCCAGACCCCATGGATGCTTACCCAGTGGTGCAGCTGTCCTGACTTGATATATGTTTTATGATCAGTATGCTGCTGTCGTGGAACTGTGATGTGGAGCTACCTTTCTTATGGTTTCTAGGCTTTTGGTTTCAACATGTATTATGGAGCTTACCTTAGGACTTTCGCATGCGTTTGGCTGTTGACCTGTAATGTTTGTGGTTGGTTGTCTAATCTACTTGGCACAATCACATTGCAAAGGCAAATGTTCCTTTTCTCTTTAATTGTTATTATGACTTATGTGTTATAACCAGGCAAGAATATGCAATCTTGGTTCTCTGACCGATATATATGTACACACAACTTTTGTTCACATAATAACACTAGGCCCTGTTTGTTTGGGCTAGAGCTTGTGCTTCTGCTGCTTTTGGGTCCCTATAAGCACAAGCCCAAACAAACACCTAACTTTTGGATCCAGGCTTGTACAAGCGCTTGTTCATTTTGTACTACAAGCCCGGAAGCACCTTTGGAGGAACTTCCCGCAGCTTCCCGCAGCTGGTAATCCTCCCGCTAACTCATGCCACTCTGTATCTTCATATTTACGGCCAGAATGCCACCCGGTATATATACGGAAACCCCTCACAAAACTTCCACCAAATCTCACCCGTTTTCCCCATCCCCCCCGACCTGTCCCGAGATGCAAACCAGGGAGGCAGGGAGAGGCGGCTAAGGTTCTTCCAGGTCGAGGATTAACTTGTCAATGCCTACAGATTGTAGACTAGGGTTTTGCTAGAAGTAGAGGGCAAGTAGATCTCGAAGGTTTAGGCGAAAAGTACTCGGCGATTATGAAAACTAGGGTTATGTTGACAGTAGATTCGATCCTTTCTTTGTCCCTCGACTCCCCCTTATATAGGAGGTGGAGCCGAGGGTTTCGTATTGTACAAGTTACAGAGTTCGGGACGGTTTCTAACTCGTCCCGCCAGATTACAAATAATACTTCCTATTACAATTCTAGCTTTCCTTAATACATCTTGGGCTCCCGAATCTTCTTATTCTTCGGATAGTGGGCCTTCAGTAAATCCCGGGTACTATCTATGGCAGGCCCATTTGGGGTGCCTATGTCAGTAGCCCCCGAGATTTTGCTTGAATCGCAGAGTCAGGGAAAATCTCTCCCGTTTATTTTTGTTCGAGAGCTTTTATCCATACTTCTTCACATAAAATTCTATATTGTACAGGGATAATGGTAGTTGGGGCTAGTTCATCTGACGGATCAGGTACTAGTTAACTGCTCTAGTGGCAATCCGCAAAAACCTACTTCAAGATCACGTCCCCGGACATGATCTCGGGATACTGGTGTAAACTTCGACAGGTGCCGCTTAAGGTCTTACCATTCTGTCGAGTCCCAGTCAAATTTATCGGGTACCTAACGCGTCCGTTAGGATTTTTCTTCGTATCTGTTGATACGGATAAAAGTAGCAGAGCGCAGTCTTTGGCGATGCCACGCCCAGCAGAACGGATCTGGGGTCTTACCTTCGCAAATTTGCGGCATTCAGAAATTGATCGCAACTTTGGCGTTCTGAGAATATATTGTCGAGTGCTTTTCGCCTTTGGAATAGCACATTTTATCGAGTCATATTTGATGACTTATTTTGTCTTCCCGATGGGAGTATATGTAGAGTTATCTTTGTAACTCGAAATATACTCACTTCTTTTATTTTGATAAAATTCATCGGGCACGCGAACAGCGTTCCCGATGGGAGTAGCCCCCGAGGCTACAGCCAAGAACTTGTGCTTGGGTGTAGGCTCCACAGATTAATATCCTTTGCCGCTATTTTTATAATCCTTCTCGATATTTTCATATTTATCGGGTGCGCGACCAGCGCTCCCGATGGGAGTAGCCCCCGAGGCTATGAACAAATTCTTGGATTTGGTCATAGGCTCTCGCCATTTCTATATTGTCATACTCGAAATTTTCTATTTTTCCAAAGTAGCCCCCGAGCATTTGGGCAAAAACTTGTATTTGATCAAAGGCTCCAAGAGTATTCGAATGTTTTACCCTGTCGCCATTCTCTTTTTATTTTTCTTGTCGACATATTTTCCCTTGTCAAATTCTCTTCATCTCTATCAATAATTGGGATTTTTTCTGCCTTGTGGGTCCATTGTTCCCACCATGTTGACACGTCGTGCAAGTGGGGGACACACGTCCTCCGCTTTTCCTGGCGCACGTACGGTAACGCCTGTTCCATTCCTTCTCAGTAAAAATACCTTTTTACCCTTGTATCTACGAGATCCTTTTTCACCACACGATTTCTTCATCCAACGGTGCACTGCTTCGCCCGAACCCTATATAAACCTTTCTTCAACCTCGGTCCAGTCCTTCGCTTGCGCCGCACATCTGTTCCCCTCTGCAAAAACTTCCCTTGCGCCCAATTCTGTTTGATCTTCCGCACGCTCAAGCATTGCTTTGTCCATTGCTGTTGATGCCACCACGCACGCGACTTACGCGCCACAGCACTCCAGAATCCGCAATGGCCGCCGAAGATCTTGACTGGGAGAGATCTAAAATCTCCAACCAAGACCTCAACCTGATGAAGAAGCTTGGCCTGATGAAGAAAGATGACGCCATCCGCTTTCCCAGCGAAGAAAGCTACCCCAACCCTCCAATGGAGTATCGGGTTAGTTTCGTTGATCACCTCATCCGCGGCCTTTCTGCCCCTATTCACGATTTCCTCCGCGGCCTTCTCTTTGTTTATGGGATTCAACTACACCAGTTGACCCCCAATTCTATCCTCCATATTTCCATTTTCATCACGCTGTGCGAATGTTTCCTTGGAGTCCCTCCCAATTGGGCTCTTTGGAAACGCATTTTCCTTCTTCGTCGCAATGCCTCTCGCAACGCCACTTATAACATAGGCGGCGTTGTTATTTGTGTCCGAACTGATGTTGAATACTTCGACGTCAAATTTCCTGATTCTGTCCAAGGGTGGCGCAAAAAGTGGCTCTACATTCACGAAGAAAGTGCCAACTCTGTGGAGCACAACATAGTCCCCTTCGACGGAAATGCTAAAATTCAACGCCGCCGCTCCTGGGATGCTGAAGCTTCCGAAGAAGAGAAAAAGGCGACAGAAGCACTTATGTCTCGTATTCGTCAGCTTCAAAATACTCGAGGCGAAGAGCTATCTGGTGTTCAAATCACTGCCTATTTTCTTAGAATTAGGGTGCAGCCTCTTCAGGCTCGCAAAAATCCCCTTTGGACATATACTGGTGTAAACGACGCCAATAGGCTCTCCAGTGATCTTTCTGCAAAGGACTTGGAGAAGCTGATTCGAAGAATTTCTCGTTTGAACAAGAAAGATCCTGTTCCTTCCTCCTGCCGCGTGGTACCATACAGCTCCACCAATCCTCTCCCCGAGGTATTTTTGTCTTCTCGATTTTTACCTTGGTTGCAAATGTTTCCCTGCATCTCACTGTATTGATATCTCGCTATTTTTTCCTTTGTCGCTATTTTTGCAGAACCATCCTACTATGTCTTCTCTTCCTCCCCTTCCTGAGGATGGAGAAGTCGAAGAACAAGCTGTCGTTGCCGAAGACAATCAAGGTTCCTCTCTTCATGAAAGTGAGGTCGCAGGTTCTCACAAATCTGCGGCTTCCCATGAAAAGGAAATTGAATCTGAAGCCAGCGAGTCGACGCAATCCCTTCCTCCTGCTGTTTCCCCGAAGAACAAAAGGAAAAGGGATGACGCCGAAGCTTCCGGCACCTCCAAACCCGAAAAAACTGTTCCTTCTCAGCCGGGGTCAGCTTATGATCCATACCTCGAAACTCTTATCAGTTCGTAAGTACCATCTTCCTGTTTTGTTTGCCTTGAAGATTTTTGTCTATCTTGCCTTTATACTGTCGACTTGTACTCGTAGTGATGATGAGGAAGTGTTACCAAGTGTTGATGTGGCTACTCGAACGAGTACGTCACATACATTAGTCGCCTCGGAAACGCCAGTCGAAGGGGAAGAAACGTCGCCTCCTCGACAAAATGTCGACACCGCGACTCCTCCGACAAGCCCCCGAGCCCCTTCACCGAAAAGGGCAAGGACGGAGATTATCGCGGAACCTACTCTTCAATTGAGTAGCTCCTCGAACCTTCTCTGGAAGATGTAAGCTCTCCACTTTTTTGTCATTGTTTATATTTTCTCTGTTTACTTCTGTGTATCATTATATTTTTCTCATACCCCCATTTTCTCTTTGTCCTCTTTTTTTTAACAGCCTATGATCAAGGATCTTCTCCGCATCGGTGCCCAATTTGTTGGGTACCGTGAATATGCGAATAAAGCTGAAGGTAATGCTTTACTCCTTTTGCTTCTGCCCTTTTGCTCCTTTGTTGTCGAAGTTTTTAACTATATTTTTCTTCCTTGCCAGAAAAACTGGCGGAAGCCAATGAGCGTGCCAACACACTTGCTCAACAGTTAGAGCAAAGTGAACAGGCTCGCAAAAAGGCTGAGTCAGATGCTGTTGGTGCTCGTGCAGAGGCTGATAAGGCCAAGTCTGATGCTGCTGGTGTCGAAGATCTCCGGAAGAGACTTCATGATGCCGAAACTTCGCTGAGTGAACATATAACCGCTCAATCTGCTCGCGAAGAGGCGATCCTTAAACGCTTGAAGACACAGAGTCGCCGCTTCGTCGGTAAGTATCACTTATCATTTTTTGTATTTCCTTTTCTGTGTTTGTTTGTTGCTCAATAAGTTTCTTTTTTGACAGCTAGAACAGCTCAAGAGTTTCAACTTGAAGAACCCGTCAATGATCCTCTTCTCGACGCCCTGTCATTTCTCGAGGTTCATGGATCAGAGGCACGCGAAGGCATTGATCAGGCCAAAGCAGGGTTGTCGCGGCTTTTTCCTTATTTTTTCCCGAAGAAAGAGGAACCCGCAACTTTCGTTGACCTCGCCAAGAGCTTTAATTCAGCAGAGGACCTTGGACTGAAAATGCGCCAAGAAAACATGAAGGTTGCTGTCGAAAGTACTGTTGCCCTGGTTGCTGACAGCCGACAAACTATTGATTGGATGAAGGTGGGCGACACCAATCAAATAGAGCAATCGAGGTGGAGGTCGCTGATTAAGGCAGCCAAACCCAACACAAAGAAAATCTTGGCATATCTCGGGATCAAGCCACCCTCGACTCCCAGCTCATCAAGGCCGGAGGTCTAGTTTCATATTCTTTTGCTTTGTTTTAGTTTATCTTCTCCTTCTGGTACTGTCGCTGTAACGCTCCTGGCGATGATTAGGTCTTGTAGAGGTCCTCCTTTTGTAATAGATATGTATATACTACAAGAATGAATGGAAGTCGAACTTTTGTCTCAATGATTGATGTCGACGTTTTTCTATTTTTCAGTTGATTTTTGACAATTATTCGCCAATTCCTGATCCTCCCGAAGTTTTTCCTTCGTCCCTTTCGAAGAAGTCTTCTGTCCCTGTTAACCTTGATGATTCTTCGAGTATGGATCTGATAGAAGAATTGAAAGAACTTCGAGTGCAACTTCAGTCTGTGAAGAAGCAGTCGCTTATACTTATGGAGCAGTCTCGAGAGTCTTCTGAAAAGGAGAAAATTGCACTTCAACGAGCTCAGGATGCCATATCTGAGAGGGATACTGCTGTTGCTGAAGCTGACGCAGCTGCATCTCGAGAGAATTCTATGCTCCAGCTGCTAACAGATGCTAGCTTGGATATGGCGGGTAAGTTTCATTATCTATCTTGCTTCTTTTCCTTTGCTGCTTGCCTCCTTATTGCCCACTGAATTGTTTCAAGAAACAATAGGTGCTTTTTTGGATACTACAACTGAAGATGAACGTGTCGAGGCTCGTTCCAATGTTCTTCTTCGGCTTGCACGTGAACATGGGTCGACTTTTTGGGGTACACCTGAGCGGACCCGCCAAATCGTGAGATTTCAAGATCGTGCACTTCAGGTTCGCGAATATCTTGACTTCTGTACAAGGACTTTGTCTCTGGTTTATGGTACCATGTTTCCTCGCAATAAGATGCCAGAGACCCTTCCTGCATTGATGGACAAATTTCGAGATGCTCCTCGCATCCACGGCTTTGTACGAGCTCAACTAGCTGCTGGTGCAAGGTTTGCGATGATCATGATAAAAATTTGCTACCCGAAGTTAGACATAGGGCAAGTTGTCCCAAAGTGCCTGGAGAAGATGTCGAAGAGGAAGAGGAACTTCGGCAAATATGATGACATAGTTACTCCTGTTGCTGAAGATATGATGGATGAACTTCTTCGGATGGATTCCGAATTCTTCGTGAAGGGTAGCTACGCTGAGCATAGTACTCGCGCTGTAAATAACGAGCGCTTAACCATAGATAATATATTGGGAAATCCTTGACATTTATTCCGAACTTTGTATCCTGTATAGACGAGCTATATTGTAAAGTCATTGTATTTTATTTTTATCGCCAAGCCCCCGGGCGTTTTGATTGCAGTGTTTTTTGTTTATTATAATGCGAGGTTGTCCCAAGGCAAGATAATATACACTGTATACTATTTTTGTGGGTGTAAGCCCCCGAGTCTTTTGTTGATCACTATTTTGTCTGTATCTCTTTTTATTTTGGCGAGGTATGTTTACCAAGGCAAGATGCTTCTTTTGCGTTTGTCGACACTGTGTTTATATATATATTGTATCATGTAGGGGAAAACCCCTGATCTTGTCGAGAAGAAGATATATAATTCCACTATCTTTATTATATTGCAGCACCGCGAGTCCGCCTCATTAAAAACCTTCTCCGGCCCCACTCGGTGCCCCGAAAAAGGAAAAGAGTGCGTCTGAAAACTCGCGGGCGTTTCAGTACATTGTAGCTTTACAAAGGGAGACTATATTTTCGACATCTAGGCGTAGAAACGCCTGAGCTGTGCCACGTTCCAGGGATTTGGCTCGTCGATCCCTGTCTTCTTGTCTTTAATTCTGTATGCTCCTCCTTCTATTACTTCTGTGACGATGTATGGTCCTAGCCAGGGTGACTCGAGTTTTTCATGGCTTTTTTGATTGAGTCGTAAAACCAGGTCACCCACTTGGAAAGATCTTGGCCGCAATCGTCGACTGTGATAGTTTTTCAGGTCCTGTTGATATTTGGCGACTCGTGACAGGACCTCGTCTCGAGCTTCATCGAGTGCGTCGACATCATCCTCCAAAGCTTTTCTCGAGGTTTCTTCGTCATATTCTACGACTCGTGTTCTATTTCTATCGGCAAGACTGCTTCAGCTCCGTGGACCAAAAAGAACGGTGTTTCCTGCGTCGCTGTATTTGGCGTTGTTCGGATACTCCACAAGACACTTGGTAGCTCCTCTGGCCAAGTATGCCTAGCTTTTTCCAAAGGTCCTAGCAGGCGCTTCTTGATGCCATTGCAGATGATGCCATTGGCCTTCTCGACTTGTCCATTGGTCTGAGGATGCGCAACAGACGCAAAACTCAATTTAATGCCCACTTCTGCACAATATGCTTTGAACTCCTTGGAAGTAAAGTTACTGCCGTTATCTGTGACGATGCTGTGAGGTACTCCAAAGCGAAAGACAATGCTCTTCACAAACTTTATTGCGGATGCTGCATCTGGTGAATTTATTGGCTTCGCCTCTATCCACTTGGTAAATTTGTCGACAGCCACCAGCAAGTACTCATATCCTCCTGGCGAAGCTTTGTGCAATTTACCCACCATGTCGAGACCCCATTGAGCAAAGGGCCAAGACAGTGGGATTGGCATAAGTTCCGCTGCTGGTGAGTGAGGTCTTGCCGCAAATCTTTGGCACGCATCGCAAGTTCGCACTATTTCCTTCGCATCCTCGATTGCTGTTAGCCAATAAAATCCTGCTCTGAAAACCTTAGCCGCGATAGCTCTGCTACTCGCGTGGTGCCCACATATTCCTTCATGCACGTCCTTTAGGATGATCCTTCCTTCTTCGGGTGTAACACACCGTTGTAGCACACCCGAGATACTGCGTTTGTACAGCTCCCCTTTTACCACAGTGAAAGCTTTTGATCGCCTAATTATTCGCCTTGCTTCGACTGGATCGTCGGGTATAGTTTTCCTTAGGATATATGATATGTAAGCCTGCATCCATGGAATTTGCACCATCATGACTAGCTCTTGCTCTTCTTCTTCTTCTGCTGTGTCTTTGGCGATACTCGAAGGTTTCTCTTTTTTCTCCTTCTTTGTTTTTGCTGGCTTTGTTGATCTCTCGCTAATCTCTTCCCAGAACACACCTGGAGGAATCGCGAGGCATTGTGACCCGATGTTTGCGAGAACGTCGGCTTCATCGTTGCTCATCCTGCTGATGTGGTTTACCTCACAACCATCGAATAACTTCTCCAGCTCGTTGTACACCTCTTTGTATGCTATCATGCTTTCGTTGACTGCATCGCATTGGTTCATGACTTGCTGTGCTACCAACTGTGAGTCGCCGAAAATTTTCAGTCGGGTTGCACCGCAAGCTTTCGCCATCTTCATCCCGTGTATGAGAGCTTCATATTCTGCTTCATTGTTAGATGCGTTTGGGAACGTCATCCGCAGAACATACTTCAACTTGTCGCCTTCAGGTGAGACTAATATCACGCCTGCTCCAGCACCTTCCAATCTCTTGGACCCGTCGAAGTTCATGGTCCAAGTTCTCGATAAATCTGGGGGTCCCGTGTTTTGTAGCTCCATCCATTCTGCAATGAAATCTGGTAAGACCTGCGACTTTATTGCTTTTCTTTTTTCATACGTGATGTCCCGAGGGGAAAGTTCTATTCCCCAAAGGGAGACACGACCCGTAGCTTCTGGGTTGTTCAGTATATTTGATAAGGGAGCCTCATTGACCACTATTATCGGGTGCGCCGAAAAGTAGTGTCGCAATTTTCTTGCTGTCGTGAATACTCCATATGCTAGCTTTTGATATTGCGGGTACCGCTGTTTTGACGGCGACAGTACTTCGCTGATGAAATATACTGGCCTTTGAACTCCATGAAGCTTGCCTTCTTCTTCCCTTTCGACTACTAGGGCCGTGCTGACCACCTGAGGTGTAGCTGATGTACAAGAGGAGAGGTTCTTTCTCTTTTGGCGCCACCAATATTGGCGGTGTCGAAATTGCTCGCTTGAGATTCTCGAAAGCTCTGTCTGCTTCCTCGTTCCATTGAAATTTTTCCCCTTGCTTGATCAATGCATAGAACGGTAGCGCCTTTTCTCCTAGCCTGGCGACGAATCTGCTTAAAGCTGCGACTCGCCCCGTCAGCTGTTGTATTTCTTTCAACTTTGTTGGCTTTCTCATAGTAACGATGGCCTGTATTTTTTCGGGATTAGCTTCAATCCCCCTTGCTGATACTAAGAACCCGAGAAGTTCTCCTGCGGGAACTCCAAAAGAGCACTTTGTCGGGTTCAGCTTGAGGCAGAACTTGTCGAGGTTGTCGAAGGTTTCCTTCAAGTCTTCGATCAAAGTCGACCCTTTCTTGGATGTTATTACGACATCATCGATGTAAACTTGTACATTTTTTCCGATCTGTGTTGCTAGGCACTTCTGCATCATCCGCTGATATGTTGCTCCCGCGTTTTTCAAACCAAAGGGCATTGTTTTGTAACAAAACACGCCATAAGGTGTGATGAACGCTGTCTTGGCTTCATCTTCTTCTTTTAGTCTAATCTGGTTATAACCAGAATATGCGTCCAGGAAGGAAAGACGTTCACATCCTGCCGTGGAGTCGATGATTTGATCGATCCTTGGGAGGGGAAAGTGATCCTTGGGACAATGTTTATTGAGACACGTGAAGTCGACGCACATGCGAAGGACTATTGTGTGTTTCTTCGGCACCATCACTGGGTTAGCTACCCATGTGGCTTCTGTAGATATTTCTCTGATGAACCCAGCATCTTTGAGTCGATCTATTTCTGATAACATGGCTTTGCGGCTAGGCTCCGAAAAACGCCGCAAAGGTTGCTTTACTGGTCGTGCGAGAGGATCCAAATTGAGGTGGTGCTCGGCAAGTTCCCTGGGTACTCCTGGCATGTCAGCTGGACACCATGCGAAGATTCTCCAGTGCTCACGGAGGAACTCGACGAGCGCGCTTTCCTATGCGACATCCATGTTTGCGGCAATGGACGTCGTTTTCTTTGGATCTGTCGGGTGGATCTGTACCTCTTTTGAATCCTTATTTATATTGAAAGTTGGCTCCTTAGAAGGTCTTCCTACCTCTGGCAGCACATCATAATCAGTGAACCTAGGTGCCGCATATTCTGCTTGCATCCCGAAAGTTTCTGACAGTCGATGAAAATCTTTGTCGCATTTATCGGACAGTGCAAAGCTTCCTTTGATTGTGATAGGTCCCTTAGGCCCAGGCAACCTCCACAACAGATATGTATAATGCGGCACTGCCATGAACCTGGCGTACGCTGGTCGTCCCAACAAAGCGTGATATTGCGACGGGAAATCCACACTTCGAACTCCAGGTTCTCTATCCTGTAATTTTCTCGGGTTCCAAACTGAACGTCGAGGTTGATCTTGCCCAATGGGTAACTTGGCTTCTCTGGTGTAATCCCGTGGAAACGTGTGTCAGTTGGCTTCAGATTTGCTAGGGATATGTTCATCTTCCTCAATGTATCTGCATACATGAGGTTTAAGCTGCTGCCGCCATCTATGAAAACTCTCGACACGTCGAAACCAGCGATTACTGCGGGTAAGATGAGTGCCGATTGTCCTGGTCGAGGGACTTGCTGCGGATGGTCTGCGATTGTGAAGCCGATATCTTGCCCCGACCAATTTAAGTACTCGACTGTTGGTGGAGGCATCTTTTCTGCCATGAACACTTGTCGAGATATTACCTTCTGCGCCCTGTTGGACGGCCTAGCTTTCTGAATCATCGAGACCACACCGTTAGAGTTGGGGTCAACATATGGAGGTGGATGTGGTGCTGCCGCAATTCTAAGCTGGTGTCGATTTTCTTCGGTAATTGCGGGAGGAGGTGGGAGGTGAATCTCGCTCCTTGGCTCCCGAGGATTTCTGTTATTTGCTTGAGCGTTTGCGATTCCTGCGGCTCGCAGCATTGCCTGAAAATTGCGGCAGTCTTTCTGTAGATGTCCTGACTGCCTCTTTCCATTGTTGTCGAGGTAAAAGTGCATTTGACACGGACCGTTCATCATCTCCTCGGGAGACACATAAGGTCTTTGAATCCTTGGTCCACTATTTTGTCTGTTGCCGCGAAAATCACCTCTATTGTCGCCTTGTTGCTCGTTGCTCCTTTGATAATCATCTCGACTATTTCCTCCAGGATTTCCCCGAAAACCAGCCGATATATGGCCGGGAGCATCGTTGTTGTAGAACTGGCGAGAAAATCGCCTTCTATTTTGATAATTTCGACCACGATCCTCCTCTGGCGACCTGTGTCGCTTGTTGTATATTGCGTCTTCTCCATCTGCCCACTTGTTAGCAATTTCCATCAGTGCTGAAATTGTCTTGGGATTAGTTCTCCCCAAGTCCTCGACGAAGTCTGCTCGTCGGATTCCTGCCACGAACGCATCTATTGCCCTCTCGTCAGATATGTCTTCTGCCGAGTTCTTGATAATGTTCCACCGCTGTATATATTTTCTCATCGACTCGTCATGTTTTTGTCGACACGCCCGTAATTCTTCCAACGACGCAGGTTTCTTGCAGGTGGATCGGAAGTTTTTCACGAAGATGTCCTCAAAGGTTTCCCAGCTGTCGATGGAATTCAAGGGGAGTTTCTTTATCCAAGATCTTGCGGCACCACTCAGGTGAACTTGGATACTTTGCATAGCTGTTGCTCTGGTTCCTCCTACCAGTTTTACCATCTCGAGATAATCCACGAGCCAATCCTCGGGATCTTGCAGGCCGTCGAACTTCTTGAAATTCTCGGGTAACTTGAACCCTTTTGGGACTCGAGTTTTTCGCACTCTTCTCGTAAAGCACGGGAGCCCACACATATCTTCGTCGGCAAGCTCTGGCGAGTGCTGACGCTCCCTTCTTTCTTGTCGCGCTCTGTCCACCCTTACTTGGACTGCTGTATCTCTTGCTCCACTTGCTCTTGGTGGGTCTTGAACTGCTGCGGTGGGTCGTGGACTATTTTGTCTGGGATTTTCTTCGGGAGGCGTTGTTGCAAACGCTGTTCCCATAACCCCTACTCCAGCCATTGCCATATTGAACAATGGTTCTCTCGGGTCCCCAGGAGGTGGTCTGGACGCCAAGATGTATGCTTGTGTTGCCATGTAACCTGCCTCTGGCGTTTTTGGGATGATATTTCCTCTTTCGTCGATCGACATAAAGGACATGTCGAGATTTTGGATTATGTTTCCTCTTTCTGCTTCAGGTATGTTTTGCAGTCGAGACATTGCTCTCCTCCGAGCTTCTCTGTGACTATCTCCTGTATTTCCTGAAAGGCGACTTAAATCTGCCCGGCGTCTGCTTGATGCAGAAGCTGCTTCTTTCCTTCTATTCAGGGATGCTGTTTGTTTTTCTAATTCTCTGCTAACTCGAGCAAGTCTATATTGATATGCTTGAAGTTCTTGTGCAGTAGCAGTGGTGGTCATAGGTTCTGAACCATCCATGGCTCTCGCAGCCCTATCCCACGCTTCTTGCGGGAGCTGTACTCTTGCGCGAGTTGTAGATCCAGGATATTTGGTGCCTAAACCATGTCTGAGATCAGCGGGATCGACGTATGGATTTCCCAATTCGTCGAAAGCCTCTGATGTTTGCGGGTCTGATGTGCCTGCCCCTTCTACCACATAGATCTGATGATATTTTGTGCATTGATTTTTGTCGGGATTGGTGACACCATCATATAGAGTGGTGAAGACCTTTCCGATGGCAGCAGACTTGTCGATGAAGTTGAAGCTGTCGACGCTGTCGGAGTCGCTGCTTATAAAGGAGTCCGCAGACGACTCGAAGGATGTGTTGCTGAAGATCTTGGCGAGCTTTCCGCTTGCCTTGTTGTCGACGAAGTATGTCGACGAAAACTCCTCGTCACTCGACGAAAAGTTGGAGTCGACCGCTGAAAATTCCGGCGAGATCGGAACTTCGAGACGGTAGGATCCTTCTTTGTTGACGCCAAATCGGAATTCTCCGAACGTCATGACGATGGGCTCCTCCAGATAGGCACATGCATCCATACGGGAGGGCGGGTGAGGAATAAAATTGAATAGATCAGTTTTTCCCTTGTTACCTCGATCCATCGCGTTGCTTGCTGTTGACGATGTCGAAGATCTTGAACGTGCCATCGAGATCAGATCCTTGCAGCCTCTAATTCCCACAGACGGCGCCAATTGACAAAGGATTAACTTGTCAATGCCTACAGATTGTAGACTAGGGTTTTGCTAGAAGTAGAGGGCAAGTAGATCTCGAAGGTTTAGGCGAAAAGTACTCGGCGATTATGAAAACTAGGGTTATGTTGACAGTAGATTCGATCCTTTCTTTGTCCCTCGACTCCCCCTTATATAGGAGGTGGAGCCGAGGGTTTCGTATTGTACAAGTTACAGAGTTCGGGACGGTTTCTAACTCGTCCCGCCAGATTACAAATAATACTTCCTATTACAATTCTAGCTTTCCTTAATACATCTTGGGCTCCCGAATCTTCTTATTCTTCGGATAGTGGGCCTTCAGTAAATCCCGGGTACTATCTATGGCAGGCCCATTTGGGGTGCCTATGTCACCGGCCTCTCCGGTCGCCACGCCGGCCGGCGCTCGCCGTGCGTCCGCCTCCACACGCTCGCCGCACGTCCATGTCCGCCTCCGCCCGCCTCAGCGCCTCCGCCCCCGCCGCACTTCTCCTCCCGACGGACGCTGCCCTTCCTCTCCCCGTCGCCGCCCCACCCGCCTCTCCCGCCTCTTCGGCCGCTCGCCGCGCATCCGCCTCCTCCACGTCTCTGCCCGCCCTCAACTCGCGGCGGCCCGCTGCTGCACTTCTCCTCCCGGTCGCCGCCCGCCCCAACTTGATTTAGGGGCTAAATCTTTGTTGTTATGTGTGTATATGTGTAGATGATTAATTATTGTGTTATATTACAGTGATTTAGGACTGAATCTTGATTCAATTGACAAAGTGTGCAGATGATACAATGTTGAAACTCGCTATAATATGGAACCAAATATTATTTGTACCTCTGTATGGTTTAATTGATTATAATCATTTATTAACAACTACAAAATTATTTTACCTAAAAAGTGATAAACCTATAATTTGAGCTAGCACACAAATCATAATCAGATTATTAGATCAAATTAGTACTTATACATCATCTTCAGCATACAGGGTATTTCAGACAATCACCACCAGCTATATGTCCACCAGCTGTCCTAAAAGCAGGTTGCCAAACAGCAATTTTACATTTCACCAGCTGTCCAGCTCCAGCCGCTTCTCAGATCCTACCAGCTCTAGCTGCTTCTTGTTCAGCTGCAGCCCAAACAAACAGGCACTTACACGGGAAAAGAGTAGCTTTCTCTGTTGGACAAACACCAAACCACAAAAGGGTAACAACACAATATCCAAACTAGGTACGGCACCTGTTGAGCATACATGACTTTTGGCGTAAAATCACGTTAACCAACACTAGCATCATCTTGTTCTTTGCAAGGTGCTATGCTTATCAGTCTAATCCCAATACACCACCTACTTCAGGTGGCACGATGATGTCAAGTGCAGGCTCACCAGTACCAACTCTCTTGCATCAGTCTCCATTGAATGTAAGCCACTGCTGCAGTAGACACCATTAGCAATGCAAGCTGAAGGTGTTCTTATCCTCATATCAGGATCACATAATACAGGTGTCAAGCTTCATGCACTAGCCAACACAATGAAAAGTCCGAACTAGGATAGCTAGGAAAAAAACATGAAGATCTTTTTTTCGAATCCCACGCTGAACATCTTTTTTTTAACTAATTAGGTAAGCTCCTGCTGACAAACATATTACAGCAACTCCAGCAGTGGCTCTATATTTTGGCGCTGTGGGCTGAATGGCTGATGCTGCGCATGGAGCCGGCAATAGCTTCACCGGAAGCTGCAAACTGTGGCGGCCAAATGCAGGGCTGAAACAGCGTATTTTCAGAGGCGCTATAAATGCAGCGCCAAAAACAGAATATAATGAAAAATAGAGTGCAGTAAAACAGAAGATCAAACAAAGACTAGAAATAGACATAAAATAGGATAAAATTAGCTTGATAGATACTCCGTAGTTCATATTTTTACAAAGTAGTGCGATAAAACTAAACTAAAACTCGACATCTGACGAGTCCGGTGTCGTGCCCGACACCGGATCCGACGAGAAGAGGTCAATCCAACGGGGGTCGTCCTCGCCAATGGTGGTCGGCCCGGCGAGCTGCGCTTCGATGAAGGCCCGCTTCGTCGCCTTCTCCGCCCTCCGTCGTGCGCGGTCCTCCTTCTTCGCTGCCCGCCTCGTCGCCTTCTCCGCCCTCCGTCTGCGGAAGTGCTCGTTCTCGGCGGCAACGTCCTCGGGGAAGCGGGCCGCCCACTCGCGCGCCGCGCGCTCGTCCCGCTCGGCGATGCGCAAACGGCGCTCCGTCTCGCGGCGGCGGTGCTGTTCCTCCTGTCTAACGATGTACGGCGGCGGCGCGAGATCCTCGGCCTGCTGGCGCGTCCACACGTCATGGAAATTCATCGACGATCGCGGGCGCCCGAGCCGCCACGCCACGGCGTCGTACGCGCGCGCGGCCTCGTGCGCGGTCTCGTAGGTGCCGAGGCCGATGCGCTCGCCGCCGTCACGTATCTCCGCGTAATACGTACCTTTGGGGCGCGCGCGGACGCCGCGGTACCCCGTGCCCGAGACGCGGCAGTACCGCGAGCTCGACGCGAGACGAGGCATGGCGGCGGCGGCGGAAGCGGAGCCGCGGCGGCGATATTAGGCGCAGATGGGCAAATTTCAGCAACCCGTGTCCATCTTTTTTTTTTGGCAGGATTACGCCATGTACCACCTTCCAATTAGAAAATAGTACTGTTCAGCCTTCCCCTGTTGGGCCCAATATTTCACTTTGGGTTGCCAACGGCCATCTACATGGTAATTGCTCTCGGCCTACTTGCTCCGGCCGTCGAAGCCCAATAACTACAAATGGGCCTTTCTGCTCATGCAATTTCGGCCCTTTTCTAATGAAACACAGATCCTATGAATGGCAAAAGAAAAAAACGCGGAGATTCTACATAAAAGTTGTTTTTAGTTATTTTGAATTATTGGGTTCCAATTTTTGAAACTGCTCATGCCCAATATGAAAATCCTTGTTCGCTCCATACCCACATGGATAACGGTATTTTTAATAATTCATAAAGTGGATTTGAAATTTAAAACATATCCTAATAATTCCATGATTTAATCTATCAACTTGCAAGATCTTGGAGAGAAAAAGCTTGTATTAGTCTGCAGAATCCGCACCGTTTCAAAGGCGGCAGTGGATCAAAAGAAAAAAGGAAGTAGCCAGAAATTAGGGGTCAAAAATAACTCCAAGAAATGAAACTTTTATTGTTCGTAGAGGATGACATGCGGGACCCATGAGCCAGCAGCTTACTCAACGTTTCAAAGGCGGCATGAGATCGGAAGAAAAAGGCAAGTGACCAAATATCAGGTGCCAAAAATAATCCAAGAAATGAAACTTATTGTACATAGAGGATGACATGCGGGTCCCATTTTGCAGCAGCGGTTTCAGCGTTTCAAATGCGGTTTGAGATCAAAAGAAAAAGAAAGTAGCCAGAAATTAGGGGGTAAAAAAACTCCAAAAAAAGAAAGTTGATTGTACATAGAGGATGACATGCGGGTCCCATGAGTCAGCAGCTTACTCAACGTTTCCAAGGCGGCAGGGGATCAAAAGAAAAAGGAAATAGCCAAAAATCAGAGGAAAAAAAAACCAAGAAAAGAAATTTTATAGTACATAGAGGATGACATGCGGGTCCCATGAGCCAGCAGGTTCCTCAACGTTTTCAAAGGCCGGTGGGGATCAAAAGAAAAAGGCAAATAGCCAGAAATTAGGGGTAAACAATAAATCCAACAAAGGAAAGGTTTATTGTTCATAGATGCTGACATGTGGGACCCATGAGCCAGCAGCGTCAAGGCAAGTGACCAAAAATCAGGGGTAAAAAAATCCAAGAAAAGAAACTTTATTGTACATAGAGGATGACATGTGGGTCCCATGAGCCAGCACCTTACTCAACGTTTCAGAGGCGGCTTGAGATCGAAAGAAAACTTTTATTGTACATAGAGGTTGACATATGGGTCCCACTAATACAAGCTCTTTCGCTCGAAGATCTTGCAAGTTGATTGTACATAGAGGATGACATGCGGGCCCCATGTGTCAGCAGCTTACTCAATGTTTCCAAGGCGGCAGTGGATCAAAAGAAAAAGGAAATAGCCAAAATCAGAGGGTGAAGAATAAATCCAACAAAGGAGAGGTTTATTGTCCATGGAGGCTGACATCTGGGACCCACGAGCCAGCAGCGTCCTCTACGTTTAGAAGGCGACTGGGGATCGAAAGAAAAAAGGCAAATAGCCAGAAATTAGGGGTACAAAATAACTCCAAGAAAGGAAGTGTTTATTGTTCATAGAGGCTGACATGTGGGACCCATGAGCCAGCAAAGTCTTCAACGTTTCAAAGGCGGCAGGGGATCAAAAGAAAAAGGAAGTAGCCAGAAATTAGGGGTAAAAAATAACTCCAAGAAAGGAAACTTTTATTGTTCATAGAGGATGACATGCGGGACCCATGCTCCAGCAGCTTCCTCAATGTTTCAAAGGCGGCATGAGATCGAAAGAAAAAGGCAAGTGACCAAATATCAGGACCCGAAAATAATCGAAGAAAGAAATTTTATTGTACATAGATGATGACATGCGGGACCCATTTAGCAGCAGCGGTCTCAACGTTTCCAAGGCGGCACGGGATCAAAAGAAAAAGGAAGTAGCCAGAAATTAGGGTTCAAAAATAACTCCAAGAAAGGAAACTTTTATTGTTCGTAGAGGATGACATGCGGGACCCATGAGCCAGCAGCTTACTCAACGTTTCAAAGGCGGCATGAGATCGAAAGAAAAAGGCAAGTGACAAAATATCAGGAGACAAAGATAATCCAAGAAAAGAAAACTTTATTGTACATAGAGGATGACATGCGGGTCCCATTTAGCAGCAGCGGTCTCAACGTTTCAAATGCGGCTTGAGATCAAAAGAAAAAGAAAGTAGCCAGAAATCGGGGGTAAAAAAACTCCAATAAAGGAAAGTTTTATCGATGAGCCAGCAGAGTCCTCAACGTTTCAAAGGCGGCAGGGGATCAAAAGAAAAAGGAAATAGCCGAAAATCAGAGGGTGAAAAAAAACCAAGAAAATGAACTTTTATAGTACATAGAGGATGACATGCGGGTCCCATGAGCCAGCAGGTTTTTCAACGTTTCAAACGTGGCATGAGATCGAAAGAAAAAGGCAAGTGACCAAATATCAGGATCCAAAAATAATTCAAGAAAAGAAACTTGATTGTACATAGAGTATGACATGCGGGTCCCATTTAGCAGCAGCGGTATCACCGTTTGAGAGGCGGCAAGGGATCGAAAGAAAAAGGCAAGTGACCAAATATGAGGTGCCAAAAAAATCGAAGAAAAGAAAGTTTTATTGTACATAGAGGATGACATGCGGGTCCCATGAGCCAGCAGGTTTTTCAACGTTTCAAACGTGGCATGAGATCGAAAGAAAAAGGCAAGTGACCAAATATCAGGAGCCAAAAATAATTCAAGAAAAGAAACTTGATTGTACATAGAGGATGGCATGCGGGTCCCATTTAGCAGCGGTATCACCGTTTGAGAGGCTGCACGGGATCGAAAGAAAAAGGCAAGTGACCAAATATCAGGAGCCAAAAATAATCTAAGAAAAGAAATTTTACTGTACATAGAGGATGACATGCGGGTCCCATTTTGCAGCAGCGGTCTCAACGTTTCCAAGGCGGCACAGGACCAAAAGAAAAATGAAGTAGCCAGAAATCAGGGGGTGAAAAAAATCCCAAAAAAGAACGATTTCAATTGGGCTGCATGTGGACATCTGGGCATTCGAACTATCCTGCTGGGCCTTTTGACTCGTACAATTTCAGCCCACTCCAAAGCAGGATAGTTCGGATTTTTCTAAAAAAAACAGGAAAGTCCTATGCTTCGCAAAAACAAAAAACAAGGAGATTCAGCATATAAATTTGTTTATGTAAAAATAAAGATTTAATTTATCCGTTGAAATAGCTCAGAGCGCAATACACTGTTTATTGTCTGCAAAATAATCAAGATATCACATGTTTCTTGTACGGGGAGGCTGACATCGGGGACCCATGAGCCAGCAGCGTCGTTTTAAAGGCGGCAGGGGATGGAAAGAAAAAATAAACCAAAAATCTGTTGGTAAAAAATCCAAGAAAAGAAACATTTTCGTTCTGAGAGGATGACATGCGGGACCCATGAGGCAGCAGCGTCCTCAGCGTTTATTGTTCATAGAGGCTGACATGTGGGACCCGTGAGCCAGCAGCGTCCTCAACGTTTTAAAGGCGGCAGGATATCGAAAGAAAAAATAAGCCAAAAATCATTTGGTAAACAATATCCAAGAAAAGAAACATTTACCGTTCTGAGAGGATGACATGCGGGACCCATGAGGCAGCAGCATCCTCAACGATTCCAAGGCGGCAGGGGATCAAAGAAAAAAAAGGAAATATCCAGAAATTAATTAGGGGTTCAAAAAAATCCATCAAAGGAAACTTTTATTGTTCATAGAGGATGACTTGTGGGACCGACCTGCCAACAGCGTCCTCATCGTTTCAAAGGGGTAGGAGATCCAAAGAAAAAGGCAAATAGCCAGAAATTAGGGGTCAAAAATAACTCCAAGAAAGGAAACTTTTATTGTTCGTAGAGGATGACATGCGGGACCCATGAGCCAGCAGCTTACTCAACGTTTCAAAGGCGGCATGAGATCGAAAGAAAAAGGCAAGTGACAAAATATCAGGAGCAAAAGATAATCCAAGAAAAGAAACTTTATTGTACATAGAGGATGACATGTGGGTCCCATTTTGCAGCAGCGGTCTCAATGTTTGTAATGCGGCTTGAGATCAAAAGAAAAAGAAAGTAGCTAGTAATTAGGGGGTGAAAAAAAATCCAAGAAAAGAAAGTTGATGGACATAGAGGATGACATGCGGGTCCCTTGAGCCAACAGCTTACTCAACGTTTCAAAGGGGGCAGGGGATCAAAAGAAAAAGGCAAGCCAAAAATCAGAGGGTGAAAAAAATCCAACAAAGGAAACTTTTATAGCACATAGAGGATGACATGCAGGTCCCATGAGCCAGCAGGTTCCTCAATGTTTCAAACGTGGCATGAGATCGAAAGAAAAAGGCAAGTGCCCAAATATGAGGTGCCAAAAAAACTCCAAGAAAAGAAAGTTGATTGCTCATAGAGGATGACATGCGGGTCCCATGAGCCAGCAGGTTCCTCAACGTTTCAAACGTGGCATGAGATCGAAAGAAAAAGGCAAGTGCCCAAATATGAGGTGCCAAAAAAACTCCAAGAAAAGAAAGTTGATTGCTCATAGAGGATGACATGCGGGTCCCATGAGCCAGCAGGTTCCTCAACGTTTCAAACGTGGCATGAGATCGAAAGAAAAAGGCAAGTGACCAAATATGAGGAGCCAAAAATAATTCAAGAAAAGAAAGTTTTATAGTACATAGAGGATGACATGCGGGTCCCATTTAGCAGCAGCGGTATCACCGTTTGAGAGGCGGCAGGGGATCAAAAGAAAAAAGAAATTGCCAAAAATCAGAGGGTGAAAAAAAACCAAGAAAATGAACTTTTATAGTACATAGAGGATGACATGCGGGTCCCATGAGCCAGCAGGTTCCTCAACGTTTCAAACGTGGCATGAGATCGAAAGAAAAAGGCAAGTGACCATATATCAGGAGCCAAAAATAATTCAAGAAAAGAAAGTTTTATAGTACATAGAGGATGACATGCGGGTCCCATTTAGCAGCAGCGGTATCACCGTTTGAGAGGCGGCGGGGATCAAAAGAAAAAGAAATTGCCAAAAATCAGAGGGTGAAAAAAACCAAGAAAATGAACTTTTATAGTACATAGAGGATGACATGCGGGTCCCATGAGCCTGCAGGTTCCTCAACGTTTCAAACGTGGCATGAGATCGAAAGAAAAAGGCAAGTGAAAAAATATCAGGAGCCAAAAATAATTCAAGAAAAGAAAGTTTTATAGTACATAGAGGATGACATGCGGGTCCCATTTAGCAGCAGCGGTATCACCGTTTGAGAGGCGGCAGGGGATCAAAAGAAAAAGGCAAGTGAAAAAATATGAGGAGCCAAAAATAATTCAAGAAAAGAAAGTTTTATAGTACATAGAGGATGACATGCGGGTCCCATTTAGCAGCAGCGGTATCACCGTTTGAGAGGCGGCGGGGATCGAAAGAAAAAGGTAAGTGACCAAATATGAGGTGCCAAAAATAATTCAAGAAAAGAAAGTTTTATAGTACATAGAGGATGACATGCGGGTCCCATTTAGCAGCAGCGGTATCACCGTTTGAGAGGCGGCAGGGGATCGAAAGAAAAAGGCAAGTGACCAAATTTGAGGTGCCAAAAAAAACTCCAAGAAAAGAAAGTTGATTGCACATAGAGGATGACATGCGGGTCCCATTTAGCAGCAGCGGTCTCAACGTTTCCAAGGCGGCAAGGGATCAAAAGAAAAAGGAAGTAGCCAGAAATCAGGGGGTCAAAAAAATCCAAGAATAGAAAGAATTTTGGTTCATAGAGGATGACATGCGGGACCCATGATCCTGCATCGTAAACGGCTCGATCGGAGAACGTTGAACGAGATGGCGCGATCTAGAAAAAAACAATGCCAGAGAGGCTGCCATCTGGGCCCTACATCCCTCGGCGGTGCGGATTTGCGTTGACTCGGCCGGCGAACCCGAGATTTCGAGATGCACCACGTCCCGGGCCACCATACGCGACGTTTTGGCCGCTTTCGTCGGGCTAGGTGGCCTCAAAAACGAGAAAAAAAAGTTTTGACATGCACCACGGAGGGACCAAAAATCGTCGGCCATGGTACACCAGCAACCACGGCGCGACTTCAACTTCGTCGGCCATGGCAACTTTTCTTGTAGTGTCATATAGTAAGCATTCAAGTTGATAAACAAGGTCTAGACATATTCAAACCAGAAAAATCATGTATATATCTACCCCTAACCCTAAACTCTGTCTTATGAAGAGAAGTGGTTTTGGGTTTCAAACATGGAAATTTGAAGAACCTCCCAAAAGCTTCATTTTAGATTGTGACTAAGAAGGATCCAGGCTTACCTTTTCACTTTCATGTTCTAAACTTGTTTAAATCCTAGTCAAACCTAGGATTTCACAAAGATTCAAATATATGGGTATAAAATACAAAAAAATAGAAAAATGAAAAACGAAAGCACATAGTCTTCTTATGTCATATAGTAAGCATTAAAGTTGATAAACAAGGTCTAGACATATTCAAACTAGACAAATCATGTATCTCCCCCTAACCCCTAAACTTTGTATTATGAAGTCAAGCATGAAGAGAAGTGGTTTTGGGTTTCAAACATGGAAATTTCAAAAACCTCTTAAAAATTCATTTTAGAGTGACTAAGAAGGATGCAAGCTTCCCTTTTCATTTTCATGTCTTAAACTTGTTTAAATCTTGGTCAAACCTAAGATTTGACCAAAAGATTCAAACGGGCATAAAATTCAAAAAAAATCAGAAAAATGAAAAACAAAAGCATATAGTCTTCTTGTGTCATATAGTAAGCATTCAAGTTGATAAACAAGGTCTAGACATATTCAAACCAGAAAATCATGTATATATCTACCCCTAACCCTAAACTCTGTCTTATGAAGTCAATCATGAAGAGAAGTGGTTTTGGGTTTCAAACATGGATATTTCAAGAACCTCCCAAAAGCTTCATTTTAGAGTGTGACTAAGAAGGATCCAGGCTTACCTTTTTCATTTTCATGTACTAAACTTGTTTAAATCCTGGTCAAACCTAGGATTTCACAAAGATTCAAATATATGTGTATAAAATATAAAAAATAGAAAAATGAAAACCAAAGCACATAGTCTACTTATGTCACATAGTAAGCATTCAAGTTGATAAACAAGGTCTAGACATATTCAAACCAGAAAAATCATGTATATATCTACCCCTAACCCTAAACTCTGTCTTATGAAGTTAATCATGAAGAGAAGTGGTTTTGGGTTTCAAACATTGGAATTCCAAGAACCTCCCAAAAGCTTCATTTTAGAGTGTGACTAAGAAGGATCCAAGCTTACCTTTTCATTTTCATGTTCTAAACTTGTTTAAATCCTGGTCAAAACTAGGATTTCACAAAGATTCAAATATATGGGTATAAAATTCAAAAAAATAGAAAAATGAAAAACCAAAGCACATAGTCTTCTTATGTCATATAGTAAGCATTAAAGTTGATAAACAAGGTCTAGACATATTCAACCTAGACAAATCATGTATCTACCCCCTAACCCCTAAACTCTGTCTTATGAAGTCCAACATGAAGAGAAGTGGTTTTGGGTTTCAAACATGGAAATTTCAAAAACCTCTTACAAAATTCATTTTAGAGTGACTAATTAAGAAGGATGCATTCTCCCCTTTTCATTTTCATGTCTTAAACTTGTTTAAATCTTGGTCAAACCTAAGATTTGACCAAAAGATTCAAACGGGCATAAAAAAATCAGAAAAATGAAAACCAAAGCACATAATTTTCTTATGTCATATAGTAAGCATTCAAGTTGATAAACAAGGTCTAGACATATTCAAACCAGAAAATCATGTATATATCTACCCCTAACCCTAAACTCTGTCTTATGAAGTCAATCATGAAGAGAAGTGGTTTTGGGTTTCAAACATGGAAATTTCAAGAACATCCCAAAAGCTTCATTTTAGAGTGACTAAGAAGGATCCAGGCTTACCTTTTCATTTTCATGTTTTAAACTTGTTTAAATCCTGGTCAAACCTAGGATTTGACAAAGATTCAAATATATGGGCATAAAATTCAAAAAAATAGAAAAATGAAAAACCAAAGCACATAGTCTTCTTATGTCATATAGTAAGCATTAAAGTTGACAAAAAAGGTCTAGACATATGCAAACTAGACAAATCATGTATCTACCCCCTAACCCCTAAACTCTGTCTTATGAAGTCAAGCATGAAGAGAAGTCGTTTTGGGTTTCAAACATGGAAATTTCAAGAACATCCCAAAAGCTTCATTTTAGAGTGACTAAGAAGGATCCATGATTACCTTTTCATTTTCATGTTTTAAACTTGTTTAATCTTGGTCAAACCTAGGATTTGACCAAGATTCAAATGGGCACAAAATTTAAAAAATCAGAAAAATGAAAAACCAAAGTACATAGTCTTCTTATGTCATGTAGTCATTCAAGTTGACACACTGTCATTTTCCATTGCAACGCATTTAGGGTGTGTTCGGTTCCAGAACCAAGTGGAATGGAATGGAACCGTTCCGCACCTAGAGCCCATTCTTGTGTTCGGTTGTGGAATGGAACGGAACCGAGTGGTTCCTCGAAAGGGAATATTCTCCCCATATGCAGAATGCAC
This sequence comes from Lolium multiflorum, assembly GCA_030979885.1. Classification (NCBI taxonomy): domain Eukaryota; kingdom Viridiplantae; phylum Streptophyta; class Magnoliopsida; order Poales; family Poaceae; genus Lolium; species Lolium multiflorum. The sequence continues at coordinate 221,032,744 of CM061748.1, forward strand.
CCATTCCACCGAATCGGTGGAATGTGGTGGAACGGCTGTTACTTAGCCGCTATTAATTACAAAGCACTTCACTAATCCAACCAAAAAAATTATTAGTTGTTGTTAATTATGATTTTGAGATTAAAAAGGCCATTTGCCACTATTAATTACGATATTTAGACAAAAGATTAAACTTTAACTTCATTCCGTTCTACTCTCCAAATTCCCCGACCATACAAAAAATAACATTAATTACGATTTTAAGATTAAAAAGGCCATTAGGCGTTGTTAATTACGATTTTAAGATTTAAAAGGCTATTTGCCATTGTTAATTACGATTCTTAGACAAAAGTTTAGTTTAACCACATTCCGTTCTGCTCTCCAATTCCTCCAACCGAACAAAAAACAGTACCATTCTGTACCTCCTTTTTGTCCAAACCGAACGCGGGGATGGAACCATTCCATTCCTCTGGAAAAACCATTCATGCAGGCGTCTTAGCTCCTAAAAAAAAATTATACACCAATTGATTTGACGAATTGATGATTTACTCTAGTCTGCTTCTAGACCATGCAGCTAGCGAGTATTCATATGTACTGCATGGAGCCCCCAACTTTTGACTTCCCGTGTCGGAAAAGGCCTGTTTAATAATGTGGGGCAGTGAGGTATCCCGAAGTATCTAGAGGGTTCCAGTGTTTCAGGCTTTCAGCATCGCCAGTCCAAGGGAAGGATGGGTGACGAATCCGTGCATTCACAGCCGTTAGATCTGAAGAGTCCTTGTATGATGAGCGGTAGATAGCACCTCTAAGCTGCAAATCAACAGCTTCAATTACTTCAAATGAGCATTGGCCGGAAGGCTGACAGAGTGAAAAAATTCAATTTCAAAAACTCATGTATAGAATAGAAAAAAATAAAAAACATGTAGATAGAATAGAGGTATAGATAGATTAGCCCAAAAAAGAAGAGGACGGGGAAATTTCGAACGCTCGCCTTTAACTCAGCACAGCAGACACCTCCCTCGCGCACCTAAACTTTCGAACGCGCGCCCAATATTTCGAACGCTCGCCTTTAACTCAGCACCCAGCCCACCTTGTTCTTCTCTAGACACCTCCTTCGGCGCCCTGTTCTTCTCTAGACACACCCTCGGTGAACCAGGCCGCGCACCAAAACTTCCCCACGCTGTCTATCAGCCGCGTCAGCCGGCGACTGCTGGTGGCGCCGTTCTTCTCCAGCCGCACCGGCAGGCGCGGTCAGCTGGTAGATCCTCACGGTATGCATGCTATCTTCAGGCCTGGGCAAGTACGATTCATTATAGCTCAATCGAAGTCAGTCGCCGTCGCCCAGCCCTTATAAGTTCGTTAGTTCGTTCGAATCGATCGGTTGATATTGTTTTCCTCTCGATGTGTTTGTTTGACATTGTTTTCCGCTTTACCTATTTGCTCGAATTCGTTCGTACTGTACACTGTACTGCTCACCGATACGTCTCCAACGTATCGATAATTTCTTATGTTCCATGCTACTTTATTGATGATACCTACATGTTTTATGCACATTATATGTCATATTTATGCATTTTCGGAACTAACCTATTAACAAGATGCCGAAGAGCCGTTGCTGTTTTCTGCTGTTTTTGGTTTCAGAAATCCTAGTAAAGAAATATTCTCGGAATTGGACGAAACTTTCGCCCAGGGTCCTATTTTTGCACGAAGCTTCCAGAAGACCGAAGAGATAACGAAGTGGGGCCATGAGGCGGCCAGAGGGTAGGGCGGCGCGGCCCAAGCCCTGGCCGCGCCGACCTGCCCCCTGGGCCCCTCGTGTGGCCCCCCGCGTTGACCTTCCGCCTACTTAAAGCCTCCGTCGCGAAACCCCAGTACCGAGAGCCACGATACGGAAAACCTTCCGAGACGCCGCCGCCGCGAATCCCATCTCGGGGGATTCGGAGATCGCCTCCGGCACCCTGCCGGAGAGGGGATTCATCTCCTGGAGGACTCTACACCGCCATGGTCGCCTCCGGAGTGATGAGTGAGTAGTTCACCCCTGGACCATGGGTCCATAGCAGTAGCTAGATGGTCGTCTTCTCCTTGTTGTGCTTCATTGTTGGATCTTGTGAGCTGCCTAACATGATCAAGATCATCTATCTGTAATACTATATGTTGTGTTTGTCGGGATCCGATGGATAGAGAGTACTATGATTATGGTGATTATCAATCTATTGTTTATGTGTTGTTTATGATCTTGCATGCTCTCCGTTATTAGTAGAGGCTCTGGCCAAGTTTTTACTCTTAACTCCAAGAGGGAGTATTTATGCTCGATAGTGGGTTCATGCCTCCATTGAATCTGGGACAGTGACAGAAAGTTCTAAGGTTGTGGATGTGCTGTTGCCACTAGGGATAAAACATTGATTCTATGTCTAAGGATGTAGTTGTCGATTACATTACGCACCATACTTAATGCAATTGTCTGTTGCTTTGCAACTTAATACTGGAGGGTTCGGATGATAACCTGAAGGTGGACTTTTTAGGCATAGATGCAGTTGGATGGCGGTCTATGTACTTTGTCGTAATGCCCAATTAAATCTCACTATATTTATCATATCATGTATATGCATTGTTATGCCTTTCTCTATTTGTCAATTGCCGTAATTTGTTCACCCAACATGCTTTTATCTTATGGGAGAGACACCTCTAGTGAACTGTGGACCCCGGTCCTATTCTTTACATAGCATACAATCTACTGCAATACTTGTTTACTGTTTTCTTTGCAAACATCTTCCACTCGATACGCTTAATCCTTTGTTACAGCAAGCCGGTGAGATTGACAACCTCACTGTTTCGTTGGGACAAAGTACTTGGGTTGTGTTGTGCAGGTTCCACGTTGGCGCCGGAATCCTGTTGTTGCGCCGCATCACATTTCGCCACCATCAACCTTCAACGTGCTTCTTGGCTCCTACTGGTTCGATTAAACCTTGGTTTCTTTCTGAGGGAAAACTTGCTACTGTGCGCATCATACCTTCCTCTTGGGGTTCCCAACGAACGTGTGAGTTACACGCCATCAAGCTCTTTTTCTGGCGCCGTTGCCGGGGAGATCAAGACACGCTGCAAGGGGAGTCTCCACTTCTCAATCTCTTTACTTTGTTTTTGTCTTGCTTTATTTTATTTACTACTTTGTTTGCTGCACCTAAACAAAATACAAAAAAAATTAGTTGCTAGTTTTACTTTATTTATTGTCTTGCTCTCTATATCAAAAACACAAAAAAATTAGTTACTTGCATTTACTTTATCTAGTTTGTTTTATTTACTGTTGCTAAAATGAATACCCCTGAAAATACTAAGTTGTGTGACTTCACAAATGCAAATAATAATGATTTCCTATGCACACCTATTGCTCCACCTGCTACTACAGCAGAATTCTTTGAAATTAAACCTGCTTTACTAAATCTTGTCATGAGAGATCAATTTTCTGGTGTTAGTTCTGATGATGCTGCTGCCCATCTCAATAATTTTGTTGAACTTTGTGAAATGCAAAAGTATAAGGATGTAGATGGTGATATTATTAAATTGAAAGTGTTTCCTTTCTCATTAAGAGGAAGAGCTAAAGATTGGTTGCTATCTTTGCCTAAAAATAGTATTGATTCATGGACTAAATGTAAAGATGCTTTTATTGGTAGATATTATCCTCCCGCTAAAATTATATCTTTGAGAAGTAGCATAATGAATTTTAAGCAATTAGATACTGAACATGTTGCTCAAGCATGGGAGAGAATGAAAACTTTGGTAAAGAATTGCCCAACCCATGGACTGACTACTTGGATGATCATCCAAACCTTCTATGCAGGACTAAATTTTTCTTCGCGGAATTTATTGGATTCAGCTGCTGGAGGTACCTTTATGTCCATCACATTGGGGGCGGCTACAAAACTTCTTGATGATATGATGATAAATTACTCTGAATGGCACACGGAAAGAGCTCCACAAGGTAAGAAGGTAAATTCTGTTGAAGAAACCTCTTCCTTGAGTGATAAGATTGATGTGATTATGTCTATGCTTGTGAATGGTAGATCTAATGTTGATCCAAATAATGTTCCTTTAGCTTCATTGGTTGCTCAAGAAGAAAATGTTGATGTGAATTTCATTAAAAATAATAATTTCAACAACAATGCTTATAGGAACAACTCTGGTAATAACTATAGGCCATATCCTTCTGCTAATGGTAATGGTTATGGTAATTCTTATGGGAATTCTTACAATAATAATAGGAGTGTACCCCCTGGTCTTGAAGCCATGCTTAAAGAATTTATTAGTACACAAACTGCTTTTAACAAATCTGTTGAGGAAAAGCTTGATAAAATTGATACTATTGCTTCTAGAGTTGATAGGCTTGCCTCTGATGTTAATCTTTTAAAATTGAAAGTTATGCCTAATAATGATATTGATAATAAGATTACTACTACAGCAAATGCCATCCAAGTTAGAATTAATGAGAATATAAGATTAATGGCTGAACTGCGTGCTAGGTGGGATAGAGAAGAAAATGAAAAACTAGCTAAAGAGAATAATGTAGCTAAAGTTTGGACTATTACCACCACTAGTAATGCTAATTCTTCACATGTTGCTGCACCTCCTACTATCAATGGTAAAATAATTGGTGTTGGCAATGTTTCTACTCCTAGTGCAAAGCGAACAAAACTGCCTGAAATTGCTAAAACTGCTGAAACTGCTTGTGATAAAACTGCTGAAATTTTTTCCAACCTTGGGAACAATGATTCCATTGCTGTAGCTCATAATGATTTAGATTTTGATGATTGCCACATCTCTGAAGTTATAAAGTTCTTACAAAAACTTGCTAAAAGTCCTAATGCTAGTGCTATAAATTTAGCCTTTACAAAACATATTACAAATGCTCTCATAAAAGCTAGAGAAGAGAAACTAAAACTTGAAACTTCTATTCCTAGAAAGTTAGAAGATGGTTGGGAGCCCATCATTAAAATGAAATTCAATGACTTTGAATGTAATGCTTTATGTGATCTTGGTGCAAGTATTTCTGTTATGCCTAAAAAGATTTATGATATGCTTGACTTGCCACCATTGAAGAATTGTTATTTGGATGTTAATCTTGCCGATAATGTTAAAAATAAACCTTTGGGGAGGATTGATAATGTTCGCATTACGGTTAACAATAACCTTGTCCCCGTTGATTTTGTTGTCTTGGATATCGAATGCAATGCATCTTGTCCAATTGTGTTGGGAAGACCTTTTCTTCGAACTGTTGGTGCTGTTATTGATATGAGGGAAGGTAATATTAAATATCAATTTCCTCTCAAGAAAGGTATGGAACACTTCCCTAGAAAGAGAATGAAGTTGCCTTTTGATTCTATTATTAGAACAAGTTATGATGTTGATGCTTCTACTCTCGATGTTACTTGATTTGCACTTTCTGCGCCTAGCTGAAAGGCGTTAAAGAAAAGCGCTTATGGGAGACAACCCATGTTTTTACCTACAGCAATTTTTTGTTTTGTTGAGTCTTGGAAGTTGTTTACTACTGTAGCAACCTCTCCTTATCATGTTTTTGTGCCAAGTAAAGTTTCTATGTCAAAGTTGGTGTTATATTTGGGATCGCTGCGCAGAAACAGCATTGCTGTCTGTCACGAATCTGGGCACAGTTCTCTGTAGAAAATTCGAAAAAATCTGCCAATTTACGAGCGTGATCCTCAGATATGTACGCAACTTTCATTAGTTTTGAGTTTTTCCATTTGAGCAAGTCTGGTGCCAGCTTTAAATTCGTCTTTACGGACTGTTCTGTTTTTGACAGATTCTGCCTTTTATTTCGCATTGCCTCTTTTGCTATGTTGGATTTATTTCTTTGATCCACTAATGTCCAGTAGCATTATGCAATGTCCAGAAGTGAAAATAATGATTGTGTCACCTCTGAATGAGTGAATTATTAATTGTGCACTAACCCTCTAATGAGTTTGCTTGAAGTTTGGTGTGAAGGAAGTTTTCAAGGGTCAAGAGAGGAGAATGATATACTATGATCAAGAGGAGTGAAAGCTCTAAGCTTGGGGATGCCCCCGTGGTTCACCCCTGCATATTTTAAGAAGACTCAAGCGTCTAAGCTTGGGGATGCCCAAGGCATCCCCTTCTTCATCGACAACATCATCAGGTTCCTCCCCTGAAACTATATTTTTATTCAATCACATCTTGTGTTCTTTACTTGGAGCGTCGGTTTGTTTTTGTTTTTGTTTTTGTTTGAATAAAATGGATCCTAGCATTCACTTTGTGGGAGAGAGACACGCTCCGCTGTTGCATATGGACACATGTGTCCTTAGGCTTTACTCATAATGTTCAAGGCGAAGTTTCTTCTTCGTTAAATTGTTATATGGTTGGAATTGGAAAATGCTACATGTAGTAATTCTAAAATGTCTTGGATAATGTGATACTTTGCAATTGTTGTGCTCATGTTTAAGCTCTTGCATCATATGCTTTGCACCCATTAATGAAGAAATACATAGAGCTTGCTAAAATTTGATTTGCATATTTGGTTTCTCTAAGGTCTAGATAATATCTAGTATTGAGTTTTGAACAACAAGGAAGACGGTGTAGAGTCTTATAATGTTTACAATATGTCTTTTATGTGAGTTTTGCTGCACTTGTTCATCCTTGAGTTTGCTTCAAATAACCTTGCTAGCCTAAACCTTGTATCGAGAGGGAATACTTCTCATGCATCCAAAATCCTTGAGCCAACTACTATGCCATTTGTGTCCACCATACCTACCTACTACATGGTATTTCTCCGCCATTCCAAAGTAAATTGCTTGAGTGCTACCTTTAAAATTCCATCATCCACCTTTGCAATATATAGCTCATGGGACAAAATAGCCTTAAAAACTATCGTAGTATTGAATATGTACTTATGCACTTTATATTTTATTAAGTTGCTTGTTGTGCGATAACCATGTTTCTGGGGAACGCCATCAACTATTGTTGAATATCATGTGAGTTGCTATGCATGTCCGTCTTGTCTGAAGGATCTATCATTTTAGTGGTTGGAGCATGCAAAATTGTTAGAGAAGAACATTGGGCCGCTAACTAAAGCCATGAATCATGGTTGAAGTTTCAGTTTTGGACATATATCCTCAATCTCATATGAGAATAATAATCATTGCTACATGCTTATGCATTTAAGAGGAGTCCATTATCTGTTGTCCATGTTGTCCCGGTATGGATGTCTAAGTTGAGAATAATCAAAAGCGAGAAATCCAAAATGCGAGCATTCTCCTTAGACCTTTGTACAGGCGGCATGGAGGTACCCCTTTGTGACACTTGGTTGAAACATGGCATGCGAAGATCCGGTAGTCCAAGCTAAGTAGGACGAGGTGCGGACACTATTAGTATACTATGCATGAGGCTTGCAACTTGTAAGATATAATTTACATAACTCATATGCTTTATTACTACCGTTGACAAAATTGTTTCATGTTTTCAAAATAAAAGCTCTAGCACAAATACAGCAATCGATGCTTTCCTCTTTGAAGGACCTTTCTTTTACTTTTAATGTTGAGTCAGTTTACCTATCTCCTTCCACCTTAAGAAGCAAACACTTGTGTGAACTGTGCATTGATTCCTACATATTTGCATATTGCACTTGTTATATTACTTTATGTTGACAATATCCATGAGATATACATGTTATAAGTTGAAAGCAACCGCTGAAACTTAATCTTCCTATGTGTTGCTTCAACACCTCTACTTTGATTTATTGCTTTATGAGTTAACTCTTATGCAAGACTTATTGATGCTTGTCTTGAAGTACTATTCATGAAAAGTCTTTGCTATATGATTCAGTTGTTTACTCATGTCATTACCTTTGCTTTGATCGCTGCATTCATTACATATGTTTACAAATAGTATGATCAAGATTATGATGGCATGTCACTTCAGAAATTATCTTTGTTATCGTTTTACCTGCTCGGGACGAGCAGAACTAAGCTTGGGGATGCTGATACGTCTCCAACGTATCGATAATTTCTTATGTTCCATGCTACTTTATTGATGATACCTACATGTTTTATGCACATTATATGTCATATTTATGCATTTTCTGGAACTAACCTATTAACAAGATGCCGAAGAGCCAGTTGCTGTTTTCTGCTGTTTTTGGTTTCAGAAATCATAGTAAAGAAATATTCTCGGAATTGGACGAAACTTTCGCCCAGGGTCCTATTTTTGCACGAAGCTTCCAGAAGACCGAAGAGATAACGAAGTGGGGCCACGAGGCGGCCAGAGGGTAGGGCGGCGCGGCCCAAGCCCTGGCCGCGCCGACCTGCCCCCTGGGCCCTCGTGGCCCCCCGCGTTGACCTTCCGCCTACTTAAAGCCTCCGTCGCGAAACCCCCGTACCGAGAGCCACGATACGGAAAACCTTCGAGACGCCGCCGCCGCGAATCCCATCTCGGGGGATTCAGGAGATCGCCTCCGGCACCCTGCCGGAGAGGGGATTCATCTCCCGGAGGACTCTACACCGCCATGGTCGCCTCCGGAGTGATGAGTGAGTAGTTCACCCCTGGACCATGGGTCCATAGCAGTAGCTAGATGGTCGTCTTCTCCTTGTTGTGCTTCATTGTTGGATCTTGTGAGCTGCCTAACATGATCAAGATCATCTATATGTAATACTATATGTTGTGTTTGTCGGGATCCGATGGATAGAGAGTACTATGATTATGGTGATTATCAATCTATTGTTTATGTGTTGTTTATGATCTTGCATGCTCTCCGTTATTAGTAGAGGCTCTGGCCAAGTTTTTACTCTTAACTCCAAGAGGGAGTATTTATGCTCGATAGTGGGTTCATGCCTCCATTGAATCTGGGACAGTGACAGAAAGTTCTAAGGTTGTGGATGTGCTGTTGCCACTAGGGATAAAACATTGATTCTATGTCTAAGGATGTAGTTGTCGATTACATTACGCACCATACTTAATGCAATTGTCTGTTGCTTTGCAACTTAATACGGGGGTTCGGATGATAACCTGAAGGTGGACTTTTTAGGCATAGATGCAGTTGGATGGCGGTCTATGTACTTTGTCGTAATGCCCAATTAAATCTCACTATATTTATCATATCATGTATATGCATTGTTATGCCTTTCTCTATTTGTCAATTGCCCGACTGTAATTTGTTCACCCAACATGCTTTTATCTTATGGGAGAGACACCTCTAGTGAACTGTGGACCCCGGTCCTATTCTTTACATAGCATACAATCTACTGCAATACTTGTTTACTGTTTTCTTTGCAAACATCTTCCACTCGATACGCTTAATCCTTTGTTACAGCAAGCCGGTGAGATTGACAACCTCACTGTTTCGTTGGGACAAAGTACTTGGGTTGTGTTGTGCAGGTTCCACGTTGGCGCCGGAATCCATTGTTGCTTCACACGCCGTCCCCAACCTTAACGTTCTTCTTGGTTCATCGATCGATTGACCTTGGTTTCTTTCGAGGTTTGACATTGTTTTCCGCTTTACCTATTTGCTCGAATTCGTTCGTACTGTACACTGTACTGCTCACCATTGCCCAATGTCTGTAGTCGTCGCTTGGTGCCAGTCCTCTATGGACCTGTTTGTAATCTTATTACTTCTGGGTTCTTTGCACTGCTAATACATCGGTGGATTTACGGCCAAAAAGAAGAAAGAATTTGTTGGTATTATATTGCTTTCGATTGATCTGTTCGCCCCCAAGCTTTTACAGAAGCCGCAAGAGATTCAAGGATGAAATGGCTCTCCTTGTTTGCAGTGGCGGATCTACAGGGTATGCCGTATATGCCACGGCATACCCTGCGTCCAAGCCGTGCAAGATCTTTGATAGTTTAATGAGCTGAGCAATTAATCAAGATGAGTGATGTATATGTATACATGCGGTGCTAATACATGTGGCGTGCAGCCATGCGAACACTGAGCTAGTGCATGTAACCGATTGATTAGACATCCGATTGATTAATGCATTGGCTTTAGCCAACAGTCTACTTGCATGTTTTTCAAGATGTGCGATTTTGTCTCGCGTGTAAGCCTACAAGGCCAGCTATGGCCATGCACCATGACCTGATTAGATATCATGATTAATCAAAGGAAATATCTTGCTACTGTATATACGATTAATCAACTGATAATTAATCTTTGGTAGTCAAGTATATGATTAATTATATATATTTAGTGAGAATTCAGTTCAAAATTAGAGCACCCCGTCAACGGTGCATTTTTCAACAATTTACATTTTGATTATATGCAAAATCTGTTTTATTTAATCATTTTGACATACTCCCTTCAATCCAAATTAATTGACTCAACTTTGTCTAGATACTGATGTATCTTAGACAAGTTTGTTGAGTAGATACATTTATATCTAGACAAATTTGAGTTAATTAGTATGAATCCGAGAAAGTATTTTATTTAATTATTTTTATTAGGACAAAAGAAATTCAATAGAAACTCCAAAATTTTGTTGTGTCATACCCTTTCCTAAAATCCTAGGTCCGCCACTGCTTGTTTGTAAGGCAAAGAGGAAATCATATCATGGCTTATCATCATGGGTATAACCTTTTTAGCTAGATTTTGCTGTTTGGGATCTATGATCCTTTTAGTTGCTGCTCTCCAGTAACATTTTCCCTCTTTTTTATTACAGTGAAAAATACACAGCGAGGAAACCACTGTCCAGCCTAAAAAAAATAGACCTCAGTTGGTTTGCTGAAATCGGCTCAAATAACGTGGCATTTAGTTATATAGTTTTATATTCGACCTGTTTGCTCAGATATGTTGGTTTACATTCATACGCAACCTGTTGGGCAAGTATGGACACAGCTTCAGTGACTTTCAGGTCAAAATTCCAGCGGTTGAGTGATTTTTGGTTGGATCCATTCCTGTGCGTTCGATCGGCTTTTGATGGCTGTTATTGAGACAAAGTCATGGCTGGACTTTTGACGCAGCTCCAGTGACGTTCAGCTAGGTCAAAAGCCCAGCGTTGACTTTGGTTCAATATCAGCCATCCAAAGCCAATCGAACACACATGAATGTATCCAACCAAAAATCACTCTACAATAAGTCGTTTCCAGACAAAAACAATGTTTATTCCCAAACTATTTTTTTTGAATCCGACCAATCTTTCCCGGAATGCAGAAGAAATATATAAGATTTACTGGAATGTTGTTCTTTTTACTGGACAGTTTGAATTTTAAGTTTAAAGTTGGTTGTAAAACATAAAATGAGGTTTATTGATAAACAATATGGCTGAATCTGATGAAACTCCCCCAGAATGCATAACCCGACATATAAGATTTACTGGATTTTTGTTTCAAAAACTTCTAGGCAGTACGAATTTTAAGTTTAAAATTTTCTCGTGAAACTTAAAATGGGTAAATTTTGGATCCATTCTCGTGCGTTCGATTGGCTTTTGATGGCTGTTATTGAAACAAGTGTTAATTGGTTCTATGCCACTCCTCAATTCACAAGTTGTGTTTATGCCATTACAAAAACTGAAGTTGTGTTTATGCCACTCTCAATTCTCAATATCCCCTTCTATATATGCCATTTTCAATACTCCACTATAATAAATATAGCATATCTATGATAGTACTCTATGATACCACCCACTATGCACCCATGTTCCAAACACCACTCCCGCTGACTGTACCTTATTGTATCGAGCGATAAGCTTGATGAGCAACCCAAACAAACAAAAAAAAGACTGTACCTTATTGTACTTGCTCTTACCCGTATCTTCTCTTTCTCTTTCATCGCGAGTGCAGCTAATTCAGTTAGTCTTCCAATGAATATTAATATTTTGTCTCAATGATGTCATGTTTCGACTAACAATTAGCACTTTTGAATTCTTAGATTGCTTTTTCACACGATGCACTTCTTTTAATTTATTTTACCACATTTCAATGTGAACCTTGACCAAATAAATAGGACAACAATATCACGATCATATAATACATAAGCAGCATTGTTAGAATCGTGTTGGAAAATACTTTCTAATGATACCAGTTTTATATCAATTTTTTTATATACTTCATCCTGAAAAATATGTTTCAACTTCATCAAAACTTGCATGTATCTGCAAACTAAACTCATCTAAATACATGTATATCTACATAAAATTGAAACATCATTTTTAAATAGAGAGATATAGATTAATATTTTTTCGAAGATAAAATACGAAAAACAAGGGTGCATTGTTTATTGAAATGGAGTGAGTAGTATATATAAAATCATTTTAGTTGCCAATGATCATGTTGAGGGCCTCTATTTCTTGTTTTGCTCAGGCCCTCCGTATTCTCAGGTACGGCCCTGGTGGTCTATGAACCTGTATGTAATCTTATTACTTTTGGCTTCTTTGCACTGCTAATAGATCGGCGGAATTACGGCAAAAAAGAAGAAAGAATGTGTTGGTATTGTATTGCTTTCGATAGATCTGTTCGCCCCTCCCCCCCAAGCATTTATAGATGGCACAAGAGATTCAAGGATGAAATTGCTCTCCTTGTTCATAAGGCAAAGAGGAAATCATATCATGGGTAGAACATTTTATATATATTTTGCTGCTTGGGATCTATGATCCTTTTAGTTGCTGCTCTCCAGCAACTTTTGTACATATTTCCCTCTTTTTATTAATAAAAAAATACAAAGTGGGGAAACCCAGTGGTCAGCCTAAAAAAATCTGTTCGCTAGGTAGCCGTAGTTTTGCACTCAGTTTGTTTGCTGAAATCGGCTCAAATAATGTAGCATTTATAGTTTTATATTCGACCTGTTTGCTCAGGTATGCTTGCTTACATTCGTAGGTGACCTGTTTGTTGAAATAGCTTATCGCTTCTCTGACCATCTATCTCCTCAACAGATGGACAGAACTTGGATATTATTTCACTCATTAACCACACCAACATATTTGAGTGGTATTGAAGACTTCATGAAGCACGTTAGTGATTTTACTGACGGCGACAAGACAAAGGAAGTGATTTGTCCATGCCGCGTATGTTTGAATATTGGGTCCAAGCCTCAACATGTAGTCTCAGATCATTTATTCGTTTATGGGATGGACCAGACATATATCAGGTGGATTAACCATGGTGAACACTATGATCAGCCTGACATTATTGATCCTCTTTATTCTGATGGTTATCAGCCTGAAGATCTCGTCCAGGATGAGGCTACTGCTAATTTGTTACGGGATCTGTATCCATATGCAAGCCAACAGCCCCATGGTTATCACAAAAAGCCTCTTTTCCATGACCTGATAGAAGATGCTAAGCGCTTAGTGGCCCCTGGTTCTGTTGTGTCAAGATTCGAATTAATTGTGAAATTACTTCATGACAAGTCATACCAGGGGATTACCAATAAAGCGTTCAATGCAGTTGCGAAGACATACAGCGATGCACTCCCTGGGGCTGGACTGCCAAAATCCTTTTATGAGGTGAAGCAGTACATCAAGGTACTGGGACTTGGATATGAGAAGAATGATTTTTGCAAAAATAATGTCAATTCAGCTGCACCTGGAAACAGACTTGCTCGCAAGAGTTTATCAGTAGTAACAGTTTTATGGCAGTGGAAATAGTGAAATAACAGCAGCGGTGAAATAAAGACAGCAGTAGTGATTATAGTAAACAGCAGGATTAAAATACTGTAGGCACAGGGACGGATTTAACGGGCGTTGCATGGATGAGAGAAACTCATGTAACAATCAAAGCATGGGCATTTGCAGATAATAATAAAACGGTATCCAAGTACTAATCAATCAATAGGCATGTGTTCCATATTTAGTCGTACGTGCTCGCAATGAGAAACTTGCACAACATCTTTTGTCCTACCAGCCGGTGGCAGCCGGGCCTCTAGGGAAACTACTGGATATTAAGGTACTCCTTTTAATAGAGTACCGGAGCAAAGCATTAACACTCCGTGAACACATGTGATCCTCACATCACTACCATCCCCTCCGGTTGTCCCGATTTCTGTCACTTCGGGGCCATTGGTTCCGGACAGCGACATGTGTATACAACTTGCAGGTAAGATCATAAACAACGAATATCTTCATGAATCAATAACATGTTCAGATCTGAGATCATGGCACTCGGGCCCTAGTGACAAGCATTAAGCATAACAAGTTGCAACAATATCATAAAAGTGACATCTACGGATACTAGGCACTATGCCCTAACAATCTTATGACTATTACATGACCAATCTCATCCAATCCCTACCATCCCCTTCAGCCTACAGCGGGGGAATTACTCACACATGGATGGGGGAAACATGGCTGGTCGATGGAGAGGCGTTGGCGGTGATGGCGGTGAAGATCTCCTCCAATTCCCCGTCCCGGCGGAGTGCCAGAACGGAGACTTCTGGCTCCCGCGACGGAGTTTCGCGATGTGGCGGCTCTCTGGAGGGTTTCTGGCGATTTCGACTTCTCCCCGTGCGTTTTCAGGTCGAAACCAATAAGTAGTCCGAAGGGGGGCGTCGGAGGCCGGCCGAGGGGGCCACACCATAGGGCCGCGCGGGCCCCCCCTGGGCCGCGCCGCCATATGGTGTGGGGCCCTCGGGCCTCCACCTCCTTTGCCCTTCTGGCTCCGTCAATATTTTGGTAAAATAGGGCCATCTGAAGAAATTCCGAGGATTTTCCCGAAAGTTGGATTTCTGCACAAAAACGAGACACCAGAGCAATTCTGCTGAAAACAGCGTTAGTCCGTGTTAGTTGTATCCAAAATACACAAATTAGAGGCAAAACAATAGCAAAAGTGTTCGGGAAAGTAGATACGTTTTGGACGTATCAACTCCCCCAAGCTTAGCTTATTGCTTGTCCTCAAGCAATTCAGTTAACAACTGAGCGATAAAAGAACTTTCACGAACACATTTGCTCATATGATGTATATATTCTCATGCTATGGCTAATACTTAAGCAGTTCATAATGAGATACATGCAAATAAGATCATCCAACAGCTATGTCAATCATGGAGAGGTACCAACAATTAATAATAAGCACCATGAATCATGTATATAAGCAGGATTGCAATGTTCATAAGAGAATATGATAAAGTGGTATCTCGCTTGCCTGTATTTGATCGGCAAAACATAAATGCCGAGGCACCTCTTGAGTTCATAGAAAGACTAGAAGTAGTGATTGTCAAAGATAAAAGCATCAAAGTTATACCACGATCAATCATATTTTGAGACAAGCATATTATACTAAGAATGACAGTTGTGCTCTCAAGACAGTGCTCAAAGAAAGAATGGAGACACAACATAAAAGTAAAAGATTGACCCTTCGCAGAGGGAAGCAGGGATTAACATGCGCTAGAGCTTTTCATTTGTAAAGCAGGAGTAAAATTATTTTGAGAGGTGTTTGTTGTTGTCAACGAATGGTAATGGGTACACTAACTACCTCATCAACCGGACTCACAAGAGCGGCTCCCATTTTATTTTTGGTTGGCACTCCTTCCAACCTTTCTTTCACAAACCATGGCTAACCGAATCCTCGGGTGCCTGCCATCAATCACATACCATGAAGGAGTGCCTTTTTATTTAAGTTTTATTATGATGATGACACTCCCCCAACCTTTGCTTACACAAGCCATGGCTAACCGAATCCTTCGGGTGCCGTCCAACAATCACAAACCATGGAGGAGTGTCTATTTAAGTTAATTAATTCGGGACTGGGAATCCCATTGCCAGCTCTTTTTGCAAAATTATTGGATAAGCGGATATGCCACTAGTCCATATGAGAGTCCGTCAAAAGTAAATGACAAGGTTGAAAGCTAAACACCACATACTTCCTCATGAGCTATGAAACATTAACACAAATTGAGAAGCATTTTGAAAGTTTTAAAGGTAGCGCATGAGAATTTACTTGGAATGGTTTGAAATGCCATGCATAGGTATTTATGGTGGACACTTTTGGAACAACTTGGTTTTCAGGTGTTTGGAAGCACGAGCGGCGTCACCGCTCAGTACAAGTGAAGGCTAGCAAAAGACTAGGGAGCGACAAATCAAGAGAGCAGTAACTGTCATAATCATGCTTGCGGCAAAATAAATTAACGGAGGCATAAAAGTGATACAAGAACTCTGAAGCAATATAAATCATCGAGGCTTAATTGACTTTTTGTTCAGTCATATGCATGCGTGAGCATGTGCCAAGTCGATATAAATGAATTATTCAGAGGAGGATACCACAATGCCATACTTACTTATGAATAAAACAATGCAAGCAAACATCCATGACATGCTACTCATATTAATAAATTGGAACTAAACATGAGAGATCATGAGCTACTAGACTTTCTCAAATAACATATACCTCACATGAACCAACTAAGCATGCTCATATGGATGAGTATATGTACAAAAATGAAAGCAAATAGAGTTCATACCAGCCTCTCACCACAATCAGATTGTCGTAGATCGTCATTATTGCCTTTTCACTTGTGTAGCTTGGATAATATGAAATGAAAACCACGCTCCAGCCACCGAAGACCATTGAACTCATGATGAACTTTACAAACCAAAGAAGAACAGCAAATATTTTTGGTGTTTTCGAATTAGAAACAAGAACGAAAGAAAACAAGCAAACAAAGCAAAATCTTTTTGGGTTTTCTCATAGCAAACTAACGATAGCAAATAAAGCAAACTAAGAGCAAGGTACCAAATAAACAAATGGTGAAGAGAAACAACAGAAATATTTTTGGTCTTTTTGTGTTTTAGGAAAGAAACAAAGCGAAAACAAAAGAATGCAAACTAACAGAAACACAGAAAAGCAGGATGACAGAAATCTGCCAAATCCTGACAGCAGTACAGAAATCGAATTTAACAAAAATCTTCCATTGCTCAGACCAAAAAGTGTTCAACTAATGAAAGTTAGATAACAACCTGGGGAACATGCTCAAAAATTGGCAACTCAAAATAACGTTCTGGCTGTGCGTACGAATTTTTTTGGTAACAGCACAGAATCTGTTTTTGGACAGCACTTCCCCAAATATCATCTCCCTCTCATTAGAAAACCACTCTAGAGACTAAACAAGTATGTACAAGTATCCAGCAACCATAATATGCAAAGAATGAGTGATGCCGGTATACCTCCCCCAAGCTTAGGCTTTTGGCCTAAGTGGAGTTCATTCCCAACGAGGGTCGGAGTTCCACGCCGGTGGATCATACATGGAGTGGTAATAGGGCCCCTGTGCAGAAGAATATCGTGGAGGCTCCACATGACCATGATGTTGATATGAGGAGCTTGCTGCATCGGATGAAGAGTCGGGATGCTCCTCGGTCTCCTCCACATCTTCCCTCGCACGACGGCTTTCTCTTTCTATGTATGCGTTTAGCTCATTTTCTGTGATCGACCACCCGTCCCTGGCATCAAGGTTAAACAAAGCAGGTGCAGGCAAGCGTACTAATTTTTCAATTTTCTTAGTTATACTCCAACTTTTCTTATACAAAGTTATCCTATAATGCAGGTTGTTCAAACTAGATGCATCTGAAATAAACTCATGTCTAATCATGGAGAAAACATCAAGTTTCTCTATAGAAAGCGGAATATCTAAATGGTGAGGACCTACACCATGCATAGCTAATAAGCGAGAGGCAATAAGACCTCCACAAATTCCTCCTTTCTCACGGTTAGTAGCAAGTCTACAAGCTATTAAAGCACCCAAATTATAAGTCCTATCCTGTTGCAAAGCAGCAGCTAAGAAAGCCAAGTCTGGGACAGATAATTTACCTCCAGTCCTTCTTGCAAGAACGCACTTTGTAATGAAATAGGCAAAGTAGCGGATGGCTGGATGTTGAATGCTACTAATCTTACCACCATCATTGGAGAGGCTCCTCCCATTACAAATCCTTGTATAAAGATCTGAGAGCTCCCGCGGTGTTCCCCTGATCTTCTCGCAGGATCCCCACTGCGGCACTCTAATCGCTGTGCAAAAATCACTGAAAGGCAAGTCAATGGTTTTGTTATAAATTTTATACCGGACCATGGGGTCAGTTCGAGACCGGTGAAATTCGAAATCCTGCACAACCGACACCGTTAGTTTAGCATATTGGTGAGGTTCACCAACAGCAAAATTTCCCAATCCTGCATTGGAAATTAGTGTTTGCACATCTTGCAGGATTCCTGCATTCCGCATAAAGTCCGTGCATGGGTAATAAGAGGGGTATACTCCCTCTTCACGATGGACTCTCATAACGTGCTGTACCTCCAACTCTTCTTGGTTCAATTGGGGCACACCTCCTTCCATTTTCTGAAATTTTCAACAATCATTATAAAATTTGATTTCAAGGTATGTAATTGAAGGGAACTACTATAGGAACTTGCTAGAGTACTACACATGCATCAAAACTAATTTCTACCACTTAGAACAAGCATGCAAGCTCACTAAACATGTTATCTACAGCAGCAAAATATTCAAGATATACTCAACCAAATGAAATTCTAATTGGACAATCAAAGGAGTCACATACCAAGGAGTAAATGTGCCAAATTTCAGACAGAAATCTGGGCTGAGCAAGGAGATCGAAAAATCGCGAGTTCTTGAGCAGAAACACGAGTGAGAGAAACTTGGTACGAGCTTTTTCGGGAGAGAGAAGGTGCTGGGAGGAAGAGATGATGAAGTGGGGCAAGGGGTGGCCCACACCACATGGTGGCGCGGCCCCCTTGCTGGCCGCGCCGGCCTATGGTGTGGCACCCCCTGGTGCCCCACAGGTCATCCTCTGGTGCTCCCAGGTGCCTCGTCGAAAAATAGGACCAACGGTGTAATTTTTGTAATTTTTAGAGAACTTCGAAAAATGCACATTTCTGGGTATTAAATTAATGATTACTGCGCAGGAAAATGATTTCTAAAATCTTAAATGACTAAAGCATATTGCAAAACAAAAGTGCTACAGCAAGTAAAATAAGTGAGGGAGAAAGAAAGAAAGAAGTGTTGTTTAGCTCTTTTATGCAATAAAATATACTTGTTAACAAGGTTGATCAAGTCTTGCTATCAAATAAATTTTATATGACATAAGAAGAAATAAACCTCAAATCAATCATGTTACCTTATATTGAATTGATATGGATCCAATCACAAGAGTTTGATATTCTTCTTTAGGCTCATATATAGGACAATCAATGGATCCCACTTTGATAGTTTTCACATTAAAAATTGTATTGACTCCACATACTTTATCAATCCTCTTGGGAAAATAAACAGTGTGTTCCTTATCATCAACATTGAAAGTAACCATGCCTTTATTGCAATCAATAACAGCCCCTGCAGTATTAAGAAAGGGTCTTCCAAGAATAATGGACATATTATCATCTTCAGGCATTTCCAACACAACGAAATCAGTTAATATCAAGCAATGCTGAGTAACTTGAACAGGAACATTTTCACATAAACCAACAGGAATAGCAGTAGATTTATCAGCCATTTGCAAAGATATATCAGTTGGTATCAATTTATCTAAATCAAGTCTCTTATAAAGAGAAAAAGGCATCACACTCACACCTGCTCCCAAATCACATAGAGCAGTTCTAACATAATTATTCTTGATGGAACAAGGAATAGTCGGTATACCTGGGTCGCCCAACTTCTTTGGAATCTTACCATTGAAGGAGTAATTAGCGAGCATAGTAGAAATTTCCTCATTGGGGATTTTCCTTTTGTTAGTAACAATATCTTTCATATACTTTGAATAAGGAGGCAATTTAATAGCATCAGTCAAAGGGATTTGCAGAAATAAAGGTTTCATCCAATCACAAAATTTATTATAATGTTCCTCCTCCTTTGATTTTAGTTTCTTAGCAGGAAAAGGCATTTGCTTTTGAACCCAAGGTTCTCTTTCATTACCATGTTTCTCAGTAATAAAGTCTTCTTTAGTGTACTTTTTATTTTTAGCATGCTTTTCAGGTTCTTTTTCAATTTCTTCTTTATCAGGAGTATCATTCTTATCATTATCTTCCTCATGTTCATTACCACTTTCAGTTTCAGCATCAGAAATAGAAATACTATTAGGATCATTAACAGGTTCAGAGGATTCTACAACATTCTTATGTTTCTTTTTCTTTTTCTTAGATGGAGCACTAGTTTTAATTAGTTGAGAATCTTGTTCAACTCTTTTGGGATGCCCTTCAGGATATAGAGGATCCTGGGTAGAAGCACCACCTCTAGTTGTTACTTCACAAGCATGTTTTTCTTTAGAATTATTTCCCAACAAGTCATTTTGCACTTTAGTAAGTTGATCAATTTGAGTTTGAACCATTTGAAAATGTTTAACAAGTATCTTAACATCATTGGAGGTTCTCTCCACAATACCATGCAATTCACTAATAGCTCGAGAATTTTCCATTAAATGATTCTCTACTCTCATATTAAAGTTTTCTTGCTTAACAATATAATTATCAAATTCATCTAAGCATTGAGCAGGAGATTTTGAATACGGAATATCTTCCCTAGTAAAGTGTTGAAGCGAGTGTACCTCAATCATGGATGAAGGGGGAATTGTCTCACATATATCTTCTATAGGAGGTAAATTCTTCACATCTTCAGGTTTAATACCCTTCTCTTTAAGAGACTTCTTGGCTTCCCTCATATCTTCATCATTTAATTTAATCATACCCCTCTTCTTCACTATCGGTGTCGGGGTTGGTTCAGGTGTAGACCAATCATCATGATTCCGGCCTATTTTAGCCAATAATTCTTCAGCGTCTTCTGGAGTTCTTTTCCTGAAAACACAACCAGCACAACTATCCAGGTATGCCCTAGACTCAATAGTTAGTCCACTATAAAATATATCAAGTAAATCATGCTTTTCCAAATCATGGTCAGGCTGAGCTCTAATAAGAGAACAAAATCTAGCCCAAGCCTCAGGCAATTTCTCTCCATCTTCCTGGTCAAAATTATAAATTCTCTGCAAAGCAGCGTGTTGAGCACTAGCAGGAAAGTATTTTCGAAAGAAAACATCACGCAAGTCAATTGGACTTTTAATAGAACCAGGAGGCAAATTATTATACCAAGTTTTAGCATCATCCTTTAATGAGAAAGGAAAAATTTTAGCGACAAAATAAGTACGCATCTTGACATCATCAGAAAACACGCCACTAAGAGTAGATAACTCAGTCAAGTGTTCAACAGCACTTTCTTTTTCAGTACCACAAAAGGGTGTTTTCTCAACAATAGCTATATGAGATAGATCAAGAGAAAAATCATAATCTTTATCCCTAATGTTTATAGGAGATGTGGCAAATTTAGGATCAGGAGATGGTTTATATCTAACAGCATGTTCTGCAAGCAACTTTTTAATTTTTCTTGCATCAGTAGTAGCATTGCATTTTTCAATAAAATCATCATCAAGCTCTACATAATCTTCATCAAGATCATCACTAGAATATTCAACAGACTCAGGTGAATTAACAGGTGTAGCAGCATTTTCATTAGGAGTTTCAGTATTTTCAATTTGTCTAGACTTAGCAATTGTAGCATCTAGAAAAGATCCCAATGAACCACTATCATCAAGCACAGCAGAAACATTATCAATATTATGAGAATTTTCAGATTCAGCAGAAGTACCAGCACGTGAAGCATGTGGCGGTGAAACAAGTTTATCAATCACAGATGGTGAATCAAGAGCAGCAGAGGTACTCAGAGTTGTACCTTTTCTTGTAGTGGATGGTAATATGGCGATCTTAGTATCGCGAGGTTTACCCATAATGGAGAATTTGCAGCGAACAATATCAATCCAAGTGAACTTCCAAATAAAGCTATGCTCCCCGGCAACGGCGCCAGAAAATAGTCTTGATGACCCACAAGTATAGGGGATCGCAACAGTCTTCGAGGGAAGTATTACCCAATTTATTGATTCGACACAAGGGGAGACAAAGAATACTTGTAAGCCTTAACAGCGGAGTTGTCAATTCAGCTGCACCTGGAAACAGACTTGCTCGCAAGAGTTTATCAGTAGTAACAGTTTTATGGCAGTGGAAATAGTGAAATAACAGCAGCGGTGAAATAAAGACAGCAGTAGTGATTATAGTAAACAGCAGGATTAAAATACTGTAGGCACAGGGACGGATTTAACGGGCGTTGCATGGATGAGAGAAACTCATGTAACAATCAAAGCATGGGCATTTGCAGATAATAATAAAACGGTATCCAAGTACTAATCAATCAATAGGCATGTGTTCCATATTTAGTCGTACGTGCTCGCAATGAGAAACTTGCACAACATCTTTTGTCCTACCAGCCGGTGGCAGCCGGGCCTCTAGGGAAACTACTGGATATTAAGGTACTCCTTTTAATAGAGTACCGGAGCAAAGCATTAACACTCCGTGAACACATGTGATCCTCACATCACTACCATCCCCTCCGGTTGTCCCGATTTCTGTCACTTCGGGGCCATTGGTTCCGGACAGCGACATGTGTATACAACTTGCAGGTAAGATCATAAACAACGAATATCTTCATGAATCAATAACATGTTCAGATCTGAGATCATGGCACTCGGGCCCTAGTGACAAGCATTAAGCATAACAAGTTGCAACAATATCATAAAAGTGACATCTACGGATACTAGGCACTATGCCCTAACAATCTTATGACTATTACATGACCAATCTCATCCAATCCCTACCATCCCCTTCAGCCTACAGCGGGGGAATTACTCACACATGGATGGGGGAAACATGGCTGGTCGATGGAGAGGCGTTGGCGGTGATGGCGGTGAAGATCTCCTCCAATTCCCCGTCCCGGCGGAGTGCCAGAACGGAGACTTCTGGCTCCCGCGACGGAGTTTCGCGATGTGGCGGCTCTCTGGAGGGTTTCTGGCGATTTCGACTTCTCCCCGTGCGTTTTCAGGTCGAAACCAATAAGTAGTCCGAAGGGGGGCGTCGGAGGCCGGCCGAGGGGGCCACACCATAGGGCCGCGCGGGCCCCCCCTGGGCCGCGCCGCCATATGGTGTGGGGCCCTCGGGCCTCCACCTCCTTTGCCCTTCTGGCTCCGTCAATATTTTGGTAAAATAGGGCCATCTGAAGAAATTCCGAGGATTTTCCCGAAAGTTGGATTTCTGCACAAAAACGAGACACCAGAGCAATTCTGCTGAAAACAGCGTTAGTCCGTGTTAGTTGTATCCAAAATACACAAATTAGAGGCAAAACAATAGCAAAAGTTGCGAAAGTAGATACAGCGATGCACTCCCTGGGGCTGGACTGCCAAAATCCTTTTATGAGGTGAAGCAGTACATCAAGGTACTGGGACTTGGATATGAGAAGATTGATTTTTGCAAAAATAACTGTGCACTGTTTTGGATGGAGTATAATGACCTCGATGAATGTCCAGTATGTAAGGAATCAAGATGGAAACATGATGGAGCTGGTGGTAAGAAAAAGATTCCTTGGAAGGTTCTGAGATACTTTCCACTTGTACAAAGATTGCAGAGGTTGTTTGCTTCAGAACAAACATCTCGGGAAACAAGATGGCACAAAGAGATTCTCACGCCCGACCCTGATTTACTGAGGCATCCTGCTGATGGCGATGAATGGAAGCAATTCGACCTGGATCATCCAGATTTTGCTGCAGATCCAAGGAACCTGAGACTTGGCCTTGCTACAGATGGATTCAACCCATTTGGCAACATGAGCAACTCGTATAGCATGTGGCCAGTACTAGTTACACCTTACAACCAGGCTCCCTGGACATGCACCGATCAGTCGAACTGTATGATGGCCTTACTCATCCCAGGTCCCAAATCTCCTGGGAAGGATTTTGATGTGTTCATGCAGCCTCTTATTAGAGACTTGCAAACATTATGGGAGGGTGTCCCTACACGGGATGTGTGTCAACCTAAAGAACAAAATTTTCTATTACGTGCTGCTGTACTGTATTGCACCCATGATTATCCAGCTTTGGGCACTATGTCAGGCAGAGTAACATCAGGTTATAATGCATGTGTTCACTGTGATACTGATCAGCTGGCAGTGAGGATAATAAACAAGATATGCTATATGGGCCATCGCCGTTTCCTTCCATTAGATCACAGTTTCCGAAAAAATAGAAAAAAATTGCAATTTATTGGTGATCAGGCCTGTAAAAAGACTAAACCGCAGCACTTTAAGAGTCACGAGTTGGAGGCGCACCTAGAAGCGGTCAGAAATGTTAAACCAGGAAAACCACCAGCCGCCACAGCAGGTACAGCAGAGAAGAATACAGAAGATGCAGCAGCAGTAGTAGCAGATAGAAAAAGGAAGAAGAGAGGAGATGAACTGAGTCTAGCAGCTACCAAAAGGAAGATGGGAGGTGAAATAGCAGCATGTACCAAGAGGAAGGAAATGGAAAATGATAGACCGAGAATATTTTATAAGCGCAGGACCACTCTTTGGGACTTGCCGTATTGGGCTGGTAAGAAGCTTCGGCATAATATTGATATCATGCACATGGAGAAGAATATATGTGACAGCATTGTCGGCACATTACTCAACATTCCATCCAAGACAAAAGATAGCTCAAATGCTAGGATTGATTGTGCAACATTGAATGTTAACAGGCACTTGCAACTGGATCGTAATGACAAAGTGAACAAAGGCAAGGAAAAACATTATAAATTTCGAGGCGCGGAATTCACATTGCCGATGCCTAAAAGGAGATTATTTTGTGAGTACCTCCGAGGTGTGATGTTCCCGTTCGGATTTGCTTCCAACATTGCAAATTGTCTCAATGCTGAAGGAAACAAGCTCCAAGGGTTGAAAACTCACGATTGTCACATCCTGCTGCAAAGGCTTTTAGCTATTGGCATTAAAGATTTAGTGAAGCCAAATATGTACAACGTGATTGCAGAGTTGGGAAGGTTCTTTAGGGAAATATGTAGTAAAACTCTAAGCAGAGCTGTTGTAGAACGTCTTAAGGTGGACATAGCAGTAATCCTGTGCAAGCTGGAGCTGATATATCCTCCAGCCTTCTTTGATGTGATGGTGCATTTGGCTGTTCATCTACCTGATGAGGCACTTTTAAGAGGTCCGGTACAGTATGGATGGATGTACCCTATAGAACGTCGACTGTGCACTTTCAAGAATACAGTTAGGAACAAAGCTAGACCGGAGGCTTGCATTGCAGTGGCGTATATTGCTGCTGAAGCATATACATTTGCCTCAAGATATATTCCTGATATTGAGACCAGATTCAATCGGGGTCGCAGAATTTTGGAAGTTGGAGGATCTGTTTTTAATCATGGTGTTGAGCTAATAGGAAAGAGGACCGAAAAAACATTAGAGCAGTCTGAATTTGAACAGCTGTCTTGGTATGTGCTGAATAATGCTACAGAGGCTGATGAATATGTTAAGTGAGTACTATGCACACGAACTACTCAGTTCCTCGCATATACTATGAACTTGTATCAAAATGAAATATATTCAGCTGACTTGGCTATGTTTTGCAGGTTGTACATGGAAACGAATGGAAAGCTATCGGCACGTGGGAGTGGGTTTCAGGACTGGTTTGAGAAATATGTAAGATGTTCAATTGCACTCTGACTTGTCTATGTGTTTTCACATGAGATGACCTCTTGTCTATTTTGTAATCGTAGATCTCGAAACTCCATGCGGAGAATCCAGGCGCTGTTAGTGCTGATCTCCTTGTCCTATCACGTGGTCCAGATAAGAGGGTGTTGGTAGCTGCAGCTTGCAATGCCAATGGTGTCCATTACAGCTCCTATGAGCGTGAACAACATTTGAAGACACGAAATAGTGGCATCACAACCAGTGGAGATCACTTGACAACCAGAAAAAAGAGATCAGAGTCATTTGACCATTATGGTCACATAGAAGAGGTTATTCAGTTGTTCTATAGTGATAAGGTTACTGTCCGATCTGTGGTTCTATTTAAGTGTTATTGGTACAACCAAGATCCAAACAAGGGCAAAGGTGCCAGAAATGATGGGTATTTCATATCAGTCAATACTACTGCTCAGTGGTACAAGGATGATCCTTATATTTTGGTACCTCAAGCGGCCAAGGTACTTTTCTTGGAAGACAGATCTAGAAAAGGATGGCAGTATGTGCAAAAGTTTGTGGCAAGGAACATATATGATTTGGATGAGAATGCGGATCCAATAATTGGTGCCCAGCAAGATGATTTCGCTGGTGATACGTCTCCAACGTATCGATAATTTCTTATGTTCCATGCTACTTTATTGATGATACCTACATGTTTTATGCACATTATATGTCGTATTTACGCATTTTCTGGAACTAACCTATTAACAAGATGCCGAAGAGCCAGTTGTTGTTTTCTGCTGTTTTTGGTTTCAGAAATCCTAGTAACGAAATATTATCGGAATTGGACGAAATCAACGCCCAGGGTCCTATTTTTGCACGAAGCTTCCAGAAGACCGAAGGGGAGTCGAAGTGGGGCCACGAGGTGGCGACACCACAGGGCGGCGCGGCCCAGGCCCTGGCCGCGCCGACCTATGGTGTGGGCCCCTCGTGCCGCCTCTTGACCTGCCCTTCCGCCTACAAATAGCCTCCGTCGCGAAACCCCCGGTACCGAGAGCCACGATACGGAAAACCTTCCAGAGACGCCGCCGCCGCGAATCCCATCTCGGGGGATTCGGGAGATCGCCTCCGGCACCCTGCCGGAGAGGGGATTCATCTCCCGGAGGACTCTACACCGCCATGGTCGCCTCCGGAGTGATGAGTGAGTAGTTCACCCCTGGACTATGGGTCCATAGCAGTAGCTAGATGGTCGTCTTCTCCTCATGTGCTTCATTGTCGGATCTTGTGAGCTTCCTAACATGATCAAGATCATCTATCTGTAATACTATATGTTGTGTTTGTCGGGATCCGATGGATAGAGAATACTATGTTATGGTGATTATCAATCTATTGTTTATGTGTTGTTTATGATCTTGCATGCTCTCCGTTATTAGTAGAGGCTCTGGCCAAGTTTTTGCTCTTAACTCCAAGAGGGAGTATTTATGCTCGATAGTGGGTTCATGCCTTCATTGACACCTGGGACAGTGACAGAAAGTTCTAAGGTTGTGATGTGCTGTTGCCACTAGGGATAAAACATTGATTCTATGTCTAAGGATGTAGTTGTCGATTACATTACGCACCATACTTAATGCAATTGTCTGTTGCTTTGCAACTTAATACTGAATGGGGTTCGGATGATAACCTGAAGGTGGACTTTTTAGGCATAGATGCAGTTGGATGGCGGTCTATGTACTTTGTCGTAATGCCGGATTAAATCTTACTATATTTATCATATCATGTATATGCATTGTTATGCCCTTCTCTATTTGTCAATTGCCCGACTGTAATTTGTTCACCCAACATTCTTTTATCTTATGGGAGAGACACCTCTAGTGAACTGTGGACCCTGGTCCTATTCTTTACATCGCATACAATCTACTGCAATACTTGTTTTACTGTTTTTTTGCAAACAATCATCTTCCACACAATACGGTTAATCCTTTGTTACAGCAAGCCGGTGAGATTGACAACCTCACTGTTTCGTTGGGGCAAAGTACTTTGGTTGTGTTGTGCAGGTTCCACGTTGGCGCCGGAATCTGTTGTTGCGCCGCATCACATTTCGCCACCATCAACCTTCAACGTGCTTCTTGGCTCCTCCTGGTTCGATTAAACCTTGGTTTCTTTTTGAGGGAAAACTTGCCATTGTGCGCATCATACCTTCCTCTTGGGGTTCCCAACGGACGTGTACATTACGCGCATCAAGCCTTTTCGGCGCCGTTGCCGGGGGAAGAAAAGCTACACCACGATTTCTAACTCCCACGTCAACTACACGCACTTTTTGGCGCCGTTGCCGGGGAGATCAAGACACGCTGCAAGGGGAGTCTCCACTTCTCAATCTCTTTACTTTGTTTTTGTCTTGCTTTATTTTATTTACTACTTTGTTTGCTGCACCTAAACAAAACACACAAAAAAAATTAGTTGCTAGTTTTACTTTATTTATTGTCTTGCTCTCTATATCAAAAACACAAAAAAATTAGTTACTTGTCTTTACTTTGTTTGCCTAGTTTACTTTTTGCTTATTGCATCATGTTTCCTTTTAATTTTACCACAAAAGACATACCGGTAGGACGTGGGTCTATAGTTGGGAGAAATAATATAGAAGAATTTTTCAATCATGTTAGTATTACTGAAGATTTTGAAGATAGACACTTGGTAGAACTTGCACCTACCTATGAAATTGCTGCTGCTGCTTTAGTTCGTATGTTGGAAACTAAATTTGTTAATCTCAATCCTATAATCCAACACATGTTTCTTACACTCGGTGATATGGAAGAAGGGGAAAAGAAAGATTTTGTTTTAGAAACTCTTCTTAGAGAATTTGGTGGTCTAGCAAGAGAGGCTAGAAAGGTCTTTGCTAAATTTAATATGCTAGGTTCTCATACTAATTTTGTTGGTCTCCTTGAAAAAATGGACATGGATAGAATAAGGTACACTAATAATATTAATGATGGTGGGGAGATCAAAGCACCAATACCATGTAAACTCCTAGCTATGAATGATGCACTAGAAAATAACTATGCTTGGCTTGTTCCTGAAAATTTGTTTGATGAGAATAGTAAGCCTAGGAGCAATGAGAGAGGAGTTACTTATATAGACCAGATACAATGCATTGTTGAGAAAACTCCCAGCTCCCAAGGTAATAATGTTGATGCTTCTACTCTCGATGTTACTTGATTTGCACTTTCTGCGCCTAGCTAAAAGGCGTTAAAGAAAAGCGCTTATGGGAGACAACCCATGTTTTTACTACAGCTCTTTGTTTTATATTTGAGTCTTGGAAATTGTTTACTACTGTAGCAACCTCTCCTTATCATGTTTTTGTGCCAAGTAAAGTTTCTATGTTATAGTTGATGTTATATTTGGGATCGCTGCGCAGAAACAGCATTGCTGTCTGTCACGAATCTGGGCACAAGTCTCTGTAGAAAATTCGAAAAAATCTGCCAATTTACGAGCGTGATCCTCAGATATGTACGCAACTTTCATTAGTTTTGAGGTTTTCCATTTGAGCAAGTCTGGTGCCACTTTAAAATTCGTCTTTACGAATTGTTCTTTTTGACAGATTCTGCCTTTTATTTCGCATTGCCTCTTTTGCTATGTTGGATGAATTTCTTTGATCCATTAATGTCCAGTAGCTTTATGCAATGTCCAGAAGTGAAAAGAATGATTGTGTCACCTCTGAATGTGTGAATTATTAATTGTGCACTAACCCTCTAATGAGTTTGCTTGAAGTTTGGTGTGAAGGAAGTTTTCAAGGGTCAAGAGAGGAGTATGATATACTATGATCAAGAGGAGTGAAAGCTCAAAGCTTGGGGATGCCCCCGTGGTTCATCCCTGCATATTTTAAGAAGACTCAAGCGTCTAAGCTTGGGGATGCCCAAGGCATCCCCTTCTTCATCGACAACATCATCAGGTTCCTCCCCTGAAACTATATTTTTATTCAGTCACATCTTGTGTTCTTTACTTGGAGCGTCGGTTTGTTTTTGTTTTTGTTTTTGTTTGAATAAAATGGATCCTAGCATTCACTTTGTGGGAGAGAGACACGCTCCGCTGTTGCATATGGACAAATATGTCCTTAGGCTTTACTCATAATGTTCAAGGCGAAGTTTCTTCTTCGTTAAATTGTTATATGGTTGGAATTGGAAAATGCTACATGTAGTAATTCTAAAATGTTTTGGATAATGTGATACTTGGCAATTGTTGTGCTCATGTTTAAGCTCTTGCATCATATGCTTTGCACCTATTAATGAAGAAATACATAGAGCTTGCTAAAATTTGATTTGCATATTTGGTCTCTCTAAGGTCTAGATAATATCTAGTATTGAGTTTTGAACAACAAGGAAGACGGTGTAGAGTCTTATAATGTTTACAATATGTCTTTTATGTGAGTTTTGCTGCACCGGTTCATCCTTGAGTTTGCTTCAAATAACCTTGCTAGCCTAAACCTTGTATCGAGAGGGAATACTTCTCATGCATCCAAAATCCTTGAGCCAACCACTATGCCATTTGTGTCCACCATACCTACCTACTACATGGTATTTCTCCACCATTCCAAAGTAAATTGCTTGAGTGCTACCTTTAAAATTCCATCATTCGCCTTTGCAATATATAGCTCATGGGACAAAATAGCCTTAAAAACTATCGTAGTATTGAATATGTACTTATGCACTTTATCTCTTATTAAGTTGCTTGTTGTGCGATAACCATGCTTCTGGGGAACGCCATCAACTATTCTTTGTTGAATATCATGTGAGTTGCTATGCATGTCC
Organism: Lolium multiflorum; assembly: GCA_030979885.1. Taxonomy (NCBI): domain Eukaryota; kingdom Viridiplantae; phylum Streptophyta; class Magnoliopsida; order Poales; family Poaceae; genus Lolium; species Lolium multiflorum. The sequence goes on from CM061748.1 coordinate 221,063,002, forward strand.
GTCTTGTCTGAAGGATCTACCACCTTAATGATTGGAGCATGCATATTGTTAGAGAAGAACATTGGGCCGCTAACTAAAGCCATGAATCATGGTGGAAGTTTCAGTTTGGACATATATCCTCAATCTCATATGAGAATAATAATTATTGCCACATGCTTATGCATTTAAGAGGAGTCCATTATCTGTTGTCCATGTTGTCCCGGTATGGATGTCTAAGTTGAGAATAATCAAAAGCGAGAAATCCAAAATGCGAGCTTTCTCCTTAGACCTTTGTACAGGCGGCATGGAGGTACCCCTTTGTGACACTTGGTTGAAACATGGCATTGCGAAGATCCGGTAGTCCAAGCTAAGTAGGACAAGGTGCGGGCACTATTAGTATACTATGCATGAGGCTTGCAACTTGTAAGATATAATTTACATAACTCATATGCTTTATTACTACCGTTGACAAAATTGTTTCATGTTTTCAAAATAAAAGCTCTAGCACAAATACAGCAATCGATGCTTTCCTCTTTGAAGGACCTTTCTTTTACTTTTATTGTTGAGTCAGTTTACCTATCTCCCTCCACCTTAAGAAGCAAACACTTGTGTGAACTGTGCATTGATTCCTACATACTTGCATATTGCACTTGTTATATTACTTTATGTTGACAATATCCATGAGATATACATGTTATAAGTTGAAAGCAACCGCTGAAACTTAATCTTCCTTTGTGTTGCTTCAACACCTTTACTTTGATTTATTGCTTTATGAGTTAACTCTTATGCAAGACTTATTGATGCTTGTCTTGAAGTACTATTCATGAAAAGTCTTTGCTTTATGATTCACTTGTTTACTCATGTCATTACCATTGTTTTGATCGCTGCATTCATTACATATGTTTACAAATAGTATGATCAAGATTATGATGGCATGTCACTTCAGAAATTATCTTTGTTATCGTTTTACCTGCTCGGGACGAGCAGAACTAAGCTTGGGGATGCTGATACGTCTCCAACGTATCGATAATTTCTTATGTTCCATGCTACTTTATTGATGATACCTACATGTTTTATGCACATTATATGTCGTATTTACGCATTTTGGAACTAACCTATTAACAAGATGCCGAAGAGATTCTGTTTTCTGCCGTTTTTGGTTTCAGAAATCCTAGTAACGAAATATTCTCGGAATTGGACGAAATCAACGCCAGGGTCCTATTTTTGCACGAAGCTTCCAGAAGACCGAAGGGGAGTCGAAGTGGGGCCACGAGGTGGCGACACCACGGGCGGCGCGGCCCAGGCCTGGCCGCGTCGACCTATGGTGTGGGCCCCTCGTGCCGCCTCTTGACCTGCCCTTCCGCCTACAAATAGCCTCCGAAACCCCCAGTACCGAGAGCCACGATACGGAAAACCTTCCAGAGACGCCGCCGCCGCGAATCCCATCTCGGGGGATTCAGGAGATCGCCTCCGGCACCCTGCCGGAAAGGGGATTCATCTCCCGGAGGACTCTACACCGCCATGGTCGCCTCCGGAGTGATGAGTGAGTAGTTCACCCCTGGACTAAGGGTCCATAGCAGTAGCTAGATGGCCGTCTTCTCCTCATGTGCTTCATTGTTGGATCTTGTGAGCTGCCTAACATGATCAAGATCATCTATCTGTAATACTATATGTTGTGTTTGTCGGGGATGGATAGAGAATACTATGTTATGGTGATTATCAATCTATTGTTTATGTGTTGTTTATGATCTTGCATGCTCTCCGTTATTAGTAGAGGCTCTGGCCAAGTTTTTGCTCTTAACTCCAAGAGGGAGTATTTATGCTCGATAGTGGGTTCATGCCTTCATTGACACCTGGGACAGTGACAGAAAGTTCTAAGGTTGTGATGTGCTGTTGCCACTAGGGATAAAACATTGATTCTATGTCTAAGGATGTAGTTGTCGATTACATTACGCACCATACTTAATGCAATTGTCTGTTGCTTTGCAACTTAATACTGAATGGGGTTCGGATGATAACCTGAAGGTGGACTTTTTAGGCATAGATGCAGTTGGATGGCGGTCTATGTACTTTGTCGTAATGCCGGATTAAATCTCACTATATTTATCATATCATGTATATGCATTGTTATGCCCTTCTCTATTTGTCAATTGCCCGACTGTAATTTGTTCACCCAACATGCTTTTATCTTATGGGAGAGACACCTCTAGTGAACTGTGGACCCCGGTCCTATTCTTTACATCGCATACAATCTACTGCAATACTTGTTTTACTGTTTTCTTGCAAACAATCATCTTCCACACAATACGGTTAATCCTTTGTTACAGCAAGCCGGTGAGATTGACAACCTCACTGTTTCGTTGGGGCAAAGTACTTTGGTTGTGTTGTGCAGGTTCCACGTTGGCGCCGGAATCCCTGTTGTTGCGCCGCATCACATTTCGCCACCATCAACCTTCAACGTGCTTCTTGGCTCCTCCTGGTTCGATTAAACCTTGGTTTCTTTCTGAGGGAAAACTTGCGTGCGCATCATACCTTCCTCTTGGGGTTCCCAAGATGATTTCGCTGGTTGTATGCAAACTAAAGTTGCTGACATTGATGAAACCTCGTTGGATACAGGTATCCCTGCACATGATGGAGAAGTAGATTTCACTGTTGAGGTTAGCATAGTCGACAAAGAGATGGATAAACTGAAGCTACCTGGTGAATCTCAGGAGGAGAATGGACAGGACGAGCAGGATGAGACCATGCACGAATATCAGAATGAAGACGGAGGTGATGATGATGATGATGATGATGATGATGATTAGACTCTTGTCTCTGTATCATGCTGTGAGATGAAGAACCATGATTTGTTTTGATTTTTCTATTTGGAAAATGTATGAGTCCTGAAGACAATTATCTGTTGGATTGTAATCCCATGATGACTAATTATTTATGTTTGTTGTCCTACTAAAAGTTGGTCAAACTTAATTGTGTGGAAGTAATCCCATGCTGTTTGATTCATAGGGTCATATCCCATAGGAAAATAGAATGATAATAGATCAAACTAATGCAGAATATCTTATAACCACAATCAAATAGAATTTCTCTTGACATAGGATTCAAGTTGGCATGGCATCCCTATCATACAGGGTTTTTATTCATACTATGCTACAAATCGAAAATAAGATGGGTCAGCACTTTATCGCGGCAGATAGGGCAGCTGGCGTTCGTTACAAACCAGGAGAAGATGCACTTCCTATGGAACGGGTGTTTGCATCCCCGGAGACGCACCGTTGTGCGCTGCGACAGCCCCAGCATGCATATGCTGCAGTGGCCGTCCTCCGGCGCAACTAGGACCCAACTGTCCTGCAGCGCCGGCAAGTTGACGATGAGCCGGTGGTCCACCCTAAGGGTGAGGTCGAAGTGGAGGCCACCGAGCCGACGACACGCCTGCTGCCACATCAGGTGCATAACATCGTAAGGCATGATGATGTCCCACTCCTCCTCCGTGAGGTTCAGGTTCTTGAGCAGCCATACACGGGCAAGAATCTCGCGCATAGTTCGCACGACATTGCCCCCACTACGCAGCTTCCTCGGAGGCAAGCCAAGATCCAGCACCACCTCTTCGCAGGGTGTAGTGGTGATATCGTCCTCATCCAGTGGGGCAGGGAGGGGGCCGGCCATCCTCCTGAGCTCGTACGTCCTCGAGAAGAAGATGTGCACTGTCATAGTGTACGGGGACGCCTCGCCCTCGCCCACGGCCGGCGGCTCGCCGACGGAGAAGTCGGTCGTGCTTGCCGACACACGGCAGGCACGGAAGACATGTGGGCCAGACTCGATGATGCGCTCGCGTGAGGAGCGCTCTAGTAGGGGCGTCGCCGCCATTGGGGATTCTTCGGAGGGCTGTAGACTGGCGGCTAGTCGACGGTGAGGTGGTTGGTGTGAGATCTCTGGGATGAGGCCAGGGGAAGTGGGCGAAGTGCTCGGGACTAGGGACTGCCCTCAACTTTCCGCAGTAGTATGATAATAATTGGTGGACGAGGGAGACTAGTCCAGAGACTACCCAAAGTTGATAAATCATGTTCGAGGGAAAATGCCCAAGATTTATTATCAAAATTCAAGCTAATTTCGCCGATTTTGTTCTGCCGTTCATTAGACATCATCCAACGGCCTTGGTCTCTGGGATTCGCTGCTACAGTGTCATCTACTATTTTCTACCCAATTCCAGAAACATCCATAAAGCTAGTAGATAGCTTTCCTGCTTGTTGGCCCCACCCCATTTTTTTAATCTTTTCTTCCTTATCCCCTTCGCTCATGCTAGCAGCTACTTGCAGCCATTGCTACACCAGCGAGGTGATCTGTATGATAGGCACGGTTTTAGTAAGACAGCAAGTTGTAGATAGCTAACCATGAGACACATGCCTCTCTGGTTGAGACTGAGCTCGCTCTTGTGATTGGGCTCCAATGGTCGAGGTGAGTCACAGCTGCAATGACAGAGGTTTGTGCTGAATTAATTAGCACAGAGGCGTAACTAGCACTAGATGGAGAAGGCATAGTACACATATCGGACACGAAGTCGCGTCTGGCGAGCAGCTCGCATTCACTTGCATCAGTGCGGTACAACAAAGATGATGAAGAAGGATTGGAGCTTTGAAGGTAGTCAGAAAAGTTACAAAAAATAATACGTGCAAAACTTAACCTGTATAAACGCACATGCATGGATAATTTTACATTTCTGCATGAGAAAGACATGTCAATTTTCAGTACGACATGGTTTGATTTGTCAAATTTGATGCTCCTTAATGCATTTTAAGTGAAAATTACAGGTTTATTCATTATAATTGCCGATTTTTAACGTTACGTGCAGCTGACTAGCAAACTATAAGTGTGTGATTGCTTGCTTCCAAAATAAGGATATGTAATCATTTTGTATAAGGTAGTACCAATTAGTCGTTATATTGCAGAACTTAAAGAGTTTTGAGAGATTCAACTCGTTGCTACTCCATAAGAATGGTCATGTTGACAAATTTGATCCAGTGTTGAACAGAGCCAGAAACATTTCAAAAACTTGAGCATGGAAGAGGCTAGGGGTAAATGCCCCAAGGCCAGCCGAGCCTATCGTAGGTGCCGTCCCGAGGAGGAAGTACCTTAATTTGGGGCGCGCGCGGACGCTGCGGTACCCCGAGCTCGAGACGCCGCCGTACCGGTAGCTCGACCCGCGACGAGGCATGGCGGCGGCGGCGGAAGCGGAGCGGCGGCGGCGGAAGGTAAAGCTCCTGCTGACAAACATATTAGGCACAAATGGGCAACCTTCAGTAACCCATGTTCCATTTTTTTTGTCAGGATAACCCCATGTACCACCTTCCCAATAGAAAAAGTACTGTTCAACCTTCCCCTGTTGGGCCCAATATTTCACTTTTGGGTTGCCAAGGAACATCTACATGGTAATTGTTATCGGTCTACTTGCTCCGGCCGTCGAAGCCCAATAACTGCAAATGGGCCTTTCTGCTCATGCAATTTCGGCCCTTTTCTAATGAAACACAGATCCTATGATTGGCAAAAAAAAATACACGGAGATTCTACATAAAAGTTGTTTTTATTTATTTTGAATTATAGGGTTCCAATTTTTGAAACTGCTCATGCCCAATATGAAAATCCTTGATCGCTCCATACCCACATGGATAACGGTATTTTTAAAAATTCATAAAGTGGATTTGAAATTTAAAACATATCCTAATAATTCCTTGATTTAATCTATCAACTTGCAAGATCTTGGAGCCAAAGAGCTTGTATTAGTCTGCGAAAATAATACTGATAAACCTGTCGTTAACAAGAAATGAAGGTTTATCGTTCAGAGAGGATGCCATGTGGGACCCATGAGACAGTAGCGTCCTCAACGTTTCAAAGAAAAAGGCAAGTAGCCCGAAAATAGGGGTAAAAAATAAATCCTACAAAGGAAACATTTATAGTTCATAGAGGCTGACATGTGGGACCGATCTGCCAGCTGCATCCTCATCATTTCGAAGTCGGCAGGGATCAGAAGAAAAAGGCAAATAGCCAGAAATTAGGGGTCAAAAATAAATCCAAAAAGGAAACTTTTATTCTTCATAGAGGATGACATGTGGGACCGACCTGCCAGCAGCGTCCTCATCGTTTCAAAGGCCGCAGGGGATCAAAAGAAAAAGGCAAATAGCCAGAAATTAGGGGTAAAAAATAAATACAACAAAGGAAAGGTTTATTGTTCATAGAGGCTGACTTGTGGGACCCATGAGCCAGCGGCGACCTCAATTTCAAAGGCGGCATATGATCGAAAAGAAAAAGGCAAGTTAGCAAAAATCAGTGGGTAAAAAAAATCTAAGAAATGAAACTTTATTGTACAGTCCCATGAGCCAGCACCTTACTCAACGTTTCAGTGGCGGCATGAGATAGAAAGAAAAAGGAAAGTGACCAAATATCAGGAGCAAAAAATAATCCAAGAAAAGAAACTTTTATTGTACATAGATGATGACATATGGGTCCCACTTATACAAGCTCTTTCGCTCCAAGATCTTGCAAGTTGATTGTACATAGAGGATGACATGCGGGCCCCTTGTGTCAGCAGCTTACTCAACGTTTCCAAGGCGGCAGGGGATCAAAAGAAAAAGGAAGTAGCCAGAAATTAGCGGTAAAAAATAACTCCAAGGAAGGAAACTTTTATTGTTCATAGAGTATGACATGCGGGACCCATGCGCTAGCAGCTTCCTCAACGTTTCAAAGGGGGCATGAGATCGAAAGAAAAAGACAAGTGACCAAATATCAGGAGCCAAAAATAATCCAAGAAAAGAAACTTTATTGTACATAAAAGATGACATGCGGGTCCCATTTTGCAGCAGCGGTGTCAACGTTTCAAATGCGGCTTGAGATCAAAAGAAAAAGAGTAGCCAGAAATTAGGGGTAAAAAAACTCCCAGAAAAGAAAGTTGATTGTACATAGAGGATGGCATGCGGGTCCCATGACCCAGCACCTTACTCAACGTTTCAGAGGCGGCATGAGATCGAAAGAAAAAGGAAAGAGACCAAATACCAGGAGCAAAAAATAATCCAAGAAAAAGAAACTTTTATTGTACATAGAGGATGACATATGGGTCCCACTTATACAAGCTCTTCCGCCCCAAGATCTTGCAAGTTGATTGTACATAGAGGATGACATGCGGGCCCCTTGTGTCAGCAGCTTAATCAATGTTTCCAAGGCGGCAGGATCAAAAGAAAAAGGAAACAGCCAAAAATAAGAGGGTGAAAAAATCCAAGAAAAGGAACTTTTATAGTATCGAGGATGACATGTGGGTCCCATGAGCCAGCAGCTTCTCAACGTTTCAGAGGCTGCATGAGATCGAAAGAAAAAGGCAAGTGACCAAAAATAAGGGGGTAAAAAAATCCAAGAAAAGAGACTTGATTGTACATAGAGGATGACATGCGGGTCCCACCAGTCAGCAGCTTACTAAAGTTTCCAAGGCGGCAGGGGATGAAAAGAAAAAGGAAATAGCCAAAGATCAGAGGGTGAAAAAAATCAAAGAAAAGAAACTTTTATAGTACATAGAGGATGACATGTGGGTCCCATGGGCCAGCAGGTTCCTCAACGTTTTCAAGGGCGGCATGAGATCGAAAGAAAAAGGCAAGTGACCAAAAATCAGAGGGTGAAAAATAATCCACAAAAAGAAATTTTATTGTACATAGAGGATGACATGTTGTCCCAACGTTTCAAATGCGGTTTGAGATCAAAAGAAAAAGAAAGTAGCCAGAAATTAGGAGGTAAAAAAACTCCAAGAAAAGAAAATTGATTGTACATAGAGGATGACATGCGGGTCCCACGAGTTTGCAGCTTACTCAACGTTTCCAAGGCGGCAGGGGATCAAAAGAAAAAGGAAATAGCCAAAAATCAGAGAGTGAAAAAAACCCAAGAAAATAAACTTTTGTAGTACATAGAGGATGACATGCGGGTCCCATGAGCCAGCAGGTTCCTCAACGTTTCAAACGTGGCATGGGATCGAAAGAAAAAGGCAAGTGACCAAATATCAGGAGCCAAAAATAATCCAAGAAAAGAAACTTTATTGTACATAGAGGATGACATGCGGGTCCCATTTTGCAGCAGCGGTCCCAACGTTTCAAATGCGGCTTGAGATCAAAAGAAAAAGAAAGTAGCCAGAAATTAGGGGGTCAAAAAAAACTCCAAGAAAGGAAAGCTTTATCGTTCATACAGGCTGACATGTGGGACCTATGAGCCAGCAACTTACTAAACGTTTCAAAGGCGGCAGGGGATCAAAAGAAAAAGGAAATAGCCAAAAATCAGAGGGTGAAAAAAATCCAAGAAATCAAACTTTTATTGTACATAGAGGATGACATGCGGGTCCCATGAGCCAGCAGATTCCTCAGCGTTTCAAACGTGGCATGAGATCGAAAGAAAAAGGCAAGTGACCAAATATCAGGAGCCAAAAATAATCCAAGAAAAGAAACTTTATTGTACATAGAGGATGACATGCGGGTCCCATTTGCAGCAGCGGTCTCAACGTTTCCAAGGCGGCATAGGACCAAAAGAAAAATGAAGTAGCCAGAAATCAGGGGGTGAAAAAAATCCAAGAAAAGAAAGATTTCAATTGGGCTGCATCTGGACATCTGGGCCTTCGAACTATCCTTCTGGGCCTTTTGACTCGTACAATTTCAGCCCACTCCAGAACATGATAGTTCGGATTTTTCTCAAAAAAAAAACAGGAAAGTCCTATGCTTCGCCAAAACAAAAAACAAGGAGATTCAAGATATATGTTGTAAAAATAAAGATTTAATTTATCCGTTTGCAATAGCTCAGAGCGAAATACACTGTTTATTGTCTGCAAAATAATCAAGATATCACATGTTTCTTGTACGGGGAGGCTGACATCAGGGACCCATGAGCCAGCAGCGTCGTCAACGTTTCAAAGGCGGCAGGGGATCGAAAATAAATAAAAAACCAAAAATCAGTTGGTAAAAAAATCCAAGAAAAGAAAACATTTATCGTTCTGAGAGGATGACATGCGGGACCGATGAGGCAGCAGCATCCTCAATGTTTCCAAGGCGGCAGGGGATCAAAGAAAAAAAGGAAATAGCCAGAAATTAATTAGGGGTAAAAAATAAATCCACCAAAGGAAACTTGTATTGTTCATAGAGGATGACATATGGGACCGACCTGCCAACAGCGTCCTCATCGTTTCAAAGGGGGCAGGGGATCAAAAGAAAAAGGCAAATAGCCAGAAATTAGGGGTCAAAAATAACTCCAAGAAAATAAACTTTTATAGCACATAGAGGATGACATGCGGGTTGTAACATCCCAAGTTTTCAACAATAATAAAGCAAGTGAGAGTTTCAATTACTCAAAATTTACAATAAACAAAAACTTTTCTATGCATATAGTGCCACATAGAGATTCATGCATATAAGTAATATTTTCTTTTGTGCAATTGACATGATGAGTGTTAGCATGTTAATCTATTGCTATATGAACCCTAATCAAGATCACCAAACCCTAAAATAAGGAGAAATAAAGAAAAATGGGAAAAACCCATATTCACTCACATACATCATATGCCAAAATGCAAATCCTTCACCAAGGCCATAATTGCTTGCTCCCTTGCTTCTAAAATGCTTCAATATGATAAACTAACACAATTGCATCATTGGATCATGAATCAAATCAAAGGAAATCAAGATTTCATACATATGATAATGGTCATTGGGCCAAAAATATTTTCTTCACCACTTCACACCCCTGTATTTCTCAAATCCTAAACTAAAGTTTGTCAACCAAAGCCATGTCATCCAAGACCATGTCAAGGTGAATACTTTTCATGTTGACCACCCTCCCTAAAGTTGACTAGGTTGACCAGAATTAAATTGCCAAAATGGGATCTGAGAATAAAAACAAGATCACCTCAAATTTGAAATCTTGCAAATCAAATCTAAATTGAGTGCCACCACCACCAATACCTCACATTAATTATATCATTGAGATGTACCAAAAAGAATTTCGAAATTTAAATAATTTTCTCTTGCGGCCATTTCAACAAACACTTGGCAGGCATAGTTTCCAATTTGTGATACACACAATTGTCCACTGGTTTCTTCACTAAACCCCTTTAATTTGGTGATCATTTGCTAGTTCTAGGACCCCTGCAACCTCCCAGTACCTCCTTGATCGATTAAAGTGAGAGAGAGGGAGAAGAAAATCCTAAACTAGAGCATGCCGTGGCCATGCCGGCCACCTTTGGCCAAAACCCTTCCTGGCCTCTCCCTCGACTTTTCTCCATGTCCTGGAGCATCTACACCGCACAAGGACACCAACGGTACACGCCCCAGCAACGCCAAGGCTTGGCATTGGCCAGACGAGCCGTGCCCAAACCGTGCCAGAGCGTGCCAGCCCACGCGGTCACCGCGCTGGAGTGCGCCAGACGCCAAGCACTCGATCGCGGCCGTCCTCGCCCTGCATCCCTGGCTGCGTCGAGCATCTACTCCAAGCACTCTACGCGCTAGACATGCTCAAGCACCGCCCAGGGCCTTGTCACCGTCGTCCTCGCCGGCGAAGTACCGCGGGTACTGCGGCACTCATCGCACGCGCCGAGAGCCTCCTGTCGCCCTCTGCGCCAGCTAGCACTTGAGCACCGCTAGGACGATGCCTATCCACTGCCGTCCTCGCCTTGCCCTTTCGCGCACCACAGGAGCCGCGCCATGGCCGCGCCCTTGCAGCACCTCACGGCCACCATGCCTGGCTATAAATAGAGCTCCTCCGTTCACAACTTCTTCACACCATCTGCTCCTCTCCCTTCACTGAACACCACGCCCCAATCAATTTCACACTATATCGCCGGAGCTGCTCCAATTGCAAGACGAAGCCCGCCGGAGCCAGGACATCGCCGTCGACGATTGGCGCCACCCCGAGCTTCGCCACTGCTACCAGACGGCTCAGCATCCTCGACTACGTCACCTCGTCACCAGCAGAACACCGCGGGAACCCTGGTAGGCTCTCCGACCCCCTACTGACGCCGCGGCCTCGTCGGAATCTCGCCGGAGACGACGAGCGTCGTGAGCCGTTGATCCGCTTGTTGATCTGACGCTCCTCCTCGCTCGTACCGCTTCGGCGTGTTATGAGGCATGACGGGTGGTCCCCACCTTGTCAGCACAGCCCACCCGCACCCGTGGCTTGCTGGGCCGCGCTGTGTTAGTTAAATAGTTTCGGCCCATTTGCTTTTCCCGCCAAGCCCAGATTCAAATAAATGTTTAAACTTAATTTGAATTGTGCTGCAGATGGTTTAGTAAAAATTGAATAGTTTGAAATCTGCCAAACCAAATCTAGCAAATTTTATATCATTGGAAAGCCCATGAAATTATCTAACTAATGCCACTGGCCTCATATCCAAATTCGTAGTAAATATTAAAGTAAAAAAATAACAAGACAGGGTCTTTTCTAACTTTAAATAATCATTAAAAATAATCTATAAATGATTTTAAGTTGATTCCAAAACTAATAAATCACAAATGATGTCCTCTAATTGATTATGCAATAATATAGCCAGGTTATTTGTATGATCATGGACGAGATCACATAAAATAGCTATGTAGTCAATTCTAGAACAATACAACTTGGAATTTAAATTTAATAAAAAGTATGAGAGCTACTCTCTCATTTAAATCTTGATCCTAAGTAATATAACCAGGGGGAATGACCTAGGCTAATGAACCCCTGATAATTATTACTTAGAGATTTTAATGCATTTAAAATAGTAGTATGATAACATGTGTAGTGTAGCACTTTAATTAAATTATACTCACATATAATAGATATGAAATGTTGACTTGGGTCAACCTATATTTCATACCTGATTATTATATGAAGAGATTAAATCTTATTATGAAGTAAAGAGAAGAAATGAATTTCTCTAAGGATCTACATATCAAAACTTAAGAAATAGGAATAATGAGAGGAAATTATTTTCTCCTAAATAAGAATTCCTCAAATAACTCACCATGCCATGTTTGATTGATAATAGGACTAGAGTGTGAACTCTTTGAGTGTTTCTAGTTTAGCATGTGAGTTTGGTTTAGTATTTATACCTCGTATTCGTATATAGACGCTAGTAACGAGGATTATCAAGAGGAGGAGGCCTACTCCCAAGAAGAGGAAGAGAACTTTGATCACTACTCAGCTCAAGGCAAGCTAACCCTTGCTAAATACAAATGCTTAGCTCTACAAGAGCAAAGGCATCATCACACTTTACTTTTATGTATTACCTATCCCATGTTTTTACTTAATTTTACTTTGGCTTATTTATTTCAAAGTACTTTTTGATTTATGATTCACTTGGTATAGAATAGAACAATACTTGGATTAGATGAACACCACTCAAAGCTAGATAGCACCCCTCATATAGTGGCTATTGCTAATCAATTTAAAATTGACTACTCTAGATGGGAACAAGTGATTTTGATATGAATTTGCAACCTTGGAATAATGGTTCATTCCATGGAATGACTTTAAGGTGATATTTGACCAAGAGAAGATAGTGATTTTTGATATAAACCTGATATGGTTTTGAATGCGATACCTTTCCAATTATACAAGTACCCCCACAATACCTGATTATGGGTAGGGCTTAACTAGAAACTTGTGTATTTTAGTATGGGTTCCCTCTAAACAAGCATCATAGGGGTTACGCTGAGGCTGCCTCCGTATGTGAGAAATGATGTGAATATGAGGTGAATGTACGACCCAAGCCCTGTGCAGTTCCCGGGTTAACAGTTGGTTCTCACCGGGAGGCCAAGCTCATGGGGAGAGGTGCCTATACTAGGACATATAAGTGAAAGGTTATGATTGATGATCCGCGTACTGAGTTACGATGATTCGGGGTTATCCTCGACGGATGAAATCAATAGTTGTGGCACAAGAGTACAACCTCTGCAGAGTGTTAAACCTATTCGAATAGCCGTGTCCACGGTTACGGACGGTTGGAAAGGCCATACTACTTCCTTTATCAGAATTTATGTTGAAATAATGATGGTGATTGGGAATTGATTTGGATCCCAAATGAATTGTGGGAATGACACTAATGTTCCCACTTGAGTTAGTCTATTAAACAATGAGGATTTTATTAAATGTTTATCAAAAGAAAACTTGGCTTTATGCAAATAAACTTAGAGCTTAGTACCCCTTTACTATACTTATTATGCTTTACCATAGTATTAGTTTGCGAGTACTTTAAAAGTACTCATGGCTTTGCCCTGGCTATTCAAATGCCAGACTATGAAGAGGAGCAACAGTATCAGGATGACGGACAGCAGGACGTCTACGATAACTAGGATCGTCTTCTAACGTCAAGCGTTGCCTGTGGAATATAGAGTCCACTACTACTACGCTTCCGCTACTTATGTGTGATGTTGAACAATCTATTTGTGTAATATTGGATCATGTGATCCCTTGTTGTAAGACCTTATGTGTTGTAATAAATGATGACTCTGAACGACTTACTATTATGTCTCGCAAAAACAATCTTCCTGGGATTGCGATGTATGATATAATAGGGCATCCGGACTTAAAAACCCGGGTGTTGACACGGGTCCCATGAGCCAGCAGGTTCCTCAACGTTTCAAACGTGGCATGAGATCGAAAGAAAAAGGCAAGTGACGAAATATCAGGAGCCAAAAATAATTCAAGGAAACTTGATTGTACATAGAGGATGACATGCGGGTCCCATGAGTAAGCAGCTTACTCAACGTTTCCAAGGCGGCAGGGCATCAAAAGAAAAAGGAAATAGACAAAAATCAGAGAGTGAAAAAAACCATAGAAAATAAACTTTTATAGCACATAGAGGATGACATGCGGGTCCCATGAGCCAGCAGGTTCCTCAAAGTTTCAAACGTGGCATGAGATCGAAAGAAAAAACGCAAGTGACCAAATATCAGGAGCCAAAAATAATCCAAGAAAAGAAAGTTTTATAGTACATAGAGGATGACATGCGGGTCCCATTTAGCAGCGGTATCACCGTTTGAGGCAGCAGGGGATCGAAAGAAAAAGTCAAGTGACCAAATATGAGGTGCCAAAAAAAAAAAAAGAAAGTTTTATAGTACATAGAGGATGACATGCGGGTCCCATTTAGCAGCGGTACCACCGTTTGAGGCAGCAGGTGATCGAAAGAAAAAGTCAAGTGACCAAATATGAGGTGCCAAAAATGATCCAAAAAAATAAAGTTTTATAGTACATAGAGGATGACATGCGGGTCCCATTTAGCAGCAGCGGTATCACCGTTTGAGGAGGCAGGGGATCGAAAGAAAAAGTCAAGTGACCAAATATGAGGTGCCAAAAATAATCCAAGAAAAGAAAGTTTTATAGTACATAGAGGATGACATGCGGGTCCCATTTAGCAGCAGCGGTATCACTGTTTGAGAGGCAGCAGGGGATCGAAAGAAAAAGTCAAGTGACCAAATATGAGGTGCCAAAAATAATCCAAAAAAAGAAAGTTTTATAGTACATAGAGGATGACATGCGGGTCCCATTTAGCAGCAGCGGTATCACTGTTTGAGAGGCAGCAGGGGATCGAAAGAAAAAGTCAAGTGACCAAATATGAGGTGCCAAAAATAATCCAAAAAAAGAAAGTTTTATAGTACATAGAGGATGACATGCGGGTCCCATTTAGCAGCAGCGGTATCACCGTTTGAGAGGCAGCAGGGGATCGAAAGAAAAAGTCAAGTGACCAAATATGAGGTGCCAAAAATAATCCAAGAAAAGAAAGTTTTATAGTACATAGAGGATGACATGCGGGTCCCATTTAGCGGTATCACTGTTTGAGAGGCAGGGGGATCGAAAGAAAAGTCAAGTGACCAAATATGAGGTGCCAAAAATAATCCAAGAAAAGAAAGTTTTATAGTACATAGAGGATGACATGCGGGTCCCATTTAGCAGCAGCGGTATCACTGTTTGAGAGGCAGGGGATCGAAAGAAAAAGTCAAGTGACCAAATATGAGGTGCCAAAAAAATCCAAGAAAAGAAAGTTTTATAGTACATAGAGGATGACATGCGGGTCCCATTTAGCAGCAGCGGTATCACCGTTTGAGAGGCAGCAGGGGATCGAAAGAAAAAGTCAAGTGACCAAATATGAGGTGCCAAAAAATCCAAGAAAAGAAAGTTTTATAGTACATAGAGGATGACATGCGGGTCCCATTTAGCAGCAGCGGTATCACCGTTTGAGAGGCGGCAGGGGATCGAAAGAAAAAGGCAAGTGACCAAATATGAGGTGCCAAAAATAATCCAGGAAAAGAAAGTTTTATAGTACATAGAGGATGACATGCGGGTCCCATTTAGCATCAGCGGTATCACCGTTTGAGAGGCGGCAGGGGATCGAAAGAAAAAGGCAAGTGACCAAATATGAGGTGCCAAAAAAACTCCAAGAAAAGAAAGTTGATAGCTCATAGAGGATGACATGCGGGTCCCATTTAGCTGCAGCGGTCTCAACGTTTCCAAGGCGGCAAGGGATCACAAGAAAAAGGAAGTAGCCAGAAATCAGGGGGTCAAAAAAATCCAAGAAAAGAAGGAATTTTGGTTCATAGAGGATGACAAGCGGGACCCATGATCCTGCATCGTAAACGGCTCGATCGGAGAGCGTTGAACGAGATGGCGCGATCGAGAAAAAAACAATGCTAGAGAGGCTGCCATGTGGGCCCTACATCCCTGGGCGGTGCGGATTTGCGTTGACTCGGCCGGCGAACCCGAGAATTCACGATGCACCACGTCCCGGGCCACCATACGCGACGTTTTGGCCGCTTTCGTCGGGCTAGGTGGCCTCAAAAAAGAAAAAAAAAGTTTTGACATGAACCACGGAGGGACCAAAAATCGTCGGCCTTGGTGCACCAGCAACCACGGCGCGACTTCAACTTCGTCGGCCATGGCAACTTTTCTTGTAGTGAATGCATGCATTATTCAGAAGTTGACTGTGGTTTTCGTAGTGTAACCAATTAATTAAGCTTACATATGGGAAGAGGCTAGCGAGGCGAACTCAAGCAGCTATGGTTCCAATGTTGTCAAGTTTGAAGTGGACACTGCATGAAGCTTGCTCAAATTAATGGGTAGAAAGCCAAAAGCAGTCCATATTTATTCTATATGTGTGTGAATAATAACTCTTCACCCCAAACCTCTATGTATGATAGGGTTTTATATTTTTTACTTGTTAGTAGTAAGTACATGTCATGTGATGGCTCCATGCACATGTTTCACAACTTTTTTTTTGATTTGTTTCTACCTCATTTGGTTGGTTTCAAATTTGCTCAAACTTCCTATGCGCGCTATGTTGTACTATTGGGACCCATGTTTGGGCTTTGTTTGTGGTACCACACTTGCAGGGTACCTCCAAGTATTTTATTCCCAAAAATTATGAATTCTAATTAAATGGTGAACTATAAACTGATCATCTAAAGTTGGAAAATAAAATCCATATATAGCTACACATCGAGATATGTGTATAAGGTAGACAAACTGCATTGCCACACATGCCTTATATAAGTTTGTTTTTTCTAGCGGAGTGGATTCCCTAATCACCCCACGGTTGTGACATTGTCAATGTTGTCATGATAAATAACATTGCGAGACTTTCCATCTTATTCTTTTTTGTAGAAATGATTGTCCCATTATGGCAAACGTCCCCATTCGTTTTTCAAATTAAGTAAACGTTATAGGATGAAAATTCATTGAAGTGACAAATTTTCTAGATTTCTAACTATTTTAGCTCATTCAAACAAGTTTGCAATAGGCCGACCTGTTGTCCAGTGACAATTTTAGAGTACAATTTGATCAACATCACAAAAAAGTGCTTTTAAGGCTCGTAAGTAGTATCATACATGCCATGTTGGCAAAAATCTAATGTGTCACATCAATTATGAGGTGAGAGATGAGAGTAGTATTATAACACATAAACCTAGAAAACTTAGAAAACTTCATGACAAATACATCATGTACACACATTTGCATTGAGATTCTACAAAACTTTAAATATGACATAAGTATGAACCATATTATGATACTATGCATTGTGGAGGTAGTATCACAAACTAGTAGTGTATGATACTACGTACTACGTACTTCCCATTGTGACTAGTCTTAATCACTCTGACCTCGCCGTCTCGCCGTCTTACTATAGTACATACTACACCCCCACTCCGTCTCTCATACATCGCCCCACTCGTTTCCCACTCCGTCTCTCATACAGCGGCTGCGCCTGTAGATATCTTCGAGGATCTGGGCGATTTTGACCCGCTTTTCGGCGCTCGCCGTTTCAAGGTGAAGACCCCAATCTTAGCATGCATGTTGGACCAATTAGGAGTACAAAATTATGTTCTAAATGTTGCTCAAACTTTCCATACAACTAATATATAACTTATACTACGTAGGTTACACCATCGAAATAGGTATGACCAGTTGAGAAATGGGAACAATAACTTGGAACCTTTCTTACTATCGAGTGGGACGTGTGATATTGGTGTGACCCTGCTTTTTTCTTCTTCTACATAATGGCTACATGATGGTTCTAGAAAGAAGTGTATGCTGTTGTGGTATCTCTTGACGCGAATCCCTCTAATCACAAGCGTTAGATTTTGGAAACCAACGGTTAGTACTGCTGTTACATGTCTAGTTCAAAACTGGTGCATTTTGTATGTTGTTGTAGTAGTCTAGTAGATAGATTCAGATGCATGGTCAGGAGTGCAAACATTTCGCAACTAGTTGATCCCTCATCTTATTGTCGGATGTCACATTTCGAGTTTGTAAAAAAATGTAAATTCAAATCATAGTCACGGGTTATGTTGTATCTTGCGCACATCTAAACATTTGTTTCAAAAAGTGACCATATGTGAGCTGTGGAAAAAAGAAAAGACCAAAGTGAATAATATTCCTTAACTATTCACATATCATTTGTCTTTTTTGTGCAAGCTAGAATTTTTTTTACATACTCATCTGTGACCTGTGGAGCAATACACAACATAATATGTGTCCCAGTTTTGTTTTTCTTCATATTTTTTAAAAGTGCAGAAGTGTGATATCCGATAATAGGATGCGAGTGCAACTAGTTGCAAATGAGATGCTAATGCATGCTGATATGATACTACCTCTGTCCATAAATAGATGTATGTCTTTTGTCGTGGCCCCATCCTACTTCTGCATTTTCTTTACGGCCATTTTTGAGTAGTTGCGACCTGGACGTGATCGGACTAGTCGATACTCGATAGTAGTCGTAGTACTGTACAACTTCTGCATGTGGCGTCAGCCTCTAGAGTAGTAGTACTAGCTAACGGATAGATTATATCTGGAGAAACTGACATGGCCATTGATATGACAAGACTATACCCGGATTCGGACGCATTGTAGTGACTCCATCAATGTTCCGCTATGATGGTCTATTTTACTGCTACACCAGATTGTCGACGCAGAGGATTCCTTGGCTTCCGCGCAAGACCCTTCCCAAAGAAGGCATCTGCTCTGGCCCGTTGATTCTATGTGGACGGTTCCAGATTGCTTTATGTGTTTTTGTACAGTATCAGATACTAGGTTTTCCTTCCCTCCATATTAGGGGTTGTTTGGTTTAGGGGATAGGTTTATGGGATGAGAGTATCCCCAACCACCTGGCTAGGATAGCCAATTTTTGTTGTTTGGTTGTGTAGGAATTGAGTGTAGGACGAGAGGTGGGTAGTGGTATAGATTTTTTTTGTTTGCTCGAAATGTTAGGGGTGGCTATAAGATGGTGAGATTATCTCTACACACATCAAATATACCACACCTCCTATTTTTATAGCCCAAAAAAATACATAACCGGTGGTATGTGAATTGATCTGGGTAAAAATATTACACAACCGTACAAATATTCAAATCCTATAGTCAAATCCTACATAACTCCTATAGTCAAATCCTACATAACTCCTATACAAATTGTACGAATCAAAGGATATGATTTTCCCCCTATATAGCTTGTTTGATTTGAAGAATTGAATCCTCCAAAATTTCTATGTATTGTTTTCTTATACTAGTACAACCCTATAGGATTTCTAATAAGAGGTTAGACCTCTTGGAAAAATTCATATGCATCTGTGACAACTATGCTATGCACTCTCAATCTCTATAGAAATTTCCTTTGTCTTTCCGATGATACCATCACACACCTAGCTCTACCAATTCCCGTAGATTTCTTTCCCGTAGGATTCAAGGAGGCATATGTCATAGCGATTCTCCATTATTCTATCATATGAATCTAACATGCCCTCTCAGTTTGAGTGATGCAAAGTGGCCACTATAAGATTTATTTAGTCAGATTAATTGGTCATGCATACACTAGTTGTTTTCTATCTTTCCTACACATGTCAATTAGCGAAATTTATAAGTAAAATCCTAAAATTCAAATAAATTGCTGAAAATTGGAAATAATATTACAGTTGTAGCAAATTACTAAATCGATCCAGAAAATATGTACATGGCTTCAGTAGTCCGTAAATGATGTCCTTGGAGTAGTTTGTGAGTTAAAGAACGTCCATTTCGTCAAACTGACATGGCCTTTGATTTGACAAGAGAACACTAATATTTTGGACCTGAATCAGAGTGGTAAAGGCGTACAGCTCGATCAATGCAATGGTATGATGGCTATGCAGCTATACCTATATAGGAGTAGACTACTAGTAGACTTTGGGACACAGAGATTTGGCTTCCGCGGCCGACCCCGAACAAGATTCTTTTACATTGCCCATCTTTTCACTGACATTGAATCGCTGAAACTTGGGGTCCGCCTGTGGCAGGACCAGCCTGTCAATGGCCCAAAGTCTTATGTGCTCCCGCCCTTTGATTTTGGATGGACGGACAAGATTGCCCAGTCCCATCCCTGTCCTGTTCGTTCCAGTTTTCATCCTCCTCCCCGGGGAACCCTCCCCGGAGAGCTCTACACCGACCCCTTCTATCCCCACCTGCTTGTCCCTTCCTTCTTCCTCCAGCGATTCATCCATCGTTCAACAAGTTGTCTAAGAAGAACATGAAGAAGTGTAAGAAGAGGAAGGAGGCGTTGTTGTCTGAGACTAAATCCGCGGTGAAATCCATCCCGCTGAAAGTCCTGCAAACTCCGACTTTGAAAGTGTACCAGCGGCGCCGGCGGACAGGCATGTCTGCGCTTCCATCGCAAGCTCAGTCTGCGCTTCCATCGCAAGCTCAGTCTGCTTCGGGCTTGTTGGGTCAGGGCAGAGTAATCCAGCAAGAGTCCTGGTAGGTTTTTATCGCCATGTGCTTTCTTTGCCCCCATGAACGCAGATTGTCCAACTATTTTTTTTACCCGGGAGAACCAGCTATTTGACCGTCTTTCTTCCAGGGCCGCCCGTTCAAGTGTCGCCCTTCCTACCGATGCCGAGAAATCGACCGTGTTTCGCCAAGATGGTGGGTACGAAGCTCCCCGGTATGTTTCCATCGCCATGCCGAAGTTTCTCTGCCTTCTGGCTGGCTAGCGGATCAAACAATTTAACCGTCTTTCTTCCATGGCGGCTGGTTTCAGCGCCATTCCTACCCAAGTTGAGAAATCGCTCGTTTCTCGCCAACCTGGTGGGTACGAAGCTCCTGGGTATGTTTCCATCGCCATGCCGGATTTTCGTTGAGTCCTTGCTGGCAGGCGGTGCCAACTAAACCGGCTATCATCTTCCAGGGCCGACGGTTCCAGGCTCGTGCTTTCTACCGCAGGATCCACTTCGTACTTAGCTATCGAGGACCCGTTGTTTGATGAGCACTTGTTAGCTCTCAAGAGCATTAATAATGTATGCACTATATAATATATATCCATTGCTTTTTTTTCTTCCTCTTCATCTCCGTACTGCATGAGGGCTTCTTTAATTCGTAGGACTTCTATAAGAATTGTGTAGCATTTAGATCCTATGGGTTTTTTTCCTACATTAGTTGTTTGATTTATAGAAATATATCCTATGTTTGTTCCTTTTTTCGAAATGGGGGACATATCACAGCCTCTGCATCAAAATGATGTATATGGCTGCTTTATTGCTTTCTTCAGTTCATACACAAATTATGACAACTTCTCACGGATCAGCTAGAGTCGACACAAAGATCCACCAACGAAACATAGAAAATAGCGGGTGCCCATAAAATAGCGCATACACCCTCTCTAATGTATACAAAATCCTATGCTTTTCCTAATCTTATGATTTTCATATCCTGTGAATGAAAAAGGATCCCTGATTCGTTCCTGGTGAATTTTTCCATGCAGGAAGGGATTATGAGATTAAAGGGCCACAACACCACCCTTCAGAACAGAAACCTCAAACTCTTGCATAGGTTTGGTATCATGAATGCAGAATCAGAGACGAATGCTCAGTCTCCGGGAGAGGAGCAGCCAGTGCGCGTGTGTGCATCTTCGGCCGTGTATGTTTCCATTGCCGTGCCGCAGTTTCATCGCCTCCTTGCTGGCTGCCAGATCCAACTACTTAAATGTCTTTCTTCCAGGGATGGCGGTTCCATCGTTGAAGAGGTTCCTATGGACAAGGACTTTGCAGCTCTCAGGCATATTGAAGAGGTTGGCACTCCATTTGTTTATTTCTCCCCCCTCATCTGCACTCTGCATACTTCATTGCTGTTGAATTTGCAATGCAGGATGTGATAACACGATTCTCCGCGAAACTGGACCAGATCAAGGGCCACAACACCATCCTTCATAAGAAAATCCGCCACCTCGTGGGCAGGTGCATTTTAAATCGTGCCATATCGAAGGAGAATGCCCGTTCCGTGCAATCTTCTTTTGATAAACGGTACTCAGACGTTCTCGCGGAGTGTAAGAAGTTGAAGAAGGAAGTCGAGGAACTACGCGCCCAGCCACCGATGAGTGTGGTCACTGACAAGGCTGGTCAGTGTGATTGCAACTGTGACTGTGAAAGTTTTCAACAGGAAGTGGAGTTGCATGCTGAACATGCGCAATATTTCGAGACGAAGTACTTGAAAGTTCGCACAGAGTGCGATAAGTTGAAGAAGGAAGTCGAGTGTCTCCGCTCCCAGCAGCCAACTATTGCGACATCAGGAGACCAGGGTGTGCTAATTGCAGCCAGAATTTTGGAATCGATGAAAAGTTGAATTTGGCTTTGTTGTGCAATATAGCAAGACCTGTTCCTCCTCTGCCTTCGTCTTTTGGCATAATTGCTTTGTCTTCAGTATTGACTCCTGAATGCTTCGTATATTTCTGACGGTTTCTGAATTATGTACAACTTTTGTAATATTGGTCAAACTAGTTTTGACCAGGGTTTGTGTAGGGTGGTTGAATTTTTTTGGTTGGTCCAAATTGTGTTGTGTGGTCCAAATGTGATGTATCATCACACCACCATGTGCCCCGCCACCCCCAGGTTTTGGTAATGCCATTCTGATACATGCTTCATAGAAGGAACATACATTTTTTTCCGTTAGGGCATGACAATTTTGAAAAATTCAAACAAAAATGGGAAGAGAGAATGGTAACATCATTTTCCATGTGATGCCCCTGTGCCAAATTTTGGTTCATTTTAAGAATGTAAGGTGACAAATTACTCGAGGAAGCTAGTTGGAGTAGACGGGCATGACCGGATTGGCATAGGGGATTTATTTTTTGAAGGATGTTATTTTTCATGGACAATATCTGACACAAACAATAAAATGTTAAGGTCTCATATTATTCTGAATGATTGTGAATTACTTATGACGTTTGGAAGTATTGGTATACGTGAGAATCGAGTACATGCACGACTTCACGCGTCCACAACTAATCGGCCTCATCGTCTCTCGCGTCCACAACTAATGCCATTCTGATACAGAGAGTCAGAGGCTATAAAATAATCGGCCTCATCGTCTCTCGCGAGCTCGTCCTCTCCCCTCCCATCAACTCACCGCACCTCCGAGGCATCGACTTCCTCGTTTCCAACCGCAGCAGCATGAAGACAGGTCTTGCGTACGAGGCGGAGCAATCGGCGGCCGCTCGCGCAGAGGATGCCTCTGCGGTAGTGGCCGTCGCGGCGGGTGAGGCTTCACCGGGCACCCAGGCCGCTCGTCTCCTCTGCTTGTCTGATTCTTCGACCTCGGTCGAAACGGGCGTCCTGGCCGTCGAGGAGAAGGTGGATAGCAACGCCGTTGCTCCCGCCGAAGATCTGCAAGGCGTTGCAGGCCACCACGGCGAGGTCTTCCTAGACCCGGTGCTGGACGCGGACCTCGACCCCTTCGACGATTTCGGCCCAAACGTTCAGTTCCAGGAGGATGTCGAGGGTGACGACGAGGAGGTACTGCTCTTTTACCGAAACTGTCCCGATCCTTTTTGTGTCATATTACTGTTCACGTGGTTTGCACGAACCTGGTTCTTGATTGATTTGATCTCCTACCTTGTTCTTGTAGACGTACTTGATTCTACGGTTCGTACGGTCAGATTCTAGTTTAATTTCGACTAATCTGCCATGTAGTTGGCTTGATTTGTCATATAATTAATTTATGTGTTCATACTTAGTGGACTTGCAATTGTTGTGGCTTATGTTCATTGCTGTTCATAGGGTTTTCTCGTGATTTAGTATGATTTCTTCTGCCATTTACTTGTTCTACACATTTAATTTTAGGGTTTCTAAGGTTTGCTTATGATAGTGCAGTATTTATTCGATCTGTCATTAAGCACCTGATTATTATGTACTTTATAATTCACAGGAATATTCTGATGACATGGACGACAACAAGGAGCGCAGGGACCAGAAGAGCCGCTACGTTCTGAAGCGGCTGAAGGGTGGTGAAATTCGTTTCCGCATGCGCGGGGAGCTATTTTGCCCATTCTGTGGCAAAATCCTCCAGAAGGACATCCGCAGCCTGATCCAGCATGCGACGGGTGTAGGCCTAAGTACATCGGGGAAGCACCGCCCTGCAACCAAGGCCAAGCACGCAGCATATGGCCTCTTCCTCCAGAATTACGTCTTGCCTGGCTTGTTCCCAGTCAACGCCCCTGCTGCTGGCCCTCATGCTCCTGGTCCTGTTTAAAGTTCATATGTGTAATCTTATTCCCTTTGGAAGTTCAGTATTAAACTCTACTAGTACAACCGTGGTGGTCTTGTGATGGTAGTACTCTTTTGATGCATTTGTGATGTAGTAGTACTAGTATTTTTTTTTGAAATGGTATAGTACTATCTAAGAAAAGTACTCCCTTCGATTCACATTCATTTTACACCAAGAAATATGGATCGGAGTGAGGGAGTAAATTAAACATGGCATCTCGTGCATGAAGCTTGACATATCGATCAGGTTGGCTAGAATGGCAATACAATGCTGCTCATTAGGCAAATGCATGCCATGTAAAGAAGTCTATACTGACATAAAAAAAGACTACATTGGGGATTAGAGTCAATTGGGGCATCTACAATACAGAAAATCTTGCTTGTAGCTGATTTTGGCTAAGAGGGTTTTACTCACATTACACGTGCCACTTTCCTTGTCTGCAAAACAAGTTCCAATAAAGGAAGAGGAAAGAAAAGGACATTGTGGGCGAGATTGAACACCTTTTTTATGTGTTAAGCTGAGGCCTCGTTAAGCTGAGGATTTCGACTTAGGCCTAACAGCTCAGCACACCCACAAATAAATCTCCTTGCGCGCACCACTGTCAGCAAAAATAACAAAATTAGCACGCAAGATTAAGAACGAAGTGAATTTAATTAACTTGGTTAGCTTTTCAAGCAATATATTCAGAGAAAGAGCACACATGTTCGGCTCGAAATAATCGTAAGAGAAGAACAATAAATCTAAGGCACCCCACTTCATCGGAAGAAGGGGCGCGACAACGCATGGATTCATACCTTGAGTCGACGCTGGCTCGTAGAAGGGCGGCCGCGCCTCGAGGATGCCGGCGACGTCTCCACCTCGGTATCACATGTGACTGCTTCTCGACGGGCGGTGCGCCGCGCCATGTAGAAGATCTATCAAAAGAGGAGAGCCCGATGACGCTACCGACGCCTCAACCTTGATAGCACCGGCCTGTTGCTCCGCACTGAGATGCGCCACATGCAAGATTTAGCGGATGCGCCAATTTCAGAGATATGTCATGATCGTTGTAACAAATTTCACCGTGATGATGATTTGATCCTGCACTCGGCCTTGAACACAAGTACTAGTACAGTCTCACAATTTTTTATCATTATACTTTGCGAGATTTAGCGGATGCGCCAATTTTAGAGATATGTCATGATCGTTGTAACGAATTTCAACGTGATGATGATTTGATCCTGCACTCGGCCTTGAACATAAGTACTAGTACATTCTCACAATTTTTTATCATTATACTTTGCGAGATTTAGCGGATGCGCCAAATTCAGAGATAGATCATGATCATGGTAACAATTTTCAATGTAATGATGATTTGATGTTGCACTCGACCTTGAACATAAG
Source organism: Lolium multiflorum (assembly GCA_030979885.1). Classification (NCBI taxonomy): domain Eukaryota; kingdom Viridiplantae; phylum Streptophyta; class Magnoliopsida; order Poales; family Poaceae; genus Lolium; species Lolium multiflorum. The sequence continues at coordinate 221,088,403 of CM061748.1, forward strand.
TCCTAGTACGGTCTCACAATTTTGTATCATTATACTTTGCAAGTTTTAGCGGATGCGCCCATTTTCAGAGGTAGATCATGATCATGGTAACAAATTTTAAACGTGATGATGATTTGATGTTGCACTCGACCTTGAACAGAAGTACTACTACTGTCTCACAATTTCTTTATCATTATACTTTGCCAGATTTAGCGGATGCGCCAAATTTAGAGATAGATCATGATCATGGTAACAAATTTTCAACGTGATGATGATTTGATGTTGCACTCGGGCTTGAACAGAAGTACTAGTACGGTCACTCAAAATTTTAGCATTATACTTTGCAACGGATGCACCAATTTCAGGTGCATGTCACCAGATCTGTGTCCGATGATGATCATGGTAGTAACCGATGTTCAACTTGATGATGATTTGATTTTACAGTCGGCCTTGAACAGAGGTACTAGTACGGTCTCACAATTTTTTATCATTATACTTGGACCTTAGCGAAATTCAAAATCTCATAGCGGCAAAACTTCCCGCCCACAAAATACAAAAATTTCACACGCTTCCAAATTCCGATTCTACCCCTGTGGAGATGACAGCAAAGTCGGTTGGTGGGGGGGTCTGCCCGTCATTTTTTGGATCACCACCTCCCTAGCCCCGGATACCCTCCCAAAAAAATTCATTTCCCTCAGTCTCTCATCGAGACCACCCACCGGAACTTCTCAAGTCCCTCTCTCTACCACCTCCACGACCACCGCACCGGAACATCCCCGCCGGACTTCCCTGGCCTACCCGAGCCCTCGCGATCCTCGTCATCCGGCTGCTGCCGGAGCCGCTTCATCGACGCCGTCATCAACCGGACCGGATCATCCCCGCCGAACCTCGAAACCATATGCTCATCAACAGTCTACCGCATCGCTTCATGCGGCATCGTCCCCAGAGCTTCGCCGGATCCGTCGTCCACCGCATTTTGCTCACCGACACCGATGTGCATGAACCGGATCTGCTTCACCGGCGCCGTGCATGATCTAAACTCTTCTATTGTCGCTTTTCTATTGCTTGCCTGCAAGTTCTTGTTTAATCTTGGGGGAACCTGTTTGTGCTAACGACGCGCCGTTACGTTTTTGCAGATGAGATGAGTAACCATGAAGTGTAATGGCCGTCTCTCCAACCCCAAGTAGCACATGTAGCGTACTTCATCACCGGATCTATCAACCCCAGGAAGATCTGCTGTGACTCCCACAGAGTGCTTCTCCTAATGTAAGTCCCTTGTTTTAGCGCCATGTTCTGGGTTCAGATGCTTGTTTGTCTGAAGCTCTTTTAGTTCATTCCTAGCTATGACCGTAACACCTTGTTATTTTCTAGTTCATTGCTAACTTTAAGCGATTGAACATTTTGGTTTGCATTCCCTGCTCTGTAGATGTAGCCATCATAACTTCTATCTTTCTCAGTCGTTGTTACAAAAATTATAGGTATTATAGTAACATCCTGCTATTATTTAGTTCATGGCCAATTTTAAGTAATTGCACATGTTGGTTCGCATTCCCTGCTCTATAGCTTTTGGCATCGTAACTTCTATATTTGGTTTACATTCCCTGCTCTGTAGATCTAGCCATCATAACTTTATCTTGCTCAGTCGTTGTTACAAAAATTATGGCCTGCTACTATGTTGTTTGTGCCAATTTTTTACTCCATGAACATGTTGGCTTGCATTCCCTGTACTACAGGTGATGCCATTGTTTTGTATCTAGTTCATTGTAAGCTAACAAAGTAAGGACTTAGTTTGGCATGCTATCACTCTGCTATCTAGCCTGTAGTACAAATAAACTTGTCATACTACTAGATAATAATTTTGCGTGCCATCTTGTTCTTCAAAAGCTGCATTATTGACTTGTTTCTCTGACTTGGCATGACGCTCACATATGGAAAGCTGAACATATTGGTTTGCATTCCCTCTTATACAAGTTCACAGGTGATCCCACTATATTCTGTATCTGGTCCATCCTAAGCTCCAGCATTAACTATCCTCTATGTGTTGCTCATTACAAGTTTATATCCCGAAACATCTTGATTTGCATCCCCTTCACTATAAGTTCAGGAGTATTATTTAGTTCACGGCCAAAATGAAGTAATTGCACTTGGCACATGTTGGTTCACATTCCCTCCTCTTTAGCTTTTGCCATCGTAACTTCTATTTTTGGTTTACATTCCCTGCTCTGTAGATGTAGCCATCATAACTTCATCTTGCTCAGTCGTTGTTACAAAATTTATAGCCTGCTACTATGTTGTTCATGCCAATTTTGTACTCCCTGAACATGTTGGTTTGCATGGGACTCGACAGTAGTAAGTCTGTTGTTTCATTCTAACATGCTCTATTATATTGGCTGTTGGTATGCGGCATGCACTCTTTGTTTGCTTATTGTGCGCATTACAATGATCTTGTTATAACGACGAAATGATGAGTTCCAAATTCTTTGGCAAACAATATTGTAGTGTCTTTGCCTTTCCATTGTTGCTGTCTTAACTTGTAATGTCTTTGTTTCAGATATAGGTGCTGCATGGACAACTTAAAAGATTGCCGGATCGCTTCATTGTATTGCTAGGTTTAATTACCATTCAATTTCTCTGGGTTCTGTAATATTTTTTCAATGCCTTGCAGCTGATGTAATATTTAGTTAGTTTTTATAGTTCTTTCGCGCATTTTTTCTTTGCTTGTGGTAAGTGAGGCTATCCGACAGAAATCAATGCTGCGTAAATATTCTCAGTATCTAAATCACGAATTCCCATCCCTTAAATGGCCCAATTAAGCGAAATCACATATGTGCCTGCCCGCAAAATCCTAAAGCGCCTATTATGCCGGCATATAAACAAGAACTAAACGGCACTGCCCACTTACTTATTGGGCCAACCCATTTGGTTCATGGTGAACCCACACTCTAATTGGGCTGGCCAGCTATAAGGTGGACCCCACCCTCTGGGCCGGCCACAATTAGTTGGGCTAGCCCAATTGCTTTTGTGGTGGACACTAAATGGGTGGCCTTTAAGAGGAAAGTGGGACCCTTTTGTGGCCCCCACTATCTTGTTGGGCCAGCCCACTTGCTAGATGGTGGACCCCACATACTACTGGGCCGGCCTTTAAGAGGAAAGTGGGACCCACCCGTGCTTTTGGCCCGGCCCACTATATTGTTGGGCGCCCACTTGCTAGATGGTGGACCCACATACTAATTGGGCCGCCTTTAACAGAAAGTGGGACCCACCTGTGTTTTGGCCACCCACTATCTTGTTGGGCGCCACTTGCTAGATGGTGGACCCCACATACTAAATGGGCCGGCCCTTTAACGAAAGTGGGACACCTGTGTTTTTGGCCATCTTGTTGGGCCAGCCCGTTTGATCTATTGTGGACCCCACGTACGAAATGGGCCGGCCTTTAAGAAAGTGGGACCCTGTGTTTTGGGCCGGCCCACTTTCTTGTTGGGCCAGCCTGTTTGATCTATTGTGGACCCCACGTACTAAATGGGCCGGCAGATAGAGAGAAAGTGGGACCCACATGTTAATGGGCCCAATAACTTCTTGGCAGGCCAGTTGTTTTAAGGTGGACCCCACTAGTTAAATTGGCCGGCCGATAACGGAAAGTGGGTCCCACATGTCTTGTGGGCCGGCCCTTTTGCCTGTTGACCGGTCAAACGAGTGCATTCGGTCCGGCCCACATGCTTAGTGGGCCGGCCCATTAAAGTTTTGACCAGTCAACCTTAGAGGTTAGGCCCGGCCCACGTAACTAATGGACCAGCCCAGCTATATAGTTGATCGGTCAAACTAAGTCAGCTGGCCCGGCCCGCAAACTTAATGGGCCGGCCCGCTTAAGACGTGGCAGGCCTCGTGTGGGCCTACCATCTACCACGGGTTTCGCCGTTAACGCGCCACCGGGCTGTCTCTGCCACGTGTCGTTTGCATAACTTTAGCATCAACGGGCTCCTGAAACACTTGGGCAACGGTCCGATTTTCCGTGGCGGAAGGGCGCCCAAGCGACGGACCGAAAAAATCGTCGTTGGACTTTGCCTGACGCGTTTCCACAAGAACCCATATCGTCGGGTTAGGCCCATAGGCGACGAAAAATACCCCTTAGCGGACGATTTTGAGACGTTGTCTATCGAACTTTTCTTGTAGTGGTAGATGGAGGCGGCGCCGCAGAGACGGGCGCGTTGGTGGTCTGCGTCTTCAGATAGAAGCCGACTCCAGAAGTCGACGTCCGGCAAGCCGGCGTAGCCCTCCATGAAGGCTACGTAGCAGCTCAGCAGGACGCAGGCGTTGGCCGGAAGGTGGTGTGGCTGCAGGCCGAAGAAATCAAGGAAACGCCGGAAGAAGGGCGAAGCCGGCAGGCCCAGTCCCCGGTCGAAGTGCGCCCCGAAGACGACGCGCTCGCCGGGTTCGGGGGACGGTTCCACCTCCGCGCCGGGTGCCCGCGTGATCACCCCCGGCAGGATCCGGCGAAGACGAACGAGGCGCGCGATGTCCTCCTTCATGTACGAGCCCTCCCAGGAGCCGCTTGGAGGAGCCATCGTCGTGGATGATGAAGATGAGGAAGACCACGAAAGTGCGAAAGGAGAAGAAGAGCCGCGAGACGGCGGCGACGGCGGCGGCGAGCGTAACGTCGACCCGCGAGGACCCGTGGCGACGACCGGGCGCGCGGACGGCTGCGGGTCAGCGAGAGCGTGGCGCTTGTCCGCCGGAGTTCGCCAGGAGGTCGCCGAAGGACGTGCGGTGGCGTGAAAAAGTTTGCTCGAGCGGGAGAGGCGGCTGGGGCGCGGAGACGAAATGAGCAGGATGAGCTCCTCGGTGCCCGGCGCATTTATATCCGCCGCCCCGCACGACGCGTCGCCATGTGGCGATCGTGGGCCCCGCGGTCTACCCTTTGATCGCATCCCATCGGTCCCCGGTGGGCATATGCCTCCATCTGAGCTTGGTTAGGTCATAGGTACATGTGGAAACAAGGATAATCCCATATGATATCAAGTTTCTCTCCGGTTCACATACGAGAGAGTTCCCCCCTATACATGCAGAATCTGCCCAAGTGTAGGAACCCCTTGTCCGAGAAGCCGGACACACACAGGGGGGTAGCCTTGGATATAAAACCATCTCAAATCACTTTTGTGCATGCCATGTGGACACACACAAGTTTTGGGGCCATTCCCTAGATCCGACGCTCGATTTGTGACAAAACCCTAGTTCTGTTGACCGCGCGGTCTACCCCTTTGACTGCATCCCATCGGGGGTCCCCCGGTGGGCATATGCCTCCATTTGAGCTTGGTTAGGTCATAGGTACATGTGGAAACAAGGATCATCCCATATGATATCAAGTTTCTCTCCGGTTCACGTACGAGGGAGTTCCCCCTATACATGCAGAATCTGCCCAAGTGTAGGAACCCCCTGTCCGAGAAGCCGGACACACCTGGGGGTAGCCTTGGATATAAAACCATCTCAAATCACTTTTGTGCATGCCATGTGGACACACACAAGTTTTGGGGCCATTCCCTAGATCCGACGCTCGATTTGACGAAACCCTAGTTCTGTTGACCGCGCGGTCTACCCCTTTGACTGCATCCCATCGGGGGTCCCCGGTGGGCATATGCCTCCATTTGAGCTTGGTTAGGTCATAGGTACATGTGGAAACAAGGATCATCCCATATGATATCAAGTTTCTCTCCGGTTCACGTACGAGGGAGTTCCCCTATACATGCAGAATCTGCCCAAGTGTAGGAACCCTGTCAGAAGCCGGACACACACGGGGGTAGCCTTGGATATAAAACCATCTCAAATCACTTCTGTGCATGCCATGTGGACACACACAAGTTTTTGGGCCATTCCCTAGATGACGCTGATTTCGACGAAACCCTAGTTCGTTGACCGCGCGGTCTACCCCTTTGATTGCATCCCATCGGGGTCCCCCGGTGGGCATATGCCTCTATTTGAGCTTGGTTAGGTCATAGGTACATGTGGAAACAAGTATCATCCCATATGATATCAAGTTTCTCTCCGGTTCACGTACGAGGGAGTTCCCCCTATACATGCAGAATCTGCCCAAGTGTAGGAACCCCCTGTCCGAGAAGCCGGACACACCTCGGGGGTAGCCTAGGATATAAAACCATCTCAAATCACTTTTGTGCAAGCCATGTGGACACACAAGTTTTGGGCCATTCCCTAGATCCGACGCTCGATTTCTGACAAAACCCTAGTTCTGTTGACCGCGCGGTCTACCCTTTGACTGCATCCCATCGGGGGTCCCCCGATGGGAATATGCCTCCATTTGAGCTTGGTTAGGTCATAGGTACATGTGGAAACAAGGATCATCCCATATGATATCAAATTTCTCTCCGGTTCACGTACGAGGGAGTTCCCCCCTATACATGCATAATCTGCCCAAGTGTAGGAACCCCCTGTCCGAGAAGCCGGACACACCTGGGGGTAGCCTTGGATATAAAACCATCTCAAATCACTTTTGTGCATGCCATGTGGACACACACAAGTTTTGGGGCCATTCCCTAGATCCGACGCTCGATTTCCGACGAAACCCTAGTTCTGTTGACCGCGCGGTCTACCCCTTTGACTGCATCCCACCGGGGGTCCCCCGGTGGGCATATGCCTCCATTTGAGCTTGGTTAGGTCATAGGTACATGTGGAAACAAGGATCATCCCATATGATATCAAGTTTCTCTCCGGTTCACGTACGAAATCACTTTTGTGCATGCCATGTGGACACACACAAGTTTTGGGGCCATTCCCTAGATCCGACGCTCGATTTCTGACAAACCCTAGTTCTGTTGACCGCGCGGTCTACCCCTTTGACGCATCCCATCGGGGGTCCCCCGGTGGGCATATGCCTCCATTTGAGCTTGGTTAGGTCATAGGTACATGTGGAAACAAGGATCATCCCATATGATATCAAGTTTCTCTCCGGTTCACATACGAGGGAGTTCCCTACATGCAGAATCTGCCTAAGTGTAGGAACCCCCTGTCCGAGAAGCCGGACACACCTGGGGGGTAGCCTTGGATATAAAACCATCTCAAATCACTTTTGTGCATGCCATGTGGACACACACAAGTTTTGGGGCCATTCCCTAGATCCGACGCTCGATTTCCGACGAAACCCTAGTTCTGTTGACCGTGCGGTCTACCCCATCCCATCGGGGGTCCCCCGGTGGGAATATGCCTCCATTTGAGCTTGGTTAGGTCATAGGTACATGTGGAAACAAGGATCATCCCATATGATATCAAGTTTCTCTCCGGTTCACGTACGAGGGAGTTCCCCCTATACATGCAGAATCTGCCCAAGTGTAGGAATCCGAGAAGCCGGACACACCTGGGGTAGCCTTGGATATAAAACCATCTCAAATCACTTTTGTGCATGCCATGTGGACACACACAAGTTTTGGGGCCATTCCCTAGATCCGACGCTCGATTTCCGACGAAACCTAGTTCGTTGACCGCGGTCTACCCCTTTGACTGCGTCCCATCGGGGGTCCCGGTGGGCATATGCCTCCATTTGAGCTTGGTTAGGTCATAGGTACATGTGGAAACAAGGATCATCCCATATGATATCAAGTTTCTCTCCGGTTCACGTACGAGGGAGTTCCCCCTATACATGCAGAATCTGCCCAAGTGTAGGAACCCCCTGTCCGAGAAGCCGGACACACCTGGGGGGTAGCCTTGGATATAAAACCATCTCAAATCAATTTTGTGCATGCCATGTGGACACACACAAGTTTTGGGGCCATTCCCTAGATCCGACGCTCGATTTCTGACGAAACCCTAGTTCTGTTGACCGCGCGGTCTACCCCTTTGACTGCATCCCATCGGGGGTCCCCCGGTGGGCATATGCCTCCATTTGAGCTTGGTTAGGTCATAGGTACATGTGGAAACAAGGATCATCCCATATGATATCAAGTTTCTCTCCGGTTCACGTACGAGGGAGTTCCCCCTATACATGCAGAATCTGCCCAAGTGTAGGAACCCCCTGTCCGAGAAGCCGGACACACCTGGGGGGTACCCTTGGATATAAAACCATCTCAAATCAATTTTGTGCATGCCATGTGGACACACACAAGTTTTGGGGCCATTCCCTAGATCCGACGCTCGATTTCTGACGAAACCCTTTTTTCCCGCCCACCCTTTCCCGCTGCTTCTCTCCCGCCCTTTTTTCCCGCCATGATTTCCCGCCAAGTTTTCCCGCCCACCCTTTCCCGCTCATTCTCTCCCGCCAAGTTTTCCCGCCCACCCTTTCCCGCCCATTCTCTCCCGCCAAGTTTTCCCGCCGTTTCAGCCCCTCGTCGGCCTATATATAGCCATGTCTTCTCCACTAACAGCACCAGCAACATTTCTCCCCTCATCACTTCTCTCATCCAACAGCACCACAAAATCCTCTGAGCTGAGCTACCGCTGAGATGGCTCCTCGTCGCCGTAGCAACACGGGCTTCATCGGCGTTCGCCTGCGGCCTGCGGGACATTTCGCGGCTGAAATCACCGCCGGTGGAACGCGTGTGTGGCTCGGCACCTTCTACACGAAGGAGGCTGCTGCCCGCGCATACGACGTTGCGGCTTGGAGGTTTGGCCGGCCACGCCACGAAATGAACTTCCCGGAGGTCAGGTCTCTGACGGAAGCTCAGAGTCTCTCTACTGAGCCGCTACTTCGCTCACAGGGTGAAGCGCGGCGGTACAGGTCTGGCCAGCGGCGGATTGATACCACCGAGTCGGACGAGCAGTTCATGGCACAGTGGCGCAGAGACCATCCCGGAGATGTCGCGGCCACGCGCGCATTCTGGAAGGAGAAGCAGACGTACAGGAGAGAGAGGAGGGCGGGAAAGCGGCAGAGGAAGGCCGAGGTTGAAGCAGAGTACGCCAAAGGAGAGGCGTCGACATGGGGGGAGGATGATGAACGGTGGTCGTGGAACCTCACAACCACCGCTTCAGAGGACACCCCCAGCGAGGATGAAGATTTCGACTTCTGATTAATATGTGTGTGTGTCGAGTCCGTGTGTCTAGCGGGTCATGCGTCGACCCAGTGTTAAGTGCTTTGTTCGTGTGTGGGTGTAGTTCTTTAAATGTTTTGGTTTGTGTGTGGGTCTAGTTCTTTAAATGTTTTGGTTCCTGTGTGGGTGTAGTTCTTTAAGTGTTTTGGTTCCTGTGTGTGGGTGTAGTTTTTTAAGTGTTTCGGTTCGTGTGTGGGTCTTAAGTTCTTAAATGTATCAATTTTGTGCATGCCATGCCATGTGGACACACACAAGTTTTGGGGCCATTCACCCCCTCTGAGGCTCGATTTCTGACGAAACCCTAGTTATGTTGACCGCGCGGTCTACCCCTTTGACTGCATCCCATCGGGGGTCCCCCGGTGGGAATATGCCTCCATTTTAGCTTGGTTAGGTCATAGGTACATGTGGTAACAAAGATCATTCCATATGATCCCAAGTTTCTCTCCGGTTCACCTCCGAGGGAGTTCCCCCTATACATCTAGAATCTGCCTAAGTGTAGGAACCCCCTGTCCGAGAAGCCGGACACACCTTGGGGGGTAGCCTTGGATATAAAACCTTCTCAACTCACTTTTGTGCATGTCATGTGGACACACACAAGTTTTCCAGCCATTCCGACGCTCTGGTGGTCTGTATCTTGGAAAACCCTAGGGCGGGGACCCCGCAGATCTACCCCTATAGCTTTCTCCGTGCGAGGGTTTACCAGTGGACTTTTTTATTTGTTTTGCTTTGTTTAGGACATATGTACATGGAAACCATAGGTTGGGCATACTTTACCATAAAATAGGCTCCGTTTGAGCCGTGGCGGGAGTTTCCACATACAGATCCTGGATTTTACCAAGTGCTAGCCCATGCATGCGGAAATCGTCAACGCCGGGTACATGCAAGGTTAGCCAAACCCTAGGGCGGGGACCCCGCAGATCTACCCCTAGGGTTAGGGTTAGGGATAGGATCCGGGTGAGGTTTAGGGTTACCAAAATGTTCGCAAAATAGAAAGTTGGCCCGCAGAAGCGGGAAACCCTAGGGCGGGAATGGCCTCGGTTAGGGTTAGGGTTGGAGTTAGGGTTAGCAATGGAATTTTTCCTAAATGTTTAAGGACATATGTACATCGATAAGAAGTTGGGCCTAGTGGCTCCGGTTGACCCGTCTGCGAAGAGCGTCACCCGTGGGACCTACATATATGCCATCTACGAATTCTTAAAAAATAGAACCTTTTTTACATAATTCATACTAGTAAATAAATAATAGAAACATAATATAAAGTAATATGAGAGAAAAAAAAAAGAAAAAAAATACGCCGAGGTGGCCGTCGGCATAGGGGGGCCATGCCCTATGCCGAGGGTGGCCGTCGGCCTCTGTGTGACGCCGTGAGAGGGCCGTCATGCCGCCGCTGGAACAGGCACGATGCTACTGCCTACGCCGAGGTCAGGTAGACGCCGACGGCGGCCCTCGGCGGAACTTGTACGCCGACGGTATGTATACGCCGACGGTCGGCGTCTCAAGCTGGCCGGCGAGGCCGTACGCCGACGGCCCCGACATTTGGCCATCGGCGTACAGTCTGGCCGTCGTCATCACCATTCCTGTAGTGAATGAAGCATCCTCTGGCAGCGCTGATCTCTAGCTCGCGTGTCACACCTCGCCTCCAAGGCTTCACCATCGGTTCATCCTCCCGGCCTTCCCTCCACGCCACCACCACCTCCATATCGCATCTCAGTCCCTCACATCCACGTTACAGCTCCACCAGTCCACCACCATCTCTTTGCAGGTTCGCATCAGGTTGGATCCTGCTGGATTCAGGCTGATGAGAGCTGGGCGTCCTTCACGGACCAGCTGACCACTGTGCAACATGCCATAAGTAAGTTGTGCCTTCCGTGGTTGCCTACCTTTTCCTAATTCTTGTGAAATTTGTGACGATTCATTTGCATGAGAATGCTGCACAAGTGATTCTTCTTGTTAATGCTGATGAAGTGTCACTATATTAGCACACACGAATTTGAATTGGACTTGGACTGGTTGAACGTTTTTCGATTACTTTTTTTTTTCTTGCATGCAAGGTGTTTGCGTTTTTGTCCAAACTGCTATCTGCTTACCTGAAGGCGAAACGACTCCATATCATTGCTTTTCTTGTGAGGTTTTCTCTATTGATGCAACAAAAAATTGATTTAGTGCTTATGTTGTAGATTGCTGTAGAAAACACCGGAAGCCATCTGACAAGATACAACAAGATGGAAGGCAATAATCCTTTCAGAGATATTACAAATGTCCACTCGGCAGCTTCACCAAAATGGAACCAATGTACACCCATTACATTCTCTAATTATTTACATACACAATATTTTCGCTAGGTTTCTCATGTCGGATTCACTTGGATTAGGGTATTAGTTAAGAAGGTTCTGTGTGGGTTAAAGCTCGCTGGTCACTAGCAGATTTCTGAAGTTGCTTTAGCACTGTCAATATTCCTTTTTTGTTGCTTTGATGCAACGAGTACCCAGGGAGAAATATTAAATTTGGTTTGGTCCTTGAGAAAGACACAGACCAAATTTTTTTTGTAGCGGTACATACTATCCCAGTATACAGTACTAGCCTATGAATTTGCAGTTAGCATTCATTTTTTTTTATATAGCATGCAGTGGGAAACATATCCTTTTTTTTTCTTCCTGCCATTCAAATGTAAGATAAGCATCCCAGCAAAAGAGTACCCTGTGCAATGGGCCTGAAGCTTGTGAGTAATTTGTCTCATGCCCTTTTGTTCTGGAATATGACAGCTGTTGTAAAAGTAGCTTATACGAGCAGATCGACTACCTAAAGATCGACTAAATGGTTTTGAAGTCAGCAAGATTATAATGGAGTTAATATAAGATAGCGTGTGTGCTAGGTTCTTTTTAAGGGATTAATGAAACCTGGCTGAGTTTGTGTCCCTGTACTTCCAAATGAGCTGATTGTACACGACTCGACTAACTATTTTGATAATAAATGAAGTGCCTATTTTCCTTGAAAGAAAGAGAAAGAAAACCAGACATCTCGGGAGATCGTTTTCATACGTTGAGCCATTGGGCTTCATACATGATTTAATATATGATCATTTTACTATAAACACTGATATTTCTTCACTGATGCTGGTAAATCAATCCAACAAGTACAATTTGCAGAAGATGCAACCGCATAGATCGAATAGATAAATATCTGAGGAAATATGTATAATTTACTGGATATTAACAACGCTAAGTTACATACGGATGTATGTTTCACGTGTTAGAGTTGTATAGTTTCCTTTTCTGTTATTCCCCAGTGTATGAGGGGCTTACCTGCACATTGACACATGTACATGTACTGGCCTATGGCCCTCTGTGAATACTAGTTGCTCATTCACAACATGGTATCAGAGCTCCTGGTTTAGCTCTTTGCACGCTGCAACTCCGTGCTCGATCCGCACCACCGCCGATGATTTTTCCGGCTGCTGCTACTCCACCTTCTTCCTCCTTCTTCTAGCCATTCTCCCGCTGTCAAGTTTCGGCCAAGATCTGGCCAAGATCCGGCCTCTCTGCTGCTGACCGGCCCCTTTCCGGCCATCACCGGCCTCCTCCGGCGCCGCCCTCCACCGGCTGGCTGCGCTCGACCCGGTGCTGTGCCGTCGTCGGCCGGCCACCCCCGGCCACGATCCGCCCCGGGCTGCCCCGGCTGCTTGGCTCTGCTGGCCGCCCCGGGCTGCTCCCGGCCGTCTTCGGCTGCCCCGCTCCGGCCAGCTGCCGGCCTGCTTCGGCTGTGGCTCCGCTGGTGTCCTCCGGCCGGCCACCTACTAGCCACGGGAGTGCTCTTCGTGAGTCTCCACGAAATTTCGGTTTGGGCCTGATCCAGATCCAGATCTGAGGTTTGACCAAAAAAAAAGAAAAAAAAGGGAATGGCTTCCGCTCAGTCCGGCTATGTCAGTATCCCTCGCTGCCCCGTGATCTTTGATGGCACCAATTATGGGGAGTTTGCTGCTTTTATGCGCATCCACATGCGTGGTCTTCGGCTGTGGGGTGTTCTTACCGGCGAGGTCTCTTGTCCGCCGCACCCCACTGCTCCTGTGCCTCCTACTCCGCCGTCCGTGCCACAGGCCCTGGCTGAGGATGCTACTCAGGCTGATCGGGATGAAGCCAAGTCTGCTGAGGCTGCTGCTGATGAGGCATATGAGGAGCAGGTCCTTGCTTATTCAGAGGCTCTTAGCTCTTATCGTGACAGCTTAGCTACCTTTACTCAGTGGTGTGATGAGGATGCCAGGGCTGCCGCCGTTCTTTCTCAGAGTGTTCAGCCACGTTTGCTTCGAGTTTATGGGTCTCGCCACTGTCTTTGAGATGTGGTCTCACCTTCGTCGCGCTATCAGCCCTCTGGGGACTCTCTCGTACTTGTCTGTTTGCGTCAGGAGCATGATCTTCAGCAGGGTGACTCTACTGTTGATGAATTCTACACCCAGAGTGCGGCGATCTGGCGCCAGCTTGACTCCCTTCGCAGTACTGTCTGTGGTACTTGTCAGTGTTGCCGGACAGTACGTTCCGATATGGACTTCCAGAGGATCCATGAGTTCCTATCTCGACTTCGCCCTGAGTTTGAGCTCGCTCAGTTGTTTGCTCGAGGCCGTGTTCCTATCTCGAGAGGTGTTGACGAGCTTCGTGCTGAGGAGACTCGTCTGCGTGGTGCTGGACTACTTGGGACACCTTCTGTTCTTGCTGCTCGTGTTCTGCTCCTGCCCACCGCTTCTACCCACACCTGTGGCTGCGCTTCTGGAGGGGTCCGCCCTTCTCATGGTCGAGTCGCTCTCGCCTCCTCGGTTCTGCACTCACTGCCGGAGGCCTGGTCACCTTGAGTCTGACTGCTACCAGAAGCAGCGGGGCGTGCCTCCTCGTGCTCCACCCTCAGCGCCTGTCACCACCGGCTTCACTGAGCAGGATATAGTGAGACTTCAGCGTCTCCTTGCCTCCTCTGGTTCTGCTTCGACGGGTACTGCTGCCTCTGCGGCTGTTTCCTCTCCACAGTCAGGTACATCTTCGTGGGTTCTGGATTCTGGAGCTTCTTTTCACATGTCTCCTGATTCTTCCTCTCTTTCTTCTCTTCGGTCTCTTCCTCTTCCTGTTAGTGTTCTTACTGCCGATGGTACTTCTCTCCCTGTTGCTGGTCGTGGCACTCTCTCTACTTCCTCCTTTTCCGTTCCTGATGTTTCTCATGTTCCCCGTCTTACCATGAATTTGTTTTCCGCTGCTCAACTCACTGATTCTGGTTGTCGGGTCATTCTTGATGTTGATTCTTGTTCTGTTCAGGACACTCACACTCGGGCCCTGGTTGGGGCTGGCCCTCGGTGCCGTGACTCCCAGGGACTTTGGGAGCTTGACTGGCTTCATGTTCCTTCTTCCACCACTTCCTCGACCGCTCCATGCGTGCTTGCTGCTTCCACCACCGCCTCCTTTCAGCAGTGGCACCATCGTCTTGGTCATCTTTGTGGTTCTCGCTTGTCATCTTTACTTCGTCGAGGTCTTCTGGGGCCTGTCTCAGGAGATGTCTCGCTTCAGGGTTGTCAGGGTTGTAGGCTTGGTAAACAGAATCAGTTACCTTATCCTACTAGTGCGTCTGTATCTCAGCGACCGTTTGATTTGGTTCATTCTGATGTATGGGGTCCGGCTCCTTTTGCTTCCAAGGGGGGCCACCGCTACTATGTTCTTTTTATCGATGACTTCTCTCGTCACACTTGGATTTATTTTATGACTTCTCGCAGCGAGGTTCTCTCGATATATAAGCGCTTTGCTGCCATGGTCCATACTCAGTTTTCCACACCTATACGTGTCTTTCGGGCTGATTCTGCCGGTGAGTATATCTCCCAGCTGTTGCGTGGTTTCCTTGCTGAGCAGGGTACTCTTGCCCAGTTTTCCTGCCCTGGAGCCCATGCTCAAAATGGTGTGGCTGAGCGCAAGCATCGCCACCTGCTTGAGACGGCACGTGCGATGATGATCGCTGCCTCTCTTCCTCCTCACTTCTGGGCTGAGGCTGTGTCTATTTCCACCTATCTCATCAACCTTCAGCCCTCCACAGCCTTGCAGGGTGGTATTCCTCTTGAGCGTCTCACTGGTCACACTCCTGATTACTCGACCCTTCGTCTTTTTGGTTGCGTTTGCTATGTTCTTCTTGCTCCACGCGAACGCACCAAGCTGAGTGCTCAATCGGTTGAGTGTGTCTTCCTTGGCTACAGCCCTGAGCACAAAGGATATAAGTGTTGGGATCCTATTGGTCGTCGGATGCGCATATCTCGGGATGTCACTTTTGATGAGTCCCGTCCTTTCTACCCGCGTCCCTCCTCCTCTTCCTTCTCGGTGGATGATATCTCTTTTCTCATGTTCCCTGACTCACCTCCTCCTGTGCCTCCAGTTCCTGCTCCGCCGACTCTCTCACCACCTTCTCCTCCTCCACCCGCCAGACCCCCTTCTCCTCCCTCACCACCGTCCCCACCCTCCACATCTTCCCCTCCCATGTCACCTTCCTCGCCTACGGTCGTCCCTCCCTACCCTTTTCACTACTCCCGTCGTCCCCGTGAGGATGATGCTGCTTCTCCTGACATGCCCTCTACCTCTGATGCGATGCCCTCTCCGTCCGAGCCGACTCATCATCTTCGTGCTCGTCCTCGTCCTCCTCCTGATCGCTATTCCCCCACTCACTACGGTCTTTCTGCTGTCCTCGAGCCGACCACTTATCGGGATGCCCTTGCTCATCCCGAATGGCAGCTAGCGATGGCTGAGGAGATTGCTGCTCTTGAGCGTACTGGCACTTGGGATGTTGTCACTCCTCCTTCCTCTGTTCGTCCCATCACCTGCAAGTGGGTCTACAAGATCAAGACTCGCTCCGATGGTTCTCTTGAGCGCTACAAGGCTCGCCTTGTCGCTCGCGGCTTTCAGCAGGAGCATGGTCGTGACTATGACGAGACCTTTGCTCCCGTGGCTCACATGACCACTGTTCGTACTCTTCTTGCTGTTGCTTCTGTTCGCCACTGGTCTGTCTCTCAGCTTGATGTACAGAATGCTTTTCTTAATGGTGAGTTAAGTGAGGAGGTATACATGCAGCCACCTCCTGGCTACTCTGTTCCCGATGGCATGGTCTGTCGTCTCCGGCGCTCTCTCTATGGCCTTAAGCAAGCCCCTCGCGCCTGGTTTCAGCGTTTTGCCTCTGTGGTCATTGCTGCTGGTTTCGACCCTAGCGCCCATGACCCTGCGCTCTTTGTCCACACATCCTCTCGTGGTCGGACTCTGCTTCTTCTTTATGTTGATGACATGATCATCACAGGCGATGACCCTGAGTACATTGCCTTTGTCAAGGCCCGTCTTCGCGATCAGTTTCTCATGACTGATCTTGGTCCTCTCCGCTACTTTCTTGGGCTTGAGGTTTCCTCTACCTCCGATGGCTTCTATATCTCCCAGGAGAAGTATATTCAGGACCTTCTCACTCGTGCCGCTCTTGGTGATGAGCGCATTGTCGAGACTCCTATGGAGCTCAATGTCCGCCTACGGTCCACTGATGGTGACCTTCTTCCGGACCCGACTCGCTATCGTCACTTGGTTGGGAGTCTTGTTTACCTTGCTGTCACACGTCCTGATATCTCCTACCCAGTCCACATTCTGAGTCAGTTCATGGCTGCTCCCACTAGTGTCCACTATAGTCATCTTCTTCGTGTCCTTCGCTACCTTCGTGGCACTATCTCTCGTCGGCTTTTCTTTCCTCGCTCCAGCTCCTTACAGCTCCAGACCTACTCAGATGCTACCTGGGCTAGCGATCCAGAGGATCGCAAGTCTCTTTCTGCCTACTGTGTCTTTCTTGGTGGCTCTCTCATTGCTTGGAAGACCAAGAAGCAGGTTGCAGTCTCTCGTTCGAGTGTTGAGGCTGAGTTGCGAGCGATGGCTCTATTGACGGCTGAGGTGACTTGGTTACGCTGGTTACTTGCGGACTTTGGTGTTTCTGCTGATGCTCCGACTCCGCTCTTATCGGACAGTACTGGTGCCATCAGCATTGCGCGTGATCCGGTGAAGCACGAGCTCACCAAACACATCGGTGTTGATGCTTTCTATGTGCGTCATGCTGTGCAGCATCAGGTTATGGCTCTTCATTATGTGCCTTCAGAGCTTCAGCTTGCTGACTTCTTCACGAAGGCCCAGACTAGAGCACAACATGCTTTCTTTCTCTCCAAACTCAGTGTTGTTGATCCACCATGAGTTTGAGGGGGTGTTAGAGTTGTATAGTTTCCTTTTCTGTTATTCCCCAGTGTATGAGGGGCTTACCTGCACATTGACACATGTACATGTACTGGCCTATGGCCCTCTGTGAATACTAGTTGCTCATTCACAACATCACGCACGTGCAAAGCACGTGCCTTCTACTAGTAAGTATAATCTACTTTCATATTGTATATGAATATGATAGGAAACAATACATTTGTAGAGTATTTGTATGGTAAGTTTGCAAGTGAAGACATATTTTCATCTTGTTTGTGGCAATACTTAACCTTTTACCTTATGCTCCAAAAAAATTGTACAAGAAGCATGATGATAAGATAATATAGCGGGTTTAAGGGGAGATTATGCTATGCTTTTGTATGTAACGTGTGACAACACCTGTTCGATCAGAAATGTACTATCATGACTTTTCAAGTATTTTTCTACTACCAATAGATCGATCAAAAAGCATGTTGGATCATTACTACTGGAATGTATCTGATCATACAAGGGTTGAAGAGAAACCGCCTCTTGTAAGATAATTTCTAGATGATGATTACTAGACCCCATCACTCCAATCAATGGTCTAGATTGATTGATTGCTCTTACCTTGTAGGCAGTAAGTTGGAGCTTCATAAAACTGCTCGTAAGATAATATTATAACCTGTGGGATTAATGTGCATGGCACCACGTTGCTGCTTCATATCTTATATGTAGTTGTTGCATCTTTATTTAATTTTATGGAACCTATCTATTTCTGAATTTTTGCTGTAACATGTATTTACAGTTTATATTAAAATACTCAAAGGGCACCTTCCTTGATAAGGAAAAAATGTATGCACAAGATCTACGTTTTGTGGCCAAGAAATACCGATGCTTAACATTCAAATATCCAATCAAAACAAAATGTGATAAAATTTACAGATGTTGATGATAAAGGAATATAACTGCATTCTGGAGAACCAAGACTAGCTCAGTTGGCTAGTAGCGTCACGCCCAGCCCGCCTGCATTTGAGTCTTGCCTTCGCTAATTCTCTTATTCAGGTGACGCACAAAATATGCATTTGAAATGCTCAAATGCATGTCTAGGTTCTTAACGGAAGTTATTGATTTCTTTGGACATCCCAGGATTTGATGAACGATTGGGATGACAATATGTATTGCATTGGTGTGCCTCTGTAATGTGACTGATCATCTTGACTTTCACAATACCTGAAGACGACTGGTCTGGAATCTGGATCTAAAGACATTTTGAAGTGTTCATTAAAGGGGTGGTCCTGGTGAACTGCCATCATGATTAACCCATATGACCTAGTCACCATACCTTTGGGCTTTGGTCAATTATTATTTTTGGTTCTGTTGTGCATGCACAAATTTGTTATTGTGCCTTCTGCAAGCTTCTTGCTTTATTCTTTTACTATTTGCCAATTTCAGGACAGGGGCATGACATGTTCTGGTCTACTGAGTTAACTAAGGAAATCTCATGAACTGAACATAACTATAAACTCTCTAATCAGGAGGTACTGTATTCGTTGGACATTATTTTCAATTTTTAAAGTAAACTTGAAGATAAGAACGGTGGCGCCAATAGCTGTACCAGACTCATTTGGTTGTTGTTGAATTCGTATAAAAGACGGAGTCATGGAAACCAAATCTATAACACAGAATAATTTTCCTGAAATTGGAACTATAACACATGTATGAAAGTAAAATTCGCCAAAGTTCTTATCAGAATACTTCAACAAAAATTGAGCTTCCAACCGGGGCCTAAGTTCTTAACGAAAGTAAAATTCGCCCAAAAAAAAGTTCTTATCGAAAGTTATTGGTGTCATTGGACATCCCAGGATTCGATGAATGATTGAGATGACAATATGTATTGCGTTGTGTGACAACTGTGCTGGTCGCCTTGACTTCGACAATATACCTGAACACAACTGGTCTGGAATGTGGATCTAAGAACATTTTAAAGTGTTCATGAAAGGGGTGGTCCTGGTGAACTGCCATCATGATTAGCCTATATGACGTAGTAGTCACCACGCCCATTTTGGTTCAGTTGTACATGCACAAATTTGCTATTGTGCCTTCTGCAAAGCCCTTGCTTTATTCTTGTTCGTCTTTTCCAATTTGGGGACACGGCCATGACATGTTTTGGGTCTATCAAAATATGGTATTGTGCTATTTGCCAGTTCCAGGACACGGGTGACATGTTTTGTGTCTATCAAGTGAACTAAGGAAATATCATGAACTGAACAACTGAACGCAAACGCAACTGTACAACTAGCAAACAGTGACTAGCTACAAAAGCTAGCTTGCGGATAAGAACGCTGGTGCCAATACTAACCCTTTTGGTTATTGTTGGATTTGTACAAAAGATGAGTCACGGAAACCAAGTCTACAAAAAAGCAAAGTACTTTCTCCGCCCCACCAAAAGTGTCTCAACTTTATCAAATTTTAGATGTCCAAAATTTGATAAAGTTGAGACACTTTTGTTGGGATGGAGGGAGTAGGGTTTTTGAAATTTGAACTGTAAGACACATGTAGTGGTGCCTCGAGAACTTAGAAGTGTACAGGACACCATTCTTTTTAAAATCTTCAGAGGATCGTGGAATATATCATTCTATTCCTATTTTATCATTCTTCGGTCAGATGACGGCACAATGAAGATGAGCATGCAAGAACGGAAATGGTAGAATACTTGGGTTTTAAAAAATGTTAGTCTGACATTTCCAAGTAGAACAAATTCTTTACAATGTAAAGTGTAAATGGCTTTAAATGGCTTTACATCAAACATATTCATCACTAGATATTCAGTGTGATCATGGACCACTTAATTATCCAGGACAGTACAAGCAACATGGATTTTTTGTTAAAGGGAATTTTATACGCTTTGAACAAGTTCATAACCTATACCCTTGTACAAGGTAGATATCGAGCTACTTTATGAACCACAACAACCATATTTGCTTGACCCTTCGCAATATGCAAGGACTGGCCTACCAATTATTCCTTGTGCTCAGGAGCCACAATAAAATGCTCGACTCCAGGACAGGTCTAAGCCACCATTGTCCTTAAGTGCGAGAGGAAGATCCAGAGTTTAGTTGCAACAACCTCAGAAGCTAGTCCAAACTAGTGGGGAGGTTGTGTGCACAAACAAGAAGAAAGACCTATCGAAGAATAGTAATGGCCCGTGGTAAGGTTCAGATGAGAAGGATAGAAAACCCAGTGCACAGGCAGGTCACCTTCTGTAAGCGGCGGATGGGCCTCCTCAAGAAGGCCAATGAGCTATCTGTTTTATGCGATGCTGATATTGGTGTCATGGTCTTCTCTCCTCACGGCAAGATTTATGAGTTGGCCACCAACGGGTCTCTCTCTCTCTCTCTCTCTCTCTCTCTCTCTCTCTCTCTCTCAACTGATTCAAAGCTAACTCCAAATAATATCTTTAAGTTTTCACATGTTTTGTGGCTGACATGTATTAGGAACATGCAAGGCTTAATTGAGAGGTACAAGGGTAGCAACACAGAAGCACAAAGTGAAAGTAGCAAGCAGCAAAACCCTCAGGTCAGCAGCAGAGATCACATGATTTATCTCGTAATATCAAATAGCATCGCAAAGCTATGCATTGGAAAATGCAGTATTTGCATGAAATTTATCAAGGCCATTTACTGAGGGAACTTTGATTCAGAACACTATTTGTAGGTTTGTTCATCACTGACTCACAGAACTTCATAATACTGCGGGCATGAATTGTAGTTACATTATATTCGACAGAACTTTAATATGTAAAGTTCCTTCTAGACTTCTAGTAATATTGAGTTTTAGCATTATTTTTTAATTGCAGATAATCCAACAAGAGGTACTACTCTTGAGGCAAGAAATTGACTTATTTCAGAAAGGCTTAAGGTAATCAGCTGCATTACATGCATACCGGGAAGTAACTTAATGTCTTCTATCCGACCTAAAACTCTTTTAACTTATACCAGCATACCGACTTATTACCCTAAAGGGGATTTACACTGCGTGATACACTAATATATTGCCTTATTGGCTTTCACTGTTAGTTTATGAAGCGGTTTTTATTAACAAAAATAAAATAAACATAGGATGATGGTCCATATTAAACTGGCAAGAATCCGTTAAAAAGGTTCCAAAAGATTCTGAAGGTGCTTCATAATTTCGTACAAGTAATATCAAGCACGAGGTGGATTGATAAAGGTAAGCACATCCATGCAGGTACATGTATGGAGCAAAAGATATGGACCACATGAATCTTCATGAGCTCCAAGCCCTGGAGAGTAATCTTGAAATTTGGGTACACAACATTCGCTCTACAAAGGTAAGCTTTATGTCCTTTTCTGCCCAAACCCAAAAAATTCAGAAATGGTTACTTTTGATATACTGTCCTTTTTCTGCTGAGCAGATGGAGATCATATCTAGGGAGATTGAGATGCTCAAGAACAAGGTTGGCTACAGAAAAAATTATTCCTCTAATGAGTTTTTTAAGCTTACATGAAGAAAGGTGAACACAGCAATTCCCTTCATCAGTAGTTTTTCGTGTCTCTGTTTGTGTTCTGCAGGAAGGCATACTGAAGGCTACCAACGATTTACTTCAAGAAAGGGTATTTTAATCTTCTAATTTCTTATGCTTTTACAGAAGTTGGATATTTGAGGGGATAAGGTTGCATTTTGATTTTAGGATTGGGTTCAAGATTAGTGTTGTGATTTATGGTTTGAGCAGAGTGGGAATCTAGTTAGTGGTCACTCTTGTAGGCAACCCAGCAACAGTTAGTGTTTGTCTCATCTTCCCAGCTCAGTTTTTAACCTGAAATAGTAATTCCTCCAGTTTAAATTACTATGGATTGGAGGGAGTAACATGTTTATTTGAGGTCAATATATTTCGTAATGTATTGATCTTGCGTGTCCAGGTAATTGAGCAGAGTGGGATTCTGGACACGGGCAGCAACATGATGATATCACACTTCCCCTTCCAGCGAACCATGGACAGTGGCCACTACTTCTAGCCGAAACAACCGACCTCTCAAGTTATGACGTCGGTTATGATTCGAGCTCAACAAGGCCACCATGCATGGAACTCATAACGTCGCATCTGCCAACTTTGTGTTGTACAAAGGAAACAAAACAGCATCTGTATGACTGTATCCTTACATGCTTTTGCACATCTAAATTAACCATCTTCCACAATGGAAAGTATGTAAATTCCAGATATCTGCTTCATATGGTATAGCACTCTGAATGTTGTGTTGATTGGATCGAAATCATAGAATTTCTGTTTCGACTTCAACTAATGTCGCTACGCTGAAAGGTCCACGTTAACATCTGAAAGCGTTTACTGATACAATCTGCATCTACCCAAGTGTTCAAAAAGGCAAGCAATGCGGAGCCACGGAGGTACATGTTTATCAGATTGTATATTCATCCTCAGAGCATCTTCACTTGGCTTCCCAGCACCCCCGGGATTTATCGCCAGGTGGACGAAAATTTCCAAGCCGCGTCCTGAAGAGCCCAATTTTCGTCGGATTGGACTGTTTTTTATCCGGCGATCGATAGCCGAACCCAACACCCCGGGAAGCGGCTGGGTGCGCCGGATGAAGTGAAAAAGTGTGTGAGCCAGGCGTCACACCCACAAGATCCCCCATCCCTCATGCTGCCCAAACCACCTTGTCACCTCCACCTCGCTGCCGGCACCACCCCACCTTCTACATCCGCGCATACGACGGTAGTAAGGCCGTACCTACGCCCTAGGTACTGCCGAGCTCTGTAGCGCCACACCCTTGAGGTGTTCGGCATTTTGATTGCTCGGCCATGGACTCCGACGACGAGGACGAGCAAATGTTTGTTTCGCTGTTGGAGGAGGAGAACGCCGCTGTTGCCGAAGATGAAGAGCATATGATGATCCTGGCGTCTCTAGCCGCCCTATACGCCGAGCGGAACTCAAAGCTGCGGCATGGCCGCTCTGCGCCAGGTCGCCAGAAGGCGAAAGCGAGGCAGCCTGGAGGGGTACATCCTGCTGTACGCCGATTACTTCACCGACAAACCGTTGCACCCTGAGTTCCGGCGCTGGTTAAGGATGAGCCGGATTCTCTTTCTGAAGATTGTGTCTGTCGCCCAGGACTTGGACGCCTGCTTTCAATGCAAATCGGACTGCACCGGCATGATTGGGTTTTCCTTGCTACAAAAGTGCACGGTCGCAATGAGATTGCTTGCATATGGAGTTTCGGGTGACAATGTCGATGACTATCTGCGCATGGCCGAGAGCACCGCCATTGATTGCTTATACAAGTTTTGAAGGGCAGTCATAGCAGTGTTTGGGGAAGTATACTTGAGATCACCCACTGCTCAACATACTGAGCAGATGTTTGCAACCAATGCAGCAAGAGGATTTCCTGGGATGCTTGAAAGCATCGACTGCATGCATTGGAAGTGGAAGAACTGTCGAATGGCTTGTCATGGCATGTACAAGAGCCACAAAGGAGGATGTAGTGTGGTACAGTGGCTACATATGATGCCTGGATTTGGCGCTCCTTCTTTGCAATGGCAGGCTCAAACAACGACATCAATGTGTTGCAGCGCTCGCCTGTCTTTGCCAAGCTTGTTGAGGGTCATACTCCCCGGTGAACTATGAGGCCAATAGGCGCCATTATAACAAGGATACTACCTTGCAGATGACATCTATACTACATGGTCAACATTTGTGAAGATGATCTCAAGCCCGAAGGTGCCAAAAGAAGCGTGGTTTGCCCAGGAACAAGAAGCTGCTAGGAATGACGTCGAGCGAGCATTTGGTATCCTCTAGCAGAGACATGCAGTTATCCGGTTACCAACTATGACTTGGTCATAGGATTAGATGTGGGAGGTGATAAACTATTGTGTGATATTGCACAACATGATCATAGAGAATGAGTGGAAACATCCAGTTCCCGAGGTCGAGTTGCTACATCCATATCACCGACATGGGTCCTCTTGCAGAGCTTAATTGTTAGGTGCCAGCATCATGGGCTTCCTCCTAGCTATGCGGCAGGAAATCCGAGACTCACATGTGCACCAAGAGCTGCACGATGATCTGATCGACCACTTATTAGCTTGCAAGGGTGCAGCAAGAGATGGTGCACCATGATTTGTTGTGTTGTCGTCATCTTGTGTTGTTGAACTATTTGTTTTGTTGAAATAATGCCAAATCTCAGCGAAAAATGTCATAAATTTTTATATTTTGTGTTGTATTTTGAAATTGTGCCAAAAATTGGCTATGGGTTTGCGCTGGAAAACTGGTCCTTCCTACACCAAAAATTACATCCATCCAGAAAAAAAAGAGGTCCGGACTAAAGTTCATAATACTTCAAAAAACCCTGATGTTTTAGAGATACTTTGGTTTTCAAAACCACCGTATTTATTGAACCCAAACGCTTTGAAGTGTTCAATGCTTCATTATTTTTTAGAAACTGAAGTATTGCCGGAATACTTCAACAAAAATTGAGCTTCCAACCGGGACCTAAGTTCTTAACGAAAGTAAAAAAAAAAAAAAAAAAGTTCTTATCGAAAGTTATTGGTGTCATTGGACATCCCAGGATTCGATGAATGATTGAGATGACAATATGTATTGCGTTGTGTGACAACTGTGCTGGTTTTTTAAACATAAGACTATGAGCCAAACCCCAACGGAACCGCATATGAGTCAGATACAACACACCCAAGATCTCATCAACTCTGTACGGCAACCCTGCCTAGGTCAAGACACATGCCCACACGGAGGTCTCGCAAAGATACAACAAATAAAAAGCCCTGGAGCGGGTCGAATAAAGGAGCAGCATAAGCAGTCTCTGATGGCGTCATCTACCCTCCAGCTCTACTCCTCACGTGCAGCAGTCGTACCGCCTCGAGCGTCGTCCAGCAGCGCCCTGTCCGTCCGTCCGACCAGTACCCTCCAAGACTGCATGTTAAGCATCATATGGTAGAAGGCGTCAGTCGGGTTGTTAATCAGCTTTCCTTCAATAGTTAGTTTATTCCTAATATTCCAAAGAGACCAAGACATGGCCGCAAAGGTGAACCAAACTAAACTATGAAGAGGGCCTGAGATGCCTTGAGCTAGCGCAATGAAATCCCCTATCCCGCCCGGGTTCCATTCGCAATGCAGCAGTTCCCTAACTCCCGCCCACATGAATCCCGCCATGTGGCAAGTGAAGAAGATGTGGTTGCAGTCTTCCACCTCTCCGCACAAGGAGCATCGGCCATTAGATGGGCCACGCCGCTTGGCCACCTGCTCAGACGATGGCAGCTTGCCCCTGATAAGCTGCCAGAGAAACACCTTGATTTTTGGAGGCACCCGTGCCCGCCAAACATCTCTAAAGTGTGACACGGACGCCCCCTGCGTCAGGCCGTAGTAAACTGATTTAGCCGAGAACACCCCTGAGGGTTCCAAGGACCAGGAAACTACATCGTGTTGGTCATCAATGGGTAAGTCTTGTATCTCGCGACAGAGGTTGTCCCTACTCGACCGTCTCCGCCAGGCTGAATTTCCTTCTAAAGCGGATGCGCCACGCTCCCGGCGTGCTGCCCATGACCCTTGCCGCATCCACCGTAATGAAAGGTTGATCACGGCAGCTATAAAGCCAAGGGAATCTAGCCCTGAGGGGGCCGGATCCAGACCACCAATCGAGCCAAAAATAGGTCATTTTCCCATTCCGGACCTTGTGCTTCGCTCCTAGTTTGAAATACCATTTGATCTTGTGAATGGCGTTCCAGAACTGGGAGCCCCTAACTGGCACCTCCTTATCGAACAAGTCCCTATCCCCTAGGTACTTCGCGCGTATCAAATCAGCCCACAGCCCTTCTGCGTTCTGATAGAGCTTCCATATCCATTTTAGCATTAGCGCGATGTTCATAAGCTTCGTGTTGAGGATACCCAAACCCCCCACCTCTTTCGGCTTACAGACCGTAGCCCAATCAACCATATGGTATTTACGCTTGTTTCCCACTCCTTCCCAAAAGAAGCGGGATCTCGGTCTGTCCATGGCCAGGTGGGTCGCGTCATGGAGCAAGTAAATGCCCATAGCGAACATAGGTAAGCTGGACAAACAAGAGTTAGTCAGCTTAAGGAATCCGGCTGAGGCCAAAAAAAGGCCTTGCCAGGGGTCAACCCTATGTCCGACCTTCTCGAGGAGGAAGCACCAGTCCGCTACCCTCAGCGGGCGATCGCTCACTGGCACTCCCAAGTATTTCATTGGCAACGAGCCCAGCTTGCAATTAAGCATGTCAGGTACTCTATGCTTCTCCTCAACAGTGACCCCTATCACAAAGACCTCACTCTTGTCGAAGTTGATTTTTAACCCCGACATGTTCTCGAAGCTTAGTAAGAGAAACTTGAGGTTAGCGATCCCCAGATCGGACGGCTGGATCAACACCATCGTGTCGTCCGCGTACTGCAAATGAGTCACCCCCCGGGGATCAAGTGCGGCACCACCCCTTCGATGTGGCCGGCCTCATTGGCCCTAGACAGCATAGCTGCCAGTCCATCAACCATAAAATCAAAGAGGATGGGGGAGAGTGGATCACCCTGACGCACACCCCGAACATTATGGAAGAAGGCCCCCACCTCCCCGTTAACGTTGACAGCTGTTTGGCCTCCCATGAGCAGCTGCATCAGGCGGTGGACCAACATCCCTGGAACCCCTTGCGGAGTAGAACCTCTCTAAGGAATTCCCAGTTTACGCGGTCATAAGCCTTCTCGAAATCAAGCTTGAGCAAGAGGCCCCCAAGCTTCTTGGCCCACAGCTCGTGAGCAAATCTCATGGAGAGCCAACACGCCCTTGTGTAGGCATCTGCCACGGATAAACGCCGTCTGGCTCCGATCAATAATCCTGTGAGCCAAAGGGGCAAGACGAATTGCATAGGCCTTTGCCACAAACTTGAAAATGACGTTTATAAGGGCAATGGGCCAGAACTGTCTGATCGAGTCCGCACCCAGGACTTTCGGAATCAGCGAGATGACACCAAAATTCAGCCTTGCGATATCCACCCTCCCTAGGACGAAATCGTTAAGGAGCTGCAAGATCGGTGTCCGTAGGGTTCCCCAGAACCGTTTAAAGAAAGACACCCGGCAAGCCATTGGTCCTGGGGCCGTGTCTGTCTTCATACTCAAGAGGACCTCATCCAGTTCCTCTTGCGTAAAGGTAAGCTCCAACGCAAGGTTCTCCGGCGAGACCCGCTTCTCCTCATCCCAGAGGTTTGGAGCGAGGGAAAGGACTCTCTCTTCCCCAGACGACCCCATGAGGCCGATGTAAAAATCATACACGTGCCTCATGAGGTCGGCTTGGTCCTCCATTTCCCCCTGATCAGTGATCAAACGCGGTATGGCGCATTTGCGTTGCCTCCCATTGGCGATCGCATGGACATACGTCGTGCAGGAATCCCCCTAGAGGGTCCATTGCACCCGACTGCGCTGTCGCCAGTACTCCTCGTCTAGCCTGTCCAACGTAATGAGCTGGTCCTCCAGGAAGTACCGCAACACCCAGTCATCCTCATCAAGCCCCGACGAGTCCGCTCGTCGATCAAGATCCGTAACCTGAGCGAGTAGGATCTCCTTGAAGAGGCGCTTCTCTTTGCCCAGGTTGGCTCCCCAGCCCTTCAGGAATTGGCGGGAATTGCGAGCCACCCGTTGCCAGATGTCGATCGAACAACGATCCAGCCCACGCGACTCCAGGTAGCCCCCAAGCTTACCTGTCATCAACTCCTGGAACCCTCGGACTCCAAACCACCACGTCTGGAAGAAGAAACGTGGTTGTCGACGCGGAGCCTACTCACCACTGTCCAAAGGAGGGGGTGTGGTCAGAGCCAATCCGGGTGACAGCCGTTAAGGAGCACAAAGGGAAGGCGGCCACCCAAGCCGGCGAGACCAATACCCTATCCAGGGCACATCTAATGGGGTTCACTTGCCTATTGGTCCAGGTAAACCTAGCGCCAACACGGCAGAGTTCCCGTAGAGCCATAGTGGCAATGGCCTCATTAAACTGCACACCCTAGGCCAGCAAATGTTGTCGTTGCTCTTGTCGCCGCCATGCGGATGAGGTTAAAGTCCCCTCCAACCACAACTGGGAAAGGTGCCGCTAGAACTTCCCGTTCCAGCTCGACAAGGAACTCATCCGTCCTACGGTGATCCGCAGGACCATAAGACGAGGAAAAGCACCATTTCAGCCTGGTCTTCCGCTGAAACACCGTGGCGCTAAGGAAGAATGTCCCCTTCTTCCACGAGCCTACCTCGAAGCATTCATCCCGAAAGCCAAGAAGAAGGCCCCCTGAGTGTCCGTCTGCCGGAAGCCAGTTCCAAGCAAATTGTCCCCCACACTCCAGGCTACGATGCTCCGCCGTCGAGAAATCTTGTCTAATAGTCTCCTGGAGGCCGAGGATGTCTAGACGGTGTTGCTTCATGTAATCCTTCAACTGTGTGCGCCGGCCCCCACTGCCGAACCCACGCAGATTGTAAATGAGGGCTTTCATTTGGCTGGACTTCTTGCCCCTTCCCTTCCGCACGATCAAAGTGGACCTACGAGGAGCCCTAGCGCGTGTCCGCCGACCACCCCCGGCATCCGCAGTCGGCGGGAGATCCCCTCCCAGCACCGTAGCCATCCCCTGGCCACTCTGCTCATCCTCCATGATGCCTGATGGCGTGTAACTCACACGTTCGTTGGGAACCCCAAGAGGAAGGTATGATGCGCACAGTAGCAAGTTTTCCCTCAGAAAGAAACCAAGGTTTAATCGAACCAGTAGGAGCCAAGAAGCACGTTGAAGGTTGATGGTCGCGAAATGTGATGCGCGCAACACCAGGGATTCCGGCGCCAACGCGGAACCTGCACAACACAACCCAAGTACTTTGTCCCAACGAAAAGTGAGGTTGTCAATCTCACCGGCTTGCTGTAACAAAGGATTAAGCGTATCGAGTGGAAGATGATTGTTTGCAAAGAAAACAGTAAACACAATTGCAGTAGATTGTATGCTATGTAAAGAATAGGACCGGGGTCCACAGTTCACTAGAGGTGTCTCTCCCATAAGATAAAAGCATGTTGGGTGAACAAATTACAGTCGGGCAATTGACAAATAGAGAAAGGCATAACAATGCATATATATGATATGATAAATATAGTGAGATTTAATCCGGGCATTACGACAAAGTACATAGACCGCCATCCAACCGCATCTATGCCTAAAAAGTCCACCTTCGGGTTATCATCCGAACCCCATTCGGTATTAAGTTGCTAAGCAACAGACAATTGCATTAAGTATGGTGCGTAATGTAATCAACAACTACATCCTTAGACATAGCATCAATGTTTTATCCCTAGTGGCAACAGCACATCACAACCTTAGAACCTGTCACGATCCCAGGTGTTAATGAAGGCATGAACCCACTATCGAGCATAAATACCCCCTCTTGGAGTTAAGAGCAAAAACTTGGCCAGAGCCTCTACTAATAACGGAGAGCATGCAAGATCATAAACAACACATAAACAATAGATTGATAATCACCATAATCATAGTACTCTCTATCCATCGGATCCCGACAAACACAACATATAGTATTACGGATAGATGATCTTGATCATGTTAGGCAGCTCACAAGATCCAACAATGAAGCACAACAAGGAGAAGACGACCATCTAGCTACTGCTATGGACCCATGGTCCAGGGGTGAACTACTCACTCATCACTCCGGAGGCGACCATGGCGGTGTAGAGTCCTCCGGAGATGAATCCCCTCTCCGGCAGGGTGCCGAGGCGATCTCCTGAATCCCCGAGATGGGATTCGCGGCGGCGGCGTCTCGGAAGGTTTTCCGTATCGTGGCTCTCGGTACTGGGGTTTCGCGACGGAGGCTTTAAGTAGGCGGAGGGTCAACGCGGGGGGCCACGAGGGGCCCCGGGGGTAGGTCGGCGCGGCCGGGGCTTGGGCCGCGCCGCCCTAGCCCTGGCTGCCTCGTGGCCCCACTTCGTTATCTCTTCGGTCTTCTGAAGCTTCGTGCAAAAATAGGACCCTGGGCGTTTCGTCCAATTCCGAGAATATTTCTTTACTAGGATTTATGAAACCAAAAACAGGAGAAAACAGCAACTGGCTCTTCGGCATCTTGTTAATAGGTTAGTTCCAGAAAATGCATAAATATGACATATAATGTGCATAAAACATGTAGGTATCATCAATAAAGTAGCATGGAACATAAGAAATTATCGATACGTTGGAGACGTATCAGCATCCCCAAGCTTAGTTCTGCTCGTCCCGAGCAGGTAAAACGATAACAAAGATAATTTCTGAAGTGACATGCCATCATAATCTTGATCATACTATTTGTAAACATATGTAATGAATGCAGCGATCAAAACAAAGGAAATGACATGAGTAAACTAGTGAATCATAAAGCAAAGACTTTTCATGAATAGTACTTCAAGACAAGCATCAATAAGTCTTGCATAAGAGTTAACTCATAAAGCAATAAATCAAAGTAAAGGTGTTGAAGCAACACAAAGGAAGATTAAGTTTCAGCGGTTGCTTTCAACTTATAACATGTATATCTCATGGATATTGTCAACATAAAGTAATATAACAAGTGCAATATGCAAGTATGTAGGAATCAATGCACAGTTCACACAAGTGTTTGCTTCTTAAGGTGGAAGGAGATAGGTAAACTGACTCAACAATAAAAGTAAAAGAATGGTCCTTCAAAAGGAAAGCATCGATTGCTGTATTTGTGCTAGAGCTTTTATTTTGAAAACATGAAACAATTTTGTCAACGGTAGTAATAAAGCATATGAGTTATGTAAATTATATCTTACAAGTTGCAAGCCTCATGCATAGTATACTAGTAGTGCCCGCACCTCGTCCTACTTAGCTTGGACTACCGGATCTTTGCATGCCATGTTTCAACCAAGTGTCACAAAGGGGTACCTCCATGCCGCCTGTACAAAGGTCTAAGGAGAAAGCTCGCATTTTGGATTTCTCGCTTTTGATTATTCTCAACTTAGACATCCATACCGGGACAACATGGACAACAGATAATGGACTCCTCTTAAATGCATAAGCATGTAGCAACGATTATTATTCTCATATGAGATTGAGGATGTATGTCCAAACTGAAACTTCAACCATGATTCATGGCTTTAGTTAGCGGCCCAATGTTCTTCTCTAACAATTTTGCATGCTCCAACCACTAAAATGATAGATCCTTCAGACAAGACGGACATGCATAGCAACTCACATGATATTCAACAATAGTTGATGGCGTTCCCCAGAAACATGGTTATCGCACAACAAGCAACTTAATAAAAGATAAAGTGCATAAGTACATATTCAATACTACGATAGTTTTTAAGGCTATTTTGTCCCATGAGCTATATATTGCAAAGGTGAATGATGGAATTTTAAAGGTAGCACTCAAGCAATTTACTTTGGAATGGCGGAGAAATACCATGTAGTAGGTAGGTATGGTGGACACAAATGGCATAGTAGTTGGCTCAAGGATTTTGGATGCATGAGAAGTATTCCCTCTCGATACAAGGTTTAGGCTAGCAAGGTTATTTGAAGCAAACTCAAGGATGAACAAGTGCAGCAAAACTCACATAAAAGACATATTGTAAACATTATAAGACTCTACACCGTCTTCCTTGTTGTTCAAAACTCAATACTAGATATTATCTAGACCTTAGAGAGACCAAATATGCAAATCAAAATTTAGCAAGCTCTATGTATTTCTTCATTAATGGGTGCAAAGCATATGATGCAAGAGCTTAAACATGAGCACAACAATTGCCAAGTATCACATTATCCAAGATATTTTAGAATTACTACATGTAGCATTTTCCAATTCCAACCATATAACAATTTAACGAAGAAGAAACTTCGCCTTGAACATTATGAGTAAAGTCTAAGGACACATGTGTCCATATGCAACAGCGGAGCGTGTCTCTCTCCCACAAAGTGAATGCTAGGATCCATTTTATTCAAACAAAAACAAAAACAAAAACAAACCGACGCTCCAAGTAAAGAACACAAGATGTGTGAATAAAAATATAGTTTCAGGGGAGGAACCCGATGATGTTGTCGATGAAGAAGGGGATGCCTTGGGCATCCCCAAGCTTAGACGCTTGAGTCTTCTTAGAATATGCAGGGGTGAACCACGGGGGCATCCCCAAGCTTAGAGCTTTCACTCCTCTTGATCATAGTATATCATACTCCTCTCTTGACCCTTGAAAACTTCCTTCACACCAAACTTCAAGCAAACTCATTAGAGGGTTAGTGCACAATTAATAATTCACACATTCAGAGGTGACACAATCATTATTTTCACTTCTGGACATTGCATAATGCTACTGGACATTAATGGATCAAAGAAATAAATCCAACATAGCAAAAGAGGCAATGCGAAATAAAAGGCAGAATCTGTCAAAAACAGAACAGTCCGTAAAGACGAATTTAAAGCTGGCACCAGACTTGCTCAAATGGAAAAACTCAAAACTAATGAAAGTTGCGTACATATCTGGGGATCACGCTCGTAAATTGGGAGATTTTTTTGAATTTTCTACAGAGGCCTGTGTCCAGATTCGTGACAGACAGCAATGCTGTTTCTGCGCAGCGATCCCAAATATAACATCAACTTTGACATAGAAACTTTACTTGGCACAAAAACATGATAAGGAGAGGTTGCTACAGTAGTAAACAACTTCCAAGACTCAACAAAACAAAAAATTGCTGTAGGTAAAAACATGGGTTGTCTCCCATAAGCGCTTTTCTTTAACGCCTTTCAGCTAGGCGCAGAAAGTGCAAATCAAGTAACATCGAGAGTAGAAGCATCAACATCATAGCTTGTTCTAATAATAGAATCAAAAGGCAACTTCATTCTCTTTCTAGGGAAGTGTTCCATACCTTTCTTGAGAGGAAATTGATATTTAATATTACCTTCCCTCATATCAATAACAGCACCAACGGTTCGAAGAAAAGGTCTTCCCAATACAATAGGACAAGATGCATTGCATTCGATATCCAAAACAACAAAATCAACGGGGACAAGGTTATTGTTAACCGTAATATGCACATTATCAATCCTCCCCAAAGGTTTCTTTTTAACATTATCGGCAAGATTAACATCCAAATAACAATTCTTCAATGGTGGCAAGTCAAGCATATCATAAATCTTTTTAGGCATAACAGAAATACTTGCACCAAGATCACATAAAGAATTACATTCAAAGTCATTGAATTTCATTTTAATGATGGGCTCCCAACCATCTTCTAACTTTCTAGGAATAGAAGTTTCAAGTTTTAGTTTCTCTTCTCTAGCTTTTATGAGAGCATTTGTAATATGTTTTGTAAAGGCTAAATTTATAGCACTAGCATTAGGACTTTTAGCAAGTTTTTGTAAGAACTTTATAACTTCAGAGATGTGGCAATCATCAAAATCTAAATCATTATGAGCTACAGCAATGGGATCATTGCTCCCAAGGTTGGAAAAAATTTCAGCAGTTTTATCACAAGCAGTTTCAGCAGTTTTAGCAATTTCAGGCAGTTTTGTACGCTTTGCACTAGGAGTAGAAACATTGCCAACACCAATTATTTTACCATTGATAGTAGGAGGTGCAGCAACATGTGAAGAATTAGCATTACTAGTGGTGGTGATAGTCCAAACTTTAGCTACATTATTCTCTTTAGCTAGTTTTTCATTTTCTTCTCTATCCCACCTAGCACGCAGTTCAGCCATTAATCTTATATTCTCATTAATTCTAACTTGGATGGCATTTGCTGTAGTAGTAATCTTACTATCAATATCATCAGGTTTAGCAGCCATTTTATTAATTAAAGAAGATTGTGATGCAGACATGTATGAGATTCGGGTTTCAGCATTTGAAATTTTAGTTTGCAGACCAGAAATCTCCCTATTCAAGTTTTCAAGTTGATTTCCTATATTTTTCAACAAGGTAGATTGTTCATTCATAGTTTTAGTAAACAATTGATTTTGCTCATATTGTGATTGCATAAAGTTTTTAGTGGATCTTTCAATTTCTAGCATTCTTTCCTCATATCTACCATAAGTATTACCATAATCATTACCACTAGCAGGATATGGCCTATAGTTATTACCAGAGTTGTTCCTATAAGCATTGTTGTTGAAATTATTGTTTTTAATGAAATTCACATCAACATTTTCTTTTTGAGCAACCAATGAAGCTAAAGGAACATTATTTGGATCAACATTAGATCTACCATTCACAAGCATAGACATAATCACATCAATCTTATCACTCAAGGAAGAGGTTTCTTCAACAGAATTTACCTTCTTACCTTGTGGAGCTCTTTCCGTGTGCCATTCAGAGTAATTTATCATCATATCATCAAGAAGTTTTGTAGCCGCCCCCAATGTGATGGACATAAAGGTACCTCCAGCAGCTGAATCCAATAAATTCCGCGAAGAAAAATTTAGTCCTGCATAGAAGGTTTGGATGATCATCCAAGTAGTCAGTCCATGGGTTGGGCAATTCTTTACCAAAGTTTTCATTCTCTCCCATGCTTGAGCAACATGTTCAGTATCTAATTATTTAAAATTCATTATGCTACTTCTCAAAGATATAATTTTAGCGGGAGGATAATATCTACCAATAAAAGCATCCTTGCATTTAGTCCATGAATCAATACTATTTTTAGGCAAAGATAGCAACCAATCTTTAGCTCTTCCTCTTAATGAGAAAGGAAACACTTTCAATTTAATAATATCACCATCTACATCTTTATACTTTTGCATTTCACAAAGTTCAACAAAATTATTGAGATGGGCAGCAGCATCATCAGAACTAACACCAGAAAATTGATCTCTCATAACAAGGTTCAGTAAAGCAGGTTTAATTTCAAAGAATTCTGCTGTAGTAGCAGGTGGAGCAATAGGTGTGCATAGGAAATCATTATTATTTGCATTTGTGAAGTCACACAACTTAGTATTTTCAGGGGTATTCATTTTAGCAACAGTAAATAAAACAAACTAGATAAAGTAAATGCAAGTAACTAATTTTTTGTGTTTTCGATATAGAGAGCAAGACAGTAAATAAAGTAAAACTAGCAACTAATTTTTTTGTGTTTTGTTTAGGTGCAGCAAACAAAGTAGTAAATAAAATAAAGCAAGACAAAAACAAAGTAAAGAGATTGAGAAGTGGAGACTCCCCTTGCAGCGTGTCTTGATCTCCCCGGCAACGGCGCCAGAAAAAGAGCTTGATGGCGTGTAACTCACACGTTCGTTGGGAACCCCAAGAGGAAGGTATGATGCGCACGGTAGCAAGTTTTCCCTCAGAAAGAAACCAAGGTTTAATCGAACCAGTAGGAGCCAAGAAGCACGTTGAAGGTTGATGGTCGCGAAATGTGATGCGGCGCAACACCAGGGATTCCGGCGCCAACGCGGAACCTGCACAACACAACCCAAGTACTTTGTCCCAACGAAACAGTGAGGTTGTCAATCTCACCGGCTTGCTGTAACAAAGGATTAAGCGTATCGAGTGGAAGATGATTGTTTGCAAAAAACAATAAACACAATTGCAGTAGATTGTATGCTATGTAAAGAATAGGACCGGGGTCCACAGCTCACTAGAGGTGTCTCTCCCATAAGATAAAAGCATGTTGGGTGAACAAATTACAGTCGGGCAATTGACAAATAGAGAAAGGCATAACAATGCATATATATGATATGATAAATATAGTGAGATTTAATCCGGGCATTACGACAAAGTACATAGACCGCCATCCAACTGCATCTATGCCTAAAAAGTCCACCTTCAGGTTATCATCCGAACCCCATTCAGTATTAAGTTGCTAAGCAACAGACAATTGCATTAAGTATGGTGCGTAATGTAATCAACAACTACATCCTTAGACATAGCATCAATGTTTTATCCCTAGTGGCAACAGCACATCACAACCTTAGAACCTACTGTCACGATCCCAGGTGTCAATGAAGGCATGAACCCACTATCGAGCATAAATACCCCTCTTGGAGTTAAGAGCAAAAACTTGGCCAGAGCCTCTACTAATAACGGAGAGCATGCAAGATCATAAACAACACATAAACAATAGATTGATAATCACCATAATCATAGTACTCTCTATCCATCGGATCCCGACAAACACAACATATAGTATTACAGATAGATGATCTTGATCATGTTAGGCAGCTCACAAGATCCAACAATGAAGCACAACAAGGAGAAGACGACCATCTAGCTACTGCTATGGACCCATGGTCCAGGGGTGAACTACTCACTCATCACTCCGGAGGCGACCATGGCGGTGTAGAGTCCTCCGGGAGATGAATCCCCTCTCCGGGGGTGCCGGAGGCGATCTCCTGAATCCCCCGAGATGGGATTCGCGGCGGCGCGTCTCAGGAAGGTTTTCCGTATCGTGGCTCTCGGTACCGGGGTTTCGCGACGGAGGCTTTAAGTAGGCGGAGGGTCAACGCGGGGGGACACACGAGGGCCCAGTAGGTCGGCGCGGCCGGGCTTGGGCCGCGCCGCCTGGCCTGGCTGCCTCGTGGCCCCACTTCGTTATCTCTTCGGTCTTGGAAGCTTCGTGCAAAAATAGGACCCAGGCGAAAGTTTCGTCCAATTCCGAAATATTTCTCTACTAGGATTTCTGAAACCAAAAACTAAAACAACGGCTCTTCGGCATCTTGTTAATAGGTTAGTTCCAGAAAATGCATAAATATGACATATAATGTGCATAAAACATGTAGGTATCATCAATAAAGTAGCATGGAACATAAGAAATTATCGATACGTTGGAGACGTATCAACGCCCACCCCCTGGTCAGCGCGTGGAAGGTCCTGCACCATTGCCGTGGACGTTGCAAGTGTCTACGCAGCCTCCCTGGCCGCGCCCTCAGCTGCCTCCTGCGCCTAGCGGCACGAGACAGCCGCAAGTGATCCCTGCAGCCTCTCCTCGGCCCGGATCAGCGAAAGGGCCTCCGCGGGCGTGCCCACACTCGGGGTAAACACGATACAGCAATCCGAAGCCACGGAAGACAAATGAGAGTTAGGGAGATAATCAACGACAACGAAATTACTTGTCTCAAGGTTCTTCTCCGTGGCATGGTCCATTGCCTTCTCCAGCACCGGCTTCGACGCCGCTGCGCCCTTGTGCCTTGTGCTGTTGCGCAACACCACCTGAGTGGTCGTGGTCGCCGCCGACAGCGTGCCGGTTGGCACCGGCACCGCCTTGGAGCGCCTGCCCCTCGCCGTGGCTGGCACCGCCGGCACCTCTAGCGCCAGCGCCGCAATCGGCTTGCCCTGCTGCCTGCTTATGATGGTAAAGCACACGTCCGTTGGGAACCCCAAGAGGAAGGTATGATGAGTACAGCAGCGATTTTTCCCTCAGTAAGAAACCAAGGTTATCGAACCAGTGGGAGATGAAGATCACGTGAAGGTTGTTGCTGAAGGAGTGTAGTGCGGCACAACACCGGGGATTCCGGTGCCAACGTGGAACCCGCACAACACAATCAAACTACTTTGCCCCAACTTAACAGTGAGGTTGTCAATCCCACCGGCTTGCTGAAAACAAAGGATTAAACGTATGGTATGGAAAATGATATTTGCTTGCAGAAAATAAAAGAGAACAATGATTGCAGTAGGTTGTATTTCAGATGTAAAAGAATGGACTGGGGTCCACAGTTCACTAGTGGTGTCTCTCCAATAAGATAAATAGCATGTTGGGTGAACAAATTACAGTTGGGCAATTGACACATAGAGAGGGCATAACAATGCACATACATATCATGATGACTACTATGAGATTTACTTAGGGCATTACGACAAAGAACATAGACCGCCATCCAGCATGCATCTATGCCTAAATAGTCCACCTTCGGGTTAGCATCCGCACCCCTTCCAGTATTAAGTTGCTGATGGCGTGTAACTCACACGTTCATTGGGAACCCCAAGAGGAAGGTATGATGCGCACAGTAGCAAGTTTTCCCTCAGAAAGAAACCAAGGTTTAATCGAACCAGGAGGAGCCAAGAAGCACGTTGAAGGTTGATGGTCGCGAAATGTGATGCGGCGCAACACCAGGGATTCCGGCGCCAACGTAGAACCTGCACAACACAACCAAAGTACTTTGCCCCAACGAAACAGTGAGGTTGTCAATCTCACCGCTTGCTGCTGTAACAAAGGATTAACCGTATTGTGTGGAAGATGATTGTTTGCAAGAAAACAGTAAACAAGTATTGCAGTAGATTGTATGCTATGTAAAGAATAGGACCGGGGTCCACAGTTCACTAGAGGTGTCTCTCCCATAAGATAAAAGCATGTTGGGTGAACAAATTACAGTCGGGCAATTGACAAATAGAGAAAGGCATAACAATGCATATATATGATATGATAAATATAGTGAGATTTAATCCGGGCATTACGACAAAGTACATAGACCGCCATCCAACTGCATCTATGCCTAAAAAGTCCACCTTCAGGTTATCATCCGAACCCCATTCAGTATTAAGTTGCAAAGCAACAGACAATTGCATTAAGTATTGTGCGTAATGTAATCGACAACTACATCCTTAGACATAGAATCAATGTTTTATCCCTAGTGGCAACAGCACATCACAACCTTAGAACTACTGTCACGATCCCAGGTGTCAATGAAGGCATGAACCCACTATCGAGCATAAATACTCCCTCTTGGAGTTAAGAGCAAAAACTTGGCCAGAGCCTCTACTAATAACGGAGAGCATGCAAGATCATAAACAACACATAAACAATAGATTGATAATCACCATAACATAGTATTCTCTATCCATCGGATCCCGACAAACACAACATATAGTATTACAGATAGATGATCTTGATCATGTTAGACAACTCACAAGATCCAACAATGAAGCACAACAAGGAGAAGACAACCATCTAGCTACTGCTATGGACCCATAGTCCAGGGGTGAACTACTCACTCATCACTCCGGAGGCGATCATGGCGATGAAGAGTCCTCGGGAGATGAATCCCCTCTCCGCCGGGTGCCGGAGGCGTCTGAATCCCCCGAGATGGGATTCGCGGCGGCGCGTCTCAGGTTTTCCGTATCGTGGCACTCGGTACTGGGGGTTTCGCGACGGAGGCTATTTGTAGGCGAAAGGGTAGGTCAAGAGGCGGCGCGAGGGGCCCAGGGGGCAGGCCGGCGCGGCCAGGGCTTGGGCCGCGCCGCCCTATCCCCTGGCCACCTCGTGGCCCCACTTCGACTCCTCCTTCGGTCTTTGGAAGCTCCGTGCAAAAATAGGACCCTGGGCGGTGATTTCGTCCAATTCCGAGAATATTTCGTCACTAGGATTTTCTGAAACCAAAAACAGCAGAAAACGGCAACCGGCTCTTCGGCATCTTGTTAATAGGTTAGTTCCAGAAAATGCGTAAATACGACATATAATGTGCATAAAACATGTAGGTATCATCAAGAAAGTAGCATGGAACATAAGAAATTATCGATACATTGGAGACGTATCAGTTGCAAACAACAGACAATTGCATTAAGTACTGTGCGTAATGTAAACAATACAAATATCCTTAGACAAAGCATTGATGTTTTATTCCTAGTGGCAACAGCACATCCACAACCTAGGGGTTGTTGTCACTCCCCCAGATTCAATGGAGACATTGACAAAGGATTAATTTGTCAATGCCTACAGATTGTAGACTACGGTTTTGCTATAAGTAGAGGGCAAGTAGATCTCGAAGGTTTCAGCCGAAAAGTACTCGACGATTGTGAAAACTGGGGTTGTGTTGACAGTAGGTTCGATCCTTTCTTCGTCCCTCGCCTCCCCTTATATAGAGGGTGGAGTCGAGGGTTTCGTAATACACAAGTTACAGAGTTCGGGAGGGTTTCGTATCCAACCCATAAGATTACAAGTTTCTATATTTCCTAATACAATCTATCTTTCCTTAACTAAATGGGCTTCCGAGTCTTCTTATTCTTCGAGTCCTGGGCCTTCAATAAATCCCGGGTACCATCTTTGGCAGGCCCATTGGGGATGCCTATGTCAGTAGCCCCCGAGATTTTTCTTGAATCGGAGAATCAGGGAAAATCTCCAATTTTACTCATTACATAATCTTTCAATATGCAAATACTATTTTGTACAGGGATAATGGTAGTTGGGGCTAGTTCATCTGACGGATCAGGTACTAGTTAACTGCTCTAGTGGCAATCCGCAAAAACCTACTTCAAGATCACGTCCTGGACATGATCTTGGGATACTGGTGTAAACTTCGACAGGTGCCGCTTAAGGTCTTACCATTCTGTCGAGTCCCGTCATATTTTATCGGGTACCTAACGCGTTCGTTAGGATGTTTCTTCGCATCTGTTGATACGGAAAAAAGTAGCAATCCGCCGTCAGAGACGGTGCCACGCCGCTCAGAACGGATCTGGGGTCTTACCTTCGCAAAGTTTTGCGGCATTCAGAGATTGTCGCGACTTTTGCGCTCTGAGAATATATTGTCGAGTGCTTTTCGGCTGTTGGAATAGCACATTTTATCGAGTCATATTTGATGACTTATTTTGTCTTCCCGATGGGAGTATATGTAGAGTTATCTGTGTAACTCGAAATATACTCACTTCTGTTTCTTTCTTTTGAAAAAAATTCATCGGGCACGCGAACAGCGTTCCCGATGGGAGTAGCCCCCGAGGCTACAGCCAAGAACTTGTGCTTGGGTGTAGGCTCCACAGATTAGTATCCTCTGCCGCTATATTTATAATCCTTCTCGATATTTTTATATCTATCGGGTGCGCGACCAGCGCTCCCGATGGGAGTAGCCCCCGAGGCTATGACCAAATGCTTGCATTTGGTCATAGGCTCTCGCCATATTTATCTTGCCATATTCGAAGTTCTCTATTTTTCCAAAGTAGCCCCCGAGCGTTTGGGCAAAAACTTTGTATTTGATCAAAGGCTCTCGAAATAATCTTGCATTGTCAATAATCTCTCCCAGCTTTATAGTCGAGCTTTTCTTTTACCATGATGACGTCATTGCTGATGATAGCCACGATTTCTGTATTGGAAACATGCGAAAACCGCTCCTCTCACTGCCTTGTGGGTCCAAATTCCCCATCTGATTGACACGTCGTGCAAGTGGGGGACACACGTCCTCCACTTTTTCTGGCGCACGTACTGTGCCCTCTGTCGTTTCTTTTCTCAGTGAAAAGCCATTTTTACCCCTTGTCCACGTGTAATCCATCTACGCCGTAAATTTTTCATCGAATGGCTGCGTCGATTCACCGCACCTCTATTTAATTCCATCATCTTCTTCCTCTGTCACTTTCGCTCACTCCGCCCATCTGCGCCTCTGCCAAAAATCCTCCATTGCGCTCATTGCCTCGCGCGCTCCTCCGAGCTTGTGCTGTTCTGTCCCCTCGAGTGGGAATCATCTTCCCCACGATACGCATACTCCAGCGCTCCAACAATCTCCAATGGCCACCGAAGATCTGGAGTGGGAGAGATCCAAGATCTCCAATCAAGACATGAACCTGCTGAAGAGGTTGGGATTCACCAAGGAAAAGGATGCACTGCGCTTCCCCCACGAGGAAAGCTACCCAAAGCCTCCGATGGAGTACCGGGTTAGTTTTGTTGACCATCTTATCCGCGGTCTTTCCCCTCCTATCCACGAGTTTCTCCGGGGTCTTCTTTTTGTTTATGGGCTTCAGCTTCACCAGCTGACACCCAATTCCATCTTGCACGTGTCGATCTTTATCACATTGTGCGAATGCTTTCTCGGAGTCCAACCTAACTGGGCTCTGTGGAAACGCATCTTCTGCCTCCGCCGTAATGGCTCCCACGGCGTCGCCTATAATATTGGCGGCGTCGTCATCTGTGTTCGTTCTGACGTCGATTATTTCGACGTCAAATTTCCTGACTCTGTCCAAGGCTGGCGCAAGAGGTGGCTGTATGTGCACGAGGAAGGCTCTGATTCGATAGAGTACAACATCGCCCCTTTTGACGGAAAGGCCAAAATTCTTCGCCGCCGCTCCTGGGATGCTGAAGCTTCCAAGAAGAGAAATTGGCGACAGAGGCGCTGATGACTCGCATCCGTGAACTTCAGAGTACCCGTGGCAAGGAGCTTTCGGGTATCCAAATCACAGCTTACTTCCTTAGGATTAGAATGCAGCCTCTGCAAGCTCGAAAAAATCCCCTTTGGATGTACGCTGGTGATGAAGATGTCGAGAGGCTCTCCACGGATCTTTCTGCAAAAGATTTGGAGAAGCTAATCCGAAGAATCTCCAAGCTTAGCAAGAAAGACACCATTCCATCTTCTTGCAAGGTTGCGCCATTTTGCCGCGCCAATCCTCTTCCCAAGGTATTTTGTTCTTCGCCGCTATTATACCTTCTTCCCGAATTATTTTTGTGGCGACTATTTTTACTTGTAGTGAAATATAACTGTTGTCGATTTTCTTTATTTTCTACAGGGTCACCTTGTTCTATCTTCTCTTCCTCCCCTTCCCGAGGGTGGGGAAGTCGAAGAACGGGCTGTTGTCACCGACGACAACCAGGGTGCTTCTCGCCCTGAAAGTGGAGTCGGGGATTCCCATAAATCCGCGGCTTCTCTTGAAAAAGAGACTGAAGCAGAAGTTTCTTCGTCGACACGCTCATCTCTCCCTGCTGCTTCTCCAAAGGGCAAAAGGAAAAGGGATGAAGCCATCGACTCTGGCACCTCCAAAGCTAATACTTCCCGTGCCGAAAAGACTGCACTCAATGCCGAGGAAGAAACTTTGGATCTTTACGGTGCTGCACTCGTCAGCTCGTAAG
The DNA here is from genome assembly GCA_030979885.1 of Lolium multiflorum. Lineage (NCBI taxonomy): Eukaryota > Viridiplantae > Streptophyta > Magnoliopsida > Poales > Poaceae > Lolium > Lolium multiflorum. Next base: position 221,131,421 of record CM061748.1, read on the forward strand.
TTCTTTGAAATTGCTATGTACTGTATTTTCCCTTTGTCGATGTTTTTGAACTTGCTATTTTATCTTGTCGCTATATTTATGGCAGTGACGATGAAGAAGAAGATGCACCTATTGACGAGACTGCTCGAACGAGCACGTCTCGTACTTTAGTTGTTTCGGAAGCTCGTCCTGATGGCGACGAAACTTCTCCTCCTCCGCAAAACCTTGAGCATCCAAAACCAGCTGAAAGCCCCCAAGCTCCTTCCCCGAAGAGAGCTAGGGTGGAAACAACCAAGGAACCAACCATATTAGCTGGTTGTTCCTCGAGTTCTTTGATGGAAGAGGTAAATTGTTCTGTATTGACTTTTTGTTTGAAGTTTCCCTCTTTTTCTCCTTGATGTCAACTTTTTCTTCTTCCTATATTGATCCTTTTTTCATTGTAATCTCTCCAGCCTTTTATGAAAGAGCTCGTCCGCTTCGGTACCCAATTTATCGGGTACCGTGATTATGCCAGCGAACTTGAAGGTACCTACTTGTTCTGTCCAGCTTTCTTTGTCGAGTTTTTCCTGTCACTATCGATGCTTATCTGTCTTTATGTTGGCAGAGAAACTGGCAGAAGCCAACAAACGTGCTGACGCCCTCGCTATTGAGTTAGAACAAAGCGAGAGTGCGCACACGAAAACCGTCGAGGATCTTCAAAAAAGACTCGACGACGCAAAAAGGGCCTTAGAAGAAAATGTAGCTCAGCATTCTGCTCGAGAAGAAGAGATCCTCAGTCGACTGGAAACTCAGAGTCGACGTTTTGTTAGTAAGTCCTCACACCCTTGCTGTTTTCTCACGTCGTGTTTTGGTCTCCCCCTTTTTCTTTTCGATAACCTTCTTTTTTTATGCTTTAAGCAGGGAGAACACATCAAGAATACGAGCTGGAAAATCCTGAGGATGACGAGCTTCTCGATGCGCTTTCTCTCCTCGAAATTCACGGGACGGAAGCTCGTAACGGATTAGATGAAGCTGAAGCTGGCCTGTCGCGGCTCTTCCCCTATTTCTTCCATAAAAAGGAGCAACCTGCAACTTTCATTGATCTTGCCCAGTGCTTCACTGGCAAAGAAGACCTTGGACTCCAACTTCGTCAAGAAGGACTAAAGGTTGGTGTTGAAGGTACAATGGCTTTGATCGCAGAGAGTCAACAACAAGTCGACTGGTCGAAAGTTGGCGACACGGGGAAGATTGAAACGAAGAAGTGGCAATCGCTAATTAAAGCGGCAAAGCCCAATTCGAAGAAGATCCTCGCCACTCTGGGATATAAGCCAGCACCTGCTCCGAGTTCTTCAAAGCCGGAGGTCAAGTAGACCACTTTGCTTTTTCCTTTTTAGTTTATCTCCCCTTTTGGCATTGTCGTCGTAGTGTTCTTGGCGATGACTGCTCCAGTAGTTCTCTAGAGGTCCTTCTTTTGTAATAGATATGTATATATTATGAGAATGAATGGAAATCTATCTTTGCTCAATGATTGATGTCGAAATTTCTGTTTTCAGTTAATTTTTGACAACTATACGACAACTCCTGGTCCTTCCGAGGTTTTTCCTTCATCTCATTCGAAGAAAACCCCTGTCTCTGTTGAATTTGTTGAAAATTCTTCGAGTAAGAGTTCGGCGGAAGATTTGGAAGAACTTCGACAACAGCTCCAGTCCACGAAGAAGCAATCACTTATGCTCATGGAACAATCTCGTAAATCTTCTGAAAGGGAAAAGATTGCACTCCAACAAGCTCAAGATGCCATCTCTGAGAAGGACTCCGCCGTTGCTGAAGCTGCTGCAGCTACATCCCGCGAAAATTTTATGCTCCAACTGCTGACAGATGCTAGCTTGGACATGGCAGGTGTGTTTCATTATCATTGTCGTGCTTTTTCTTTTCCTTTTTGCTTGTCTCCTCATTGCTGACTCTTTAAAAAATAGGTTCTTTTTTGGATGCTACTACTGAAGATGAACGTGTCGAAGCTCGATCCAATGCACTTCTTCGGCTTGCGCATGATCATGGTTCAAATTTTTGGGGCACGCCTGAACGGACTCGCCAGATCGTCAGATTTCAAGATCGCGCGCTTCAGGTTCGCGATTATCTCGACTTCTGCACGAGGACTTTGTCTCTGGTCTATGGCACCATGTTTCCTCGCAATAAGATGCCAGAAACTCTTCCTGCTTTAATGGATAAATTTCGGGATGCTCCTCGAATCCATGGCTTTGTGCGAGCCCAATTAGCTGCTGGCGCAAGGTTTGCTATGATCATGATAAAAATCTGCTACCCGAAGTTAGATGTGGGTCAAGTTGTTCCAAAGTGCTTAGCCAAGATGGCGAAGAGGAGGAAGAACTTCAGTAAATATGACGACGTTGTGACCCTGTTGCCGAAGATATGATGGATGAACTTCTTCGGATGGATTTGAATTCTTCGTGAAGGGCAGCTATGCTGAGCATAGCACTCGTGCTATAAATAATGAGCGATTGACAATAGACAATATATTGGAAAATCCTTGAAGATAAACTTGTTCCGAAGGTTGTATCTTGTGTATATGATCTGTATTGTAAAGTCACTATATTTTTACCGCCAAGCCCCCGGGCGTTTTATTGGTGACAGCTTTTTGTTTTATAATGCGAGGTTGTCCCAAGGCAAAATAAATTATACTGTGTACTATTTTTACGGGTACGAGCCCCCGAGCTTTATGTTGACCGCTATTTGTCGATATTTTTATTTTGGCGAGGTACTTTATACCAAGGCGAGATGTTTTTTGCGAGTTGTGTTTGTCGACACTGTGTATATATATATTGTATCATCTAGGGGGAAGCCCCCGAGCCTGTCGAGAAAGATATATAATTCCACTATCTTTATTATATTGCAGCACCGCGAGCCCGCCTCATTAAAAACCTTTCTCGGCCCCACTCGGTGCCCTAAAAAGGAAAAGAGTGCGTCTGAAAACTCGCGGGTGTTTCAGTACATTGTATGTTTACAAAGGAGACTATATTTCGACATCTAGGCGTAAAAACGCCTGAGCTGCGCCATGTTCCAAGGATTTGGCTCGGCAATCCCCGTATTCTTGTCTTTGATTCTGTATGCTCCTCCTTCGATTACTTCTGTGACGATGTAAGGTCCAAGCCACGGTGACTCGAGTTTTTCATGACTTTTCTGATTAAGTCGCAAAACCAAGTCACCAACTTGGAAAGATCTCGGTCGTAATCGTCGACTGTGGTAGTTTTTCAGGTCCTGCTGATATTTGGCAACTCGTGATAGGACTTCATCTCGAGCTTCATCAAGTGCGTCGACATCATCCTCCAAAGCTTTTCTCGAAGTTTCTTCATCATATTATGTAACTCTTGGAGAATCATGCTCTATTTCTATCGGCAGGACTGCCTCGGCTCCATGGACCAGAAAGAACGGCGTCTCCTGCGTCGCCGTATTTGGTGTTGTTCGAATACTCCACAACACACTTGGCAGCTCCTCTGGCCAAGTATGCCGAGCTTTTTCCAATGGTCCCAACAAACGCTTCTTGATACCGTTGCAGATGATGCCATTAGCTTTCTCGACTTGACCATTGGTCTGTGGATGTGCGACAGACGCGAAACTCAGTTTGATGCCCACTTCTGCACAATATGCTTTGAACTCCTTGGATGTAAAATTACTTGTCTGTGACGATGCTGTGAGGGACTCCAAATCTAAAGACGATGCTTTTCACAAATTTAATTGCCGACGCGCCATCCGGTGAATTTATCGGTTTTGCTTCTATCCATTTAGTAAATTTATCGACAGCAACGAGCATATACTCATATCCTCCTGGCGAAGCTTTGTGTAGTTTTCCCACCATATCGAGACCCCATTGAGCAAAGGGCCAAGACAATGGGATTGGCATAAGTTCTGCTGCTGGCGAGTGAGGTTTGGCAGCGAATCTTTGGCATGCATCGCAAGTTCGCATTATTTCCTTCGCGTCCTCAATTGCTGTTAGCCAATAAAATCCTGCTCTGAAGACTTTGGCCGCGATAGCTCGGCTCTGCGTGATGCCCGCATATTCCTTCGTGTACATCTTTCAGATGATCTTCCTTGTTCCTTTGTGACACATATACTCTAATGCATCGTATACATGTTATCACAGATTTTGGCCAAATCAGGAGATGGGCCGTAAGTGAAGATGGGCTTGAAGAATGTACACGTGAAGCATCTTTGAAGCGGCCTTGCGCGAAGAGTTTGGGCTTAATTGCCCGTGTATCTGTAATATAGTAGATCGCATCGTAGTTTAGATTAAAAGTTAGAGTTTAACTCGTGCACGGTTAGGTGCACGTCCAAATTAGAAAGTCCCTTGGACTATAAATATGTATCTAGGGTTATCGGAAAAGGAGGACAATCACGTTCACAACAAACACAAATCAGGCGCATCGCCACCCCTTCTTTCGAGGGTTTCTCCCGGGTAAGCATCATGCTGCCTAGATCGCATCTTGCGATCTAAGCAGCACACGTTTATTCGTTTACCTTGTGTTGCTCGTACTGAAGCGTTGTTGATGGCGAGTAGCACTATTTATCGTAGATGTTTTGGGGCTTGCATAGATGCTTTTCTTGCGCATATCTGCTTAGCTGTGCCGTCCCTCAATATCTAGCTGCCCTTACACCTATCCAGGTGTAAGGGCAGCATCTGCTTGTTCGTTACTTAGTAGATCCGATCTGTTATAGTTGCTCCTTGTTCTTCAAGGATTAGTTTAATATCCGTATGGTTAGGCCTTGCAAACGGGTTGAACGATCCGGTAGTGTGTTAGGTATGGTTTGTTAGTCCTAAGAGGGATGTTCCGGGAATTGACTTAATGTTGGTTTTTAGGCCTCTTTTAGGGTTAGTTTTCCATTATCTTTCGTGTCTATTAGGCTCAACTACGTGTAGGATGTTCCGATCATACGGTGAAAAACCTAAACTGTCGTAGATTGGTTTAGCTTTGTTATGATCAAGCAGGATCCCCATGTCATTGAAAATCCAACATGAACCATGGGGCGATCGGCTCTTTGAGCCGATCCACAGGCAACCTGAGAGCCGATAGGGCTCGTATTTAATGTTTACGTGTCTGCCATGCAGGAACTAATCGAAGCAATCCAACACCTTCCTGGCCAGGTATAGGTCGGGTGGCACGCCCTCGCAACCGCCGGGTCGTGCCGAGCATTTGCGGGACGACGTCGACGGACAGGGCCCGCTGCCGCCTTGAAGCCTCCCGGCTCTTCGTGTTGCTTAACCACTGCTCGCCGGTGGGTTTTGGCAGGCAACACATTTCGCACGCCCGGTGGGACATCGGGACAATCTTCCGCAGCAACCATGTCGTCATCTGCGTCTCAGGCGGCGGAACCAGTCAAGTATGAAGATCTGCCTCCTGAGCATAAGAAGAGATATGATGAGCTCAAGGCCATCTTGGAAGCCGATCTCATCGGCGCTTTTGAGAAAACCCGTTCGCACGGGATCAAGTTCAAAGGGTTCCAACCCGAAGGCGCGCTAGATGGACTAGATCTATCTCTCCCTTCGGACGAACGTACCAGAGCCCTGCGACAGGAAGTCAACTATGCGTTGCTCGCTCTCTTCATCGGCATGCTGAGAGCTGGTGAATACTCCGGAGCGTGTCGCGCTCAATGTGGTGCAAGAAGTCACGAAGCACAAGTACTCTCCGTCAGGTCCTGCTCTAGGAACTCACCAAGGGGAGGTACCGCTCTACACAAGGCCGCCACTGCAACACACGTTTGCAGCTCCACAGCAACAAGGTTCACCGGCGTACGTCGTCTACAAGGTTGGAGGTGATCCAGGCGACTACCAATTCCTGTATGAGCCGCCCAAGGAAATTCCACATGGATACGTGTGCACATACGTGCCGGATGCAACGATTGGATGACCCAGGTTACAAAGAGGCAGGAGGAGTCGCTGGAGCAGGAAGCAGTTTTGGAGCAGATGCTGAGAAACAGGCGTGGCTAACTAAATATGCTACCAGTACAAGTCATGAACTTCTGCAGCTCCTACGGTGGATGAGATCACCGCCATCATAAGAGACAAGTTCGGCATCCTGCCGAAGAAGAGGATGATCGGCTATTCCAAGCCGTATCCCAACGACTACGACCTGATCCCGCTGCCACCTAAGTATCGGCTCCCTGACTTCACAAAATTTAGTGGATCAAGGAACCAGCTCGATCGAGCACGTGAGCCGATACTTGGCACAGTTGGGCATGGTCTCAGCTTCAGACGAGCTACGTGTGAGGTTCTTCTCGCAGTCTCTCACGGGTCCAGCCTTTGGGTGGTACACCTCGTTGTTACCAGACTCGGTGCGGACGTGGAAGCAGCTGGAAGAGCAATTCCACGTACAATACCATTCAGAAACTACGGAAGCTAGCCTTGCCGATCTGACCCAAGTTCGGCAGAGACGAGGAGAGACGGTATCTGAGTACATCCAGAGGTTCGGGACCGTCAGGAACCGATGTTATTCGGTTCGCCTATCTGAGAGAGCAGTCGAGCTGGCGGTAGCAGGATTGTCAGCGCCGCTCAAAGATGTGACCTTCCAAGCGAGTACATTTCACCGGCGCACATGGTTCAGAAGTTGACAGCATATGAAGCGCCATCCAGAATTGTACCGGGACAAGTACAAGCGCGTCGCCCTGATCGAGACAGACGAAGATGAAGATTCTGCAGGAGATCAAGAGGTCGCTGTAGCTGAGTGGACTCGGGGGGCAAAACCCGTGTCCTGCAAGTGGGTGAAGCAACCAGGGCCTGTGAGGGGGTTCGACTTCGATTTGAGCAAAACGGAGCAAATTTTTGATTTGCTGCGGAAGGAGAAACAGCTGAAGTTACCCGAAGGCCACAAAATCCCCACGCCACAAGAGATGAACAGCAAGCCATACTGCAAATGGCATCACACGTTCACCCATACCACCAACGACTGCAAAGTCTGCGCGGACAGATTCAGATGGCCATAGAACAAGGCCGATTGCTCTTCGGTCAGTTTGCCATGAGAGTTGACACGCAGCCGTTCCCGGAGGTCAACATGGTCGATCTCAGTCATTGCATAGGATGCGAGCCAGGTTTCTCGTTTGATATCAATATGGCAGGGCTTGCAGATCGCCATGACGAGGATAAGCCCGAGAGCAGTCGCTCCCGCGGCAAAGGTGAAGAGGAGGCCGATCCACACGCTCGGCCCCAAACAATGAAAAGTGGTGAATCCTCAGTAAGCATTACGATCGAAAAGGAGGCCGATTCTAGCGATCGGCTAAAGCCAACCCCAACATGCCTTTTGCCGGTGCGCGACATGGATTTAGCAGGCGACGGAAAGCTGGGATATGGGTTTACATCAGCTGACGAGCTAGAAGAGATTGAGGAAGTCAAGAAGGAGGTCGAGAAGTTGTTGGACGCCGGGTTCATCAGGCCATGCAGGTACGCTGAATGGATTTCCAATGTAATACCTGTGGAGAAAAAGGATGGCCGATGGCGCGTTGCCATAGATTTTCGAAATCTCAACAGTCTGTAAATAGTCGGACCGACAACCGCAAGGGGAGCCGATTCCAGCAATCGGCTAAAATTACACCACCACCCGTGTCCACCGATGTGCTATTTAGCATGGTGCGTGGTGAGACAAACTTGAATTGGCTGAAAAGCCGACATCTTCAATCACTTGAAGGATTCGGCGGGGGGCATACACACGGAGAAGGTACAAAGCCACGAAGTATGTACCCAGGGGAAGCCGATTCATGAAATCGATCGGCTAATAAAAAATCGAAAATACAAAAAATTTCGGCACAGCCGATGCTTAGCCATCGACTCAAGAAGTACAACAAGGTACAAGTTCAGTACAACATTTATTAATCTACACAGAGAGGTTCTTCTGAAGAAATTCGTCAAGAGCGTGAAGGGCGTCAGCACGGATACGATCCACTTTGGCAATCTCAGCCTCGTCGTCCTCGTCTTTACCTGTCACCAGGTGACTGCTCAGGGCACGAATTTCAGCTAGATCAGTTTTCAGATCGGCTGTGAGGCCTTGCGCTTCCTCTCGAGAGCGGGCAATGAGGGTTTCCTTCTCTTGGATAAGTCGCTTGGTCATCCTAACTCTCTCTTCAAGGTTCTCCAGTTCCTTTTGCAGGGTCTCGAGTTCAGCGCTATTGGCAGAAGTGTCAGTCTTGGCGTCCAGAGCAGCCTTCTTCTCATTGAGCCGTCGACACTTCTCTGCAATATCGGCTCTCATTGGGAGCTGGGCATGACGAAGGGTAATTCTTTGACGCGCCGACTGCACTCTTGACCTGAAGGCCGACAGGGTCACGGCTGGCCAGAGCTTCACCTGTAGTGTCACGGGGAGATGGGACTGGATTTCTTCAAGGATGCCCGTGACTGCCTCGGGGTTTTCAACCAGGGTCTCAACTGAGGAGGATAGCAAAGTTTTGAGACGTTGGAGCGGGCCATGGACTGTGCCAGGGCTTGGCTCTTCACCCGCCTTGGAAGTAGCTGGCTCGATGGATTCAGGATCGAACGTCAGCAAGCTTGAAAGATCACATCCCTGACAGACGAACAAGAGCGGTATGAGTATACAACACAGGAAAAGGTAGAGACAAGGGAGTGGAGTGTACCTCTCCCAAAGTAAGAGGAGCGGCCGATGGTGTGACAATCGGCTTTTCCGGAGGCTTGGCTAGGTTAGCCACTTGGTCAGCTACTCCCGTCGAAGCAGCCAGATCTAGTGTGGCAGATGGCATCAAGACCTCTTCAACGTCCCCGCTAGAAGTCTCATTAGTCTGCAAAGGAGATGGTGAGTCGACCCAAGTAGCAATGGGATGACATGAGGCATGGACTGGTGAGGTAATTACATTTGAAACCTCCTGGCTTGGCGAGGAAACTTGTGAGTCTTTGCGAGCCCTTTTGACACAGCGACGTTTCACGCGTGACCCTGTTTTGGTCGGAGCTGGGGTAGCAGCAGGTTCGGGAGTCGACCTTTGCCTAGAAACCGACGTGGGCGAGTCCGTCTGGCTCTGTGTGGTGGATCTCTCGGAATTGCCCGGGTCCGTGTCCCTTTGTCTAGACTGTGCATCCTCGCTGGAGTTCTCTTCGGTGGAAGTCTGTGAAAAGAAGTATAAGCATGTTGCGAAGGACTGGGAGAACGGATAAATGTAATCAAGGCACGGGTTAGCTTACGTGCAAGTTTTCTTGGACAGGAGCTTTGCGCTTCAGGGTCTTCCTGGCAGCTACTTTCCTCACCGCCTTCCTCGCTTGGGTGGAGGCTCGGGGGGCAACCGGCCGAGGATGCTTTACTCTTGGAAGCCGATTTTGGTGAAATCGGCTGGCCCTGCATTATGACTTGCTTCAGGGGTGGCGAGCTTCGGCAGAAGAGCACCACCGGGGCTGGTGGAAGGAATGTGAAGGGAGAACCGTCGGTTTGCGTGGGCTCTGGGCCATCTTGTTCCTGCCAAGAGATAGAGCCAGGGTTTCAGACAACCATTATGAACGGTCACAAGAAATTTACATGCAATGGTACCTGATGAATAGGAATGTCATGTTCGGCATCAAGCTGCTTCAGCAACGGTCCTAGAGCTCTTCTGAAGGCATGGGTCTTCCACATGGACCACCAAATCTCGAAACCATCGGTAGTGGCGGTGAAGCAGAGGTTGTGGGGGATTGGGATTGCCAGAGCGTCAAAGAAGGTGTAGCACCTTTGGCCAGTAAGGATGTCAGGCAGTTCAGCTCTGCTTGCTGTCAGGTGATGAAGAAGAAGTGTGGGGGCACTTGCCCGAGGCCAAGTTGCCGAGCTACTACCACCGGTTGATAAGACTCGTAGCCGGGCTTGATGATCCGGTTAGAGGTACTCATGCCAACTGGGAGAAAACAAGGGCGGATCATGATAGAAAACAAGTGCCGGGTGCTAGCGTCATCGGCAAAGCTGTCTAACCGGAAGGAGACTGGATTCTCAAAGTTTTCCGATTCGGTGTAAGGAAAGAACAGGGGGTTGCTCAAGCCTTGGAAGAAAATCTTGAACCACTCTGCTGCTTCCTTAGGGATTAGCCTGCTGCCTGGGAGGCCATACAGAGCTTGACCATAACTGGTGCATCGGATCTCCCTCCCATTAGCATCTGGGAAGGTGCAGGTGGCCAAAGGTGGGAAGTTTGGGATTTGGTTCTGAAAGTACAGCTGAGCCCATAATTGAATAAACCACCAGGGACCTCCTGTTTTTACTGTCTTTTGAGAGAACAGTTTGACTGACATCAGTTGGAGAGATCGATAGACCTCCCCAAGGAACAGTTTGCCAAGGCCAAGTTGAGTGCCTTTAGCGAGTTCATAGGCCAGGGAAAGGTAATTCTTGGTTGGGGCGAGTGAAGGGCCACAGAATATGAAGTGCTCCAGCCAGAAGTTCAAGAAGGCCGTGTGTTCTCTCTCGGTTACAGGGCCTTTGGTTTTCATATAACGCTTGAGGTAGGCGCCCCAGCTTGTACACTCTGTTTTAGAGGAGAGGGTGAAGGGGACCTTTGGCAACTTGAAGGCAGAGGGGCTCGGGGATGCAATGTCCAGGCCTGTAATCATGGCCACATCCAGTAGAGTTGGCGTCATGGGGCCATGACCGAACATGAAGCAGTTCAGTGCATCAGACCAAAAGTAGCCGATGGTTTTCAGGATGTTCTCATTCTTTTCAAGAGGAGACAATGATAATGACAGCGCATCGGCTATCCCTATCGTTTCCCAGGTGGCATAATGGGTTTTGGACACTCGATTGTACCATGCCACCCAACCTTCGGGAGGATTAGGCCAGGCTCGCAGGCAGTCGGCCCAAGAAGTCAGATCTAAATCCTGGTTCACAAAGGGGATTCTATTGGCCTCGCATGAGATTAAGTGAGCGGGACTCTCGGAAGAACGAAGGCCAAGACACATGGAATTTGGGAGAGAAGGATGCGGCAACAGGATGTCGGAGACCTAAAATTAATAACGGAATAGAACATTAATTCAGGTGTTCTTCTGTTCAATCCTGATATTGATCCAAATGGCGGAAGGGTATTACCTTCAGACCGGAGACCATGGCGTTGGCGTTGGATGATTCCGCCATTTGAGGCGCTGCGGAGTTGGGACGGCGCGGTTGAGATCTGAAGCTCGTGGAGTGCTGGGGCGGCAATTTTGGGGATCTGAGTTTGCTTTCTCGGACGGAGGTGCAGGTTACCGTTTGGAGGGCAATTGGGTTGGCCTTGCTCGTGTTTTATGGTAGGGGCCGATGCGATACCATCGGCTCTTTTGGGGGTTGTTTAACTTTGACTATCGGCCAAGTTAACTCGAAGCTGATTGCTCAGAAGAGAAAGAACAAAGGAAGAGCCGATTGATTAGGAATTGCCAAAACACAAATCGTGCAGAGAAGTTGAGAAGGCAAGGTGTCATGATAAAGAATTCTGCGACGGTTCTGCTCTGCCACGACATGACCCCACGAAGGAAAAACAGAGTGGTTTTGAAATTATCATTACCAAAACCAGGGGGCATGTGTTATCACCGGATTTTGGCCAAATCAGGAGATGGGCCGTAAGTGAAGATGGGCTTGAAGAATGTACACGTGGAGCATCTTTGAAGCGGCCTTGCGCAAAGAGTTTGGGCTTAATTGCCCATGTATCTGTAATATAGTAGATCGCATCGTAGTTTAGATTAAAAGATAGAGTTTAACTCACGGTTAGGTGCACGTCCAAATTAGAAAGTCCCTTGGACTATAAATATGTATCTAGGGTTATCGGAAAGGAGGACAATCACGTTCACAACAAACACAAATCGGGCGCATCGCCACCCCTTCTTTCGAGGGTTTCTCCCGGGTAAGCATCATGTTGCCTAGATCGCATCTTGCGATCTAGGCAGCACAACGTTTATTCGTTTACCTTGTGTTGCTCGCTGAAGCGTTGTTGATGGCGAGTAGCACTACTTATCGTAGATGTTTTGGGGCTTGCACGATGCTTTTCTTTGCATATCTGCTTAGTGTGCCATCCCTCAATATCTAGCTGCCCTTACACCTATCCGGTGTAAGGGCAGCATCTTGCTTGTTCGTTACTTAGTAGATCCGATCTGTTATAGTTGCTCCTTGTTCTTCAAGGATTAGTTTAATATCCGTATGGTTAGGCCTTGCAAACGGGTTGAACGATCCGGTAGTGCGTTAGGTATGGTTTGTTAGTCCTAAGAGGGATGTTCCGGGAATTGACTTAATGTTGGTTTTTAGGCCTCTTTTAGGGTTAGTTTTCCATTATCTTTCGTGTCTATTAGGCTCAACTACGTGTAGGATGTTCCGATCATACGGTGAAAACCCTAAACTGTCGTAGATTGGTTTAGCTTTGTTATGATCAAAGGATCCCCATGTCATTGAAATCCAACATGAACCATGGGGCGATCGGCTCTTTGAGCCGATCCACAGGGCAACCTGAGAGCCGATAGGGCTCGTATTTAATGTTTACGTGTCTGCCATGCATGGAACTAATCGAAGCAATCCAACACCTTCCTGGCCTGGTATAGGTCAGGTGACACGCCCTCGCAACCGCCAGGTCGTGTGCCGGAGCATTTGCGGGACGACGTCGAGGGACCAGGGCCCGCTGCCGCCTTGGAAGCCTCCCGGCTCTTCGTGTTGCTTAACCACTGCTCGCCGGTGGGTTTTGGCAGGCAACAACGTACAACTCCCCTTTTACCACAGTAAAAGCTTTAGATCGCCTGATTATTCGCCTTGCTTCAACTGGATCGTCGGGTATTGTTTTCCTTAGGATGTATGATATGTAAGCTGCATCCACGGAATTTGCACCATCATGACTAGCTCTTGTTCCTCTTCTTCTTCCAGTGATTTGGTAGCACTCGAAGATTTCTCTTCTTTCTCCTTCTTCTTTATTTACTGGCTTTGTTGATCTCTCGCTTATTTCTTCCCAAAACACGCCTGGAGGGATCGCGAGACATTGTGACCCGATGTTTGCAAGAACATCGGCTTCATCGTTACTCAGCCTGCTGATGTGGTTTACCTCGCATCCATCAAACAATTTTTCCAGCTCATTATACACCTCCTTGTATGCTATCATACTTTCGTTGACTGCATCACATTGATTCATAACTTGCTGTGCCACCAATTGTGAGTCGCCGAAGATTTTTAATCGGGTTGCACCGCAAGCTTTGCCATCTTCATCCCGTGTATGAGAGCTTCATATTCGCTTCATTGTTAGATGCGTTTGGGAACGTCATCCTAAGACATATTTCAACTTGTCGCCTTGTGATACTAGTATCACGCCTGCTCCAGCGCCTTCTAACCTTTTGGACCCGTCAAAGTTCATAGTCCAGGTTCTCGATAAATCTGGAGGCCCTGTGTTTTGTAGCTCCATCCACTCTGCGATGAAATCCGGAAACCTGCGATTTTCTTGCCTTTCTTTTTTCATACGTGATGTCCCGAGGGGAGTTCTATTCCCCAAAGGGAGACACGACCCGTAGCTTCCGGGTTGTTGAATATATTTGACAGAGGGGCTTCATGACCACTATTATCGGGTGCGCCAAAAAATAGTGTCGCAATTTTCTTGCCGTAGTAAATACTCCATACGCCACTGGTATTGGGGGTACCGTTTTGAGGGCGGGTACTTCGCTGATGAAATATACCTCGTACTCCATGGAGCTTTCCTTCTTCTTCTCTTTCAACTACTAGGGCCGTGTGACCACCTGAGGTGTGGCTGCAATGTATAGGAGGAGAGGTTCTTTCTCTTTAGGCGCCACAAGATTGGTGGTGTCGAAATTGTGCGCTTGAGATTTTCGAAAGCTCCGTCTGTTTCCTCGTTCCATTGAAATTTCTCCCCTGTTTGATCAATGCATAGAACGGCAGCGCCTTTTCTCCTAGCCCGGCGATGAATCTGCTTAAAGCTGCGATCCCCGTCAGTGTTGTATTTCTTTCAACTTTGTTGGCTTCCTCATAGTGACGATGGCCTGTATTTTTTCGGGATTAGCTTCAATCCCTCTTACGATACTAGGAACCCGAGAAGTTCTCCGGGGAACTCCAAAAGAGCACTTTGTGGGTTCAGCTTTAGGCAGAACTTGTCGAGGTTGTCGAAGGTTTCCTTCAATCAATGTTGACCCCTTCTTTGATGTTATCACGACATCGTCAATGTAAACTTGCACATTTTTTCCAATCTGTGTTGCAAGGCACTTCTGCATCATCCGCTGATATGTTGCTCCCGCGTTTTTCAAACCAAAGGGCATTGTTTTGTAGCAAAACACGCCATAAGGTGTTATGAACGCTGTCTTGGCCTCATCATCTTCTTTTAATCTGATCTGGTTATAACCGAGTACGCGTCCAAGAAGGAAAGACGTTCACATCCTGCCGTGGAGTCGATGATTTGATCGATCCTTGGGAGGGGAAAGTGATCCTTAGGACAGTGTTTATTGAGACACGTAAAGTCGACACACATGCGAAGGACTTTCGTGTGTTTCTTCGGCACCATCACTGGGTTAGCTACCCACGTGGCTTCTGTAGATATTTCTTTGATAAAACCAGCATCTTTGAGTCGATCTATTTCTGATAACATAGCTTTGCGGTTGGGTTCCAAAAAACGCCGCAAAGGTTGCTTGATTGGTCTCGCGAGAGGATCCAAGTTGAGGTGGTGCTCGGCAAGTTCCCTGGTACTCCTGGCATGTCGGCTGGACACCATGCGAAGATTTTACAGTGCTCACGGAGGAACTCGACGAGCGCGCTTTCCTATGCGATATCCATGTTTGTTGCAATGGATGTTGTTTTCTTTGGGTCCGTTGGGTGGATCTGTACCTCTTTTGAATCCTTGGTTGTGTTAAAAGTTGGCTCCCTAGGAGACCTCCCTGCATCTGGCAGCACATCATAATCAGTAAGCCTTGGCGCCATATATTCTGCTTGCATCCCGAAAGTTTCTTACAGTCGATGAAAATCTTTGTCGCACTTATCAGACAGCGCGAAACTTCCTTTAATTGTGATAGGTCCCTTGGGTCCAGGCAACCTCCACAATAGGTACGTATAATGTGGTACCGCCATAAACCTGGCATATGCTGGCCGTCCCAATAAAGCGTGATATTGCGACGGGAAATCCACCACTTCGAACTCTAGATTCTCTATCCTGTAGATTTCTCGGGTTCCAAACTGAACGTCGAGATTGATCTTGCCCAACGGATAACTTGGCTTCTCTGGTGCGATCCCATGGAAACGCGTATCGAGTTGGTTCAGGTTTGCCAGGATATGTTCATCTTCCTCAATGTATCTGCATACATAAGGTTTAAGCTGCTGACATCTATGAAAACTCTCGACACATCGAAACCAGCAATTACTGCGGGTAAGATGAGTGCTGATTGTCCTGGGCGAGGAACTTGCTGTGGATGATCCGCAATTGTGAAGCCAATGTCTTGCCCTGAGCAATTTAGGTACTCAACTGTTGGTGGAGGCATCTTTTCTGCCATGAACACTTGCCGTGAGATTACCTT
The DNA here is from genome assembly GCA_030979885.1 of Lolium multiflorum. Taxonomy (NCBI): domain Eukaryota; kingdom Viridiplantae; phylum Streptophyta; class Magnoliopsida; order Poales; family Poaceae; genus Lolium; species Lolium multiflorum. The sequence continues at coordinate 221,146,842 of CM061748.1, forward strand.
CTGCGCCCTGTTGGATGGCCTAGCTTTCTGAATCATTGAGACCGCACCATTGGAGTTGGGGTCAACATATGGAGGTGGGTGTGGTGCTGCCGCTATTCTGAGTTGGTGCCGATTTTCGTCCGTAATTGCGGGAGGAGGTGGGAGGTGGATCTCGCTCCTTGGCCCCTGGGGGTTTCTATTCATGGCCTGGGCATTTGCAATTCCTGCGGCTCGCAACATTGCCTGAAAATTTCGGCAGTCTTTTCGGAGATGTCCTGACTGCCTCTTTCCGTTGTTGTCGAGATAAAAGTGCATTTGACACGGACCGTTCATCATCTCCTCGGGGGACACATAAGGTCTTTGAAACCTTGGTCCACTATTTTGCTGTTGCCGCGAGAATCACCTCTATTGTCGCCTTGTTGCTCATTGCTCCTTTGGTAGTCATCTCGACTATTCCCTCCAGAGTTTCCTCGGAAACCAGCCGATATGTGGCCAGGAGCGTCATTGTTGTAGAACTGGCGAGAAAATCGCCTTCTATTTTGAAAATTTCGACCGCGATCCTCTTCTGGCGACCTATGTCGCTTGTTATATATTGCGTCTTCTCCATCTTCCCACTTGTTGGCTATCTCCATCAGTGCTGATATTGTCTTAGGGTTGGTTCTTCCTAAGTCCTCGACGAAATCTCCCCGCCGGATTCCTGCCACAAACGCATCTATTGCTCTCTCGTCAGATATATCTTCTGCCGAGTTTTTTATAATGTCCAACCGTTGTATATATTTTCTCATCGACTCGTCGTGTTTCTGTCGGCACGCCCTCAACTCTTCCAATGACGCAGGTTTCTTGCAGGTGGATCGGAAATTTTTCACGAAGATATCCTCAAAATTATCCCAGCTGTCGATGGAACTTGGAGTTTCTTTATCCAAGATCTCGCGGCTCCGCTCAAGTGAACTTGGATACTTTGCATGGTTGTTGCTCTGGTTCCTCCTACCAGCTTCACCATCTCGAGATAATCAACGAGCCAATCCTCGGGATCCTGCAGGCCGTCGAATTTCTTGAAATTCTCGGGTAACTTGAAACCTTTTGGGACTCGAGTCTTTCGAACTCTTCTCGTAAAGCACGGGAGCCCACACATATCTTCGTCGGCAACTTCTGGTGAGTGCTGACGCTCCCTTCTTTCTTGTCGCGCTCTGTCCACCCTTACTTGAACTGTTGTGTCTCTTGCTCCACTTGTTCTTGGTGGGTCTTGAACCGCTGCGGTGGGTCGTGGACTATTTTGCCTAGGATTTTCTTCGGGAGGCGTGGCTGCGAACGCTGTTCCCATAACTCCAACTCCAGCCATTTCCATATTAAACAATGCTTCTCTCGGGTCCCCAGGGGGTGGTCTGGACGCGAGGATGTAAGCTTGCGTTGCCATGTATCCTGCTTCTGGCGTTTTTGGGATGATATTTCCTCTTGTATCAATCGACATAAAGGACATGTCGAGATTTTGAATTATGTTTCCTCTCTCTTCCTCAGGTATGTTTTGCAGCCGAGATCTTGCTCTCCTCCGAGCGTCTCTGTGACTGTCTCCCGAAGTTCCTGATTGTCGACTGAGCTCTGCTCGACGTCTGCTTGATGCGGAGGCTGCCTCTTTTCTTCTATTCAAGGATGCTGTCTGTTTTTCTAGCTCTCTACTCACCCGAGCAAGTCTATATTGATATGCTTGTAGTTCTTGTACAGTAGCAGTGGTGGTCATTCGTTCTGAACCATCCATGGCTTTTGCAGCCCTATCCCATGCTTCCTGCGGGAGTTGTACTCTTTCTCGAGGTGAGGACCCGACATATTTAGTGCCTAGGCCTTTTCTGAGGTCAGCGGGATCGATGTATGGATTTCCCAAATCGTCGAAAGCCTCTGACGTTTCTGGTTCTGATCGGCCTGCCTCTTCTATCGCATAGATCTGATGATATTTTGCATTGATTTTTATCAGGATTGGTGACACCATCATAGAGATTGGTGAAGACCTTTCCAACAGCAACAGACTTGTCGATGAAGTTGAAGCTGTCGGTGCTATCGGAGTCGCTGCTTATAACGGAGTCCGCAGACGACTCGAAAGATGTGTCGCTGAAGATCTTGACGAGCTTTCCGTTTGCCTTAGTGTCGATGAAGCGTGGCAACGAAAGCTCTTCTTGACGAGAAGTCAGAATCGATCGCTGAAAATTCCGACGAGATCGGAATTGAGACGATAGGATCCTTCCTTCGACGCCAAATCGGAATTCTCCGAACGTCATGATGATAGGCTCCTCCAGATAGGCACATGCATCCAAACAGGAGGGCGGGTGAGGAATAAAATCGACTAGATCAGTTTTTTACCGGTTACCTCGATCCATCGCATTGCTAGCCACCGACGAAGTCGACGATTATGGACGTGCCATCGAGATCAGCTCCTTGCAACCTCTAATTCCACGACGCAATTGACAAAGGATTAATGTCAATGCCTACAGATTGTAGACTAGGTTTTGCTAGAAGTAGAGGGCAAGTAGATCTCGAAGGTTTCAGCCGAAAAGTACTCGACGATTGTGAAAACTGGGATTGTGTTGACAGTAGGTTCGATCATTTCTTCGTTCCTCGACTCCCCCTTATATAGAGGGTGGAGTCGAGGGTTTCGTAATACACAAGTTACAGAGTTCGGGGTTTCGTATCCAACCCGTAAGATTACAAGTTTCTATATTTCCTAATACAATCTATCTTTCCTTAACTAAATGGGCTTCCGAGTCTTCTTATTCTTCGAGTCTTGGGCCTTCAATAAATCACGGGTACCATCTTTGGCAGGCCCATTGGGGATGCCTATGTCAGACATGAACCCACTATCTAGCATAAATACTCGCTCTTGGAGTTACAAGTATCAACTTGGTCAGAGCCTCTACTAGCAACGGAGAGCATGCAAGATCATAAATAACATATATGATAGATCAATAATCAACTTGACATAGTATTCCAAATAGATGATCTTTATCATGATAGGCAGCTCACAAGATATAAACATGATGGCACAAGAGGAGAAGACAACCATCTAGCTACTGCTATGGACCCGTAGTTCAAGGATGAACTACTCACGCATCAGTCTGGAGGCGGGCATGGTGATGTAGAGCTCCGGTGATGATTCCCCTCTCTGGCAGGGTGCGGAGCTGATCTTGAACCCTCGAGTTAGGTTTGACGGCGGCGGCGTCTATGGAACTGGTCTCGTATTTTGGCTCTCGGTACTAGGGTTTTCGCGTCGGGAAGATTATATAGGAGAAAGGGCGACATCGGTGGGCGTCCGAGGGGCCCACCCCATAGGCCGGCGCGGCAGGAGGTGGGGCCGCGCCGCCAGGTGGGGTGGCCACCTCGTGGCCCCTCTTCGTCTCTCCTTCGGTGTTCTGGAACACTCCATGGAAAATAAGACCGTGGGCTTTTGTTTCGTCCAATTCCGAGAATATTTGTAAACTAACTTTTCTGAAATCAAAAATAAGAAAAGGAACTGCACTGTGGCATCTTGTTAATAGGTTAGTCCCAGAAAATGCATAAAAACATTGTAAAGTATGACTAAAACATGTAGGTATTGTCATAAAACTAGCATGGAACATAAGAAATTATAGATACGTTGGAGACGTATCAAGCATCCCCCTTAGTTCCTACTCGCCCTCGAGTAGGTAAACGATAAAAAAATAATTTCTGAAGTGACATGCTACCAACATAATCTTCATCAATACTATTGTAAAGCATATGAGATGAATGAAGTGACTCAAAGCAATGGTCTATAGTTTGCTAACAAAAAGATAATGACTAAACAACTGAATCATATAGCAAAAACTTTGCATGAATAGTACTTTCAAGAGAAGCATCAAAAATTCTTGCATAAGAGTTAACTCATAAAGTAATAGATTCTTAATACAAGGTTTTGAAGCAACACAAAGGAAGATTTAAGTTTCAGCAATTGCTTTCAACTTTCAACATGTATATCTCATGGATAATTGTCAACACAAAGTAATATAATAAGTGCAATAAGTAAGCATATAAGAATCAACGCAAACAGTTGACACAAGTGTTTGCATCTAAGATAGAAAGAAGTAGGTAAACTGACTCAACATAAAGTAAAAGAAAGGCCCTTCGCAGAGGGAAACAGGGATTACTCATGTGCTAGAGCTTTTTTATTTTGAAAGCATGGAAACAATTGTGTCAACGGTAGTAATAATTCATATGGGTTATGTATAAAACTTCTTATAAGTTGCAAGCCTCATGCATCGAATACTAATAGTGGCCGCACCTTGTCCAAATTAGCTCGGATTTCCATGGATTATCATCGCATTACATATGTTTCAACCAAGTGTCACAAAGGGGTACCTCTATGCCACCTGTACAAGGTCCAAGGAGATAAATCGCATTTGATTTCTCGATTTTGATAGATCTCAACTTAAGGACATCCATACCGGGACAACATAGAAAACAGATAATGGACTCTCTTTTAATGCTTTAAGCATTCAACAAAAATAATATTCTCATAAGAGATTTTGAGGATTTAGTGTCCAAGCTGAAACTTCCACCATGATACATGGCTTTGGTTGGCGGCCCAATGTTCTTCTCTAACAACATGCATACTCACTTTCAACTCATGGAAAATCTCCCTTACTTTAGACAAGACGAACATGCATAGCAACTCACATGATATTCAACAAAGGTGTGACAGGTTGATGGCGTCCCCAGATAACATGGTTACCGCTCAACAAGCAACTTATAAGAACTAAGATACACAAGCGACATATTCCTTACCACAATAGTTTTAGGCTACTTTCCCATGAGCTATGTATTGCAAAAACAAGGATTGAATTTTTGAAAGATTTTAAAGGTAGCACGCAAGAAATTTACTTTGGAATGGCAAAAAAAATACCACATAGTAGGTAGTTATGGTGGACACAAATGGCATAGGTTTTGGCTCAAGGATTTGGATGCACGAGAAGCATTCCCTCTCAGTACAAGGCTTTGGCTAGCAAGGTTGTTTGAAGCAAATACAAGTATAAACCAGTACAGCAAAACTTACACAAGAACATTTTGCAAGCATTATAAGACTCTACACTATCTTCCTTGTTGCTCAAACACTTTTACCAGAAAATATCTAGACCTTAGAGAGACCAATCATGCAATCCAAATTTCAACAAGCTCTACGGTAATTATCCACTAACAGGTTTAAACTATATGATGCAAGAGCTTAAACAGGATCTACTTGAGAGCTCAAAACAATTGCCAAGTATCAAATTATTCAAGACAATATGAAGCATTTTCTATTTCCAACCAAATAACAATAAGTATAAGTGTTGCGGCTTTCAGCTTTCGCAATGAACATGAAAAACGAAGAACACAAGTTTTCAAATGAAAAGGCGGAGCGTGTCTCTCTTCAACACAAGCATGTTAGGATCCAATTTATTAAGAAAACTTAAATAACAAATGAAAATAAAAGCACACGGCCGCTCCAAGTAAAGCACATAAGATGTGACGGAATTAAAATATAGTTTCACTAGAGGTGACCTGATAAGTTTTGATGAAGAAGGGGATGCCTTGGGCATCCACAAGCTAAGACGCTTGAGTCTTCATGAAATTGTTGGGGTTCGTTGCATAGAAAACAAAAAATTTCCTACCGCAAAGACGAATAAATCCAAGATCTAATCTATGGAACACCCAAGATCTAATCTACAAGATCGGAGCAACGAGATTGATGTGAGACTAACCCTCGAAGATTTCCAAAGCCTACGAGATTAGATCTCGTTGTTGGTGTAGACGATCATCCCTAGTGCTGCAATCCGGCAGCACTTCCGTACTCGGTCGCGCGTACGGTGTCGATGAAGCCCTTCCTCTCCCCGTTCCAGCGGGCAACGGAGGTGTGGTAGATCTCCTCCAAAACCCAGCAGCACGACGGCGTGGTGGTGGTGGTGGAGGAGGAAAAACTGCAGGGCTTCGGGAGCAGCATATGGAGGAGGAGAGGGGCGGCAGAAGTTGGGGAGGGTTGCGCCTGCCCCCTCCCCTCTTTATATAGGGGGGCAGGTCGGTTGGGGTGGCCCCCTTGCCCCCCAAACCCATCTAGGGCCGGCCACAAGGGGGAGGGGGAATCTTCCCCCCCCAAGTTGATCCCCCCTTAGGGTTTTGGGGAAACCCTAAGGGGTGGCCGGCCTGGGCCTTTGAGGCTTGGTGCGCCTGGCCCATTAGGGCTAGGCAGCACCCCCTCGGCCCATGTAGGCCCCCTTAGGTCGTGGGCCCCATGGTGGACCCCTCCGGAACCTTCTAGAACCTTCCGTTTTCACCGGATAATTCGAACTTTTCCGAAACCTAGAAATCAACTTCCCTTATATGAATCTTATTCTCCAGACCATTCGGACCTCGTGATGTCCTGGATCCCATCCGAGACTCCGAACAAACTTCGGTCTCCATCTCATATTCCGAATCTACTTATGCAACATCGAACCTTAAGCGCGTCACCCTACGGTTCACGAACTATGCAGACATGGTCGAGACTCCTCTCCGAGCAATAACCAATAGCGGGATCTGGAGATCCATAATGGCTCCCACATATTCAACGATGACTTAGTGATCTATTGAACCATTTACATACGATGCCGATTCCCTTTGTCACGCGATATTTTACTTGTCCGAGGTTCGATCATCGGTATCTCCATACCTTGTTCAACCTCGTTACCGACAAGTACTCTTTACTCGTACCGTGGTATGTGATCTCTTATGAACCATTCATATGATTGCAAGCTAATCAGATGACATTCCACCGAGGGCCCAGAGTATATCTATCCGTCATCAGGATGGACAAATCCCACTATTGATCCATATGCCTCAACTCACACTTTCCAAATACTTAATCCCATCTTTATAACCACCCGTTTACGCAATTGCGTTTGATGTAATCAAAGTACCCTTCCGGTGTAAGTGATTTACATGATCTCATGGTCGAAGGACTTAGGCAACTATGTATCGAAAGCTTATAGCAAATTGAATTTAATGACTTGATCTTATGCTATGCTCATTTGGGTGTGTGTCCATTATATCATTCACCTAATGACATAACCTTGTTATTAATAACATCCAATGTTCATGATCACGAAACCATGATCATCCATTAATCAACAAGCTAGTTATACAAGAGGCTTACTAGGGACTCCTTGTTGTTTACATAACACACATGTATCAATGTTTCGGTTAATACAATTATAGCATGGGATGTAAACATTTATCATGAACACTAAGATATAACAATAACTAATTTATTATTGCCTCTTGGGCATATCTCCAACAGAAATATGCAGGGATGAACCATGGGGGAATCCCCAAGCTTAGACTTTTCACTCTTCTTGATCATATTATACCATCCTCCTCTCTTGATCCTTGAAAACTTCCTTCACACCAAACTCAAAGCAATCTCATTAGAGGGTTATTGCATAATCAAAAATTCACATGTTCAGCAAGGACACAATAATTCCCAACACTTCTGGACATTACCCAAGGCTACTGAAATTTAATAGAGCAAAGAAATCCAATCAAACACACTGAAAGAGGCAATGCGAAATAAAAGGCAGAATCTGTCAAAACAGAACAGTCCGTAAAGACGAATTTTTTCGAGGCACTTAACTTGCTCAGATGAAAAAGCTTCAGTTGAATGAAAGTTGCGTACATATCGGAGGATTACTCATGAATTTTTTTAGAATTTTTAGATTCTTCTACAGAGAGAAAAACTCAAATTCGTGACAGCTAAAAATCTGTTTCTGCGCAGAAATCCAAATCTAGTATCAACTTTCTATCAAAGACTTTGCTTGGCGCAACAATGCAAGAAAATAAAGATACAAAGGTATTGATACAGTAGTAACAAGCACCTTGACTCAAATATAAAACAAAAATTGCAGAAATAAAATAATGGGTTGTCTCCCATAAGCGCTTTTCTTTAACGCCTTTCAGCTAGGCGCAGAAAGTGAAAATCAAGTAACATCAAGAGAAGAAGCATCAACATCATAATTTTCCTTAAAAACACAACTTGTCGCAAAAGGTACCTTAGATGCTCCATTATCTAAATTTCCCATAGTGGTACTAAGGGTTTTATCAATTTTAAGCTCATAATGATTCTTTGGCTTTGGCATCTTAGGGACATACATGAACTTTTGCTCCTTGCCCACATAAGCTTTCTCCTTAAACTTAAGAGAAGAAAAAATTGAACCCAAGGTTCCTATAGCTTCTTCAAGTTCACCAATCATATGGGTTTGATTATCATGGATAGCACAAGTTTCTAAGACAGCAATTCTTTCATTAATTCCTCCTAGGATTTATCAAGTTTATCAGTATTATCAAGTAATATTCCCAATTTAGTCTCAACACTTGGAAGATTTTTCTCTATGGCCTCCAATTTTTTCATGACATCCTCAAGAGAGATTTCAATTTTAGCTTCATTAGCAGGTGGTATTCCAACTAGCCTCTCAATAATGCAACTAGCTTCTAAAGCAGGAGTACCTAGGAAATTACCCCCTGTAAGAGTATCAAGAACATACTGTTACCACCCGATTTTGGCCAAATCAGGAATTGGGCCGTAAGTGAAGATGGGCTTGAAGGACGTACACGTGGAGCATCTTCGAAGCGGCCTTGCGCTGAGAGTTTGGGCTAAGTTGCCCATGTATCTGTAAATTAGTAGATCGTGTTGTGTTTAGATTAAAGAGATAGAGTCCGGCACGGTAGGTGCACGCCTCAATTAGAAAGTCCCTTGGACTATAAATATGTATCTAGGGTTATCGGAAAAGGAGGACAATCATCGTTCAAACAAACACAAAATACGGCGCATCGCCACCCCTTCTCTCGAGGGTTTCTCCCGGGAAGCACCATGCTGCCTAGATCGCATCTAGCGATCTAGGCAGCGTAAGTTTATTCGTTATCCTTGTACTGCTCGTGCTGAAGCCTTGTTGATGGCGAGCGGTACTATTTATCCTTAGGTGTTTAGGGGCTCGCATTGGTGCTTTCACGTGCATATCTGCGTGGCAATGCCGTCCCTAGACACCTTGCTGCCCTTACGTCGATCTAGACGTAAGGGCAGCATCTTGCTTGATCATGCTTAGTAGATCCGATCCGTTATAGTTGCTCCTGCATCTGCAGGGATTAGTTTAATATCTGCATAGTTAGGCCTTATGCTGGGGTCGGACGATCCGGTGGTGCGTTAGATGTTGTTTACCGTCCCTGCGAGGGATGTTCCGGGGATCAACGTTATGTTGGTTTTTAGGCCTCTCGTAGGGGTAGTTTGCATTGTCTCTCGTAGCTGCTAGGCCCGATCGCACGTAGGACGTTCCGATTATGCGGTGAAAACCCTAAACTGTCGTGGATCGCTTTAGCTTTGTCCTGATCAAGCAGGATCCCCATGCCATTGCTAATCCATCAAGGACCATGGGGCGATCGGAGCCGATCCACAGGGAACCTGAGAGTCGATAAGGCTCGTATTTAATGTGCACGTGTCTACCATGCAGGAACAATCGAAGCACTAACACCTTCCTGACCAGGTCTAGGTCGGTGGCATCGAACAGCCGCCGGACGCCGAAGATTTGCGGGACGACGCGAGGTGCCAGGGATCCACTAAGCGGCCCTAGGAGCTTCCGGCTCTTCGTGTTGCTTAACCAAAGCCCGTCGGGGGTTTTGGAGGGTAACACATTCTGGCACGCCCGGTGGGACCTCTTCTGCAACATCCACGTTAACACCGACATCCGAGATGGCAGAGGAGCAGATCACATACAAGGATCTCCCTGCGGAGCACAAGAAGAAATACGATGAGTTGAAAACCATCTGTGAAGCCGAACTCATCGGCTCCTTTGAGAAGACCCGTTCGCACGGTATCAGATCCAAAGGGTTCACGCCACAAGGCGTCCTTGAAGGGGTGGATCTGTCCCTCCCTTCACAGGAACGTACCCAAGCCCTGCGACAGGAGATCAACTATGTGGTGGCTCATTCACTGCATCGGCACGAGAGCCTGGTGAACACTTTGGAGCGCGTTGCGCTCCGGGTGGTACAAGAGATCATGGAGCATCGTTACTCCCCTTCAGGACCTGTTCTAGGGACTCACCAGGGAGAGATGCAACTCCACACCAGGCCGCCTCTGCCGTACGCAACGGCGGCTCCACAGCAACAAGGCTCATCGGCATACGTCGTCTACAAAGTTGGGGGTGACCCGGGCGACTATCAATTCTTACATGACCCGCCCAAGGAAATCCCACACGGATACGTGTGCACGTTTGTGCCGGACTGCAACAACTGGACGCAGGCGATCCAGGCTCCACAGGAGGGATTGCCGGAGCAGGAGCAATTGTTCCGGCAGGAAGAACAACTACAACGAGCGGGGAATCTAGAGCAGAAGGAGAGAAACAAGCGTGGCTAGCCAAGTACGCCACTGCACCATTCATGAAAGCTCAGCTGCTACTACCTCCACCGCAGATCAGATCAGCGCAGTCCTGAGAGATCAATTCGGCATCTTGCCGAAGAAGAAGATAATCGGCTATTCCAAGCCGTACCCCAATGAGTTCGACCTGATCCCATTACCGCCTAAGTACCGGCTTCCGGACTTCAACAAATTCAGTGGGTCAGAAGGGTCGAGCTCCATCGAGCACGTGAGCCGATACCTGGCCCAGCTGGGCATGGCTTCGGCATCAGATCAGTTACGGGTGAGGTGCTTCTCGCAATCCTCACCGGTCCAGCTTTTGGGTGGTACACCTCTTTGCAGCCAAATTCAGTGCAGTCATGGAAGCAGCTGGAGGAACTGTTCCACACCCAATACCATTCAGAGACTGAAGCTGGTATTGCCGAACTAGCACAGGTTCGGCAAAAGCGAGGAGAGACAGTGGCTGAGTACATTCAGCGTTTCAGAACTGTCAAGAACCGATGCTATTCGGTTCATATAACTGAGAAAGAGGCAGTCGAGCTGGCCGTGGCAGGCCTTGCAGCGTCGTTCAAGGATACGACGTTCCAAGTTGAGTACAACTCGTTGACGCACTGGTCAATGGTGACCTTATATGAGCAGCGCCATCCAGAACTGTACCAAGACAAGTTCAAGCGCGCGATCAGCCTGGTCAATGCCGATGAAGATGAAGATTCCGCGGACGATCAGGAAGTTGCGGTAGCCGAGTGGATTCGGACGCCAGTACCTGTGTCCTGCCAATGGGTGAATCCACCAGGGCCTCCAAGAGGGTTGGACTTTGACGTAACCAAAACCGAACAAATCTTCGATCTGTTACTTAAAGAGAAACAGTTGAAGCTACCCGAAGGCCACAAGATCCCTACGGCACAAGAGATGAACAAGAAGCCATACTGCAAGTGGCATCATACGTTCACGCACACCACCAGCGACTGCAAAGTATTACGCGCACAAATTCAGATGGCGATAGAATCGGCCGATTGACTTTCGGACAGTTTGCCATGAAGGTAGACAGGCGTCCGTTTCCGGACGTCAACATGGTGGACCTAAGCCACTCAATAAGAGAACCAGGGTTCTCTTTCGATGTCAATATGGCAGGGTTCGTGATTCGCCATGGCGCGGACAAAGCAGAGAGCAGCCACTCTCGTGGCAAGGATAAAGAGGAGGCCGTTCCACGCGACCGGCCCCAAGACGACGATAGACGGTACCTGACCGAGGATGAGGTGAGGAGCATACGGTATCAGCGCCCATTATCCGTACATCTCCTCAACAAGTATGAGCAGCAGTACGACCGACGTCGGCGCTACGACGAAGACGATGAAAGATATCGTCGGTCGATGCGGAAAACAGATCGTCAGCATGACAGGAACGACGACGGGTACGAACGTCGCGCTAGAGGGAGGTCTAAGGAGCAAGACAACGTGGATAAGCACTGGAGCTGTCCTTTCTTCAAACACTGCTGGGACTCAGGAATGAGCCGATTGCCAACAATCGAGAACTGCCCAGAATGCGCGCAGCGAAGGAAGAGGACAAACGAAGTTTCAGTGTTCGAGCGTCTGGGACCTCTCCCACATCAGAGTAAACGAGCTGAGTCATCTCAAGAAGAAGACTTCGAGTCAGATGGAGAAGAAGATAGGTATCACCGACCAAGGTGGTGCCCTGATGGACTCACCATTCTCGAAGCGTCGGGTGCAGCGGTTGCGAAACTTGGAAGAAGCGAGGCACACCTGTACACGTTGAGAAGAGCGGGCCCCGCGAAGATTCAGCAAACATTGGAGACGAAGGCGCGCCCGCCAAAGAAAGTGGCGCCCAAAACAGGCAGCCGATGCACGAAGCGTCGGCTGATGCCGATGCGAGAGGCATCGGGCGATACAAACATGGTATCCGTGACCCGGACGGAGTAGCAGGTCCAAGACATTGGACGTACGTGGCAAGGCCGATCCCCGAGATCGGCCCTCAAAAAATGAAAAGCAAGGGATCTTATCTCCAGCATGCCACGTAGCTACAGCGGAAATCCAAGAAGTTGCAAACCATCGTCAAGCATTGCAACGGAAAAGGAGGCCGATTCTGGCAATCGGCCGAGACTATCCTCAACATTCTTTTGTCTGTGTTCAGCATTGATCCAACAGATGCCTGAAGAGCCGATGCCATCAATTACTTGACAGAATCGGCTCGGGGGGCACATAGATGGAGGAGATACGAGGATACGGAGCTGGGAACGAATGTCAAATTTCCAACAGAGTAGCTCAAGTATGGGGGCCGATACATAAACAAATCGGCCACAAAAAATCGAAAACATCGAAAATTTTGAGCACAGCCGATGCGCAGGCATCGACTTAAGAATTCAAAGCCGATGCACGGCCATCGACTCAAGAGGTACAAACTGTTACAGGACGAGGCTCTGCGAGGATCTCCAACCGTTTGGTCGCTCAGGCCTTCTCTGCAAGGACCTCCAAGTTCCGAGGCCCAGCGTAGCAGTGCTAGCAGGAGCATCAGCTGTGGCGTCCAGTACTGCCTTGACTTATTTGGAGTCCCTGATATGCGTCTGCAAGACTGAGGGTGGTAGCCCTGATCAACCACAAGAGCAGGACAAGCATATCTCGTCTAGGACCATGAGGATGGCCGATGATGGAGCAATCGGCCGTGGCGTTGCTGCTTACGGGCTGAGCCAAGGTGACAACTTCACCAAATATTCTCACCAGAAGCTGCATTGTTGAATTGAAGGAGCTCGGGGGGCATATACAGAGAAGGTGCAAGGCGCACAGGACCGCGAGAATTACACCAGAGCTACCCGCTGCATTTTCGAGATGCGAATTCGGCAGTACTGTCAGAAGCATCAGTTAAGTTGTTGGTGATTCATCTGCAACATCGGCTTTCAGCGGAGGGAAGGTAATCAATGAAGCCCTTTGTTCGATCTGCGCATCTTCACCGCTAGTCTCGCCTTGACTGAGGCTCGGGGGGCAGCTGGTCCGGTGGATATTCTGTTTTAGAAGCCGATTGGGATATCATCGGCTGATCCTTCGCCGCAACTTTCTTCAACAAATGATGAATTCTTGAAGATTACCAGGTCTCAAAGTCGTCAGTTGAGGAATGGAAGGATGGATTACGTAGGACCGATGCGTTGACATCGGCTTATTAAGCATTGGTTGAGGGAGAATCGGCTAAATCAATTTGTGGGAAATCAACAAAGTCAAATTGGAGGAAATTCTTCATTAATAAAAGGGGATTTCTTACAAGGAGGAGCCGATTGCTTCAGAAGAGAAGAACAAAAGAGGGGTCTGTTGATCAATCTGATATTGCTAGGCCTATACTAGTAGATTCTAATCTACGGGCCGTCACTGCCTTCATCATCATCCTTGGGGCTCTCATCGGCGCTGCTACCGGCGGGCTCCTCATCGCTGCTCCCGTAGCCCTCTGCAGGGGTTTCATCCTCCTCTTCGTCATCACTGTCGTCGTCGTCCCACCACATGCGGAGGCGTTTCGCTGGTGGGTAACCTTCGAGGGAGTCGTCGTCGGCGTCTTCCTCTTCTTCCTCCTCCTCGTCGGAGGAAAAGCTCCCTTCCCAGGGGAAAAGGTCGTCGTCGCTTGGTGCTTCCAGCTCCCCGTCGATGAGGAACTGAAGGTCTTCTTCCCCATCGGTGAGGGGTTCGTCGTCTTCCGACTCGTGGGAGAAGTCCCAGTCCCGCGCGTCCCAATACTCTGGGGCACGGGCTTCGTAGATGGCCATCAAATCAACCTCCTGCTCGAGTTCGCTGGAGGAGGAGGACTGGGAGAGACAAGCGGTGGAGAGCGGAGGAAGAGGAGGAATCCATGGGGACTGAGGAGGGTTTTTTGGTGTGCCGATGGCTACTGTGGAGCAGGGAGATGAGAAAAGGAATTACAGGGAGTGGCCAAATAAAAAGGGGTATATGGTTTAATGCTTAAGCATGTCCCGAGGACACGGTGCCAGAACCGTCAAGTCGTGCAGAGAAGGCGAGGAGGCAAGACGTCATCATGAAGGAAACTGCGACGGTTCTGCCACGACATGACCCTTCGAAGGAGACAGATGGTTTTGCAATTATCATTACCAAAACCAGGGGGCATGTGTTACCACCCGATTCTGGCCAAATCAGGAATTGGGCCGTACGTGAAGATGGGCTTGAAGACGTACACATGGAGCATCTTCGAAGCGGCCTTGCGCTGAGAGTTTGGGCTAAGTTGCCCATGTATTCGTAAATTAGTAGATCGTGTTGTGTTTAGATTAAAGAGATAGAGTCTGGCCCGTGCACGGTTAGGTGCACGGCTCAATTAGAAAGTCCCTTGGACTATAAATATGTATCTAGGGTTATCGGAAAAGGAGGACAATCATCGTTCAAACAAACACAAAATACGGCGCATCGCCACCCCTTCTCTTCGAGGGTTTCCCGGGTAAGCACCATCCTGCCTAGATCGCATCTAGCGATCTAGGCAGCAAGTTTATTCGTTATCCTTGTACTGCTCGTGCTGAAGCCTTGTTGATGGCGAGCGGTACTATTTATCCTTAGGTGTTTAGGGGCTCGCATTGGTGCTTTCACGTGCATATCTGCGTGGCAATGCCGTCCCTAGACACCTAGCTGCCCTTACGTCGATCTAGACGTAAGGGCAGCATCTTGCTTGATCATGCTTAGTAGATCCGATCCGTTATAGTTGCTCCCTGCATCTGCAGGGATTAGTTTAATATCTGCATAGTTAGGCCTTATGCCGGGGTCGGACGATCCGGTGGTGGTAGATGTTGTTTACCGTCCCTGCGAGGGATGTTCCGGGATCAACGTTATGTTGGTTTTTAGGCCTCTCGTAGGGGTAGTTTGCATTGTCTCTCGTAGCTGCTAGGCCCGATCGCACGTAGGACGTTCCGATTATGCGGTGAAACCCTAAACTGTCGTGGATCGCTTTAGCTTTGTCCTGATCAAGCAGGATCCCCATGCCATTGCTAATCCATCAAGGACCATGGGGCGATCGGCTGAGCCGATCCACAGGGAAACCTGAGAGCCGATAAGGCTCGTATTTAATGTGCACGTGTCTACCATGCAGGAACAATCGAAGCACTAACACCTTCCACCAGGTCTAGGTCAGGTGGCACGCCAGGCAACCGCCAGACGCGCGCCAAAAGATTTGCGGGACGACGCGAGGTGCCAGGGATCCACTAAGGCTAGGAGTGCCTAGGAAATTACCTCCCGCAAGAGTATCAAGAACATACCTATTCCAGCTAGAGATACCAACATAAAAGTTCCTAAGGAGGATAATAGTGGAGTGTTTCTTAGTGCACCAATGATGAGCATCACTAATTCTATACCAAGCACCTTTAAAACTTTCTCCCCCTTGTTGCTTAAAAGAACGAACTTCAACTTTCAGGATTACTCATTTTAGCAATAATAAAAATAAACAAAGCAAAACCGAATTAAATAAAGTAAAACAAGTAACTAATTTTTTTGTTTTTGATATAAAGAAAGCAAACAAGACAAAATAAAATAAAGCAAGACAATAAACAAAGTAAAGAGATTGGGTCTCAGAGACTCCCCTTGCGGCGTGTCTTGATCTCCCCGGCAACGGCGCCAGAAAAGTAGATGCTTGTGACGGTAAAGCACACGTCCGTTGGGAACCCCAAGAGGAAGGTATGATGAGTACAACAACGAGTTTTCCCTCAGTAAGAAACCAAGGTTGTCGAACCAGTAGGAGATGAAGATCACGTGAAGGTTGTTGGTGAGGAGTGTAGTGCGGTGCAACACCAGGGATTCCGGTGCAACATGGGACCTGCACAACACAATCAAACTACTTTGCCCCAACTTAACAGTGAGGTTGTCAATCTCACCGGCTTGCCGAAAACAAAGAATTAAACGTATGGTGTGGAAAATGATGTTTGCTTGCAGAAAATTAAAGAGAACAATGATTGTAGTAGGTTGTATTTCAGATGTAAAAGAATGGACTGGGGTCCATAGTTCACTAGTGGTGTCTCTCCAATAAGATAAATAGCATGTTGGGTGAACAAATTACAGTTGGGAAATTGACAAATAGAGAGGGCATAACAATGCACATACATATCATGATGACTACTATGAGATTTACTTAGGGCATTACGACAAAGAACATAGACCGCCATCCAAATGCATCTATGCCTAAAGTCCACCTTCGGGTTAGCATCCTTACCACTTCCGTATTAAGTTGCAAACAACAGACGATTGCATTAAGTAATCGTGCGTAATGTAAACGATACAAATATACTTAGACAAAGCATTGATGTTTTATCCCTAGTGGCAACAGCACATCCACAACCTTAGGGTCGTTGTCACCTCGCATTCAATGGATGAACCCACTAAGCATAAATACTCTCTTAGAGTTACAAGTATCAACTTGGCCAGAGCCTCTACTAGCAACGGAGAGCATGCAAGATCATAACTAACATATATGATAGATCAATAATCAACTTGACATAGTATTCCATATTCATCGGATCCCAACAAACACAACATGTAGCATTACACATATATGATCTTGATCATGATAGGCAGCTCACAAGATCTAAACATGATGGCACAAGAGGAGAAGACAACCATCTAGCTATTGCTATGGACCCGTAGTCCAAGGATGAACTACTCACGCATCAGTCCGGAGGCGGGCATGGTGATGTAGAGCCCTCAGAATGATGATTCTCCGGCAGGGTGCCGGAGGTGATCTTCTCGAACCCCCGAGTTAGGGTTTACGGCGGCGCGTCTCTGGAACTGGTCTCGTATTTTGGCTCTCGGTACTAGGTTTTCGCGTCGGGAAGATTATATAGGCGAAAGGGCGACGTCGGTGGCGCCGAGGCCCACCCATAGGCTGCGCTGCAGGAGGTGGGACCGCGCCGCCAGTGGGGTGGCCACCTCGTGGGCCCTCTTCGTCTCTCCTTCGGTGTTCTGGAACACTCCGTGAAAAATAGGGCCGTGGGCTTTGTTTCGTCCAATTACGAGAAAATTTGTAAACTAACTTTTAGAAATCAAAACGGCAGAAAACAGAAGCTGGCACTGTGGCATCTTGTTAATAGGTTAGTCCCGGAAAATGCATAAAAACATTGTAAAGTATGACTAAAACATGTAGGTATTGTCATAAAACTAGCATGGAACATAATAAATTATAGATACGTTGGAGACGTATCCTGCCCCATCATCTCCTCCTCCTCCACCAGCGTCACCGCAGCCTCCATGCTCCCCTCCAGGCCGTCGTCGCCGCCATCTCGTGCAACTCCGAAGCCAGCTCCTCGTTGCGGGTCGCGCCGAGCACGGGCTGGATAGGAGCAGGCCTCCACCGGTTCGTGACATGTGAAGTGGTTTCTCCCGACACCGTGAGGCTCGCCCCGATCACCGCCTCACGACCTCCGCCGGCAGCCTCTTCTTAACCACCAGGCCCTCCTGGTCGACCGTGGTCGGAATGATGGCGCCCTTGGTCGTCGCCGACTCCAACGGGGATGGGAACGACCCCAAGGTAGACCCATACTAGTTGTCGATGCGGATCGCCGTCTTGCCCGGCGCCGGGGCGCTCCACGAGCCCTCGCCGCGGGAAAGCAATGTCGCGCCCACCGCCTCGGTCTGTTGAGCCCCCTGCTCCATGGTCGACTTAGCCTTGCCATTCCCCTTCCAACCATGCCGGTTCCAGGTCTCCACCTCCGCACTCGGGTCAAACTCGTCATCGCCATATTCATCACCATGCGGGGCCGGGGGTTTGGGCAGCACATCCGGGGCCGAGCCGCCCGACGGCCTACCCAGCTCCGCCTTCACTCCAATCGTGTATGGCTCCCCATTCACACACAATTGGAAGGAGCCCTTGATGCGTTCGGGGTAGCGGCATTGGAACCGCACACGCACCGGCTCCGAGGTCCACTTCTTGAGCGAGAGCTCGTTGACGTCGATGGGGCGCCCAACAAGACGAGGGACGTCGATAGGGCATGCCCGGTTGGACAATTTTTAGAATCGCCAAATTCGAAAAGAGTAAAAAGTTACGGCCAGTTAAAGATTTTTTCCTGCAAAATACAAAAAAAAAAAAAATCTGTGGCGCATCTTGTCCCCCATGCGCCACAGAAGTTTTGGCCGAAATTTTGAAATTCGAAGGCGCCACCACCACCTCCTACTACTCCACTTCTCCTCCACCACCTCCTCTCACTTCTCCATCTCCTCTCCTCACTTCTCCTCCTCCTCCACCACCACCACCACCACCACCACCTCATCCCTTCTTCTCCACCACCACCACCTCCTCCTCCATTCTTCTCCGGCGACCACCACCACCTCCTCCGGCGACCGGCGACCACCACCACCACCTCCGGCCACCGGCCACACCACCACCACCACCACCACCTCCTCCTCCTCCTCCTCCGGCCACCACCACCACCACCACCACCTCCTCCTCCTCCTCCTCCGGCCAACACCACCACCACCACCACCTCCTCCTCCACCATCTCCTCCTCCACCACCACCACCACCACCACCACCACCGGCCGGCCTCCTCCTCCACCCACCACCCACCACCACCACCACCTCCGGCCGGCCTCCTCCTCCTCCTCCACCCACCACCCACCCACCACCACCACCACCACCTTCTGGCGAGATTCGAAAAAATCGGCGAAATTCCGGCGGCCCCAGATCTAGATCTGGCCGCCACTTTTTTTTGAAATTCAAAAAAAATTTCTGTGGCGCATACGGTGCGCCGCAAGTTTGACGTACAATTATGTGGCGCATATTGGCATGGTGCGCCACGAAGTTTCAAAATTCTGTGGCGCACGTACATATGCGCCACAGAAGTTTCAATACTAGTCGCGTGGTAACTGTGGCGACCTGGATATGCGCCACAGAATTTGATTTTGGTGCGCCACAGATAGCCTTTTTTCCACTAGTGATCGGGCTCGCCGTCGCCGCCGCACTCCTCCCTAAGGGCCTTGTGTGCCTTGTTGGCACTCCGCCGCCACCACCGGCTAGCCTGCCTCCCGTCATTACCTCCTCGCCCCTCCATGACCACCACCTCCTCGAATGAGCGTTCGAGCGGTGGCGGATCCGGGATTCGGAAGAGATTGCGCGCTGTGGATGCAAGCCGCCACACCTCCGCCTTTCTCGCTGTAAACCCTAGAGACGGATCTTTGCAGCCCGGGGTAGGCAGAGCCAACCCCTAAAAAACCGTCGCTGATGGGCCTCATGGACTGGTGCGAACGGCTAGGCCGTTCCTAGGCCGGCCTAGGCCGAGCCAGGCCAATCCTACCCAAACCGCGTGGTGGTCAAGCCTCCAGGCCCACACGTGTCCCCCGCAGCGTCCAGCATGTGCGGCCCCAGAGGCCGCGGCCCAGGCCCGTCCACGGCCTCAGCCACAGCCGGGTCGTCTCCCACGAACCCTAGCCGTGCCGCCCGGTGCCCCGCCGCCGCCAGCAGGTTCGCCGGCGCAGACTGGCACCCCTGGCCAGCCGCCGGAACCGCACCACTGGGCCCGCACGTCCCCCGCGCGCGGCGTCCACTGTTACCAGCACGGGACCATCCCGCGTCTAGCCGCCGCCACCAAGGCCCTCCTCCGGCTCCAAATCTTGAGCCCGGAGCAAAAGCCAGCCGTCGCTGGGACCGCAGGGAGCCCCCAAGCTCCGCCGCTCGGGAGATGAATCCCTCCAGGGTTGGCCGCGCCGGCGGTTGTCGCGGCGAGTCGGACCCCTCCGACCCGCACGCCTCGTCGAACTCCTCGCCTACATCTGAAGCCTCCTGCTCAGAGGAGGCGTCCCAGAACTTACCTCGCAGCATCGCACCGCCCGCCGACGGCGCCCGCGTGGAGAGGGTCGACGGCGTCCCCTCCATCGCCGGCCAGCTCCAGCTCGAGTTGCGCTCGCTGGAGGCCCCGCCGTCGCCATTCGAATCGCCTTCCGCGTCGCCCGTGTCGGTCCGTACCGAGGTAACTGTGCTGGTCGCCTTGACTTCGACAATATACCTGAACACAACTGGTCTGGAATGTGGATCTAAGAACATTTTAAAGTGTTCATGAAAGGGGTGGTCCTGGTGAACTGCCATCATGATTAGCCTGTATGACGTAGTAGTCACCACGCCCATTTTGGTTCAGTTGTACATGCACAAATTTGCTATTGTGCCTTCTGCAAAGCCCTTGCTTTATTCTTGTTCGTCTTTTCCAATTTGGGGACACGGCCATGACATGTTTTGGGTCTATCAAAATATGGTATTGTGCTATTTGCCAGTTCCAGGACACGGGTGACATGCATGTTTTGTGTCTATCAAGTGAACTAGGAAATATCATGAACTGAACAACTGAACGCAAACGCAACTGTACAACTAGCAAACAGTGACTAGCTACAAAAGCTAACTTGCGGATAAGAACGGTGGTGCCAATACTAACCGTTTTGGTTATTGTTGGATTTGTACAAAAGATGAGTCATGGAAACCAAGTCTACAAAAGCAAAGTACTCCCTCAGTCCTATCAAAAGGGTCTTAACGTTATTAAAATTTGATATATCTAGATACTATTTAGTACGTAGATACATCTAAACTTTGACAAAGTTGACACACTTTTGGTAGAATGGGGGAGTAGGTTTTTTTTGAAATTCGAACTGTACATGCATGTAGTACTGGCTTGACAACTTAGAATTGTACAGTGCGCCTTCTCCTTTTGAAATCTTCAGGGGATTCAAGAATACACATTGTCATTCTGAATTGTATCGTTATTATTATTTAGTCGGATGGCGGAATAGTGAAGATGAGCATACAAAAAGGAAATAGTAGAATACTAGAGTTTAAAATGTTAGTCTGACATTTCAAACTAGAACAAATTCTTTACAATGGAAAGTGTAAATACCTTTACATGAGACATATTCCTCACTTCGTAATCATGGATATTATCTACGATTGGACAGTACAAGCAACATGGATTTTATTTATTAAGGAATTTTATACACTTTGAACAATTTTATTTATAACCTATATGGCTATACCCTTGTACAAGGTAGCTACCTGAGCTACTCTCTGAATCAGAACAATGATATTTGCTTGACCCTTTGCAGTCTGCAAAGGACTGGCCTACCAATTATCTGAGGAAATGTTTTCCTCCCGGGTCATCCGCGATGGCGACTCTGGAGGCTCCAAATCCTAACCGCCGCGACCTCCTTCACCTGATGTCCAGGCTGTTGCCGCCGCCGACGCCCAACCGTCAAACATGGATATTATCTACGAGGGGCACTGGCGACGTCTGGATCCATTCTAGGCTTGCCATGAGGCAAGGCGGCACTGAGCATCGGGATCCCAGGGCGGCACTCATGCTCCTCAAGCTGCGGGTGGAGCTCTGGATACGGCGGCGCGACTGGGCCCAGGCTATGGGTCGTGCTTTACCCGCCGATGATCTGCTCTAGCGGCCGGGCGCTCTCTGTTCTGTTTTTGTCGGTTCGTATCCTCCTCGGCCGTCGACCAGCGGCGTCGGGGCTTCCGGTGCAGTTTACAATACAGGTGGTTGTCCTAGTGTTCCTCTTATGCGAAGATGGAGACCTTCATGAGGTCGGTCCTTTTTGATCTAGCCGGAGTGTCGAGTTTCGGAAGGCTCTGTGCACGAATGTAACACTGCACGTCATGTCTGGAGTTTGCTAGATCGGGTGGTATTCGGTTGTACGCACCCATACTTTTATTCCGACCGTTTGATTCTGGAGGAAGCGGCGCGAAGTTCTGTTCTATGTTGCCATCTGATGACATTCTGATCCACAGTGAAATCAAAGGCGGAGAATATCATGAACACCGGATTGAAGGACTAACAATGGAGGTTCGAGCCTCGAGGAACTTGCTTGGTGTTATGGGTTTCACAGCAGTATGCAAGTGGAGGCGACAACACATGTGGAGTTCAGAGTCTTATCTTTCAAGGTGAAAATTCAAGGTCTGACCTTAATTGGTTGTGCCTGATAATGGCCTTGTTGAAGGAATTGTTTTGAGAGCGAGGACTATCTTTCGAGTGAAAATCTTAGATCTCTTGATCAGACAACGACGATCCTTGTGCAATGTTCCCTTCTTGAAGACGTTGCTTTTAGAGATCCTGTAGTTCATGTGGTGTCTTGGTGGTGATATATTGTTGCTGCTACAGCTAGAATGCCGTAGCGGGAATTTTATTTCTTAGTTTTCTTTTTCTTCTTTTGGTTGTGTGCATCCGTACTGCTATTAGAGTATTGCGTTATTGTAGAAGTTAGGTGTAATTGGTATCTCTCGATATTAATATATTCCGTTTATCGAAAAAATTATTCCTTGTGCTCAGGAGCCACAATAAAACGCTCACTTCCATGGCAGGTCCAACTCACCATTTGCCTCAAGTGCGAGAGGAAGATCCATAGTTGCAGCAATCTCAGAAGCTAGTCCAAACTAGCGCGGAGGTTGTGTGCACAAGCTAGAAAAAATACCGAAGAATAGTAATGGTCCGTGGTAAGGTTCAGATGAGAAGGATAGAAAACCCAGTGCACAGGCAATTCACCTTCTGCAAGCGCCGGATGAGCCTCCTCAAGAAGGCCAATGAGCTATCTGTTTTATGCGATGCTGATATCGGTGTCATGGTCTTCTCTCCCAATGGCAAGATTTATGAGTTGGCCACCAACGGGTCTGTCTGTCTGTCTCTGTCTCTGTCTCTGTCTCTGTCCCTCCCTCCCTCTCTCTCTCAACTGATCCAAAGCTAACTCCAAATAATATCTTTAAGTTTTCACATGTTTTGTTGCTGACATGTATTAGGAACATGCAAGGCTTAATTGAGAGGTACAAGGGTAGCAACACACAAGCACAAAGTGAAAGTAGCAAGCAGCAAAACCCTCAGGTCAGCAGCAGATCACATGATTTATCTCGTAATATCAAATAGCATTGCAAAGCTATGCATTGGAAAATGCAGTATTTGCATGAAATTTATCAAGGCCATTTATTGAGGGAACTTTGATTCAGCACACTATTTGTGGGTTTGTTCATCACTGACTCACAGAACTTCATAATACTACGGGCATGAATTGTAGTTACATTATATTCGACAGAACTTTAATATGTAAAGTTCCTTCTAGACTTCTAGTAGTATTGAGTTTTAGCATTATTTTTTCATTGCAGATAATACAACAAGAGGTACTACTCTTGAGGCAAGAAATTGACTTACTTCAGAAAGGCTTAAGGTAATCAGCTGCATTACATGCATACCGGGAAGTAACTTAATGTCTTCTATCCGACCTAAAACTCTTTTAACTTATACCAGCATACCGACTTATTACCCTAAAGGGGATTTACACTGCATGATACACTAATATATTGCCTTATTGACTTTCACTGTTAGTTTTTGAAGCGGTTTTTATTAACAAAAATAAAAGAAACATAGGATGATGGTACGTATTAAACTGGCAAGAATCCGTTGAAACGGTTCCAAAAGATTCTGAAGGCGCTTCATAATTTCGTAGAAGTAATATCAAGCACGAGGTTGATTGATAAAGGTAAGCACATCCATGCAGGTACATGTATGGAGCAAAAGATATGGACCACATGAATCTTCATGAGCTCCAAGCCCTGGAGAGTAATCTTGAAATTTGGGTACACAACATTCGCTCTACAAAGGTAAGCTTTATGTCCTTTTCTGCCCAAACCCAAAAAATTCAGAAATGGTTACTTTTGATATACTGTCCTTTTTCTGCTGAGCAGATGGAGATCATATCTAGGGAGATTGAGATGCTCAAGAACAAGGTTGGCAACAGAAAAAGTTATTCCTATAATGAGTTTTTTAAGCTTACATGTAGAAAGGTGAACACAGCAATTCCCTTCATCAGTAGTTTTTCGTGTGTCTGTTTGTGTTCTGCAGGAAGGCATACTGAAGGCTACCAACGATTTACTTCAAGAAAGGGTATTTTAATCTTCTAATTTCTTATCCTTTTACACAAGTTGGATATTTGAGGGGATAAGGTTGCATTTTGATTTTAGGATTGGGTTCAAGATTAGTGTTGTGATTTATGGTTTGAGCAGAGTGGGAATCTAGTTAGTGGTCACTCTTGTAGGCAACCCAGCAACAGTTAGTGTTTGTCTCATCTTCCCAGCTCAGTTTTTAACCTGAAATAGTAATTCCTCCAGTTTAAATTACTATGGATTGGAGGGAGTAACATGTTTATTTGAGGTCAATATATTTCGTAATGTATTGATCTTGCGTGTCCAGGTAATTGAGCAGAGTGGGATTCTGGACACGGGCAGCAACATGATGATATCACACTTCCCCTTCCAGCGAACCATGGACAGTGGCCACTACTTCTAGCCGAAACAACCGACCTCTCAAGTTATGACGTCGGTTATGATTCGAGTTCAACAAGGCCACCATGCATGGAACTCATAACGTCGCATCTGCCAACTTTGTGTTGTACAAAGGAAACAAAACAGCATCTGAATGACTGTATCCTTACATGCTTTTGCACATCTAAATTAACCATCTTCCACAATGGAAAGTATGTAGATTGCAGATATCTGCTTCATATGGTATAGCACTCTGAATGTTGTGTTGATTGGATCGAAATCATAGAATTTCTGTTTCGACTTCAACTAATGTCGCTACGCTGAAAGGTCCACGTTAACATCTGAAAGCGTTTACTGATACAATCTGCATCTACCCAAGTGTTCAAAAAGGCAAGCAAGGCGGAGCCACGGAGGTACATGTTTATCAGATTCTATATTCATCCTCAGAGCATCTTCACTTGGCTTCCCAGCACCCCCGGGATTTATCGCCAGGTGGACGAAAATTTCCAAGCCGCGTCCTTAGGAGCCCAATTTTCGTCGGATTGGGCCGTTTTTTATCCGGCGATCGCTAGCCGAACCCAACACCCCGGGAAGCGCCTGAGAGCGCCGGATGAAGTGAAAAGTGTGTGAGTGGCGTCACACCCACAAAGATCCCCCCACTCCACTCGCGCTGCCCAAACCACCTTGTCACCACCAGCTCGCCGCCAGCACCACCCCACCCTCTACATCCGCGCATACGATGGTAGTAAGGCCACACCTACGCCCTAGGTACTGCCGAGCTCTGTAACGCCACACCCTTGAGGTGTTCGGCATTTTGATTGCTCGGCCATGGACTCCGACGACGAGGACGAGCAAATGTTTGTTTCGCTGTTGGAGGAGGAGAACGCCGCTGTTGCCGAATATGAAGAGCATATGATGATCCTGGCATCTCTAGTCGCCCTATACGCCGAGCGGAACTCAAAGCCGCGGCATGGCCGCTCTGCGCCAGGTCGCCGGAAGGCGAAAGCGAGGCAGCCTGGAGGGGTACATCCTGTTGTACGCTGATTACTTTGCCGACGAACCGCTGCACCCTGAGTTCCGGCGCTGGTTAAGGATGAGCCGGAATCTCTTTCTGAAGATTGTGTCTGTCGCCCAGGACTTGGACGCCTACTTTCAATGCAAATCGGACTGCACCGGCATGATTGGGTTTTCCTTGCTACAAAAGTGCACGGTCGCAATGAGATTGCTTGCATATGGAGTTTCGGGTGAAAGTGTCGATGACTATCTGCGCATGGCCGAGAGCACCGCCATTGATTGCTTATACAAGTTTTGAAGGGCAGTCATAGCAGTGTTCGGGGAAGTATACTTGAGATCACCCACTGCTCAACATACTGAGCAGATATTTGCAACCAATGCAGCAAGATGATTTCCTGGGATGCTTGAAAGCATCGACTGCATGCATTGAAAGTGGAAGAACTGTCGAATGGCTTGTCATGGCATGTACAAGAGCCACAAAGGAGGATGTAGTGTGGTACAGTGGCTACATATGATACCTGGATTTGGCGCTCCTTCTTTGCAATGGCAGGCTCAAACAACGACATCAATGTATTGCAGTGCTCGCCTGTCTTTGCCAAGCTTGTTGAGGGTCATACTCCCCCGGTGAACTATGGCCAATAGGCGCCATTATAACAAGGGATACTACCTTGCAGATGACATCTATACTACATGGTCAACATTTGTGAAGATGATCTCAAGCCCGAAGGTGCCAAAAGAAGCGTGGTTTGCCCAGGAACAAGAAGCTGCTAGGAATGACGTCGAGCGAGCATTTGGTATCCTCTAGCAGAGATTTGCAGTTGTCCGGTTCCCAACTATGACTTGGTCATAGGATTAGATGTGGGAGGTGATAAACTATTGTGTGATATTGCACAACATGATCATAGAGAATGAGTGGAAACATCCAGTTCCCGAGGTCGAGTTGCTACATCCATATCACCGACATGGGTCCTCTTGCAGAGCTTAATTGTTAGGTGCCAGCATCATGGGCTTCCTACTAGCTATGCGGCAGGAAATCCGAGACTCACATGTGCACCAAGAGCTGCACGATGATCTGATCGACCACTTATTGGCTTGCAAGGGTGCAGCAAGAGATGGTGCACCATGATTTGTTGTGTTGTTGTCATGTTGTGTTGTTGAACTATTTGTTTTGTTGAAATAATGCCAAATCTCAGCGAAAAATGTCATAATTTTTTATATTTTGTGTTGTATTTTGAAATTGTGCCAAAAATTGGCTATGGGTTTGCCGCTGGAAAACTGGTCCTTCCTACACCAAAAATTACATCCATCCAGAAAAAAAAGAGGTCCGGACTAAAGTTCATAATACTTCAAAAAACCCTGATGTTGTAGAGATACTTTGGTTTTCAAAACCACCGTATTTATTGAACCCAAACGCTTTGAAGTGTTCAATGCTTCATTATTTTTTAGAAACTGAAGTATTGCTGGAATACTTCAACAAAAATTGAGCTTCCAACCGGGACCTAAGTTCTTAACGAAAGTAAAATTCGCCAAAAAAAAGTTCTTATCGAAAGTTATTGGTGTCATTGGACATCCCAGGATTCAATGAATGATTGAGATGACAATATGTATTGCGTTGTGTGACAACTGTGCTGGTTTTTTAAACATAAGGCTATGAGCCAAACCCCAACGGAACCGCATATGAGTCAGATATAACACATCCAAGATCTCATCAACTCTGTACGGCAACCCTGCCTAGGCCAACACACATGCCCACACGGAGGTCTCGCAAAGATACAACAAATGAAAAGCCCTGGAGCGGGTCGAATAAAGTAGCAGCATAAGCAGTCTCTGATGGCGTCATCTCCCTCCAGCTCTACTCCTCGCGTGCAGCAGTCGTACCGCCTCGAGCGCCTCGTCCAGCAGCGCCCTGTCCCTCCGTCCGACCAGTACCCTCCAAGACTGCATGTGAAGCATCATATGGTAGAAGGCATCAGTCGTGTTGTTAATCAGCTTTCCTTCAATAGTTAGTTTATTCCTAATATTCCAAAAAGACCAAGACATGGCCGCAAAGGTGAATCAAACTAAACTACGAAGAGGGCCTGAGATGCCTTGAGCTAGCGCAATGAAATCCCCTATCCCGCCCGGGTTCCATTCGCAATGCAGCAGTTCCCTAACTCCCTCCCACATGAATCCCGCCATGTGGCAAGTGAAGAAGATGTGGTTGCAGTCTTCCACCTCTCCGCACAAGGAGCATCGGCCATTAGACGGGCCATGCCGCTTGGCCACCTGCTCAGACGATGGCAGCTTGCCCCTGATAAGCTGCCAAAGAAACACCTTGATTTTTGGAGGCACCCGTGCCCGCCAAACATCTCTAAAGTGTGACACCGACGCCCCCTGCGTCAGGCCGTAGTAAACTGATTTAGCCGAGAACACCCCTGAGGGTTCCAAGGACCAGGAAACTACATCGTGTTGGTCATCAATGGGTAAGTCTTGTATCTCGCGACAGAGGTTGTCCCACTCGACCGTCTCCGCCAGGCTGAATTTCCTTCTAAAGCGGATGCGCCACGCTCCCGGCGCGCCGCCCCTATCCCTTGCCGCATCCACCGTAATGAACGGTTGATCACAGCAGCTATAAAGCCTAGGGAATCTAGCCCTGAGGGGGCCGGATCCAGACCACCAATCGAGCCAAAAATAGGTCATTTTCCCATTCCGGACCTTGTGCTTCGCTCCTAGTTTGAAATACCATTTGATCTTGTGAATGGCGTTCCAGAACTGGGAGCCCCTAACTGGCACCTCCTTATCGAACAAGTCCCTATCCCCTAGGTACTTCGCGCGTATCAATTCAGCCCACAGCCCTTCTGCGTTCTGATAGAGCTTCCATATCCATTTTAGCATTAGCGCGATGTTCATAAGCTTCGTGTTGAGGATACCCAAACCCCCCACCTCTTTCGGCTTACAGACCGTAGCCCAATCAACCATATGGTATTTACGCTTGTTTCCCACTCCTTCCCAAAAGAAGCGGGATCTCGGTCTGTCCATGGCCAGGTGGGTCGCGTCATGGAGCAAGTAAATGCCCATAGCGAACATAGGTAAGCTGGACAAACAAGAGTTAGTCAGCTCAAGGCGTCCGGCTGAGGCCAAAAAAAGGCCTTGCCAGGGGTCAACCCTATGTCCGACCTTCTCGGGGAGGAAGCACCAGTCCGCTACCCTCAGCGGGCGATCGCTCACTGGTAGTCCCAAGTATTTCATTGGCAACGAGCCCAGCTTGCAATTAAGCATGTCAGCTACTCTATGCTTCTCCTCAACAGTGACCCCTATCACAAAGACCTCACTCTTGTCGAAGTTGATTTTTAACCCCGACATGTTCTCGAAGCTTAGTAAGAGAAACTTGAGGTTAGCGATCCCCAGATCGGACGGCTGGATCAACACCATCGTGTCGTCCGCGTACTGCAAATGAGTCACCCCCCGGGGATCAAGTGCGGCACCACCCCTTCAATGTGGCCGGCCTCATTGGCCCTAGACAGCATAGCTGCCAGTCCATCGACCATAAAATCAAAGAGGATGGGGGAGAGTGGATCACCCTGAAGCACACCCCGAACATTACGGAAGAAGGCCCCGACCTCCCCGTTAACGTTGACAGCTGTTTGGCCTCCCATGAACAGCTGCATCAGGCGGTGGACCAACATCCCTGAGAACCCCTTGCGGAGTAGAACCTCTCTAAGGAATTCCCAGTTTACGCGGTCATAAGCCTTCTCGAAATCAAGCTTGAGCAAGAGGCCCCCAAGCTTCTTGGCCCGCAGCTCATGAGCAATCTCATGGAGAGCCAACACGCCCTCGTGTAGGCATCTGCCACGGATAAACGCCGTCTGGCTCCAATCAATAATCCTGTGAGCCAAAGGGGCAAGACGAATCGCATAGGCCTTTGCCACAAACTTGAAAATGACGTTTATAAGGGCAATGGGCCGGAACTGTCTGATCGAGTCCGCTCCCGGGACTTTCGGAATCAGCGAGATGACACCAAAATTCAGCCTTGCGATATCCACCCTCCCTAGGACGAAATCGTTAAGGAGCTGCAAGATCGGTGTCTGTAGGGTTCCCCAGAACCGTTTAAAGAAAGACACCGGCAAGCCATCCGTTCCTGGGGCCGTGTCTGTCTTCATACTCAAGAGGACCTCATCCAGTTCCTCTTGCGTAAAGGTAAGCTCCAACGCAAGGTTCTCTGGAGAGACCCGCTCCTCCTCATCCCAGAGGTTTGGAGCGAGGGAAAGGACTCTCTATTCCCCAGACGACCCCATGAGGCCGATGTAAAAATCATACATGTGCCTCATGAGGTCGGCTTGGTCCTCCATTTCCCCCTGATCAGTGATCAAACGCGGTATGGCGCATTTGCGTCGCCTCCCATTGGCGATCGCATGGACATACGCCGTGCAGGAATCCCCCTTGAGGGTCCATTGCACCCGACTGCGCTGTCGCCAGTACTCCTCGTCTAGCCTGTCCAACGTAATGAGCTGGTCCTCCAGGAAGTACCGCAACGCCCAGTCATCCTCATCAAGCCCCGACGAGTCCGCTCGTCGATCAAGATCCGTAACCTGAGCGAGTAGGATCTCCTTGAAGAGGCGCTTCTCTTTGCCCAGGTTGGCTCCCCAGCCCTTCAGGAATTGGCGGGAATTGCGAGCCACCCGTTGCCAGACGTCGATCGAACAACGATCCAGCCCACGCGACTCCAGGTAGTCCCCAAGCTTACCTGTCATCAACTCCTGGAACCCTCGGACTCCAAACCACCACGTCTGGAAGAAGAAACGTGGTTGTCGACGCGGAGCCTACTCACCACTGTCCAAATGGAGGGGGTGTGGTCAGAGCCAATCCGGGTGACAGCCGTTAAGGAGCACAAAGGGAAGGCGGCCACCCAAGCCGGCGAGACCAATACCCTATCCAGGGCACATCTAATGGGGTTCACTTGCCTATTGGTCCAGGTAAACCTAGCGCCAACACGGCAGAGTTCCCGTAGAGCCATAGTGGCAATGGCCTCATTAAACCGGCGCACCCTAGGCCAGCAAATGTTGTCGTTGCTCTTGTCGCCAGCCGTGCGGATGAGGTTAAAGTCCCCTCCAACCACAACTGGGAAAGGAGCCGCTAGAACTTCCCGTTCCAGCTCGACAAGGAACTCGTCCGTCCTGCGGTGATCCGCAGGACCATAAACGAGGAAAAAGCACCATTTCAGCCTGGTCTTCCGCTGAAACAACGTGGCGCTAAGGAAGAATGTCCCCTTCTTCCACGAGCCTACCTCGAAGCATTCATCCCGAAAGCCGAGAAGAAGGCCCCCTGAGTGTCCGTCTGCCGGAAGCCAGTTCCAAGCAAACTGTCCCCCACACTCCAGGCTACGAAGCTCCGCCGTCGAGAAATCCTGTCTAATAGTCTCCTGAAGACCGAGGATGTCCAGACGGTGTTGCTTCATGTAATCCTTCAACTGTGTGCGCCGGCCCCCACTGCCGAACCCACGCAGATTGTAAATGAGGGCTTTCATTTGGCGATGGACTTCTTGCCCCTTCCCTTCCGCACAATCAACGTGGACCTACGAGGATCCATAGCGCGTGTCCGCCGACCACCCCGGCATCCGCGTCGGCGGGAGATCCCCTCCCAGCACCGTAGCCATCCCCTGGCCACTCTGCCCATCCTCCACGACGCCCACCCCTGGTCAGCGCGTGGAAGGTCCCACCATCGCGGGGACGTCGCGGTGTCTGCGCAGCCTCCTCGCCGCGCTCCCGGTGCCGCGGGCGGCGCGCGAGCCGCAAGAGATCCCAGCCTCTCCTTGGCCCGGATCAACGAAAGGGCCTCCCGGGCGTGCCCGCACTCGGTAAACACGATACAGCAATCCGAAGCCATGGAAGACAAATGAGAGTTAGGAGATGATCAACGACAACGAAATTACCTGTCTCAAGGTTCTTCTCGCGGCATGGTCCATCGCCTTCTCCAAGACCGGCCACGCCGCCGCGCTGTGCCTTGTGCTCTTGCGCAAAGCCGCCTGACTGGTCGTGGTCGCCGCCGACAGCGTGCCGGTTGGCACCGCACCGCCTTGAGCGCCTGCCCTCGCCGTGGCGGCACCGCCGCACCTCTAGCGCCGCGTCGCAACCGCTCGCACTGCCTGCTTGTGACGATAAAGCACACGTCCGTTGGGAACCCCAAGAGAAAGGTATGATGAATACAACAACGAGTTTTCCCTCAGTAAGAAACCAAGGTTATCGAACCAGTGGGAGATGAAGATCACGTGAAGGTTGTTGCCTTGTTAGTGAAGGAGTGTAGTGCGGCGCAACACCAGGGATTCCGCTGCCAACGTGGAACCTGCACAACACAATCAAACTACTTTGCCCCAACTTAAAAGTGAGGTTGTCAATCTCACCGGCTTGCTGAAAACAAAGGATTAAACGTATGGTATGGAAAATGATGTTTGCTTGAGAAAACAAAAGAGAACAATGATTGCAGTAGGTTGTATTTCAGATGTAAAAGAATGGACCGGGGTCCACAGTTCACTAGTGATGTCTCTCCAATAAGATAAATAGCATGTTGGGTGAACAAATTACAGTTGGGCAATTGACAAATAGAGAGGGCATAACAATGCACATACATATCATGATGACTACTATGAGATTTACTTAGGGCATTACGACAAAGAACATAGACCGCCATCCCATGCATCTATGCCTAAAAAGTCCACCTTCGGGTTAGCATCCGCACCCCTTCTAGTATTAAGTTGCAAACAACAGACAATTGCATTAAGTACTGTGCGTAATGTGAACAATACAAATATCCTTAGACAAAGCATTGATGTTTTATCCCTAGTGGCAACAGCACATCCACAACCTTAGGGGTTGCTGTCACTCCCCCAGATTCAATGGAGACATGAACCCACTATCTAGCATAAATACTCCCTCTTGGAGTTACAAGTATCAACTTGGCCAGAGCCTCTACTAGAAACGGAGAGCATGCAAGATCATAAATAACATATATGATAGATCAATAATCAACTTGACATAGTATTCCAAATAGATGATCTTGATCATGATAGGCAGCTCACAAGATCTAAACATGATGGCACAAGAGGAGAAGACAACCATCTAGCTACTATGGACCCGTAGTCCAAGAATGAACTACTCACGCATTAGTCCGGAGGCGGCATGATGATGTAGAGCCCTCCTGATGATTCCCCTCCTCGCAGGTGCAGGAGGTGATCTTGAACCCCGAGTTAGGCCTGACGGCGGCGTCTCCGGAACCTGGTCGTCGGCTCTCGGCACTAGGGTTTTCGCGTCGGAAGATATATAGGCGAAAGGGCGACGTCGGTGGGCGCCCGAGGGCCCACCACATAGGCCGGCGCGGGAGTGGGCCGCGCCGCCAGGTGGGGTGGCCACCTCGTGGCCCCTCTTCGTCTCTCCTTCGTGTTCTGGAACACTCCATGGAAAATAGGGCCGTGGGCTTTTGTTTCGTCCAATTCGAGAATATTTGTAAACTAACTTTTCTGAAATCAAAACAGCAGAAAACAGAACTGGCACTTGGCATCTTGTTAATAGGTTAGTCCGGAAAATGCATAAAAACATTGTAAAGTATGACTAAAACATGTAGGTATTGTCATAAAACTAGTATGGAACATAAGAAATTATAGATACGTTGGAGACGTATCAAGCATCCCAAGCTTAGTTCCTACGCCCTCGAGTAGGTAAACAATAAAATAATTTCTGAAGTGACATGCTACCAACATAATCTTGATCAATACTATTGTAAATCATATGAGATGAATGAAGTGACTCAAAGCAATGGTCTATAGTTTGCTAACAAAAAGATAATGACTAAACAACTAAATCATATAGCAAAAACTTTTCATGAATAGTACTTTCAAGACAAGCATCAAAAATTCTTGCATAAGAGTTAACTCATAAAGTAATAGATTCTTAATACAAGGTTTTGAAGCAACACAAAGGAAGATTTAAGTTTCAGCAATTGCTTTCAACTTTCAACATGTATATCTCATGGATAATTGTCAACACAAAGTAATATAATAAGTGCAATAAGTAAGCATATAAGAATCAACGCACACAGTTGACACAAGTGTTTTCTTCTAAGATAGAAAGAAGTAGGTAAACTGACTCAACATAAAGTAAAAGAAAGGCCCTTCGCAGAGGGAAGCAGGGATTACTCATGTGCTAGAGCTTTTTATTTTGAAAGCATGGAAACAATTGTGTCAACGGTAGTAATAATTCATATGGGTTATGTATAAAACTTCCTATAAGTTGCAAGCCTCATGCATCGAATACTAATAGTGCCCGCACCTTGTCCTAATTAGCTCGGATTTCCATGGATTATCATCGCATTACATATGTTTCAACCAAGTGTCACAAAGGGGTACCTCTATGCCACCTGTACAAAGGTCCAAGGAGATAAATCGCATTTGATTTCTCGATTTTGATAGATCTCAACTTAAGGACATCCATACCGGGAACATAGAAAACAGATAATGGACTCCCTTTTTAATGCTTTAAGCATTCAACAATAATATTCTCATAAGAGATTTTGAGGATTTGAGTGTCCAAGCTGAAACTTCCACCATGATACATGGTTTTGGTTGGCGGCCCAATGTTCTTCTCTAACAACATGCATACTCAAACCATTTAATCATGATAAATCTCCCTTACTTCAGACAAGACGAACATGCATAGCAACTGATACGTCTCCAACGTATCGATAATTTCTTATGTTCCATGCTACTTTATTGATGATACCTACATGTTTTATGCACATTATATGTCATATTTATGCATTTTCTGGAACTAACCTATTAACAAGATGCCGAAGAGCCGTTGCTGTTTTCTGCTGTTTTTGGTTTCAGAAATCCTAGTAAGGAAATATTCTCGGAATTGGACGAAATCTTCGCCCAGGGTCCTATTTTTGCACGAAGCTTCCAGACCGAAGAGATAACGAGGGGCACGAGGTGGCCAGACCACAGCGGCGCGGCCTGGCCCCTGGCCGCGCCACCCTGTCATCTGGGCCCCTCGTGAGCCCCCCTGACCTACCCTTCCGCCTACTTAAAGCCTCCGTCGCGAAACCCCCAGTACCGAGAGCCACGATACGGAAAACCTTCCGACGCCGCCGCCGCGAATCCCATCTCGGGGGATTCAGGAGATCGCCTCCGGCACCCTGCCTGGAGAGGGGATTCATCTCCGGAGGACTCTACACCGCCATGGTCGCCTCGGAGTGATGAGTGAGTAGTTCCCCCCTGGACCATGGGTCCATAGCAGTAGCTAGATGGTCGTCTTCTCCTTGTTGTGCTTCATTGTTGGATCTTGTGAGCTGCCTAACATGATCAAGATCATCTATATGTAATACTATATGTTGTGTTTGTCGGGATCCGATGGATAGAGAATACTATGATTATGGTGATTATCAATCTATTGTTTATGTGTTGTTTATGATCTTGCATGCTCTCCTATTAGTAGAGGGGCCAAGTTTTTACTCTTAACTCCAAGAGGGAGTATTTATGCTCGATAGTGGGTTCATGCCTTCATTGACACATGGGGGTGACAGAAAGTTCTAAGGTTGTGATGTGCTGTTGCCACTAGGGATAAAACATTGATTCTATGTCCAAGGATGTAGTTGTCGATTACATTACGCACCATACTTAATGCAATTGTCTGTTGCTTAGCAACTTAATACTGAATGGGGTTCGGATGATAACCTGAAGGTGGACTTTTTAGGCATAGATGCAGTTGGATGGCGGTCTATGTACTTTGTCGTAATGCCCAATTAAATCTCACTATATTTATCATATCATGTATATGCATCGTTATGCCTTTCTCTATTTGTCAATTGCCCGACTGTAATTTGTTCACCCAACATGCTTTTATCTTATGGGAGAGACACTAGTGAACTGTGGACCCGGTCCTATTCTTTACATAGCATACAATCTACTGCAATTGTGTTGACTGTTTTCTTGCAAACATCTTCCACTGATACGTTTAATCCTTTGTTTACAGCCGTGAGATTGACAACCTCACTTTTTCGTTGGGACAAAGTACTTGGGTTTTGTTGTGCAGGTTCCACGTTGGCGCCGAATCCCTGTTGCGCCGCATCACATTTCACCACCATCAACCTTCAACGTGCTTCTTGGCTCCTACTGGTTCGATTAAACCTTGGTTTCATGGGAAACTTGCTTCTATACGCATCATACCTTCCACTTGGGGTTCCCAACGGACGTGTGCATCTACGCGTATCAAGCTAAATTTCTGGCGCCGTTGCCGGGGAGATCAAGACACGCTGCAAGGGGAGTCTCCACTTCTCAATCTCTTTACTTTGTTTTTGTCTTGCTTTATTTTATTTACTACTTTGTTTGCTGCACTAAATCAAAAATACAAAAAAAATAGTTGCTAGTTTTACTTTATTTACTATCTTGCTCTCTATATCAAACACAAAAAAATTAGTTACTTGCATTTACTTTATCTAGTTTGTTTTATTTACGTTGCTAAAATGAATACCCCTAAAAATACTAAGTTGTGTGACTTCACAAATGCAAATAATAATGATTTCCTATGCACACCTATTGCTCCACCTGCTACTACTACAGAATTCTTTGAAATTAAACCTGCTTTACTAAATCTTGTCATGAGAGATCAATTTTCTGGTGTTAGTTCTGATGATGCTGCTGCCCATCTCAATAATTTTGTTGAACTTTGTGAAATGCAAAAGTATAAGGATGTAGATGGTGATATTATTAAATTGAAAGTGTTTCCTTTCTCACT
Organism: Lolium multiflorum; assembly: GCA_030979885.1. Lineage (NCBI taxonomy): Eukaryota > Viridiplantae > Streptophyta > Magnoliopsida > Poales > Poaceae > Lolium > Lolium multiflorum. The sequence continues at coordinate 221,183,270 of CM061748.1, forward strand.
AAGAGGAAGAGCTAAAGATTGGTTGCTATCTTTGCCGAAGAATAGTATTGATTCATGGACTAAATGCAAGGATGCTTTTATTGGTAGATATTATCCTCCCGCTAAAATTATATCTTTGAGAAGTAGCATAATGAATTTTAAGCAATTAGATACTGAACATGTTGCTCAAGCATGGGAGAGAATGAAAACTTTGGTAAAGAATTGCCCAACCCATGGACTGACTACTTGGATGATCATCCAAACCTTCTATGCAGGACTAAATTTTTCTTCGCGAATTTATTGGATTCAGCTGCTGGAGGTACCTTTATGTCCATCACATTGGGGCGGCTACAAAACTTCTTGATGATATGATGATAAATTACTCTGAATGGCACACGGAAAGAGCTCCACAAGGTAAGAAGGTAAATTCTGTTGAAGAAACCTCTTCCTTGAGTGATAAGATTGATGTGATTATGTCTATGCTTGTGAATGGTAGATCTAATGTTGATCCAAATAATGTTCCTTTAGCTTCATTGGTTGCTCAAGAAGAAAATGTTGATGTGAATTTCATTAAAAACAATAATTTCAACAACAATGCTTATAGGAACAACTCTGGTAATAAGGCCATATCCTTCTGCTAATGGTAATGGTTATGGTAATTCTTATGGGAATTCTTACAATAATAATAAGAGTGTACCCTCTGGTCTTGAAGCTATGCTTAAAGAATTTATTAGTACACAAACTGCTTTTAACAAATCTGTTGAGGAAAAGCTTGATAAAATTGATACTATTGCTTCTAGAGTTGATAGACTTGCCTCCGATGTTAATCTTTTAAAATTGAAAGTTATGCCTAATAATGATATTGATAATAAGATTACTACTACAGCAAATGCCATCCAAGTTAGAATTAATGAGAATATAAGATTAATGGCTGAACTGCGTGCTAGGTGGGATAGAGAAGAAAATGAAAAACTAGCTAAAGAGAATAATGTAGCTAAAGTTTGGACTATTACCACCACTAGTAATGCTAATTCTTCACATGTTGCTGCACCTCCTACTATCAATGGTAAAATAATTGGTGTTGGCAATGTTTCTACTCCTAGTGCAAAGCGAACAAAGCTGCCTGAAATTGCTAAAACTGCTGAAACTGCTTGTGATAAAACTGCTGAAATTTTTTCCAACCTTGGGAACAATGATCCCATTGCTGTAGCTCATAATGATTTAGATTTTGATGATTGCCACATCTCTGAAGTTATAAAGTTCTTACAAAAACTTGCTAAAAGTCCTAATGCTAGTGCTATAAATTTAGCCTTTACAAAACATATTACAAATGCTCTCATAAAAGCTAGAGAAGAGAAACTAAAACTTGAAACTTCTATTCCTAGAAAGTTAGAAGATGGTTGGGAGCCCATCATTAAAATGAAATTCAATGACTTTAAATGTAATGCTTTATGTGATCTTGGTGCAAGTATTTCTGTTATGCCTAAAAAGATTTATGATATGCTTGACTTGCCACCATTGAAGAATTGTTATTTGGATGTTAATCTTGCCGATAATGTTAAAAAGAAACCTTTGGGGAGGATTGATAATGTGCGCATTACGGTTAACAATAACCTTGTCCTCGTTGATTTTGTTGTCTTGGATATCGAATGCAATGCATCTTGTCCTATTGTATTGGGAAGACCTTTTCTTCGAACCGTTGGTGCTGTTATTGATATGAGGGAAGGTAATATTAAATATCAATTTCCTCTCAAGAAAGGTATGGAACACTTCCCTAGAAAGAGAATGAAGTTGCCTTTTGATTCTATTATTAGAACAAGTTATGATGTTGATGCTTCTACTCTTGATGTTACTTGATTTGCACTTTCTGCGCCTAGCTGAAAGGCGTTAAAGAAAAGCGCTTATGGGAGACAACCCATGTTTTTACTACAGCAATTTTTTTGTTTTGTTGAGTCTTGGAAGTTGTTTACTACTGTAGCAACCTCTCCTTATCATGTTTTTGTGCCAAGTAAAGTTTCTATGTCAAAGTTGATGTTATATTTGGGATCGCTGCGCAGAAACAGCATTGCTGTCTGTCACGAATCTGGGCACAGTTCTCTGTAGAAAATTCGAAAAAATCTGCCAATTTACGAGCGTGATCCTCAGATATGTACGCAACTTTCATTAGTTTTGAGTTTTTCCATTTGAGCAAGTCTGGTGCCAGCTTTAAATTCGTCTTTACGGACTGTTCTGTTTTTGACAGATTCTGCCTTTTATTTCGCATTGCCTCTTTTGCTATGTTGGATTTATTTCTTTGATCCATTAATGTCCAGTAGCTTTATGCAATGTCCAGAAGTGAAAATAATGATTGTGTCACCTCTGAATGTGTGAATTATTAATTGTGCACTAACCCTCTAATGAGTTTGCTTGAAGTTTGGTGTGAAGGAAGTTTTCAAGGGTCAAGAGAGGAGTATGATATACTATGATCAAGAGGAGTGAAAGCTCTAAGCTTGGGGATGCCCCGTGGTTCACCCCTGCATATTTTAAGAAGACTCAAGCGTCTAAGCTTGGGGATGCCCAAGGCACCCCTTCTTCATCGACAATCATCACTTCCTCCCCTGAAACTATATTTTTATTCACACATCTTGTGTTCTTTACTTGGAGCGTCATTGTTTTTGTTTTTGTTTGAATAAAATGGATCCTAGCATTCACTTTGTGGGAGAGAGACACGCCTCCGTGTTGCATATGGACAAATATGTCCTTAGGCTTTACTCATAATGTTCAAGGCGAAGTTTCTTCTTCGTTAAATTGTTATATGGTTGGAATTGAAAAATGCTACATGTAGTAATTCTAAAATGTATTGGATAATGTGATACTTGGAAATTGTTGTGCTCATGTTTAAGCTCTTGCATCATATGCTTTGCACCCATTAATGAAGAAATACATAGAGCTTGCTAAAATTTGATTTGCATATTTGGTCTCTCTAAGGTCTAGATAATATCTAGTATTGAGTTTTGAACAACAAGGAAGACGGTGTAGAGTCTTATAACGTTTACAATATGTCTTTTATGTGAGTTTTGCTGCACCGGTTCATCCTTGAGTTTGCTTCAAATAACCTTGCTAGCCTAAACCTTGTATCGAGAGGGAATACTTCTCATGCATCCAAAATCCTTGAGCCAACTACTATGCCATTTGTGTCCACCATACCTACCCACTACATGGTATTTCTCCGCCATTCCAAAGTAAATTGCTTGAGTGCTACCTTTAAAATTCCATCATTCACCTTTGCAATATATAGCTCATGGGACAAAATAGCCTTAAAAACTATCGTAGTATTGAATATGTACTTATGCACTTTATCTTTTATTAAGTTGCTTGTTGTGCGATAACCATGTTTCTAGGGAACGCCATCAACTATTGTTGAATATCATGTGAGTTGCTATGCATGTCCGTCTTGTCTCAAGGATCTATCATTTTAGTGGTTGGAGCATGCAAAATTGTTAGAGAAGAACATTGGGCCGCTAACTAAAGCCATGAATCATGGTTGAAGTTTCAGTTTTGGACATATATCCTCAATCTCATATGAGAATAATAATCATTGCTACATGCTTATGCATTTAAGAGGAGTCCATTATCTGTTGTCCATGTTGTCCCGGTATGGATGTCTAAGTTGAGAATAATCAAAAGCGAGAAATCCAAAATGCGAGCATTCTCCTTAGACCTTTGTACAGCGGCATGGAGGTACCCCTTTGTGACACTTGGTTGAAACATGGCATGCAAAGATCCGGTAGTCCAAGCTAAGTAGGACGAGGTGCGGCACTATTAGTACACTATGCATGAGGCTTGCAACTTGTAAGATATAATTTACATAACTCATATGCTTTATTACTACCGTTGACAAAATTGTTTCATGTTTTCAAAATAAAAGCTCTAGCACAAATACAGCAATCGATGCTTTCCTCTTTGAAGGACCATTCTTTTACTTTTATTGTTGAGTCGCTTACCTATCTCCCTCCACCTTAAGAAGCAAACACTTGTGTGAACCTGTGCATTGATTCCTACATACTTGCATATTGCACTTGTTATATTACTTTATGTTGACAATATCCATGAGATATACATGTTATAAGTTGAAAGCAACCGCTGAAACTTAATCTTCCTTTGTGTTGCTTCAACACCTTTACTTTGATTTATTGCTTTATGAGTTAACTTTTATGCAAGACTTATTGATGCTTGTCTTTAAGTACTATTCATGAAAAGTCTTTGTCATATGATTCAGTTGTTTACTCATGTCATTACCTTTGTTTTGATCACTGCATTCATTACATATGTTTACAAATAGTATGATCAAGATTATGATGGCATGTCACTTCAGAAATTATCTTTGTTATCGTCGGGACGAGCAGAACTAAGCTTGGGGATGCTGATACGTCTCCAACGTATCGATAATTTCTTATGTTCCATGCTACTTTATTGATGATACCTACATGTTTTATGCACATTATATGTCATATTTATGCATTTTCTGAACTAACCTATTAACAAGATGCCGAAGAGCCAGCTTGCTGGCTGTTTTTGGTTTCAGAAATCCTAGTAAGGAAATATTCTCTGAATTGGACGAAATCTTCGCCTAGGGTCCTATTTTTGCACGAAGCTTCCGAAGACCGAAGAGATAACGGGCCACAGGTGGCAGACCACGTGGCGGCGCGGCTCGGCCTCGGCCGCGCCACCCTCATCCGCCCTCGTGAGCCCCCCGACCTACCTTCCGGCTACTTAAAGCCTCCGTCGCGAAACCCCAAACATCGAGAGCCACGATACGGAAAACCTTCCAGAGACGCCGCCGCCGCGAATCCCATCTCGGGGATTCAGAGATCGCTCCGCACCTGCCGGAGAGGGGATTCATCTCCCGGAGGACTCTACACCGCCATGGTCGCCTCCGAGTGATGAGTGAGTAGTTCACCCCTGGACCATGGGTCCATAGCAGTAGCTAGATGGTCGTCTTCTCCTTGTTGTGCTTCATTGTTGGATCTTGTGAGCTGCCTAACATGATCAAGATCATCTATATGTAATACTATATGTTGTGTTTGTCGGGATCCGATGGATAGAGAATACTATGATTATGGTGATTATCAATCTATTGTTTATGTGTTGTTTATGATCTTGCATGCTCTCCGTTATTAGTAGAGGCTCTGGCCAAGTTTTTACTCTTAACTCCAAGAGGGAGTATTTATGCTCGATAGTGGGTTCATGCCTTCATTGACAATGACAGAAAGTTCTAAGGTTGTGATGTGCTGTTGCCACTAGGGATAAAACATTGATTCTATGTCCAAGGATGTAGTTGTCGATTACATTACGCACCATACTTAATGCAATTGTCTGTTGCTTAGCAACTTAATACTGAATGGGGTTCGGATGATAACTGAAGGTGGACTTTTTAGGCATAGATGCAGTTGGATGGCGGTCTATGTACTTTGTCGTAATGCCCAATTAAATCTCACTATATTTATCATATCATGTATATGCATCGTTATGCCTTTCTCTATTTGTCAATTGCCGACTGTAATTTGTTCACCCAACATGCTTTTATCTTATGGGAGAGACACCTCTAGTGAACTGTGGACCCCGGTCCTATTCTTTACATAGCATACAATCTGCAATTGTGTTTACTGTTTTCTTTGCAAACATCTTCCACTCGATACGCTTAATCCTTTGTTACAGCAAGCCGGTGAGATTGACAACCTCACTGTTTCGTTGGGACAAAGTACTTTGGTTTTGTTGTGCAGGTTCCACGTTGGCGCCGGAATCCCTGTTGTTGCGCCGCATCACATTTCGCCACCATCAACCTTCAACGTGCTTCTTGGCTCCTACTGGTTCGATTAAACCTTGGTTTCATACTGAGGGAAACTTGCTTCTATACGCATCATACCTTCCACTTGGGGTTCCCAACGGACGTGTGCATCTACGCGTATCACAACTCACATGATATTCAACAAAGGTGTGACAGGTTGATGGCGTCCCCAGATAACATGGTTATCGCTCAACAAGCAACTTATAAGAACTAAGATACACAAGCGACATATTCCTTACCACAATAGTTTTTTAGGCTACTTTCCCATGAGCTATGTATTGCCAAAACAAGGAATGAATTTTTGAAAGGTTTTAAAGGTAGCACGCAAGCAATTTACTTTGGAATGGCAAAAAAATACCACATAGTAGGTAGTTATGGTGGACACAAATGTCATAGGTTTTGGCTCAAGGATTGGATGCACGAGAAGCATTCCCTTTCGGTACAAGGCTTTGGCTAGCAAGGTTGTTTGAAGCAAACACAAGTATAAACCGGTATAGAAAACTTACACAAGAACATTTTGCAAGCATTATAAGACTCTACACTGTCTTCCTTATTGGTCAAACACTTTTACCAGAAAATATCTAGACCTTAGAGAGACCAATCATGCAATCCAAATTTCAACAAGCTCTACGGTAGTTTCCACTAATAGGTTTAAACTACATGATGCAAGAGGTTAAACATGATATACTTGAGAGCTCAAAACGATTTCCAAGTATCAAATTATTCAAGACAATATGAAGCATTTTCTGTTTTCCAACCAAATAACAATAAGTATAAGTGTTGCGGCTTTCGCTTTCGCCTTGACATGTTATCACCGATTTGGCCAAATCGGAGATGGGCCGTAAGTGAAGATGGGCTTAGAAGATTACACGTGGAGCATCTTTGAAGCGGCCTTGTGCGAGTTTGGGCTAAGTTGCCCGTATCCGTAATATATTAGGTCGCGTTTAGAATTAAGAGATAGAATCGCCCGTACGGTTAGGTGCACGCCCAATTAGAAAGTCCCTTGGACTATAAATATGTATCTAGGGTTATCGAAAAGGAGGACAATCATCGTTCAACCAACACAAATCAGCATCGCCACCCCTTCTCTTCGAGGGTTTCTCCGGTAAGCATCATGCTGCCTAGATCGCATCTAGCGATCTAGGCAGTATACGTTTATTCGTTATCCTTGTGCTCGTGCTGAAGCCTTGTTGATGGCGAGCAGTACTATTTATCCTTAGGTGTTTAGGGGCTTGCATTGGTGCTTTCACGTGCATATCTGCGTGGCAATGCCGTCCCTAGACACCTAGCTGCCCTTACGTCGATCTAGACGTAAGGGCAGCATCTTGCTTGTTCTTACTTAGTAGATCCGATCCGTTATAGTTGCTCCTTGCTACGCAAGGATTAGTTTAATATCTGCATAGTTAGGCCTTATGCTGGGGTCGGATGATCCGGTGGTGCGTTAGGTGTTGTTTACCGTCCCTGCGAGGGATGTTCCGGGGATCAACGTTATGTTGGTTTTTAGGCCTCTCAGGGGTGGTTTGCATCGTCTCTCGTAGCTGCTAGGCCCGATCGCATGTAGGACGTTCCGATTATGCGGTGAAAACCCTAAACTGTCGTGGATCGCTTAGCTTTGTCCTGATCAAGCAGGATCCCCATGCCATTGTAAATCCAACGTGAAGCATGGGGCGATCGGCTCCTGAGCCGATCCACAGGGAAACCTGAGAGCCGATAGGGCTCGTATTTAATGTTTACGTGTCTACCATGCAGGAACAATCGAAGCACTAACACCTTCCCGATCGGGTCTAGGTCAGGTGGCACGCCCTAGCAACCGCCGGACGTTTGGCCGTAAGATTTGCGACGACGCGAGGTGCCGGGATCCACAAGCGGCCCTGGGAGCTTCCCGCTTCGTGTTGCTTAACCAACGCCCGTCGGGGTTTTGGAGGGTAACACATTGGGCACCCATGGGACATCCACGTCGACAATCTTCTGCAACATCCACGTCAACACCGACATCCGAGATGGCAGAAGAACAAATCACCTGCAAGGATCTCCCTGCGGAGCACAAGAAGAAATACGATGAGCTGAAGGCCATCCGTGAAGCCGAACTCATCGGCTCCTTTGAGACAAACCGTTCTCACAACATCAAGCTCAAAGGAAACACGTGTCCGTCGCATGGCGTCAACACGGTAGATCTCAGCCACTCCATAAGGGAGTCGGGGTTCTCCTTTAACGTCAACATGGCCAGGCTGGTGAACTGCCACAGCGCGGACAAAGCAGAGAGAGCCACTCCGTGGCAAAGATAAAGAAGAGGCCGTTCCATGCGACCTGCCCCAAGATGATGACAGACGGTACCTAACCGAGGAGGAGGTGAGAAGCACACGGTATCAGCCCGCTCTCCGTGCATCTCCTCGACCAATATGAACAGCAAGACGACCGACGTCGCCGCTACGGCGACGCGATGGAGGATATCGTCATCGATGCAAACAAGGTATCGTCGCATGACGGCAACAACGACGGTACGAACGTTGCGCCAGGGGAGGTCAAGGGAACAAGACAACATGGATAAGCACTGGACTGTCCATTCTTCAAACATTGCTGGGACTCAGGAATGAGCCAATTGCCAACAATCGAGAACTGCCCAGAATGCAAACAGCAAAGGAAAAGGACAAGTGAAATTTCAGTGTTCAAGCGTCTGGGACCTCTCCCACATCAGAGTAAACGAGCTGAGTCATCTCAAGAAGAAGACTTTGAGGAGTCAGATGGAGAAGAAGATAGGTATCACCGACCAAGGTGGTGCCCTGATGGACTCAGCCATTCTCAGAAGCGGGTGCAACGGCTGCGAAACCTGGAAGAAGCCGAGGCACAGTACCTCTACACGTTGAGAAGAGCACGGCCCGATCTGGCCGTGAAAATTCAGCAAATAGTGGAGACGAAGGCGCGCCCGCCAAAGAAAGTATGGCGCCCAAAACAGGCGAAAGCCGATGCACAGGCATCGGCTGATACCGATTCAGAGACGTCGGCTGGCACAAACACGGTGTTCAAGATCTCGTCAGAGATTTATGACCCAAGACATGGTGAACATGCCTCCGTCGAGCCACGTCCCTATAAAAAGAGACTAAGAAGTTGTAAATCCTCATCGAGCATTACAATGGAAAAGGAGGCCGATTTCGGCGATCGGCCAGCATTATCCTCAACATACGCTTTGCCCGTGTTCAACATTGACTTGGCAGGCGATGGAAAGCTGGGTTATGGATTTACATCAGCGGACGAACTAGAAGAGGTTGATATTGGTCCTGGAGACAAGCCCCGACCAACATTCATCAGCAAGAAGCTAGACCCACACCTGAGGGGCCTGATGATAGTCTGTTAAAAGAGTACCCGCATTGTTTTGCCCGGGATTATACAAGAGATGCCTGGTTAGATAGGAGCATCATCGAGCACCGGGCCCTGAAGAAAGGATTTGCCGTCTCCAGCAGCGAGCACGACATGATGAAGGCCGAAGTCTTGGAAGAAGTCAAGAAAGAAACCAAAGATGTTGGACGTCGGATTCATCATGCAGGTACGCTGAATGGATTTCCAATGTGGTGCCCTGGAGAAAAGGACGGCCGATGGCATGTAGCCAGATTTTCGGAACCTTAACAGCGCCACTCCGATGATCGAGTATCCGATGCCGCAGTAGCAAACCCGATTAATGCAGCTGCCGGTCATAAAATATTGAGTTTCATGGATGGCAATGTCGGCTACAACCAGATTTTCATGGCCCCGGAGGATATACACAAGACCGCATTCAGAGTGCTAGGCTCGGTGGGCTTGTTTGAATATGTGGTCATGACGTTTGGATTGAAGAACGCCGGCGCGACATACCAAAGGGCTATGAACTACATCTTCCATGACTTAATCGGCAAGTTGGTGGAGATTTATATCGACGATGTGGTGGTAAAGTCTGCTGCGACGGACGGACACTTAGAGGATTTGCGACGAGTCCTGGACCGAACTCGGAAGTTCGGACTGAGAATGAATCCGAAGAAGTGCGCCTTCGGTGTGACGGCCGGTCAGTTTAGGGTTCTTGGTCCACGAGCGTGGGATTGAGATTGGCCTAAAAAGTCAGGAGGCAGTTCGAACGATGAAGCCGCCCACCACAAAGAAGGAGCTCCAATGTCTCATCGACAAAATTAATTTCGTCAGAAGGTTCATCTCCAACCTGTCTGGGCGAATTGAGCCGTTTATGGGTTTGGTCAAAATCAAGCCCGATGAAGAGTTCCGCTGGGGGCAGAGCAACAGCAGGCCTTTGACGATATTAAGGAATACCTGACCAAGCCACCAGTGTTAGTTCCGCCGCGACAAGACAGGCCATTCTATATTTACTTGTCAGTGGCTGACGCTCCATCGCGTCAGTGGTGGTGCAGGTTTATGATGGCCTGAAAAAGTGGTTTTCTACCTCAGCAGGAAGGATGTTGGACGCAGAAACAAGGTACCCTGAAATTGAGAAGTTGTGCCTCTGTCTATTCTTCACCTGCACCAAGATCCAACACATCCTTGTGTCGGCCGATATCATCGTTATATGCAAATCGGACGTCATCAAACACATGTTGTCGGCTCCTGTATTAAAAGGCCGACTCGGCAAATGGATGTTTGCACTATCGGAGTTTGAGATCCGATATCAACCGGCAAAGGCAGTCAAGGGGCAAGCGCTAGCAGATCTGATTGCCGAACGAATAAACACGGACGTAGCGGCACTATCGGTGCGCGCATGGGCTATGTTCTTCGACGGATCGGTTTGTGAGGATGGTTGTGGCATTGGCGTGCTACTCGTGTCGCCTCGGGGGGCAACATACTCCTTCTCTATCAAGTTAGCTGACCCCTGCACCAACAACGTGGCTGAGTATGAAGCGATCTGCAAGGGAATGAGGTTACTCCTGGAAGCTGGGGCTGAAGCAGTCGAGATCTTTGGAGATTCCAAATTGGTGATCTCTCAGCTCACGGAAGAATATAAGTGCGAGAGCGAGTCACTCTTCCCATTTTGGATACAATGCCGTGAGCTAATGGCACAGTTTAGGTATATAAGCTTGAATTGGATCCCAAGGTTGCAAAATACTGAAGCCAACGACCTCGCACAAACAGCGTCAGGGTACAAGGGCATGGCAGGAGAAGCCGATTTTCAGGTGGAACCAGACGATTGGAGAGCCGATATCTTCAATTATTTGAAAGATCCGGCTCGGGGGGCACCTAAGCGTACAAGATACAGAGCCATGAAGTACGTACTGATAGGCGATGACATGTTTTATAGAACGCTGGAAGGATTACTCCTCAAGTGTCTGGGGTCAGCCGAGTCCAATCGGCTCTTGCACGAGGTACACGAGGGTGCTTGTGGAACCCACCAGTCGGCCCATAAGATGAAATGGCTGAGGCGCTCCGGATTTTATTGGCCTACCATGCTTGAAGACTGCTTCCAGTATTACAAGGGTTGCCAAGCATGTCAGAAGTTTGGGAGCATTCAGATGGTGCCTGCATCAGCAATGAATCCCATCATCAAGCCTTGGCCATTCCGAGGATGGGGTATGGATATGATCGGAGAAATTCATCCTTCATCGAGCAAGGGCCATAGATGGGTTCTCGCCATCACAGATTACTTCACGAAATGGGTGGAAGCGGTCCCTATGAAGAAAGTAGCGTCGGAAGACGTTATCAAGTTCGTATTGGAACATGTCATTCATAGGTTCGGGATTCCCCAAACTATTACGACCGATGGAGGTTCGGTCTTCGTTTCGAAAGAGATGAAAGTTCTGCGACGACATGGGAATCAAGTTGATCCGGTTGTCTCCATATTATGCTCAAGCAAATGGGCAGGCCGAAGCATCCAACAAGAGCTTGATCAAGCTGATCAAGAGGAAAATTGACGAGCACCCCAAGCGATGGCATGAGGTGTTGTCAGAGGCGTTGTGGGCCTACCGTATGTCGTGTCATGGGGCAATCAAAACCACCCCATACCAGCTGGTCTATGGACAGGAAGCTGTGTTACCCTGGGAAGTCAAGGATCAAGGCGGGTCACGTCAGAATGACCTAACTGCTGAAGACTATGCAGCCCTGATAAGTGACAGCATTGAGGATGCGACGGAGCTTAGGCTATGGTCACTCGAGAAGATCAAGGAGAACAAAGCCAAGGTAGCTCGGGCATATAACAAGAAGGTGAAGCCAAAAGAATTCCAGGTTGGTGATTTGGTATGGGAAGCTCACCCATTGGGGACAAGGGATAAAGAATATGGGAAATGGTCTCCGAATTGGCATGGCCCGTATAAAGTTGTCCAAGTTCTGAAGGGGAATGCGTACATGCTCGAGATGTTGGATGGCGTGAAATTCCGTGTCAACGGCCAGCATCTAAAGAAATATTTCCCAAGTATGTGGGATGATGGACAAGAAGATATGGAGGCCGATACACAAATCGTAAAAAAAATGGGTAGATGGGGGCCGATTATATGAAATCGCCTATGGGGGCCGATTATATGAAATCGGCCGGTAAAAAATATAAAAGGATAAAAATCAGGCGCATCTCGCCTGGAATCGCGTTTGGAATGCAGGCCGACGCTGTGCCATCGGCTTGAGCAGTGACTTCATTGGACAATTCGGCCAAGTTGACAAGAAAGCAAAGGTTATGTAGAGAAATTTTCTTCATTAATAAGAAAGGATCTTTACAGGGAAGAGCCGATTGCTCAAGAAAGGAAGAACAAAAGAAGAGCCGATTGCTCTGTTCACTAATCCTACAGAGCTAATCGCCGCTGGCTCATCGCTGGCCGCCGAGCCACCGTCAAGACTGCTTCCCGAGGCTTTTCGGCTGCCGCTGCCTGTGTCCTCGCTGAAGCTCTCTTCCTCGTCATCATTCTCGCTGTCCGCCCAATCGCGTAAGCGCTTCGTCGGCGGATATCCAGCGAAGAGGAGGAATCATCTCCTCCTTTCTCTTCTCCTCCGGTCGTCACCGTCGCCGCTGTCCGCCCACATGCGGGAGCGCTTCGTCGGCGGGTGCCCGGGCGGGGAGGGGGCCTCTCTTCCTTCTTCACTGGTTCTTCCTTCTTGTTGGAGGAGGTCGCCCCGGAGAATGAGGTCGCCCATGCTTTCTTGGGCGGAGGCTCGGACGGAGAGATCTGAGGAGGTAGAGGAAGACGAAGACATTGTTGCAATGGAAGAGGGTTTTTTGGTGTTGGTGGGCAGAATAGAGCAAGGGGATGAAGTGGCGAACCGTTTGGCACAGATAAATAAAGGGGATGCAGTGAAGATTTAATGCCGTGACGGTTCTCGAAGATGTGATGCCCGTCCAATCGTGCAGAGAAGTTGGGAAGGCAAGAGTCATGATGAAGAATACTGCGACGGTTCTGGTCACACGACATGACCCCTCGAGGAAACAGATGGTTTTGATATTATCATTACCAAAACCAGGGGGCATGTGTTATCACCTGATTTTGGCCAACTGGGAGATGGGCAGAAGTGAAGATGGGCTTAGAAGATTACGCACGGAGCATCTTTGAAGCGGCCTTGTGCTAGGAGTTTGGGCTTAAGTTGCCCATGTATCTGTAATATATTAGGTCGCGTTGTAATTTAGAATTGAGAGATAGAGCTTAGGTGCACGCCTCAATTAGAAAGTCCCTTGGACTATAAATATGTATCTAGGGTTATCGGAAAAGGAGGACAATCATAGTTCAACCAACACAAATCAGGCGCATCGCCACCCCTTCTCTTCGAGGGTTTCTCCCGGGTAAGCACCATGCTGCCTAGATCGCATCTAGCGATCTAGGCAGATACGTTTATTCGTTATCCTTGTACTGCTCGTGTTTGTTGATGGCGAGCAGTACTATTTATCCTTAGGTGTTTAGGGCTTGCATTGGTGCTTTCACGTGCATATCTGCGTGGTAATGCCGTCCCTAGACACCTAGCTGCTCCTTACGTCGATCTAGACGTAAGGGCAGCATCTTGCTTGTTCTTACTTAGTAGATCCGATCCATTATAGTTGCTCCTTGCTACACAAGGATTAGTTTAATATCTGCATAGTTAGGCCTTATGCTGGGGTCGGATGATCCGGTGGTGCGTTAGGTGTTGTTTACCGTCCCTGCGAGGGATGTTCCGGGGATCAACGTTATGTTGGTTTTTAGGCCTCTCGCAGGGGTGGTTTGCATCGTCTCTCGTAGCTGCTATGCCCGATCGCACGTAGGACGTTCCGATTATGCGGTGAAAACCCTAAACCGTCGTGGATCGCTTTAGCTTTGTCCTGATCAAGCAGGATCCCCATGCCATTGTAAATCCAACGTGAAGCATGGGGCGATCGGCTCCTTGAGCCGATCCACAGGGAAACCTGAGAGCCGATAGGGCTCGTATTTAATGTTTACGTGTCTACCATGCAGAAAACGAATCTAACACCTTCCCGATCGGGTCTAGGTCAGGTGGCACGCCCTAGCAACCGCCAGTGACGTTTGGCCGTAAGATTTGCGGACGACGCGAGGTGCCAGGGATCCACTAAGCGGCCCTGGGAGCTTCCCGGCTCTTCGTGTTGCTTAACCAACGCCCGTCGGGGGGTTTTGGAGGGTAACAACATGAAAAACGAAGAACACAAGTGTTCAAATGAAAAGGCGGAGCGTGTCTCTCTTCAACACAAGCATGTTAGTATCCAATTTATTAAGAAAACTTAAATAAGAAACGAAAATAAAAGCACACGGACGCTCCAAGTAAAGCACATAAGATGTGACTGAATTAAAATATAGTTTCACTAGAGGTGACCCGATAAGTTTGATGAAGAAGGGATGCCTTGGGCATCCCCAAGCTTAGACGCTTGAGTCTTCTTGAAATATGCAGGGATGAACCATGGGGGAATCCCTGCTTAGACTTTTCACTTTCTTGATCATATTATATCATCCTCCTCTCTTGATCCTTGAAAACTTCATTCACACCAAACTCAAAGCAATCTCATTAGAGGGTTAGTGCATAATCAAAAATTCACATGTTCAGCAAGGACACAATCATTTCCAACACTTATGGACATTACCAAAGGCTACTGAAATTTAATGGAGCAAATAAATCCACTCAAACACAGTAAAAAAGGCAACGCGAAATAAAAGGCAGAATCTGTCAAAACAGAACAGTCCGTAAAGACGATTTTTTTTGAGGCACTTAACTTGCTCATATGGAAAAGCTCCAGTTGAATGAAAGTTGCGTACATATCTGAGGATTACTCATGAATTTTTTCAGAATTTTTAGATTCTTCTACAGAGAGAAAACTCAAATTCGTGACAGCTAAAAATCTGTTTCTGCAAGCAGAAATCCAAATCTAGTATCAACTTTCTATCAAAGACTTTGCTTGGCACAACAATGCAAGAAAATAAAGATACAAAGGTATTGCTACAGTAGTAACAAGCACCTTGACTCAAATATAAAAAAAAAATTGTAGAAATAAAATAATGGGTCTCCATAAGCGCTTTTTTTAACGCTCACTAGGCGCAGAAAGGAAAATCAAGTAACATCAAGAGAAGAAGCATCAACATCATAATTTTTCTTAAAAACACAACTTGTCGCAGAGGGTACCTTAGATGCTCCATTATCTAAATTTCCCAGTGGTACTAAGGGTTTTATCAATTTTAAGCTCATAATGATTCTTTGGCTTTGGCATCTTAGGGACATACATGAACTTTTGCTCCTTACCCACATAAGCTTTCTCCTTAAACTTAAGAGAAGTAAAAAATTGAACCCAAGGTTCCCATAGCTTCTTCAAGTTCACCAATCATATGGGTTTGATTATCATGGATAGCACAAGTTTCTAAGACAGCAATTCTTTCATTAATTCCTCCTAGGGATTTATCAAGTTTATCAGTATTATCAAGTAATATTCCTAATTTAGTCTCAACACTTGGATTAACAAAGAACATAGACCGCCATCCAGATGCACTATGCCTAAAAAGTCCACTTCGGTTAGCATCCGCACCCTTCAAGTATTAAGTTGCAAACAAGATAATTGCATTAAGTATTGTGCGTAATGTAAACGATACAAATATCCTTAGATAAAGCATTGATGTTTTATCCTTAGTGGCAACAGCACATCCACAACCTTAGGGGTTTCTGTCACTCCCCCACATTCAATGGAGACATGAACCCACTATCTAGCATAAATACTCCCTCTTGGAGTTAAAAGTATCAACTTGGCCAGAGCTCTACTAGCAACGGAGAGCATGCAAGATCATAAATAACATATATGATAGATCAATAATCAACTTGACATAGTATTCCATATTCATCGGATCCTAACAAACACAACATGTAGCATTACAAATAGATGATCTTGATCATGATAGGCAGCTCACAAGATCTAAACATGATGGCACAAGAGGAGAAGACAACCATCTAGCTGCTACTATGGACCCGTAGTCCAAGGATGAACTACTCACGCATCAGTCCGAGGCGGGCATGGTGATGTAGAGCCCTCCGATGATGATTCCCTCTCCTGCAGTGCCGGAGGTGATCTTCGAACCCCCCGAGTTAGGTTTGACGGCGGCGGCGCTCTCCGGAACCTGGTCTCGTATTTTGCTCTGGTACTAGGGTTTTCGTCGAAGATTATATAGGCGAAAGGGCGACGGTGGGCGCCTCGAGGGGCCCACCCCATAGGCCGACGCGGCCAGAGGGGGCGTGCCAGGTGGGGTGGCCACCTCGTGGCCCCTCTTCGTCTCTCCTTTGGTGTTCTGGAACACTCCGTGAAAATAGGGCCGTGGGCTTTTGTTTAGTCCAATTCCGAGAATATTTGTAAACTAACTTTTCTGAAATCAAAAACAGCAAAATTGGAACTGCACTGTGGCATCTTGTTAATAGGTTAGTCCCAGAAAATGCATAAAAACATTTAAAGTATGACTAATACATGTAGGTATTGTCATAAAACCGCATGGAACATAAGAAATTATAGATACGTTGGAGACGTATCACTGCCCCCATCATCTCCTCCACTGTCTCAGCGAGCCTCCATGCTGCCCTCCTGTGCCGTTGTCGCCCGCCATCTCATGCAACTCCAAGCCCGGCTCCTTGCGGGTCGCGCCGAGCACGGGCTGGATAGGAGCCAGGCCTCCACCAGGTTCGTGACATGAAGTGGTCTCTCCGGACACCAGCGAGGCCTCCTTGCTGCCGATCACCGCCTCCACGACCTCCGCCGGCAGCCTCTTCTTAACCACCAGCCCCTCTTGGTCAACCGTGGTCAGAATGATGGCGCCCTTGGTCGTCGCCGCTCCAACGGGGATGGGAACGACCCCAAGTTAGACCCATACTGGTTGTCGATGTCGATCGCCGTCTTGCCCGGCGCCGGGCACTCCACGAGCCCTCGCCGCGGGAAAGCCGTGTCACGCCCACCGCCTCGGTATGTTGATCCCCCTGCTCCGTGGTCGACTTAGCCTTGCCATTCCCCTTCCAACCATGTCGGTTCCAGGTCTCCACCTCCGCACTCGGGTCGAACTCGTCATCGCCATATTCATCACCATGCGGGGCCGGGGTTTGGGCAGCACATCCCGGGCCGATCCGCCCGATGGCCTACCCAGCTCCGCCTTCACTCCAATCGTGTATGGCTCCCCATTCACACACAATTGGAAGGAGCCCTTGATGCGCTCGGGGTGGCGGCATTGGAACCGCACACGCACCGGCTCCGAGATCCACTTCTTGAGCGAGAGCTCGTCGACGTCGATGGGACGCCCAACAAGACGAGGGACGCGATGAGCCTGTCCCACACCAGCACGTCCCGGGGGAGGCCGTTCAGCTGTACCCACACCGAGGGAAATGGCTTCCCGGGCTTGGGCGCGACGAAGGCCTCCCGAATGTGCACGTCGATGTCGCTCAGGGGGAGGTGCAGCTTGCCACTCCCCGTGCTCAGCTTCAGCGTCGCCCTCGACGGAAACTGCACCGAGAACTCGGACCGCCTGGTGACCTGCCAGTCCCAACATTCTCAACCAGGCTCTCCAGCTCCCCCGAGAGCTCCGCCTCCGACAAGGGGTTGTTGGAGAAACGGATCACCGCGGTGTACTGCGCCCCCTTCGCCTCCTTGCGGATAGGGTCCACCTCGATGTTGTAGAATCTGCACCCTGTGAAGGCATGCCCCATCTGTTGGAGCATGAGAGGCCTACCCCTAGTCAGGCAGTTGGCCAAAATGTGGCCCTCCTTGCTGCAGAGGACGCACAGGGGGTCGAAGCTGCATTCGGACTGGAAGTGCCCCGCACGCCCGCATCGGAAGCACTCCCCGCCGACCACCGCCCCCTGGGTGTGACCAGCTCCCAGCTTGGCCTTGCCCTTGACCTTGGCCGGGCCGTGCGCTCCCTGCGCTTTCGCCGAGCCAGCGCCAGAGCCAGACCTCCCGCCTCGGTCTGTTGAGCCCCCTGCTCCGTGGTCGACTTAGCCTTTCCATTCCCCTTCCAACCATGCCGGTTCCAGGTCTCCACCTCCGCACTCGGGTCAAACTCGTCATCGCCATATTCATCACCATGCGGGGCCGGGGGTTTGGGCAGCACATCCGGGGCCGAGCCGCCCGACGGCCTACCCATCTCCGCCTTCACTCCAATCGTGTATGGCTCCCCATTCACACACAATTGGAAGGAGCCCTTGATGCGTTCGGGGTAGCGGCATTGGAACCGCACACGCACCGGCTCCGAGGTCCACTTCTTGAGCGAGAGCTCGTTGACGTCGATGGGGCGCCCAACAAGACGAGGGATGCCATGAGCCTGTCCCGCACCAGCACGTCCCGGGGGAGGCCGGTCAGCTGTACCCACACCGAGGGAAATGGCTTCCCGGGCTTGGGCGCGACGAAGGCCTCCCGAATGTGCACGTCGATGTCGCTCAGGGGGAGGTGCAGCTTGCCACTCCCCGTGCTCAGCTTCAGCGTCGCCCTCGACGGAAAATGCACCGAGAACTCGGACCGCCTGGTGACCTGCCAGTCCCAACATTCATCAACCAGGCTCTCCAGCTCCCCCGAGAGCTCCGCCTCCGACAATAGGTTGTTGGAGAAACGGATCACCGCGGTGTACTGCGCCCCCTTCGCCTCCTCGCGGATAGGGTCCATCTCGATGTTGTAGAATCCGCACCCTGTGAAGGCATGCCCCATCTGTTGGAGCATGAGAGGCCTACCCCTAGTCGGGCAGTTGGCCAAAATGTGGCCCTCCTTTCTGCAGAGGACGCACAGGGGGTCGAAGCTGCATTCGGACTGGAAGTGCCCCGCACGCCCGCATCGGAAGCACTCCCCGCCGACCGCCGCCCCCGGGTGTGACCAGCTCCCAGCTTGGCCTTGCCCTGGCCTTGGCCGGGCCGTGCGCTCCCTGCGCGCCGAGCTAGCGCCAGAGCCGGAGCTCCCGGCGCCCCTGCTGGCCCTTGCCACGACCGCCATGGTTCCCCTCCTTGCGCGCCTGCCCTTGGTGTTGATGTTGCGGTGGCGCACGATCGTCGCGCTCCGTCGTCGTTCGCGCTGGTCCGCCTCCGCCCTGCGCCCGCCATCCTGCGACCTCTGGCCATCGCCGTCGCCGCCACCACTGCCGCTCCCTCGAAGCGGCGCTTGTTGTTGTTGCCTTGCCGCACTGCTGCCGCCACCGCCGCCGCCGCCACCACGGCCAGCCTGCCTCCCGTCATTACCTCCTCGCCCCTCCATGACCACCACCTCCACAAATGAGCGTTCGAGCGGTGGCGGATCCGGGATTCGGAAGAGATTGCGCGTTGTGGATGCAAGCCGTACCTCCGCCTTTCTCGGTAAACCCTAGAGACGGATCTTTGCAGCCCCGAGGTAGCCAGAGCCAACACCTAAAAAACCATCGATGATGGGCCTCATGGACTGGTGCGGACGGCTGGGCCGTTCCTAGGCCGGCCTGGGCCGAGCCAGGCCAATCCTGCCCAAACCGCGTGGTGGCCAAGCCTCCAGCCCACACGAGTCCCCCGCAGCGTCCAGCACGTGCGGCCCCAGAGGCCGCGGCCCAGGCCCGTCCACGGCCCAGCCACAGCTGGGTCGTCTCCCACGAACCCTAGCTGCGCCGCCCGGTGCCCGCCGCCAGCAGCTTCGCCGGCGCAGACTGGCACCCCTGGCCATCCGCCGGAACCGCACCACTGGGCCCGCACGTCCCCCGCGCGCGGCGTCCACCGTTACCAGCACGGGACCATCCCGCGTCCGCCGCCACCAAGGCCCTCCTCCGGCTCCAAATCTTGAGCCCCTGCCCCCAGGAGCAAAAGCCAGCCGTCGCTGGGACCGCAGGGAGCCCCCAAGCTCCGCCGCTCGGGAGATGAATCCCTCCAGGGTTGGCCGCGCCGGCGGTCGTCGCGGCGAGTCGGACCCTTCCGACCCGCACGCCTCGTCGAACTCCTCGCCTACATCTGAAGCCTCCTGCTCAGAGGAGGCGTCCCAGAACTACCTCGCAGCATCGCACCGCCGCCGACGCGCCCGCGTGGAGAGGGTCGACGGCGTCCCTCCATCGCCGGCCAGCTCCAGCTCGAGTTGCGTCGCTGGAGGCCCCGCCGTCGCCATTCAAATCGCCTTCCGCGTCGCCCGTGTCGGTCCGTACCGAGGTAACCGTGCTGGTCGCCTTGACTTCGACAATATACCCGAACACAACTGGTCCGGAATGTGGATCTAAGGGCATCTCCGCGGGCCGACGCATTTCGGACGCCTGAAATGTCCGTTTGCGTCAGCCCGCGGACGCGTTGGGCCTGTGGCGACCGTTTGCTGGGGTAGCTCCAGCGTGCGGACGCATATTTTATCCGGGGACAGCGTCAAGGTCTCTAATGGCGTTTTACGTCCCGTCGAGGATCGCCGCCGCGATTAACGTCCCGCGCGACGACGATCGTTTCCGCGCGCGCCCAATACATTCGCAAGTTTCGCGCGGCGCGCGCGGAAACGCCCTGCGCGCCAACGTCGTTTCCGCCCGCCGTGGCTATATACGTGGACACCGCCGGGTGACGGCACACCTCACCCTACCATCCATCCATGGCGGACCACATGAGTTGGGAGCAAGTTGTTGACATTTGCCGCCAGCTCCACCCGGAGGAGGAGGAGGAGGAGGCGAGGTAGCTGCCGCCGGCGTTGAGGCCCAGCACTGGACCTGGAGGTCGCGGAGGCG
This sequence comes from Lolium multiflorum, assembly GCA_030979885.1. Taxonomy (NCBI): domain Eukaryota; kingdom Viridiplantae; phylum Streptophyta; class Magnoliopsida; order Poales; family Poaceae; genus Lolium; species Lolium multiflorum. The sequence goes on from CM061748.1 coordinate 221,204,150, forward strand.
GAGGCGGCAGCGCGCGGGGCGCCTCGCGGCGACCAGGGCGGAGATCGCCAACGCCATGGCCGAGCTCGCCGACGCCAGGGCCGAGCTCGCGGAGGCGCGGGCGGCCCTCGCGGCTCCCCCGGCCACGCCGTCATCCACGACATCGCGGACGACGACCCCCCCCCGTGCCCACGCGCTTCGAGTGCGGCGGTTACCGCGGGTTCTCGGTCGCGTCCTTCGAGTCCGGGACGCCCAGCGCCGCCGTGCTTTGGTGGCCGAGGAGGAAGCCGCCGCCTATGCGATGGCCATGGCTAGGGGGTTAATGTGCTCCGACTCGACTCGCTCCAGCGAGGGGCCGTTCTCCCGCGCGGGTCCGCAGAGAACCGGGAGTCGGAGGTCGCCATCGCCGCCAGGGACGGTGGCGGCGGCGGCTAGGGACAGAGCCCGCTCGTCGCCGGTGGCGGCGATCAGGCCGAGGTCCAGGCCGAGGGGACGCGGCGCGGTCCAGGCGGCGGCGGAGGAGGAGGCCCGGCGGCGCGGCGGCGGTCCAGGGCAGAGGAGGGGAGGGCCGGGCGACGGCGGAGGCGGCGGCTACCAAGGTGGCCTTTGCGACGGTGACGGCCCTGTGGGACAGCTCCCTGGCCGAGGCCCTCGAACGCCGCAGGCGGCAGGACGAGATGTCCGTTCGCCGGCGTGCGCAGCGCGCGGAGTGCAAGAAGCGCTCCCGCTTCGACGACGGCGCCGGCCCATCCGGCGGCCAGTAGTAGGGCGCGCGATCGCAGTAACCGAGGCCGGTGTAGCCGCGCGACGGCGAGTAGGTACGCCGTTGTAGTTTTAGGTTAACTCGACTAACCATCTCTGTAAAGATGGTCCTTTTGGCCAATCAATAGTAATTAAAAAACTTTTGCTTAAATAGTCACTGCCGATCGGGCCCGGATGCACCCAACGCGGACACTTTCGACGAGCGTCAGACGCAAACCCCGCATATTTGGGCCAGGTTTGCGTCTCGCGGACGGGCCGGTCACTTTGTCGCCGCTGGACAGGGCCAGACGAATTTCCGGTCACGGCGGACGAAAACGGTCGCTCAGCGACCATTTGCGTCACGCCGCTGGAGATGCCCTAAGAACATTTTAAAGTGTTCATGAAAGGGGTGGTCCTGGTGAACTGCCATCATGATTAGCCTGTATGACGTAGTAGCCACCACGCCCATTTTGGTTCAGTTGTACATGCACAAATTTGCTATTGTGCCTTCTGCAAAGCCCTTGCTTTATTCTTGTTCGTCTTTTCCAATTTGGGGACACGGCCATGACATGTTTTGGGTCTATCAAAATATGGTATTGTGCTATTTGCCAGTTCCAGGACACGGGTGACATGCATGTTTTGTGTCTATCAAGTGAACTAGGAAATATCATGAACTGAACAACTGAACGCAAACGCAACTGTACAACTAGCAAACAGTGACTAGCTACAAAAGCTAACTTGCGGATAAGAACGGTGGTGCCAAAATTAACCGTTTTGGTTATTGTTGGATTTGTACAAAAGATGAGTCATGGAAACCAAGTCTACAAAAGCAAAGTACTCCCTCCGTCCTATCAAAAGGGTCTTAACGTTACAAAAATTTGATATATCTAGATACTATTTAGTACGTAGATACATCTAAACTTTGACAAAGTTGACACACTTTTGGTAGAATGGGGGAGTAGGTTTTTTTGAAATTCGAACTGTACAGCATGTAGTACTGGCTTGACAACTTAGAATTGTACAGTGCGCCTTCTCCTTTTGAAATCTTCAGGGGATTCAAGAATACACATTGTCATTCTGAATTGTATCGTTATTATTATTTAGTCAGATGGCGGAATAGTGAAGATGAGCATACAAAAAGGAAATAGTAGAATACTAGAGTTTAAAATGTTAGTCTGACATTTCAAACTAGAACAAATTCTTTACAATGGAAAGTGTAAAGGGAGTGGTGTTTTGGCACCCAGGAGCATATGCTCCCGGTTTTTAAATTTCGTTTTAAATATATTTTCAAAATGTTGAAAAATTCAAACACAAAATTTAGTGGGTACATCTCAAAGTTCTAGATGTTCACAAAGTGGTTCCACAGAAAACCGACATTTTGAGTGTCATCTGTAAAAAAGACAAAATTTTCTGTAAAAAAGTTGTGTACGAGACGTTTTGTTTGTCTTTTTCACACAAGTCACAAAAAATTTCGTTTTTTCGCAAAACTTGATGTGTGCACGTAAAATGTCGATACGTAAGCAAGAAAATTTTTGTTTAAATTTTTTCGATATTTTAAAATGTTTTTTCGGTGGCAGGAGCATATGCTCCCATGTGCCGAATTGAATTTCTGAAGTGTAAATACCTTTACATGAGACATATTCCTCACTTCGTAATCATGGATATTATCTACGATCGGACAGTACAAGCAACATGGATTTTATTTATTAAGGAATTTTATACACTTTGAACAATTTTATTTATAACCTATATGGATATTATCTACGAGGGGCACTGGCGACGTCTGGATCCATTCTAGGCTTGCCATGAGGCAAGGCGGCACTGAGCATCGGGATCCCAGGGCGGCACTCATGCTCCTCAAGCTGCGGGTGGAGCTCTGGATACGGCGGCGCGATTGGGCCCAGGCTATGGGTCGTGCTTTACCCGCCGATGATCTGCTCTGGCGGCCGGGCGCTCTCTGTTCCGTTTTTGTCGGTTCGTATCCTCCTCGGCCGTCGACCAGCGGCGTCGGGGCTTCCGGTGCGGTTTACAATAAAGGTGGTTGTCCTAGTGTTCCTCTTATGCGAAGATGGAGACCTTCATGAGGTCGGTCCTTTTTTATCTAACCGGAGTGTTGAGTTTCGGAAGCCTCTGTGCACGAATGTAACACTGCACGTCATGTCTGGAGTTTGCTAGATCGGGTGGTATTCGGTTGTACGCATCCATACTTTTATTCCGACCGTTTGATTCTGGAGGAAGCGGCGCGAAGTTCTGTTCTATGTTGCCATCTGATGACATTCTGATCCACAGTGAACTCAAAGGCGAAGAATATCATGAAGACCGGATTGAAGGACTAACAATGGAGGTTCGAGCCTCGAGGAACTTGCTTGGTGTTATGGGTTTCACAGCAGTATGCAAGTGGAGGCGACAACACATGTGGAGTTCAGAGTCTTATCTTTCAAGGTGAAAATTCAAGGTCTAACCTTAATTGGTTGTGCCTGATAATGGCCTTGTTGAAGGAATTGTTTTGAGAGCGAGGACTATCTTTCGAGTGAAAATCTTAGATCTCTTGATCAGACAACGACGATCCTTGTGCAATGTTCCCTTCTTGAAGACGTTGCTTTTAGAGATCCTGTAGTTCATGTGGTGTCTTGGTGGTGATATATTGTTGCTGCTACAGCTAGAATGCCGTAGCGGGAATTTTATTTCTTAGTTTTCTTTTTCTTCTTTTGGTTGTGTGCATCCGTACTGCTATTAGAGTATTGCATTGTTGTAGAAGTTAGGTGTAATTGGTATCTCTCGATATTAATATATTCTGTTTATCGAAAAAATTATTCCTTGTGCTCAGGAGCCACAATAAAACGCTCACTTCCATGGCAGGTCCAACTCACCATTTGCCTCAAGTGCGAGAGGAAGATCCATAGTTGCAGCAATCTCAGAAGCTAGTCCAAACTAGTGCGGAGGTTGTGTGCACAAGCTAGAAAAAATACCGAAGAATAGTAATGGTCCGTGGTAAGGTTCAGATGAGAAGGATAGAAAACCCAGTGCACAGGCAAGTCACCTTCTGCAAGCGCCGGATGAGCCTCCTCAAGAAGGCCAATGAGCTATCTGTTTTATGCGATGCTGATATCGGTGTCATGGTCTTCTCTCCCCATGGCAAGATTTATGAGTTGGCCACCAACGGGTCTGTACCTCTCTCTTGTTAAGTGATCCAGGCCCAACCTCTTGATAATATCGTTGTTTCAATTTTCCATACGTTTTATGGCTGAGATGTATTAGGAACATGCAAGGCTTAATTGAGAGGTACAAGGGTAACAACACAAAAGAACAAGGTGAAAGTAGCAAGCAGAACAAACCTCAGGTCAGCAGCAGATATCACATGGTTTATCTCCTAATATCAAATAACATCGCAAAGCTATGCATATTTGCATGAAATTATGCAAGGACGTTTAGTACTCAGCTCACAATTTGAGGATTTGTTCATCGCTGACTCGCAAAACTTCATAATACTATGCGCAGGAATTTTGAGTTACATTATATTTGACAACGAGATGATATGAATAGTTACTTCTACTAGTATTGAGTGTTGGCATTATTTTCGCATTGCAGATAATACAACAAGAGGTACTACTCTTAAGGCAAGAAATCGACTTACTTCAAAAAGGCTTAAGGTAATCAGCTGCGTTACATGTGTACGCTGAAGTAATTTAAGGTCTTCTATCTGAACAACTGATGAACCTTGTTGAACTCATACTACCATAACGACTTATTACCCTGGTGTTCAGAAGAGTCCATTAAAACGGGAATTTCCACTGCGTGGTACACAATTACTTTGTTGGCTTCCGATTGTTAGTTTTTAAAGCGGTGTTTATATAAAAAAGAGGTTATAGTCTGATGGTCCTTTTTTTGCGAATGCTGATCGGACATATTCAATTGACATAATATGTTAAAAATGTTCCAAAATATTATGGAGGTGCAGCATAGAAGTAACATTGAGCAAGAAGCACGGGATTGCTTAATAAAGATGAGCACATCCATGCAGGTACATGTACGGAGCGAATGATATGGACCACATGAATCTTCATGAGCTGCAAGCCTTGGAAAGCAATCTTGAAAATTGGGTACAGAACACTCGCGCTACAAAGGCAAGCTTTATGTCCTCTGCATGAACCAAGAATTTCAGAAATGATTACTTTTAATATGCTGTTCCTTTCTGCTGAGCAGATGCAGATCATGTCTAGGGAGATTGAGGTGCTCAAGAATAAGGTTAGCTCTGCACAGAATTTTATTATTCCTCTAATGAGCCTTTTGAGCCAATGTAGAAAGATGAAGAGAGCAATTCCGTTTACCAGTATTTTTTGTGTCTATCTGTTTGGCAGGAAGGCATACTGAAGGCTACAAATGATATACTTCAAGAAAGGGTATTTTAATCGTCATATTTAATAGTCCCTCTGATCCATAATAAGTGTCGAGGATTTAGTACAACTTATTACGGATCGGAGAGAGTAATATCATTTTAAAGAAACTGCACTGTTTGAGAGGATAAGGTTACATTTTAATTTTAGGGCTAATTTCAAGATTAGTGTTGTCATTTATGAAAGAAAGAATCAGCCAAGGCCACTGCATTGAGCCTGGCAATTGACCCATCATAGTTCTTTTTTTTAGCCACTGATGTAAGAGATGCGCACTAGAGTGAATCACCTGATGGAAAATAAAGCACTTATAAAGTGGAACAGATCAGTTTCCTAAAAACAAGCGTGACAAGCTTCCACCAGCAAAACCTGCATCCCCCCATGCTGGTCTTCTAGTTACAGCTAGAGGGACTTCTTTTCTTCTTCTATAAAAAGTGGTGGAAGCTATTTTTTATCTTCTGAAACTAAGGGAGGGAGGAACGTTATCTTTCTCATCTTCATATGCCATTTCTTAACCTAATTCCATAAGATATTTATTTGTTTAGAGAGATCATCAACTATCATAATGTCTTGATCTTGTATGTCCAGATAATTCAGCAGAGTGGGATTCTGGAAACCGGCAGCAACATGGTGACACCACAATTCCCCTTCCAGCGAACCATGGAGAGTGGGCATTACTTCTAGCCAAAACAGCCGACTTATCAAGTTATCACGTCAGCTATGAACTTATGACTTGGGTTCGGCAAGAGACTACCGTGGATGGAACCCTCCTAACCTTGCGACTGCAAACTCCATGTTGCACAAAGGAAGAAATCATCATCTGTATATGTACTTTTTTTTCCTCAAAAGGAGGCAAATCCCCTGGCCGTCTGTTTTTTTTTTTCTTTCGAAAAGGAGGTTGAGACCCCCGGCCATCTGTATCTGTGCATGCTTTTGCATATGTAAAATCTATGGTCATATGGTATAGCACACAGAATGTTGTGTTCAGTAGATCGAAACCATAAAATTTTAATTTTGACACATGTTGCTACGCTGAAAGATCCACATGAACATCTAAAATCACTTACTGATACAACCTGCGACTAGTAAGTGATAAAAAAGGCAAGGAAGGCAGAGTTACACATTTAGCAAATGCCTTGTTCATCCTGGTTCCTGGAAGATAGTTGCGCCATCATGTTGAACAGCAACTGCTCTTCTGCTTTTGCTGCAGCTGCTGAATTGGCTGGCCTTTTATCTGGACCAGATTGGAGACCTGCCTCTCAAGTTGGCTGCCAGCTTTGCTGCAAACCAGACACACAAGTTTCATCAGCATGAATATACTATGCAAAAAAGTATCTGATCAGTTCATTTTCACTACCTCTTCTTGATTGCTGCAGACATTGCCAAGAACGCCTCCTCGACATTGATGGACTCTTTAGCACTTGTTTCTAGGAAAGGAATGCCTATCTCGTCAGCGTAGGCCTGCACTGGTTTAAGTTGCGCATTTAGATTATCAAAAATGCAACAATTCAACACAAAGGCCTGTTCGGAAACAAAATAATTTCACAGGAACCAGTTTATTTTCGGGCATGAACATGAAAGGATTACCGTGTTCCGAGCTTGTTATGTAAGTTATCCCGAATGTAATTGGAATGGTTCTTTATTTCTAAAATACGTCTAGTTGGAAATATGACCTGTGCTACCGCAGTGTCGACGACCCTGCTCTCAGCAAGATCACACTTGTTGCCAACAAGAAGCTTGCGCACGCTGTCGTTGGCATACTTGTCGATCTCGCTCAGCCATTGCTTGACATTGTTGAAGCTCTCCATGTCAGTGATGTCGTAGACGATCTGGAGACAGCTCAAAGCAACCAAAATGTTTACTGACTGAACTGTGGGTCAAAACTCAAAACTGTACAAATACATGTGGAGATAACACTGACAATGATCCCGTGAGCTCCACGGTAGTAGCTGCTTGTGATGGTTCTGAACCGCTCCTGTCCTGCCGTGTCCCACTGTTATACATTTGCAAACATGTAGTAATATCAGATTGCATAGCGAGTACTATTACAGTTTCTGCTTTATACTCTGTATGTTTGTGAAGCAGGAATTTCATGTGCAAAAGTAGACCAATGAACCACTCACAATCTGCAATTTTATGGTCTTCCCTTCCATCTCTAATGTGCGGATTTTCTGCATAGAAGTGAACCAGGAAATACAGGTATCAAGTCAGTGAAGGATCAAAGACCAAGCAAAATGCAGGATGTGAAATGAACATCGCAAGATGAGGAAGCCAACTCACGAAGTCAACGCCGATGGTGCTGATGTAGCTGTCCACATACGCATCATCCTGGATGGACACAAAGAATCACAACAGGACCCATATGCACGATTATGTTCTGTTGTCGAACAGAAAGAGAGGTGGGCACGATCAATCAAGCCACATTGGCGATTAAACTCACGGCGAAACGGAGGAGGAAGCAGGACTTGCCGACCGAGGAGTCGCCGATGAGGAGGAGCTTGAACAGGTAGTCGCTGAACCCACCCAGGACGAATTAACAAACAAGAACAACGCTTGTTCAGTGCATCAGAGTAGAACAATTCGTATACGAACGTAAGATCACAAAAACCAGCTGCGGATGAAACGGAGGGCAGAGACTTACAATTCGTTGCCCATGGTTCCTCCTCCCCAGGGCCAAGAACTGAGCAGGAAGAATCGAGGGAGATTTGGTGATGCCTCTAGGAGAAGAGGCTTCTCAAATAGAAAAGAAAAGGTGGCTCTGGAGTGCAGTATAAACTAAGCAAACTGATCTCCCTGACCATTAGTTTTTTGTTTTCTCTCATCGAATCCCAGGCAGGGTCATGACGTTGCGACTGTTCCCTCCACCCTCCTCGCACATGACTCTGATTGACTCCACACTTTCTTTATGATTGACGACGAGACAAAGGATTCATCACGGGCGCCTTTCTTTGTTACGTAGCAGGTGGCACCTCTCCTAGTACGATCAATATTGCTTTTCCTTCAGTCCGGAAAAGTTCTTTTAGGTGGGCTGCAGCCGGAGTCATATAGCGTCACGTAAAGAACACAAAAAAGCATTGCAACCATAAGATACGGACAATGGCGATGGCATGATGTGTTGCCGTATTGGAGTTGGACGGCTGCAGTTTCATGTGCCGCTCGTCTTGTTTGGTTGTGTGATCAAAAGCTACTCTGCTTTGGGTGTGCGCCTGTGCAACCACCATTGCGTTTCATAGCCAAATGAAAATGGTGAGAATTCTAAGCGGAAAGAACCACAATCCGCTGACATTTCATGGCCAAGATTCACACAACAGCAGAACACATGCCAATTAAAGAGAGAAATTGGAAGCCACTGTTTTATAAGTTTATTACTACCTCTGTCCATGAATAGATGACTTAGATTTATCAAATTTTAGATGTATATAGACACTATTTAGCGTATAGATTCATCCAAATTTAGATAAATATAAGACATCTATTTATGGACAGAGGGAGTACAAAATTCAAATCTATAAGATGTGGCGAATAAGGAAAAAAAAATCATAGATAAGGCAGAAACTTATCCAGGTAAATTTTGGTAAAAAAAATAATATCATCATTTGCAACATATGCATAAATCACAAAATAAGTAACTTCACAATATATACAACTTACATAACTTACTCGCAAAAAAAGAACATTTTCTGGTAAAAACATATGATATCTTTTTTCCGCAGTTAATGAAATGCCCATATGTTTGCACCAAAATTCACATGGGCATGCCTATATCCATTTTTTACATGGATGGATTTTACTTTTGAAAGCTTAAAAGATACATTTTTTTGTTTTGCTAAGTTCTAGAAACAGGATCATATGAATCCATGTTCCCATTAGTATTTCCCCCTTCCTACGTGGTAAAATAGTGTCTGAGAATGCTTGTGGTTTTCCAACATTTGAGAGAGAAGCTAGCTACTAATAGAGTACTGTTGAAATAAGTAGGATAGTATCTTCTTATGGTCACCCGACTGGAACCCAGTGTTTGGATCAACCAGGTATGGTACCTGAAATACCCAGACAATATCAAGTGCATTAGAATTTATCTTGGGAGGGAGGATGCTGAAGTGCAAAGCTAAAAGAACTTGCAGGCACAGAGGTTTAATTGCAAGAACAAGAGTAGTAAGCATAAAAATAATTTAGTGGCATGTTGTAAGTTTTTTTAAGTGCTGTTTCAAAATGAATCATATGCTCCACTATACCTGTTTTGCACCTGCTATGCTCAATAGCGAATCCATCTTCGAGGACCCCTCTCCGACGTTCTGGAGAACATAAGGAAGCTCCAATTCACAGAGAGCCTCGCGGACAAACCTAGCATACTGAATCCCCCAAATATGAGACGAAGAAAACATAATCGACTAGCAAGTGCATCAATGGAGGAGAGTTCCTACGGTATTGTTCTCGACCGAAAAGAGTTCCAGCTTTTCTGCCGGTACTGCACCAGCTTTGCTCCACATTGTCATACCTCTTCCAGCTCGGAGAAGCGTAGGTACCCATCCTGTAAAAATTGTACTGCAGAAAGTATGGAAGTGGCTTGAGAATAGCATATGATGAAAGGAAATTTGTCTAACATTAGTCCGGAAAACTAGTTTCAGCCCTCAGGCATCAGAGGGGTGTTTCCACGGAATGCCATTCCAACATCAAAACATCATAGAACATGCAAAGACATAAGTTATCCGAATAAGCAAAGCTGGATACCTCTCAAGGAGTCCAAAAGAAGGGCTTTTTCCTTGACCATACTGTTTGAACAGGTACTTCACAATATCTCCTGCATATTCAAGGCAAATGTAAGTACCTATTGATTTAGTAGCCGGTTATGACTAAATTATGCAAACAGGAAGCACATCATCTTAAACATGATTATGGAATTCACTGTTTCCATGCCCACAAACAAAGAGTTCCAAAGAGAAATCTCAAAGAAATATCCACTGCGACCAACACCACCACCCAAAAGAAAGATAAAGGAACAAGAGCTCGTACCACTTTCATACATTGTAACGCCAGTACTTGCATCAACAAGAAGAGGAAACCTATATAAGAAAGTAAAGAAAATAACCAGGTTCAATGACCGCAAGGAAAACATGACAAGAAAAAGATGCCATAGTAATGGCAAAAATGTGAACCATGAATGGAGAATTTATGTACTTTCCAATCTGCATTTCTGTTCAACTGAAGCTATAATTAAATACGGAATTGATGGAGACATACTGCTCCTTCCCTCCAATGTTCCTGACCACGTCTCTATGCCTCAGTGATCCTTTGGGACAAGGATAAACCTGCATTTATTTAAAAAAATGGAGGCAAAGTCATTACCAACAAAACGACCAAATTACAGGAACAAATTGGTACTCTAGAAGAAAAAACACTTCCTCGTTGACATATATTGCCTCAGAGCTATAATTAATACAAGCCCCACAAACAAGGACTATAATGCAACACTATGTGTGTTGATGGCATGGTTTTCCTAGACATTAATCTATAATCTCTTAATATGGTAGCAGAACCGAAGAGGTACTATGAGAGATGGTGGAACACCTCTGCAGAGAGATCAAGTTCAGTCATGGCCTCCCGAACTCTCCTACAGAAGGGGCATGCCTCTGTTGGAAAGAGATGAAAGTATCTGATAAGTGCATTCTCCAAATTCCTGATTTGCAAGGTAGAACCAGCCAGAAAAAGTTACCAAACTCATATAGTTGCAGAGCTGGAGCAGTTGTTGTTGTTGGGCTAACGTTTTCTCCACTACTAGCTGCCACACTTGATCCCCACGGTAGTCTAGCTAAACTTGATAGAGAAGATGTGGCAACCTGGCAAACAATAAAAGCAATAACATACAGTCATTGAGAAACCTCAACATGCACACCACGAGAAACTTGTGCACAAACTACACTATCATCAGCAGCAGTAAATACACAGAGCAGAAGCTTCCATTTGCTCCCACGGGGTATTTTCATGTGGTGAGAATTTCACTTGTTGCGACCAAGTACCAATACAGTAAAGTAGGTTGTAGCCGAAGCTGATGTAGGATTTTGCGAGCACCAACCAGTCCAGCTTGGCGAAAGTTGAACAAAGGATTACCTCGACGATGTCGTTCCGTTTCTGAGAAGGATCCCCGCCCTGCGTGTCAGCTCACAGAAACAACACGTTTTTAGCAAATCGGCCGCCGAAACAAAAACATCTTCAGTTTCAGTGGGGGTTAAAAATGCGGCAATCAGTTACCCCGAAGAACTTGAGGAGCGGGCAGAGGAACGACAGGACGCTGCTGCTGCTGCTGGTAGCGGCGGCGGCGCTGGTCTCGGTCTCGCCCGCTTCCGCCCTCGGAGGTTGCGCTCGGGTGAGTGTGAGGGCGCCGGACGAGCGGCGGCGGAGAAGGCGAGGTCGAGCTGCTCGAGCAGGAGGAGAGCGCCCGGGAGGCGGGGGTCGAGATGCAGGGCGGAGGTGGGGATGGTGGGCGAGGGGCAGCATGACGGGACGAGGGAGCTTGGTTGGCCTGAGATGCGGCCGCGGGGGCGAGCTGCGGGAGTTCGGCTGGGCGTCACCGGCGGCGTGTGGTGGCTGTGAGCGTGTGACTCGGCTGACGCCTGAGGGCCCAACAGGCCGACTCAGACGCCAAAAGTGGCAGTCCGCTTACGTCGGCCCGCAGACACTAAAATGGTAAGCGGACGATTTACACTTAGGGCATCTCCAGCGGGCCGACACTCGTTTGTCCGGACGTCGGAAATCTCCTGAAAAAATCCAACAGGGCCACGCAAAAATGATCGGGCCGGGTGGAGTGACGCAAACCTGGCCCAAATAGTGGTGCACGGACAGCATGTTGGTGAGATGCGGCCGTATGCGGGAGTTGCCACCGGCGGCGTGGTGCTGTGACGACAGCCGACGCCGATGGCTCAACGGGCCGACGCGGACGCCAAGAGTGACAGTCAGTCGGCCAGAACACAAAAATGGTAAGCGGACCATTTGCGCCGGGGTATCCCAGAAGTCGACGCATTTCATTTGGCGGATTATTTTTCTAAAATTTCCAAAAAAAACACAAACAAGTAAATTTCACCAAAATATGACTTCCAAACAACGGGCTGGAGTGGCTCAATTAGGTCACAGATAAGTCCTGCACATGGTACGACACAAAATGTAGGTCAAAAGGGGCACAACATGGTCATGATCGGCAAATGTAGTGCACAAGGAGGCCACGGTGTTTGACTATTGGCCGATCAGGCGTCACACGCCCGGATTTCGGCGCGTTTCTTCAGGAACCAAGCCCTGGTGGCGTTGGCCATGGTGGCCAAGCTGGCCACAGCATGATCCTTGTGTCCTCTGCCTGAATCTTGGCTTCGCGTCGAGCCTTATGTCCTCAGCTGTTGGAGATATGCCCAAGAGGCAGTAATAAAGTGGTTATTATAATATCTTTGTGTTTATGATAAATGTTTACATACCATGCTATAATTGTATTAACCTAAACATGATACATGTGTGTTATGTAAACAACAAGGAGTCCCTAGTAAGCCTCTTGTATAACTAGCTTGTTGATTAATAGATGATGATGATTTCGTGATCATGAACATTGGATGTTATTAATAACAAGGTTATGTCATTAGTTGAATGATATAATGGACACACACCCAAATGAGCGTAGCATAAGATCAAGTCATTAAGTTCAATTTGCTATAAGCTTTCGATACATAGTTGCATTAGTCCTTCGACCATGAGATCATGTAAATCACTTACACCGGAAGGGTACTTTGATTACATCAAACGCCATTGCGTAAATGGGTGGTTATAAAGATGAGATTAAGTATTTGGAAAGTGTGAGTTGAGGCATATGGATCAATAGTGGGATTTGTCCATCCTGATGACGGATAGATATACTCTGGGCCCTCTCGGTGGAATGTCATCTGATTAGCTTGCAAGCATATGAATGGTTCATAAGAGATCACATACCACGGTACGAGTAAAGAGTACTTGTCGGTAACGAGGTTGAACAAGGTATGGAGATACCGATGATCAAACCTCGGACAAGTAAAATATCGTGTGACAAAGGGAATCGGCATCGTATGTAAATGGTTCAATCGATCACTAAGTCATCGTTGAATATGTGAGAGCCATTATGGATCTCCAGATCCCGCTATTGGTTATTGCTCGGAGAGGAGTCTCGACCATGTCTGCATAGTTCGTGAACCGTAGGGTGACGCGCTTAACGTTCGATGTCGCATAAGTAGATTTGGAATATGAGTTGGAGTCCAAAGTTTTTGTTCGGAGTCTCGGATGGGATCCAGGACATCACGAGGAGGTCCGGAATGGTCCGGAGAATAAGATTCATATATGGGAAGTCATTTTCCGGGGTTCGGGAAAAAGTCCGGTGTTTTGACCGGAGCTTCTAGAAGGTTCTAGAGGGCCACCAGTGGGCCCACCACCCCGGGAGAGGCCACATAGGCGCCACATGGCATAGTGGGTCCTGCCCACCATGACATGTGGGCCCAGGCCGGCCCCCCCTTAGAGATAAGATCTATCTCTAGTTTAAATGGTTTAAATCTAGAGATAAGATCTATCTCCTAAAATAAATGGTTTAAATTAGGAGATAAGGGGAAAACTTGGGGGAGGAGTTTGCCCCCCCATGTGGCCGGCCAAAGGGGTAGGTGGGCCCTAGGGGAAACCCTAGGCCGACCCCCCACCTATATAAAGAGGGGAGGGGGTGGCCGGCCAAGGCACCCCATCCAACCCTAGCCGCCCCCTCTCTTCCTCCTCCATACGATGTGCAGGCTTAGGCGAAGCCCTGCAACTCTTCTCCACCACCACCACCACACCGTCGTGCTGCTGGGATTCCGTGGAGATCTACCACACCTCCGCTGCCCGCTGGAACGGAGAGAGGAAGGGCTTCATCGACACCGTACGCGCGACCGAGTACGGAAGTGCTGCCGGATTGCAGCACCGGGATGATCGTCTACACCAACAACGAGATTAATCTTGTAGGCTTTGGAATCTTCGAGGGTTAGTCTCATCTCCATCTCGTTGCTTCGATCTTGTAGATTAGATCTTGGGTGTTCCATAGATTAGATCTTGGATTTATTCGTCTTTGCGGTAGGAAATTTTTTGTTTTCTATGCAACGAACCCCATCAGTGGTATCAGAGCCATGTCTATGCATAGATCTGTTGCACGAGTAGAACACAATGGTTTTGTGGGCGGTGATGCTTTTGTTGCTTTAGTTTGTGTACTTTGCATCTTGCGGGATGGTGGGATGAAGCGGCCCGGGCTAACTTTACATGACCGCGTCTCATGAGACTTGCTCCACGCTTGACATGCAACTTGTATTGCATAAGTGGCTTTGCGGGTGTCTGTCTCTCCCACCATAGTGAAGATTACAATTTGCACTTTCTATTGTCAACACTAGTATCACCGTTGTGGTTCATGTTCGTAGGTAGATTGGATCTTACTCGAAAACCCTAAACCACGTAAAATATGCAAACCAAATTAGAGGCGTCTAACTTGTTTTTGCAGGGTTTGGTGATGTGATATGGCCATGATGTGATGATGATTATATTTGATGTATGAGATGTTCATTGTTGTATTATGGCAACCGGCAGGAGCCTAATGGTTGTCTTTAATTTTTGTTAAAGACCTGCGTGTCTATTCATCATGTAATAGCTTTATTTCAAGTAGTTGTCATAGTAGCTATAAGTGATGGACAACCATGAAGCGGCGCCACTGACCTTGACGCCATGCTGGTGATGATGGAGATCATGTCCGTGCTTTGGAGATGGAGATCAAAAGCACAAGAAGAAAGGCCATATCATATCACACATTATGAATTGCATGTGATGTTAATCCTTTATGCATCTTATTTTGCTTAGATCGCGACGGTAGCATTATAAGATGATCCCTCTCACTAAATATCAAGATAATAAAGTGTTCATCCTTAGTATGCACCGTTGCTAAGACTTGTCGTTTCGAAGCATCTCGTGATGATCGGGTGTGATAGACTCTACATGTGCATACAACGGGTGCAAGCCAGATTTGCACACGCGGATACTAAGGTTGCCTTGACGAGCCTAGCATGTACAGACATGGTCTCGGAACACGGGATACCGAAAGGTAGAGCATGAGTCATATGAATGATATGATGAACACTTTGAGTGTTCGCCTTTGAAGCTACATCTTTTCTCGTGAAGATCGGACTTGGTGTAGTGGATTTGGTTCGTGTAATCACTAAGACAATGCGAGGGATGTTGTTTTGAGTGGGAGTTCACCTAGTTAATTTAAGAATTAAAATTGAACTCATTTTATCATAAACTTAGTCTAAACTCTTTGCAAATATGTTGTAGATCATGGCGCCCCCTCCATCAATTTTAACCAGTTCCTAGAGAAAGAAAAGCTTAAGAGCAATGGTAGCAACTTCACTGACTGGTTCCGTCATGTGAGGATTTTCCTCACTGGTGGAAGCCTGCAATATGTGCTCGATGCACCGCTAGGTCCCCCACCACCTCCTGCAGTATCCGAGGATGTAAAGAATGTTTACGAGACTCGGGTGACTCGGTACTCCGAAGTTCAGTGTGCCATCCTGTGCAGCCTAGAGGCAGAGCTCCAAAAGCGTTTTGAGCACCACGACCCTTGTGAGATGATGCGTGAGCTCAAGGTTATCTTTGAAACTCATGCGGCCGTGGAGAGCTATGAGGCCTCGAAACAGTTCTTTGGTTGTATGATGGAAGAGGGCAACTCCGTTAGTGAGCACGTGTTCGCCATGTCCGGACACGCGAAGAAGCTCAGTGACTTGGGGATTGTGATCCCTAACCAGCTGGGTATTCATCGTGTCCTCCAATCACTGCCACCAAGTTACAAGAACTTCGTGATGAACTACAACATGCAGAACATGAACAAAGAGTTACCTGAACTCTTCTCCATGCTGAAATCTGCTGAAGTAGAAATAAAGAAGGAGAACCAAGTGTTGATGGTCAACAAGACCACCAGTTTCAAGAAGCAGGGCAAGCCTAACAAGGGCAACTTCAAGAAGGGCGGCAAGAAAGTTGCAGCGCCTCCTGAGAAGCCTAAGGCTGGTCCTAAGCCTGAGACTGTGTGCTACTACTGCCAGGGGAAGGGGCACTGGAAGCGTAATTGCTCCAAATACTTGGCCGATCTGAAGAGCGGCCACGTCAAGAAGAAAGGTATATTTGATATACATGTTATTGATGTCTATCTTACTGGTTCTCGTAGTAGTGCCTGGGTATTTGATACTGGTTCGGTTGCTCATATTTGTAACTCGAAACAGGAACTGCGGAATAAACGAAGCCTGGCGAGGGACGAGGTGACGATGCGCGTTGGAAATGGATCCAAAGTCGATGTGATCGCCGTCGGCACGCTCCCTCTACATCTACCTTCGGGATTAGTTTTAAACCTCAATAATTGTTATTTGGTACCTGCGTTGAGCATGAACATTATATCTGGATCTTGTTTAATGCAAGATGGTTATTCGTTTAAGTCTGAGAATAATGGTTGTTCGATTTATATGAGTAATGTCTTTTATGGCCATGCACCTGAGATGAATGGTTTATTCTTGTTAAATCTCGATAGTAGTGATACACATGTTCATAACATTGATGCTAAGCGAATTAAATTGAATGATAATTCTACTTATATGTGGCATTGTCGTCTTGGTCATATTGGAGTGAAGCGCATGAAGAAACTCCATTCCGATGGACTTCTTGAGTCACTTGACTTTGAGTCACTTGATAGATGCGAATCATGTCTAATGGGAAAAATGACTAAGTGTAAGGGTATTTTACCCTTATCCATTATTTTGGTAACAATGACACCGTGCTAGAGTATTTGGCCTAATATGTTTATAAGGATAATCTCAGGTATTAGGCAAAGAGGCATAAATGGTGTATCAAAGGAACAAGAAGGCTAAAGGAGACCCCCCACTTCAACAACAATCGAAAAGGGGTCTACAGCAGAAATCCGGTCTGCCGCCCGGTTGGCGCCCATCGGCCCGCACCGGCAACCGCCAACCGGCGCTAACCGGCTTAATGATTCGTCTGGCCGCCCGGTCATCCGCCTACAGACCGGCCCGCGTGTTGTCCGGTCGACGGTCGCCAACCGCCAATGGCGCCAACCGAGGAGCTCGGACGATGCAAAGTGACTCGGTCCCTGGTCCGGTCCGACCGGCACCGGGCAATCCGGTCCTTGATCCGGTTGACCGGGTTTGTCGAAGAAAAGCTGAGGTGGCAAGTGACCAACGGCCATATTTCGAAGAACACTATAAATAGCCCTTCTCCTACCTCTGAACAGTTAGGCACTACACTACAAGCTGTTCTTGAGCTCCTTCTCTCATACTCCATTGTTAGAAACACCAAAAGCCTCAGATCTCCCTCCTCCTCCACCCAAACTCAAATCCCTCCGGGGAAACGATAGAGGAGGACCCGATCTACCGTTCTACCAAGCCAAATCTCATTCCCCCTTGTATTCATCAAGAAGCTTGCTCTCTAGGGTTCCTTGGAAACCCTAGGTGGGCAAGAGTGGTCCGGAAGCATCCGGGCTGTGGATTTGCTCCTGACAAGATTGTGAAGGTTTGGAGGCTACCTCAAAGTCTACCACAAGTGAGAGAGCTATTCCTTCGTGGGATAGGCTCCGGAGAATAGGGTGAGCCTTCGTGGCGCGGGGAATCCTTCGTGGGACCTCCACTCCTCCAAACGTGACGTACCTTCTTGCAAAGGAAGGGAACACGGGAATACATCCTCGTCTCCGCGTGCTATCGGTTATCTCTAACCGAACTCCTTACTTGTGATTTAACTGCCTGTGAGAGCCTTCGTGCTCGAGTTAGTTGTATCCTCATATAGGTTGTTTCACCTAGTTTGCATTAGGCTCACCTTTATATTCCGCAAAGCCTAATATTGCAAAGAAAGAATTAAAATCTGTAGAAACCTATTCACCCCCCCTCTAGGTTTACCATCTCTATACTTTCAATTGGTATCAGAGCCTGGACTCTTATTAAGGGCTTCACCGCCTTAAGAGTGAGATGGATAAACTATTCGAGGGTCTAGATGATGACTCTAACCTTTCGGTTAAAGAAATGAAATCTAGACTCTTGGCATATGATGCCGAGAAGAAGAAAAAGGAGGATGAACTACAAAGCCAAATGGCAGAAATGTCTGTCATGCTTAAGAACCTAACTACTGGTGGAGCTCCTAGTGGGGCTTCGGCCTCTAAGGAAACCTTCCATGAAGTTAACCATGACTATCCCAAAAACACTTCACCCATGCCTCATATAAACCATAGTGGGACCGTTCCCCATTTTGATGGAACTCACTTTCCTTTTTGGAAATCTGCTATGGAATCTCATATTCGCAGCTGCAGTGTGGAGCTATGGGAGATCATTCTTCATGGATACCGGGAGCCACAAGATCCCGTTCGGTTGACCTCCACCGAGTTCTACAACCGTCAACTCAATGCCTCCGCACGTGACAAGATTAGAAGTGGCATCAATCGCAAGCTCCTTGATCAAGTCAATGACATCGGCTCCGCTAAAGAGTTGTGGGATCGAATCGTAGTACTCCAAGAGGGAACCGATTTGATCCAATCAGCTCTTTATGAGACCGCAAAGCAAGAGGCCCACCGGTTCATGATTCGAGAAGGAGAATCCGTGGCCGATGCCTATGCAAGGCTTGGTGCTCTTAGAGTAAGGGTCAAGGGACTTGGAGTTGAGAAGTACAATGACGGCTTCGAGATGAATGAAGCATTCATAAAGTCCAAGGTCATTGCTATGATTGCTGTCAAGCAAGAAGACACCAACCTTGCACTCAACTTGCAAATCATGACCAAGAGTGCCGATCTGAACTCCGATGATCTAGTCTCCTATGTGGCCGCCAATGAAAACATGGCCAAGGCAGGAAAAAGGCTCATGGCAATGAACCGTGTTGATGAAGCCTCACACAACCATGAAGCGTCACACAACCTTGCTCTCAAAGCTAGAGCTGACTATGAAATTGAAGAAGATGAGGAGATGACTTCAACTAGTGACATCGCTACCGACTTTGCCTTCTTTGCCAAGAAGTACAAGGGAAAGTTGCCAATGCTCCTCAATGACAAGAAGAAGAAGAGAACTTGCTACAATTGTGATGAAGATAACCACTTTGCAAATGAGTGCCCTTATGAGAAAAGGGTAGACAAGCCAAAGTTCATCAAAGGGGTCAAGCCAAGATTGAAGCCAAACCCAATCAACGATCGATACAAGAGGAACAAGGGAAGAGCCTTTGTTGGGGCCGAGTACTTGTCCGATGAAGAAGAGGAAGATGAGGAGAAGGAGGCCGGAGTGGCCGGCTTGGCTTTCTCTAAGCCCGGGTCACTCTTCACATATGACTACTCCAAGGATTACTCCACGGAGAATGATGTTGGTTCTTCCTTCATGGCAAGAACAACTCAAGATGATGACTCCGATGACTCTCCCTCATCTACAATCGTTGGCTCTTGTCTTATGGCAAGAGAAACCAAGGTAATGGAACCCCCACCTTCTTTATCTAGTGTTCTTGATGATGAAGCTGAAAATCAAGAAGAATTAACTGTGCTTAAGGAACTTTACAATGTTAGATGCACCCTTCGTGGTGAAGCTCTTGTCAAATTTGATTTCTTGATGGACTCCCTCAAACACTACAAGAAAAGTTCTGATAGACAACGTCCCAAAATCGTCCACTAAGGGGTATTTTTTGTCGCCTATGGGCCTAACCCGACGATATGGGTTCTGTTGTCGAAACTGCGTCAGGCAAAGTCCAACGACGATTTTTTCGGTCCGTCGCGCTTGGGCGCCCTTCCGCCACGGAAAATCGGACCGTTGCCCAAGTGTTTCCGGGAGCCCGTTGACTGCTGACGTCATGCAAACTGACACGTGGCAGACGCCGTTAACTGGCAGTTAACGGCGTTAACCGGCTGAAACCCCGTGGTAGATGGTAGGCCCACACGAGGCCTGCCACGTCTTAAGCGGGCCGGGCCAGATGACATAGTTTGACCGGTCAACTATATAGCTGGGCTGGTCCATTAGTTACGTGGGCCGGGCCTAACCTCTAATGTTGACTGGTCAAAACTTAAATGGGCCGGCCCATTTAACATGTGGGGTCCACCTTACAAGCAACTGGGCCGCCCAAGAAGCAAGTGGGCCGCAAAAAACAGGTGGGTCCCACTTTCCCGTTAAAAGGCCGCCCATTTAGTGTGGGGTCCACCATATAGCAAGTGGGCCGGCCCAACAAGCTAGTGGGCCGGCCAAACACGTGGGTCCCACTATCCCGTTAAAGGGCCGCCCATTTAGTATGTGGGGTCCACCATATAGCAAGTGGGCCGCCCAACAAGATAGTGGGCCGGCCAAAAACAGGGTCCCACCTTCCCGTTAAAGGGCCGCCCATTTAGTATGTGGGGTCCACCATATAGCAGTCGGCCCACCAAGATAGTGGGCGGCCAAAAACACATGTGGTCCCACATTCCGTTAATGGGCCGGCCATTTGGTATGGGGGTCCACCATATAGAAAGTGGCCGGCCCAACAAGATAGTGGGTCGGGCCAAAAACACAGTGGGTCCCACCTTCCTATTAAAGGGCCGGCCCATTTACCATGTGGGACCACCATATAGCAAGGGCCGGCCAACAAGATAGCGGGTCGGGCCAGCACAAGGGCCCCACTTTCCGTTAAAGGGCCGGCCTAATTAGTATGTGGGGTCCACCATATTGCAAGTGGGCCGACCCAACAAGATAGTGGGCCGGCCAAAAACACAGGTGGGTCCCACTTTCCTCTTAAAGGGCCGGCCCATTTAGTATGGGGTCCTCCACAAAGCAAATGGGCCGACCCAACTAATTAGTGGGCCGCCCAGAGTGGGTGGGGTCCACCTTAAAGCAAGTGGGCCAGCCCAATTAGAGTGTGGGTCCACGTAAATCAAATGGGCTGGCCCAAGAAGTGTGGCCAGCCCGTTTAGTTGCTGTTTATATGCCGGCATAATATGCGCTTTAGGATTTTGCGGGCAGTCACATATGTGATTTCGCTTAATTGGGCCGTTTAAGGGATGGGAATTCGTGATTTAGATACTGAGAATATTTACGCAGCATTGATTTCTGTCGGATAGCCTCACTTACCACAAGCACCAAAGAAAAAATGCGCGAAAGAACTATAAAAACTAACTAAATATTACATCAGCTGCAAGGCATTGAAAAAATATTACAGAACCCAGAGAAATTGAATGGTAATTAAACCTAGCAATACAATGAAGCGATCCGACAATCTTTTAAGTTGTCCATGCAGCACCTATATCTGAAACAAAGACATTACAAGTTAAGACAGCAACAATGGAAAGGCAAAGACACTACAATATTGTTTGCCAAAGAATTTGGAACTCATCATTTCGTCGTTATAACAAGATCATTGTAATGCGCACAATAAGCAAACAAAGAGTGCATGCCGCATACCAACAGCCAATATAACAGAGCATGTTAGAATGAAACAGCAGACTTACTACTGTCGAGTCCCATGCAAACCAACATGTTCAGGGAGTACAAAATTGGCATGAACAACATAGTAGCAGGCTATAAATTTTGTAACAACGACTGAGCAAGATGAAGTTATGATGGCTACATCTACAGAGCAGGGAATGTAAACCAAAAATAGAAGTTACGATGGCAAAAGCTAAAGAGGAGGGAATGTGAACCAACATGTGCCAAGTGCAATTACTTCATTTTGGCCGTGAACTAAATAATACTCCTGAACTTATAGTGAAGGGGATGCAAATCAAGATGTTTCGGGATATAAACTTGTAATGAGCAACACATAGAGGATAGTTAATGCTGGAGCTTAGGATGGACCAGATACAGAATATAGTGGGATCACCTGTGAACTTGTATAAGAGGGAATGCAAACCAATATGTTCAGCTTTCCATATGTGAGCGTCATGCCAAGTCAGAGAAACAAGTCAATAATGCAGCTTTTGAAGAACAAGATGGCACGCAAAATTATTATCTAGTAGTATGACAAGTTTATTTGTACTACAGGCTAGATAGCAGAGTGATAGCATGCCAAACTAAGTCCTTACTTTGTTAGCTTACAATGAACTAGATACAAAACAATGGCATCACCTGTAGTACAGGGAATGCAAGCCAACATGTTCATGGAGTAAAAAATTGGCACAAACAACATAGTAGCAGGCCATAATTTTTGTAACAACGACTGAGCAAGATAAAGTTATGATGGCTAGATCTACAGAGCAGGGAATGTAAACCAAATATAGAAGTTACGATGCCAAAAGCTATAGAGCAGGGAATGCGAACCAACATGTGCAATTACTTAAAATTGGCCATGAACTAAATAATAGCAGGATGTTACTATAATACCTATAATTTTTGTAACAACGACTGAGCAAGATAGAAGTTATGATGGCTACATCTACAGAGCAGGGAATGCAAACCAAAATGTTCAATCGCTTAAAGTTAGCAATGAAGTAGAAAATAGCAACGTGTTACGGTCATAGCTAGGAATGAACTAAAAGAGCTTCAGACAAACAAGCATCTGAACCCAGAACATGGCGCTAAAACAAGGGACTTACATTAGGAGAAGCACTCTGTGGGAGTCACAGCAGATCTTCCTGGGGTTGATAGATCCGGTGATGAAGTACGCTACATGTGCTACTTGGGGTTGGAGAGACGGCCATTACACTTCATGGTTACTCATCTCATCTGCAAAAACGTAACGGCGCGTCGTTAGCACAAACAGGTTCCCCCAAGATTAAACAAGAACTTGCAGGCAAGCAATAGAAAAGCGACAGTAGAAGAGTTTAGATCATGCACTGCGCCGGTGAAGCAGATCCGGTTCATGCACAGCGGTGTCGGTGAGCAAGATCCGATGCGGTGGACGACGGATCCGGCGAAGCGGCTCCGGTGGGGTGGACGATGCCGCAGCTGAAGCGACTGCGGTAGACTGCTGGATGAGCATATGGTTTCGAGGTTCGGCGGGGATGATCCGGTCCGGTTGATGACGGCGTCGATGAAGCGGCTCCGGCAGGCAGCCGGATGACGAGGATCGCGAGGGCTCGGGTAGGCCAGGGAAGTCCGGCGGGGATGTTCCGGTGCGGTGGTCGTGGAGGTGGTAGAGAGAGGGACTTGAGAAGTTCCGGTGGGTGGTCTCAGATGAGAGACTGAGGGAAATGAATTTTTTTGGGAGGGTATCCGGGGCTAGGGAGGTGGTGATCCAAAAAATGACGGCCAGACCCCCCCACCAACCGACTTTGCTGTCATCTCCACAGGGGTAGAATCGGAATTTGGAAGCGTGTGAAATTTTTGTATTTTGTGGGCGGGAAGTTTTGCCGCTATGAGATTTTGAATTTCGCTAAGGTCCAAGTATAATGATAAAAAATTGTGAGACCGTACTAGTACCTCTGTTCAAGGCCGACTGTAAAATCAAATCATCATCAAGTTGAACATCGGTTACTACCATGATCATCATCGGACACAGATCTGGTGACATGCACCTGAAATTGGTGCATTCGTTGCAAAGTATAATGCTAAAAAATTTAGTGACCGTACTAGTACTTCTGTTCAAGCCCGAGTGCAACATCAAATCATCATCACGTTGAAAATTTGTTACCATGATCATGATCTATCTCTAAATTTGGCGCATCCGCTAAATCTGGCAAAGTATAATGATAAAGAAATTGTGAGACAGTAGTAGTACTTCTGTTCATGGTCGAGTGCAACATCAAATCATCATCACGTTTAAAATTTGTTACCATGATCATGATCTACCTCTGAAAATGGGCGCATCCTCTAAAACTTGCAAAGTATAATGATACAAAATTGTGAGACCGTACTAGGACTTATGTTCAAGGTCGAGTGCAACATCAAATCATCATTACATTGAAAAGTGTGTTACCATGATCATGATCTATCTCTGAATTTGGCGCATCCGCTAAATCTCGCAAAGTATAATGATAAAAAATTGTGAGAATGTACTAGTACTTATGTTCAAGGCCGAGTGCAGGATCAAATCATCATCACGTTGAAATTTGTTACAACGATCATGACATATCTCTAAAATTGGCGCATCCGCTAAATCTCGCAAAGTATAATGATAAAAAAATTGTGAGACTGTACTAGTACTTGTGTTCAAGGCCGAGTGCAGGATCAAATCATCATCACGGTGAAATTTGTTACAACGATCATGACATATCTCTTAAATTGGCGCATCCGCTAAATCTTGCATGTGGCGCATCTCAGTGCGGAGCAACAGGCCGGTGCTATCAAGGTTGAGGCGTCAGTAGCGTCATCGGGCTCTCCTTTTTTGATAGATCTTCTACATGGCGCGGCGCACCGCCCGTCGAGAAGCAGTCACATGTGATACCGAGGTGGAGACGTCGCCGGCATCCTCGAGGCGCGGCCGCCCTTCTATGAGCCAGCGTCGACTCAAGGTATGAATCCATGCGTTGTCGCGCCCCTTCTTCCGATGAAGTGGGGTGCCTTAGATTTATTGTTCTTCTCTTACGATTATTTCGAGCCGAACATGTGTGCTCTTTCTCTGAATATATTGCTTGAAAAGCTAACCAAGTTAATTAAATTCACTTCGTTCTTAATCTTGCGTGCTAATTCTGTTATTTTTGCTGACAGTGGTGCGCGCAAGGAGATTTATTTGTGGGTGTGCTGAGCTGTTAGGCCTAAGTCGAAATCCTCAGCTAAACGAGGCCTCAGCTTAACACATAAAAAAGGTGTTCAATCTCGCCCACAATGTCCTTTTCTTTCCTCTTCCTTTATTGGAACTTGTTTTGCAGACAAGGAAAGTGGCACGTGTAATGTGAGTAAAACCCTCTTAGCCAAAATCAGCTACAAGCAAGATTTTCTGTATTGTAGATGCCCCAATTGACTCTAATCCCCAATGTAGTCTTTTTTTATGTCAGTATAGACTTCTTTACATGGCATGCATTTGCCTAATGAGCAGCATTGTATTGCCATTCTAGCCAACCTGATCGATATGTCAAGCTTCATGCACGAGATGCCATGTTTAATTTACTCCCTCACTCCGATCCATATTTCTTGGTGTAAAATGAATGTGAATCGAAGGGAGTACTTTTCTTAGATACTAGTAGTACTATACCATTTCAAAAAAAAATACTAGTACTACTACATCACAAATGCATCAAAAGAGTACTACCATCACAAGACCACCACGGTTGTACTAGTAGAGTTTAATACTGAACTTCCAAAGGGAATAAGATTACACATATGAACTTTAAACAGGACCAGGAGCATGAGGGCCAGCAGCAGGGGCGTTGACTGGGAACAAGCCAGGCAAGACGTAATTCTGGAGGAAGAGGCCATATGCTGCGTGCTTGGCCTTGGTTGCAGGGCGGTGCTTCCCCGATGTACTTAGGCCTACACCCGTCGCATGCTGGATCAGGCTGCGGATGTCCTTCTGGAGGATTTTGCCACAGAATGGGCAAAATAGCTCCCCGCGCTTGCGGAAACGAATTTCACCACCCTTCAGCCGCTTCAGAACGTAGCGGCTCTTCTGGTCCCTGCGCTCCTTGTTGTCGTCCATGTCATCAGAATATTCCTGTGAATTATAAAGTACATAATAATCAGGTGCTTAATGACAGATCGAATAAATACTGCACTATCATAAGCAAACCTTAGAAACCCTAAAATTAAATGTGTAGAACAAGTAAATGGCAGAAGAAATCATACTAAATCACGAGAAAACCCTATGAACAGCAATGAACATAAGCCACAACAATTGCAAGTCCACTAAGTATGAACACATAAATTAATTATATGACAAATCAAGCCAACTACATGGCAGATTAGTCGAAATTAAACTAGAATCTGACCGTACGAACCGTAGAATCAAGTACGTCTACAAGAACAAGGTAGGAGATCAAATCAATCAAGAACCAGGTTCGTGCAAACCACGTGAACAGTAATATGACACAAAAAGGATCGGGACAGTTTCGGTAAAAGAGCAGTACCTCCTCGTCGTCACCCTCGACATCCTCCTGGAACTGAACGTTTGGGCCGAAATCGTCGAAGGGGTCGAGGTCCGCGTCCAGCACCGGGTCTAGGAAGACCTCGCCGTGGTGGCCTGCAACGCCTTGCAGATCTTCGGCGGGAGCAACGGCGTTGCTATCCACCTTCTCCTCGACGGCCAGGACGCCCGTTTCGACCGAGGTCGAAGAATCAGACAAGCAGAGGAGACGAGCGGCCTGGGTGCCCGGTGAAGCCTCACCCGCCGCGACGGCCACTACCGCAGAGGCATCCTCTGCGCGAGCGGCCGCCGATTGCTCCGCCTCGTACGCAAGACCTGTCTTCATGCTGCTGCGGTTGGAAACGAGGAAGTCGATGCCTCGGAGGTGCGGTGAGTTGATGGGAGGGGAGAGGACGAGCTCGCGAGAGACGATGAGGCCGATTATTTTATAGCCTCTGACTCTCTGTATCAGAATGGCATTAGTTGTGGACGCGAGAGACGATGAGGCCGATTAGTTGTGGACGCGTGAAGTCGTGCATGTACTCGATTCTCACGTATACCAATACTTCCAAACGTCATAAGTAATTCACAATCATTCAGAATAATATGAGACCTTAACATTTTATTGTTTGTGTCAGATATTGTCCATGAAAAATAACATCCTTCAAAAAATAAATCCCCTATGCCAATCCGGTCATGCCCGTCTACTCCAACTAGCTTCCTCGAGTAATTTGTCACCTTACATTCTTAAAATGAACCAAAATTTGGCACAGGGGCATCACATGGAAAATGATGTTACCATTCTCTCTTCCCATTTTTGTTTGAATTTTTCAAAATTGTCATGCCCTAACGGAAAAAATGTATGTTCCTTCTATGAAGCATGTATCAGAATGGCATTACCAAAACCTGGGGGTGGCGGGGCACATGGTGGTGTGATGATACATCACATTTGGACCACACAACACAATTTGGACCAACCAAAAAAATTCAACCACCCTACACAAACCCTGGTCAAAACTAGTTTGACCAATATTACAAAAGTTGTACATAATTCAGAAACCGTCAGAAATATACGAAGCATTCAGGAGTCAATACTGAAGACAAAGCAATTATGCCAAAAGACGAAGGCAGAGGAGGAACAGGTCTTGCTATATTGCACAACAAAGCCAAATTCAACTTTTCATCGATTCCAAAATTCTGGCTGCAATTAGCACACCCTGGTCTCCTGATGTCGCAATAGTTGGCTGCTGGGAGCGGAGACACTCGACTTCCTTCTTCAACTTATCGCACTCTGTGCGAACTTTCAAGTACTTCGTCTCGAAATATTGCGCATGTTCAGCATGCAACTCCACTTCCTGTTGAAAACTTTCACAGTCACAGTTGCAATCACACTGACCAGCCTTGTCAGTGACCACACTCATCGGTGGCTGGGCGCGTAGTTCCTCGACTTCCTTCTTCAACTTCTTACACTCCGCGAGAACGTCTGAGTACCGTTTATCAAAAGAAGATTGCACGGAACGGGCATTCTCCTTCGATATGGCACGATTTAAAATGCACCTGCCCACGAGGTGGCGGATTTTCTTATGAAGGATGGTGTTGTGGCCCTTGATCTGGTCCAGTTTCGCGGAGAATCGTGTTATCACATCCTGCATTGCAAATTCAACAGCAATGAAGTATGCAGAGTGCAGATGAGGGGGGAGAAATAAACAAATGGAGTGCCAACCTCTTCAATATGCCTGAGAGCTGCAAAGTCCTTGTCCATAGGAACCTCTTCAACGATGGAACCGCCATCCCTGGAAGAAAGACATTTAAGTAGTTGGATCTGGCAGCCAGCAAGGAGGCGATGAAACTGCGGCACGGCAATGGAAACATACACGGCCGAAGATGCACACACGCGCACTGGCTGCTCCTCTCCCGGAGACTGGGCATTCGTCTCTGATTCTGCATTCATGATACCAAACCTATGCAAGAGTTTGAGGTTTCTGTTCTGAAGGGTGGTGTTGTGGCCCTTTAATCTCATAATCCCTTCCTGCATGGAAAAATTCACCAGGAACGAATCAGGGATCCTTTTTCATTCACAGGATATGAAAATCATAAGATTAGGAAAAGCATAGGATTTTGTATACATTAGAGAGGGTGTATGCGCTATTTTATGGGCTATTTGGAATGTACAAAATGAAGTCGTGTTTAATAAACCCAAATCTCATCCCTTCTTGCAGGTTATCCCTATGATTATTCACTAGATCCGTATGTTTCTTATCTCCAGCCCGAGGATCAGCAGGATATCATGGAGTCTGGGTGCAACTGACTAGAGACAGCCGCACGGGATTTTTACAGCCAGGGTGGCTGGCAGTTTCCTCATAGAATTACTTACTGATGTGTTTTTGCCTTTTTGGCACCCGCTGTTTTCTATGTTTCGTTGGTGGATCTTTGTGTCGACTCTAGCTGATCCGTGAGAAGTTGTCATAATTTGTGTATGAACTGAAGAAAGCAATAAAGCAGCCATATACATCATTTTGATGCAGAGGCTGTGATATGTCCCCCATTTCGAAAAAAGGAACAAACATAGGATATATTTCTATAAATCAAACAACTAATGTAGGAAAAAAACCCATAGGATCTAAATGCTACACAATTCTTATAGAAGTCCTACGAATTAAAGAAGCCCTCATGCAGTACGGAGATGAAGAGGAAGAAAAAAAAGCAATGGATATATATTATATAGTGCATACATTATTAATGCTCTTGAGAGCTAACAAGTGCTCATCAAACAACGGGTCCTCGATAGCTAAGTACGAAGTGGATCCTGCGGTAGAAAGCACGAGCCTGGAACCGTCGGCCCTGGAAGATGATAGCCGGTTTAGTTGGCACCGCCTGCCAGCAAGGACTCAACGAAAATCCGGCATGGCGATGGAAACATACCCAGGAGCTTCGTACCCACCAGGTTGGCGAGAAACGAGCGATTTCTCAACTTGGGTAGGAATGGCGCTGAAACCAGCCGCCATGGAAGAAAGACGGTTAAATTGTTTGATCCGCTAGCCAGCCAGAAGGCAGAGAAACTTCGGCATGGCGATGGAAACATACCGGGGAGCTTCGTACCCACCATCTTGGCGAAACACGGTCGATTTCTCGGCATCGGTAGGAAGGGCGACACTTGAACGGGCGGCCCTGGAAGAAAGACGGTCAAATAGCTGGTTCTCCCGGGTAAAAAAATAGTTGGATCTGTTTGCCTTGCTGTAATCTGCGTTCATGGGGGCAAAGAAAGCACATGGCGATAAAAACCTACCAGGACTCTTGCTGGATTACTCTGCCCTGACCCAACAAGCCCGAAGCAGACTGAGCTTGCGATGGAAGCGCAGACTGAGCTTGCGATGGAAGCGCAGACATGCCTGTCCGCCGGCGCCGCTGGTACACTTTCAAAGTCGGAGTTTGCAGGACTTTCAGCGGGATGGATTTCACCGCGGATTTAGTCTCAGACAACAACGCCTCCTTCCTCTTCTTACACTTCTTCATGTTCTTCTTAGACAACTTGTTGAACGATGGATGAATCGCTGGAGGAAGAAGGAAGGGACAAGCAGGTGGGGATAGAAGGGGTCGGTGTAGAGCTCTCCGGGGAGGGTTCCCCGGGGAGGAGGATGAAAACTGGAACGAACAGGACAGGGATGGGACTGGGCAATCTTGTCCGTCCATCCAAAATCAAAGGGCGGGAGCACATAAGACTTTGGGCCATTGACAGGCTGGTCCTGCCACAGGCGGACCCCAAGTTTCAGCGATTCAATGTCAGTGAAAAGATGGGCAATGTAAAAGAATCTTGTTCGGGGTCGGCCGCGGAAGCCAAATCTCTGTGTCCCAAAGTCTACTAGTAGTCTACTCCTATATAGGTATAGCTGCATAGCCATCATACCATTGCATTGATCGAGCTGTACGCCTTTACCACTCTGATTCAGGTCCAAAATATTAGTGTTCTCTTGTCAAATCAAAGGCCATGTCAGTTTGACGAAATGGACGTTCTTTAACTCACAAACTACTCCAAGGACATCATTTACGGACTACTGAAGCCATGTACATATTTTCTGGATCGATTTAGTAATTTGCTACAACTGTAATATTATTTCCAATTTTCAGCAATTTATTTGAATTTTAGGATTTTACTTATAAATTTCGCTAATTGACATGTGTAGGAAAGATAGAAAACAACTAGTGTATGCATGACCAATTAATCTGACTAAATAAATCTTATAGTGGCCACTTTGCATCACTCAAACTGAGAGGGCATGTTAGATTCATATGATAGAATAATGGAGAATCGCTATGACATATGCCTCCTTGAATCCTACGGGAAAGAAATCTACATGAATTGGTAGAGCTAGGTGTGTGATGGTATCATCGGAAAGACAAAGGAAATTTCTATAGAGATTGAGAGTGCATAGCATAGTTGTCACAGATGCATATGAATTTTTCCAAGAGGTCTAACCTCTTATTAGAAATCCTATAGGGTTGTACTAGTATAAGAAAACAATACATAGAAATTTTGGAGGATTCAATTCTTCAAATCAAACAAGCTATATAGGGGGAAAATCATATCCTTTGATTCGTACAATTTGTATAGGAGTTATGTAGGATTTGACTATAGGAGTTATGTAGGATTTGACTATAGGATTTGAATATTTGTACGGTTGTGTAATATTTTTACCCAGATCAATTCACATACCACCGGTTATGTATTTTTTTGGGCTATAAAAATAGGAGGTGTGGTATATTTGATGTGTGTAGAGATAATCTCACCATCTTATAGCCACCCCTAACATTTCGAGCAAACAAAAAAAAATCTATACCACTACCCACCTCTCGTCCTACACTCAATTCCTACACAACCAAACAACAAAAATTGGCTATCCTAGCCAGGTGGTTGGGGATACTCTCATCCCATAAACCTATCCCCTAAACCAAACAACCCCTAATATGGAGGGAAGGAAAACCTAGTATCTGATACTGTACAAAAACACATAAAGCAATCTGGAACCGTCCACATAGAATCAACGGGCCAGAGCAGATGCCTTCTTTGGGAAGGGTCTTGCGCGGAAGCCAAGGAATCCTCTGCGTCGACAATCTGGTGTAGCAGTAAAATAGACCATCATACCGTGCTTGATTCTTGACACTGTTGGGCCTCCAAGAGCAGAGGTTTGTAGAACAGCAGCAAGTTTCCCTTAAGTGGATTACCCAAGGTTTATCGAACTCAGGGAGGAAGAGGTCAAAGATATCCCTCTCATGCAACCCTGCAACCACAAAGCAAGAAGTCTCTTGTGTCCCCAACACACCTAATAGGTGTACTAGTTCGGCGAAGAGATAGTGAAATACAGGTGGTATGAATAAGTATGAGCAGTAGTACGGCGCCAGAAAATAGCTCGCTGGCGTGCAGTTGATGGTAGTAATATTGCGGGAAGTAAACAAGCAGTAGTAACGCAGCAGTAGTAACGCAGTAAAACAGTAAACAAGCAGCGATAGCAGTATTTAGGAACAAGGCCTAGGGATTAGACTTTCACTAGTGGACACTCTCAACATTGATCACATAACAGAATAGATAAATGCATACTCTACACTCTCTTGTTGGATGATGAACACATTGCGTAGGATTACACGAACCCTCAATGCCGGAGTTAACAAGCTCCACAATTCAATGTTCATATTTAAGTAACCTTAGAGTGTAAGATAGATCAATACGACTAAACCAAGTACTAACGTAGCATGCACACTGTCACCTTCATGCTTATGTAGGAGGAATAATACACATCAATACTATCATAGCAATAGTTAACTTCGCAATCTACAAGAGATCATGATCATAGCATAAACCAAGTACTAACACGGATGCACACACTGTCACCATTACATCGTGCAGGAGGAATAAAACTACTTTAATAACATCACTAGAGTAGCACATAGATAAATTGTGATACAAAACACATTGCAATCATAAAGAGATATAAATAAGCACTTCACTACGCCATTCATAACAGTGAATAAGTATTCTGTGAAATATAGCCTAAGAGACCCACACGGTGCACACACTGTCACCTTTACACACGTGGGACAAGGAGTCTCCGGAGATCACATAAGTAAAACCCACTTGACTAGCATAATGACATCTAGATTACAAGCATCATCATATGAATCTCAATCATGTAAGGCAGCTCATGAGATTATTGTATTGAAGTACATAGGAGAGAGATGAACCACATAGCTACCGGTACAGCCCCGAGCCTCGATGGAGAACTACTCCCTCTTCATGGGAGCAGCAGCGGTGATGAAGATGGCGGTGGAGATGGCAGCGGTGTCGATGGAGAAGCCTTCCGGGGCACTTCCTCGTCCGCAGGGTGCCGGAACAGACTCCTGTCCCCCAGATCTTGGCTTCGTGATGGCGGCGGCTCTGGAAGGTTTCGCGTACCGTGGCTTCTTCCGTAAGGGTTTTCGACGCAGGGGCTTTATATAGGCGAAAGGGCAGCGTCAGAAGGTCGAAGGGGCGACGACACCATAGGCTGGCGCGGCCAGGGCCCAGGCCGCGCCACCCTATCATCTGGGGCCCACAGGGCCCTCCTCTGGCGGCTCTCGGGTGTTCGGATGCTTCCGGGCAAAATAGGAACCTGGGCGTTGATTTCGTCCAATTCCGAGAATATTTCGTTACTAGGATTTCTGAAACCAAAAACAGCAGAAAAGAGGAACTGGCACTTCGGCATCTTGTTAATAGGTTAGTTCCAGAAAATGCGTAAATACGACATATAATGTGCATAAAACATGTAGGTATCATCAATAAAGTAGCATGGAACATAAGAAATTATCGATACGTTGGAGACGTATCAGCATCCCCAAGCTTAGTTCTGCTCGTCCCGAGCAGGTAAAACGATAACAAAGATAATTTCTGAAGTGACATGCCGTCATAAACTTGATCATATTGTAAACATATGTAATGAATGCAGCAATCAAAACAATGGTAATGACATGAGTAAACAAGTGAATCATAAAGCAAAGACTTTTCATGAATAGTACTTCAAGACAAGCATCAATAAGTCTTGCATAAGAGTTAACTCATAAAGCAATAAATCAAAGTAAAGGTATTGAAGCAACACAAAAGAAGATTAAGTTTCAGCGGTTGCTTTCAACTTATAACATGTATATCTCATGGATAGTTGTCAATGCAAAGTAATATAATAAGTGCAATATGCAAGTATGTAGGAATCAATGCACAGTTCACACAAGTGTTTGCTTCTTGAGGTGGAGAGAAATAGGTGAACTGACTCAACATAAAAGTAAAAGAAAGGTCCTTCAAAGAGGAAATCATCGATTGCTATATTTGTGCTAGAGCTTTTATTTTGAAAACATAAAGAGAGCATAAAAGTAAAGTTTTGAGAGGTGTTTGTTGTTGTCAACGAATGGTAGTGGGTACTCTAACCCCCTTGCCAGACAAACCTTCAAAGAGCGGCTCCCATTTTATTTTATTTTTGGGTGGCACTCCTTCCAACCTTTCTTTCACAAACCATGGCTAACCGAATCCTCGGGTGCCTGCCAACAATCTCATACCATGAAGGAGTGCCTTTTTATTTTAGTTTTATTATGATGACACTCCTCCCCACCTTTGCTTTCTCAAGCCATGGCTAACCGAATCCTTCGGGTGCCGTCCAACAATCACATACCATGGAGGAGTGTCTATTTTTGTTAATTAATTTGGGACTGGGAATCCCATTGCCAGCTCTTTTTGCAAAATTATTGGATAAGCGGATGAAGCCACTAGTCCATTGGTGAAAGTTGCCCAACAAGATTGAAAGATAAACACCACATACTTCCTCATGAGCTATAAAACATTGACACAAATAAGAGGTGATAAATTTTGAATTGTTTAAAGGTAGCACTCAAGCAATTTACTTTGGAATGGTAGAGAAATACCATGTAGTAGGTAGGTATGGTGGACACAAATGGCATAGTGGTTGGCTCAAGGATTTTGGATGCATGAGAAGTATTCCCTCTCGATACAAGGTTTTAGGCTAGCAAGGTTATTTGAAGCAAACTCAAGGATGAACCGGTGCAGCAAAACTCACATAAAAGACATATTGTAAACATTATAAGACTCTACACCGTCTTCCTTGTTGTTCAACCCAATACTAGAAATTATCTAGACCTTAGAGAGACCAAATATGCAAACCAAATTTTAGCAAGCTCTATGTATTTCTTCATTAATGGGTGCAAAGTATATGATGCAAGAGCTTAAACATGAGCACAACAATTGCCAAGTATCACATTATCCAAGACATTTTACCAATTACTACATGTAGCATTTTCCAATTCCAACCATATAACAATTTAACGAAGAGGAAACTTCGCCATGAATATTATGAGCTAAGAACACATGTGTTCATACGAACCAGCGGAGCGTGTCTCTCTCCCACACAAGGATGAACTTATTCAGAGAACTAAGATAACAAAACAAAAATAAAAGCACACACAGACGCTCCAAGTAAAGTACATAAGATGTGACCGAATAAAAATATAGTTTCAAGAGAAGGAACCTGATACTTTGTCGATGAAGAAGGGGATGCCTTGGGCATCCCCAAGCTTAGACGCTTGAGTCTTCTTGAAATATGCAGGGATGAACCACGGGGGCATCCCCAAGCTTAGAGCTTTCACTCCTCTTGATCATAGTATATCATACTCCTCTCTTGACCCTTGAAAACTTCCTTCACACCAAACTTCAAGCAAACTCATTAGAGGGTTAGTGCACAATAAAAATTTACATGTTCAGAGGTGACACAATCATTCTTTACACTTCTGGACATTGCATAAAGCTACTGGACATTAATGGATCAAAGAAATTCATCCAACATAGCAAAAGAGGCAATGCGAAATAAAAGGCAGAATCTGTCAAAACAGAACAGTTCGTAAAGACGAATTTTAAAATGGCACCAGACTTGCTCAAATGGAAAAACTCAAAACTAATGAAAGTTGCGTACATATCTGAGGATCACGCTCGTAAATTAGCAGATTTTTTCAAATTTTCTACCGAGACTTGTGCCAGAATTCGTGACAGCAATGCTGTTTCTGCGCAGCGATCCCAAATATAACATCAACTTTAACATAGAAACTTTACTTGGCACAAAAACATAATAAGGAGAGGTTGCTACAGTAGTAAACAACTTCCAAGACTCAACAAAACAAAAATTTCTGTAGTAAAATAAACACATGGGTTATCTCCCAAGAAGTTCTTTTTTTATAGCCATTAAGATGGGCTCAGCAGTTTTAATGATGCACTCGCAAGAAATAGAAGTTGAAGCAAAAGAGAGCATCAAGAGGCAAATTCAAAACACATTTAAGTCTAACATGCTTCCTATGCATAGGAATCTTGTAAATAAACAAGTTCATGAAGAGCAAAGTAACAAGCATAGGAAGATAAAACAAGTGTAGCTTCAAAAATTTCAGCACATAGAGAGGTGTTTTAGTAACATGAAAATTTCTACAACCATATTTTCCTCTCTCATAATAACTTTCAGTAGCATCATGAGCAAACTCAACAATATAACTATCACATAAAACATTCTTATCATGAGTCTCATGCATAAAATAATTACTACTCCCAACATAAGCATAGTCATTCTTATTAATTGTAGTGGGAGCAAATTCAACAAAGTAGCTATCAAATATAGGAGGTATATTGTAATCATAATCAAATTTATCCTCCATAACAGGTGGTAACAAAAGACTACTATCATTATAATCATCATAAATGGGAGGCAAAGTATCATCAAAGTAAATTTTCTCCTCAATGCTTGGGGGACTAAAAATATCATGCTCATCAAAGCCAGCTTCCCCAAGCTTAGAATTTTCCATAGCATTAGCAACAATAGTGTTCAAAGCATTCATATTAATATGTTCCATGGGTTTTTTAATTTTCGCATCAAACCATCCATGTCTTAAATCAGGAAATAGAATAAGAAGCTCTTTGTTGTCCATTATGCCTAACTAGTGTAAACAAGAAACCAAATGTCGCAATTGCAGAGTCTAAAGGAAATAACTTCGAGCACACACACAATGGCGCCAGAAAAGTACTGTTACCTGGGACC
This sequence comes from Lolium multiflorum, assembly GCA_030979885.1. NCBI lineage: Eukaryota > Viridiplantae > Streptophyta > Magnoliopsida > Poales > Poaceae > Lolium > Lolium multiflorum. Next base: position 221,240,352 of record CM061748.1, read on the forward strand.
GAAGTATGAGTGCCTTTTACCTTTCCTCCCCGGCAACGGCGCCAGAAAAGTGCTTGATGTCTACGGGTGCTTCTATTCTTTTAGACAGTGTTGGGCCTCCAAGAGCAGAGGTTTGTAGAACAGCAGCAAGTTTCCCTTAAGTGGATTAGCCAAGGTTTATCGAACTCAGGGAGGAAGAGGTCAAAGATATCCCTCTCATGCAACCCTGCAACCACAAAGCAAGAAGTCTCTTGTGTCCCCAACACACCTAATAGGTGTACTAGTTCGGCGAAGAGATAGTGAAATACAGGTGGTATGAATAAGTATGAGCGTAGTACGCGCCAGAAAATAGCTGGCGTGCAGTTGATGGTAGTAATATTGCGGGAAGTAAACAAGCAGTAGTAACGCAGCAGTAGTAACGCAGTAAAACAGTAAACAAGCAGCGATAGCAGTATTTAGGAACAAGGCCTAGGGATTAGACTTTCACTAGTGGACACTCTCAACATTGATCACATAACAGAATAGATAAATGCATACTCTACACTCTCTTGTTGGATGATGAACACATTGCGTAGGATTACACGAACCCTCAATGCCGGAGTTAACAAGCTCCACAATTCAATGTTCATATTTAAGTAACCTTAGAGTGTAAGATAGATCAATACGACTAAACCAAGTACTAACGTAGCATGCACACTGTCACCTTCATGCTTATGTAGGAGGAATAATACACATCAATACTATCATAGCAATAGTTAACTTCGCAATCTACAAGAGATCATGATCATAGCATAAACCAAGTACTAACACGGATGCACACACTGTCACCATTACATCGTGCAGGAGGAATAAAACTACTTTAATAACATCACTAGAGTAGCACATAGATAAATTGTGATACAAAACACATTGCAATCATAAAGAGATATAAATAAGCACTTCACTACGCCATTCATAACAGTGAATAAGTATTCTGTGAAATATAGCCTAAGAGACCCACACGGTGCACACACTGTCACCTTTACACACGTGGGACAAGGAGTCTCCGGAGATCACATAAGTAAAACCCACTTGACTAGCATAATGACATCTAGATTACAAGCATCATCATATGAATCTCAATCATGTAAGGCAGCTCATGAGATTATTGTATTGAAGTACATAGGAGAGAGATGAACCACATAGCTACCGGTACAGCCCCGAGCCTCGATGGAGAACTACTCCCTCTTCATGGGAGCAGCAGCGGTGATGAAGATGGCGGTGGAGATGGCAGCGGTGTCGATGGAGAAGCCTTCCGGGGGCACTTCCCCGTCCGGCAGGGTGCCGGAACAGAGACTCCCCCCGATCTTGGCTTCGCGATGGCGGCGGCTCTGGAAGGTTTCGCGTACCGTGGCTTCTTCCGTAAGGGTTTTCGACGGGGCTTTATATAGGCGAAAGGGCAGCGTCAGAAGGTCGAAGGGGCGACGACACCATAGGCTGGCGCGGCCAGGGCCCAGGCCGCGCCACCTATCATCTGGGCCCACAGGGCCCTCTCTGGCGGCTCTCGGGTGTTCTGGATGCTTCCGGGCAAAATAGGAACCTGGGCGTTGATTTCGTCCAATTCCGAGAATATTTCGTTACTAGGATTTCCGAAACCAAAAGCAGAAACAGAACGGCACTTCGGCATCTTGTTAATAGGTTAGTTCCGGAAAATGCGTAAATACGACATATAATGTGCATAAAACATGTAGGTATCATCAATAAAGTAGCATGGAACATAAGAAATTATCGATACGTTGGAGACGTATCAACCATCATAGCGGAACATTGATGGAGTCACTACAATGCGTCCGAATCCGGGTATAGTCTTGTCATATCAATGGCCATGTCAGTTTCTCCAGATATAATCTATCCGTTAGCTAGTACTACTACTCTAGAGGCTGACGCCACATGCAGAAGTTGTACAGTACTACGACTACTATCGAGTATCGACTAGTCCGATCACGTCCAGGTCGCAACTACTCAAAAATGGCCGTAAAGAAAATGCAGAAGTAGGATGGGGCCATGACCCACAAGTATAGGGGATCGCAACAGTCTTCGAGGGAAGTATTACCCAATTTATTGATTCGACACAAGGGGAGACAAAGAATACTTGTAAGCCTTAACAGCGGAGTTGTCAATTCAGCTGCACCTGGAAACAGACTTGCTCGCAAGAGTTTATCAGTAGTAACAGTTTTATAGCAGTAGGAATAGTGAAATAACAGCAGTGGTGAAATAAAGACAGCAGTAGTGATTATAGTAAACAGCAGGATTAAAATACTGTAGGCACAGGGACGGATTAACGGGCGTTGCATGGATGAGAGAAACTCATGTAACAATCAAAGCAGGGGCATTTGCAGATAATAATAAAACGGTATCCAAGTACTAATCAATCAATAGGCATGTGTTCCATATATAGTCGTACGTGCTCGCAATGAGAAACTTGCACAACATCTTTTGTCCTACCAGCCGGTGGCAGCCGGGCCTCTAGGGAAACTACTGGAAATTAAGGTACTCCTTTTAATAGAGTACCGGAGCAAAGCATTAACACTCCATGAACACATGTGATCCTCACATCACTACCATCCCCTCCGGTTGTCCCGATTTCTGTCACTTCGGGGCCATTGGTTCCGGACAGCGACATGTGTATACAACTTGCAGGTAAGATCATAAACAACGAATATCTTCATGAATCAATAACATGTTCAGATCTGAGATCATGGCACTCGGGCCCTAGTGACAAGCATTAAGCATAACAAGTTGCAACAATATCATAAAAGTGACATCTACGGATACTAGGCACTATGCCCTAACAATCTTATGACTATTACATGACCAATCTCATCCAATCCCTACCATCCCCTTCAGCCTACAGCGGGGGAATTACTCACACATGGATGGGGGAAACATGGCTGGTCGATGGAGAGGCGTTGGCGGTGATGGCGGTGAAGATCTCCTCCAATTCCCCGTCCCGGCGGAGTGCCAGAACGGAGACTTCTGGCTCCCGCGACGGAGTTTCGCGATGTGGCGGCTCTCTGGAGGGTTTCTGGCGATTTCGACTTCTCCCCGTGCGTTTTTAGGTTGAACCCGATAAGTAGTCCGAAGGGGGGCGTCGGAGGCCGGCCGAGGGGGCCACACCATAGGGCCGCGCGGGCCCCCCCTAGGCCGCGCCGCCTTATGGTGTGGGGCCCTCGGGCCTCCACCTCACTTGTCCTTCTGGCTCCGTCAGTATTCTGGGAAAATAGGGCCTTCTGCATAAATTCCGAGGATTTTCCCGAAAGTTGGATTTCTGCACAAAAACGAGACACCAGAGCAGTTCTGCTGAAAACAACGTTAGTCCGTGTTAGTTGTATCCAAAATACACAAATTAGAGGCAAAACAATAGCAAAAGTGTTCGGGAAAGTAGATACGTTTTGGACGTATCAACTCCCCCCAAGCTTAGCTTATTGCTTGTCCTCAAGCAATTCAGTTAACAACTGAGCGATAAAAGAACTTTCACGAACACATTTGCTCATATGATGTATATATTCTCATGCTATGGCTAATACTCAAGCAGTTCATAATGAGACACATGCAAATAAGATCATCCAACAGCTATGTCAATCATGGAGAAGTACCAACAATTAATAATAAGCACCATGAATCATGTATATAAGCAGGATTGCAATGTTCATAAGAGAATATGATAAAGTGGTATCTCGCTTGCCCGTATTTGATCGGCAAAACATAAATGCCGAGGCACCTCTGAAGTTCATAGAAAGACTAGAAGTAGTGATTGTCAAAGATAAAAGCATCAAAGTTATACCACAATCAATCATATTTTGAGACAAGCATATTATACTAAGAATGACAGTTGTGCTCTCAAGATAGTGCTCGAAGAAAGAATGGAGACACAACATAAAAGTAAAAGATTGACCCTTCGCAGAGGGAAGCAGGGATTAACATGCGCTAGAGCTTTTCATTTTTAAAACAGGAGTAAAATTATTTTGAGAAGTGCTTGTTGTTGTCAACGAATGGTAATGGGTACACTAACTACCTCATCAACCGGACTCCCAAGAGCGGCTCCCATGAATTATTTGCATGTTTATGTGGCACTCCTTCCAACCTTTCTTACACAAACCATGGCTAACCGAATCCTCGGGTGCCTGCCAACAATCACATACCATGAAGGAGTGCCTTTTTATTTAAGTTTTATTATGATGATGACACTCCCCCAACCTTTGCTTACACAAGCCATGGCTAACCGAATCCTTCGGGTGCCGTCCAACAATCACAAACCATGGAGGAGTGTCTATTTAAGTTAATTAATTCGGGACTGGGAATCCCATTGCCAGCTCTTTTTGCAAAATTATTGGATAAGCGGATGTGCCACTAGTCCATATGAGAGTCCGTCAAAAGTAAATGACAAGGTTGAAAGCTAAACACCACATACTTCCTCATGAGCTATGAAACATTAACACAAATTGAGAAGCATTTTGAAAGTTTTAAAGGTAGCACATGAGAATTTACTTGGAATGGTTTGAAATGCCATGCATAGGTATTTATGGTGGACACTTTGGAACAACTTGGTTTTCATGTGTTTGGAAGCACGAGCGTTCCCGCTCAGTACAAGTGAAGGCTAGCAAAAGACTAGGGAGCGACAAATCAAGAGAGCAATAACTGTCATAATCATGCTTGCGGCAAAATAAATTAACGGAGGCATAAAAGTGATACAAGAACTCTGAAGCAATATAAATCATCGAGGCTTAATTGACTTTTTGTTCAGTCATATGCATGCGTGAGCATGTGCCAAGTCGATATAAATGAATTATTCAGAGGAGGATACCACAATGCCATACTTACTTATGAATAAAACAATGCAAGCGAACATTCATGACATGCTACTCATATTAATAAATTGGAGCTAAACATGAGAGATCATGAACTACTAGACTTTCTCAAATAACATATACCTCACATGAACCAACTAAGCATGCTCACATGGATGAGTATATGTACAAAAATGAAAACAAATAGAGTTCATACCAGCCTCTCACCACAATCAGATTGTCGTAGATCGTCATTATTGCCTTTTCACTTGTGTAGCTTGGATAATATGAAATGAAAACCACGCTCCAGCCACCAAAGACCATTGAACTCATGATGAACTTTACAAACCAAAGAAGAACAGCAAATATTTTTGGTGTTTTCGAATTGGAAACAAGAACGAAAGAAAACAAGCAAACAAAGCAAAATCTTTTTGGGTTTTCTCATAGCAAACCAACGATAGCAAACGAAGTAAAATAAGAGCAAAGAACCAAATAAACAAATGGTGAAGAGAAACAACAGAAATATTTTTGGTCTTTTTGTGTTTTAGGAAAGAAACAAAGCGAAAACAAAAGAATGCAAACTAAAAGAAACACAGAAAAGCAGGATGACAGAAATCTGCCAAATCCTGACAGCAGTACAGAAATCGAAATTAACAAAAATCTTCCATTGCTCAGACCAAAAAGTGTTCAACTAATGAAAGTTAGATAACAACCTGGGGCACATGCTCAAAAATTGGCAACTCAAAATAACGTTCTGGCTGTGCGTACGAATTTTTTTGGTAACAGCCCAGAATCTGTTTTTGGACAGCACTTCCCCAAATATCATCTCCCTCTCATTAGAAAACCACTCTAAGAGACTAAACAAGTATGTACAAGTATCCAGCAATCATAATATGCAAAGAATGAGTGATGCCGGTATACCTCCCCCCAAGCTTAGGCTTTTGGCCCAAGTGGAGTTCATTCCCAACGAGGGTCGGAGTTCCACGCCGGTGGGTCATACATGGAGTGATAATAAGGCCCCTGCGCAGAAGAATATCGTGGAGGCTCCACATGACCATGATGTTGATATGAGGAGCTCGCTGCATCGGATGAAGAGTCGGGGTGCTCCTCGGCCTCCTCCTCACCTTCCCTTGCACGACGGCTTTCCCTTTCTATGTATGCGTTTAGCTCATTTTCTGTGATCGACCACCCTTTCCTGGCATCAAGGTTAAACAAAGCAGGTGCAGGCAATCGTACTAGTTTTTCAATTTTCTTAGTTATACTCCAATTTTTCTTATACAAAGTTATCCTATAATGCAGGTTGTTCAAATTAGATGCATCTGAAATAAATTCATGTTTAATCATGGAAACAACATCAAGCTTCTCTATAGAAAGCGGAATATCTAAATGGTGAGGTCCTACACCATGCATAGCTAATAAGCGAGAGGCGATAAGACCTCCACAAATTCCTCCTTTCTCACGGTTAGTAGCAAGTCTACAAGCTATTAAAGCACCCAAATTATAAGTCCTATCCTGTTGCAAAGCAGCAGCTAAGAAAGCCAAATCTTGGACAGATAATTTACCTCCAGTCTTTCTCGCAAGAACGCACTTTGTAACGAAATAAGCAAAGTAGCGGATAGCTGGCTGTTGAATGCTACTAATCTTACCACTATCATTGGAGAAGCTCCTCCCATTACAAATCATTGTATAAAGATTCGAGAGCTCCCGCGGCGTTCCCCTGATCTTCTCGCAGGATCCCCACCGCGGCACTCTAATTGCTGTACAAAAATCACTGAAAGGCAAGTTGATAGTTTTGTTATAAATCTTGTACCGGACCATGGGGTTAGTTTGAGACCGATGAAATTCGAAATCCTGCACAACCGACACCGTTAGTTTAGCATATTGGTGAGGTTCACCAACAGTAAAACCTTCCAACCCTGCATTGGAAATCAGTGTTTGAACATCTTGCAGGATTCCTGCATTCCGCATAAAATCCGTGCATGGGTAATAAGAGGGGTATACTCCCTCTTCACGATGAACTCTCATGACTTGCTGTACCTCCAACTCTTGTTGGTTAAGTTGGTGCATACTCCCCTCCATTTTCTGAAATTTTCAACAACCATTATAAAATTTGATTTCAAGGTATATAATTGAAGGGAACTACTATAGGAACTTGCTAGAGTACTAAACATGCATCAAAACTAGTTTCTTCCACTTAGAACAAGCATGCAAGCTCACTAAACATGTTATCTACAGCAGCAAAATATTCAAGATATACTCAACCAAACAAAATTCTAATTGGACAATCAAAGGAGTCACATACCAAGGAGTAAATGTGCCAAATTTCAGACAGAAATCTGGGCTGAGCAAGGAGATCGAAAAATCGCGAGTTCTTGAGCAGAAACACGAGTGAGAGGAACTTGGTGCGAGTTTTTTCGGGAGAGAGAAGATGCTGGGAGGAAGAGATGAAGTAGTGGGGCAAGGAGGGGCCCACACCACAGGGTGGCGCGCCCACCTCCTTGGCCGCGCCGGCCTGTGGTGTGGCACCCTCTGGTGCCCCACAGGTCATCCTCTGGTACTCCCAGGTGCCTCGTCGAAAAATAGGACCAACGGTGTAATTTTTGTAATTTTTAGAGAACTTCGAAAAATGCACATTTCTGGGTGTTAAATTAATTATTACTGCGCAGGAAAATGATTTCCAAAATCTTAAACAACTAAAGCATATTGCAAAACAAAAGGTGCTACAGCAAGTAAAATAAGTGGAGGGAGAAAGAAAGAAAGAAATGTTGTTTAGCTCTCTTATGCATTAAAATATATTTGTTAACAAGGTTGATCAAGTCTTGCTACCAAATAAATTTTATATGACATAAGAAGAAATAAACCTCAAATCAATCATGTTACCTTATATTGAATTGATATGGATCCAATCACAAGAGTTTGATATTCTTCTTTAGGCTCATATATAGGACAATCAATGGATCCCACTTTGATAGTTTTCACATTAAAAATTGTATTGACTCCACATACTTTATCAATCCTCTTGGGAAAATAGACAGTGTGTTCCTTATCATCAACATTGAAAGTAACCATGCCTTTATTGCAATCAATAACAGCCCCTGCAGTATTAAGAAAGGGTCTTCCAAGAATAATGGACATATTATCATCTTCAGGCATTTCCAACACAACAAAATCAGTTAATATCAAGCAATGCTGAGTAACTTGAACAGGAACATTTTCACATAAACCAACAGGAATAGCGGTAGATTTATCAGCCATTTGCAAAGATATATCAGTTGGTATCAACTTATCTAAATCAAGTCTCTTATAAAGAGAAAAAGGCATCACACTAACACCTGCTCCCAAATCACATAGAGCAGTTCTAACATAATTATTCTTGATGGAACAAGGAATAGTCGGTATACCTGGGTCGCCCAACTTCTTTGGAATCTTACCATTGAAGGAGTAATTAGCGAGCATAGTGGAAATTTCCTCATTGGGGATTTTCCTTTTGTTAGTAACAATATCTTTCATATACTTTGAATAAGGAGGCAATTTAATAGCATCAGTCAAAGGGATTTGCAAAAATAAAGGTTTCATCCAATCACAAAATTTATTATAATGTTCCTCCTCCTTTGATTTTAGTTTCTTAACAGGAAAAGGCATTTGCTTTTGAACCCAAGGTTCTCTTTCATTACCATGTTTCTCAGTAATAAAATCTTCTTTAGTGTACTTTTTATTTTTAGCAGGCTTTTCAGGTTCTTTTTCAACCTCTTCTTTATCAGGAGTATCATTCTTATCATTATCTTCCTCATGTTCATTACCACTTTCAGTTTCAGCATCAGAAATAGAAATACTATTAGGATCATTAACAGGTTCAGAGGATTCTACAACATTCTTATGTTTCTTTTTCTTTTTCTTAGATGGAGCACTAGTTTTAATTAGTTGAGAATCTTGTTCAACTCTTTTGGGATGCCCTTCAGGATATAGAGGATCCTGGGTAGAAACACCACCTCTAGTTGTTACTTCATAAGCATGTTTTTCTTTAGAATTATTTCCCAACAAGTCATTTTGCACTTTAGTAAGTTGATCAATTTGAGTTTGAACCATTTGAAAATGTTTAACAAGTATCTTAACATCATTGGAGGTTCTCTCCACAATACCATGCAATTCACTAATAGCTCGAGAATTTTCCATTAAATGATTCTCTACTCTCATATTAAAGTTTTGTTGCTTAACAATATAATTATCAAACTCATCTAAGCATTGAGCAGGAGGTTTTGAATACGGAATATCTTCTCTAGTAAAGCGTTGAAGAGAGTGTACCTCAATCATGGATGAAGGGGGAGTTATCTCACATAAATCTTCTATAGGAGGTAAATTCTTCACATCTTCAGGTTTAATACCCTTCTCTTTAAGAGACTTCTTGGCTTCCCTCATATCTTCATCATTTAATTTAATCATACCCCTCTTCTTCACTATCGGTGTCGGGGTTGGTTCAGGTGTAGACCAATCATCATGATTCCGGCCTATTTTAGCCAATAATTCTTCAGCGTCGTCTGGAGTTCTTTTCCTGAAAACACAACCAGCACAACTATCCAGGTATGTGATACGTCCAAAACGTATCTACTTTCCCGAACACTTTTGCTATTGTTTTGCCTCTAATTTGTGTATTTTGGATACAACTAACACGGACTAACGCTGTTTTCAGCAGAACTGCTCTGGTGTCTCGTTTTTGTGCAGAAATCCAACTTTCGGGAAAATCCTCGGAATTTCTTCAGATGGCCCTATTTTACCAAAATATTGACGGAGCCAGAAGGGCAAAGGAGGTGGAGGCCCGAGGGCCCCACACCATAAGGCGGCGCGGCCCAGGGGGGGCCCGCGCGGCCCTATGGTGTGGCCCCCTCGGCCGGCCTCCGACGCCCCCCTTCGGACTACTTATTGGTTTCGACCTGAAAACGCACGGGGAGAAGTCGACATCGCCAGAAACCCTCCAGAGAGCCGCCACATCGCGAAACTCCGTCGCGGGAGCCAGAAGTCTCCGTTCTGGCACTCCGCCGGGACGGGGAATTGGAGGAGATCTTCACCGCCATCACCGCCAACGCCTCTCCATCAACCAGCAATGTTTCCCCCATCCATGTGTGAGTAATTCCCCCGCTGTAGGCTGAAGGGGATGGTAGGGATTGGATGAGATTGGTCATGTAATAGTCATAAGATTGTTAGGGCATAGTGCCTAGTATCCGTAGATGTCACTTTTATGATATTGTTGCAACTTGTTATGCTTAATGCTTGTCACTAGGGCCCGAGTGCCATGATCTCAGATCTGAACATGTTATTTATTCATGAAGATATTCGTTGTTTATGATCTTACCTGCAAGTTGTATACACATGTCGCTGTCCGGAACCAATGGCCCCGAAGTGACAAGAATCGGGACAACCGGAGGGGATGGTAGTGATGTGAGGATCACATGTGTTCACGGAGTGTTAATGCTTTGCTCCGGTACTCTATTAAAAGGAGTACCTTAATATCCAGTAGTTTCCCTAGAGGCCCGGCTGCCACCGGCTGGTAGGACAAAAGATGTTGTGCAAGTTTCTCATTGCGAGCACGTACGACTAAATATGGAACACATGCCTATTGATTGATTAGTACTTGGATACCGTTTTATTATTATCTGCAAATGCCCATGCTTTGATTGTTACATGAGTTTCTCTCATCCATGCAACGCCCGTTAAATCCGTCCCTGTGCCTACAGTATTTTAATCCTGCTGTTTACTATAATCACTACTGCTGTCTTTATTTCACCGCTGCTGTTATTTCACTATTTCCACTGCCATAAAACTGTTACTACTGATAAACTCTTGCGAGCAAGTCTGTTTCCAGGTGCAGCTGAATTGACAACTCCGCTGTTAAGGCTTACAAGTATTCTTTGTCTCCCCTTGTGTCGAATCAATAAATTGGGTAATACTTCCCTCGAAGACTGTTGCGATCCCCTATACTTGTGGGTCATCAAGACTATTTTCTGGCGCCGTTGCCGGGGAGCATAGCTTTATTTGGAAGTTCACTTGGATTGATATTGTTCGCTGCAAATTCTCCATTATGGGTAAACCTCGCGATACTAAGATCGCCATATTACCATCCACTACAAGAAAAGGTACAACTCTGAGTACCTCTGCTGCTCTTGATTCACCATCTGTGATTGATAAACTTGTTTCACCGCCACATGCTTCGCGTGCTGGTACTTCTGCTGAATCTGAAAATTCTCATAATATTGATAATGTTTCTGCTGTGCTTGATGATAGTGGTTCATTGGGATCTTTTCTAGATGCTACAATTGCTAAGTCTAGACAAATTGAAAATACTGAAACTCCTAATGCTGCTACACCTGTTAATTCACCTGAGTCTGTTGAATATTCTAGTGATGATCTTGATGAAGATTATGTAGAGCTTGATGATGATTTTATTGAAAAATGCAATGCTACTACTGATGCAAGAAAAATTAAAAAGTTGCTTGCAGAACATGCTGTTAGATATAAACTATCTCCTGATCCTAAATTTGCCACATCTCCTATAAACATTAGGGATAAAGATTATGATTTTTCTCTTGATCTATCTCATATAGCTATTGTTGAGAAAACACCCTTTTGTGGTACTGAAAAAGAAAGTGTTGTTGAACACATGACTGAGTTATCTACTCTTAGTGGCTTGTTTTCTGATGATATTAAGATGCGTACTTATTTTGTCGCTAAAATTTTTCCTTTCTCATTAAAGGATGATGCTAAAACTTGGTATAATAATTTGCCTCCTGGTTCTATTAAAAGTCCAAAAGAATTGCTTGATGTTTTCTTCCGCAAATACTTTCCTGCTAGTGCTCAACATGCTGCTTTGCAGAGAATTTATAATTTTGACCAGGAAGATGGAGAGAAATTGCCTGAGGCTTGGGCTAGATTTTGTTCTCTTATTAGAGCTCAGCCTGACCATGATTTGGAAAAGCATGATTTACTTGATATATTTTATAGTGGACTAACCATTGAGTCTAGGGCATACCTGGATAGTTGTGCTGGTTGTGTTTTCAGGAAAAGAACTCCAGAAGACGCTGAAGAATTATTGGCTAAAATAGGCCGGAATCATGATGATTGGTCTACACCTGAACCAACCCCGACACCGATAGTGAAGAAGAGGGGTATGATTAAATTGAATGATGAAGATATGAGGGAAGCCAAGAAGTCTCTTAAGGAGAAGGGTATTAAACCTGAAGATGTGAAGAATTTACCTCCTATTGAAGATATATGTGAGACAATTCCCCCTTCATCCATGATTGAGGTACACTCGCTTCAACACTTTACTAGGGAAGATATTCCGTATTCAAAATCTCCTGCTCAATGCTTAGATGAATTTGATAATTATATTGTTAAGCAAGAAAACTTTAATATGAGAGTAGAGAATCATTTAATGGAAAATTCCCGAGCTATTAGTGAATTGCATGGTATTGTGGAGAGAACCTCCAATGATGTTAAAATACTTGTTAAACATTTTCAAATGGTTCAAACTCAAATTGATCAACTTACTAAAGTGCAAAATGACTTGTTGGGAAATAATTCTAAAGAAAAACATGCTTATGAAGTAACAACTAGAGGTGGTGTTTCTACCCAGGATCCTCTATATCCTGAAGGGCATCCCAAAAGAGTTGAACAAGATTCTCAATTAATTAAAACTAGTGCTCCATCTAAGAAAAAGAAAAAGAAACATAAGAATGTTGTAGAATCCTCTGAACCTGTTAATGATCCTAATAGTATTTCTATTTCTGATGCTGAAACTGAAAGTGGTAATGAACATGAGGAAGATAATGATAAGAATGATACTCCTGATAAAGAAGAAGTTGAAAAAGAACCTGAAAAGCATGCTAAAAATAAAAAGTATACTAAAGAAGATTTTATTACAAAGAAACATGGTAATGAAAGAGAACCTTGGGTTCAAAAGCAAATGCCTTTTCCTGCTAAGAAACTTAAATCAAAGGAAGAGGAACATTATAATAAATTTTGTGATTGGATGAAACCTTTATTTTTGCAAATCCCTTTGACTGATGCTATTAAATTGCCTCCTTATTCAAAGTATATGAAAGATATTGTTACTAACAAAAGGAAAGTCCCCAATGAGGAAATTTCAACTATGCTTGCTAATTACTCCTTCAATGGTAAGATTCCAAAGAAGTTGGGCGACCCAGGTATACCGACTATTCCTTGTTCCATTAAGAATAATTATGTTAGAACTGCTCTATGTGATTTGGGAGCAGGTGTGAGTGTGATGCCTTTTTCTCTTTATAAGAGACTTGATTTAGATAAATTGATACCAACTGATATATCTTTGCAAATGGCTGATAAATCTACTGCTATTCCTGTTGGTTTATGTGAAAATGTTCCTGTTCAAGTTACTCAGCATTGCTTGATATTAACTGATTTTGTTGTGTTGGAAATGCCTGAAGATGATAATATGTCCATTATTCTTGGAAGACCCTTTCTTAATACTGCAGGGGCTGTTATTGATTGCAATAAAGGCATGGTTACTTTCAATGTTGATAATAAGGAACACACTGTCTATTTTCCCAAGAGGATTGATAAAGTATGTGGAGTCAATACAATTTTTAATGTGAAAACTATCAAAGTGGGATCCATTGATTGTCCTATATATGAGCCTAAAGAAGAATATCAAACTCTTGTGATTGGATCCATATCAATTCAATATAAGGTAACATGATTGATTTGAGGTTTATTTCTTCTTATGTCATATAAAATTTATTTGGTAGCAAGACTTGATCAACCTTGTTAACAAGTATATTTTATTGCATAAAAGAGCTAAACAACACTTCTTTCTTTCTTTCTCCCTTTCACCTATTTTATTTGCTGTAGCACTTTTGTTTTGCAATATGCTTTAGTCATTTAAGATTTTAGAAATCATTTTCCTGCGCAGTAATCATTAATTTAATACCCAGAAATGTGCATTTTTCAAAGTTCTCTAAAAATTACAAAAATTATACCGTTGGTCCTATTTTTCGACGAGGCACCTGGGAGCACCAGAGGATGACCTGTGGGGCACCAGGGGGTGCCACACCATAGGGCGGCGCGGCCAGCAAGGGGGCCGCGCCACCATGTGGTGTGGGCCACCCCTTGCCCCACTTCATCATCTCTTCCTCCCAGCATCTTCTCTCTCCCGAAAAAGCTCGTACCAAGTTTCTCTCACTCGTGTTTCTGCTCAAGAACTCGCGATTTTTCGATCTCCTTGCTCAGCCCAGATTTCTGTCTGAAATTTGGCACATTTACTCCTTGGTATGTGACTCCTTTGATTGTCCAATTAGAATTTCATTTGGTTGAGTATATCTTGAATATTTTGCTGCTGTAGATAACATGTTTAGTGAGCTTGCATGCTTGTTCTAAGTGGTAGAAATTAGTTTTGATGCATGTGTAGTACTCTAGCAAGTTCCTATAGTAGTTCCCTTCAATTACACACCTTGAAATCAAATTTTATAATGATTGTTGAAAATTTCAGAAAATGGAAGGAGGTGTGCCCCAATTGAACCAAGAAGAATTGGAAGTCCAGCAAGTTACGAGAGTCAATCGTGAGGAGGGAGTATACCCCTCTTACTACCCATGCGTGGACTTTATGAGAAGTGCGGGGATTTTACAAGATGTGCAAACTCTAATCTCTCGTGCAGGGCTGAGTGGTTTTGTTGAAGGAGAGCCAAGACAATATGCAAAATTAACTATGTCTTTTGTGCAGGACTTCAAGTTCAATTGGTCGCGATCTGACCCCATGGTCCAGTATAAAATTTACAATAAAGCTGTCAACTTGCCATTTAGTGTTTTTTGTGCAGCAATTGGAGTACCGCAATGGGGATCCTGCGAGAAGATCAGGGGAACACCGCGGGAGCTCTCAGATCTTTATACAAGGATTTGTAATGGGAGGAGCCTCTCCAATGATGGTGGTAAGATTAGTAGCATTCAACATCCAGCCATCCGCTACTTTGCCTATTTCATTACAAAGTGCGTTCTTGCAAGAAGGACTGGAGGTAAATTATCTGTCCCAGACTTGGCTTTCTTAGCTGCTGCTTTGCAACAGGATAGGACTTATAATTTGGGTGCTTTAATAGCTTGTAGACTTGCTACTAACCGTGAGAAAGGAGGAATTTGTGGAGGTCTTATCGCCTCTCGCTTATTAGCTATGCATGGTGTAGAACCTCACCATTTAGATATTCCGCTTTCTATAGAGAAGCTTGATGTGGTTTCCATGATTAGACATGAGTTTATTTCAGATGCATCTAGTTTGAACAACCTGCATTATAGGATAACTTTGTATAAGAAAAGTTGGAGTATAACTAAGAAAATTGAAAAACTAGTACGATTGCCTGCACCTGCTTTGTTTAACCTTGATGCCAGGAACGGGTGGTCGATCACAGAAAATGAGCTAAATGCATACATAGAAAGAGAAAGCCGTCGTGCGAGGGAAAATGTGGAGGAGACCGAGGAGCATCCCGACTCTTCATCCGATGCAGCAAGCTCCTCATATCAACATCATGGTCACGTGGAGCCTCCACGATATTCTTCTGCACAGGGGCCCTATTACCACTCCATGTATGATCCACCGGCGTGGAACTCCGACCCTCGTTGGGAATGAACTCCACTTAGGCCAAAAGCCTAAGCTTGGGGGGAGGTATACCGGCATCACTCATTCTTTGCATATTATGGTTGCTGGATACTTGTACATACTTGTTTAGTCTCTAGAGTGGTTTTCTAATGAGAGGGAGATGATATTTGGGGAAGTGCTGTCCAAAAACAGATTCTGTGCTGTTACCAAAAAAATTCGTACGCACAGCCAGAACGTTATTTTGAGTTGCCAATTTTTGAGCATGTTCCCCAGGTTGTTATCTAACTTTCATTAGTTGAACACTTTTTGGTCTGAGCAATGGAAGATTTTTGTTAAATTCGATTTCTGTACTGCTGTCAGGATTTGGCAGATTTCTGTCATCCTGCTTTTCTGTGTTTCTGTTAGTTTGCATTCTTTTGTTTTCGCTTTGTTTCTTTCCTAAAACACAAAAAGACCAAAAATATTTCTGTTGTTTCTCTTCACCATTTATTTATTTGGTTCCTTGCTCTTAGTTTGCTTTATTTGCTATCGTTAGTTTGCTATAAGAAAACCCAAAAAGATTTTGCTTTGTTTGCTTGTTTTCTTTCGTGCTTGTTTCTAATTCGAAAACACCAAAAATATTTGCTGTTCTTCTTTGGTTTGTAAAGTTCATCATGAGTTCAATGGTCTTCGGTGGCTGGAGCGTGGTTTTCATTTCATATTATCCAAGCTACACAAGTGAAAAGGGCAATAATGACGATCTACGACAATCTGATTGTGGTGAGAGGCTGGTATGAACTCTATTTGCTTTCATTTTTGTACATATACTCATCCATATGAGCATGCTTAGTTGGTTCATGTGAGGTATATGTTATTTGAGAAAGTCTAGTAGCTCATGATCTCTCATGTTTAGTTCCAATTTATTAATATGAGTAGCATGTCATGTATGTTTGCTTGCATTGTTTTATTCATAAGTAAGTATGGCATTGTGGTATCCTCCTCTGAATAATTCATTTATATCGACTTGGCACATGCTCACGCATGCATATGACTGAACAAAAGTCAATTAAGCCTCGATGATTTATATTGCTTCAGAGTTCTTGTATCACTTTTATGCTTCCGTTAATTTATTTTGCCGCAAGCATGATTATGACAGTTACTGCTCTCTTGATTTGTCGCTCCCTAGTCTTTTGCTAGCCTTCACTTGTACTGAGCGGGATCGCCGCTCGTGCTTCCAAACACCTGAAAACCAAGTTGTTCCAAAAGTGTCCACCATAAATACCTATGCATGGCATTTCAAACCATTCCAAGTAAATTCTCATGCGCTACCTTTAAAACTTTCAAAATGCTTCTCAATTTGTGTTAATGTTTCATAGCTCATGAGGAAGTATGTGGTGTTTAGCTTTCAACCTTGTCATTTACTTTTGACGGACTCTCATATGGACTAGTGGCACATCCGCTTATCCAATAATTTTGCAAAAAGAGCTGGCAATGGGATTCCCAGTCCCGAATTAATTAATTTAAATAGACACTCCTCCATGGTTTGTGATTGTTGGACGGCACCCGAAGGATTCGGTTAGCCATGGCTTGTGTAAGCAAAGGTTGGGGGAGTGTCATCATCATAATAAAACTTAAATAAAAAGGCACTCCTTCATGGTATGTGATTGTTGGCAGGCACCCGAGGATTCGGTTAGCCATGGTTTGTGAAAGAAAGGTTGGAAGGAGTGCCAACCAAAAATAAATAAAATGGGAGCCGCTCTTGTGAGTCCGGTTGATGAGGTAGTTAGTGTACCCATTACCATTCGTTGACAACAACAAACACCTCTCAAAATAATTTTACTCCTGCTTTACAAATGAAAAGCTCTAGCGCATGTTAATCCCTGCTTCCCTCTGCGAAGGGTCAATCTTTTACTTTTTATGTTGTGTCTCCATTCTTTCTTTGAGCACTATCTTGAGAGCACAACTGTCATTCTTAGTATAATATGCTTGTCTCAAAATATGATTAATTGTGGTATAACTTTGATGCTTTTATCTTTGACAATCACTACTTCTAGTCTTTCTATGAACTCAAGAGGTGCCTCGGCATTTATGTTTTGCCGATCAAATACAGGCAAGCGAGATACCACTTTATCATATTCTCTTATGAACATTGCAATCTTGCTTATATACATGATTCATGGTGCTTATTATTAATTGTTGGTACCTCTCCATGATTGACATAGCTGTTGGATGATCTTATTTGCATGTATCTCATTATGAACTGCTTAAGTATTAGCCATAGCATGAGAATATATACATCATATGAGCAAATGTGTTCGTGAAAGTTCTTTTATCGCTCAGTTGTTAACTGAATTGCTTGAGGACAAGCAATAAGCTAAGCTTGGGGGAGTTGATACGTCCAAAACGTATCTACTTTCCCGAACACTTTTGCTATTGTTTTGCCTCTAATTTGTGTATTTTGGATACAACTAACACGGACTAACGCTGTTTTCAGCAGAACTGCTCTGGTGTCTCGTTTTTGTGCAGAAATCCAACTTTCGGGAAAATCCTCGGAATTTCTTCAGATGGCCCTATTTTACCAAAATATTGACGGAGCCAGAAGGGCAAAGGAGGTGGAGGCCCGAGGGCCCCACACCATATGGCGGCGCGGCCCAGGGGGGGCCCGCGCGGCCTGTGGCCGGCCTCCGACGCCCCCCTTCGGACTACTTATTGGTTTCGACCTGAAAACGCACGGGGAGAAGTCGACATCGCCAGAAACCCTCCAGAGAGCCGCCACATCGCGAAACTCCGTCGCGGGAGCCAGAAGTCTCCGTTCTGGCACTCCGCCGGGACGGGGAATTGGAGGAGATCTTCACCGCCATCACCGCCAACGCCTCTCCATCAACCAGCAATGTTTCCCCCATCCATGTGTGAGTAATTCCCCCGCTGTAGGCTGAAGGGGATGGTAGGGATTGGATGAGATTGGTCATGTAATAGTCATAAGATTGTTAGGGCATAGTGCCTAGTATCCGTAGATGTCACTTTTATGATATTGTTGCAACTTGTTATGCTTAATGCTTGTCACTAGGGCCCGAGTGCCATGATCTCAGATCTGAACATGTTATTTATTCATGAAGATATTCGTTGTTTATGATCTTACCTGCAAGTTGTATACACATGTCGCTGTCCGGAACCAATGGCCCCGAAGTGACAAGAATCGGGACAACCGGAGGGGATGGTAGTGATGTGAGGATCACATGTGTTCACGGAGTGTTAATGCTTTGCTCCGGTACTCTATTAAAAGGAGTACCTTAATATCCAGTAGTTTCCCTAGAGGCCCGGCTGCCACCGGCTGGTAGGACAGAAGATGTTGTGCAAGTTTCTCATTGCGAGCACGTACGACTAAATATGGAACACATGCCTATTGATTGATTAGTACTTGGATACCGTTTTATTATTATCTGCAAATGCCCATGCTTTGATTGTTACATGAGTTTCTCTCATCCATGCAACGCCCGTTAAATCCGTCCCTGTGCCTACAGTATTTTAATCCTGCTGTTTACTATAATCACTACTGCTGTCTTTATTTCACCGCTGCTGTTATTTCACTATTTCCACTGCCATAAAACTGTTACTACTGATAAACTCTTGCGAGCAAGTCTGTTTCCAGGTGCAGCTGAATTGACAACTCCGCTGTTAAGGCTTACAAGTATTCTTTGTCTCCCCTTGTGTCGAATCAATAAATTGGGTAATACTTCCCTCGAAGACTGTTGCGATCCCCTATACTTGTGGGTCATCCCTAGACTCAATGGTTAGTCCACTATAAAATATATCAAGTAAATCATGCTTTTCCAAATCATGGTCAGGCTGAGCTCTAATAAGAGAGCAAAATCTCGCCCAAGCCTCAGGCAATTTCTCTCCATCTTCCTGGTCAAAATTATAAATTCTCTGCAAAGCAGCATGTTGAGCACTAGCAGGAAAGTATTTCCGGAAGAAAACATCAAGCAATTCTTTTGGACTTTTAATAGAACCAGGAGGCAAATTATTATACCAAGTTTTAGCATCATCCTTTAATGAGAAAGGAAAAATTTTAGCGACAAAATAAGTACGCATCTTGATATCATCAGAAAACAAGCCACTAAGAGTAGATAACTCAGTCATGTGTTCAACAGCACTTTCTTTTTCAGTACCACAAAAGGGTGTTTTCTCAACAATAGCTATATGAGATAGATCAAGAGAAAAATCATAATCTTTATCCCTAATGTTTATAGGAGATGTGGCAAATTTAGGATCAGGAGATAGTTTATATCTAACAGCATGTTCTGCAAGCAACTTTTTAATTTTTCTTGCATCAGTAGTAGCATTGCATTTTTCAATAAAATCATCATCAAGCTCTACATAATCTTCATCAAGATCATCACTAGAATATTCAACAGACTCAGGTGAATTAACAGGTGTAGCAGCATTTTCATTAGGAGTTTCAGTATTTTCAATTTGTCTAGACTTAGCAATTGTAGCATCTAGAAAAGATCCTAACGAACCATCATTATCAAGCACAGCAGAAGCATCATCACAATTATGAGAGGAATTTTCAGATTCAGTAGAAGTACCAGCATTTGAAGCTTGTGGTGGTGAAACAAGTTTACTTATCACAGATGGTGAATCAAGAGCAGCAGAGGTACTAAGAGTTGTACCTTTTCTTGTAGTGGATGGTAATATGGCGATCTTAGTATCGCGAGGTTTACCCATGATGGAGAATTTGCAGCGAACAATATCAATCCAAGTGAACTTCCAAATAAAGCTATGCTCCCCGGCAACGGCGCCAGAAAATAGTCTTGATGACCCACAAGTATAGGGGATCGCAACAGTCTTCGAGGGAAGTATTACCCAATTTATTGATTCGACACAAGGGGAGACAAAGAATACTTGTAAGCCTTAACAGCGGAGTTGTCAATTCAGCTGCACCTGGAAACAGACTTGCTCGCAAGAGTTTATCAGTAGTAACAGTTTTATAGCAGTAGGAATAGTGAAATAACAGCAGCGGTGAAATAAAGACAGCAGTAGTGATTATAGTAAACAGCAGGATTAAAATACTGTAGGCACAGGGACGGATTAACGGGCGTTGCATGGATGAGAGAAACTCATGTAACAATCAAAGCAGGGGCATTTGCAGATAATAATAAAACGGTATCCAAGTACTAATCAATCAATAGGCATGTGTTCCATATATAGTCGTACGTGCTCGCAATGAGAAACTTGCACAACATCTTTTGTCCTACCAGCCGGTGGCAGCCGGGCCTCTAGGGAAACTACTGGAAATTAAGGTACTCCTTTTAATAGAGTACCGGAGCAAAGCATTAACACTCCGTGAACACATGTGATCCTCACATCACTACCATCCCCTCCGGTTGTCCCGATTTCTGTCACTTCGGGGCCATTGGTTCCGGACAGCGACATGTGTATACAACTTGCAGGTAAGATCATAAACAACGAATATCTTCATGAATCAATAACATGTTCAGATCTGAGATCATGGCACTCGGGCCCTAGTGACAAGCATTAAGCATAACAAGTTGCAACAATATCATAAAAGTGACATCTACGGATACTAGGCACTATGCCCTAACAATCTTATGACTATTACATGACCAATCTCATCCAATCCCTACCATCCCCTTCAGCCTACAGCGGGGGAATTACTCACACATGGATGGGGGAAACATGGCTGGTCGATGGAGAGGCGTTGGCGGTGATGGCGGTGAAGATCTCCTCCAATTCCCCGTCCCGGCGGAGTGCCAGAACGGAGACTTCTGGCTCCCGCGACGGAGTTTCGCGATGTGGCGGCTCTCTGGAGGGTTTCTGGCGATTTCGACTTCTCCCTTGTGCGTTTTTAGGTCGAACCCGATAAGTAGTCGAAGGGGGGCGTCGGAGGCCGACCGAGGGGGCCACACCATAGGGCCGCGCGGGCCCCCCTAGGCCGCGCCGCCTTATGGTGTGGGGCCCTCGGGCCTCCACCTCACTTGTCCTTCTGGCTCCGTCAGTATTCTGGGAAAATAGGGCCTTCTGCATAAATTCCGAGGATTTTCCCGAAAGTTGGATTTCTGCACAAAAACGAGACACCAGAGCAGTTCTGCTGAAAACAGCGTTAGTCCGTGTTAGTTGTATCCAAAATACACAAATTAGAGGCAAAACAATAGCAAAAGTGTTCGGGAAAGTAGATACGTTTTGGACGTATGGGGCCACGACAAAAGACATACATCTATTTATGGACAGAGGTAGTATCATATCAGCATGCATTAGCATCTCATTTGCAACTAGTTGCACTCGCATCCTATTATCGGATATCACACTTCTGCACTTTTAAAAAATATGAAGAAAAACAAAACTGGGACACATATTATGTTGTGTATTGCTCCACAGGTCACAGATGAGTATGTAAAAAAAATTCTAGCTTGCACAAAAAAGACAAATGATATGTGAATAGTTAAGGAATATTATTCACTTTGGTCTTTTCTTTTTTCCACAGCTCACATATGGTCACCTTTTGAAACAAATGTTTAGATGTGCGAAAGATACAACATAACCCGTGACTATGATTTGAATTTACATTTTTTTACAAACTCGAAATGTGACATCCGACAATAAGATGAGGGATCAACTAGTTGCGAAATGTTTGCACTCCTGACCATGCATCTGAATCTATCTACTAGACTACTACAACAACATACAAAATGCACCAGTTTTGAACTAGAGATGTAACAGCAGTACTAACCGTTGGTTTCCAAAATCTAACGCTTGTGATTAGAGGGATTCGCGTCAAGAGATACCACAACAGCATACACTTCTTTCTAGAACCATCATGTAGCCATTATGTAGAAGAAGAAAAAAGCAGGGTCACACCAATATCACACGTCCCACTCGATAGTAAGAAAGGTTCCAAGTTATTGTTCCCATTTCTCAACTGGTCATACCTATTTCGATGGTGTAACCTACGTAGTATAAGTTATATATTAGTTGTATGGAAAGTTTGAGCAACATTTAGAACATAATTTTGTACTCCTAATTGGTCCAACATGCATGCTAAGATTGGGGTCTTCACCTTGAAACGGCGAGCGCCGAAAAGCGGGTCAAAATCGCCCAGATCCTCGAAGATATCTACAGGCGCAGCCGCTGTATGAGAGACGGAGTGGGAAACGAGTGGGGCGATGTATGAGAGACGGAGTGGGGGTGTAGTATGTACTATAGTAAGACGGCGAGACGGCGAGGTCAGAGTGATTAAGACTAGTCACAATGGGAAGTACGTAGTACGTAGTATCATACACTACTAGTTTGTGATACTACCTCCACAATGCATAGTATCATAATATGGTTCATACTTATGTCATATTTAAAGTTTTGTAGAATCTCAATGCAAATGTGTGTACATGATGTATTTGTCATGAAGTTTTCTAAGTTTTCTAGGTTTATGTGTTATAATACTACTCTCATCTCTCACCTCATAATTGATGTGACACATTAGATTTTTGCCAACATGGCATGTATGATACTACTTACGAGCCTTAAAAGCACTTTTTTGTGATGTTGATCAAATTGTACTCTAAAATTGTCACTGGACAACAGGTCGGCCTATTGCAAACTTGTTTGAATGAGCTAAAATAGTTAGAAATCTAGAAAATTTGTCACTTCAATGAATTTTCATCCTATAACGTTTACTTAATTTGAAAAACGAATGGGGACGTTTGCCATAATGGGACAATCATTTCTACAAAAAAGAATAAGATGGAAAGTCTCGCAATGTTATTTATCATGACAACATTGACAATGTCACAACCGTGGGGTGATTAGGGAATCCACTCCGCTAGAAAAAACAAACTTATATAAGGCATGTGTGGCAATGCAGTTTGTCTACCTTATACACATATCTAGATGTGTAGCTATATATGGATTTTATTTTCCAACTTTAGATGATCAGTTTATAGTTCACCATTTAATTAGAATTCATAATTTTTGGGAATAAAATACTTGGAGGTACCCTGCAAGTGTGGTACCACAAACAAAGCCCAAACATGGGTCCCAATAGTACAACATAGCGCGCATAGGAAGTTTGAGCAAATTTGAAACCAACCAAATGAGGTAGAAACAAATCAAAAAAAAGTTGTGAAACATGTGCATGGAGCCATCACATGACATGTACTTACTACTAACAAGTAAAAAATATAAAACCCTATCATACATAGAGGTTTGGGGTGAAGAGTTATTATTCACACACATATAGAATAAATATGGACTGCTTTTGGCTTTCTACCCATTAATTTGAGCAAGCTTCATGCAGTGTCCACTTCAAACTTGACAACATTGGAACCATAGCTGCTTGAGTTCGCCTCGCTAGCCTCTTCCCATATGTAAGCTTAATTAATTGGTTACACTACGAAAACCACAATCAACTTCTGAATAATGCATGCATTGCCCCCCTTTTGCACATATGCAACTTTGCAAAGTAGGGATTTTTGGTTTACCACACATTAGTGTGTTGTTTTCTTTTTATTAGGACCCATGTTTGGTAGCCACATTTTTCCAAAGCCAAAGTGTGGTTAGCCAAAAAAAAAGCTAGTATGGCTAGCCACCAAATTGTGGCTTAAAATATTAAAGCCAAACTTTGTCAAAACTTTGTAAAAAAAAGTTGAGTCTATGACAAATGGACCATATATACATGCAATGAAGTGTGATAAGCCAAATTGTGGCAAAAACCAAACACATGCCAAATAAACTATATGCATGGCTGCCAAATTTTGGCTTCTTGACAAATTGTGGCTAGGAACCAAACATGCCCTTGCTGGCCAAAGGGGTCCGAATATGTGTTTTGTTTATTCGCTATCATGTGCAGTACGTGTGTGCACAATACCACAAATCAAAATTTCACGGGTAGGCCAAACATGCATGCATGGTAGGCGAATCGCCATTTCGAAGGCTAATTTGTCAAACTAGCTTACCATGAAACCATCATGTGTACTCCAATTAATTAAGTTCGGATATGAATGGTGGTCATCAACCAAACTAAAAAGAATTCAAAATTTGGGATGATATAGGGATGTGCCCTATTGTTGTGGAATCAGAAAACATTAGCCAACGAAAATGTGGGTTGCATCCAAGTATAGTAGCTCACAAAGTCGATTGCCAAGAAGTTTTTGCCTAAATTTGAAATAAAGCCAAAATGAGGTTCAAACTTATTGAAATCAGCAAGCAAGGCAATCACGAAGTCACCAATTACTACTTTTATCTAGGAAAAATAACAAACATGATGGCATGCAAATATTCTTGAGAAGCAGAATCATTCTGTAAATATATATTTTTGGAACCATGCATGTTGGACATTGATTCGCTTCTTGCCACATGGGTGAGCTAGCTTGGTTACCGCAAGAACCATGCATGGCGAACTTTCGAATCATGACCCCTTTTTTAAGAGATCAATGAAAAACTTCTTATTTTCGACTATACTTTGCCAAATACAGTTTTTTTGGTTTTCCACATAAAGTCTTTTCATTTTTATTGGCCGAATTAAGGGGGGCAAAATTAAAAGGATGTATTTGTGAAGTGGCTACCGCGTGTATTGCGCACACTACCACCTATACAATTTTCACAAGAGGGTGACATGGTTGGATGGCCATGCATTTCCATGGTTTGTTGGATTATCTCATCATGTAGTATATAATAAATTAATTTTGTAAATATTTTTCAATTCAAGTATTAACGATGGTTATATTACAACTCAAATAAATTGGGAAAATACTGGGATTCGCCTCCCTAGAATCAATCTTGCCCGTCCATTTCCTATCAACTGACTATAGGGAGTACTAGATTTAAATGGCGGTTGGAGTTAATTCCTCAACCTCATCGCAGTATTATTCCCATCTGTCCCCACTAAACAACCCCTGGCGGTTCGTTCTCCCCTGCATTTCGGCAAGTTCCAAAAAACCCCATTGTTTGCAGTTGCTCTCCCTCCCTCCCCCTCAATCCCTCCGATCAGTTCGACGTGCTTCAGCGCTGCCATGGCCGACGGCGGCCTGTTTACGCTAAAGAGGAGCGTCGTTCCCCATGGGACGACCAAGGTGAACGTGGTCTACACGAATGACCCTTCCGTTCTCGAGCACACCCTCAAGATGTACGAACAAAAGCTACTAGAGGACAGGTCCAGGTTCGTCGGCCTCGACCTAGAATACACTGCGGACCAAGTAAGTACCGCCGTCGTTCAGTTGGCCATGGACGACCACGTCCTGGTGTACCATTTCTGCAGGTATGTTCTTCACATGCCTTCCTTTATCCTTTTGTTTTTTAATATAGAAACTCTTCCTTTATCTTGGATCTGCTTTTTTATTTCGACATAGACTAGGTTCTAACTTGTATGAAAACACGAACAAACTAACTTGTATGAAAAATGTGGTCTGGAACGTAATATCCAACATACTTGTATAATTTTTTTGGATTGACCACGATATCTAGTTTCATGATTTTGGTACTCAAAATTTGCACAAATTTCATGTACTCATACTCACCGATAATCGGCATGGATGTCAAGATATTAACATATAGTAACTGAATCTTAACTTGACACTTAAATAATTAGATCATATAGTCGCAACAATAATTCATGTTATTTTGATGTGTATCACTGATGCAAAATCATTGTTTCACTGCAACAAGTATACAGTTTACTGGAAGAAAAATATGTGTACTATTTCAGCATATACGATCTTACAAGATTGATTTGTGTTAACATGCAGGAGTCCTGATAATCTGGCACTGCAAGAATTCCTTCAACATAAAGGAATTTGTTTCACAACTGTTGACATCAGGGGTGACTCTAGCAGGTTTGCTAGAGATGGCATTAAAATTCCTAAACATAATTGGATTGACATTCAGGATATGATCAATTTCAATGGTCCTGGCAATAGGACTGGCATGGGTGATTTGGCAGCCGCCATCATTGACCCATCTTACAAAGACATGAAGACCAAGTTCCCTACTAGCAGCCACGATCAATGGGAGTGCATGCCATTGCCTGAAGTAAACTTGAGGTATGCTGCGATTGATGGGTATGTCAGTTTTGAGTTGTACAGGCGACTCAAAAAAATCAATGATGGGCAGCGTCAAGCACAACCAATTCCAAGGGAAGTGGTTTGCCCGGATTGCAAGGAAGCGGCTAGGTTGGCCGCTCTTCCCCCTGCCTGGCGCGACGAGAAGAAGCAGTGTGTCGGGACAACCTACTGGGAATTTGTATCTTATTGCTTTAGGCACAACATACCATTTGATCCGAAGAATATGCCACCATGGATAAAGGACCCGTGCGAGCCTACTTCGGGGTCTCCGTGGGATGGCGGTTCACATGGTGAGCAAGCTAGGGCAACGGCTGGATGTGGTGAGCTAGCAAGGGCAGGGCCTGTATCTGGTTGGGAAGCTCCAACAAGGATTCCCGACACACGAAGTGCGAACGAGTGCAGAACTTGGACTGCCAACCCATGGGAGGCAGGTACAAGCGGCACCGGCAAGCGCATCAAGAGGGATGATGATAATTGGTGAACTAGGCTGGCGTTATATGTTTCCAAGATTGTACATAAGTTTAGAATTATGAACTGGTAGTATTGTTTAGGTGATGTAATTACTTTTGCAACAATGTGTATGAGGTTTCAGAATCACGCATCCTTATTTAAACATGTTTAAAACATGAAAATGAAAAGGTAAGCCTGCATCCTTCTTAGTCACTCCAAAATGAAGCTTTTGGGAAGGTATTTGAAATTTCCATGTTTGAAACCCAAAACGACTTCTCTTCGTGATTGACTTCATAAGACAAAGTTCAGGCTTAGGGGTAGATACATGATTTTTCTGGTTTGAATATGACTAGACCTTGTTTATCAACTTGAGTGCTTACTATATGACATAAGAAGGCTATGTGCTTTGGTTTTTCATTTTTTTTTGAATCTTGGTCAATTCCTAGGTACGGTTTGACCAAGATTTGAACAAGTTTAAAATATGAAAATAAAATGTAAGCCCGGTCTGGATCCTTCTTAGTCACTCTGAAATGAAGCTTTTGGGAGGTTTTTGAAATTTCCATGTGTTTGAAACCCAAAACCACTTCTCTTCATGCTTGACTTCGTAAGATAGATTTTAGGGTTAGGGGTAGATACGTACATGATTTTTCTAAGTATTTTTATGCCCATTTGAATCTTGGTCAAATCATAGGTTTGACCAAGATTTAAACATGTTTAAAATATGAAAATGAAAAGGTAAGCCTGCATCCTTCTTAGTCACTCCAAAATGAAGTTTTTGGGAAGGTTTTTGAAATTTCCATGTTTGAAACCCAAAAACGACTTCTCTTCGTGCTTGACTTCATAAGACAAAGTTTAGGGTTAGGGGTAGATACATGATTTTTCTGGTTTGAATATGTCTAGACCTTGTTTATCAACTTGAGTGCTTATTATATGACATAAGAAGGCTATGTGCTTTGGTTTTTCATTTTTTTATACCCATTTGAATCTTGGTCAAATCCTAGGTTTGACCAAGATTTGAACAAGTTTAAAACATAAAAATAAAAGGTAAGCTCGACCTGGATCCTTCTTAGTCACTCTAAATTGAAGCTTTTGGGGGGTTCTTGAAATTTCCATGTTTGAAACCCAAAACCACGTCTCTTCATGCTTGACTTCATAAGACAGAGTTTAGGGTTAGGGTAGATACATGATTTGTCTGGTTTGAATATGTCTTGACCTTGTTTATCAACTTGAATGCTTAATATATGACATAAGAATACTATGTGCTTTGGTTTTCATTTTTTGATTTTTTCTGAATTTTTATGCCCATTTGATCTTGGTCAAATCCTAGGTTTAACCAAGGTTTAAACAAGTTTAAAACATGAAAATGAAAAGGTAAGCCTGCATCCTTCTTAGTCACTCCAAAATGAGGCTTTTGGGAAGGTTTTTGAAATTTCCATGTTTGAAACCCAAAACGACTTCTCTTCGTGCTTGACTTCATAAGACAAAGTTTAGGGTTAGGGGTAGATACAAGATTTTTCTGGTTTGAATATCTCTAGACCTTGTTTACCAACTTGAGTGCTTACTATATATGACATAAGAAGGCTATGTGCTTTGGTTTTTCAGTTTTTTTGAATTTTTATACCCATTTGAATCTTGGTCAAATCCTAGGTACGGTTTGACCAAGATTTGAACATGTTTAAAACATGAAAATAAAAGGTAAGCATGGATCCTTCTTAGTAACTCTAAAATGAAGCTTTTGGGAGGTTTTTGAAATTTCCATGTTTGAAACCCAAAACCACTTCTCTTCATGCTTGATCGACTTCATAAGACAGAATTTAGGGTTAGTGGGTAGATACATGATTTGTCTGGTTTGAATATGTTTAGACCTTGTTTATCAACTTGAATGCTTACTATATGACATAAGAATACTATGTGCTTTAGTTTTCATTTTTTTGATTTTTTCTGATTTTTTTGCACATTTGATCTTGGTCAAATCCTAGGTTTAACCAAGATTTAAACATGTTTAAGACATGAAAATGAAAAGGTAAGCCTGCATCCTTCTTAGTCACTCCAAAATGAAGCTTTTGGGAAGGTTTTTGAAATTTCCATGTTTGAAACCCAAAACCAGTTCTCTTCATGCTTTACTTCATAAGACAGAGTTTAGGGTTAGGGGTAGATATACGTGATTTGTCTAGTTTGAATATGTCTAGACCTTGTTTTATCAACTTGAATTCTTACTATATGACATAAAAAAAACTATGTGGTTTGGTTTGATAGTTCATTGTTCATAATTCATAGTTGATCATACATACGGATCATACATACAGAATTGCGCGATCCTTATCGCGACTTCTAACCTATCTAGTCGTCGAGGAAGATGATGGTCGCGTTCTCCTCCGCATCCCGCGCCTCCTTCTCCTTCACGGCGGCGATGGCCGCCGCCTTGTCTTCTTCCTCCGCCCTCTTCTTGTCGGCATCGTCCTTGAGGGACGCGGCCAGCGCCTTCAAGAAGAGGGGGTCTTCCCCTTCCTCCGCCTCCTCCGCCTCCTCGCCGGCTGGCGGCGCGAATCCGCCGCTGGTGCTCGCCTCCCACGCCGCCTTCGACCGGCGGTTCCTCTCCCGGTCGGCGCGCCATTTGTTGAAGACGGGGCCGCTCATCGGTTTGAGCGGCGGATCCGCCTTGTACCAGAGCCCGCCCGGGGCGAACTCGCGGAGCGACGACGGCATGTACAGGGAGCCTCTGTACCTGCACGCCGCGCGCCGACTCCCGGCGGCGGACTGCTTGCACTGGAGCCGCCACGCCTCCTCGAGCGTGTCCGGCGCGCGGGATCGCTTCGATCCGCTCGCGGGCGACGCGGAACTGGTACGGCGTGAATACATGGCGAGCGGCGAAGAATCACCACCCTGCAATCAAGGCCAAGCACGCAGCATATGGCCTCTTCCTTACGTCTTTTGCCTGGTTTGTTGCCGGTCAACGCCCCTGCTGCTGGCCCTGATGCTCCTGGTCCTGTTTAAAGTTCAGCATTAAACTCTACTATACAACTGTCGTGGTCTTGTGATGTACAGTAGTACTCTTTTGATGCATTTGTGATGTAGTAGTACTGTACTTTTTTTTGAACTGATATAGTACTATCTAAGAAAAGTACTCCCTCCGATTCACATTCTTTTTAGCACCAAGAAATATGGATCGGATCACCGGAGCGAGGGAGTAAATTACCCTTTTGTTGTGGCTTATTTTGGCTTTGGCTTTGGCAAAAAAAAAAAGCACCTAAATAGGTGCTTTTTGGGCTTTTGGATTTTGGAAGCCAAAAGAATAGAATCTTTGTTCTTGGCTTCCAAAATCCAAAAGCCCAAAAAAGCACCTATTTACGTGCTTTTTTTGGCTTTTGCCAAAGCCAAAAGCCAAAAAAAGCCACAACAAAAGGGCCATAAACATGGCATCTCGTGCATGAAGCTTGACAGATTGATCGGGTTGGCTAGAACGGCTAAACAATGCTGCTCATTAGGCAAATGCATGCCATGTACGATAGTATACATCCAGTAAAGAAGTCTATACTGACATAAAAAAGACTACATTGGGGATGAGAGTCAATTGGGGCATCTACAATACAGAAAATCTTGCTCGTAGTTGATTTTGGCTAAGAGGGTTTTGTGCCCATATTTGTATCTTGGTCAAATCCTAGGTTTGACAATGATTTAAACAAGTTTAAAATATGAAAATGAAAAGGTAAGCATGGATACTTCTTAGTCACTCTAAAATGAAGCTTTTGGGAGGTTTTTGATATTTCCATGTTTGAAACCAAGAACCACTTCTCTTCATGCTTGGCTTCATAAGATAAAGTTTAGGGGTTAGGGGGTAGATACATGATTTGTTTGGTTTGAATATGTCTAGACCTTGTTTATCAGCTTGAATGCTTACTATATGACATAAGAAGACTATGTACTTTGGTTTTTCATTTTTTTTTTTAAATTTTATGCCCATTTGAATCTTGGTCAAATACACTAGCTATGACCAAGATGTAAACAAGTTTAAAACATGAAAATGAAAAGGTAAGCATGGATCCTTCTTAGTCACTCTAAAATGAAGCTTTTGGGGGTTCTTGAAATTTCCAAGTTTGAAACCCAAAACCACTTCTCTTCATGCTTGACTTCATAAGACAGAGTTTAGGGTTAGGGGGTAGATACATGATTTGTCTAGTTTGTTGTTTAGACCTTGTTTATCAACTTGAATGCTTACTATATGACATAATAATACTATGTGCTTTGGTTTTCATTTTTTTGATTTTTTCTGAATTTTATGCCCATTTGATCTTGGTCAAATCCTAGGCTTAACCAATATTTAAACAAGTTTAAAACATGAAAATGAAAAGGTAAGCCTGTATCCTTCTTAGTCACTCCAAAATGAAGCTTTTGGGAAGGTTTTTGAAATTTCCATGTTTGAAATCCAAAACGACTTCTCTTCGTGCTTGACTTCATAAGACAAAGTTTAGGGCTAGGGGTAGAAACATGATTTTTCTGGTTTGAATATGTCTAGACCTTGTTTACCAACTTGAGTGCTTACTATATGACATAAGAAGGCTATATGCTTTGGTTTTTCATTTTTTTGAAATTTTATGCCCATTTGAATCTTGATCAAATCCTAGGTACGGTTTGACCAAGATTTGAACAATTTTAAAACATGAAAATAAAAGGTAAGCCCGACCTGGATCCTTTAGTCACTCTAAAATGAAGCTTTTGGGGGGTTCTTGAAATTTCCAAGTTTGAAACCCAAAACCACTTCTCTTCATGCTTGACTACATAAGACAGAGTTTAGGGTTAGGGGTAGATACATGATTTTTCTTGTTTGAATATATCTAGACCTTGTTTATATCAACTTTAATGCTAACTATATGACATAAGAAAACTATGTGCTTTGGTTTTTAATTTTTCTGATTTTTTTTATTTTGATGCACATTTGAATCTTTGTCAAATCCTAGGTTTGACCAAGATTTAAACAAGTATAAAACATGAAAATGAAAAGGGGAAGCCTGTATCCTTCTTAGTCACTCTAAAATGAAGTTTTTGGGATGTTCTTGAAATTTTCATGTTTGAAACCCAAAACCACTTCTCTTCATGCTTGACTTCATAAGATAGAGTTTAGGGGCTAGGGGATAGATACATGATTTGCCTAGGTTTGAATATGCATGTCCAAACCTTGTTTATCAACTTGAATGCTTACTATATGACATAAGAAGACTATATGCTTTTGTTTTTCATTTTTCTGATTTTTTTAAATTTTATGCCCATTTGAATCTTTTGGTCAAATCCTTGGTTTAATTTGACACGGATTTAAACAAGTTTAAAATATGAAAATGAAAAGGTGGTAAGCAGGCATGGATCCTTCTTATATATATTAGTCACTCTAAAATGAAGCTTTTGGGAGGTTTTTGAAATTTCCATGTTTGAAACCCAAAACCACTTCTCTTCATGTTGTTGACTTCATAAGATAGAGTTTAGGGGTTAGGGGTATAGATACATGATTTGTCTTGTTTGAATATGTGTCTAGACCTTGTTTATCAACTTTAATGCTTACTATATGACATAAGAACACTATGTGCTTTAATTTGGTTTTTAATTTTTATATTTTTTTGAATTTTGATGCACATTTTGAATCTTGGTCAAATCCTAGGTTTGACCGAGATTTGAACAAGTTTAAAACAAGAAAATAAAAGGTAAGCCCGCCAGACTGGATCCTTTCTTAGTCACTCTATAATGAAGCTTTTAGGGGGGTTGTTGAAAATGTAAGCATGTATCCTTCTTAGTACGTCACACCACAATGAAGCTTTTGGGAGGGTTTTTGAAATGTCCATGTTTGAAACCCAAAACGACTTCTCTTCGTGCTTGACTTCATAATTAAGACAAAGTTTAGGGTTAGGGGTAGATACATGATTTTTCTGGTTTGAATATGTCTAGACTTTGTTTATCAACTAGCTTGAGTGCTTACTATATGGCATATATAAGAAGCTAGGCTATGTGCTTTGGTTTTTCATTTTTTTTGAATTTTTATGCCCATTTGAATCTTGGTCAAATCCTAGGTACGTACGGTTTGACCAAGATTTGAACATGTTTAAAACATGAAAATAAAAGGTAAGCATGGATCCTTCTTAGTCACTCTAAAATGAAGCTTTTGGGAGGTTTTTGAAATTTCCATGTTTGAAACCCAAAACCACTTCTCTTCATGCTTGGCTTCGTAAGATAGAGTTTAGGGTTTGGGGTAGATACGTACATGATTTTTCTAAGTATTTTTACGCCCATTTGAATCTTCGTCAAATCCTAAGTTTGACCAAGATTTGAACAAGTTTAAAAACATGAAAATGAAAAGGGTAAGCCTGGATCCTTGTTTAGGGTTAGGGGGTAGATACATGATTTTTGTGGTTTGAATATGGCAGACCTTGTTTATCACCTTGATATATGACATAGGAAGACGGTGTGCTTTTGTTTTTTTTTTTTTTTTTTTGAATTTTTATGCCCATTTGAATCTTGGTCAAGTCATAGGTTTGACCAAGATTTAAACATGTTTAAAACATGAAAATGAAAAAGTAAGCCTGGATCCTTCTTAGTCACTCCAAAATGTACCAATTGATAAATGAGTTAACTTGGCTTCATGGAAAAAATAATGTCATGTAAATGATTTAACTTGGCTTTCGTACCCTTGAATCCATAGGAAACTTTGTATAAATGTAGTAGTATAATAATCAACCGAGTTTTTACATCAACAGGTCTGTCACTTACGTGTGGTGCCCATGCGTGAGGTCCCACACTTCAGTGAGCACAAGTCACGTGCAATAGGTACGCAAACTCCCAGCCATTTTCTTTGTCAAGAGAAGACGCATCAGGATGCGTATTGGAAGTATGTGGGTCCTTCTGGATCCTTCGGTTGTCCCTCTCACAAAAAAAAAAAATCTCTCTCATTCTCGGCTCGCCGACTCGCTCGCTCCTGCTCACTGACAAACCCTGCACAAAAGTCAACATCATCACCCGAAAAAGGGGAGACACCATAATTCTCTCCCTTCTTCTCTCCTTCCGAGTGATCCCTTCTTCCTCCGAGTTTCACTCGACGGGCAAACACACATGTGCTGCATAGTAATAATAAAAAAGTAGAAAAATCGACCTACGAATCTATGATTAAATAGGTTAAACTAGGGTTTTGCCCACTACTACAGATCAAGTTCAAAAATATCCAACTACTAGTTCGATTTTGGGCTACTAATATAAAATTAAAATAAGTTGAACTAGTATTCCTCTAAAAAATCATTTTGGTATGCATTGTTTGATACTTTTCATAGCTATAGTGCATCACAAATTTATGATTTCATGCTTTGCTTTGCCAATTTCGATTTTTTCTAACCACCTTCTCTTTGATTTCAAATTTAGGTCAAACTATCGATGCCTACTATGTGTTCTACTTGAATTGGATGCAGCGTGCGCACATGTTTTGCCATTGTTCTGGGCTTCCACACATCTTTGGGGCATCCAAGTATTTAAGTTACCTTGTTTTTTTGAATTGTAATTCATACCCTTCCTCCCAATTTTTATGCCCATTTGAATCTTGGTCAAATCCTAAGTTTGACCAAGATTTGAACAAGTTTAAAACATGAAAATGAAAAGGTAAGCCTGAATCCTTCTTAGTCACTCAAAAATGAGAAGCTTTTGGGAGTTTTTTGAAATTTCCATGTTTGAAACCCAAAACCACTTCTCTTCATGCTTGACTTCATAAGACAGAGTTTAGGGTTAGGGGGTAGATACATGATTTGTCTAGTTTGTTGTTTAGACCTTGTTTATCAACTTGAATGCTTACTATATGACATAATAATACTATGTGCTTTGGTTTTCATTTTTTTTGATTTTTTCTGAATTTTTATGCCCATTTGATCTTGGTCAAATCCTAGGCTTAACCAATATTTAAACAAGTTTAAAACATGAAAATGAAAAGGTAAGCCTGTATCCTTCTTAGTCACTCCAAAATGAAGCTTTTGGGAAGGTTTTTGAAATTTCCATGTTTGAAATCCAAAACGACTTCTCTTCGTGCTTGACTTCATAAGACAAAGTTTAGGGCTAGGGGTAGAAACATGATTTTTCTGGTTTGAATATGTCTAGACCTTGTTTACCAACTTGAGTGCTTACTATATGACATAAGAAGGCTATATGCTTTGGTTTTTCATTTTTTTGAAATTTTATGCCCATTTGAATCTTGATCAAATCCTAGGTACGGTTTGACCAAGATTTGAACAATTTTAAAACATGAAAATAAAAGGTAAGCCCGACCTGGATCCTTTAGTCACTCTAAAATGAAGCTTTTGGGGGTTCTTGAAATTTCCAAGTTTGAAACCCAAAACCACTTCTCTTCATGCTTGACTACATAAGACAGAGTTTAGGGTTAGGGGTAGATACATGATTTTTCTTGTTTGAATATATCTAGACCTTGTTTATATCAACTTTAATGCTAACTATATGACATAAGAAAACTATGTGCTTTGGTTTTTAATTTTTCTGATTTTTTATTTTGATGCACATTTGAATCTTTGTCAAATCCTAGGTTTGACCAAGATTTAAACAAGTATAAAACATGAAAATGAAAAGGGAAGCCTGTATCCTTTCTTAGTCACTCTAAAATGAAGTTTTTGGGATGTTCTTGAAATTTTCATGTTTGAAACCCAAAACCACTTCTCTTCATGCTTGACTTCATAAGATAGAGTTTAGGGGCTAGGGGATAGATACATGATTTGCCTAGGTTTGAATATGCATGTCCAAACCTTGTTTATCAACTTGAATGCTTACTATATGACATAAGAAGACTATATGCTTTTGTTTTTCATTTTTCTGATTTTTTTTAAATTTTATGCCCATTTGAATCTTTTGGTCAAATCCTTGGTTTAATTTGACACGGATTTAAACAAGTTTAAAATATGAAAATGAAAAGGTGGTAAGCAGGCATGGATCCTTCTTATATATATTAGTCACTCTAAAATGAAGCTTTTGGGAGGTTTTTGAAATTTCCATGTTTGAAACCCAAAACCACTTCTCTTCATGTTGTTGACTTCATAAGATAGAGTTTAGGGGTTAGGGGTATAGATACATGATTTGTCTTGTTTGAATATGTGTCTAGACCTTGTTTATCAACTTTAATGCTTACTATATGACATAAGAACACTATGTGCTTTAATTTGGTTTTTAATTTTTTTAAATTTTGATGCACATTTTGAATCTTGGTCAAATCCTAGGTTTGACCGAGATTTGAACAAGTTTAAAACAAGAAAATAAAAGGTAAGCCCGCCAGACTGGATCCTTTCTTAGTCACTCTATAATGAAGCTTTTAGGGGGGTTGTTGAAAATGTAAGCATGTATCCTTCTTAGTACGTCACACCACAATGAAGCTTTTGGGAGGGTTTTTGAAATGTCCATGTTTGAAACCCAAAACGACTTCTCTTCGTGCTTGACTTCATAATTAAGACAAAGTTTAGGGTTAGGGGTAGATACATGATTTTTCTGGTTTGAATATGTCTAGACTTTGTTTATCAACTAGCTTGAGTGCTTACTATATGGCATATATAAGAAGCTAGGCTATGTGCTTTGGTTTTTCATTTTTTTTTGAATTTTTATGCCCATTTGAATCTTGGTCAAATCCTAGGTACGTACGGTTTGACCAAGATTTGAACATGTTTAAAACATGAAAATAAAAGGTAAGCATGGATCCTTCTTAGTCACTCTAAAATGAAGCTTTTGGGAGGTTTTTGAAATTTCCATGTTTGAAACCCAAAACCACTTCTCTTCATGCTTGGCTTCGTAAGATAGAGTTTAGGGTTTGGGGTAGATACGTACATGATTTTTCTAAGTATTTTTACGCCCATTTGAATCTTCGTCAAATCCTAAGTTTGACCAAGATTTGAACAAGTTTAAAAACATGAAAATGAAAAGGGTAAGCCTGGATCCTTGTTTAGGGTTAGGGGGTAGATACATGATTTTTGTGGTTTGAATATGGCAGACCTTGTTTATCACCTTGATATATGACATAGGAAGACGGTGTGCTTTTGTTTTTCTTTTTTTTGAATTTTTATGCCCATTTGAATCTTGGTCAAGTCATAGGTTTGACCAAGATTTAAACATGTTTAAAACATGAAAATGAAAAAGTAAGCCTGGATCCTTCTTAGTCACTCCAAAATGTACCAATTGATAAATGAGTTAACTTGGCTTCATGGAAAAAATAATGTCATGTAAATGATTTAACTTGGCTTTCGTACCCTTGAATCCATAGGAAACTTTGTATAAATGTAGTAGTATAATAATCAACCGAGTTTTTACATCAACAGGTCTGTCACTTACGTGTGGTGCCCATGCGTGAGGTCCCACACTTCAGTGAGCACAAGTCACGTGCAATAGGTACGCAAACTCCCAGCCATTTTCTTTGTCAAGAGAAGACGCATCAGGATGCGTATTGGAAGTATGTGGGTCCTTCTGGATCCTTCGGTTGTCCCTCTCACAAAAAAAACAAATCTCTCTCATTCTCGGCCTCGCTCGACTCGCTCGCTCGCTCGCTCCTGCTCACTGACAAACCCTGCACAAAAGTCAACATCATCACCCGAAAAAGGGGAGACACCATAATTCTCTCCCTTCTTCTCTCCTTCCGAGTGATCCCTTCTTCCTCCGAGTTTCACTCGACGGGCAAACACACATGTGCTGCATAGTAATAATAAAAAAGTAGAAAAATCGACCTACGAATCTATGATTAAATAGGTTAAACTAGGGTTTTGCCCACTACTACAGATCAAGTTCAAAAATATCCAACTACTAGTTCGATTTTGGGCTACTAATATAAAATTAAAATAAGTTGAACTAGTATTCCTCTAAAAAATCATTTTGGTATGCATTGTTTGATACTTTTCATAGCTATAGTGCATCACAAATTTATGATTTCATGCTTTGCTTTGCCAATTTCGATTTTTTCTAACCACCTTCTCTTTGATTTCAAATTTAGGTCAAACTATCGATGCCTACTATGTGTTCTACTTGAATTGGATTCAGCGTGCGCACATGTTTTGCCATTGTTCTGGGCTTCCACACATCTTTGGGGCATCCAAGTATTTAAGTTACCTTGTTTTTTTGAATTGTAATTCATACCCTTCCTCCCAATTTTTATGCCCATTTGAATCTTGGTCAAATCCTAAGTTTGACCAAGATTTGAACAAGTTTAAAACATGAAAATGAAAAGGTAAGCCTGAATCCTTCTTAGTCACTCAAAAATGAGAAGCTTTTGGGAGTTTTTTGAAATTTCCATGTTTGAAACCCAAAACCACTTCTCTTCATGCTTGACTTCATAAGACAGAGTTTAGGGTTAGGGGGTAGATACATGATTTGTCTAGTTTGTTGTTTAGACCTTGTTTATCAACTTGAATGCTTACTATATGACATAATAATACTATGTGCTTTGGTTTTCATTTTTTTGATTTTTTCTGAATTTTTATGCCCATTTGATCTTGGTCAAATCCTAGGCTTAACCAATATTTAAACAAGTTTAAAACATGAAAATGAAAAGGTAAGCCTGTATCCTTCTTAGTCACTCCAAAATGAAGCTTTTGGGAAGGTTTTTGAAATTTCCATGTTTGAAATCCAAAACGACTTCTCTTCATGCTTGACTTCATAAGACAAAGTTTAGGGCTAGGGGTAGAAACATGATTTTTCTGGTTTGAATATGTCTAGACCTTGTTTACCAACTTGAGTGCTTACTATATGACATAAGAAGGTATATGCTTTGGTTTTTCATTTTTTTAG
Source organism: Lolium multiflorum (assembly GCA_030979885.1). Taxonomy (NCBI): domain Eukaryota; kingdom Viridiplantae; phylum Streptophyta; class Magnoliopsida; order Poales; family Poaceae; genus Lolium; species Lolium multiflorum. The sequence continues at coordinate 221,279,054 of CM061748.1, forward strand.
AAATGTTGGGCCTCCAAGTGAAGGTTTGTAGAGCAAAGTTTCCCTTAAGTGGATCACCCAAGGTTTATCGAACTCAGGGAGGAAGAGGTCAAAGATATCCCTCTCATGCAACCCTGCAACCACAAAGCAAGAAGTCTCTTGTGTCCCCAACACACCAAATAGGTGCACTAGTTCGGCGAAGAGATAGTGAAATACAGGTGGTATGAATATATATGAGCAGTAGCAACGGTGCCAGAAAATAGCTTGCTGGCGTGTAGTTGATGGTGGTAGTATTGCAGCAGTAGTAAGCAGTAAAACAGTAAACAAGCAGTAGTAACTCAGCAGTATTTAGGAACAAGGCCTAGGGATTACACTTTCACTAGTGGACACTCTCAACATTGATCACATAACAGAATAGATAAATGCATACTCTACACTTTTGTTGGATGATGAACACATTGCGTAGGATTACACGAACCCTCAATGCCGGAGTTAACAAGCTCCACAATAATGCTCATGTTTAAGTAACCTTAAGTGTAAGATAGATCAAAACGACTAAACCAAGTACTAGCATAGCATGCACACTGTCACCTTCATGCATATGTAGGAGGAATAGATCACATCAATATTATCATAGCAATAGTTAACTTCGCAATCTACAAGAGATCATGATCATAGCATAAACCAAGTACTAACACGGTGCACGCACTGTCACCTTTGCACACATGCAGGAGGAATAAAACTACTTTAATAACACATCACTAGAGTAGCACATAGATAGTAGTGATACAAAACTCATATGAATCTCAATCATGTAAAGCAGCTCATGAGATCATTGTATTGAGGTACATAGGAGAGAGATTAACCACATAGCTACCGGTACAGCCCCGAGCCTCAATGGAGAACTACTCCCTCCTCATGGGAGCAGCGGTGATGAAGATGGCGGTGGAGATGGCAGCGGTGTCGATGGAGAAGCCTTCCGGGGGCACTTCCCCGCTCCGCGGGTGCCGGAACAGAGACTCCTGTCCCCCGGATCTTGGCTTCGCGATGACGGCGGCTCCTGGAACTTTTCTCGTATCGTGGCTTTCTCCGGGGTTTTCGATGCAGGGGCTTTATATAGGCGAAGAGGCGGCGCAGGAGGGTCAAAGGGGCGACCACACCATAGGGTGGCGCGGCCCGCCCCGGCCGCGCCACCCTATCATCTGGGCCCACAGGCCCCTCCGGCGACTCTCGGGTGTTCTGGATGCTTCCGGGCAAAATAGGAACTGGGCGTTGATTTCGTCCAATTCCGAGAATATTTCGTTACTAGGATTTCTGAAACAAAAACAGCAGAAAAAGGAACTGGCACTTCGGCATCTTGTTAATAGGTTAGTTCCGAAAATGCATAAATATGACATATAATGTGTATAAAACATGTAGATATCATCAATAATGTGGCATGGAACATAAGAAATTATCGATACGTTGGAGACGTATCAGCATCCCCAAGCTTAGTTCTGCTCGTCCCGAGCAGGTAAAACGATAACAAGGATAATTTCTGAAGTGACATGCCATCATAATCTTGATCATACTATTTGTAAACATATGTAATGAATGCAGCGATCAAAACAATGGTAATGACATGAGTAAACAAATGAATCATAAAGCAAAGACTTTTCATGAATAGCACTTTCAAGACAGGCATCAATAAGTCTTGCATAAGAGTTAACTCATAAAGCAATAATTCAAAGTAGAGGTATTGAAGCAACACAATGGAAGATTAAGTTTCAGCGGTTGCTTTCAACTTGTAACATGTATATCTCATGGATAATTGTCAACATAGAGTAATATAACAAATGCAATAAGCAAGTATGTAAGAATCAATGCACAGTTCACACAAGTGTTTGCTTCTTGGGATGGAGAGAAATAGGTGAACTGACTCAACATAAAAGTAAAAGAATGGTCCTTCAAAGAGGAAAGCATCGATTGCTATATTTGTGCTAGAGCTTTGGTTTTGAAAACATAAAGAGAGCATAAAAGTAAAGTTTTGAGAGGTGTTTGTTGTTGTCAACGAATGGTAGTGGGCACTCTAACCCCCTTGCCAGACAAACCTTCAAAGAGCGGCTCCCATTTTATTTTATTTTTGGGTGGCACTCCTTCCAACCTTTCTTTCACAAACCATGGCTAACCGAATCCTCGGGTGCCTGCCAACAATCTCATACCATGAAGGAGTGCCTTTTTATTTTAGTTTTATTTAGATGACACTCCTCCCCACCTTTGCTTTCTCAAGCCATGGCTAACCGAATCCTTCGGGTGCCGTCCAACAATCACATACCATGGAGGAGTGTCTATTTTTGTTAATTAATTTGGGACTGGGAATCCCATTGCCAGCTCTTTTTGCAAAATTGTTGGATAAGCGGATGAAGCCACTAGTCCATTGGTGAAAGTTGCCCAACAAGATTGAAAGATAAACACCACATACTTCTTCATGAGCTATAAAACATTGACACAAATAAGAGGTAATAACTTTTGAATTGTTTAAAGGTAGCACTCAAGCAATTTACTTTGGAATGGCGGAGAAATACCATGTAGTAGGTAGGTATGGTGGACACAAATGGCATAGTGGTTGGCTCAAGGATTTTGGATGCATGAGAAGTATTCCCTCTCGATACAAGGTTTAGGCTAGCAAGGTTATTTGAAACAAACACAAGGATGAACCGGTGCAGCAAAACTCACATAAAAGACATATTGTAAACATTATAAGACTCTACACCGTCTTCCTTGTTGTTCAAACTCAATACTAGAAATTATCTAGACCTTAGAGAGACCAATTATGCAAACCAAATTTTAGCATGCTCTATGTATTTCTTCACTAATAGGTGCAAAGTATATGATGCAAGAGCTTAAACATGAGCACAACAATTGCCAAGTATCACATTATCCAAGACATTTTACCAATTACTACATGTAGCATTTTCCAATTCCAACCATATAACAATTTAACGAAGAGGAAACTTCGCCATGAATATTATGAGCTAAGAACACATGTGTTCATACGAACCAGCGGAGCGTGTCTCTCTCCCACACAAGGATGAACTTATTCAGAGAACTAAGATAACAAAACAAAAACAAAAATAAAAGCACACAGACGCTCCAAGTAAAGAACATAAGATGTGACTGAATAAAAATATAGTTTCACTAGAAGAAACCTGATAAGTTGTCGATGAAGAAGGGGATGCCTTGGGCATCCCCAAGCTTAGATGCTTGAGTCTTCTTAAAATATGCAGGGATGAACCACCGGGGCATCCCCAAGCTTAGACCTTTCACTCTTCTCGATCACATTATATCACCCTCTTCTATTGACCCTTGAAAACTTCCTTCACACCAAACTTCAAGCAAACTCATTAGAGGGTTAGTGCATAATCAAAAATTCACATGTTCAGAGGTGACACAATCATTCTTAACACTTCTGGACATTGCACAAAACTTCTGAAAGTTAATGGAACAAAGAAACTCATTCAACTTAACAAAAGCGGCAATGCGAAATAAAAGGCAGAATCTGTCAAAAACAGAACAGTCCGTAAAGACGAATTTAAAACTGGCACCAGACTTGCTCAAATGGAAAAACTCAAAACTAATGAAAGTTGCGTACATATCTGAGGATCACGCTCGTAAATTGGCAGATTTTTTCGAATTTTCTACAGAGAATTGTGCCCAGATTCGTGACAGACAGCAATGCTGTTTCTGCGCAGCGATCCCAAATATAACATCAACTTTGACATAGAAACTTTACTTGGCACAACAAAACACAAAACTAAGATAAGGAGAGGTTGCTACAGTAGTAAACAACTTCCAAGACACAAATATAAAACAAAGTACTGTAGCAAAATAACACATGGGTTATCTCCCAAGAAGTTCTTTCTTTATAGCCATTAAGATGGGCTCAGCAGTTTTAATGATGCACTCGCAAGAAATAGTATTTGAAGCAAAAGAGAGCATCAAGAGGCAAATTCAAAACACATTTAAGTCTAACATGCTTCCTATGCATAAGAATCTTGTAAATAAACAAGTTCATGAAGAGCAAAGTAACAAGCATAGGAAGATAAAACAAGTGTAGCTTCAAAAATTTCAGCACATAGAGAGGTGTTTTAGTAACATGAAAATTTTTACAACCATATTTTCCTCTCTCATAATAACTTTCAGTAGTAACATGAGCAAACTCAACAATATAACTATCACATAAAGCATTCTTATCATGAGTCTCATGCATAAAATTATTACTCTCCACATAGGCATAATCAATTTTATTAGTTGTAGTGGGAGCAAATTCAACAAAGTAGCTATCAAATATAGGAGGTATATTGTAATCATAATCAAATTTATCCTCCATAACAGGTGGTAACAAAAGACTACTATCATTATAATCATCATAAATGGGAGGCAAAGTATCATCAAAGTAAATTTTCTCCTCAATGCTTGGGGGACTAAAGATATCATGCTCATCAAAACCAGCTTCCCCAAGCTTAGAATTTTCCATAGCATTAGCAACAATGGTGTTCAAAGCATTCATAGTAATAACATTCCCATTAGCATGCATATAAAGTTCCATGGGTTTCTTAATTCTTTCTTCAAACACATCATGTCCTAATTCAAGATAAAGTTCATAAAGATCTCTCATATTTTTGTTGTTTTCCATTATGCCTAACTAGTGTAAACAAGAAACCAAATGTCGCAATTGCAGAGTCTAAAGGAAATAGCTTCGAGTACTTACAACGGCGCCGGAAAATAGCTTAGTAGCCGAGGTCCGGAGTGTTTTACCTTTCCTCCCCGGCAACGGCGCCAGAAAATAGCTTGATGTCTACGTTCCCCCTCCTTTCCTGTAGACAGTGTTGGGCCTCCAAGTGCAGAGGTTTGTAGAACAGCAGCAAGTTTCCCTTAAGTGGATCACCCAAGGTTTATCGAACTCAGGGAGGAAGAGGTCAAAGATATCCCTCTCATGCAACCCTGCAACCACAAAGCAAGAAGTCTCTTGTGTCCCCAACACACCAAATAGGTGCACTAGTTCGGCGAAGAGATAGTGAAATACAGGTGGTATGAATATATATGAGCAGTAGCAACGGTGCCAGAAAATAGCTTGCTGGCGTGTAGTTGATGGTGGTAGTATTGCAGCAGTAGTAACGCAGTAAAACAGTAAACAAGCAGTAGTAACTCAGCAGTATTTAGGAACAAGGCCTAGGGATTACACTTTCACTAGTGGACACTCTCAACATTGATCACATAACAGAATAGATAAATGCATACTCTACACTTTTGTTGGATGATGAACACATTGCGTAGGATTACACGAACCCTCAATGCCGGAGTTAACAAGCTCCACAATAATGCTCATGTTTAAGTAACCTTAAGTGTAAGATAGATCAAAACGACTAAACCAAGTACTAGCATAGCATGCACACTGTCACCTTCATGCATATGTAGGAGGAATAGATCACATCAATATTATCATAGCAATAGTTAACTTCGCAATCTACAAGAGATCATGATCATAGCATAAACCAAGTACTAACACGGTGCACGCACTGTCACCTTTGCACACATGCAGGAGGAATAAAACTACTTTAATAACACATCACTAGAGTAGCACATAGATAGTAGTGATACAAAACTCATATGAATCTCAATCATGTAAAGCAGCTCATGAGATCATTGTATTGAGGTACATAGGAGAGAGATTAACCACATAGCTACCGGTACAGCCCCGAGCCTCAATGGAGAACTACTCCCTCCTCATGGGAGCAGCAGCGGTGATGAAGATGGCGGTGGAGATGGCAGCGGTGTCGATGGAGAAGCCTTCCGGGGGCACTTCCCCGCTCCGGCAGGGTGCCGGAACAGAGACTCCTGTCCCCCAGATCTTGGCTTCGCGATGACGGCGGCTCTGGAACTTTTCTCGTATCGTGGCTTTCTCCGTAAGGGTTTTCGATGCAGGGGCTTTATATAGGCGAAGAGGCGGCGCAGGAGGGTCAAAGGGGCGACCACACCAGAGGGTGGCGCGGGCCCAGCCCTGGCCGCGCCACCCTATCATCTGGGGCCCACAGGGCCCCCCTCTGGCGGCTCTCTGTTGTTCTGGATGCTTCCGGGCAAAATAGGAACCTGGGCGTTGATTTCGTCCAATTCCGAGAATATTTCGTTACTAGGATTTCTGAAACAAAAAACAGCAGAAAACAGGAACACTTCGGCATCTTGTTAATAGGTTAGTTCCAGAAAATGCATAAATATGACATATAATGTGTATAAAACATGTAGATATCATCAATAATGTGGCATGGAACATAAGAAATTATCGATACGTTGGAGACATAAGAAGGCTATATGCTTTGGTTTTTCATTTTTTTGAAATTTTATGCCCATTTGAATCTTGATCAAATCCTAGGTACAGTTTGACCAAGATTTGAACAATTTTAAAACATGAAAATAAAAGGTAAGCCCGACCTGGATCCTTTAGTCACTCTAAAATGAAGCTTTTGGGGGTTCTTGAAATTTCCAAGTTTGAAACCCAAAACCACTTCTCTTCATGCTTGACTACATAAGACAGAGTTTAGGGTTAGGGGTAGATACATGATTTTTCTTGTTTGAATATATCTAGACCTTGTTTATATCAACTTTAATGCTAACTATATGACATAAGAAAACTATGTGCTTTGGTTTTTAATTTTTCTGATTTTTTTATTTTGATGCACATTTGAATCTTTGTCAAATCCTAGGTTTGACCAAGATTTAAACAAGTATAAAACATGAAAATGAAAAGGGGAAGCCTGTATCCTTCTTAGTCACTCTAAAATGAAGTTTTTGGGATGTTCTTGAAATTTTCATGTTTGAAACCCAAAACCACTTCTCTTCATGCTTGACTTCATAAGATAGAGTTTAGGGGCTAGGGGATAGATACATGATTTGCCTAGGTTTGAATATGCATGTCCAAACCTTGTTTATCAACTTGAATGCTTACTATATGACATAAGAAGACTATATGCTTTTGTTTTTCATTTTTCTGATTTTTTTAAAATTTTATGCCCATTTGAATCTTTTGGTCAAATCCTTGGTTTAATTTGACACGGATTTAAACAAGTTTAAAATATGAAAATGAAAAGGTGGTAAGCAGGCATGGATCCTTCTTATATATATTAGTCACTCTAAAATGAAGCTTTTGGGAGGTTTTTGAAATTTCCATGTTTGAAACCCAAAACCACTTCTCTTCATGTTGTTGACTTCATAAGATAGAGTTTAGGGGTTAGGGGTATAGATACATGATTTGTCTTGTTTGAATATGTGTCTAGACCTTGTTTATCAACTTTAATGCTTACTATATGACATAAGAACACTATGTGCTTTAATTTGGTTTTTAATTTTTTTAATTTTGATGCACATTTTGAATCTTGGTCAAATCCTAGGTTTGACCGAGATTTGAACAAGTTTAAAACAAGAAAATAAAAGGTAAGCCCGCCAGACTGGATCCTTTCTTAGTCACTCTATAATGAAGCTTTTAGGGGGGTTGTTGAAAATGTAAGCATGTATCCTTCTTAGTACGTCACACCACAATGAAGCTTTTGGGAGGGTTTTTGAAATGTCCATGTTTGAAACCCAAAACGACTTCTCTTCGTGCTTGACTTCATAATTAAGACAAAGTTTAGGGTTAGGGGTAGATACATGATTTTTCTGGTTTGAATATGTCTAGACTTTGTTTATCAACTAGCTTGAGTGCTTACTATATGGCATATATAAGAAGCTAGGCTATGTGCTTTGGTTTTTCATTTTTTTTGAATTTTTATGCCCATTTGAATCTTGGTCAAATCCTAGGTACGTACGGTTTGACCAAGATTTGAACATGTTTAAAACATGAAAATAAAAGGTAAGCATGGATCCTTCTTAGTCACTCTAAAATGAAGCTTTTGGGAGGTTTTTGAAATTTCCATGTTTGAAACCCAAAACCACTTCTCTTCATGCTTGGCTTCGTAAGATAGAGTTTAGGGTTTGGGGTAGATACGTACATGATTTTTCTAAGTATTTTTACGCCCATTTGAATCTTCGTCAAATCCTAAGTTTGACCAAGATTTGAACAAGTTTAAAAACATGAAAATGAAAAGGGTAAGCCTGGATCCTTGTTTAGGGTTAGGGGGTAGATACATGATTTTTGTGGTTTGAATATGGCAGACCTTGTTTATCACCTTGATATATGACATAGGAAGACGGTGTGCTTTTGTTTTTCTTTTTTTTGAATTTTTATGCCCATTTGAATCTTGGTCAAGTCATAGGTTTGACCAAGATTTAAACATGTTTAAAACATGAAAATGAAAAAGTAAGCCTGGATCCTTCTTAGTCACTCCAAAATGTACCAATTGATAAATGAGTTAACTTGGCTTCATGGAAAAAATAATGTCATGTAAATGATTTAACTTGGCTTTCGTACCCTTGAATCCATAGGAAACTTTGTATAAATGTAGTAGTATAATAATCAACCGAGTTTTTACATCAACAGGTCTGTCACTTACGTGTGGTGCCCATGCGTGAGGTCCCACACTTCAGTGAGCACAAGTCACGTGCAATAGGTACGCAAACTCCCAGCCATTTTCTTTGTCAAGAGAAGACGCATCAGGATGCGTATTGGAAGTATGTGGGTCCTTCTGGATCCTTCGGTTGTCCCTCTCACAAAAAAACAAATCTCTCTCATTCTCGGCCTCGCTCGACTCGCTCGCTCGCTCGCTCGCTCCTGCTCACTGACAAACCCTGCACAAAAGTCAACATCATCACCCGAAAAAGGGGAGACACCATAATTCTCTCCCTTCTTCTCTCCTTCCGAGTGATCCCTCTTCCTCCGAGTTTCACTCGACGGGCAAACACACATGTGCTGCATAGTAATAATAAAAAAGTAGAAAAATCGACCTACGAATCTATGATTAAATAGGTTAAACTAGGGTTTTGCCCACTACTACAGATCAAGTTCAAAAATATCCAACTACTAGTTCGATTTTGGGCTACTAATATAAAATTAAAATAAGTTGAACTAGTATTCCTCTAAAAAATCATTTTGGTATGCATTGTTTGATACTTTTCATAGCTATAGTGCATCACAAATTTATGATTTCATGCTTTGCTTTGCCAATTTCGATTTTTTCTAACCACCTTCTCTTTGATTTCAAATTTAGGTCAAACTATCGATGCCTACTATGTGTTCTACTTGAATTGGATTCAGCGTGCGCACATGTTTTGCCATTGTTCTGGGCTTCCACACATCTTTGGGGCATCCAAGTATTTAAGTTACCTTGTTTTTTTGAATTGTAATTCATACCCTTCCTCCCAATTTTTATGCCCATTTGAATCTTGGTCAAATCCTAAGTTTGACCAAGATTTGAACAAGTTTAAAACATGAAAATGAAAAGGTAAGCCTGAATCCTTCTTAGTCACTCAAAAATGAGAAGCTTTTGGGAGTTTTTTGAAATTTCCATGTTTGAAACCCAAAACCACTTCTCTTCATGCTTGACTTCATAAGACAGAGTTTAGGGTTAGGGGTAGATACATGATTTGTCTAGTTTGTTGTTTAGACCTTGTTTATCAACTTGAATGCTTACTATATGACATAATAATACTATGTGCTTTGGTTTTCATTTTTTTGATTTTTTCTGAATTTTTATGCCCATTTGATCTTGGTCAAATCCTAGGCTTAACCAATATTTAAACAAGTTTAAAACATGAAAATGAAAAGGTAAGCCTGTATCCTTCTTAGTCACTCCAAAATGAAGCTTTTGGGAAGGTTTTTGAAATTTCCATGTTTGAAATCCAAAACGACTTCTCTTCGTGCTTGACTTCATAAGACAAAGTTTAGGGCTAGGGGTAGAAACATGATTTTTCTGGTTTGAATATGTCTAGACCTTGTTTACCAACTTGAGTGCTTACTATATGACATAAGAAGGCTATATGCTTTGGTTTTTCATTTTTTTTGAAATTTTATGCCCATTTGAATCTTGATCAAATCCTAGGTACGGTTTGACCAAGATTTGAACAATTTTAAAACATGAAAATAAAAGGTAAGCCCGACCTGGATCCTTTAGTCACTCTAAAATGAAGCTTTTGGGGGTTCTTGAAATTTCCAAGTTTGAAACCCAAAACCACTTCTCTTCATGCTTGACTACATAAGACAGAGTTTAGGGTTAGGGGTAGATACATGATTTTTCTTGTTTGAATATATCTAGACCTTGTTTATATCAACTTTAATGCTAACTATATATGACATAAGAAAACTATGTGCTTTGGTTTTTAATTTTTCTGATTTTTTTATTTTGATGCACATTTGAATCTTTGTCAAATCCTAGGTTTGACCAAGATTTAAACAAGTATAAAACATGAAAATGAAAAGGGGAAGCCTGTATCCTTCTTAGTCACTCTAAAATGAAGTTTTTGGGATGTTCTTGAAATTTTCATGTTTGAAACCCAAAACCACTTCTCTTCATGCTTGACTTCATAAGATAGAGTTTAGGGGCTAGGGGATAGATACATGATTTGCCTAGGTTTGAATATGCATGTCCAAACCTTGTTTATCAACTTGAATGCTTACTATATGACATAAGAAGACTATATGCTTTTGTTTTTCATTTTTTTTTAAATTTTATGCCCATTTGAATCTTTTGGTCAAATCCTTGGTTTAATTTGACACGGATTTAAACAAGTTTAAAATATGAAAATGAAAAGGTGGTAAGCAGGCATGGATCCTTCTTATATATATTAGTCACTCTAAAATGAAGCTTTTGGGAGGTTTTTGAAATTTCCATGTTTGAAACCCAAAACCACTTCTCTTCATGTTGTTGACTTCATAAGATAGAGTTTAGGGGTTAGGGGTATAGATACATGATTTGTCTTGTTTGAATATGTGTCTAGACCTTGTTTATCAACTTTAATGCTTACTATATGACATAAGAACACTATGTGCTTTAATTTGGTTTTTAATTTTTTTAAATTTTGATGCACATTTTGAATCTTGGTCAAATCCTAGGTTTGACCGAGATTTGAACAAGTTTAAAACAAGAAAATAAAAGGTAAGCCCGCCAGACTGGATCCTTTCTTAGTCACTCTATAATGAAGCTTTTAGGGGGGTTGTTGAAAATGTAAGCATGTATCCTTCTTAGTACGTCACACCACAATGAAGCTTTTGGGAGGGTTTTTGAAATGTCCATGTTTGAAACCCAAAACGACTTCTCTTCGTGCTTGACTTCATAATTAAGACAAAGTTTAGGGTTAGGGGTAGATACATGATTTTTCTGGTTTGAATATGTCTAGACTTTGTTTATCAACTAGCTTGAGTGCTTACTATATGGCATATATAAGAAGCTAGGCTATGTGCTTTGGTTTTTCATTTTTTTTGAATTTTTATGCCCATTTGAATCTTGGTCAAATCCTAGGTACGTACGGTTTGACCAAGATTTGAACATGTTTAAAACATGAAAATAAAAGGTAAGCATGGATCCTTCTTAGTCACTCTAAAATGAAGCTTTTGGGAGGTTTTTGAAATTTCCATGTTTGAAACCCAAAACCACTTCTCTTCATGCTTGGCTTCGTAAGATAGAGTTTAGGGTTTGGGGTAGATACGTACATGATTTTTCTAAGTATTTTTACGCCCATTTGAATCTTCGTCAAATCCTAAGTTTGACCAAGATTTGAACAAGTTTAAAAACATGAAAATGAAAAGGGTAAGCCTGGATCCTTGTTTAGGGTTAGGGGGTAGATACATGATTTTTGTGGTTTGAATATGGCAGACCTTGTTTATCACCTTGATATATGACATAGGAAGACGGTGTGCTTTTGTTTTTCTTTTTTTTGAATTTTTATGCCCATTTGAATCTTGGTCAAGTCATAGGTTTGACCAAGATTTAAACATGTTTAAAACATGAAAATGAAAAAGTAAGCCTGGATCCTTCTTAGTCACTCCAAAATGTACCAATTGATAAATGAGTTAACTTGGCTTCATGGAAAAAATAATGTCATGTAAATGATTTAACTTGGCTTTCGTACCCTTGAATCCATAGGAAACTTTGTATAAATGTAGTAGTATAATAATCAACCGAGTTTTTACATCAACAGGTCTGTCACTTACGTGTGGTGCCCATGCGTGAGGTCCCACACTTCAGTGAGCACAAGTCACGTGCAATAGGTACGCAAACTCCCAGCCATTTTCTTTGTCAAGAGAAGACGCATCAGGATGCGTATTGGAAGTATGTGGGTCCTTCTGGATCCTTCGGTTGTCCCTCTCACAAAAAAACAAATCTCTCTCATTCTCGGCCTCGCTCGACTCGCTCGCTCGCTCCTGCTCACTGACAAACCCTGCACAAAAGTCAACATCATCACCCGAAAAAGGGGAGACACCATAATTCTCTCCCTTCTTCTCTCCTTCCGAGTGATCCCTCTTCCTCCGAGTTTCACTCGACGGGCAAACACACATGTGCTGCATAGTAATAATAAAAAAGTAGAAAAATCGACCTACGAATCTATGATTAAATAGGTTAAACTAGGGTTTTGCCCACTACTACAGATCAAGTTCAAAAATATCCAACTACTAGTTCGATTTTGGGCTACTAATATAAAATTAAAATAAGTTGAACTAGTATTCCTCTAAAAAATCATTTTGGTATGCATTGTTTGATACTTTTCATAGCTATAGTGCATCACAAATTTATGATTTCATGCTTTGCTTTGCCAATTTCGATTTTTTCTAACCACCTTCTCTTTGATTTCAAATTTAGGTCAAACTATCGATGCCTACTATGTGTTCTACTTGAATTGGATTCAGCGTGCGCACATGTTTTGCCATTGTTCTGGGCTTCCACACATCTTTGGGGCATCCAAGTATTTAAGTTACCTTGTTTTTTGAATTGTAATTCATACCCTTCCTCCCAATTTTTATGCCCATTTGAATCTTGGTCAAATCCTAAGTTTGACCAAGATTTGAACAAGTTTAAAACATGAAAATGAAAAGGTAAGCCTGAATCCTTCTTAGTCACTCAAAAATGAGAAGCTTTTGGGAGTTTTTTGAAATTTCCATGTTTGAAACCCAAAACCACTTCTCTTCATGCTTGACTTCATAAGACAGAGTTTAGGGTTAGGGGTAGATACATGATTTGTCTAGTTTGTTGTTTAGACCTTGTTTATCAACTTGAATGCTTACTATATGACATAATAATACTATGTGCTTTGGTTTTCATTTTTTTGATTTTTTCTGAATTTTTATGCCCATTTGATCTTGGTCAAATCCTAGGCTTAACCAATATTTAAACAAGTTTAAAACATGAAAATGAAAAGGTAAGCCTGTATCCTTCTTAGTCACTCCAAAATGAAGCTTTTGGGAAGGTTTTTGAAATTTCCATGTTTGAAATCCAAAACGACTTCTCTTCGTGCTTGACTTCATAAGACAAAGTTTAGGGCTAGGGGTAGAAACATGATTTTTCTGGTTTGAATATGTCTAGACCTTGTTTACCAACTTGAGTGCTTACTATATGACATAAGAAGGCTATATGCTTTGGTTTTTCATTTTTTTGAAATTTTATGCCCATTTGAATCTTGATCAAATCCTAGGTACAGTTTGACCAAGATTTGAACAATTTTAAAACATGAAAATAAAAGGTAAGCCCGACCTGGATCCTTTAGTCACTCTAAAATGAAGCTTTTGGGGGTTCTTGAAATTTCCAAGTTTGAAACCCAAAACCACTTCTCTTCATGCTTGACTACATAAGACAGAGTTTAGGGTTAGGGGTAGATACATGATTTTTCTTGTTTGAATATATCTAGACCTTGTTTATATCAACTTTAATGCTAACTATATATGACATAAGAAAACTATGTGCTTTGGTTTTTAATTTTTCTGATTTTTTTATTTTGATGCACATTTGAATCTTTGTCAAATCCTAGGTTTGACCAAGATTTAAACAAGTATAAAACATGAAAATGAAAAGGGAAGCCTGTATCCTTTCTTAGTCACTCTAAAATGAAGTTTTTGGGATGTTCTTGAAATTTTCATGTTTGAAACCCAAAACCACTTCTCTTCATGCTTGACTTCATAAGATAGAGTTTAGGGGCTAGGGGATAGATACATGATTTGCCTAGGTTTGAATATGCATGTCCAAACCTTGTTTATCAACTTGAATGCTTACTATATGACATAAGAAGACTATATGCTTTTGTTTTTCATTTTTCTGATTTTTTTTTAAATTTTATGCCCATTTGAATCTTTTGGTCAAATCCTTGGTTTAATTTGACACGGATTTAAACAAGTTTAAAATATGAAAATGAAAAGGTGGTAAGCAGGCATGGATCCTTCTTATATATATTAGTCACTCTAAAATGAAGCTTTTGGGAGGTTTTTGAAATTTCCATGTTTGAAACCCAAAACCACTTCTCTTCATGTTGTTGACTTCATAAGATAGAGTTTAGGGGTTAGGGGTATAGATACATGATTTGTCTTGTTTGAATATGTGTCTAGACCTTGTTTATCAACTTTAATGCTTACTATATGACATAAGAACACTATGTGCTTTAATTTGGTTTTTAATTTTTTTAAATTTTGATGCACATTTTGAATCTTGGTCAAATCCTAGGTTTGACCGAGATTTGAACAAGTTTAAAACAAGAAAATAAAAGGTAAGCCCGCCAGACTGGATCCTTTCTTAGTCACTCTATAATGAAGCTTTTAGGGGGGTTGTTGAAAATGTAAGCATGTATCCTTCTTAGTACGTCACACCACAATGAAGCTTTTGGGAGGGTTTTTGAAATGTCCATGTTTGAAACCCAAAACGACTTCTCTTCGTGCTTGACTTCATAATTAAGACAAAGTTTAGGGTTAGGGGTAGATACATGATTTTTCTGGTTTGAATATGTCTAGACTTTGTTTATCAACTAGCTTGAGTGCTTACTATATGGCATATATAAGAAGCTAGGCTATGTGCTTTGGTTTTTTTTTTTAATTTTTATGCCCATTTGAATCTTGGTCAAATCCTAGGTACGTACGGTTTGACCAAGATTTGAACATGTTTAAAACATGAAAATAAAAGGTAAGCATGGATCCTTCTTAGTCACTCTAAAATGAAGCTTTTGGGAGGTTTTTGAAATTTCCATGTTTGAAACCCAAAACCACTTCTCTTCATGCTTGGCTTCGTAAGATAGAGTTTAGGGTTTGGGGTAGATACGTACATGATTTTTCTAAGTATTTTTACGCCCATTTGAATCTTCGTCAAATCCTAAGTTTGACCAAGATTTGAACAAGTTTAAAAACATGAAAATGAAAAGGGTAAGCCTGGATCCTTGTTTAGGGTTAGGGGGTAGATACATGATTTTTGTGGTTTGAATATGGCAGACCTTGTTTATCACCTTGATATATGACATAGGAAGACGGTGTGCTTTTGTTTTTCTTTTTTTTGAATTTTTATGCCCATTTGAATCTTGGTCAAGTCATAGGTTTGACCAAGATTTAAACATGTTTAAAACATGAAAATGAAAAAGTAAGCCTGGATCCTTCTTAGTCACTCCAAAATGTACCAATTGATAAATGAGTTAACTTGGCTTCATGGAAAAAATAATGTCATGTAAATGATTTAACTTGGCTTTCGTACCCTTGAATCCATAGGAAACTTTGTATAAATGTAGTAGTATAATAATCAACCGAGTTTTTACATCAACAGGTCTGTCACTTACATGTGGTGCCCATGCGTGAGGTCCCACACTTCAGTGAGCACAAGTCACGTGCAATAGGTACGCAAACTCCCAGCCATTTTCTTTGTCAAGAGAAGACGCATCAGGATGCGTATTGGAAGTATGTGGGTCCTTCTGGATCCTTCGGTTGTCCCTCTCACAAAAAAACAAATCTCTCTCATTCTCGGCCTCGCTCGACTCGCTCGCTCGCTCGCTCGCTCCTGCTCACTGACAAACCCTGCACAAAAGTCAACATCATCACCCGAAAAAGGGGAGACACCATAATTCTCTCCCTTCTTCTCTCCTTCCGAGTGATCCCTTCTTCCTCCGAGTTTCACTCGACGGGCAAACACACATGTGCTGCATAGTAATAATAAAAAAGTAGAAAAATCGACCTACGAATCTATGATTAAATAGGTTAAACTAGGGTTTTGCCCACTACTACAGATCAAGTTCAAAAATATCCAACTACTAGTTCGATTTTGGGCTACTAATATAAAATTAAAATAAGTTGAACTAGTATTCCTCTAAAAAATCATTTTGGTATGCATTGTTTGATACTTTTCATAGCTATAGTGCATCACAAATTTATGATTTCATGCTTTGCTTTGCCAATTTCGATTTTTTCTAACCACCTTCTCTTTGATTTCAAATTTAGGTCAAACTATCGATGCCTACTATGTGTTCTACTTGAATTGGATTCAGCGTGCGCACATGTTTTGCCATTGTTCTGGGCTTCCACACATCTTTGGGGCATCCAAGTATTTAAGTTACCTTGTTTTTTTGAATTGTAATTCATACCCTTCCTCCCAATTTTTATGCCCATTTGAATCTTGGTCAAATCCTAAGTTTGACCAAGATTTGAACAAGTTTAAAACATGAAAATGAAAAGGTAAGCCTGAATCCTTCTTAGTCACTCAAAAATGAGAAGCTTTTGGGAGTTTTTTGAAATTTCCATGTTTGAAACCCAAAACCACTTCTCTTCATGCTTGACTTCATAAGACAGAGTTTAGGGTTAGGGGTAGATACATGATTTTTCTGGTTTGAATATGTCTAGACCTTGTTTACCAACTTGAGTGCTTACTATATGACATAAGAAGGCTATATGCTTTGGTTTTTCATTTTTTTGAAATTTTATGCCCATTTGAATCTTGATCAAATCCTAGGTACAGTTTGACCAAGATTTGAACAATTTTAAAACATGAAAATAAAAGGTAAGCCCGACCTGGATCCTTTAGTCACTCTAAAATGAAGCTTTTGGGGGTTCTTGAAATTTCCAAGTTTGAAACCCAAAACCACTTCTCTTCATGCTTGACTACATAAGACAGAGTTTAGGGTTAGGGGTAGATACATGATTTTTCTTGTTTGAATATATCTAGACCTTGTTTATATCAACTTTAATGCTAACTATATGACATAAGAAAACTATGTGCTTTGGTTTTTAATTTTTCTGATTTTTTTATTTTGATAGATGCACATTTGAATCTTTGTCAAATCCTAGGTTTGACCAAGATTTAAACAAGTATAAAACATGAAAATGAAAAGGGAAGCCTGTATCCTTTCTTAGTCACTCTAAAATGAAGTTTTTGGGATGTTCTTGAAATTTTCATGTTTGAAACCCAAAACCACTTCTCTTCATGCTTGACTTCATAAGATAGAGTTTAGGGGCTAGGGGATAGATACATGATTTGCCTAGGTTTGAATATGCATGTCCAAACCTTGTTTATCAACTTGAATGCTTACTATATGACATAAGAAGACTATATGCTTTTGTTTTTCATTTTTCTGATTTTTTTAAAATTTTATGCCCATTTGAATCTTTTGGTCAAATCCTTGGTTTAATTTGACACGGATTTAAACAAGTTTAAAATATGAAAATGAAAAGGTGGTAAGCAGGCATGGATCCTTCTTATATATATTAGTCACTCTAAAATGAAGCTTTTGGGAGGTTTTTGAAATTTCCATGTTTGAAACCCAAAACCACTTCTCTTCATGTTGTTGACTTCATAAGATAGAGTTTAGGGGTTAGGGGTATAGATACATGATTTGTCTTGTTTGAATATGTGTCTAGACCTTGTTTATCAACTTTAATGCTTACTATATGACATAAGAACACTATGTGCTTTAATTTGGTTTTTAATTTTTTTAAATTTTGATGCACATTTTGAATCTTGGTCAAATCCTAGGTTTGACCGAGATTTGAACAAGTTTAAAACAAGAAAATAAAAGGTAAGCCCGCCAGACTGGATCCTTTCTTAGTCACTCTATAATGAAGCTTTTAGGGGGGTTGTTGAAAATGTAAGCATGTATCCTTCTTAGTACGTCACACCACAATGAAGCTTTTGGGAGGGTTTTTGAAATGTCCATGTTTGAAACCCAAAACGACTTCTCTTCGTGCTTGACTTCATAATTAAGACAAAGTTTAGGGTTAGGGGTAGAGATACATGCATGATTTTTCTGGTTTGAATATGTCTAGACTTTGTTTATCAACTTGAGTGCTTACTATATCAAGTTGTGTCTGAGTCGAGTCAATGTTGAGTCGTTGAGTCACCTAGTATTATTATTATGGTGGTGTACTTGTGTTCATGTACTTGTTTCAGACAGCTCCTTGTGTTTTTTACCCAAACGTTTGTCTGAACCGCAGAAGGAGCTCGGACGGAAGGAATCCGTTAAGTTGACCGTTCCGTGCTGACGAGTGGGGTCGTGTCGTTTGTGGGGTCGCGTCGTGTGGGACCGCGTCGTGTGGGGCTGGTAGGAAGGGACCGCGTGGGACAGGACGAGGCCGTGTTTGTGGGGCCGTAGCGTGTGGGGCCGTAGCGTGTGGAGCCGTGTGGGTCCGGGACGGGGGCACGAGTGGTTTCTGTCTCTTTCGCCCAGATTAGCAGTTTTCAATGTACCTTTTTCCTCTCTATCGCTCGATCTCATTCATATTTGATAGCCCAAATTGGTAGCAAATCTAGAGAAGCTTCTCCTTCTGTTTTTTAACGCCATTCATTTCTTTATGCCTTCGTTTTTACCCAATCAGGTAGGAAATCTAGGGCACAAATCCAGAGAGAAAATATAGGATAAGCTGCATACAGCAACCAACATAGCATAGATATATTCAGGACAGATCCAAATGTAGTACCGATAGATCCAACATAAGCTACATTTTACATGAATTTAAGCTGCTCTACAGATAGAGCAGTCACATACAGAGAGTGCAGTAGGCACGTTCAACGCCTCCAGGTAGCGCGTGTGACTCGCTTGGAGGTTGCGCAGGTGAATCCCAAGTGCTTTGTGTTTGGCCATGTACGCATGCACGTTCACGGTCCTTCCAACTCTAGCGCCATATCTGCCAATGGATTCAGCATGGTTCAGCAGGGTGTTGAAGTTGGTGTCGAAGAGCCTCCTGTTGCAGAAGGGGCACTTGTAAATGCCTCGAGCAAAGGGGCCATCGTAATGGCCGGACTGCAGCCTCCTGAGGACGTGACGAGTCTTGGTGTGGAAGGACTCGTCGTCGCTGTCGACGTCGCTGCTCTCCACCTGTCACGTAGCACCAAAGATCGTGCAAAAAACACGGAGTCAATTGCAACGATGATTGAACAGAGAGTGAACAAAAAATCATGCATGATAATATGGGCTCGAAAAAAAGAGGTAGCCTCAGTTACATTGGACACACTTATATCCAGGATTTGAGTAAGTAAACCAAAGATCATGCACAACAAATTTGTACACACCAATTGTTTACTGACCAAACCCTGAATCAATTTAGGGATGCCCAAATATTCATCATCATCGGCACAAATCTTAAACAAAAGCAAATCACAAACACTAATAACGCAAGATCTAACACAAAAGGATCGAACTAGGAACAGACGAACAGTAATAACGCAAGATCTAACACAAAAGGATTGAACTAGGAAGAGACGAACAGTAATAACGCAAGATCTAACACAAAAGGATTGAACTAGGAACAGACGAACAGTAATAACGCAAGATCTAACAAAAAAGGATTGAACTAGGAAGAGACGAACAGTAATAACGCAAGATCTAACACAAAAGGATTGAACTAGGAACAGACGAACCGTAATAACGCTAGATCTAACACAAAATGATTGAAATGAGATAAGAACAAGGGAACAAAGGGTTACCTCCGGCTCGTAGTCGACGATGGTGGTGTCGTAGGGGTTCTCCGGCGCGTCGTACTGCACTGGTTCGTACGGGTCCCAATCGACGGGGGACTGGACGGGGGCGGCGGCCGATGCGCCGGCTGCTACGTTGGAAGCAGCGACAGGGGCCTGGACGGGGGCGGCGGCCGATGCGCCGGCTGCTACGTTGGAAGCAGCGACAGGGGCCTGGACGGGGGCGGCGGCCGATGCGCCGGCTGCTACGTTGGAAGCAGCGACAGGGGCCTGGACGGGGGCGGCGGCCGATGCGCCGACAATGGGCATCTCATTCTTCTCCATCGCCGGCGGTTTTCTTCGGGGTTTTTTCTTCGGTTGTGGAGAAGATGATGGGACAGGAGAGGCGGTTGCAGTGAGCCAGTGAGAACGTGCGTCGAGGGAGAGAAAGAGGGGCTCTATAAAGACGAAGGTGGCGTGTACCGCAACACGCGTCCGCTATGCACGGCTGCAGCGTGCACCGCTACACGAGTCTAACCCTGGGACGTTTGGTGTACTCAGTTATAACCTCAGGCCTTATACAGAAATTTTATCTGTACTCAGTTTTCCCCTCGAGGACTTAGACCGGCAAGTGCAATATACTCAGTTTTACCCTCAAGTAGCTGGTCAACAGAGAGTCAACAAATGAGATTAACATAGCTAATTGAGTCATTTCATGCGCAAAAAAATCCAAAAAAATAAAAACATAGTGGCAACTACTCATGGAGTCTTCCTACGCAACCTGCCACCTAGAAAACCTTAACAAACATATATAAATCAAGTTTTACCACAAATTGCCACTTCTCAGAATCACTAGTGTAGCTATGAAGATGCATGGTTTTCCACCCAAACCCCTTTGCAAAACATCTTTCCCAAAACATAGTTTGTCTAAATGATGCCATAATTGTCACACTCATGTATATTTGAATTGCAAATAATTTGATGTAGCCCAATATGAATTATATTGTACAAAACACACATTTTTCATTTTGTAATTCTTTTGTTTGAATCCCTTAGTCTATTTACTATTTATGTGCCCTTGGATTCTTAGTACTACTCAGTTTTGCCCTCAAGTACTGTCACAAATGCTCTGAGAAGCCCAAACTTATCCTGATTGGTTGAGCCGTTGTCACACGGATCGACTCCACGAACCGTTGATCCACTGATCTAACGGGCAGTATACCCCTATCCGTCTCTTCGTGGCAACTCTCTCTCTCTCTCTCTCTCTCTCTCTCTCTCTCTCTCTCTATAATTTTGGTATAAACATGAGGCATACATATTTGCGGATTTCGGTGATTGCATTATTTGTCACCCCTCTAACAATTATCAACTATCTTGAGCTGTCCTTTTCTTTTAGGGAATATAGTTTGGGATATAGTATTGGTATTTTGAAACGGCCTAAAAGTGGTATAATTTTGTTATAAACATGAGGCATACATTTTTGCTGATTTCGGCGATTGCATTATTTGTCACCCCTCTAACAATTATCAACTATCTTTAGCTGTCCTTTTCTTTTAGGGAATATAGTTTGGGATATGGTATTGGTATTTTGGAAAGGCCTAAAAGTGGTATAATTTTGGTATAAACATGAGGCATACATATTTGCGGATTTCGGGGATTGCATTATTTGTCACCCCTCTAACAATTATCAACTATCTTTAGCTTTCCTTTTCTTTTAGGGAATATAGTTTGGGATATAGTATTGGTATTTTGAAACGGCCTAAAAGTGGTATAATTTTGTTATAAACATGAGGCATACATTTTTGCTGATTTCGGCGATTGCATTATTTGTCACCCCTCTAACAATTATCAACTATCTTTAGCTTTCCTTTTCTTTTAGGGAATATAGTTTGGGATATGGTATTGGTATTTTGAAACGGCCTAAAAGTGGTATAATTTTGGTATAAACATGAGGCATACATATTTGCGGATTTCGGGGATTGCATTATTTGTCACCCCTCTAACAATTATCAACTATCTTTAGCTTTCCTTTTCTTTTAGGGAATATAGTTTGGGATATGGTATTGGTATTTTGAAACGGCCTAAAAGTGGTATAATTTTGTTATAAACATGAGGCATACATTTTTGCTGATTTCGGCGATTGCATTATTTGTCACCCCTCTAACAATTATCAACTATCTTTAGCTTTCCTTTTCTTTTAGGGAATATAGTTGGTAATTTCGGTGAATGCACACACTAACTTTGAAAACAACTACAAGTACATGTAACTGAATAATGGATTTGTAACAAGGTATCCCTTGTAACAACTTCTAGCGCCTGGTGAGCAATGATAAGAATCCGATCGTAATTATACAACAAAAAAAACAACCAGCCATCAGATTAGCTTGCTTCTTCAACTCGATCAGCTGCCTTAACTGCTTGTTCATTTTCTTCAGTTCTCCCTTCACTTCCACCAGTTCTGCATTGGGAGCATTAGGCATAATCGGAAGGTCCCTAATCGGAACGGCTCCTCTCTCCGCCGCATTCTCTACAGCAAGTCCCCCCCTCCCAAATTGCGCCCCCCAATAGCGCCAATTGATTCCTGCAACTGAAGCCTCTGAACGTACACATCGATCCACTCGAAATGCCTGCATTTCTTCAAGATCTGAAAACAACAACGTGAACCCTAAATCCCAAATTCGAGGGAATAACAAGAAAATCGAGAGAAAACAGAGAAATTGGAGCGAGATCTAACCTTATCCCCCTCTCTATATGGCAAGCTCTCGCATGCAACGAACTCACGTCCACGGTTGCCGTTCTCGTCCGTCTTACAGATCGACCGCTTCAGAGGCTCCTGGCGTGGGCAGTCAGGGCATCTTGTCAAAGGCACGGGTCCATACTGCGGCCATGAAGAACGGGAGGTCGAAGAGAAACTAGACATCACCCGCGTGCCGGAGAAGGGCTGCCGCTGGCGGAGAAGAAGAACAATGGGGCGCGGAGAAAGAAAGGGGAAGCAATGGCACGGGCACGGGCGCGGGGCTAGCTCGGGCTCCCATTTTGCAACGGTCACCTGGGTAAGCTGTGGGTCCGGCGCGCTAACGTGGACAAGTTGTGGGTCCCACGATGATCTGGATAAGTGGAGACGTGTCCACTGCGGGGCACCAACAGCGGCCCCACTTGCCAGCACCAACCAACGTCAACTAAACGGGATTCCTTCCGTCCGAGCTCTTTCTGCGGGTTATAGACAAGGGGTTGGGGAAAACTGAGGAAAAACTAAGGATCTGGGGAAAAGTCGAGTCAATGTTGAGTCGTTGAGTCACCTAGTATTATTATTATGGTGGTGTATTTGTGTTCATGTACTTGTTTCAGACAGGTATTGCTGTTTTGGTGAAGGAGACATGCATCATCCATTTTTGGTGGGGTTAATTGGTTCTAGGGTTAATTGGTTCTATGCCACTCCTGAATTCACAAGTTGTGTTTATGCCATTCCAAAAACTGAAGTTGTGTTTATGCCACTCTCAATTCTCAATACCCCCTTCTATGCCATTTTCAACAATACAACATGAAAACGGTTCAATAAATAGTCGTATTTCAGTTTATACTTTCGTATTGACCAAAATAAACCTGTGCTCAGGTTTGGAGCGACTTTTGGGTGTTTCGGGCACACAAGAAATCCAAAATTTTCAAATTCTGGCAAAAATTAGAACTTCTCAGAAAAATCTATTTTTTTATAGGAAATCAAAAACACTGAAACGAGTATACTATTTTAATTTGAGCCATTTATGTGCAGATTTGCATAAAAAGGCTGACATTTTCTGTTCTGTCTAGAAATTGGTAAAATTTTGTCCAAAAAATCAAACTTCTTCGAAAAATCTGATAATTTTACAGAATGTCAAGAACACTAATATGAGTCATCCAAGTATTTAAGTTACCTTGTTTTTTTTTGAATTGTAATTCATACCCTTCCTCCCAATTTTTATGCCCATTTGAATCTTGGTCAAATCCTAAGTTTGACCAAGATTTGAACAAGTTTAAAACATGAAAATGAAAAGGTGAGCCTGAATCCTTCTTAGTCACTCTAAAATGAGAAGCTTTTGGGAGTTTTTTGAAATTTCCATGTTTGAAACCCAAAACCACTTCTCTTCATGCTTGACTTCATAAGACAAAGTTTAGGGTTAGGGGGTAGATACATGATTTGTCTGGTTTGTTGTTTAGACCTTGTTTATCAACTTGAATGCTTACTATATGACATAATAATACTATGTGCTTTGATTTTCATCTTTTTGATTTTTTCTGAATTTTTATGCCCATTTGATCTTGGTCAAATCCTAGGTTTAACCAATATTTAAACAAGTTTATAACATGAAAATGAAAAGGTAAGCCTGCATCCTTCTTAGCGCATCCACAATGTTGCTATTGCCAAATCTGATACGATGGTGAATTTGGCTTTGGTGTGAAATATAGCAATAGCTCCACAATGTAGTGGTTCCAAATATTTATAACGTGGGTCCCGCCATCAAGCTAAAACAACACATAAAGCCAATATGGAACTACTCTCACAATGTAGGGAACTAGTTCCAAATGCCAAAAGTGAAATTTGGCATCGGAGCACCTACTTGCTCCGGTTGCCTGTTTTTCTGGTTTTGGAACTACCTCTACAATGTATGGAACTAGTTCCAAAAGCCAAAAATCAAATATGGAACCACTTTTGGCTACACGTTGTGGATGCTCTTAGTCACTCCAAAATGAAAGCTTACATATACTCTTGGAATACTGTTTTGGGTGATTTGTCATTCAAAAATTTGGTATCATTCGGATCGGAGGAAGTATAGTTGGAGATGAATGGCCCACCAAGTCTCTGCCTTGAAGTTTGCTCTTTGACCAGTATTACTACTCGCGAGGTGCCGAGGAGACGGGGAGGCCAAATTTAAGGACTAACCTTTGCTCTTGCCGTCTTCCTCAGTTCACCACTTTGTTTACCTCTTGGAATACTACTTCGCCACCATGACCGGGAGCAAGTCTCGCCACAGAAGGGCTCGTGCGGCTGCGGCGAAGCTGAGGGAATCCCAGCAATGGCGTCCCTGTGCTGCTGTCGAGGTGCCTTCTGCGCAAGAGTCTTCAAGGGCGTCGCAGCCCGCGACTGCTACCTTCAGGCGATCCTCCGTTCTTGCGCATCTTTCTATGTCTTTCACAACTTATCATCCCCTCCTTTTCTTACCTTCTCTCAATCGTATATTCAGGTCGGGCGGCCTTAGTTTTCCCGCAGCCCTCCTGCCTGCGGAAACATCTTCCACGGAGCCAAGTTCTCAAAGCAGCGAGGTATAGACATTCGTGCAAATTGGGATTCCCATTTTCTCTTTCTTGGTACTTCTCTGGGTACACTTCTGATTTTGTGCTCCATCCCCATCTGATAGAAGCCCCGCTACGAGATCGGGCCCATTTTAGAAATGGTTATGGGCGATTTCTGCGTCGAGACGGCGGACAGAAGCGCCCTCGCCGATGAGTGCATGAGACTTTATTCTGAGCTCGCCACTGAGAAGATCCGGATTCGCATTCTCGACGATATCGCCATGAAATCGTTCACTGCGAGTAATGAGATCCAGCGGCGGAGCCTCGGCCAGGCGGAGACCATGGACAAACTCGCCGGACTGATCCTGAACCTCACGGTTAGGACGGACAAACTAGAGGCCGAGCTGTCACAGGAGAAGGCTCTCAACTCCGAGCTGAAGCGTCAAGCAGGCTCAAGGTAGATCTTGACCAGGTCACTGTGTACCACTAGCTGCAATCCTTGATGACTGTTGTGTCACCTGGCTTCCGAGTTTCTGAAGGTTAATTTTCGAAATTTTGTTCGTAAAATTGGCCTGTGGAAATGTAAACAAACTAGTACTCTTACTTTATTATATTAGTACTTGTGTCAATGTAGTAGTTGTGTCTGAGTCGAGTCAATGTTGAGTCGTTGAGTCACCTAGTATCTATAATATCTAAATAGGAGCAACCCACTAAGTTGAATTCTCTCAACATGCAAGCATGCCACCTCATCGGTCCCACAATATCACACAACTCATGTCCATGTCATTCCATGCATACAGCAATCAGATGATATCACTTATTATGTTTTTTTTGATTTTCCAAAGTCTGTGCCGCAGCATTCGGCAGCCATATCGTCTTCTCGTAGCACTTTACTTTTTGTCTCCCGACTCTCCGCATTGGAAATTGGAAACGAGCCGAGAATTAATCGTAAGGTAGGCTACCAGCGGAATTAATCAGAGGTAGGCCATCGTGCCACAACTCACTCGCACCTACTTTTTTGCGAAAATTCCACCGATCTATTAATAATCATCAATAGCAGTACAAATGACCCAAAAGTAATAAAAATTAAGAAGATCTTTCGACCACCCACTCTGCACCTACTTCCATGCATAAATACTTCCCTTTGCAAAGATTCATCCTTCATCTATGTGGTGCAACCTCAATCAGCCCCCGCTGATATCATGTCCTCCTCCCATAGTCCCATTCAACACTACTCCACTCGCGGTTATGCGCCCCTGTCGTGCGATCAAGGTAACTACTCCCACGTGTGTAGTTCCCATCTGGCCAATCGTCTATCACCGTGTTGTGTTTCTGTTTTGGCTTTCTTTGGTGGAGCAAGTGCCGGCACGGCAGCACCCTGTGCCTTCCCGTCTTCGTTGGGCCTGGCAAGATCACGGCTTGCCATTGTAGTAGCAACGTCGCTAATTTGTTTCAAAGTAAGAAAGCAAGATTTGCTAAACTAGCTAGCTCCAAGCAGAGCCACGCCTGCCAAGTCCATTGAGTTTTTGTCAATTCTATTTCGTACATTGTATATTGTGTTGTCGTTTTTATGGAGAGCGACCAAATGGTGCAAGTGCGCAGCATTTGGTCAACTGGTTATATGCAGCCATGAGGCTGGTATGAAAATCTCAGTTTTTTTTCGAGATATGTAATACAAGTACATACTTTTTATCTATACTTTAACATGAAAATTTTATCTGTTATTCTAAGTTTCAGAAGTACCTTTTCAACCCATAAAAGAATTATATACACCTATTTTGCACATCTTTTTCCTCAAAAGGACCTGTTTTGCACAGCTGATGCATATAAACATGGGCATCTGCCATAATTTTTATTTATTTATTGTGCACAATATTTACATTATATGTGTAAATCGTCTGATCATTTAATAAATTAATCATGTTGTTTCAAAGTATATTGAATGAAACATTTATGCATCACTTAATGTGTTGGGATATTGTCATTGCAAAAATATAATGAGCCTTCTATCAAACTTAGAACATTTTTAACCATCAAGTTCAATTTAATTCCCGCAGCAACGTCGCTAATCATCTAGTATTATTATTATGGTGGTGTACTTGTGTTCATGTACTTGTTTCAGACAGGTATTGCTGTTTTGGTGAAGGAGACATGCATCACCCATTTTTGGTGGGGTTAATTGGTTCTAGGATTAATTGGTTCTATGCCACTCCTCAGTTCACAAGTTGTGTTTATGCCATTCCAAAAACTGAAGTTGTGTTTATGCCACTCTCAATTCTCAATACCCCCTTCTATGCCATTTTCAACAATACAACATGAAAAAGGTTCAATAAATAGTCGTATTTCAGTTTATACTTTCGTATTGAACAAAATAATCCTGTGTTCAGATTTGGAGCGACTTTTGGGTGTTTTGGGCACACAAGAAATCCAAAATTTTCAAATTCTGGCAAAAATTAGAACTTCTCAGGAAAATCTATTTTTTTATAGGAAATCAAAAACACTGAAACGAGTATACTGTTTTAATTTGAGCCATTTATGTGCAGATTTGCATAAAAAGACTGACATTTTCCCTAAACTTTGTATATTATGAAGTCAAGCATGAAGAGAAGTGGTTTTGGGTTTCAAACATCCTTTTCATTTTCTTGTCTTAAACTTGTTTAAATCTTGGTCAAACCTAAGATTTGACCAAAAGATTCAAACAGGCATAAATTCAAAAAAATCAGAAAAATGAAAAAACAAAAGCATATAGTCTTCTTATGTCATATAGTAAGCATTCAAGTTGATAAACAAGGTCTAGACATATTCAAACCAGAAAAATCATGTATATATCTACCCCTAACCCTAAACTCTGTCTTATGAAGAGAAGTGGTTTTGGGTTTCAAACATGGAAATTTGAAGAACCTCCCAAAAGCTTCATTTTAGATTGTGACTAAGAAGGATCCAGGCTTACCTTTTCACTTTCATGTTCTAAACTTGTTTAAATCCTAGTCAAACCTAGGATTTCACAAAGATTCAAATATATGGGTATAAAATACAAAAAAATAGAAAAATGAAAAACGAAAGCACATAGTCTTCTTATGTCATATAGTAAGCATTAAAGTTGATAAACAAGGTCTAGACATATTCAAACTAGACAAATCATGTATCTCCCCCTAACCCCTAAACTTTGTATTATGAAGTCAAGCATGAAGAGAAGTGGTTTTGGGTTTCAAACATGGAAATTTCAAAAACCTCTTAAAAATTCATTTTAGAGTGACTAAGAAGGATGCAAGCTTCCCTTTTCATTTTCATGTCTTAAACTTGTTTAAATCTGGTCAAACCTAAGATTTGACCAAAAGATTCAAACGGGCATAAAATTCAAAAAAAAATCAGAAAAATGAAAAACAAAAGCATATAGTCTTCTTGTGTCATATAGTAAGCATTCAAGTTGATAAACAAGGTCTAGACATATTCAAACCAGAAAATCATGTATATATCTACCCCTAACCCTAAACTCTGTATTATGAAGTCAATCATGAAGAGAAGTGGTTTTGGGTTTCAAACATGGATATTTCAAGAACCTCCCAAAAGCTTCATTTTAGAGTGTGACTAAGAAGGATCCAGGCTTACCTTTTTCATTTTCATGTACTAAACTTGTTTAAATCCTGGTCAAACCTAGGATTTCACAAAGATTCAAATATATGTGTATAAAATATAAAAAATAGAAAAATGAAAACCAAAGCACATAGTCTACTTATGTCACATAGTAAGCATTCAAGTTGATAAACAAGGTCTAGACATATTCAAACCAGAAAAATCATGTATATATCTACCCCTAACCCTAAACTCTGTCTTATGAAGTTAATCATGAAGAGAAGTGGTTTTGGGTTTCAAACATTGGAATTCCAAGAACCTCCCAAAAGCTTCATTTTAGAGTGTGACTAAGAAGGATCCAAGCTTACCTTTTCATTTTCATGTTCTAAACTTGTTTAAATCCTGGTCAAAACTAGGATTTCACAAAGATTCAAATATATGGGTATAAAATTCAAAAAAATAGAAAAATGAAAAACCAAAGCACATAGTCTTCTTATGTCATATAGTAAGCATTAAAGTTGATAAACAAGGTCTAGACATATTCAACCTAGACAAATCATGTATCTACCCCCTAACCCCTAAACTCTGTCTTATGAAGTCCAACATGAAGAGAAGTGGTTTTGGGTTTCAAACATGGAAATTTCAAAAACCTCTTACAAAATTCAGTTTAGAGTGACTAATTAAGAAGGATGCATTCTCCCCTTTTCATTTTCATGTCTTAAACTTGTTTAAATCTTGGTCAAACCTAAGATTTGACCAAAAGATTCAAACGGGCATAAAAAAATCAGAAAAATGAAAACCAAAGCACATAATTTTCTTATGTCATATAGTAAGCATTCAAGTTGATAAACAAGGTCTAGACATATTCAAACCAGAAAATCATGTATATATCTACCCCTAACCCTAAACTCTGTCTTATGAAGTCAATCATGAAGAGAAGTGGTTTTGGGTTTCAAACATGGAAATTTCAAGAACCTCCCAAAAGCTTCATTTTAGAGTGACTAAGAAGGATCCAGGCTTACCTTTTCATTTTCATGTTTTAAACTTGTTTAAATCCTGGTCAAACCTAGGATTTGACAAAGATTCAAATATATGGGCATAAAATTCAAAAAAAAGAAAAATGAAAAACCAAAGCACATAGTCTTCTTATGTCATATAGTAAGCATTAAAGTTGACAAAAAAGGTCTAGACATATGCAAACTAGACAAATCATGTATCTACCCCCTAACCCCTAAACTCTGTCTTATGAAGTCAAGCATGAAGAGAAGTCGTTTTGGGTTTCAAACATGGAAATTTCAAGAACATCCCAAAAGCTTCATTTTAGAGTGACTAAGAAGGATCCATGATTACCTTTTCATTTTCATGTTTTAAACTTGTTTAATCTTGGTCAAACCTAGGATTTGACCAAGATTCAAATGGGCACAAAATTTAAAAAATCAGAAAAATGAAAAACCAAAGTACATAGTCTTCTTATGTCATGTAGTAAGCATTCAAGTTGATAAAATGGTTCATGCCGGCGTCTTAGCTGCTAAAAAAAATTATACACCAATTGATTTGACGAATTGATGATTTACTCTAGTCTGCTTCTAGACCATGCAGCTAGCGAGTATTCATATGTACTGCATGGAGCCCCCAACTTTTGACTTCCCGTGTCGGAAAAGGCCTGTTTAATAATGTGGGGCAGTGAGGTATCCCGAAGTATCTAGAGGGTTCCAGTGTTTCAGGCTTTCAGCATCGCCAGTCCAAGGGAAGGATGGGTGACGAATCCGTGCATTCACAGCCGTTAGATCTGAAGAGTCCTTGTATGATGAGCGGTAGATAGCACCTCTAAGCTGCAAATCAACAGCTTCAATTACTTCAAATGAGCATTGGCCGGAAGGCTGACAGAGTGAAAAAATTCAATTTCAAAAACTCATGTATAGAATAGAAAAAAAATAAAAAAACATGTAGATAGAATAGAGGTATAGATAGATTAGCCCAAAAAAGAAGAGGACGGGGAAATTTCGAACGCTCGCCTTTAACTCAGCACAGCAGACACCTCCCTCGCGCACCTAAACTTTCGAACGCGCGCCCAATATTTCGAACGCTCGCCTTTAACTCAGCACCCAGCCCACCTTGTTCTTCTCTAGACACCTCCTTCGGCGCCCTGTTCTTCTCTAGACACACCCTCGGTGAACCAGGCCGCGCACCAAAACTTCCCCACGCTGTCTATCAGCCGCGTCAGCCGGCGACTGCTGGTGGCGCCGTTCTTCTCCAGCCGCACCGGCAGGCGCGGTCAGCTGGTAGATCCTCACGGTATGCATGCTATCTTCAGGCCTGGGCAAGTACGATTCATTATAGCTCAATCGAAGTCAGTCGCCGTCGCCCAGCCCTTATAAGTTCGTTAGTTCGTTCGAATCGATCGGTTGATATTGTTTTCCTCTCGATGTGTTTGTTTGACATTGTTTTCCGCTTTACCTATTTGCTCGAATTCGTTCGTACTGTACACTGTACTGCTCACCATTGCCCAATGTCTGTAGTCGTCGCTTGGTGCCAGTCCTCTATGGACCTGTTTGTAATCTTATTACTTCTGGGTTCTTTGCACTGCTAATACATCGGTGGATTTACGGCCAAAAAGAAGAAAGAATTTGTTGGTATTATATTGCTTTCGATTGATCTGTTCGCCCCCAAGCTTTTACAGAAGCCGCAAGAGATTCAAGGATGAAATGGCTCTCCTTGTTTGCGGTGGCGGATCTACAGGGTATGCCGTATATGCCACGGCATACCCTGCGTCCAAGCCGTGCAAGATCTTTGATAGTTTAATGAGCTGAGCAATTAATCAAGATGAGTGATGTATATGTATACATGCGGTGCTAATACATGTGGCGTGCAGCCATGCGAACACTGAGCTAGTGCATGTAACCGATTGATTAGACATCCGATTGATTAATGCATTGGCTTTAGCCAACAGTCTACTTGCATGTTTTTCAAGATGTGCGATTTTGTCTCGCGTG
The DNA here is from genome assembly GCA_030979885.1 of Lolium multiflorum. Lineage (NCBI taxonomy): Eukaryota > Viridiplantae > Streptophyta > Magnoliopsida > Poales > Poaceae > Lolium > Lolium multiflorum. Next base: position 221,310,669 of record CM061748.1, read on the forward strand.
TAAGCCTACAAGGCCAGCTATGGCCATGCACCATGACCTGATTAGATATCATGATTAATCAAAGGAAATATCTTGCTACTGTATATACGATTAATCAACTGATAATTAATCTTTGGTAGTCAAGTATATGATTAATTATATATATTTAGTGAGAATTCAGTTCAAAATTAGAGCACCCCGTCAACGGTGCATTTTTCAACAATTTACATTTTGATTATATGCAAAATCTGTTTTATTTAATCATTTTGACATACTCCCTTCAATCCAAATTAATTGACTCAACTTTGTCTAGATACTGATGTATCTTAGACAAGTTTGTTGAGTAGATACATTTATATCTAGACAAATTTGAGTTAATTAGTATGAATCCGAGAAAGTATTTTATTTAATTATTTTTATTAGGACAAAAGAAATTCAATAGAAACTCCAAAATTTTGTTGTGTCATACCCTTTCCTAAAATCCTAGGTCCGCCACTGCTTGTTTGTAAGGCAAAGAGGAAATCATATCATGGCTTATCATCATGGGTATAACCTTTTTAGCTAGATTTTGCTGTTTGGGATCTATGATCCTTTTAGTTGCTGCTCTCCAGTAACATTTTCCCTCTTTTTTATTACAGTGAAAAATACACAGCGAGGAAACCACTGTCCAGCCTAAAAAAATAGACCTCAGTTGGTTTGCTGAAATCGGCTCAAATAACGTGGCATTTAGTTATATAGTTTTATATTCGACCTGTTTGCTCAGATATGTTGGTTTACATTCATACGCAACCTGTTGGGCAAGTATGGACACAGCTTCAGTGACTTTCAGGTCAAAATTCCAGCGGTTGAGTGATTTTTGGTTGGATCCATTCCTGTGCGTTCGATCGGCTTTTGATGGCTGTTATTGAGACAAAGTCATGGCTGGACTTTTGACGCAGCTCCAGTGACGTTCAGCTAGGTCAAAAGCCCAGCGTTGACTTTGGTTCAATATCAGCCATCCAAAGCCAATCGAACACACATGAATGTATCCAACCAAAAATCACTCTACAATAAGTCGTTTCCAGACAAAAACAATGTTTATTCCCAAACTATTTTTTTTGAATCCGACCAATCTTTCCCGGAATGCAGAAGAAATATATAAGATTTACTGGAATGTTGTTCTTTTTACTGGACAGTTTGAATTTTAAGTTTAAAGTTGGTTGTAAAACATAAAATGAGGTTTATTGATAAACAATATGGCTGAATCTGATGAAACTCCCCCAGAATGCATAACCCGACATATAAGATTTACTGGATTTTTGTTTCAAAAACTTCTAGGCAGTACGAATTTTAAGTTTAAAATTTTCTCGTGAAACTTAAAATGGGTAAATTTTGGATCCATTCTCGTGCGTTCGATTGGCTTTTGATGGCTGTTATTGAAACAAGTGTTAATTGGTTCTATGCCACTCCTCAATTCACAAGTTGTGTTTATGCCATTACAAAAACTGAAGTTGTGTTTATGCCACTCTCAATTCTCAATATCCCCTTCTATATATGCCATTTTCAATACTCCACTATAATAAATATAGCATATCTATGATAGTACTCTATGATACCACCCACTATGCACCCATGTTCCAAACACCACTCCCGCTGACTGTACCTTATTGTATCGAGCGATAAGCTTGATGAGCAACCCAAACAAACAAACAAAAAGACTGTACCTTATTGTACTTGCTCTTACCCGTATCTTCTCTTTCTCTTTCATCGCGAGTGCAGCTAATTCAGTTAGTCTTCCAATGAATATTAATATTTTGTCTCAATGATGTCATGTTTCGACTAACAATTAGCACTTTTGAATTCTTAGATTGCTTTTTCACACGATGCACTTCTTTTAATTTATTTTACCACATTTCAATGTGAACCTTGACCAAATAAATAGGACAACAATATCACGATCATATAATACATAAGCAGCATTGTTAGAATCGTGTTGGAAAATACTTTCTAATGATACCAGTTTTATATCAATTTTTTTATATACTTCATCCTGAAAAATATGTTTCAACTTCATCAAAACTTGCATGTATCTGCAAACTAAACTCATCTAAATACATGTATATCTACATAAAATTGAAACATCATTTTTAAATAGAGAGATATAGATTAATATTTTTTCGAAGATAAAATACGAAAAACAAGGGTGCATTGTTTATTGAAATGGAGTGAGTAGTATATATAAAATCATTTTAGTTGCCAATGATCATGTTGAGGGCCTCTATTTCTTGTTTTGCTCAGGCCCTCCGTATTCTCAGGTACGGCCCTGGTGGTCTATGAACCTGTATGTAATCTTATTACTTTTGGCTTCTTTGCACTGCTAATAGATCGGCGGAATTACGGCAAAAAAGAAGAAAGAATGTGTTGGTATTGTATTGCTTTCGATAGATCTGTTCGCCCCTCCCCCCCAAGCATTTATAGATGGCACAAGAGATTCAAGGATGAAATTGCTCTCCTTGTTCATAAGGCAAAGAGGAAATCATATCATGGGTAGAACATTTTATATATATTTTGCTGCTTGGGATCTATGATCCTTTTAGTTGCTGCTCTCCAGCAACTTTTGTACATATTTCCCTCTTTTTATTAATAAAAAAATACAAAGTGGGGAAACCCAGTGGTCAGCCTAAAAAAATCTGTTCGCTAGGTAGCCGTAGTTTTGCACTCAGTTTGTTTGCTGAAATCGGCTCAAATAATGTAGCATTTATAGTTTTATATTCGACCTGTTTGCTCAGGTATGCTTGCTTACATTCGTAGGTGACCTGTTTGTTGAAATAGCTTATCGCTTCTCTGACCATCTATCTCCTCAACAGATGGACAGAACTTGGATATTATTTGACTCATTAACCACACCAACATATTTGAGTGGTATTGAAGACTTCATGAAGCACGTTAGTGATTTTACTGACGGCGACAAGACAAAGGAAGTGATTTGTCCATGCCGCGTATGTTTGAATATTGGGTCCAAGCCTCAACATGTAGTCTCAGATCATTTATTCGTTTATGGGATGGACCAGACATATATCAGGTGGATTAACCATGGTGAACACTATGATCAGCCTGACATTATTGATCCTCTTTATTCTGATGGTTATCAGCCTGAAGATCTCGTCCAGGATGAGGCTACTGCTAATTTGTTACGGGATCTGTATCCATATGCAAGCCAACAGCCCCATGGTTATCACAAAAAGCCTCTTTTCCATGACCTGATAGAAGATGCTAAGCGCTTAGTGGCCCCTGGTTCTGTTGTGTCAAGATTCGAATTAATTGTGAAATTACTTCATGACAAGTCATACCAGGGGATTACCAATAAAGCGTTCAATGCAGTTGCGAAGACATACAGCGATGCACTCTGATACGTCTCCAACGTATCGATAATTTCTTATGTTCCATGCTACTTTATTGATGATACCTACATGTTTTATGCACATTATATGTCATATTTATGCATTTGAACTAACCTATTAACAAGATGCCGAAGAGCCAGTTCCTGTTTTGCTGTTTTTGGTTTCAGAAATCCTAGTAAAGAAATATTCTCGGAATTGGACGAAACTTTCGCCCAGGGTCCTATTTTTGCACGAAGCTTCCAGAAGACCAAGAGATAACGAAGTGGGGCCACGAGGTGGCGGAGGGAGGGCGGCGCGGCCCGAGGCCCTGGCCGCGCCGACCTACCCCTGGGCCCCTCGTGTGGCCCCCCGCGTTGACCTTCCGCCTTAAAGTCTCCGTCGCGAAACCCCCAGTACCGAGAGCCACGATACGGAAAACCTTGCGAGACGCGCCGCCGCGTCCCATCTCGGGGGATTCGGAGATCGCCTCCGGCACCCTGCCGGAGGGGATTCATCTCCCGGAGGACTCTACACCGCCATGGTCGCCTCCGGAGTGATGAGTGAGTAGTTCACCCCTGGACCATGGGTCCATAGCAGTAGCTAGATGGTCGTCTTCTCCTTGTTGTGCTTCATTGTTGGATCTTGTGAGCTGCCTAACATGATCAAGATCATTTCTGTAATACTATATGTTGTGTTTGTCGGGATCCGATGGATAGAGAGTACTATGATTATGGTGATTATCAATCTATTGTTCATGTGTTGTTTATGATCTTGCATGCTCTCCGTTATTAGTAGAGGCTCTGGCCAAGTTTTTACTCTTAACTCCAAGAGGGAGTATTTATGCTCGATAGTGGGTTCATGCCTCCATTGAATCTGGGACAGTGACAGAAAGTTCTAAGGTTGTGGATGTGCTGTTGCCACTAGGGATAAAACATTGATGCTATGTCTAAGGATGTAGTTGTTGATTACATTACGCACCATACTTAATGCAATTGTCTGTTGCTTTGCAACTTAATACTGGAGGGGGTTCGGATGATAACCTGAAGGTGGACTTTTTAGGCATAGATGCAGTTGGATGGCGGTCTATGTACTTTGTCGTAATGCCCGGATTAAATCTCACTATATTTATCATATCATGTATATGCATTGTTATGCCTTTCTCTATTTGTCAATTGCCCGACTGTAATTTGTTCACCCAACATGCTTTATCTTATGGGAGAGACACCTCTAGTGAACCGTGGACCCCGGTCCTATTCTTTACATAGCATACAATCTACTTGTTTTACTGTTTTCTTTGCAAACATCTTCCACTCGATACGTTTAATCCTTTGTTACAGCAAGCCGGTGAGATTGACAACCTCACTGTTTCGTTGGGACAAAGTACTTGGGTTGTGTTGTGCAGGTTCCGCGTTGGCGCCGGAATCCCTGGTGTTGCGCCGCATCACATTTCGCGACCATCAACCTTCAACGTGCTTCTTGGCTCCTACTGGTTCGATTAAACCTTGGTTTCATACTGAGGGAAACTTGCTTCTATACGCATCATACCTTCCACTTGGGGTTCCCAACGGACGTGTGCATCTACGCGTATCAAGCTAAATTTCTGGCGCCGTTGCCGGGGAGATCACGACACGCTGCAAGGGGAGTCTCCACTTCTCAATCTCTTTACTTTGTTTTTGTCTTGCTTTATTTTATTTACTACTTTGTTTGCTGCACCTAAACAAAACACAAAAAAATTAGTTGCTAGTTTTACTTTATTTATTGTCTTGCTCTCTATATCGAAAACACAAAAAAATTAGTTACTCGTCTTTACTTTATTTGCCTAGTTTACTTTATTGCTGTTATCATGAGTAATCCTGAAGTTGAAGTTCGTTCTTTTAAGCAACAAGGTGGAGAAAGTTTTAAAGATGCTTGGTATAGAATTAGTAATGCTCATCAAAGGTGCATTAAGAAACACTCCACCACTATCCTTCTTAGGAACTTTTATGTTGGTTTATCTAGTTGGAATAGATATGTTCTTGATACTCTTTCGGGAGGTAATTTCCTAGGTACTCCCGCTTTAGAAGCTAGTTGCATCATTGAGAGTCTAGTTGGAATACCACCTGTTAATGAAGTTAAAATTGAAATCTCTCTTGAAGATGTTATGAAAAAATTGGAAACCATAGAGAAAAATTTTCCAAGTGTTGAAACTAAATTGGGAATGTTATTTGACAAAACTTATGAACTTGATAAATCCTTAGGAGGAATTGATGAAAGAATTAGTGTCCTAGGAACTTGTGTTGTCCAGGATAATCAAACCAATAGGATTGATGAACTTGAAAAAGCTATGGGAACCTTGGGTTCAACCTTTTCTTCTCTCAAGTATAATGAGAAAGCTTATGTGGGTAAAGAGCAAAAATTCATGTACGCCTCTAAAGTGCCTAAACAAAAGAATTACTATAGGCCTAAAATTGCTAAAACCCCTAGCACCACCATAGAAAATTTAGATAATGGAGCACCTAAAGTACCCTCTGCAACAAGTTGTGTTTGCATGAAAAATAATAATGTTGATGCTTCTACTCTCGATGTTACTTGATTTGCACTTTCTGCGCCTAGCTGAAAGGCGTTAAAGAAAAGCGCTTATGGGAGACAACCCATGTTTTTACCTACAGCAATTTTTTGTTTTGTTGAGTCTTGGAAGTTGTTTACTACTGTAGCAACCTCTCCTTATCATGTTTTTGTGCCAAGTAAAGTTTCTATGTCAAAGTTGATGTTATATTTGGGATTGCTGCGCAGAAACAGCATTGCTGTCTGTCACGAATCTGGGCACAATTCTCTGTAGAAAATTCGAAAAAATCTGCCAATTTACGAGCGTGATCCTCAGATATGTACGCAACTTTCATTAGTTTTGAGTTTTTCCATTTGAGCAAGTCTGGTGCCAACTTTAAATTCATCTTTACGGACTGTTCTGTTTTGACAGATTCTGCCTTTTATTTCGCATTGCCTCTTTTGCTATGTTGGATTTATTTCTTTGATCCACTAATGTCCAGTAGCATTATGCAATGTCCAGAAGTGAAAATAATGATTGTGTCACCTCTGAATGAGTGAATTATTAATGATGCACTAACCCTCTAATGAGTTTGCTTGAAGTTTGGTGTGAAGGAAGTTTTCAAGGGTCAAGAGAGGAGAATGATATACTATGATCAAGAGGAGTGAAAGCTCTAAGCTTGGGGATGCCCCCGTGGTTCACCCCTGCATATTTTAAGAAGACTCAAGCGTCTAAGCTTGGGGATGCCCAAGGCATCCCCTTCTTCATCGACAACATCATCAGGTTCCTCCCCTGAAACTATATTTTTATTCAATCACATCTTGTGTTCTTTACTTGGAGCGTCGGTTTGTTTTTGTTTTTGTTTTTGTTTGAATAAGATGGATCCTAGCATTCACTTTGTGGGAGAGAGACACGCTCCGCTGTTGCATATGGACACATGTGTCCTTAGGCTTTACTCATAATGTTCTAGGCGAAGTTTCTTCTTCGTTAAATTGTTATATGGTTGGAATTGGAAAATGCTACATGTAGTAATTCTAAAATGTCTTGGATAATGTGATACTTGGCAATTGTTGTGCTCATGTTTAAGCTCTTGCATCATATGCTTTGCACCCATTAATGAAGAAATACATAGAGCTTGCTAAAATCTGATTTGCATATTTGGTTTCTCTAAGGTCTAGATAATATCTAGTATCGAGTTTTGAACAACAAGGAAGACGGTGTAGAGTCTTATAATGTTTACAATATGTCTTTTATGTGAGTCTTGCTGCACTTGTTCATCCTTGAGTTTGCTTCAAATAACCTTGCTAGCCTAAACCTTGTATCGAGAGGAATACTTCTCATGCATCCAAAATCCTTGAGCCAACTACTATGCCATTTTGTCCACCATACCTACCTACTACATGGTATTTCTCCGCCATTCCAAAGTAAATTGCTTGAGTGCTACCTTTAAAATTCCATCATCCACCTTTGCAATATATAGCTCATGGGACAAAATAGCCTTAAAAACTATCGTAGTATTGAATATGTACTTATGCACTTTATCTTTTATTAAGTTGCTTGTTGTGCGATAACCATGCTTCTGGGGAACGCCATCAACTATTGTTGAATATCATGTGAGTTGCTATGCATGTCCGTCTTGTCTGAAGGATCTATCATTTTAGTGGTTGGAGCATGCAAAAATTGTTAGAGAAGAACATTGGGCCGCTAACTAAAGCCATGAACCATGGTTGAAGTTTCAGTTTTGGACATATATCCTCAATCTCATATGAGAATAATAATCATTGCTACATGCTTATGCATTTAAGAGGAGTCCATTATCTGTTGTCCATGTTGTCCCGGTATGGATGTCTAAGTTGAGAATAATCAAAAGCGAGAAATCCAAAATGCGAGCATTCTCCTTAGACCTTTGTACAGGCGGCATGGAGGTACCCCTTTGTGACACTTGGTTGAAACATGGCATGCGAAGATCCGGTAGTCCAAGCTAAGTAGGACGAGGTGCGGGCACTATTATTATACTATGCATGAGGCTTGCAACTTGTAAGATATAATTTACATAACTCATATGCTTTATTACTACCATTGACAAAATTGTTTCATGTTTTCAAAATAAAAGCTCTAGCACAAATACAGCAATCGATGCTTTCCTCTTTGAAGGACCATTCTTTTACTTTTATTGTTGAGTCAGTTTACCTATCTCCTTCCACCTAAGAAGCAAACACTTGTGTGAACTGTGCATTGATTCCTACATACTTGCATATTGCACTTGTTATATTACTTTATGTTGACAATATCCATGAGATATACATGTTATAAGTTGAAAGCAACCGCTGAAACTTAATCTTCCTTTGTGTTGCTTCAATACCTTTACTTTGATTTATTGCTTTATGAGTTAACTCTTATGCAAGACTTATTGATGCTTGTCTTGAAGTACTATTCATGAAAAGTCTTTGCTATATGATTCACTTGTTTACTCATGTCATTACTTTTGTTTTGATCGCTGCATTCATTACATATGTTTACAAATAGTATGATCAAGATTATGATGGCATGTCACTTCAGAAATTATCTTTGTTATCGTTTTACCTGCTCGAGCAGAACTAAGCTTGGGGATGCTGATATGTCTCCAACGTATCGATAATTTCTTATGTTCCATGCTACTTTATTGATGATACCTACATGTTTTATGCACATTATATGTCATATTTATGCATTTTCGGAACTAACCTATTAACAAGATGCGAAGAGCGATTGTTTTTTGCTGTTTTTGGTTTCAGAAATCCTAGTAAAGAAATATTCTCGGAATTGGATGAAACTTTCACCAGGGTCCTATTTTTGCACGAAGCTTCCAGAAGACCGAAGAGATAACGAAGTGGGGCCACGAGGTGGCCGGAGGGGAGGGCCGGCGCGGCCCGAGGCCATGGCCGCGCCGACCTACCCCTGGCCCCTCGTGTGGCCCCCGCGTTGACCTTCCGCCTACTTAAAGTCTCCGTCGCGAAACCCCGATGCAGAGGCCACGATACGGAAAACCTTGTGAGACGCCGCCGCGGAAGTCCCATCTCGGGGGATTCGGAGATCGCCTCCGGCACCCCGGAGAGGATTCATCTCCGGAGGACTCTACACCGCCATGGTCGCCTCCGGAGTGATGAGTGAGTAGTTCACCCCTGGACCATGGGTCCATAGCAGTAGCTAGATGGTCGTCTTCTCCTTGTTGTGCTTCATTGTTGGATCTTGTGAGCTGCCTAACATGATCAAGATCATCTATCTGTAATACTATATGTTGTGTTTGTCGGGATCCGATGGATAGAGAGTACTATGATTATGGTGATTATCAATCTATTGTTCATGTGTTGTTTATGATCTTGCATGCTCTCCGTTATTAGTAGAGGCTCTGGCCAAGTTTTTACTCTTAACTCCAAGAGGGAGTATTTATGCTCGATAGTGGGTTCATGCCTCCATTGAATCTGGGACAGTGACAGAAAGTTCTAAGGTTGTGGATGTGTTGTTGCCACTAGGGATAAAACATTGATGCTATGTCTAAGGATGTAGTTGTTGATTACATTACGCACCATACTTAATGCAATTGTCTGTTGCTTTGCAACTTAATACCGGAGGGGGTTCGGATGATAACCTGAAGGTGGACTTTTAGGCATAGATGCGGTTGGATGGCGGTCTATGTACTATGTCGTAATGCCCGGATTAAATCTCACTATATTTATCATATCATGTATATGCATTGTTATGCCTTTCTCTATTTGTCAATTGCCCGACTGTAATTTGTTCACCCAACATGCTTTATCTTATGGGAGAGACACCTCTAGTGAACTGTGGACCCCGGTCCTATTCTTTACATAGCATACAATCTACTTGTTTTACTGTTTTCTTTGCAAACATCTTCCACTCGATACGTTTAATCCTTTGTTACAGCAAGCCGGTGAGATTGACAACCTCATTGTTTCGTTGGGACAAAGTACTTGGGTTGTGTTGTGCAGGTTCGTGGCGCCGGAATCCCTGTGTTCTACGCTCACATTTCTACGACATCAACCTCAACGTATTTCTTCGACTTCGGAGATGGTTATGCTTGGAGTTTCTACGCAAGTCTTCGACTTCCCTATAAACTCGGGGGCTACTGACATGGGCATACCCTTCGGGTACCCATTATTAGTATACCTGGCTCGGCCCAATATGGAGAAGACCCAATATGGAGAAGGCCCAACAAGGCAACCCGAAGAAGTAGTCGACTAGGACTCTTGTAAAACCCTAGGCTGGTTGCATATATAAAGCTAGCCAGGGCACCCGAAATAAGGAGGACAGATAGACATATAGCGCCTATGGCGGCACCCTGTAAACACATCTATGATCATATACTAGATTGCTAGCAGCACGTAGGGATCCTCCACCGAGGGGACCCGAAGCTGGGTACGTCGTGTGCCTAATCTCGTCCCCGGAATCTCCATCGTCGCTCTCTCCCGAAACCCTAGTCTACAATACGTAGGCATTGCCGAGGTGATCCCTCGTCAATTGGCGCCGTCTGTGGGAAGCGCGACGCTGGATTTTGTTATCCGGGCGGGATCCTTCGCCATCGTCTGCGACCAGATTGCATCTTAGTTACTCGGCCCCGATCCGAACACGGCAGTCGTCATCAATTTTCGTCGAGATAGAAAAAATCGAGTCGAATTTGGAGCTACAGACGTTCGACATGCATGCAAAGCGAGATGGTGGAATTGTCAGCAGACGAATCTCAAGCTCCACGTCCCTGTACACGCGTACACTTGCAGATCGGTCTTCTACATGGTTCCATCGGTCTTCTACATGGATGAAAACTTCTTATCTGGCTTCATCTCTCTTCTTCCCATTAATTAATGCCAATTGATTATTTAACTCAGATCTGATTCTTTGTGTTGTCCACATATAATTTTGGGATTTCTATTTTCGTGCCCTCGGCTCCTTAGTTGTACTCAGTTTTCCCCAGATCCTTAGTTTTTCCTCAGTTTTCCCCAACCCCTTGTCTATAACCCGCAGAAAGAGCTCGGACGGAAGGAATCCCGTTTAGTTGACGTTGGTTGGTGCTGGCAAGTGGGGCCGCTGTTGGTGCCCCGCAGTGGACACGTCTCCACTTATCCAGATCATCGTGGGACCCACAACTTGTCCACGTTAGCGCGCCGGACCCACAGCTTACCCAGGTGACCGTTGCAAAATGGGAGCCCGAGCTAGCCCCGCGCCCGTGCCCGTGCCATTGCTTCCCCTTTCTTTCTCCGCGCCCCATTGTTCTTCTTCTCCGCCAGCGGCAGCCCTTCTCCGGCACGCGGGTGATGTCTAGTTTCTCTTCGACCTCCCGTTCTTCATGGCCGCAGTATGGACCCGTGCCTTTGACAAGATGCCCTGACTGCCCACGCCAGGAGCCTCTGAAGCGGTCGATCTGTAAGACGGACGAGAACGGCAACCGTGGACGTGAGTTCGTTGATGGGAAGCTTGCCAATTTATAGAGAGGGGGATAAGAATACTTGTAAGCCTTAACAGCGGAGTTGTCAATTCAGCTGCACCTGGAAACAGACTTGCTCGCAAGAGTTTATCAGTAGTAACAGTTTTATGGCAGTGGAAATAGCGAAATAACAGCAGCGGTGAAATAAAGACAGCAGTAGTGATTATAGTAAACAGCAGGATTAAAATACTGTAGGCACAGGGACGGATTTAACGGGCGTTGCATGGATGAGAGAAACTCATGTAACAATCAAAGCATGGGCATTTGCAGATAATAATAAAACGGTATCCAAGTACTAATCAATCAATAGGCATGTGTTCCATATTTAGTCGTACGTGCTCGCAATGAGAAACTTGCACAACATCTTCTGTCCTACCAGCCGGTGGCAGCCGGGCCTCTAGGGAAACTACTGGATATTAAGGTACTCCTTTTAATAGAGTACCGGAGCAAAGCATTAACACTCCGTGAACACATGTGATCCTCACATCACTACCATCCCCTCCGGTTGTCCCGATTCTTGTCACTTCGGGGCCATTGGTTCCGGACAGCGACATGTGTATACAACTTGCAGGTAAGATCATAAACAACGAATATCTTCATGAATCAATAACATGTTCAGATCTGAGATCATGGCACTCGGGCCCTAGTGACAAGCATTAAGCATAACAAGTTGCAACAATATCATAAAAGTGACATCTACGGATACTAGGCACTATGCCCTAACAATCTTATGACTATTACATGACCAATCTCATCCAATCCCTACCATCCCCTTCAGCCTACAGCGGGGGAATTACTCACACATGGATGGGGGAAACATTGCTGGTCGATGTAGAGGCGTTGGCGGTGATGGCGGTGAAGATCTCCTCCAATTCCCGGCGGAGTGCCAGAACGGAGACTTCTGGCTCCCGCGACGGAGTTTCGCGATGTGGCGGCTCTCTGGAGGGTTTCTGGCGACTTCGACTTCTCCCCGTGCGTTTTCAGGTCGAAACCAATAAGTAGTCCGAAGGGGGGCGTCGGAGGCCGGCCGAGGGGGCCAGACCACATGGCCGCGCGGGCCCCCCTGGGCCGCGCCGCCATGTGGTGTGGGGCCCTCGGGCCTCCACCTCCTTTGCCCTTCTGGCTCCGTCAATATTTTGGTGAAATAGGGCCTTCTGCAAGAATTCCGAGGATTTTCCCGAAAGTTGGATTTCTGCACAAAAACGAGACACCAGAGCAGTTCTGCTGAAAACAGCGTTAGTCCGTGTTAGTTGTACAAAATACACTGACTGCCCACGCCAGGAGCCTCTGAAGCGGTCGATCTGTAAGACGGACGAGAACGGCAACCGTGGACGTGAGTTCGTTGCATGCGAGAGCTTGCCATATAGAGAGGGGGATAAGGTTAGATCTCGCTCCAATTTCTCTGTTTTCTCTCGATTTTCTTGTTATTCCCTCGAATTTGGGATTTAGGGTTCACGTTGTTGTTTTCAGATCTTGAAGAAATGCAGGCATTTCGAGTGGATCGATGTGTACGTTCAGAGGCTTCAGTTGCAGGAATCAATTGGCGCTATTGGGGGGCGCAATTTGGGAGGGGGGGACTTGCTGTAGAGAATGCGGCGGAGAGAGGAGCCGTTCCGATTAGGGACCTTCCGATTATGCCTAATGCTCCCAATGCAGAACTGGTGGAAGTGAAGGGAGAACTGAAGAAAATGAACAAGCAGTTAAGGCAGCTGATCGAGTTGAAGAAGCAAGCTAATCTGATGGCTGGTTGTTTTTTTGTTGTATAATTACGATCGGATTCTTATCATTGCTCACCAGGCGCTAGAAGTTGTTACAAGGGATACCTTGTTACAAATCCATTATTCAGTTACATGTACTTGTAGTTGTTTTCAAAGTTAGTGTGTGCATTCACCGAAATTACCAACTATATTCCCTAAAAGAAAAGGAAAGCTAAAGATAGTTGATAATTGTTAGAGGGGTGACAAATAATGCAATCGCCGAAATCAGCAAAAATGTATGCCTCATGTTTATAACAAAATTATACCACTTTTAGGCCGTTTCAAAATACCAATACCATATCCCAAACTATATTCCCTAAAAGAAAAGGAAAGCTAAAGATAGTTGATAATTGTTAGAGGGGTGACAAATAATGCAATCCCCGAAATCCGCAAATATGTATGCCTCATGTTTATACCAAAATTATACCACTTTTAGGCCGTTTCAAAATACCAATACCATATCCCAAACTATATTCCCTAAAAGAAAAGGAAAGCTAAAGATAGTTGATAATTGTTAGAGGGGTGACAAATAATGCAATCGCCGAAATCAGCAAAAATGTATGCCTCATGTTTATAACAAAATTATACCACTTTTAGGCCGTTTCAAAATACCAATACTATATCCCAAACTATATTCCCTAAAAGAAAAGGAAAGCTAAAGATAGTTGATAATTGTTAGAGGGGTGACAAATAATGCAATCCCCGAAATCCGCAAATATGTATGCCTCATGTTTATACCAAAATTATACCACTTTTAGGCCTTTCCAAAATACCAATACCATATCCCAAACTATATTCCCTAAAAGAAAAGGACAGCTAAAGATAGTTGATAATTGTTAGAGGGGTGACAAATAATGCAATCGCCGAAATCAGCAAAAATGTATGCCTCATGTTTATAACAAAATTATACCACTTTTAGGCCGTTTCAAAATACCAATACTATATCCCAAACTATATTCCCTAAAAGAAAAGGACAGCTCAAGATAGTTGATAATTGTTAGAGGGGTGACAAATAATGCAATCACCGAAATCCGCAAATATGTATGCCTCATGTTTATACCAAAATTATAGAGAGAGAGAGAGAGAGAGAGAGAGAGAGAGAGAGAGAGAGAGGTTGCCACGAAGAGACGGATAGGGGTATACTGCCCGTTAGATCAGTGGATCAACGGTTCGTGGAGTCGATCCGTGTGACAACGGCTCAACCAATCAGGATAAGTTTGGGCTTCTCAGAGCATTTGTGACAGTACTTGAGGGCAAAACTGAGTAGTACTAAGAATCCAAGGGCACATAAATAGTAAATAGACTAAGGGATTCAAACAAAAGAATTACAAAATGAAAAATGTGTGTTTTGTACAATATAATTCATATTGGGCTACATCAAATTATTTGCAATTCAAATATACATGAGTGTGACAATTATGGCATCATTTAGACAAACTATGTTTTGGGAAAGATGTTTTGCAAAGGGGTTTGGGTGGAAAACCATGCATCTTCATAGCTACACTAGTGATTCTGAGAAGTGGCAATTTGTGGTAAAACTTGATTTATATATGTTTGTTAAGGTTTTCTAGGTGGCAGGTTGCGTAGGAAGACTCCATGAGTAGTTGCCACTATGTTTTTATTTTTTTGGATTTTTTTGCGCATGAAATGACTCAATTAGCTATGTTAATCTCATTTGTTGACTCTCTGTTGACCAGCTACTTGAGGGTAAAACTGAGTATATTGCACTTGCCGGTCTAAGTCCTCGAGGGGAAAACTGAGTACAGATAAAATTTCTGTATAAGGCCTGAGGTTATAACTGAGTACACCAAACGTCCCAGGGTTAGACTCGTGTAGCGGTGCACGCTGCAGCCGTGCATAGCGGACGCGTGTTGCGGTACACGCCACCTTCGTCTTTATAGAGCCCCTCTTTCTCTCCCTCGACGCACGTTCTCACTGGCTCACTGCAACCGCCTCTCCTGTCCCATCATCTTCTCCACAACCGAAGAAAAAACCCCGAAGAAAACCGCCGGCGATGGAGAAGAATGAGATGCCCATTGTCGGCGCATCGGCCGCCGCCCCCGTCCAGGCCCCTGTCGCTGCTTCCAACGTAGCAGCCGGCGCATCGGCCGCCGCCCCCGTCCAGGCCCCTGTCGCTGCTTCCAACGTAGCAGCCGGCGCATCGGCCGCCGCCCCCGTCCAGTCCCCCGTCGATTGGGACCCGTACGAACCAGTGCAGTACGACGCGCCGGAGAACCCCTACGACACCACCATCGTCGACTACGAGCCGGAGGTAACCCTTTGTTCCCTTGTTCTTATCTCATTTCAATCATTTTGTGTTAGATCTAGCGTTATTACGGTTCGTCTGTTCCTAGTTCAATCCTTTTGTGTTAGATCTTGCGTTATTACTGTTCGTCTCTTCCTAGTTCAATCCTTTTTGTTAGATCTTGCGTTATTACTGTTCGTCTGTTCCTAGTTCAATCCTTTTGTGTTAGATCTTGCGTTATTACTGTTCGTCTCTTCCTAGTTCAATCCTTTTGTGTTAGATCTTGCGTTATTACTGTTCGTCTGTTCCTAGTTCGATCCTTTTGTGTTAGATCTTGCGTTATTAGTGTTTGTGATTTGCTTTTGTTTAAGATTTGTGCCGATGATGATGAATATTTGGGCATCCCTAAATTGATTCAGGGTTTGGTCAGTAAACAATTGGTGTGTACAAATTTGTTGTGCATGATCTTTGGTTTACTTACTCAAATCCTGGATATAAGTGTGTCCAATGTAACTGAGGCTACCTCTTTTTTTCGAGCCCATATTATCATGCATGATTTTTTGTTCACTCTCTGTTCAATCATCGTTGCAATTGACTCCGTGTTTTTTGCACGATCTTTGGTGCTACGTGACAGGTGGAGAGCAGCGACGTCGACAGCGACGACGAGTCCTTCCACACCAAGACTCGTCACGTCCTCAGGAGGCTGCAGTCCGGCCAATACGATGGCCCCTTTGCTCGAGGCATTTACAAGTGCCCCTTCTGCAACAGGAGGCTCTTCGACACCAACTTCAACACCCTGCTGAACCATGTTGAATCCATTGGCAGATATGGCGCTAGAGTTGGAAGGACCGTGAACGTGCATGCGTACATGGCCAAACACAAAGCACTTGGGATTCACCTGCGCAACCTCCAAGCGAGTCACACGCGCTACCTGGAGGCGTTGAACGTGCCTACTGCACTCTCTGTATGTGACTGCTCTATCTGTAGAGCAGCTTAAATTCATGTAAAATGTAGCTTATGTTGGATCTATCGGTACTACATTTGGATCTGTCCTGAATATATCTATGCTATGTTGGTTGCTGTATGCAGCTTATCCTATATTTTCTCTCTGGATTTGTGCCCTAGATTTCCTACCTGATTGGGTAAAAACGAAGGCATAAAGAAATGAATGGCGTTAAAAAACAGAAGGAGAAGCTTCTCTAGATTTGCTACCAATTTGGGCTATCAAATATGAATGAGATCGAGCGATAGAGAGGAAAAAGGTACATTGAAAACTGCTAATCTGGGCGAAAGAGACAGAAACCACTCGTGCCCCCGTCCCGGACCCACACGGCTCCACACGCTACGGCCCCACAAACACGGCCTCGTCCTGTCCCACGCGGTCCCTTCCTACCAGCCCCACACGACGCGGTCCCACACGACGCGACCCCACAAACGACACGACCCCACTCGTCAGCACGGAACGGTCAACTTAACGGATTCCTTCCGTCGAGCTCTGCGGTTCAGACAAACGTTTGGGTAAAACGAGGAAAAACTAAGGAGCTGGGAAAGCCGAGCACAACTAAGGAGCCGAGGGGCACGAAAATAGAAATCCCATAATTTTTTGGAGAGACAAGATATGGAGGCACGTTCGGGCGGCATTGCGGCTCGGTGCACAGCAGGTGCGGTTCACGTATGCATGCATCTTTGGAGAAACGGAATAGGCCAGCCAGCCGCGTTTGGTCGATATCGCGAGTCCCCATGGCGTTGGTTGGACACAACGCGTGTGGCAGTCAGGACGCCGTCGGATCGACATCGCCATCTACTTCAAGTTGGCCTATTACAACAAGAAAATACTGACCACATTTATCAAGTAAGTTGCAGCGGCGTTTTATCCGCTGATTGATGGACGGTTGAGTCACCATAGATTCCTTCTAACGTATCCGCAGACTCGTCGTCGCGAGCTCATCATCCGACAAAAAGACATCAGGTGATATGTTTCTAATTAATTACCATTGTCAGAATTTGTTTTAGTCAAATTTTTCTTTTTCGGCTCGTGCTATTACTTGCGCGCAGAATTATTGCACCGTAATATAACTGCAGATAAGAGAACAAACTTCGATTACTTTGCTCAACGACCCTATTTGCCATCGTGCATTCGACAAGTTCGTGAACTCGGCATCGCGCACCTCACCACGCTCGGGGCTCACCCGTCGCGGTTCCGCCACATCAACAATGTCATCTTCATTGACTACTTCCGGCCAAGCGCCGCGCGACTACATCGACTATGTCCGCCGCACGACCTCCTTTCACATCGGCTCCGCCACACCCGATAAAAAAGCTAAGTGTCGCTCTTTCAAGAATCAATTATTATTTACTTCTGTTACACCCGAATACTCGGGGGCTGCGCCATTGCATTATTACAACAAATTCATCCAAACACTGGGGGCTGCGCCATTACTTCGTTACCACAAATATACTTGGTTACTTGGTGAATTTCTTTTCTTCGGCTCTGGATATATCTTCTCCGGCTCAGTGAAATTATTTTCTTCGGCTCAGTGGAATTATTTTCTTCGACTTAGTGGATTTATCTTCTTCGGCTCAGTGGATTTATTCTCTCTGGATTACTGGATTGGTTTTCTTTGGGTTATTATTGGTTCACTTATACAATATTACCCGATGCGTTTCCGGGTCAATGGATTCATCTTCTATGGTTATTATTGGAACTATTTTCTTCGGATCAATGGATTCATCTTCTATGATATCAGCGGATTCATCTTCTATGATTATTACTGGATTCTTCGGGTCAATGGATTCATCCTCTATGATATCGACGGATTTATCTTCAATATATGCTCTATATTTAATGGCGTAATCTTCAATATGGATTCATCTCAAATACTTCATCTGGGATTCATCTTCGTATATTATTGTCTATGGCTTCATCTTAAATGGCTTCACCAAATATGACGCCGCGACTCCATCAACTTATTTCGACGTCACGCCTAACGCTCGGGGGCTCGACAACGATTTCGCCTCGGGTCATATCTGCGACACAACAATCATGACATCACCTCAGCAACGCTCGGGAGCTCGGCTATTTCTTCATCAACAATTTCGCGGCATCCACTTTTGCTATTTGGTGGTTTCTACTTTGGCTAGATTTCTTATCTACACTCGAAGACTTCATCATGCATCGACTTCGTCGTGTCCAAAAAGCTAAGTGTTCTTTTATTTTGCACAAAGTTGATTATCATTTACTTTTGCCGCACCCGACGCGGGGGCTGCGCGGCATATATTCACTTTACATCATCTGAGCATCTGACACCGCATGCGAAAAAGAGAGTCAAGGAAAAGATAGAAAAAGTTTGTTTATTTATGCAGGAGAAAGCCGACGAAATTGTCTACAAAAGAGAACCCGACGAAATTGTCCAAAGGGAGAACTCGACGAAATTGTCTTCAAGAAAGAACAGGACCCGAAAAATTATCTTCAAGGAGGTCTCGAAAAATTATCTTCAAGGAGGTCCCGAAAAATTATCTTCAAGGAGGTGTCGAAGAATTATCTTCAAGGAGGTTCCGAAAAATTATCTTCAAGGAGGTCTCGAAGAATTATCTTCAAGGAGGTCCCGAAGAATTTTCCTCAAGGAGGAACCCGAAGAATTGTCCTCAAGGAGGACCCGAAGAATTTTCCTCAAGGAGGAACTCGACGAAATTATCATCAAGGAGGAAAAAAAAAGAAAAAAAAAGAGGATGGACAAATCTTCGGGTCCATTGACTTGTCATATTCTTCCGAGCAAGAGCATCGGTGATGTACCCGACAATATAGAAGAATCCAATATATTCGGCTGTCTCATCACGCCCGAGAAAAATATAGAAGAGCCCGCAAAATGGGTCATTGCATCAGCCGAACAAGGCACTCGACAATATATTCTCAGAGCGCTAAAAGTCGCGAATAATCTCTGAATGCCGCAAAACTTTGCGAAGGTAAGACCCCGGATCCGTTCTGAGCGGCGTGGCACCGTCTCTGACGGCGGTTTGCTACTTTTTTCCGTATCAACAGATACGAAGAAAAATCCTAACGGACGCGTTAGGTACCCGATAAAATATGACTGGGACTCGACAGAATGGTAAGACCTTAAGCGGCACCTGTCGAAGTTAACACCAGTATCCCGAGATCATGTCCAGGGACGTGATCTTGAAGTAGGTTTTTGCGGATTGCCACTAGAGCAGTTAACTAGTACCTGATCCGTCAGATGAACTAGCCCCAACTACCATTATCCCTGTACAATATAGATATGGATGTCAAATAAAAATAGCAACGGCCTGGAGTCGATAAAAAGAGGGGCTGCGCCCAGAAATATAGTCAAGTTCTTTATCGAGTAGTACAACTTGAGCCTATGCCTAGGTGCAAGCACCTGCCCATAGGCTCGGGGGCTACTCTTATCGAGAGTATTGTTCACCCTCTCAATAAGATACAAGAAAGAGGAAAAATTGTGGAGTCGATTAAAAGCAAGTTGAGCCTACACCCAAGTGCAAACACTTGGTTGTAGCCTCGGGGGCTACTCCCATCGGGAGCGCTGGTCGCGCACCCGATAGAAAAATAACTTCGACAGCATCTACGACAATCAAGCTTTGTAGACTCAACTCGATTCTACGATTCGAGTGGAGCCTACTCCCATCGGGAGCCCATGGATTTCATCAAGTCCTCCAGAAATATAGTTAAGTTCTTCATCGAGTAGTACAACTTGAGTCTATGCCCAAGTGCAAGCACTTGCCCATAGACTCGGGGGCTACTCCCATCGGGAGCGCTGCCGCGCACCCGATAATTTCAAGAATCGTCGACATCATCTACGCTACACATGATCTACGACATGGACCTCGCCTTGTATTTCTTCGACTTCGGAGATGGTTATGCTTGGAGTTTCTACGCAAGTCTTCGACTTCCCTATAAACTCGGGGGCTACTGACATGGGCATACCCTTCGGGTACCCATTATTAGTATACCTGGCTCGGCCCAATATGGAGAAGACCCAATATGGAGAAGGCCCAACAAGGCAACCCGAAGAAGTAGTCGACTAGGACTCTTGTAAAACCCTAGGCTGGTTGCATATATAAAGCTAGCCAGGGCACCCGAAATAAGGGACAACAGATAGACAACATAGCTCCGCCTATGGCGGCACCCTGTAAACACATCTATGATCATATAGTAGATTGCTAGCAGCACGTAGGGATCCTCCACCGAGGGGACCCGAAGCTGGGTACGTCGTGTGCCTAATCTCGTCCCCGGAATCTCCATCGTCGCTCTCTCCCGAAACCCTAGTCTGCAGTTGCGAAGACATACAGCGATGCACTCCCTGGGGCTGGACTGCCAAAATCCTTTTATGAGGTGAAGCAGTACATCAAGGTACTGGGACTTGGATATGAGAAGATTGATTTTTGCAAAAATAACTGTGCACTGTTTTGGATGGAGTATAATGACCTCGATGAATGTCCAGTATGTAAGGAATCAAGATGGAAACATGATGGAGCTGGTGGTAAGAAAAAGATTCCTTGGAAGGTTCTGAGATACTTTCCACTTGTACAAAGATTGCAGAGGTTGTTTGCTTCAGAACAAACATCTCGGGAAACAAGATGGCACAAAGAGATTCTCACGCCCGACCCTGATTTACTGAGGCATCCTGCTGATGGCGATGAATGGAAGCAATTCGACCTGGATCATCCAGATTTTGCTGCAGATCCAAGGAACCTGAGACTTGGCCTTGCTACAGATGGATTCAACCCATTTGGCAACATGAGCAACTCGTATAGCATGTGGCCAGTACTAGTTACACCTTACAACCAGGCTCCCTGGACATGCACCGATCAGTCGAACTGTATGATGGCCTTACTCATCCCAGGTCCCAAATCTCCTGGGAAGGATTTTGATGTGTTCATGCAGCCTCTTATTAGAGACTTGCAAACATTATGGGAGGGTGTCCCTACACGGGATGTGTGTCAACCTAAAGAACAAAATTTTCTATTACGTGTTGCTGTACTGTATTGCACCCATGATTATCCAGCTTTGGGCACTATGTCAGGCAGAGTAACATCAGGTTATAATGCATGTGTTCACTGTGATACTGATCAGCTGGCAGTGAGGATAATAAACAAGATATGCTATATGGGCCATCGCCGTTTCCTTCCATTAGATCACAGTTTCCGAAAAAATAGAAAAAAATTGCAATTTATTGGTGATCAGGCCTGTAAAAAGACTAAACCGCAGCACTTTAAGAGTCACGAGTTGGAGGCGCACCTAGAAGCGGTCAGAAATGTTAAACCAGGAAAACCACCAGCCGCCACAGCAGGTACAGCAGAGAAGAATACAGAAGATGCAGCAGCAGTAGTAGCAGATAGAAAAAGGAAGAAGAGACGAGATGAACTGAGTCTAGCAGCTACCAAAAGGAAGATGGGAGGTGAAATAGCAGCACGAAAAGAGGAACGGTCCCAAAATCGTCCACTAAGGGGTATTTTTCGTCGCCTATGGGCCTAACCCGACGATATGGGTTCTGTTGTCGAAACTGCGTCAGGCAAAGTCCAACGACGATTTTTTCGGTCCGTCGCGCTTGGGCGCCCTTCCGCCACGGAAAATCGGACCGTTGCGGAAGTGTTTCCGGGAGCCCGTTGACTGCTGACGTCATGCAAACTGACACGTGGCAGACGCCGTTAACTGCCAGTTAACGGCGTTAACCGGCTGAAACCCCGTGGTAGATGGTAGGCCCACACGAGGCCTGCCACGTCTTAAGCGGGCCGGGCCAGATGACATAGTTTGACCGGTCAACTATATAGCTGGGCTGGTCCATTAGTTACGTGGGCCGGGCCTAACCTCTAATGTTGACTGGTCAAAACTTAAATGGGCCGGCCCATTTAACATGTGGGGTCCACCTTACAGCAACTGGGCCGGCCCAAGAAGCAAGTGGGTCGGGCCAAAAACACAGGTGGGTCCCACTATCCTGTTAAAAGGCCGGCCCATTTAGTGTGTGGGGTCCACCATATAGCAAGTGGGCCGGCCCAACAAGCTAGTGGGCCGGGCCAAAAACACAGGTGGGTCCCACTTTCCTGTTAAAGGGCCGGCCCATTTAGTATGTGGGGTCCACCATATAGCAAATGGGCTGGCCCAACAAGATAGTGGGCCGGGCCAAAAACACAGGTGGGTCCCACCTTCCTGTTAAGGGCCGGCCCATTTAGTATGTGGGGTCCACCATATAGCAAGTGGGTGGCCCACCAAGATAGTGGGCCAAAACACAGGTGGGTCCCACATTCCCGTTAATGGGCCGGGCCATTTGGTATGTGGGGTCCACCATATAGAAAGTGGGCCGGCCCAACAAGATAGTGGGCGGGCCAACAAACAGGTGGGTCCCACCTTCCTATTAAAGGGCCGGCCCATTTACCATGTGGGACCACCATATAGCAAGTGGGCTGGCCCAACAAGATAGTGGGCCGGGCCAAAAGCACAGGTGGGCCACTTTCCTGTTAAAGGGCCGGCCCAATTAGTATGTGGGGTCCACCATATTGCAAGTGGGCCGGCCCAACAAGATAGTGGGCCGGGCCAAAACACAGTGGGTCCCACTTTCCTCTTGAAGGGCCGGCCCGTTTAGTATGTGGGGTCCACCACAAAAGCAAATGGGCTGGCCCAACGGGCCGGCCCCAGTGGGGTCCACCTTAAAGCAAGTGGGCCAGCCCAATTAGAGTGTGGGGTCCACCGTAACTCAAATGGGCTGGCCCAAGAAGTAAGTGGGCCAGCCCGTTTAGTTGCTGTTTATATGCCGGCATAATATGCGCTTTAGGATTTTGCGGGCAGGCACATATGTGATTTCGCTTAATTGGGCCGTTTAAGGGATGGGAATTCGTGATTTAGATACTGAGAATATTTACGCAGCATTGATTTCTGTCGGATAGCCTCACTTACCACAAGCACCAAAGAAAAAATGCGCGAAAGAACTATAAAAACTAACTAAATATTACATCAGCTGCAAGGCATTGAAAAAATATTACAGAACCCAGAGAAATTGAATGGTAATTAAACCTAGCAATACAATGAAGCGATCCGGCAATCTTTTAAGTTGTCCATGCAACACCTATATCTGAAACAAAGACATTACAAGTTAAGACAACAACAATGGAAAGGCAAAGACACTACAATATTGTTTGCCAAAGAATTTGGAACTCATCATTTCGTCGTTATAACAAGATCATTGTAATGCGCACAATAAGCAAACAAAGAGTGCATGCCGCATACCAACAACCAATATAACAGAGCATGTTAGAATGAAACAACAGACTTACTACTGTCGAGTCCCATGCAAACCAACATGTTCAGGGAGTACAAAATTGGCATGAACAACATAGTAGCAGGCTATAAATTTTGTAACAACGACTGAGCAAGATGAAGTTATGATGGCTACATCTACAGAGCAGGGAATGTAAACCAAAAATAGAAGTTACGATGGCAAAAGCTAAAGAGGAGGGAATGTGAACCAACATGTGCCAAGTGCAATTACTTCATTTTGGCCGTGAACTAAATAATACTCCTGAACTTATAGTGAAGGGGATGCAAATCAAGATGTTTCGGGATATAAACTTGTAATGAGCAACACATAGAGGATAGTTAATGCTGGAGCTTAGGATGGACCAGATACAGAATATAGTGGGATCACCTGTGAACTTGTATAAGAGGGAATGCAAACCAATATGTTCAGCTTTCCATATGTGAGCGTCATGCCAAGTCAGAGAAACAAGTCAATAATGCAGCTTTTGAAGAACAAGATGGCACGCAAAATTATTATCTAGTAGTATGACAAGTTTATTTGTACTACAGGCTAGATAGCAGAGTGATAGCATGCCAAACTAAGTCCTTACTTTGTTAGCTTACAATGAACTAGATACAAAACAATGGCATCACCTGTAGTACAGGGAATGCAAGCCAACATGTTCATGGAGTAAAAAATTGGCACAAACAACATAGTAGCAGGCCATAATTTTTGTAACAACGACTGAGCAAGATAAAGTTATGATGGCTAGATCTACAGAGCAGGGAATGTAAACCAAATATAGAAGTTATGATGCCAAAAGCTATAGAGCAGGGAATGCGAACCAACATGTGCAATTACTTAAAATTGGCCATGAACTAAATAATAGCAGGATGTTACTATAATACCTATAATTTTTGTAACAACGACTGAGCAAGATAGAAGTTATGATGGCTACATCTACAGAGCAGGGAATGCAAACCAAAATGTTCAATCGCTTAAAGTTAGCAATGAAGTAGAAAATAGCAACGTGTTACGGTCATAGCTAGGAATGAACTAAAAGAGCTTCAGACAAACAAGAATCTGAACCCAGAACATGGCGCTAAAACAAGGGACTTACATTAGGAGAAGCACTCTGTGGGAGTCACAGCAGATCTTCCTGGGGTTGATAGATCCGGTGATGAAGTACGCTACATGTGCTACTTGGGGTTGGAGAGACGGCCATTACACTTCATGGTTACTCATCTCATCTGCAAAAACGTAACGGCGCGTCGTTAGCACAAACAGGTTCCCCCAAGATTAAACAAGAACTTGCAGGCAAGCAATAGAAAAGCGACAGTAGAAGAGTTTAGATCATGCAAGGCGCCGGTGAAGCAGATCCGGTTCATGCACAACGGTGTCGGTGAGCAAGATCCGATGCGGTGGACGACGGATCCGGCGAAGCGGCTCCGGCGGGGTGGACGATACCGCAGCTGAAGCGACTGCGGTAGACTGCTGGATGAGCATATGGTTTCGAGGTTCGGCGGGGATGATCCGGTCCGGTTGATGACGGCGTCGATGAAGCGGCTCCGGCAGGCAGCCGGATGACGAGGATCGCGAGGCCTCGGGTAGGCCAGGGAAGTCCGGCGGGGATGTTCCGGTGCGGTGGTCGTGGAGGTGGGAGAGAGGGACTTGGGAAGTTCCGGTGGGTGGTCTGAGGGAAATGAATTTTTTTTGGGAGGGTTTCCGGGCTAGGGAGGTGGTGATCCAAAAAATGACGGGCAGACCCCCCCACCAACCGACTTTGCTGCCATCTCCACAGGGGTAGAATGGGAATTTGGAAGCGTGTGAAATTTTTGTATTTTGTGGGCGGGAAGTTTTGCCGCTATGAGATTTTGAATTTGGCCACCGTCCAAGTATAATGATAAAAAATTGTGAGACCGTACTAGTACCTCTGTTCAAGGCCGAGTGCAAAATCAAATCATCATCACGTTGAAAATTTGTTACCAACTTACCATGATCATGATCTACCTCTGAAAATGGGCGCATCCACTAAAACTTGCAAAGTATAATGATACAAATTTGTGAGACCGTACTAGTACTTATGTTCAAGGTCGAGTGCAACATCAAATCATCATTACATTGAAAATTGTGTTACCATGATCATGATATTTCTCTGAATTTGGCGCATCCGCTAAATCTCGCAAAGGATAATGATAAAAAAAGGTGAGATTGTACTAGTTCTTATGTTCAAGGCCGAGTACAAGATCAAATCATCATCACGTTGAAATTTGTTACAATGATCATGACATATCTCTAAAATTGGTGCATCCGCTAAATCTTGCACGTGGCGCATCTCGGTGCGGAGCAACAAGTCGGTGCTATCAAGGTTGAGGCGTCGGTAGCGTCATCGGGCTCTCATCTCTTGATAGATCTTCTACATGGCGCGGCGCACCACCCGCGAGAAGCAGTCACATGTGAGACCGAGGTGGAGACGTCGCCGGCATCCTCGAGGCGCGACCGCCCTTCTACGAGCCAGAGTCGACTCAAGGTATGAATCCATGTGGTGTCTTAGATTTATTGTTCTTCTCTTATGATTATTTTGAGCCGAACATGTGTGCTCTTTCTCTGAATATATTGCTTGAAAAGCTTACCAAGTTACTTAAATTCACTTCGTTCTTAATCTTGCGAGCTAATATTGTTATTTTTAATGAACGGTGGTGTGCGCAAGCAGAGTTATTTGTGGATGTGTTGAGCTGTTAGGCATAAGTCGAAATCCTCATCTAAACGAGGCCTCAGCTTAACACATAAAAAAGGTGTTCAATCTCGCCCACAATACCCTCTTCTTTCCTCTCCCTTTATTGGAACTTGTTTTGCAGACAAGGAAAGTGGCACGTGTAATGTGAGTAAAACCCTCTTAGCCAAAATCATCTACGAGCAAGATTTTCTATATTGTAGATGCCCCAATTGACTCTCATCCCCAAAGTAGTTTTTTTATGTCAGTATAGACTTCTTTACTGGATGTATACTATCGTACATGGCATGCATTTGCCTAATGAGCAACATTGTATTGCTATTCTAGCCAACCTGATCGATATGTCAAGCTTCATGCACGAGATGCCATGTTTAATTTACTCCCTCGCTCTGATCCATATTTCTTGATGTGAAATGAATGTGAATCGGAGGGAGTACTTTTCTTAGATAGTACTATATCATTTCAAAAAAAAGTACTACTACATCACAAATGCATCAAAAGAGTACTACATCACAAGACCACCACGGTTGTACTAGTAGAGTTTAATGCTGAACTTCCAAAGGGATTAAGATTACACATATGAACTTTAAACATGACCAGGAGCATGAGGGCCAGCAGCAGGGGCGTTGACGTGGAGCAAGCTAGGCAAGACGTAATTCTGGAGGAAGAGGCCATATGATGCGTACTTGGCCTTGGTTGCAGGGCGGTGTTTCCCCCTATGTACTTAGGCCTACACCCATCGCATGTTGGATCAGGCTGTGGATGTCCTTCTAGAGAAATTTGCCACATAATGGGCAAAATAGCTCCCCGCGCATGCAGAAACGAATTTCACCACCCTTCAGCCGCTTGAGAACATAGCGGCTTTTCCGGTCCCTGCGCACCTTGTTGTTGTCCATGTCATCAGAATACTCCTATGAATTATTAAGTACTACATAATCAGGTTTTTTATGACAGATCGAATAAATACTCCACTAACATAATCAAACCTTAGAAACCCTAAAATTAAATGTGTAGAACAAGTAAATGGCAGAAGAAATCGTAATAAATCATGAGAAACCCTATGAACAACCATGAACATTAGCCACAACAATTGCAAGTCCACTAAGTATGAACACATAAATTGATTATATGACTACATGGCAGATTAGTCGAAATTAAACTAGAATCTGATCTTACGAATCGTAGAATCAATTACATCTACAAGAACAAGGTAGGATATCAAATCAATCAAGAACCAGGCTCGTGCAAACCATGTGAACAGCAATATGACACAAAGAGGGTTGGGACAGTTTCGGTAAAAGAGAAGTACCTCCTCGTCATCACCCTCAACATCCTCCTGGAACTGAACGTTTGGGCCGAAATCGTCGAAGGGGTCGAGGTTCGCGTCCAGCATCGGGCCTAGGAAGACCTCGCCGTGGTGGCCTGCAACGCCGTGCACATCTTCGGCGGGATAAACAACGTTGGTATCCACCTTCTGCTCGACGGCCAGGACGCCCGTTTCGACCGAGGTCGAAGAACCAGACAAGCAGAGGAGACGAGCGGCATGGGTGCCCGGTGAAGCCTCACCCGTCGTGACGGCCAGGATGCCCATTTCGACCGAGGTCGAAGAATCCGACAAGCAGAGGAGACGAGCGGCTTGGGTGCCCGGTGAAGCCTCACCCACCACGACGGCCACTACCGTAGAGGCATCCTCTGCGTGGGCGGTCGCCTATTGCTCCGCCTCGTATGCAATACCTATCTTCATGCTGTTGTGGTTGGAAACGGGAAAGTCGATGCCTCAGAGGTGCGGTGAGTGGATGGGGGTTTTCACAGTGTGGGGGAGGCAAGTTGGGGGAGTGGAGAGGACGAGCTCGCGAGAGATGATGAGGCCGATTATGTTATAGCCTCCGACTCCCTGTATCCAGTAGTGGACGCGTGAAGTCATGCATGTACTCGACTTTCCACTTTCTGGGAGACGTGTACGAAACTTTTTTTTGGACCATTTAACTTCATGTGGGACTCATGTATACCAATACTTCCAAACGTCATAAGTAATTCAAAATCATTCAGAATAATATGAGACCTTAACATTTTATTTTTTGTGTCAGATATTGTCTATGAAAAATAACATCCTTCAAAAAATAAATCCCCTATGCCAATCCGATCATGCCCGTCTACTCCAACTAGCTTCCTCGAGTAATTTGTCACCTTACATTCTTAAAATGAACCAAAATTTGGCACAGGGGTGCATCATCACATGGAAAATGATGTTACCATTCTGTCTTCCCATTTTTTTTTGAATTTTTCAAAATTGTCATGCCCTAACGGAAAAAATGTACTCCTTCTAAGAAGCATGTATCAGAATGGCATTACCAAAACCTAGGGGTGGGGTGGGGGGAGGGGGGCACATGGTGGTGTGATGATACATCACATTTGGACCACACAACACCATTTGGACCAACCAAAAAAAAACACCCTACACAAACCCTGGTCAAAACTAGTTTGACCAATATTACAAAAGTTGTACGGAGTACATAATTCAGAAACCGTCAGAAATATACGAAGCATTCACGAGTCCCCAAAGTCAGTGACTTTGAGTCACTTACAACTGTGGTCCACATATCAGTCACCCAAAGTCATGGCAAAGTCAGCTTGGCAAAGTCACCGACAGACAAAGCAAGCAGTGAACAGACAACTCCGTAGCACTGAAAAGACATCTCACAGAAAAGGCTAGTACTACCTTTTCTTCCCGGATAAGCAAAAATAGCTGATCGGTACTGACGAAATGCACCAGGTCCGCAATGTACTCCAGCTATAAGTGAAGCATGCCTACCACTGAAGAGGAAATTCAAGATTCCACCAGATCCCCATATCACTCTTTTGCATAAAACACGGACATATCTTTTGCACAATTCACCACTTGTTGGTCTAATCTATCGCAGCTTCCATCAGTTGGTCATCCAATTAACGATTTAACGGATTAGAAAAATAAGCGGTGGAATTAGAAGTACTAGTAGCGAAATGTGCAAAATATACCGCCCTTCCCGAGGGGGTTTGTCCAGAAGAGGGCCGGATGACAATGTCCCGGGTGCATCCAGAAACGAGAGGGGTAGTTTCTAATACATGTAAGAAATTATTTTACAAAAAGGTACATATTAAGTAGTACAACTATTAGTACAGTACTACTATTTCGAGGGAAAATGCCATGTCGTGCGACCTCTAATCAATGAGTAGAAGTTGTAGGTGCGCCTAACATGCATTGCTGAAAGCTGGTTCCGCTGGAATTTGAGCTCAGCCGGGGCGGATTCTGCGAAGTTCGCCCGACGTCACTCATGTATCCCACCAAACTGCTCACTTCTTTCAATGTCTCTTCTCTTTCACTGCAGCTCTCCAACATCAGGTGCATCAACTTATCTTGTGCCTTCTGCCTCTCGAGAAGGGCAAGGATGGCGATGTCAGCATATTCAAGGTTCAACTTTTGGAGCTGTACTTTATCCTGAAGAAGGATTTTGTACTCTATATCAGACTTGTCTCTGTCGAGGCACACAGTCTTGAGTATGCTGCTGGCTTTCTCCGCTGATGCAATGTTCCTCTCTTTCTGCTTAATCAGCTCGTTCTTCAACATATCGCGCTCATTTCGAAGGCTGCAAATGAGCTCCACAAGAGTTTTCGAATTCTTCTTCTTGGCAGCCAAATCGTCTCGGAGGCGATCACACTCTAAGCTGAGCTCCTCGTTTTTTTCCATCAAGATGGCGACAGTGGTGTCGATAGTCGGCGCCGCTTCCTTCAGGGCGAAATCATCGGTAGCAAGTAAGCGCAAAGGAAGAAGAAGAAGAAGAAGAAGAAGAAGATAACTACACAGTGCTTGGTGCTACCTCATTTCGCCGGGGTAGGGCCGGGTTGAAATCATCGGACGACGATGATTCCTTGGTCGTGGAAGTTGGTGCAGTAGGGGCGTCGTTGGAACTTCCAACCCTTTAAGATGTATAACCATAGAGACTCTTAAAGAGCTTGAGCCCGGGCAAGAAGAAACGAAAGTACATGGCGAAGGAAACTAACCCGGTGAGCACAGCACGGACGCGTTTCGGCGGCGGCGGCGGCGACGGCGAGCCCACTTGGTTTCTGGAACCGTCTCTCGAAATTTCGAGCCGGCGTTTTTTATCCGCGTACTTGACCGCCGGCGACCTGAAGTTTGAACACATTAATTGCTGGAGGAGAGAGCGACGAAAGAAACGAAAGTACATGGCGAAGGAAACTAACCCGGTGAGCACAGCACGGACGCGTTTCGGCGGCGGCGGCGGCGACGGCGAGCCCACTTGGTTTCTGGAAGCGTCTCTCGAAATTTCGAGCCGGCGTTTTTTCTCCGCGTACTTGACCGCCGACGACCTGAATTTTGAAGACATTGCTGGAGGAGAGAGCGACGAACAAATGTTTGTTAGGTGGAGAGAGGAAGAAAGTGAATGGAACGAGAGAGTTTAGCGTTTTGCCCTTATAGTCATAGTCGCTAACCGTGACGCGGGAAGGTTGGTCGTCGGCGTTTAATGGTCTCCCGCGTGGAAACCGAGGCGGCCACGAGGCAGCGGCTGGCCACGCGGCGTCCAGTCGCCTACGCCGCCGTAAATGAGGGTAGTTGCCTACCACCACCAGGTGACATGCACCTTTTGCATGTCACCGTGTGACATGCGGCCTAAATTCAAATTTAAAACATTGCGAAAAAAATCATGCATCCGGTGACATGCCCATGGCATGCCACCGATGAAGAGTTCCGTGCCATGCACTCTGGCACTCTGCGCCGTCTTGGATCAGAAAATGAGCGAAGAACGAGGACGAGGCACTAGTTCAAATTTAGGATGAAGTTTAAGTTTTATTTTGGTTTAAATTAGATTAGAGGGAGTAGTACTCTTACTTTATTACTCGTACTTGTGTTAATGTAGTAGTATTATTATGGTGGTGTACTTGCGTTCGTGTACTTGTTTCAGCTGTTTTGGTGAAGGAGACATGCATCACCTTTTTTGGTGATATATCTAGTCGTCATGTAGCCCTCTACCATGTACTATTTTTGCTATGAATATATGTGGTATTGATTGTCAAAAAAAAAACCCCAAGATCCTGAAAAACTGTTGGTCTATCCCGAGAAACGAGGAGGTTTAAGGAAACGAGGAGTCCAGCGCGTGCGGAAGGAGCTTTAATCGTGCGAGCATGCAGGGGCAAAATGAGGAAACTAGCGATTACTTTCTCTCCTGCCAGTCTTATACCTTAATAAATGGGCAAACTGAGCACGTTGTAGCTAATCCTTTTATTAATTAAACAGCTATATTAGTCAATAAGATTGCCTTATGTTTTTCCTCAGTTTTCGCCAAGCCCTTATTTGTAACCCGCAGAAGGAGCTCAGACGGGAGGATTCCAGTTTAGTTGACCGTTCCGTGCTGACGTGTGGGGCTAGTAGAAAGGGACCGCGTGGGACAGGACGAGACCGCGTTTGGTTGTACGTGAGCAGGAGCTGGGTTCTGTCTCTCTCGGCGCGAATTGGCATTTTTAAGAGCACCTTTTCCCCCTCTGTCTCTTTGTCTTTATTAACCAAATTAGTATCAAATCTAGAGAAGCTTGCATTTCTGTCTTTCTTCAATTATTTGTGCCTTTTGGCCCTCGTTGTTTGCCCAATATGGCAGCAAATCTAGTACTCCCTCTGGTCCATATGTATGTAGTTAAATCTAGAAGCAAATCTCCAGGGTAATGTACTCCGTACGACAAATTCACAGTAATAGTAAATCGAGAAAACAAAGTAGGGCCAACAAAATATACTCCAGTAGAATAGGGATAGATAATAGGGATCCCTCCCTAGATAATAAGCTGCATACACAGCAGCCAACAGGTTCGAGGTTCTTCACAACACCATCATACTAACAACATAACAACAAGGGATCCCTAGCTAACAACAAAATAGAAGCTGCTTTGCAGCAGCAGCAGCACACGTCCGGGACTCCGCCTACCCCATCTGCCTCCACTTGTTGCTCCCCTTGGGAGCCTTGGGCTTGAGCGGAGGCATGCGCCCGGCGGAGATCTCCACCCGCTGGATGCTGCGGAGGTGCATGCCGAGCGCCATGTGCTTGGCGCGGAAGGAGTGGGGGTTCACCGACGCGCCGACCTTGGGGTTGGTGTTGCCGATGTTCTCGGCATGCGTGAGGAGGCAGTTGAAGTCAGTGCGGCCGAGCCTCCTAGTGCAGAAGGGGCACCTGTAGACACCCTTGGCGAAGTAGGAGACGTACTGGCCGACCTGCAGCCTCCGCAGCACCTGGCGAGTCTTGACGTCATGGTGCTCGTCGTCGCTGCCGACGTCGCTGCCAGACAGCTGATCCATATCAAACGGGAACTATTAGTGAATGAGATGCAACGATGACTAACGTGCATGATAACAAAGTAAGGAAAAACAGAGCCAGCCTCAGTTAGAGTGGACACGATTATATGTCTACAGGGATGGTGTTAGCGAACCATAGCTCATGCACAACAGATTTGTACACAGCAATGGTTCGCTGAACCCTCCCTGTAAAAATTTGTGCCCAACGATTCATCATAGGCAAAGAAACAGATTCCAGATCTGATTTTGAACAGATTCCAGAATATTTGCAAAATTAAACGGTTGATATCTTTTGATTCCTGCATAAAATAACTGACTGAGATCCCATAAATTAACTGATTGAGATCCCATTATTACTTGCATAAATTAACCGAACGGCCGAACTCCAAATCTTAAACGAAATCAAGAAGGGATCAAAGCAAAATGGAATAAAATCGGCGCAAATATTAACCCAATACTCAACCATCTACAGATCGGCACTAATAGTTACTAGGGAACCAGCAAAAATAGGGTTCAAAAAGGAATGGGGGAACAAAAAAGGGAGCAAACCATAGTTACCTCGTTCCATGGGTCGTCCATGAAGGTGTCGTAGGGGTTCGGAGGCGAGATGTACGGCACCGGCTCATAGGGGTCCCATCCCGGCGGGATACGACCGCCACCGGCGGCGGCGACGGCCTTTGAGGGGACGACGTCGAAGAGGGAGGCGTCGCGCTTGGAGCCGACGGCGTCATGGACGATGGGATTCGCATTCTCCATGTCCATCTCGCCTGCAGAGAGGGAGAGGGTTTTTTGCTTTGGAGAAGATGATGGGACGTGAGAGGCGGCGTTGCATGAGCGAGTGAGAGTGACAGAGATAGTGCGAGGAGGCGTCTATAAAGGCGAGGGGTGGTTAATGCGACCCGCGTCCTACGCGTCCACCATTTAACGTCTGCACGTCTTGGGCTTCTGCAACGCGACACGCGTCCACAATTGCACGTCTTCGACTTCTGCACCGCGACTCGCGTCAGTACCCGTCAACAATTGCACGTCTTCCACTTCTGCACCGCAACACGCGTACTCGAGTCTAACCCTGGAAATTTAGATATACTCTCGAGTCTTATACTGTAGCATTTTTTGTGTGCTCGGTTTTCCCCTTGAGTACTAATACTGGCTAGTGCAATATACTCAGTTTTACCTCAAGTGCCTGGTCAACAGAGAGTCAACAAATGGGATTAACTAGTTAAATGAGTCAACAAATGGGATTATCAGTTCGTTTTCACGTGTTAAACTTGTCTAAATATTGGTCAAACCAAGGATTTGACCAAGATTCAAATGGGCAGAAAATTAAAAAAAAATCAGAAAAATGAAAAACCAAAGCACATAGTCTTCTTATGTCATATAGTAAGCATTAAAGGTGATAAACAAGGTCTAGACATATTCAAACCATACAAATCATGTATCTACTCCCTAACCCCTAAACTCTGTCTTATGAAGTCAAGCATGAAGAGAAGTGGTTTTGGGTTTCAAACATGGAAATTTCAAAAACCTCCCAAAAACTTCATTTTAGAGTGACTAAGAAGGATACATGCTTCCCTTTTCATTTTCATGTTTTAAACTTGTTTAAATCTTGGTCAAACCTAGGATTTGACCAAGATTCAAATGGGCATTAAAATTTAAAAATCAGAAAAATGAAAAACCAAAGCACATAGTGTTCTTATGTCATATAGTAAGCATTAAAGTTGATAAACAAGGTCTAGACATATTCAAACCATACAAATTATGTATCTACCCCCTAACCCCTAAACTCTGTCTTATGAAGTCAAGCATGAAGAGAACTGGTTTTGGGTTTCAAACATGGAAATTTCAAAAACCTCCCAAAAACTTCATTTTAGAGTGACTAAGAAGGATACATGCTTCCCTTTTCATTTTCATGTTTTAAACTTGTTTAAATCTTGGTCAAACCTAGGATTTGACCAAGATTCAAATGGGCATCAAAATTTAAAAAAATCAGAAAAATGAAAAACCAAAGCACATAGTTTTCTTATGCCATATAGTAAGCATTCAAGTTGATAAACAAGGTCTATACATATTTAAACCAGACAAATCATGTATCTATAACCCTAAACCTTAAACTCTGTCTTATGAAGTCTAGCATGAGAAGTCGTTTTGGGTTTCAAACATGGAAATTTCAAGAACATCCCAAAAGCTTCATTTTAGTGTGACTAAGAAGGATCAAGGCTTACCTTTTCATTTTCATGTTTTAAACTTGTTTAAATCCTGGTCAAATATAGGTTTGACCAAGATTCAAATGGGCATAAAATAAAAATATAGAAAAATGAAAAACCAAAGCACATAGTCTTCTTATGTCATATAGTAAGCATTAAAGTTGATAAACAAGGTCTAGTCTTATTCAAACTAGACAAGTCATGTATCTACCCGCTAACCCCTAAACTCTGTCTTATGAAGTCTAGCATGAAGAGAAGTCGTTTTGGGTTCAAACATGGAAATTTCAAGAACATCCCAAAAGCTTCATTTTAGTGTGACTAAGAAGGATCAAGGCTTACCTTTTCATTTTCATGTTTTAAACTTGTTTAAATCCTGGTTAAATCTAGGATTTGACCAAGATTCAAATGGGCATAAAATAAAAAAAAAAAAAATGAAAAACCAAAGCACATAGTCTTCTTATGTCATATAGTAAGCATTAAAGTTGATAAACAAGGTCTAGACTTATTCAAACTAGACAAATCATGTATCTATCCGCAAACCCCTAAACTCTATCTTATGAAGTCAAGCATGAAGAGAAGTGCATGGTTTTGGGTTTCAAACATGGAAATTTCAAAAAACTCCCAAAAAATTCATTTTAGAGTGACTAAGAAGGATACATGCTTCCCTTTTCATTTTCATGTTATATACTTGTTTAAATCTTGGTCAAACCTAGGATTTTACCAAGATTCAAATGTGCATCAAAATTCCAAAAAAATAAAAAAATGAAAAAACAAAGCACATAGTTTTCTTATGTCATATAGTAAGCATTAAAGTTGATAAACAAGGTCTAGACATATTCAAACAAGAAAAATCATGTGTCTACCCCCTAACCCTAAACTCTGTCTTATGTAGTCAAGCATGAAGAGAAGTGCTTTTGGGTTTCAAACATGGAAATTTCAAAAACCACCCAAAAGCTTTATTTTAGAGTGACTAAGAAGGATCCATGCTTATCTTTTCATTTTCATATTTTAAACTTGTTTAAATCATTGTCAAACCTAGGATTTGACCAAGATTCAAATGGGCATAAAATTAAAAAAATCAGAAAATTGAAAAACTAAAGCACATAGTCTTCTTATGTCATATATATAGTAAGCATTTAAAAGATGATAAATAAGGTCAAGACAATTCAAATAATACAAATCATGTATCTACCCCTAACCCTAAACTCTATCTTATGAAGTCAAGCATGAAGAGAAGTGGTTTTTGGTTTCAAACACAAAAATTTCAAAAACCTCCCAAAAGCTTCATTTTAATTAGACTAACTTATTAATTATGAAGGATCCAGGATTGATTACCTTTTCATTGTCATGTTTTAAACTTGTTTAAATCTTGGTCAAACCTGGGATTTGACCAAGATTCGAATGGGCATAAAAATTAAGAAAAAAATCGTAAGAATGAAAAACCAAAGCACATAGCCTTCTTATGTCATATAGTAAGCATTCAAATTGATAAACAAGGTCTAGACATGTTCAAACCAGAAAAATCATGTATCTACCCCTAACCCTAAACTATGTCTTATGAAGTCAAGCATGCATGAAGAGAAGTGGTTTTGGGTTTCAAACATGAAAATTTCAAAAACCTCCCAAAAGCTTCATTTTGGAGCGACTAATAAGGATCGATGCTTACCTTTTCATTTTCATGTTTTTACTTATTTGAATCTTGGTCAAATCCTAGGTTTGACCAAGATTTAAACAAGTTTAAAACATGAAAATGAAATGGGAAGTGTGTATCCTTCTTAGTCAGTCTAAAATGAAGCTTTTGGGATGTTCTTGAAATTTCCATGTTTGAAAAAAACCACTTAAGACAGAGTTTTTGGTTAGGTGTAGATACATGATTTTTCTTGTTTGAATATGTCTAGACCTTGTTTATCAACTTGAATGTTTATGACATAAGAAGGCTATATATGTGCTTTGGTTTTCCATTTTTTTCATTTTTTCGAATTTTTTATGCCCATTTAAATATTGGTCAAATCCTAGGTTTGACCAAGGTTTAATCAAGTTTAAAACATGACAATGAAAAGGTAAGCATGAATCCTTTCTCAGTCACTCTAAAATGAAGGTACTTGAAATTTTTATGTTTGAAACACAAAACCCCAGTTCTCTTCATATGTTTGACTTCATAAGACAAAGTTTAGGGTTAGGGGTAGATATGATACATGATATTTCTGGTTTGAATATGTCTAGACCTTGTTTATCAACTTGAATGCTTACTATATGACATAAGAAGGCTATATATGTGCTTTGGTTTTCATTTTTTTTATTTTTTTGAATTTTACGCCCGTTTGAATCTTGGTCAAATCCTAGGTTTGACCAAGGTTAAAACAAGTTTAAAAAATGGCAATGAAAAGGTAAGCATGGATCCTTCTTAGTCACTCTAAAATGAAGCTTTTGGGAGGTTTGTGAAATTTCCATGTTTGAAACCCAAAATCACTTCTCCTCATACTTAACTTCATAAGACAGAGTTTAGGGTTAGGGGGTAGATACATGTTTTGTGTGGTTTGAATATGTCTAGACCTTGTTTATCAACTTGAATGCTTACTATATGACATAAGAATACTATGTGCTTTGGTTTTTCATTTTTCTGATTTTTTTAATTGTTAAACCCATTTGAATCTTGGTCAAATCCTAGGTTTGAGCAAGATTTAAACAAGTTTAAAACATGAAAATGGAAAGCTAAGCATGAATCATTCTTAGTCACTCTAAAAATCTTTCGGTCTGCAGAAGAGTCGAATCTGCAATCAGTAGTTACAAAAGCGACCCACCTTAGGGATGGATAATAAGACTTGGGCAATATAAACGTTGATACTTACTTTGTGATACTAAAATATATGTATCTAGACATATTTCAGTTGTAGATACATCCATTTTAACATCAAGTAATATGGATCGGAGGACTAGCTAAAGAACAATGAGAGGCAGTGTTTCTCTCCCCCAGCCTACTTGGCGGAGTGGCCCTCCATCAGGACAGGTGGTGATTCCGCTTCTCTCGTTGGAATTCCTTATCCCCCAGCCTACTCGGCGACGTGCGCTCCTCAGTGACCTGCGCGAGGGCGCCTCGGCGACCTACGCAAAGGTGGCTGGACTCGGAGCGCATCGACTTCCTTCTGCGGTGCCTGGATTGGATCGACCATCCCGCGCGTGTCCTCCACCATATTGTTTTTCTTCAAGATGCTGTCATCCATCATCTTCTTCACCGCATCATGTTGGGTGTTGAGGCTCCCGTTGAGAGCTTGAACGCACCTGTTTGATAGCTCGACGTTTTCTTCGCGAAGAAAGCCGCACTCGATCTTAAGCATCAAATTCTCGCCCTTGAGCTTCTTGATGACAGAGTTCGTTTCCTCACTTGATGGAACCCTCACATCATGCAGCTTGCCCCGGCCGGTGACCTCGTCCTTCAAAGTATCGACATCATCGCGAAAGTTGGAGGCGAGTTCCACGAGAGTTTTAAGCTCATCTCTGAAACACGCCGATGCTTCCTGCATGGCAATATCATCAGTACCGAAACAAAGTGACGAGAGGAAGACGAAAATGTCCAATCAGTGGTAACCTCTAAGCGCAGGAGACAGGGGTTGAAGTCGTCATGAGAAGATGTCAGGGTGCGTCGTGGGGATACGTCTCAACGTATCGATAATTTCTTATGTTCCATGCTACTTATTGATGATACCTACATGTTTTATGCACATTATATGTCATATTTATGCATTTTCGGAACTAACCTATTAACAAGATGCCGAAGAGCCAGTTGCTATTTTCTGCTGTTTTTGGTTTCAGAAATCCTAGTAAAGAAATATTCTCGAATTGGACGAAACTTTCGCCAGGGTCCTATTTTGCATGAAGCTTCCAGAAGACCGAAGAGATAACGAAGTGGGGCCACGGCGGCGGAGGGCAGGCCGGCGCGGCCAGCCCTGGCCACGCCGACCTACCCTCCCGGGCCCTCGTGTGGCCCTCGCGTTGACTTCCGCTACTTAAAGCCCGTCGCGAAACCCCCAGTACCGAGAGCCACGATACGGAAAACCTTCCAGGAGACGCCGCCGCCGCCAATCCCATCTCGGGGATTCAGGAGATCGCCTCCGGCACCCGCCGAGAGGGGATTCATCTCCGGAGGACTCTACACCGCCATGGTCGCCTCCGGAGTGATGAGTGAGTAGTTCACCCCTGGACTATGGGTCCATAGCAGTAGCTAGATGGTCGTCTTCTCCTAATTGTGCTT
This sequence comes from Lolium multiflorum, assembly GCA_030979885.1. NCBI lineage: Eukaryota > Viridiplantae > Streptophyta > Magnoliopsida > Poales > Poaceae > Lolium > Lolium multiflorum. The sequence continues at coordinate 221,349,797 of CM061748.1, forward strand.
CATTGTTGGATCTTGTGAGCTGCCTAACATGATCAAGATCATCTATCTGTAATACTATATGTTGTGTTTGTCGGGATCCGATGGATAGAGAATACTATGTTATGGTGATTATCAATCTATTGTTTATGTGTTGTTTATGATCTTGCATGCTCTCCGTTATTAGTAGAGGCTCTGGCCAAGTTTTTGCTCTTAACTCCAAGAGGGAGTATTTATGCTCGATAGTGGGTTCATGCCTTCATTGACACCTGGGACAGTGACAGAAAGTTCTAAGGTTGTGATGTGCTGTTGCCACTAGGGATAAAACATTGATTCTATGTCTAAGGATGTAGTTGTCGATTACATTACGCACCATACTTAATGCAATTGTCTGTTGCTTTGCAACTTAATACTGAATGGGGTTCGGATGATAACCTGAAGGTGGACTTTTTAGGCATAGATGCAGTTGGATGGCGGTCTATGTACTTTGTCGTAATGCCCGGATTAAATCTCACTATATTTATCATATCATGTATATGCATTGTTATGCCCTTCTCTATTTGTCAATTGCCCGACTGTAATTTGTTCACCCAACATGCTTTATCTTATGGGAGAGACACCTCTAGTGAACTGTGGACCCGGTCCTATTCTTTACATCGCATACAATCTACTGCAATACTTGTTTTACTGTTTTCTTGCAAACAATCATCTTCCACACAATACGTTTAATCCTTTGTTACAGCAAGCCGGTGAGATTGACAACCTCACTGTTTCGTTGGGGCAAAGTACTTGGGTTGTGTTGTGCAGGTTCCACGTTGGCGCCGGAATCCCTGTTGTTGCGCCGCATCACATTTCGCCACCATCAACCTTCAACGTGCTTCTTGGCTCCTCCTGGTTCGATTAAACCTTGGTTTCTTTCTGAGGGAAAACTTGCTACTGTGCGCATCATACCTTCCTCTTGGGGTTCCCAACGAACGTGTGAGTTACACGCCATCAAGCTCTTTTTCTGGCGCCGTTGCCGGGGAGATCAAGACACGCTGCAAGGGGAGTCTCCACTTCTCAATCTCTTTACTTTGTTTTTGTCTTGCTTTATTTTATTTACTACTTTGTTTGCTGCACCTAAACAAAACACAAAAAAATTAGTTGCTAGTTTTACTTTATTTACTGTCTTGCTCTCTATATCAAAAACACAAAAAAATTAGTTACTTGCATTTACTTTATCTAGTTTGTTTTATTTACCGTTGCTAAAATGAATACCCCTGAAAATACTAAGTTGTGTGACTTCACAAATGCAAATAATAATGATTTCCTATGCACACCTATTGCTCCACCTGCTACTACAGCAGAATTCTTTGAAATTAAACCTGCTTTACTGAACCTGGTTATGAGAGATCAATTTTCTGGTGTTAGTTCTGATGATGCTGCTGCCCATCTCAATAATTTTGTTGAACTTTGTGAAATGCAAAAGTATAAGGATGTAGATGGTGATATTATTAAATTGAAAGTGTTTCCTTTCTCATTAAGAGGAAGAGCTAAAGATTGGTTGCTATCTTTGCCTAAGAATAGTATTGATTCATGGACTAAATGTAAGGATGCTTTTATTGGTAGATATTATCCTCCCGCTAAAATTATATCTTTGAGAAGTAGCATAATGAATTTTAAGCAATTAGATACTGAACATGTTGCTCAAGCATGGGAGAGAATGAAAACTTTGGTAAAGAATTGCCCAACCCATGGACTGACTACTTGGATGATCATCCAAACCTTCTATGCAGGACTAAATTTTTCTTCGCGGAATTTATTGGATTCAGCTGCTGGAGGTACCTTTATGTCCATCACTTTGGGGGCGGCTACAAAGCTTCTTGATGATATGATGATAAATTACTCTGAATGGCACACGGAAAGAGCTCCACAAGGTAAGAAGGTAAATTCTGTTGAAGAAACCTCTTCCTTGAGTGATAAGATTGATGTGATTATGTCTATGCTTGTGAATGGTAGATCTAATGTTGATCCAAATAATGTTCCTTTAGCTTCATTGGTTGCTCAAGAAGAAAATGTTGATGTGAATTTCATTAAAAACAATAATTTCAACAACAATGCTTATAGGAACAACTCTGGTAATAATTATAGGCCATATCCTTCTGCTAATGGTAATGGTTATGGTAATTCTTATGGGAATTCTTACAACAATAATAGGAGTGTACCCTCTGGTCTTGAAGCTATGCTTAAAGAATTTATTAGTACACAAACTGCTTTTAACAAATCTGTTGAGGAAAAGCTTGATAAAATTGATATTATTGCTTCTAGAGTTGATAGACTTGCCTCTGATGTTAATCTTTTAAAATTGAAAGTTATGCCTAATAATGATATTGATAATAAGATTACTACTACAGCAAATGCCATCCAAGTTAGAATTAATGAGAATATAAGATTAATGGCTGAACTGCGTGCTAGGTGGGATAGAGAAGAAAATGAAAAACTAGCTAAAGAGAATAATGTAGCTAAAGTTTGGACTATTACCACCACTAGTAATGTTAATGCTTCACATGTTTCTGCACCTCCTACTATCAATGGTAAAATAATTGGTGTTGGCAATGTTTCTACTCCTAGTGTACAAAACTGCCTGAAATTGCTAAAACTGCTGAAACTGCTTGTGATAAAACTGCTGAAATTTTTTCCAACCTTGGGAACAATGATCCCATTGCTGTAGCTCATAATGATTTAGATTTTGATGATTGCCACATCTCTGAAGTTATAAAGTTCTTACAAAAACTTGCTAAAAGTTCTAATGCTAGTGCTATAAATTTAGCCTTTACAAAACATATTACAAATGCTCTCATAAAAGCTAGAGAAGAGAAACTAAAACTTGAAACTTCTATTCCTAGAAAGTTAGAAGATGGTTGGGAGCCCATCATTAAAATGAAATTCAATGACTTTGAATGTAATGCTTTATGTGATCTTGGTGCAAGTATTTCTGTTATGCCTAAAAAGATTTATGATATGCTTGACTTGCCACCATTGAAGAATTGTTATTTGGATGTTAATCTTGCCGATAATGTTAAAAAGAAACCTTTGGGGAGGATTGATAATGTGCGCATTACGGTTAACAATAACCTTGTCCCCGTTGATTTTGTTGTCTTGGATATCGAATGCAATGCATCTTGTCCTATTGTGTTGGGAAGACCTTTTCTTCGAACCGTTGGTGCTGTTATTGATATGAGGGAAGGTAATATTAAATATCAATTTCCTCTCAAGAAAGGTATGGAACACTTCCCTAGAAAGAGAATGAAGTTGCCTTTTGATTCTATTATTAGAACAAGTTATGATGTTGATGCTTCTACTCTCGATAATACTTGATTTGCACTTTCTGCGCCTAGCTGAAAGGCGTTAAAGAAAAGCGCTTATGGGAGACAACCCATGTTTTTACTACAGTACTTTGTTTTATATTTGAGTCTTGGAAGTTGTTTACTACTGTAGCAACCTCTCCTTATCATGTTTTTGTGCCAAGTAAAGTTTCTATGTCAAAGTTGATGTTATATTTGGGATCGCTGCGCAGAAACAGCATTGCTGTCTGTCACGAATCTGGGCACAAGTCTCTGTAGAAAATTCGAAAAAATCTGCCAATTTACGAGCGTGATCCCCAGATATGTACGCAACTTTCATTAGTTTTGAGTTTTTCCATTTGAGCAAGTCTGGTGCCATTTTAAAATTCGTCTTTACGGACTATTCTGTTTTTGACAGATTCTGCCTTTTATTTCTCATTGCCTCTTTTGCTATGTTGGATGAATTTCTTTGATCCATTAATGTCCAGTAGCTTTATGCAATGTCCAGAAGTGTAAAGAATGATTGTGTCACCTCTGAATGTGTGAATTATTAATTGTGCACTAACCCTCTAATGAGTTTGCTTGAAGTTTGGTGTGAAGGAAGTTTTCAAGGGTCAAGAGAGGAGTATGATATACTATGATCAAGAGGAGTGAAAGCTCTAAGCTTGGGGATGCCCCCGTGGTTCACCCCTGCATATTTTAAGAAGACTCAAGCGTCTAAGCTTGGGGATGCCCAAGGCATCCCCTTCTTCATCGACAACATCATCAGGTTCCTCCCCTGAAACTATATTTTTATTCAATCACATCTTGTGTTCTTTACTTGGAGCGTCGGTTTGTTTTTGTTTTTGTTTTTGTTTGAATAAAATGGATCCTAGCATTCACTTTGTGGGAGAGAGACACGCTCCGCTGTTGCATATGGACAAATATGTCCTTAGGCTTTACTCATAATGTTCAAGGCGAAGTTTCTTCTTCGTTAAATTGTTATATGGTTGGAATTGGAAAATGCTACATGTAGTAATTCTAAAATGTCTTGGATAATGTGATACTTGGCAATTGTTGTGCTCATGTTTAAGCTCTTGCATCATATGCTTTGCACCCATTAATGAAGAAATACATAGAGCTTGCTAAAATTTGATTTGCATATTTGGTCTCTCTAAGGTCTAGATAATATCTAGTATTGAGTTTTGAACAACAAGGAAGACGGTGTAGAGTCTTATAATGTTTACAATATGTCTTTTATGTGAGTTTTGCTGCATCGGTTCATCCTTGAGTTTGCTTCAAATAACCTTGCTAGCCTAAACCTTGTATCGAGAGGGAATACTTCTCATGCATCCAAAATCCTTGAGCCAACCACTATGCCATTTGTGTCCACCATATCTACCTACTACATGGTATTTCTCCGCCATTCCAAAGTAAATTGCTTGAGTGCTACCTTTAAAATTCCATCATTCACCTTTGCAATATATAGCTCATGGGACAAAATAGCCTTAAAAACTATCGTAGTATTGAATATGTACTTATGCACTTTATCTCTTATTAAGTTGCTTGTTGTGCGATAACCATGCTTCTGGGGAACGCCATCAACTATTGTTGAATATCATGTGAGTTGCTATGCATGTCCGTCTTGTCTGAAGGATCTATCACTTTAATGATTGGAGCATGCAAATTGTTAGAGAAGAACATTGGGCCGCTAACTAAAGCCATGAATCATGGTTGAAGTTTCAGTTTTGGACATATATCCTCAATCTCATATGAGAATAATAATTGTTGCTACATGCTTATGCATTTAAGAGGAGTCCATTATCTGTTGTCCATGTTGTCCCGGTATGGATGTCTAAGTTGAGAATAATCAAAAGCGAGAAATCCAAAATGTGAGCTTTCTCCTTAGACCTTTGTACAGGCGGCATGGAGGTACCCCTTTGTGACACTTGGTTGAAACATGGCATGCAAAGATCCGGTAGTCCAAGCTAAGTAGGACGAGGTGCGGGCACTATTAGTATACTATGCATGAGGCTTGCAACTTGTAAGATATAATTTACATAACTCATATGCTTTATTACTACCGTTGACAAAATTGTTTCATGTTTTCAAAATAAAAGCTCTAGCACAAATACAGCAATCGATGCTTTCCTCTTTGAAGGACCTTTCTTTTACTTTTATTGTTGAGTCAGTTTACCTATCTTCCTCCACCTTAAGAAGCAAACACTTGTGTGAACTGTGCATTGATTCCTACATACTTGCATATTGCACTTGTTATATTACTTTATGTTGACAATATCCATGAGATATACATGTTATAAGTTGAAAGCAACCGCTGAAACTTAATCTTCCTTTGTGTTGCTTCAATACCTTTACTTTGATTTATTGCTTTATGAGTTAACTCTTATGCAAGACTTATTGATGCTTGTCTTGAAGTACTATTCATGAAAAGTCTTTGCTTTATGATTCACTTGTTTACTCATGTCATTACCATTGTTTTGATCGCTGCATTCATTACATATGTTTACAAATAGTATGATCAAGATTATGATGGCATGTCACTTCAGAAATTATCTTTGTTATCGTTTTACCTGCTCGGGACGAGCAGAACTAAGCTTGGGGATGCTGATACGTCTCCAACGTATCGATAATTTCTTATGTTCCATGCTACTTTATTGATGATACCTACATGTTTTATGCACATTATATGTCATATTTATGCATTTTCGGAACTAACCTATTAACAAGATGCCGAAGAGCCAGTTGCTGTTTTCTGCTGTTTTTGGTTTCAGAAATCCTAGTAAAGAAATATTCTCGGAATTGGACGAAACTTTCGCCCAGGGTCCTATTTTTGCATGAAGCTTCCAGAAGACCGAAGAGATAACGAAGTGGGGCCACGAGGCGGCCAGAGGGCAGGCCGGCGCGGCCCGGCCCTGGCCGCGCCGACCTAGCCTCTGGGCCCCTCGTGTGGCCCCCCGCGTTGACCCTCCGCCTACTTAAAGCTTCCGTCGCAAACCCCCAGACCGAGAGCCACGATACGGAAAACCTTCCAGAGACGCGCCGCCGCGAATCCCATCTCGGGGATTCAGGAGATCGCCTCCGGCACCCGCCGGAGAGGGGATTCATCTCCCGGAGGACTCTACACCGCCATGGTCGCCTCCGGAGTGATGAGTGAGTAGTTCACCCCTGGACGATGGGTCCATAGCAGTAGCTAGATGGTCGTCTTCTCCTAATTGTGCTTCATTGTTGGATCTTGTGAGCTGCCTAACATGATCAAGATCATCTATCTGTAATACTATATGTTGTGTTTGTCGGGATCCGATGGATAGAGAATACTATGTTATGGTGATTATCAATCTATTGTTTATGTGTTGTTTATGATCTTGCATGCTCTCCATTATTAGTAGAGGCTCTGGCCAAGTTTTTGCTCTTAACTCCAAGAGGGAGTATTTATGCTCGATAGTGGGTTCATGCCTTCATTGACACCTGGGACAGTGACAGAAAGTTCTAAGGTTGTGATGTGCTGTTGCCACTAGGGATAAAACATTGATTCTATGTCTAAGGATGTAGTTGTCGATTACATTACGCACCATACTTAATGCAATTGTCTGTTGCTTTGCAACTTAATACTGAATGGGGTTCGGATGATAACCTGAAGGTGGACTTTTTAGGCATAGATGCAGTTGGATGGCGGTCTATGTACTTTGTCGTAATGCCCGGATTAAATCTCACTATATTTATCATATCATGTATATGCATTGTTATGCCCTTCTCTATTTGTCAATTGCCCGACTGTAATTTGTTCACCCAACATGCTTTATCTTATGGGAGAGACACCTCTAGTGAACTGTGGACCCCGGTCCTATTCTTTACATCGCATACAATCTACTGCAATACTTGTTTTACTGTTTTCTTGCAAACAATCATCTTCCACACAATACGTTTAATCCTTTGTTACAGCAAGCCGGTGAGATTGACAACCTCACTGTTTCGTTGGGGCAAAGTACTTGGGTTGTGTTGTGCAGGTTCCACGTTGGCGCCGGAATCCCTGTTGTTGCGCCGCATCACATTTCGCCACCATCAACCTTCAACGTGCTTCTTGGCTCCTCCTGGTTCGATTAAACCTTGGTTTCTTTCTGAGGGAAAACCTCTGTGCGCATCATACCTTCCTCTTGAAGTCGTCATGAGAAGATGTCAGGGTGCGTCGTGGGGCACTGAGATATGTATAAAAAGGATTAATACGGAATAAAGAGTTGGGACCTCCGGGCCAGGAAGAATCAAGAAACATGGCGATGGAAACCAACCAGGAATCTTCGACCGCACGACTGACGCCGTTCCGAGACGAGCGCGAAGCAGGGCCTTCGTTTTCTGGCGGGCCCTTTCTCGCGGCCAGCATCTGGATAGACCGCCGGCGGGAACTCTCCGCGTCCTTGGTCAACACTAGATGGTGCTTCTTCAAGCGAGATGGTGGCCTTGACTTCGGAGGCATCGCTGGAAGTGGAAGGAGACTGGAAGTGAAGCAAGAAGGGGATGGAAGAAGTACTCCCCCCTATTAAAACCAGACAACCGTCTCCTGCCCTCGCTTCGAGCAACCTGGTCCGCCCATCCTAAATCAACGGCCGAGAGGGGGCTCCCTTGCGAACTGAGATCCAGTGACTTTACCCAACAGAAGTTACCATGAACTTTACCTATACGAGCCATCAGGTTAAGATCCAACGAACATGGTCGATCTAAAATTTGAAATTAAAATTTATGTAGCTCAGAAAAAAACAGAAAAACTTTACATTAAGACGTATTCTCGGAAAGTTCCAGTCCATTTAAAATATTAGTTTAGTTTAAGTTCGAAATTTGGATCAACCGCGAGCGTTGGATCTTGATCGAATGGCTCACGTGTGTAAAGTCGCATGGTGACTTCTCTTAGTGAAGTCACTGGATCTCAGTCCGCGAAGGGTCAGGACGCGGGAGCAGAAGCAAATGAATCGAGAGCGGTCCGGAGTATCCTGTCCGTCCACCGTAAATCAACGGGACAGAGCGGCTACCTTCTCTTCGAAGGCTCTGGCGCGCAACCCGAGGAATGGACATCTGTCGGCTAGTATAGAATTTTATAGCACGCCATTAATCGAGCTAGCAGTACTGTACTACTGACTACAACTCTGATGGACGTCCAAAGCTCTGAATAGTCAGGGGAAACAATGAATGCGAGCCAGGGTAGTACTACTGTAGTAGTGAAGCAATGGGGATTATCTGGAGCAAGTACGGAGTACCGAGTACAGTACTACAAAAGTGCTGTTCGTTGTTTTCGCAGTTCATTTTAGCGTAACGTCCAGGTTGTTGTCGAACCAGCTGTTAGATTTTGGGTAATTATTGTTAAGTTGCTGCTTCTTAATTAAAATTTATCAAAGTCATGTAGACTAGATCGATTTGTGAGAACATCCCAAAAGCTTCATTCATTTTAGAATGACTAAGAAGGATCCATTCTTACCTTTTCTTTTCATGTTTTAAACTTGTTTAAACCTTGGTCAAACCTAGGATTTGACCAAGATTTAAATGGGCATAAAAATTCAGAAAAAATCAAAAAATGAAAAACCAAAGCACATATATAGCCTTCTTATGTCATATAGTAAGCACTCGAGTTGATAAAAACTCTGTCTTATGAAGTCAAACATATGAAGAGAACTGGTTTTGGGTTTCAAACATGGAAATTTCACAAACCTCTGATGTCTACGGGAGCTTCTATTCTTGTAGACAGTGTTGGGCCTCCAAGAGAAGAGGTTTGTAGAACAGCAGCAAGTTTCCCTTAAGTGGATTACCCAAGGTTTATCGAACTCAGGGAGGAAGAGGTCAAAGATATCCCTCTCATGCAACCCTGCAACCACAAAGCAAGAAGTCTCTTGTGTCCCCAACACACCTAATAGGTGCACTAGTTCGGCGAAGAGATAGTGAAATACAAGTGGTATGAATGAATATGAGCAGTAGTACGGCGCCAGAAAATAGCTACTGGCGTGCAGTTGATGGTAGTAATATTGTAGGAAGTAAACAAGCAGTAGTAACGCAGCAGTAGTAACGCAGTAAAACAGTAAACAAGCAGCGATAGCAGTATTTAGGAACAAGGCCTAGGGATTAGACTTTCACTAGTGGACACTCTCAACATTGATCACATAACAGAATAGATAAATGCATACTCTACACTCTCTTGTTGGATGATGAACACATTGCGTAGGATTACACGAACCCTCAATGCCGGAGTTAACAAGCTCCACAATTCAATGTTCATATTTAAATAACCTTAGAGTGCATGAAAGATCGAAACGACTAAACCAAGTACTAACATAGCATGCACACTGTCACCTTCATGCTTATGTAGGAGGAATAATACACATCAATACTATCATAGCAATAGTTAACTTCGCAATCTACAAGAGATCATGATCATAGCATAAACCAAGTACTAACACGGATGCACACACTGTCACCATTACATCGTGCAGGAGGAATAAAACTACTTTAATAACATTGCTAGAGTAGCACATAGATAAATTGTGATACAAAACACATTGCAATCATAAAGAGATATAAATAAGCACTTCACTACGCCATTCATAACAGTGAATAAGTATTCTGTGAAATATAGCCTAAGAGACCCACACGGTGCACACACTGTCACCTTTACACACGTGGGACAAGGAGTCTCCGGAGATCACATAAGTAAAACTCACTTGACTAGCATAATGACATCTAGATTACAAGCATCATCATATGAATCTCAATCATGTAAGGCAGCTCATGAGATTATTGTATTGAAGTACATAGGAGAGAGATGAACCACATAGCTACCGGTACAGCCCCGAGCCTCGATGGAGAACTACTCCCTCCTCATGGGAGCAGCGGTGATGAAGATGGCGGTGGAGATGGCAGCGGTGTCGATGGAGAAGCCTTCCGGGGGCACTTCCCCGTCCGGCAGGGTGCCGGAACAGAGACTCCTGTCCCCCAGATCTTGGCTTCGCGATGGCGGCGGCTCTGGAACTTTTCTCGTACCGTGGCTTCCTCCGTCGGGGTTTTTAGGTCAGGACCTTTAAATAGGCGAAAGGGGAGCCTCGGAGGGCAGGGGGCCACCACACCATAGGGCGGCCCCCTCCTGGCCGCGCCCTGTGGTGTGGGGCCCCAGGGCTTCCCTCTGGCGGCTCTCGGGTGTTCTGGATGGTTCCGGGAAAAATAGGAACCTGGGCGTTGATTTCGTCCGATTCCGAGAATATTTCGTTACTAGGATTTCTGAAACCAAAAACAGCAGAAAACAGGAACTGCACTTCGGCATCTTGTTAATAGGTTAGTTCCAGAAAATGCACGAATATGACATAAAGTGTGCATAAAACATGTAGATATCATCAATAAAGTAGCATGGAACATAAGAAATTATCGATACGTTGAGACGTATCAGCATCCCCAAGCTTAGTTCTGCTCGTCCCGAGCAGGTAAAACGATAACAAAGATAATTTCTTAAGTGACATGCCATCATAACCTTGATCATACTATTGTAAGCATATGTAATGAATGCAGCGATCAAAACAATGGTAATGACATGAGTAAACAAATGAATCATAAAGCAAAGACTTTTCATGAATAGTACTTTCAAGACAAGCATCAATAAGTCTTGCATAGGAGTTAACTCATAAAGCAATAAATCAAAGTAAAGGTATTGAAGCAACACAAAGGAAGATTAAGTTTCAGCGGTTGCTTTCAACTTATAACATGTATATCTCATGGATATTGTCAACATAAAGTAATATAACAAGTGCAATATGCAAGTATGTAGGAATCAATACACAGTTCACACAAGTGTTTGCTTCTTAAGAGGGAGATAGGTAAACTGACTCAACAATAAAAGTAAAAGAAAGGTCCTTCAAAGAGGAAAGCATCGATTGCTATATTTGTGCTAGAGCTTTTATTTTGAAAACATAAAGAGAGCATAAAAGTAAAGTTTTGAGAGGTGTTTGTTGTTGTCAACGAATGGTAGTGGGCACTCTAACTACCTCATCAACCAGACTTTCAAGAGCGGCTCCCATGAAGGACGTTATCTCTACCAGCAAGGTAGATCATCCCTCTTCTCTTTTGTTTACACATGTACTTTAGTTTAGTTTTTCTTTATTTATGGATGACACTCCTCCCAACCTTTTGCTTACACAAGCCATGGCTAACCGAATCCTCGGGTGCCTTCCAACATTCACATACCATGGAGGAGTGTCTATTTGCAAAATTAAGTTGCTTACTGATGAATCAGAGCAAAACATGTGAAGAGAATTATTAATGAAGGTTAATTAATTGGGGCTGGGAACCCCATTGCCAGCTCTTTTTGCAAAATTATTGGATAAGCGGATGTGCCACTAGTCCATTGTGAAAGTCTGTCAAAAGTAAATGACAAGATCGAAAGATAAAACACCACATACTTCCTCATGAGCTATAAAACATTGACACAAATAAGAGGTAATAACTTTTGAATTGTTTAAAGGTAGCACTCAAGCAATTTACTTTGGAATGGCGGAGAAATACCATGTAGTAGGTAGGTATGGTGGACACAAATGGCATAGTGGTTGGCTCAAGGATTTGGATGCATGAGAAGTATTCCCTCTCGATACAAGGCTTAGGCTAGCAAGGTTATTTGAAGCAAACTCAAGGATGAACCGGTGCAGCAAAACTCACATAAAAGACATATTGTAAACATTATAAAACTCTACACCGTCTTCCTTGTTGTTCAAAACTCAATACTAGATATTATCTAGACCTTAGAGAGACCAAATATGCAAATCAAATTTTAGCAAGCTCTATGTATTTCTTCATTAATAGGTGCAAAGCATATGATGCAAGAGCTTAAACATGAGCACAACAATTGCCAAGTATCACATTATCCAAGACATTTTAGAATTACTACATGTAGCATTTTCCAATTCCAACCATATAACAAATTAACGAAGAAGAAACTTCGCCATGAATATTATGAGCTAAGAACACATGTGTTCATACGAACCAGCGGAGCGTGTCTCTCTCCCACACAAGGATGAACTTATTCAGAGAACTAAGATAACAAAAAAAAAAATAAAAGCACACAGACGCTCCAAGTAAAGTACATAAGATGTGACCGAATAAAAATATAGTTTCAGGGGAGGAACCTGATGATGTTGTCGATGAAGAAGGGGATGCCTTGGACATCCCCAAGCTTAGACGCTTGAGTCTTCTTAAAATATGCAGGGTGAACCACGGGGGCATCCCCAAGCTTAGAGCTTTCACTCCTCTTGATCATAGTATATCATACTCCTCTCTTGACCCTTGAAAACTTCCTTCACACCAAACTTCAAGCAAACTCATTAGAGGGTTAGTGCACAATTAATAATTCACACATTCAGAGGTGACACAATCATTCTTTACACTTCTGAACATTGCATAAAGCTACTGGACATTAATGGATCAAAGAAATTCATCCAACATAGCAAAAGAGGCAATGCGAAATAAAAGGCAGAATCTGTCAAAACAGAACAGTCCGTAAAGACGAATTTTAAAATGACACCAGACTTGCTCAAATGGAAAAACTCAAAACTAATGAAAGTTGCGTACATATCTGAGGATCACGCTCGTAAATTGGCAGATTTTTTCGAATTTTCTACAGAGACTTGTGCCCAGATTCGTGACAGACAGCAATGCTGTTTCTGCGCAGCGATCCCAAATATAACATCAACTTTAACATAGAAACTTTACTTGGCACAAAAACATGATAAGGAGAGGTTGCTACAGTAGTAAACAACTTCCAAGACACAAATATAAAACAAAGTACTGTAGCAAAATAACACATGGGTTATCTCCCAAGAAGTTCTTTCTTTATAGCCATTAAGATGGGCTCAGCAATTTTGGTGATGCACCCGAAATAGTATTTGAAGCAAAAGAGAGCTTCAAGAGGCAATTCAAAACACATTTAAGCCTAACATGCTTCCTATGCAGAAGAATCTTATACACAAATGAATTCATGAAGAGCAAAGTGACAAGCATAAGAGGATAAAACACGAGTAACTTAAAGATTCTCAACATAAAGAGGGGAAACTTAATATTATTAAGATGCATATAACCATATTTCCCTCTCTCATAATAACTTTCAGTAGCATCATTGATGAAATCCACAATATACCCGTCACTTAAAACATTCTTATCATGGTTCATATGCATAGAAGTATCATTAATTTTGGCATAAGAAGAGTTATTCTCATTAATAGTAATTGGAGCAAGATTATTATCAAGAATTTGAACATGGTAAACAAGTTGCATATTAAAAGAATTGTTTTTGGTAATCCAATCATGACTATGACAAGTTTCATAAGGATAGTTATAACCTATATCATAGCATTCTTTATAATAATCATCAAAGATCGGAGGCACAGTGTCATCATAAGAAATAGAATAGTTATCTTTCACAGTCGGTTTATCTATGACCATACCATCATTGTTATTAGAAGGAGATGTATCAAGAACATAATGACCAGTAGCAAAAGGATTTTCAAACACCTCTTCCCCAAGCTTAGAGCTTTCTATATCATTATGGGAGGAAGCATGGATAGCACTGACACTATGGCAATTATTATCATTTTCAGAATTAGTTTCCCAGAGATTTGTAATATCAAAAGTAGTATGCTCATTCAAATCATGATCGCTAATGTATGTAAAGGGCATAGGAAGATCATCGTATTCAGATTCATTATCACAATAATCATTAGGAGCAACATACTTACGGTTACCTAGCGTTATCTCATTCACGCGGGGATACGCCGTTACCTCTTTCTTTTTATTCTCCTTCTTCTTCTTCTTCTTCTTCTTTGTTCCCTTCTTCTTCTTCTTCTCTTCTTCCCTCTCCTCGCTCCCTTCTTTAGGAGGAAGAGGCTTGAAGGGTGGCTTGTCCGCATAACCTGATTTACTTTTAGAAACAATAGAAGAAACTTGGGAGGATCCCTCCTTTTCATTAATTAATTGAAAACACACAGCGGTCCTATCATATTTTGGCAAGGTGTCATCTTCTAAAATATTCTGTATGTAAGTATTTGTATGGCAATTATTAATGCAGTAAGAAAAACACCCATGCAGGACATCATCAATATCAAGATCGTTAATATTTAACAAAGAAATTTTTCTTGATAACTCTTCACATTTCAAAAATAAGGTAAGTTCATCATGCTGATTAGGAATAATTTCATCATCACAATACAAATTTGCAGCACTCATGGGGTTTGAATTATCATTGGAGGAGCATTGAAAATTAAAATGACCAACTCTATGGCAAAGTTCACAAATAAAAGGATAGAGGGCACACACTTTTTCTCCAAGATCATCTAGAGCTCTAGACCACTTTCTAGTTTTTTCATTTCTGTGATGGATACAATATTCATCTTCTATTTGATTAATTCCACAAGGTCTATGTATTCCACAAAAATTAACATGCTTATAGGAAATAGCATTCTTAGGAGTTTGAGCACGCTTATTGCAATCATTAACAACAATTTCATTCTTCATGCAAGCGTCTTTAAAAGGTTCATGATACTTATCAAAATTCTTCCTAGGCAATTCAATGTGAGAAGCAAAAGCTTTATAAAGATTTGCAGCAACTTGAGAGTCAAGACCATAAGTAGCACTCATATTTCGAAATTTACCACTATCCATGAAAGTTTCAATGCATTCATAATCATAATTTATACCTGACTCTTTACCTTTGTCGTTCTCCCAATCTTCAGCGTTCTCCTTAATCCGATCAAGAAGGTCCCTTTTAAACTCTTCTTTATTGCTCGTGAATGATCCAGAACAAGTAGTATCCAGCAAGGTCTTATCTTGAAAAGAAAGTCTTGCATAGAAATTATCAATGATGATATTACCTGGAAGCTCATGATTGGGGCATTTGAGCATTAAAGTCTTCAATCTCTCCCATGCTTGGGCAATACTCTCTCCATCATGAGGCCAAAAATTATATATATGGTTTCGATCTTTGTGAATTTCACTTGGAGGATAGAACTTGGAATAAAATAGAGGCACAATATCCTTCCAATCAAGAGAGCGCCCGTCCTTCAATAGTTTATACCAATGCGCCGCTTCACCAGATAGCGACATAACAAATAATTTCTTTCTAACTTCATCCATTGAAATACCTGCACACTTGAATAACCCGCATAATTCATGCAAAAACAGTAAATGATTCCTAGGATGGACAGTTCCATCCCCTTCATAGCGGTTATCCATAACACGTTCAATAATTTCCATAGGTATTTTATACGGAATACTTTCAGCAGGTGGATTTAAAATATCAGAAGCATCATTAGAGTTATCGCATATGGGAGATAAAGCATCATCAGAGCAAAATATTTCTTCTAAAGCGGAGGAGCAAAAAAGATTATTTTTATGTAAACTAGCTTCCCCAAGCTTAGACTTCTTCATAGCATTAGCAGTAATTGCATTCATACTAATAACATTGCTATTATCATGTAAATAAGGTTCCATAGGTTTTTTAATTTTCGCATCAAACAATTCTAAATTAGGAAAAAGATTAAAAAGCTCACCAATTTTTTTGTTGTTTTCCATTATGCCTAACTAGTGAAAATAAAAACAAGAAACAAAAAGATGCAATTGCAGGATCTAAAGGAAATAGCTTCGAGCACACACACAATGGCGCCAGAAAAGTACTGTTACCTGGAACCGAAGTATGAGTGCCTTTTACCTTTCCTCCCCGGCAACGGCGCCAGAAAAGTGCTTGATGTCTACGGGAGCTTCTATTCTTGTAGACAGTGTTGGGCCTCCAAGAGTAGAGGTTTGTAGAACAGCAGCAAGTTTCCCTTAAGTGGATTACCCAAGGTTTATCGAACTCAGGGAGGAAGAGGTCAAAGATATCCCTCTCATGCAACCCTGCAACCACAAAGCAAGAAGTCTCTTGTGTCCCCAACACACCTAATAGGTGCACTAGTTCGGCGAAGAGATAGTGAAATACAAGTGGTATGAATGAATATGAGCAGTAGTACGGCGCCAGAAAATAGCTTGCTGGCGTGCAGTTGATGGTAGTAATATTGTAGGAAGTAAACAAGCAGTAGTAACGCAGCAGTAGTAACGCAGAAAGTAAACAAGCAGCGATAGCAGTATTTAGGAACAAGGCCTAGGGATTAGACTTTCACTAGTGGACACTCTCAACATTGATCACATAACAGAATAGATAAATGCATACTCTACACTCTCTTGTTGGATGATGAACACATTGCGTAGGATTACACGAACCCTCAATGCCGGAGTTAACAAGCTCCACAATTCAATGTTCATATTTAAATAACCTTAGAGTGCATGAAAGATCGAAACGACTAAACCAAGTACTAACATAGCATGCACACTGTCACCTTCATGCTTATGTAGGAGGAATAATACACATCAATACTATCATAGCAATAGTTAACTTCGCAATCTACAAGAGATCATGATCATAGCATAAACCAAGTACTAACACGGATGCACACACTGTCACCATTACATCGTGCAGGAGGAATAAAACTACTTTAATAACATTGCTAGAGTAGCACATAGATAAATTGTGATACAAAACACATTGCAATCATAAAGAGATATAAATAAGCACTTCACTACGCCATTCATAACAGTGAATAAGTATTCTGTGAAATATAGCCTAAGAGACCCACACGGTGCACACACTGTCACCTTTACACACGTGGGACAAGGAGTCTCCGGAGATCACATAAGTAAAACTCACTTGACTAGCATAATGACATCTAGATTACAAGCATCATCATATGAATCTCAATCATGTAAGGCAGCTCATGAGATTATTGTATTGAAGTACATAGGAGAGAGATGAACCACATAGCTACCGGTACAGCCCCGAGCCTCGATGGAGAACTACTCCCTCCTCATGGGAGCAGCAGCGGTGATGAAGATGGCGGTGGAGATGGCAGCGGTGTCGATGGAGAAGCCTTCCGGGGGCACTTCCCCGTCCCGGCAGGGTGCCGGAACAGAGACTCCTGTCCCCCAGATCTTGGCTTCGCGATGGCGGCGGCTCTGGAACTTTTCTCGTACCGTGGCTTCCTCCGTCGGGGTTTTTAGGTCAGGACCTTTAAATAGGCGAAAGGGGAGCCTCGGAGGGGGCCTGGGGCCACCACACCATAGGCGCGGCCCCCTCGGCCGCGCCGGGTGTGGTGTGGGGCCCCGGCTTCCCTCTGGCGGCTCTCGGGTGTTCTGGATGGTTCCGGGAAAAATAGGAACCTGGGCGTTGATTTCGTCCGATTCGAGAATATTTCGTTACTAGGATTTCTGAAACCAAAAACAGCAGAAAACAACTGGGGATCTTGTTAATAGGTT
Organism: Lolium multiflorum; assembly: GCA_030979885.1. Lineage (NCBI taxonomy): Eukaryota > Viridiplantae > Streptophyta > Magnoliopsida > Poales > Poaceae > Lolium > Lolium multiflorum. The sequence continues at coordinate 221,367,445 of CM061748.1, forward strand.
AGTTCCAGAAAATGCACGAATATGACATAAAGTGTGCATAAAACATGTAGATATCATCAATAAAGTAGCATGGAACATAAGAAATTATCGATACGTTGGAGACGTATCAACCTCCCAAAAGCTTCATTCTACAGTGACTAAGAAGGATCCAGGCTTACCTTTTTCATTTTCAATTTCTTAACTTGTTTAAATCTTGGTCAAACCTAGGATTTGACCAAGATTCAAATGGGTATAACAATTCAAAAAAAACGGAAAAAAACCAAAGAACATAGTCTTCTGATGTCATATAGTAAGCATTCAAGTTGATAAACAAGGTCTAGACATATTCAAACCAAACAAATCATGTATCTACCCCCTAACCCTAAACTCTGCCTTATGAAGTCAAGCATGAAGAGAAGTGATTTTGGGTTTCAAACATGGAAATTTCAAAAACCTCCCAAAAGCTTCATTTTAGAGTGACTAAGAAGGATCCATGCTTACCTTTTCATTGCCATGTTTTAAACTTGTTTTAACCTTGGTCAAACCTAGGAATTGACCAAGATTCAAATGGGAGTAAAAATTCAGAAAAATTCAAAAAAAATGGAAAACCAAAACACATATATAGCCTTCTTATGTCATATAGTAAGCATTCAAGTTGATAAACAAGGTCTAGACATATTCAAAGCAGAAATATCATGTATCATATCTACCCCTAACCCTAAACTCTGTCTTATGAAGTCAAACATATGAAGAGAACTGGGGTTTTGGGTTTCAAACATAAAATTTTCAAGTACCTTCATTTTAGAGTGAGTAAGGAAGGATTCATGCTTACCGTTTCATTTTCATGTTTTAAACTTGTTTAAACCTAGGATTTGACCAAGATTTAAATAGGCATAAAAAATTCGAAAGAAATCAAAAAATGAAAAACCAAAGCACATATATAGCCTTCTTATATCATATAGTAAAAAATTCAAGTTGATAAACAAGGTCTAGACATATTCAAACAAGAAAAATCATGTATCTACACCTAACCATAAACTCTGTCTTAAGTGGTTTTGGGTTTCAAACATGGAAATTTCACAAACCTCCCAAAAGCTTCATTTTACAGTGACTGAGGAGGATCCATGCTTACCTTTTGGCTTAAACGTTTGAAACCAAAAACCACTTCTCTTCATGCATGCTTGACTTCATAAGACAGAGTTTAGCTAGGGTTAGGGGGTAGATACATGATTTTCCTGGTTTGAATATGTCTAGACCTTGTTTATCAACTTAATTGATTGCTTACTATATGACATAAGAAGACTACGTGCCTTGGTTTTCATTTTTTGTTTTTTTTGAATTTTATGCTCATATATTTGAATCTTGGTCAAATCTTAGGTTTGACCAAGATTTAAACAAGTTTAAAACATGAAAATGAAAAGGGAAGCATGTATCCTTCTTAGTCACTCTAAAATGAAGCTTTTGGGATGTTCTTGAAATTTCCATGTTTGAAACCCAAAACGACTTCTCTTCATGCTAGACTTCATAAGATCAACAGGGGTAGATACATGATTTGTCTGGTTTGGATATACCTAGACCTCGTTTAACTTGAATGCATACGATATGACATAAGAAGACTACGTGCTTTTGTTTTTCATTATTCTGATTTTTTTGAATTTTGTGCCCACCCATTTGTATCTTGGTCAAATCCTAGGCTTGATAATGATTTAAACAAGATTAAAATATGAAAATGCAAAGGTAAGCATGGATCCTTCTTAGTCACTCTAAAATGAAGCTTTTGGGAGCAAAACCACTTCTCTTCATATGCTTGACTTCATAAGACGGAGTTTAGGGGTTAGGGGGTATAGATACATGATTTGTCTAGTTTGAATATGTCTAGACCTTGTTTATCAACTTAATTGGCTTACTATATGACATAAGAAAACTATTTGCTTTGGTTTTTCTTTTTCCTGATTTTTTTCAATTTTGATGCCCATTTGAATCTTGTCAAATCCTAGGTTTGACCGAGATAATTTAAACAAGCTTAAAACATGAATATGAAAAGGGAAGCATGTATCCTTCTTTGTCACTCTAAAATGAAGTTTTTGGGAGGTTTTTCAAATTTCCACGTTTGAAACCCAAAACCACTTCTCTTCATATGCTTGACTTCATAAGACAGAGGGCAGGGGTTAGGGGGTATAGATACATGATTTGTCTAGTTTGAATATGTCTAGACCTTGTTTATCAACTTTAATGCTTACTATATGACATAAGAAAACTATTTGCTTTGGTTTTCTTTTTTCTGACTTTTTTTCAATTTTGATGCCCATTTGAATCTTGTCAAATCCTAGGTTTGACCAAGATAATTTAAACAAGCTTAAAACATGAATATGAAAAGAGGAGCATGTATCCTTCTTAGTCACTCTAAAATGTAGTTTTTGGGAGGTTTTTGAAATTTCCATGTTTGAAACCCAAAACCACTTCTCTTCACATGCTTGACTTCATAAGACAAAGTTTAGGGGTTAGGGGTATAGATACATGATTTGTCTGGTTTAATATGTCTAGACCTTGTTTATCAACTTTAATGCTTACTATATGACATAAGAAGACTATGTGATTTGGTTTTTCATTTTTCTTTTATTATTTTTCTGCCCATTTGAATCTTGGTCAAATCCTAGGTTTGACCAAGATTTAGACAAGTTTAACACGTAAATGAGTTAACTTGGATTTCCTACCCTTGAATCCATAGGAAACTTTGTTCTAATGCACTATTATAATCAACCGAGTTTTTACACCAACAGGTCTGTCACTTACGTGTGGTGCCCACGCTTGAGGTCCCACACTTCAGTGAGCACAAGTCACGTGCAATAGGTACGCAAACTCCCAGCCATCTTCTTTGTCAAGAGAAGACGCATCAGGATGCGTATTGGAAGTCTGTGGGTCCTTCTGGATCCTTCCGTTGTCCCTCTCACAAAAAAAAACAAATCTCTCTCATTCTCGGCCTCGCTCGACTCGCTCGCTCGCTCGCACCTCCTGCTCACTGACAAACCCTGCACAAAAGTCAACATCATCACCCGAAAAAGGGGAGACACCATAATTCTCTCCCTTCTTCTCTCCTTCCGAGTGATCCCTCTTCCTCCGAGTTTCACTCGACGGGCAAACACCCATGTGCTGCATAGTAATAATAAAAAGGTAGTACTCGTAGAAAAATCGATATACGAATCTGTAATTAAATAGGTTAAACTAGGGTTTTGCCCAGTTCTACAGATCAAGGGTTCAAAAAAATCCAACTACGGGGTTCGAACAACACGATTCTAATCCAAGAATTTTTTCGACCTAGGTCACCCAAATGGCCTCAAACTATAGGGTTAGCATCTAGTGCAGTATGTGTGAAAATGTATGCACTATGTGTGCTATAACTTGTATGTCTTTCATATTTGAACCAAATTTGAATAAGTTTGAAATATTTGAAAAGGGGCTTTTGGCTTAAACGTTTGAAACCAAAAACCACTTCTCTTCATGCATGCTTGACTTCATAAGACAGAGTTTAGCTAGGGTTAGGGGGTAGATGCATGATTTTCCTGGTTTGAATATGTCTAGACCTTGTTTATCAACTTAATTGAATGCTTACTATATGACATAAGAATACTATGTGCCTTGTTTTTTATTTTTTGATTTTTTTAAAATTTTATGCCCATTTGAATCTTGGTCAAATCCTAGGTTTGAACATGGTTTAAACAAGTTTAAATCATGAATATGAAAAATTAAGCATCTATATATCCTTCTTCGTCACTCCAAAATGTAGCTCTTCGGAGGTTTTTTCGAAATTTCCATGTTTGAAACCAAAACCACTTCTCTTCATGCATGCTTGACTTCATAAGACAGAGTTTAGGGTTAGGGGTAGATATATACATGATTTTCTGGGTTGAATATGTCTAGGCCTTGTTTATCAACTTGAATGCTTACTATATATATATGACATAAGAATGTTATGTCCTTTGTTTTTTCATTCTTTTGGTTTTTTATGAATTTCCATGCCCATTTGAATCTTTTGGTCAAATCCTAGAGGTTTGACCAAGATTGAAACAAGTTTAAAACATGAAAATGAAAAGGGAAGCTTGTATATCCTTCTTAATTAGTCACTCTAAAATGAAGTTTTTTGGAGGTTTTTGAAATTTCCATGTCTGAAACCCAAAACCACTTCTCTTCATGCTAGACTTCATAAGACAATTTAATTAGGGGTTAGGGGTAGATACATGATTTGTCTGGTTTGAATATGTCCAAACCTTGCTTGTTTATCAACTTGAATGCTTACGATATGACATAAGAATGCTTACCATATGTTTGAATTTTAAAAGCATATAGTCTTCTTATGTCATATAGTAAGCATTCAAAAGTTTTTCTTTGAGAGAGTAGCATGCATTCAAAAGTTGATAAATAAGATTTGTACATATTCAAACCAGACAAATCATGTATCTACACCCCCTAACCCTAAACTCTGTCTTATGAAGTCAAGCATGAAGAGAAGTGCTTTTGGGTTTCAAACATGGAAATTTCACAAACCTCCCAAAAGCTTCATTTTACAGTGACTAAGGGCTCCTTTGATTCATAGGATTTGCATAGGAATTGTGTAGGATTTGGTTCCTATGGGAAAATTTCCTATACATGTTGTTTGATTCATAGAAACATATCCTATAGGAAAAATTCCTATAGGAATCTTGTAGCGTAATTCCTATAGGAAAAAACATTGGCTCATACCTCATGAAAAAATTCCTTTGCTACAATCAAACACACTTCATCTTTCTATAGGATTCAAGTAGACATGTGTCATTCCAATCCTATGCCTTTCCTATTCCTATACTTTTCCTATCCTTTAAATCAAAGGAGCCCTAAGAAGGATCCAGGCTTACCTTTTCATTTTCATTTTTAAACTGCTTGTTTAAATCTTGATCAAACCTAGGATTTGACCAAGATTCAAATGGGCATAAAAAATCAGGAAAAAATGAAAAATGAAAAAACAAAACACATATATAGCCTTCTTATATATGTCATATATATAGTAAGCATTCAATTAAGTTGATAATTTTAAACAAGGTCTATACATATTCAAACCAGAAAAAAGCATGTATCTACCCATGCATATATATATAACCCTATACTTTTGTCTTATGAAGACGTCAAGGATGAAGAGAAGTGGATTTGGGTTTCAAACATGGAAATTTCAAAAACCTCCCAAAACATGTATATATCTACCCCTAAACCCTAATCTTTGTCTTATGAAGCCAAGCATATGAAGAGAAGTGATTTTGGGTTTCAAACATGGAAACTTCAAAAACCTCCCAAAAGCTTCATTTTAGAGAGACTAAGAATGATCCATATGCTTACCTTTTCATTGCCATGTTTTAAACTTGTTTTAACCTTGGTCAAACCTAGGATTTGACCAAGATTCAAATGGGAGTAAAAATTCAGAAAAATTATATATATATATATATATATATATATATATATATATATATATATATATATATATATATATATATATATATATATATATATATATATATAGCCTTCTTATGTCATATAGTAAGCATTCAAGTTGATAAACAAGGTCTAGACATATTCAAAGCAGAAATATCATGTATCATATCTACCCCTAACCCTAAACTCTGTCTTATGAAGTCAAACATATGAAGAGAACTGGGGTTTTGGGTTTCAAACATAAAATTTTCAAGTACCTTCATTTTAGAGTGAGTAAGGAAGGATTCATGCTTACCGTTTCATTTTCATGTTTTAAACTTGTTTAAACCTAGGATTTGACCAAGATTTAAATAGGCATAAAAATTCAAAAGAAATCAAAAAATGAAAAACCAAAGCACATATATATAGCCTTCTTATATCATATAGTAAAAAATTCAAGTTGATAAACAAGGTCTAGACATATTCAAACAAGAAAAATCATGTATCTACACACCTAACCATAAACTCTGTCTTAAGTGGTTTTGGGTTTCAAACATGGAAATTTCACAAACCTCCCAAAAGCTTCATTTTACAGTGACTAAGGAGGATCCATGCTTACCTTTTGGCTTAAACGTTTGAAACCAAAAACCACTTCTCTTCATGCATGCTTGACTTCATAAGACAGAGTTTAGCTAGGGTACGTTAGGGGGTGTAGATACATGATTTCCTGGTTTGAATATGTCTAGACCTTGTTTATCAACTTAATTGATTGCTTACTATATGACATAAGAAGACTACGTGCCTTGGTTTTTTTTTTTTGAATTTTATGCTCATATATTTGAATCTTGGTCAAATCCTAGGTTTGACCAAGATTTAAACAAGTTTAAACATGAAAATGAAAAGGGAAGCATGTATCCTTCTTAGTCACTCTAAAATGAAGCTTTTGGGATGTTCTTGAAATTTCCATGTTTGAAACCCAAAACGACTTCTCTTCATGCTAGACTTCATAAGATCAACATGGGGTAGATACATGATTTGTCTGGTTTGGATATACCTAGACCTCGTTTAACTTGAATGCATACGATATGACATAAGAAGACTACGTGCTTTTGTTTTTCATTATTCTGATTTTTTTGAATTTTGTGCCCACCCATTTGTATCTTGGTCAAATCCTAGGCTTGATAATGATTTAACAAGATTAAAATATGAAAATGCAAAGGTAAGCATGGATCCTTCTTAGTCACTCTAAAATGAAGCTTTTGGGAGCAAAACCACTTCTCTTCATATGCTTGACTTCATAAGACGGAGTTTAGGGGTTAGGGGGTATAGATACATGATTTGTCTAGTTTGAATATGTCTAGACCTTGTTTATCAACTTAATTGGCTTACTATATGACATAAGAAAACTATTTGCTTTGGTTTTTCTTTTTCCTGATTTTTTTCAATTTTGATGCCCATTTGAATCTTGTCAAATCCTAGGTTTGACCGAGATAATTTAAACAAGCTTAAAACATGAATATGAAAAGGGAAGCATGTATCCTTCTTTGTCACTCTAAAATGAAGTTTTTGGGAGGTTTTTCAAATTTCCATGTTTGAAACCCAAAACCACTTCTCTTCATATGCTTGACTTCATAAGACAGAGTTCAGGGGTTAGGGGGTATAGATACATGATTTGTCTAGTTTGAATATTTCTAGACCTTGTTTATCAACTTTAATGCTTACTATATGACATAAGAAAACTATTTGCTTTGGTTTTCTTTTTTCTGACTTTTTTTCAATTTTGATGCCCATTTGAATCTTGTCAAATCCTAGGTTTGACCAAGATAATTTAAACAAGCTTAAAACATGAATATGAAAAGGGGAGCATGTATCCTTCTTAGTCACTCTAAAATGTAGTTTTTGGGAGTTTTTTGAAATTTCCATGTTTGAAACCCAAAACCACTTCTCTTCACATGCTTGACTTCATAAGACAGAGTTTAGGGGTTAGGGGTATAGATACATGATTTGTCTGGTTTAATATGTCTAGACCTTGTTTATCAACTTTAATGCTTACTATATGACATAAGAAGACTATGTGATTTGGTTTTTCATTTTTCTGTTTTTATTTTTCTGCCCATTTGAATCTTGGTCAAATCCTAGGTTTGACCAAGATATAGACAAGTTTAACACGTAAATGAGTTAACTTGGATTTCCTACCCTTGAATCCATAGGAAACTTTGTTCTAATGCACTATTATAATCAACCGAGTTTTTACACCAACAGGTCTGTCACTTACGTGTGGTGCCCACGCTTGAGGTCCCACACTTCAGTGAGCACAAGTCACGTGCAATAGGTACGCAAACTCCCAGCCATTTTCTTTGTCAAGAGAAGACGCATCAGGATGCGTATTGGAAGTCTGTGGGTCCTTCTGGATCCTTCGGTCGTCCCTCTCACAAAAAAAACAAATCTCTCTCATTCTCGGCCTCGCTCGACTCGCTCGCTCGCTCGCTCGCACCTCCTGCTCACTGACAAACCCTGCACAAAAGTCAACATCATCACCCGAAAAAGGGGAGACACCATAATTCTCTCCCTTCTTCTCTCCTTCCGAGTGATCCCTCTTCCTCCGAGTTTCACTCGACGGGCAAACACCCATGTGCTGCATAGTAATAATAAAAAGGTAGTACTCGTAGAAAAATCGATATACGAATCTGTAATTAAATAGGTTAAACTAGGGTTTTGCCCAGTTCTACAGATCAAGGGTTCAAAAAATCCAACTACGGGGTTCGAACAACACGATTCTAATCCAAGAATTTTTTCGACCTAGGTCACCCAAATGGCCTCAAACTATAGGGTTAGCATCTAGTGCAGTATGTGTGAAAATGTATGCACTATGTGTGCTATAACTTGTATGTCTTTCATATTTGAACCAAATTTGAATAAGTTTGAAATATTTGAAAAGGGGCTTTTGGCTTAAACGTTTGAAACCAAAAACCACTTCTCTTCATGCATGCTTGACTTCATAAGACAGAGTTTAGCTAGGGTTAGGGGATAGATGCATGATTTTCCTGGTTTGAATATGTCTAGACCTACTTTATCAACTTAATTGAATGCTTACTATATGACATAAGAATACTATGTGCATTGTTTTTTATTTTTTTATTTTTTTAAAATTGTATGCCCATTTGAATCTTGGTCAAATCCTAGGTTTGAACATGGTTTAAACAAGTTTAAATCATGAATATGAAAAATTAAGCATCTATATATCCTTCTTAGTCACTCCAAAATGTAGCTCTTGGGAGGTTTTTTCGAAATTTCCATGTTTGAAACCAAAACCACTTCTCTTCATGCATGCTTGACTTCATAAGACAGAGTTTAGCTAGGGCGTTAGGGGGTAGATACATGATTTTCCTGGTTTGAATATGTCTAGACCTGGTTTATCAACTTAATTAATTGATTGTTTACTATATGACATAAGAAGACTATGTGCCTTGGTTTTAAATTTTTCTGTTTTTTTTGAATTTTACGCCCATATATTTGAATCTTGGACAAATCCTAGGTTTGACCAAGATTTAAACAAGTTTAAACATAAAAATGAAAAGGGAAGCATGTATCCTTCTTAGTCACTCTAAAATGAAGCTTTTGGGATGTTCTTGAAATTTCCATTTTTGAAACCAAAAACGACTTCTCTCTTCATGCTAGACTTCATAAGATCGACAGGGGGCAGATACATGATTTGTCTGGTTTGGATATGTCCAAACCTTGCTTGTTTATCAACTTGAATGCTTACTATATGACATAAGAATGCTTACCATATGTTTGAATTTTAAAAGCATATAGTCTTCTTATGTCATATAGTAAGCATTCAAAAGTTTTTCTTTGAGAGAGTAGCATGCATTCAAAAGTTGATAAATAAGATTTGTACATATTCAAACCAGACAAATCATGTATCTACACCCCCTAACCCTAAACTCTGTCTTATGAAGTCAAGCATGAAGAGAAGTGCTTTTGGGTTTCAAACATGGAAATTTCACAAACCTCCCAAAAGCTTCATTTTACAGTGAGAAGGATCCAGGCTTACCTTTTCATTTTCATTTTTAAACTGCTTGTTTAAATCTTGATCAAACCTAGGATTTGACCAAGATTCAAATGGGCATAAAAAATCAGGAAAAAATGAAAAATGAAAAAACAAAACACATATATAGCCTTCTTATGTCATATATATAGTAAGCATTCAATTAAGTTGATAATTTTAAACAAGGTCTATACATATTCAAACCAGAAAAAAGCATGTATCTACCCATGCATATATATATAACCCTATACTTTTGTCTTATGAAGACGTCAAGGATGAAGAGAAGTGGATTTGGGTTTCAAACATGGAAATTTCAAAAACCTCCCAAAACATGTATATATCTACCCCTAAACCCTAATCTTTGTCTTATGAAGCCAAGCATATGAAGAGAAGTGATTTTGGGTTTCAAACATGGAAACTTCAAAAACCTCCCAAAAGCTTCATTTTAGAGAGACTAAGAATGATCCATATGCTTACCTTTTCATTGCCATGTTTTAAACTTGTTTTAACCTTGGTCAAACCTAGGATTTGACCAAGATTCAAATGGGAGTAAAAATTCAGAAAAATTCAAAAAAAATGAAAAACCAAAGCACATATATATATATAGCCTTGATCTTATGTCATATAGTAAGCATTCAAGTTGATAAACAAGGTCGATCTAGACATATTCAAAGCAGAAATATCATGTATCATATCTACCCCTAACCCTAGCTAAACTCTGTCTTATGAAGTCAAACATATGAAGAGAACTGGGGTTTTGGGTTTCAAACATAAAATTTTCAAGTACCTTCATTTTAGAGTGAGTAAGGAAGGATTCATGCTTACCGTTTCATTTTCATGTTTTAAACTTGTTTAAACCTAGGATTTGACCAAGATTTAAATAGGCATAAAAAAATCGAAAGAAATCAAAAAATGAAAAACCAAAGCACATATATATAGCCTTCTTATATCATATAGTAAAAAATTCAAGTTGATAAACAAGGTCTAGACATATTCAAACAAGAAAAATCATGTATCTACACACCTAACCATAAACTCTGTCTTAAGTGGTTTTGGGTTTCAAACATGGAAATTTCACAAACCTCCCAAAAGCTTCATTTTACAGTGACTATAAGGAGGATCCATGCTTACCTTTTGGCTTAAACGTTTGAAACCAAAAACCACTTCTCTTCATGCATGCTTGACTTCATAAGACAGAGTTTAGCTAGGGTACGTTAGGGGGTGTAGATACATGATTTCCTGGTTTGAATATGTCTAGACCTTGTTTATCAACTTAATTGATTGCTTACTATATGACATAAGACGACTACGTGCCTTGGTTTTCATTTTTGGTTTTTTTTTGAATTTTATGCTCATATATTTGAATCTTGGTCAAATCCTAGGTTTGACCAAGATTTAAACAAGTTTAAAACATGAAAATGAAAAGGGAAGCATGTATCCTTCTTAGTCACTCTAAAATGAAGCTTTTGGGATGTTCTTGAAATTTCCATGTTTGAAACCCAAAACGACTTCTCTTCATGCTAGACTTCATAAGATCAACATGGGGTAGATACATGATTTGTCTGGTTTGGATATACCTAGACCTCGTTTAACTTGAATGCATACGATATGACATAAGAAGACTACATGCTTTTGTTTTTCATTATTCTGATTTTTTTGAATTTTGTGCCCACCCATTTGTATCTTGGTCAAATCCTAGGCTTGATAATGATTTAACAAGATTAAAATATGAAAATGCAAAGGTAAGCATGGATCCTTCTTAGTCACTCTAAAATGAAGCTTTTGGGAGCAAAACCACTTCTCTTCATATGCTTGACTTCATAAGACGGAGTTTAGGGGTTAGGGGGTATAGATGCATGCATGATTTGTCTAGTTTGAATATGTCTAGACCTTGTTTATCAACTTAATTGGCTTACTATATGACATAAGAAAACTATTTGCTTTGGTTTTTCTTTTTCCTGATTTTTTTCAATTTTGATGCCCATTTGAATCTTGTCAAATCCTAGGTTTGACTGATATTTTAAACAAGCTTAAAACATGAATATGAAAAGGGAAGCATGTATCCTTCTTTGTCACTCTAAAATGAAGTTTTTGGGAGGTTTTTCAAATTTCCATGTTTGAACGACCCAAAACCACTTCTCTTCATATGCTTGACTTCATAAGACAGAGTTCAGGGGTTAGGGGGTATAGATACATGATTTGTCTAGTTTGAATATGTCTAGACCTTGTTTATCAACTTAATTAATTGGCTTACTATATGACATAAGAAAACTATTTGCTTTGGTTTTTCTTTTTCCTGATTTTTTCGATGCCCATTTGAATCTTTGTCAAATCCTAGGTTTGACCGAGATAATTTAAACAAGCTTAAAACATGAATATGAAAAGGGAAGCATGCATCCTTCTTAGTCACTCTAAAATGTAGTTTTTGGGAGGTTTTTGAAATTTCCATGTTTGAAACCCAAAACCACATCTCTTCATGCTTGACTTAATTTATAAGACATAGTTTAGGGGTTAGGGGTAGATACATGATTTGTATGGTTTGATATTTCTAGTCCTTGTTTATCAACTTTAATGCTTACTATATGACATAAGATGACTATGTGATTTGGTTTTTCATTTTTCTGTTTTTTATTTTATTTTTCTGCCCATTTGAATCTTGGTCAAATCCTAGGTTTGACCAAGATTTAGACAAGTTTAACACGTGAAAACGAATAAGTAAGCCTGGATCCTTCTTAGTCACTCAAAAATGTACCAATCGATAGATGTGTTAACTTTGCTTCATGGAAATAATAATGTCATGTAAATGAGTTAACTTGGATTTCCTACCCTTGAATCCATAGGAAACTTTGTTCTAATGCACTATTATAATCAACCGAGTTTTTACACCAACAGGTCCGTCACTTACGTGTGGTGCCCACGCTTGAGGTCCCACACTTCAGTGAGCACAAGTCACGTGCAATAGGTACGCAAACTCCCAGCCATCTTCTTTGTCAAGAGAAGACGCATCAGGATGCGTTTTGGAAGTCTGTGGGTCCTTCTAGATCCTTCGGTTGTCCCTCTCACAAAAAAAACAAATCTCTCTCATTCTCGGCCTCGCTCGACTCGCTCGCTCGCTCGCTCGCTCCTCCTGCTCACTGACAAACCCTGCACAAAAGTCAACATCATCACCCGAAAAAGGGGAGACACCATAATTCTCTCCCTTCTTCTCTCCTTCCGAGTGATCCCTCTTCCTCCGAGTTTCACTCGACGGGCAAACACCCATGTGCTGCATAGTAATAATAAAAAGGTAGTACTCGTAGAAAAATCGATATACGAATCTGTAATTAAATAGGTTAAACTAGGGTTTTGCCCAGTTCTACAGATCAAGGGTTCAAAAAAATCCAACTACGGGGTTCGAACAACACGATTCTAATCCAAGAATTTTTTCGACCTAGGTCACCCAAATGGCCTCAAACTATAGGGTTAGCATCTAGTGCAGTATGTGTGAAAATGTATGCACTATGTGTGCTATAACTTGTATGTCTTTCATATTTGAACCAAATTTGAATAAGTTTGAAATATTTGAAAAGGGGCTTTTGGCTTAAACGTTTGAAACCAAAAACCACTTCTCTTCATGCATGCTTGACTTCATAAGACAGAGTTTAGCTAGGGTTAGGGGATAGATGCATGATTTTCCTGGTTTGAATATGTCTAGACCTACTTTATCAACTTAATTGAATGCTTACTATATGACATAAGAATACTATGTGCATTGTTTTTTATTTTTTGATTTTTTTAAAATTGTATGCCCATTTGAATCTTGGTCAAATCCTAGGTTTGAACATGGTTTAAACAAGTTTAAATCATGAATATGAAAAATTAAGCATCTATATATCCTTCTTAGTCACTCCAAAATGTAGCTCTTGGGAGGTTTTTTCGAAATTTCCATGTTTGAAACCAAAACCACTTCTCTTCATGCATGCTTGACTTCATAAGACAGAGTTTAGCTAGGGCGTTAGGGGGTAGATACATGATTTTCCTGGTTTGAATATGTCTAGACCTGGTTTATCAACTTAATTAATTGATTGTTTACTATATGACATAAGAAGACTATGTGCCTTGGTTTTAAATTTTTCTGTTTTTTTTGAATTTTACGCCCATATATTTGAATCTTGGACAAATCCTAGGTTTGACCAAGATTTAAACAAGTTTAAACATAAAAATGAAAAGGGAAGCATGTATCCTTCTTAGTCACTCTAAAATGAAGCTTTTGGGATGTTCTTGAAATTTCCATTTTTGAAACCAAAAACGACTTCTCTCTTCATGCTAGACTTCATAAGATCGACAGGGGGCAGATACATGATTTGTCTGGTTTGGATATGTCCAAACCTTGCTTGTTTATCAACTTGAATGCTTACTATATGACATAAGAATGCTTACCATATGTTTGAATTTTAAAAGCATATAGTCTTCTTATGTCATATAGTAAGCATTCAAAAGTTTTTCTTTGAGAGAGTAGCATGCATTCAAAAGTTGATAAATAAGATTTGTACATATTCAAACCAGACAAATCATGTATCTACACCCCCTAACCCTAAACTCTGTCTTATGAAGTCAAGCATGAAGAGAAGTGCTTTTGGGTTTCAAACATGGAAATTTCACAAACCTCCCAAAAGCTTCATTTTACAGTGACTAAGAAGGATCCAGGCTTACCTTTTCATTTTCATTTTTAAACTGCTTGTTTAAATCTTGATCAAACCTAGGATTTGACCAAGATTCAAATGGGCATAAAAAATCAGGAAAAAATGAAAAAATGAAAAAACAAAACACATATATAGCCTTCTTATGTCATATATATAGTAAGCATTCAATTAAGTTGATAATTTTAAACAAGGTCTATACATATTCAAACCAGAAAAAAGCATGTATCTACCCATGCATATATATATAACCCTATACTTTTGTCTTATGAAGACGTCAAGGATGAAGAGAAGTGGATTTGGGTTTCAAACATGGAAATTTCAAAAACCTCCCAAAACATGTATATATCTACCCCTAAACCCTAATCTTTGTCTTATGAAGCCAAGCATATGAAGAGAAGTGATTTTGGGTTTCAAACATGGAAACTTCAAAAACCTCCCAAAAGCTTCATTTTAGAGAGACTAAGAATGATCCATATGCTTACCTTTTCATTGCCATGTTTTAAACTTGTTTTAACCTTGGTCAAACCTAGGATTTGACCAAGATTCAAATGGGAGTAAAAATTCAGAAAAATTCAAAAAAAATGAAAAACCAAAGCACATATATATATATATAGCCTTGATCTTATGTCATATAGTAAGCATTCAAGTTGATAAACAAGTCGTCTAGACATATTCAAAGCAGAAATATCATGTATCATATCTACCCCTAACCCTAGCTAAACTCTGTCTTATGAAGTCAAACATATGAAGAGAACTGGGGTTTTGGGTTTCAAACATAAAATTTTCAAGTACCTTCATTTTAGAGTGAGTAAGGAAGGATTCATGCTTACCGTTTCATTTTCATGTTTTAAACTTGTTTAAACCTAGGATTTGACCAAGATTTAAATAGGCATAAAAAAATCGAAAGAAATCAAAAAATGAAAAACCAAAGCACATATATATAGCCTTCTTATATCATATAGTAAAAAATTCAAGTTGATAAACAAGGTCTAGACATATTCAAACAAGAAAAATCATGTATCTACACACCTAACCATAAACTCTGTCTTAAGTGGTTTTGGGTTTCAAACATGGAAATTTCACAAACCTCCCAAAAGCTTCATTTTATAGTGACTATAAGGAGGATCCATGCTTACCTTTTGGCTTAAACGTTTGAAACCAAAAACCACTTCTCTTCATGCATGCTTGACTTCATAAGACAGAGTTTAGCTAGGGTACGTTAGGGGGTGTAGATACATGATTTCCTGGTTTGAATATGTCTAGACCTTGTTTATCAACTTAATTGATTGCTTACTATATGACATAAGACGACTACGTGCCTTGGTTTTCATTTTTGGTTTTTTTTTGAATTTTATGCTCATATATTTGAATCTTGGTCAAATCCTAGGTTTGACCAAGATTTAAACAAGTTTAAAACATGAAAATGAAAAGGGAAGCATGTATCCTTCTTAGTCACTCTAAAATGAAGCTTTTGGGATGTTCTTGAAATTTCCATGTTTGAAACCCAAAACGACTTCTCTTCATGCTAGACTTCATAAGATCAACATGGGGTAGATACATGATTTGTCTGGTTTGGATATACCTAGACCTCGTTTAACTTGAATGCATACGATATGACATAAGAAGACTACATGCTTTTGTTTTTCATTATTCTGATTTTTTTGAATTTTGTGCCCACCCATTTGTATCTTGGTCAAATCCTAGGCTTGATAATGATTTAACAAGATTAAAATATGAAAATGCAAAGGTAAGCATGGATCCTTCTTAGTCACTCTAAAATGAAGCTTTTGGGAGCAAAACCACTTCTCTTCATATGCTTGACTTCATAAGACGGAGTTTAGGGGTTAGGGGGTATAGATGCATGCATGATTTGTCTAGTTTGAATATGTCTAGACCTTGTTTATCAACTTAATTGGCTTACTATATGACATAAGAAAACTATTTGCTTTGGTTTTTCTTTTTCCTGATTTTTTTCAATTTTGATGCCCATTTGAATCTTGTCAAATCCTAGGTTTGACTGAGATAATTTAAACAAGCTTAAAACATGAATATGAAAAGGGAAGCATGTATCCTTCTTTGTCACTCTAAAATGAAGTTTTTGGGAGGTTTTTCAAATTTCCATGTTTGAAACGACCCAAAACCACTTCTCTTCATATGCTTGACTTCATAAGACAGAGTTCAGGGGTTAGGGGGTATAGATACATGATTTGTCTAGTTTGAATATGTCTAGACCTTGTTTATCAACTTAATTAATTGGCTTACTATATGACATAAGAAAACTATTTGCTTTGGTTTTTCTTTTTCCTGATTTTTTCGATGCCCATTTGAATCTTTGTCAAATCCTAGGTTTGACCGAGATAATTTAAACAAGCTTAAAACATGAATATGAAAAGGGAAGCATGCATCCTTCTTAGTCACTCTAAAATGTAGTTTTTGGGAGGTTTTTGAAATTTCCATGTTTGAAACCCAAAACCACATCTCTTCATGCTTGACTTAATTTATAAGACATAGTTTAGGGGTTAGGGGTAGATACATGATTTGTATGGTTTGATATTTCTAGTCCTTGTTTATCAACTTTAATGCTTACTATATGACATAAGATGACTATGTGATTTGGTTTTTCATTTTTCTGTTTTTTATTTTATTTTTCTGCCCATTTGAATCTTGGTCAAATCCTAGGTTTGACCAAGATTTAGACAAGTTTAACACGTGAAAACGAATAAGTAAGCCTGGATCCTTCTTAGTCACTCAAAAATGTACCAATCGATAGATGTGTTAACTTTGCTTCATGGAAATAATAATGTCATGTAAATGAGTTAACTTGGATTTCCTACCCTTGAATCCATAGGAAACTTTGTTCTAATGCACTATTATAATCAACCGAGTTTTTACACCAACAGGTCCGTCACTTACGTGTGGTGCCCACGCTTGAGGTCCCACACTTCAGTGAGCACAAGTCACGTGCAATAGGTACGCAAACTCCCAGCCATCTTCTTTGTCAAGAGAAGACGCATCAGGATGCGTTTTGGAAGTCTGTGGGTCCTTCTGGATCCTTCGGTTGTCCCTCTCACAAAAAAAACAAATCTCTCTCATTCTTGGCCTCGCTCGACTCGCTCGCTCGCTCGCTCGCACCTCCTGCTCACTGACAAACCCTGCACAAAAGTCAACATCATCACCCGAAAAAGGGGAGACACCATAATTCTCTCCCTTCTTCTCTCCTTCCGAGTGATCCCTCTTCCTCCGAGTTTCACTCGACGGGCAAACACCCATGTGCTGCATAGTAATAATAAAAAGGTAGTACTCGTAGAAAAATCGATATACGAATCTGTAATTAAATAGGTTAAACTAGGGTTTTGCCCAGTTCTACAGATCAAGGGTTCAAAAAAATCCAACTACGGGGTTCGAACAACACGATTCTAATCCAAGAATTTTTTCGACCTAGGTCACCCAAATGGCCTCAAACTATAGGGTTAGCATCTAGTGCAGTATGTGTGAAAATGTATGCACTATGTGTGCTATAACTTGTATGTCTTTCAAATTTGAACCAAATTTGAATAAGTTTGAAATATTTGAAAATGGGCTTTTGGCTTAAACGTTTGAAACCAAAAACCACTTCTCTTCGTGCATGCTTGACTTCATAAGACAGAGTTTAGCTAGGGTTAGGGGGTAGATGCATGATTTTCCTGGTTTGATTATGTCTAGACCTTGTTTATCAACTTAATTGAATGCTTACTATATGACATAAGAATACTATGTGCCTTGTTTTTTTATTTTTTTATTTTTTTAAAATTTTATGCCCATTTGAATCTTGGTCAAATCCTAGGTTTGAACATGGTTTAAACAAGTTTAAATCATGAATATGAAAAATTAAGCATCTATATATCCTTCTTAGTCACTCCAAAATGTAGCTCTCTTGGGAGGGTTTTCGAAATTTCCATGTTTGAAACCAAAAACCACTTCTCTTCATGCATGCTTGACTTCATAAGACAGAGTTTAGGGTTAGGGGTAGATATATACATTATTTTCTGGTTTGAATATGTCTAGACCTTGTTTATCAACTTGAATGCTTAATTACTATATATATATGACATAAGAATGTTATGTCCTTTGGTTTTTCATTCTTTTGATTTTTTATGAATTTCTATGCCCATTTGAATCTTTTGGTCAAATCCTAGAGGTTTGACCAAGATTTAAACAAGTTTAAAACATGAAAATGAAAAGGGAAGCTTGTATATCCTTCTTAGTCACTCTAAAATGAAGTTTTTGGGAGGTTTTTGAAATTTCCATGTTTGAAACCCAAAACCACTTCTCTTCATGCTAGACTGCTTCATAAGACAATTTAATTAGGGGTTAGGGGGTAGATACATGATTTGTCTGGTTTGAATATGTCCAAACCTTGCTTGTGTATCAACTTGAATGCTTACTATATGACATAAGAATGCTTACCATATGTTTGAATTTTAAAAGCATATAGTCTTCTTATGTCATATATATAGTAAGCATTCAAAAGTTTTTCTTTGAGAGAGTAGCATGCATTCAAAAGTTGATAAATAAGATTTGGACATATTCAAACCAGACAAATCATGTATCTACACCCCCTAACCCTAAACTCTGTCTTATGAAGTCAAGCATGAAGAGAAGTGCTTTTGGGTTTCAAACATGGAAATTTCACAAACCTCCCAAAAGCTTCATTTTACAGTGACTAATTAAGGAGGATCCATGCTTACCTTTTGGCTTAAACGTTTGAAACCAAAAACCACTTCTCTTCATGCATGCTTGACTTCATAAGACAGAGTTTAGCTAGGGCGTTAGGGGGTAGATACATGATTTTCCTGGTTTGAATATGTCTAGAACTGGTTTATCAACTTAATTAATTGATTGTTTACTATATGACATAAGAAGACTATGTGCCTTGGTTTTAAATTTTTCTGTTTTTTTTTTGAATTTTATGCCCATATATTTGAATCTTGGTCAAATCCTAGGTTTGACCAAGATTTAAACAAGTTTAAACATAAAAATGAAAAGGGAAGCATGTATCCTTCTTAGTCACTCTAAAATGAAGCTTTTGGGATGTTCTTGAAATTTCCATTTTTGAAACCAAAAACGACTTCTCTCTTCATGCTAGACTTCATAAGATCGACAGGGGGTATAGATACATGATTTGTCTGGTTTGGATATACCTAGACCTCGTTTATCAACTTGAATTCATACGATATGACATATGAAGACTATGTGCTTTAATTTGTTTTCATTTTTCTGATTTTTTTGAATTTTGTGCCCACCCATTTGTATATTGGTCAAATGCTAGGCTTGATAATGATTTAAACAAGTTTAAAATATGAATATGCAAAGTTAAGCATGGATCCTTCTTAGAAACTCTAAAATGAAGTTTTTCGGAGGTTTTTGAAATTTCCATGTTTGCAACCCAAAACCACTTCCTCTTCACATGCTTGACTTCATAAGACAGAGTTTAGGGGTTAGGGGGTATAGATACATGATTTGTCTAGTTTGAATATGTCTAGACCTTGTTTATCAACTTTAATGCTTACTATAAGACATAAGAAAACTATTTCCTTTGTTTTTTCTTTTTTTTTGATTTTTTTCAATATTGATGCCCATTTGAATCTTGTCAAATCCTAGGTTTGACCAAGATAATTTAAACAAGCTTAGAACATGAATATGAAAAGGGAAGCGTGTATCCTTCTTAGTCACACTAAAATGAAGTTTTTGGGAGGTTTTTGAAATTTCCATGTTTGAAACCCAAAACCACATCTCTTCATGCTTGACTTAATTTATAAGACATAGTTTAGGGGTTAGGGGGTAGATACATGATTTGTATGGTTTGATATTTCTAGACCTTGTTTATCAACTTTAATGCTTACTATATGACATAAGATGACTATGTGATTTGGTTTTTCATTTTTCTGTTTTTTATTTTATTTTTCTGCCCATTTGAATCTTGGTCAAATCCTAGGTTTGACCAAGATTTAGACAAGTTTAACACGTGAAAACGAATAAGTAAGCATGGATCCTTCTTAGTCACTCAAAAATGTACCAATCGATAGATGTGTTAACTTTGCTTCATGGAAATAATAATGTCATGTAAATGAGTTAACTTGGATTTCCTACCCTTGAATCCATAGGAAACTTTGTTCTAATGCAGTATAATAATCAATCGAGTTTTTACACCAACAGGTCTGTCACTTACGTGTGGTGCCCACGCGTGAGGTCCCACACTTCAGTGAGCACAAGTCACGTGCAATAGGTACGCAAACTCCCAGCCATCTTCTTTGTCAAGAGAAGACGCATCAGGATGCGTATTGGAAGTCTGTGGGTCCTTCTGGATCCTTCTTAGTCACTCTAAAATGAAGCTTTTGGGAGGTTCTTGAAATTTCCATGTTTGAAACCCAAAACCACTTCTCTTCATGATTTACTTCATAAAACATAGTTTAATTAGAGTTTTAGGGGTAGATATATACATGATTTTTCTGGTTTGAATATATATGTCTCTAGACCTTTGTTTATCAACTTGAATGCTTACTATACATATGACATAAGAATGCTATGTGCTTTGGTTTTTCATTCTTTTGATTTTTTTCTGAATTTTTAGGGCCATTTGAATCTTGGTCAAATCCTTGGTTTGACCAAGATTTAAACAAATTTAAAACATAAAAATGAAAAGGGAAGTCTGTATCCTTCTTAGTCACTCTAAAATGAAGCTTTTGGGAGGTTTTTAAAATTTCAATGTTTGAAACCCAAAACCACTTCTCTTCACATGCTTGACTTCATAAGATAGAGTTAATTAATTTAGGGGTTAACTAGGAAGCAAACCCGTGCGTTGCAACGGAAAAGGCCCCGTGCTTTGCTATGGATGATCCTTAATTAGTCCATTCAGCTCTAAATACTTGTTGCAGGTTTAATTAATCTAGACACATTTTAGCCGGTATTTTACATCAGTCCGCGACAAATATTAATAGCCGGAGGGAGTAATGTATTTGTACTGTGAAATTTAGAGTTGGTGAAGTTTAAAACAATTTGATTGCAATGAAACTAAGCATAAATTATCTTGATCAAGTGATTTGCAAGTCTAAATTTCTAGGCATATCTTGGTCGAGCCATTGGCGAAAGAGGCGGGTATATAAATGGTAGTCTAAAGAGAAAAACCTCACGTCGATCAGCGGTATCTTTACGGTATATAAATGGTAGTCTAAGGAGGCGGTATCTTTATGATATATAAATGCTAGTCTAATCAGCGTATATTGACGATCTAGTGATTGTCATCCTTAGATTGGATTAAAACATAGCCCGAAACCTCCAGAACGGAAATGGTATACCCACAATGAGAGGCTGTGCTGAGTGTTATATTCTCAAACTGCACACATTAGTTTTTGTGTCTGGTTATCTGATTAGAAGAAAATTTTGTAAGCTAATCAGTAGTCAAACAGCATAATTCATATTCAAATAGTTGAATTGCTAATACCATGTATGACTTCGTTGTAATACACAATCACACCTCTCAAAGCAAGCTAGCACCCATGTCGTTGTAGCAGTAGCGGCCCTTCTGGTATAGTTTCGTGTTTGCTCCTTCAGTAATCAGTAGTAGACATGCATGCCGCCGCGCGGAACGTGTACGACAGCGCCCGCTCCATGCCGCTGCCTTTCGTGGGGAACAATGGCCCCAATTTCTGAACCGATAATTCCTCATCTCGTCCAACGGGAAGATTGCCGCGGCCTCCTTCATGACATTGGTGGTCGTCCGCTTCTCATAGTTGGACACGCCGCAGATGAAGTAGGCCAGCCGATAGTTCTCGTTCTCTTCCGGACTGCACGATATTACTTCACATGAACATGGCACACGCGTTGTATTTTGGATCGCTGGATATTGGATCACGAAAAGCATTCACAGATTGTGGCTGGCCGGCTCCGTGCGCCGGGGCAAATAACCAGGGATCATGCGTTCCGGCCGGGAACAGCGCGAGCGGGCGTCACGAGTGGATCTTCTCCATCCCAGATATATAGCCACCGCTCTGAACTCGATCGGCTCTGATTTAAAGAAAAAGTGAGATAGCCTCACTCGCGTTGTTGGTCAACGTTGAGGTCGATCGGGGCCAGCCGGGAGCTCACAGGCAGGAGGCAGGATACAAGTCAGCCGTGAGGCCATGGTGGAAGATTTCATGCAGATTGCTTCGTAGCCTTACCTCTCCGTGAAACAGACCTACAAGGCCTTGATCCAGAAGAAGAAAGACGCAGAAGGGCGACTACAGACTGTCAGACAATCTGAACCTGCTGCTGCAACCATAACAGCTTGCGATCACCTCCGGCCAGCACTGCTCCAAGGCTATTTTGTAGCCTCTTGAGGCGATGAACCTATCATTGTTGTTGCAGGACCTCCAGAGCTGCAGTTTTCAACAAAACGACGCCGAGCTACCAAGACCGGAAGCTTGGACTCCGGGAGAGTTTCGCGTCCTTTGTAGATCTGCATCTTGGCAGAACGGTCGGCCGCTTCTTTGATCGGTGGTCGTGGGTAGCTTTCGTCGCGACGATCTCTCGTATCCTCTCACGTGTTCATCGACCTACTGTGTATATATAGGAACCAGCCACCATGGATGTACAGGCGATCGACATGGAGTTGTTTCCTCGCAGAGCCAAAACCAGCAGAGAGGAGTTGTAGCGTGGCACGACATGGTGTGCGGAGGCCAGCCCGAGATGTTTTGCAGGACCACGTTTTCAGATCAGGAAACGATCCGGTTTTGTTTAGCGAGACAAACGAAACCAAGAGGTTTAGCGATACGGACGACGAACGAAACAAAGAAACGACGGACCAAGACGGACGAAACGAAGGAAACACTTCTCCCTTTATTATTAGGTATAGACTAGGAAAAAACCCGTGCGTTGCAACGGTATATACATTATTTAAAAATTACCATGACAACAAAAATAGCAAAATCAACAAGAAACATAGTTAATATTTATATGTTTTTATCATTTCAAAACGCCAACTTCTTTTGTCTCGTATTTTGTACTACGATGTGAAGACGTATATGCGATTGCCTAAGATCCTTTCAGGACTCTTTCATAAAACTTGATTATGCACCGCAGTGTGATGGCACACAAGGCCACAATGTGTAGCAGCCTCGTTGAGTGTGTAGCTTATAAGATGGTTGCAACAATTAAGAGGCAATGAGCTACGTACCATGCTGAAGCTCTGCACATGCATGCATGAATAAATTTGCTGCGATCATCTTTATTCAACACAAGTGCAGACATGGCCCAAAATATTCGGATCAACCTATCTAATAAAACTTGAACATAAGATTGAGTCCAAAATCCATTGAAATAATAATGATCCAAGATTAATTACGAAAATTTCCATCCATGAAATCCGATCCGATCAAAGAAATCCTTGCAACGTCTTCAGCTGAGCGATGGCACACTGCGGATTGCAGCGGGGCGGTGAACCAGTGAGGATAAGCAGAGGTTTGCATTGCGAGGCCAAATTGCCAGGCTAAACTGTCCACAGGTATTCGGCCTAAGCAGCCAGAAACAGGTCGTGTTGTTCGGAGACTTGCGACGCCAGACCAAAAGTGGCGTCTCTGAAATAACTGAAGTAGCGCTGCTGCCTTCTGTAAAAAAGCTTCACAGGCCGTCTGGAGCCGGCGTCCAGGGGAGCGTGATCGTCTTGACACAGCAAGTTCCCAAGGTCTCAAATTTTGGATTACTTTGATGTGTGCTGTTAGTGTTAGCGTCCTGTAATTTTGTTACTCCCTGGATTGTTGAAGATTGAAAGCCGCAGCGATTGGCGTTGACCCGTTGAAGCATGGCTTGTAGAACCTGAGCAGGTACGGTAGACATAGCGGGGTGAAGGAGTGACCAATCGATCATCCACAACAGGACAACACGGACCAGGTATGGCTTGCGGAAAAGTTACGTGCTAACCAGGGACTCCTCCGGCCTCGACGAACCTCGCGCCGTCGTTGGGACCTGCAGGAACACTGTGAACCTCGCGCCGTCGTTCAGCGGCGACATGCGCCAATTGGGTGTCGTGCCGTCATCAGCCTACTGCCGGACATCGATGGCCCACCTAGATACCGGACATGGCTGCCTATGGCAATGTTGTGGCACCTGGTCACGGCGACCCTCAGGAAGACCTCGGACTTGGGCGACGGCCAGTGGCACCGCTGTCGACGCGGCTGCTGCTAGAGAGTGGACCTCGCGGCGGATATATGCGCACGAGGACGCCTCCAACTTCCTCCTCCCCACGCCCAGCATCAGTCAACCGGCAGTCCTCGTACGTGGCTCGGCTGCTATCATTGTAGAACACTGCTCATGCCCGGTGTACTCCGCGATCTCAGATTTTTGTTTACCTCGGAAGTACTCGATGCTCTTCATCAGCCGCGCATTTCCTTCAGCGATCCGGGCGCTGGATTCGGTGTGGCGACCTCGGGCAAGGCCGGCGCGACATGGGGGCTTGCGGGGAACCTACACTGTCGTCGCCGGGACAAAGGCCGTGCGAACTCGTACGTGAGTAGCTTGCCGGGAAGCTCTCGCTGTCGGGCCACAACGATGCGATCCAAGAACCGCGTGAGGTATCGTGGTAGGATATTGCTGCGTTTATAAAGCCAAGACTCCTCGTCCCTGACTTGGAGAAGGGATCGAGAACGTATCCGGTCAGGTATGTTTTTCTTTACTGGGACAGCCCACACCGATCAATCGAGGAAACAAAGCATAGGAATCTGATCCGGTTTCTTTTGTGTATTAGCGTGTTTTTCCCATACGAAGCCAACTAAAACGGACGAAAACGTAAAACAATGTTGGACCAAAGCGCATTATGACGGACCAAACCAAGGAAACGTTAGCTCCTTTATTATTAGGTATAGATATAGATTAGGGGGTATAGATACATGATTTGTGTGGTTTGAATATGTATGGACCTTATTTATCAACAACTTTAATGCTTACTATATGACATAAGAAAACTATTTGCTTTGGTTTTTCTTTTTTCAATTTTTTTTTCAATTTTGATGCCCATTTGAATCTTGTCAAATCCTAGGTTTGACCAAGATAATTTAAACAAGTTTAAAACATGAAAATGAAAAGGAAGCATGGATCCTTCTTAGTCACTCTAAAATGAAGCTTTTGGGAGGTTTTTGAAATTTCCATGTTTGAAACCCAAAACCACTTCTCTTCACATGCATGATTGACTTCATAAGACAGAGTTTAGGGGTTAGGGGGTATAGCTACATGATTTGTCTGGTTTGAATATGTCTACACCTTGTTTATCAACTTTAATGCTTACTATATGACATAAGAAAACTATGTGATTTGGTTTTTCATTTTTCTGTTTTTTTTAATTTTCTGCCCATTTGAATCTTGGTCAAATCCTAGGTTTGACCAAGATTTAGACAGGTTTAACACGTGAAAACGAATAAGTAAGGCTGGATCCTTCTTAGTCACTCCAAAATGTACCAATTGATAGATGTGTTACTTTGCTTCATGGAAAAAATAATGTCATGTAAATGAGTTAACTTGGATTTCCTACCCTTGAATCCATAGGAAACTTTGTTCTAATGCACTATTATAATCAACCGAGTTTTTACACCAACAGGTCTGTCACTTACGTGTGGTGCCCACGCGTGAGGTCCCACACTTCAGTGAGCACAAGTCACGTGCAATAGGTACGCAAACTCCCAGCCATTTTCTTTGTCAAGAGAAGACGCATCAGGATGCGTATTGGAAGTCTGTGGGTCCTTCTGGATCCTTCGGTCGTCCCTCTCACAAAAAAACAAATCTCTCTCATTCTCGGCCTCGCTCGACTCGCTCGCTCGCTCGCTCGCACCTCCTGCTCACTGACAAACCCTGCACAAAAGTCAACATCATCACCCGAAAAAGGGGAGACACCATAATTCTCTCCCTTCTTCTCTCCTTCCGAGTGATCCCTCTTCCTCCGAGTTTCACTCGACGGGCAAACACCCATGTGCTGCATAGTAATAATAAAAAGGTAGTACTCGTAGAAAAATCGATATACGAATCTGTAATTAAATAGGTTAAACTAGGGTTTTGCCCAGTTCTACAGATCAAGGGTTCAAAAAAATCCAACTACGGGGTTCGAACAACACGATTCTAATCCAAGAATTTTTTCGACCTAGGTCACCCAAATGGCCTCAAACTATAGGGTTAGCATCTAGTGCAGTCCACAAATAAGTGTACATCTATTTTTGGATAAGTCAAACTTGTTTAATTTTGACCAACTTATTATCAAAAATTATACGCATATGTGACATTAGATTACTATATTATGAAACTACATTTCAAGGTGGATCTAGTGATACTAATCTAGTGTCATAAATGCTGCTACTTTTTCCTAAAAAGGTGGTCAAATGTAATAAAGTTTGACTTATCCAAAAACCCTCAAACTATAGGGTTAGCATCTAGTGCAGTATGTGTGAAAATGTATGCACTATGTGTGCTATAACTTGTATGTCTTTCATATTTGAACCAAATTTGAATAAGTTTGAAATATTTGAAAAGGGGCTTTTGGCTTAAACGTTTGAAACCAAAAACCACTTCTCTTCATGCATGCTTGACTTCATAAGACAGAGTTTAGCTAGGGTTAGGGGATATATGCATGATTTTCCTGGTTTGAATATGTCTAGACCTTGTTTATCAACTTAATTGAATGCTTACTATATGACATAAGAATACTATGTGACTTGTTTTTTATTTTTTGATTTTTTTAAAATTTTATGCCCATTTTAATCTTGGTCAAATCCTAGGTTTGAACATGGTTTAAACAAGTTTAAATCATGAATATGAAAAATTAAGCATCTATATATCCTTCTTACTCACTCCAAAATGTAGCTCTTGGGAGGGTTTTTCGAAATTTCCATGTTTGAAACCAAAACCACTTCTCTTCATGCATGCTTGACTTCATAAGACAGAGTTTAGGGTTAGGGGTAGATATATACATGATTTTCTGGTTTGAATATGTCTAGACCTTGTTTATCAACTTGAATGCTTACTATATATATATGACATAATAATGTTATGTCCTTTGGTTTTTCATTCTTTTGATTTTTTATGAATTTCCATGCCCATTTGAATCTTTTGGTCAAATCCTAGAGGTTTGACCAAGATTTAAACAAGTTTAAAACATGAAAATGAAAAGGGAAGCTTGTATATCCTTCTTAGTCACTCTAAAATGAAGTTTTTGGGAGGTTTTTGAAATTTCCATGTTTGAAACCCAAAACCACTTCTCTTCATGCTAGACTTCATAAGACAATTTAATTAGGGGTTAGGGGTAGATACATGATTTGTCTGGTTTGAATATGTCCAAACCTTGCTTGTTTATCAACTTGAATGCTTACTATATGACATAAGAATGCTTACCATATGTTTGAATTTTAAAAGCATATAGTCTTCTTATGTCATATAGTAAGCATTCAAAAGGTTTTCTTTGAGAGAGTAGCATGCATTCAAAAGTTGATAAATAAGATTTGGACATATTCAAACCAGACAAATCATGTATCTACACCCCCTAACCCTAAACTCTGTCTTATGAAGTCAAGCATGAAGAGAAGTGCTTTTGGGTTTCAAACATGGAAATTTCACAAACCTCCCAAAAGCTTCATTTTACAGTGACTAAGAAGGATCCAGGCTTACCTTTTCATTTTCATGTTTTAAACTTGTTTAACTCTTGGTCAAACCTAGGATTTGACCAAGATTTAAATGGGCATAAAAAATCAGAAAAAAACAGAAAAAAATGAAAAACCAAATAACATAGCCTTCTTATGTCATATAGTAAGGATTCAAGTTGATAAACAAGGTCTAGACATATTCAAACCAGAAAAATCATGTATCTACCCTAACTTAAGAAGTCAAGCATGAAGAGAAGTGGTTTTGGGTTTCAAACATGGAAATTTCAAAAACCTCGCGAAAGCTTCATTTTAGAGTGACTAAGAAGGATCCATGCTTACCTATTCATTTTCATGTTTTAAACTTGTTTAAACCTTGATAAAACCCAGGATTTTACCTATTTAATCATAGATTCATAGGTCGATTTTTTACTTTTTTATTTTTACTATGCAGCACATGTGTGTTTGCCCGTCCAGTGAAACTCGGAGGAAGAGGGATCACACGGAAGGAGAAGAAGGGATAGCAGTCACGGGGCCCCTCTTATTATTTATGGTGTATATCTTTTTTCTGGTGATGTTGACTGTTGTGCAGCGTTTGTCAGTGCGCAGGAGGTGCGAGGCTGCGAGCGAGCGAGTCGAGCGAGGCCGAGAATGAGAGAGATGTTTTTTTCTTTTTCTTTTCCGTGAGAGGGACAACAGAAGGATCCAGAGACGACTTCCACTACGCATCCTGGTGCGCGTCTTCTCTTGACAAAGAAGATGGATGGGAGTTTGCGTACCTACTAATCTACTATAGTACTACTACACAAGAACCATATACATGTCAAACTTTTCAATCATGACCCACATGCATTTTATGTATATATTCACAACTTTTAATGCATGCATGAAAACTCAGCAAAATATGTGCATTTTGGGTTGTCGCACATAAATGTGCTTTTACTTGTCTGCCACCAATCCAATTTTCATGTGAGGGGGAAACATGACACACGATGGACATTTCCAATGTTTCACGAATTAATTATCTCAATTTGCATCCATATATATATGCGCCTGGTTACTGAAAGATCGAACCAAAGGTGAACTTGAAACGTTTTCATTTTCATGTTTTAAACTTGTTTAAATCTTGGTCAACCCTTGGATTTGACCAAGATTCATAAAAAATTCAAAAACATAGTCTTCTTATGTCATACAGTCAACATTCAACTTGATAAAACAAGATCTAAACATATTAAAAGAAGAATCATGTATCTACCCCCTAACCCTAAACTCTGTCTTTTGAAGTCAAACATGAAGATACGTGGTTTTGGGTTTACAAAATGGAAATTTCAAAAACCTCCGAAAAGCTTAATTTTGGAGTGACTAAGAAGGATACATGCTTACTTTTTCATTTTCATGTTTTAAACTTGTTTAAAGCTTGGTCAAACCTAGCTAGCTTGGATTTGACCAAGATTCAAGTGCGCATAAAAAATTCGAAAAAACCCCCAAAAATGAAAAACCATAACACATAGTCTTCTTGCGTCACATATATTGTAAGCATTCAAGTGTTGATAAACAATATCTAGACATATCAAACAAGAAAAATCATGTATCTATACCCCTAACCCTAAATTTGTCTTATGAAGTCAAGCATGAAGAGAAGTGGTTTGGGTTTTCAAACATGGAAATTTCGAAAACCGCCCAAAAGCTTCATTTCGGACTGACTAAGAAGGATCCATGCTTACCTTTTCATTTTCATGTTTTAAACTTGTTTAAATTCTTGTTCAAACCTAGGATTTGACCAAGATTCAAATGGGCATAAAAACAATCGAAAAAATCAAAAATGAAAAACCAAAGCACATAGTCTTCTTATGTCACATAGTAAGCCATTCAACTTGATAACAAGGTCTAGACCTATTCAAACCAGAAAAATCATGTATCTACCCCTAACCCTAAACTCATCTGTCTTATGAAGTCAAGCATGAAGAGAAGTGGTTTTGGGTTTCAAACATAGACATTTCAAAAGCCTCCCAAAAGCTTCATTTTGGAGTGATTGAGAAGGATCCATGCTTAATTTTTCATTTTAATGTTTTAAACTTGTTTAAATCTTGGTTAAACCTATGATTTGACCAAAATTTGATTCGGCATGAAAATTCAAAACAAATCAAATAAATAAAAAACCAATGCACATAGTACATCTTCTTATGTCATATACTAAGCATTCAAGTTGATAAGCCAGGTCTAGACATATTCAAACTAGAAAAATCATGTATCTACCCCTAACCCTAAACTCGATTTGTCTTATGAAGTCAATCATGAAGAGGTGTTTTGGGTTTCAGACATGGAAATTTCAAAAACCTTCCAAAAGCTTCATTTTGAAGTTACTAATTAAGAAGGATCACTACAAGAAAAGTTTGGCAACTTTTCTTGTAGTGGATCCAGGCTTAATTTTTCATCTTCATGTTTTAAATTTTGGTCAAACCTAGGATTTGTCCAAGATACAAATGGGCATAAAAATTCAGGGTAGCATCATACCCCCCTCCTTCCCGCGTAGAAAAAGTGTTAGGCGAGTAGTAGAATGGCATGACCAACAAGTTTCAAGTAAAATTTTGAATATGACCAAAATATACCAATTGATAGATGTGTGTGACCCAAGATTGAGCCATGGTACATTTTGCCAACAAAGTAGCAATTGAGTTGGCTTTCTACCTTAGTAGGCGTGCATTGGAAGGATGCATTATGCCGGCAAAGTTTTCAAACGTTCAAACTTTTCCGGTTTCTCATACAGTATTTGGCTCCTTGAGAAGCATTGATGTGATCATATAAGGTTATCCAAAACTTCGCCTTTCCCGTATTTGCCCGAGCACTCGACACCCCTCGTCCCATGGCGACTCCTCCAGCCATAGCCCCGTGCACCCAGGCTCCACGACTCAGCCTCGGAGGGGTGTGCGCTAAAAGCTCGCAAATGTCTGTGTGCCATTGGTGTGCGATGAAGCAGGCGGCTCTGTGTCTTGCTGTGGCTAGACTCCTGGCGCCCTTTGATCTAGGAGAGGGAGAGGAGGGAGGGGGTCCCATGAAGCGGCGGTGGCCCAGGTATCGGCGGCAGCCCAGGCAGCAGCGGCAAAGTGGGCTGGTCGGAGCATAGGCATGCGCCGGGGGCGAACCTCGCCGGGTGAGGATGCTTCCATTGTGAAGAAGCACTTGCCATCCAGGGCTTCGGGTTCGCCAACAAACTCAGCGCCTCGGTCCATGGCGTTGCCGTCGTGGGGACGTCGGGGGCGGCGGCGACGTGCTGCAGCCCCAGCCTTTAGTGGGGACCAAAGTGCGACCGACCACATCACGGCGTCGGCAGCATTGGGGATGCCGATGGGCATCCACTGCCACACACAGATTTGGGAGGTTCTGGCCGGGCCGAGTTCCAAACTTCCATCATCGGAGCCGAGGGCTTGGTACTTCAAATTCCGAATCAGGCAATCCTTCGACCCCAATCAGCTTCTGCCTGTGGTCCAAATCCGAGATATCTTGGCGGCAGCTATGCTGGTTAAGCTTAGCCGGACAGCGGCAATCGACGATCTGCAAAACCTAGATGCCTTCCGAGGATTTGCAGCAGCCGTCAATGCACTCGTGGAGGCATCGCATGCTGGTAGCAGCGGCGAATGCGGGTATGTTGTTTTACTCCCTTTGTATGCTTTTGTCATAAAAATCAATTTGCTAATTCTCATTCGATTGAAAATTAGACCCATTCACCATCAACTCTCAAACAGTGGACACTAGTAATATGTAGAACTAGAAATTACACAAGATTTCTGTACTGCTAGTACTATTACTTCGACGCTACATGTTGTTTACACGAGGAAATTGCACAAACTACCGCTTATTGCTGCCTTCGTTGCGTAAAACACTTTTTAAAACTGTAATTTTTTTCCGCACAAACCACCAACTATCGTGTTCTGTTGCAGGGAATTTCAAATTTAGGATTGAGCTGTTTAAGAGCAAATCAGATGATCGGGGACCACCAACTACTATAGTTTTAATTGCAAATAGAATAGATTTTGCAAAATTATGAAACGCACATAACGTTTGAATTACTACAATTTTTTTGAAGGTTTGATATTTTCATCATTTTTGTGTGAATCTTACACCAAGTAACACAACTTTCAGACGGAATACAAAATATTTTCAAACTTCCTAGATTTGATAGCTCAAATATTTTTAATTACTAGTTTTTCAGTATTTTAAAAAGTCGAAACACTATATTTTGGCTGAATGTTAGAAAATATATTTCATGATTATCCCATATTAGTTAAGAAGTACATAAACTAGTAGTAGTAATAAAGAACAGAGGGAGTTTATGGAGATACATCCATTAAGGGCATGTTAGTGTGTGTTGGTGTATTACTTATGCCTTCTTTGGTTAATACACTTCTCAAGTGATCCCCGCAAACCCTCTATTCTTGCCTAGAATACAAAAACTCCCCATCAAAGTATTAGTGCATTTTTTGGATGAGTATTCGAGAGGATTGGGTGAACACCAAGGATTTGCATAGGGAATTGGTACAATTGAATCCTTGGCTGTTTGATTTGTAGGATTGTTTCCGATAGGAATTTTTCCTAAGGATTTCTTTGCACAGATTCCATAGAAAATTAAACATCTACTCATACCTCTTTTTAAGAATGCTTTACTTTTCCTATGGTGGAATCAAACAAAGTTTGGATTCTATGAATTCCTATAGGATTGGAGTGGACATGACATTGCAATCCTACATTTCCCTATTCCTACATCTTTCGGTAGGCATTTGCCTAGAATAAATAACCATGTGTATTACGGAGTAGCAATAAAATATAGGTTTATTTCTCTAAAGCATCTTGCACTGTACTAGTACATGGCTTAAGAGACAATATTTTTACCATTTTTTTTGCGAGAAGACAATATTATTACCATAGTTACTAAGTACATTTTATTGGATGATGAAGTGATAGCCCTCATCAATGCATTGTGAATTATTAGGGCATGGGTCGCACGTGATTTACGAGTACACCGCACGATCGAGAGCCGCCGTCCCTCTTTGCTTTTTACCGATGCGGCGGAGCTCCTCCCCACACCCACGAATAACTGAAAGCCACAACTGCTGGGGAAAAGTCTTGCGCCGAGAAAATCTACAACCGTGGTTGAGTACATGTGTTTCTTAAGATACGAGTGCTCCAATGCATTTTTTTCTTTCCTTTTACTAATTTACCTTGAAAATCCTGCACGTCCACTTATTTGTGGACGGAGGGAGTATCACGCCAAGAGGAAGTAGGACAATAGTGGGCGCTTATAGCCCGCCTACGTGGTACTTTTGCCAGCTGTTGGCTCTTCTATTGTTCTTGCTCTAAAGAAACCCCGATTGTGAAAGGCCAAGGCGTACTTCTTTTGGTCACGCAAAATTCAAAATACTGCCATGGACATTGAATTGACATGACAACACATAGCTTGGGATGTCCAAATTTGCACGTTAGACCAGTGACTTGTTCTTCACCTTTTCAGAGGGAACAGTGACTTTTTATTATGGGTCTATACACTTTCCAAGAAACAGGAGGAGATGCTGTAGAGTGTAGAGGAGCGAAGTCAAGCGCCCCGCCCCCACCTGCCCTATTTCGGTTCACCTCCATCGTCTACCTCCGCCCCCGCCCGCACCAATCGACCACCTTCCATAGCACGCGCCAGTGCCGCCGCCATGCAGCTTTAGAATCAATTCCACCGCCCAGTTTGAGAGCCTCCGTTCTTCATCTTCCCCGCCACCTGCCGCCATCGAACCCAAATTAAACTCCAATCAGTTGAACCCAAACCTCATAGACCCACCCCCTGCCCTGCGATGGCGGCATCGAACAAGGAAAATGATGACTCTGAACTGTTTCAGAAGGTCTTTTCCGAAGGTCCCCTTGAAGAACTCGTAACAAGATGCGACGTCATCACCGCCGCGAGCCTCGTCGGTTCGTCCAAACTATTTTTCGACTCTGCAAATGATAGTGCAACTCTATCTTTTTCTCTCCCGTTTGGCCTCCCATGTGTTCTTCATTCTCACCCGACGAAGGTAGCACGGGATTGCAAGCTGACGCCGCTGGACAGGTTCTCCTCCGACGCTGTGATGCCAGACGGTACGGGTAAGCAGTGGGTAGGTGCCAATGGAGATTGGGTTGCCATGGTTGACACTGGCTTTCCTGCTTGCAAATGGAAACTTGTCAACGTCTACACTCGCCGTGAAATTCCTCTCCCTGTGCCGTTTGAAACCACCCACATTCCAAATATATACCACCACAACCTTCGTGCTATTATATTTCACAAGATATATATTTGCCAAGTTCCCACAGCTGCTGGGGGGTACAAAAATTTCTCTCTTGTTGCTGTTTTTGACATCAGAGTTGCCCTCCTTTGCGGCGAAGATTCTGGATGGACAGTTCTTACAGAGCCCAAGTCCCACATCTTTTACAATTACAGCGATGCAATTCTCCACAATGGGCTTGTGTTTGCCACAACTCATACTGGCACTGTTCACGCATGGAATCCTCAGCAAGCTGGTAATTTTCCTCCGGACGTAAGTAGTGTATGATGAGCTTCATTATTCATGGCTGTAAAGATAATTTTAATGCACAAACTTATTAATTTTCGAACCTGACTGATCTGACTTGGAGGCTTGGGGCATATTTGCTTCGGATGAAATTTCATTGGTATTTAGACTTTTTATTCGAGATGATTACCATAGAAAAATTTGAGGATTGTATAATTAGGAGTTTTATTCTCAGATTGAATTATGTTGGATTTTGACCTCTACTTGAACTTCTTGAAATGAATCCTTTGGTTTCCCATGTGATGTACTCAAATACACCAATATGCTGTATTATTGAATGGAAATGCCATTATATCATCCCATCTGAATCCTAATGCGTTTTCCCAATTCTTACGTTTTCAGATTTGTGCAAACCAAACATACCCTTCTTAACAGTAATTTCGTTTTCAAGCAGGTCCTCCGCTGATCGTAGAGCCACCGCCCATTGTGTTTGAATGGCGGTGTGCACTTGATGATGCTCTTGGCCATGATCACGAGGTCGATTATGGCATGTGGTGGTTAGCAAGATCTATAGATGGTTCTAGACTTCTTCTGATCCATACACTGGGCATTGCTGATGAAAGGGAATATTCCTGTAAAGTTTGCCATACTGCTTCTGATCGTCGTGTTCATCATGGTCGCACTGTTGGCAACTATGCTTCTGGGTTTGGTTGCCTGGTGTTCACGAAGGACACTAGTAAGTTAAATGAAGGTATTCCATGGGAAAAGATTGATGACCTTGGAGAATATTCTCTTTTCCTTGGAGTGAACTATCCGATTATGCTGCCATTAGGCGGTGCAGATGTTGTCCCAGGATGTCTGACGAGAAGAAATTGTGTGTACACCTTGCCGAATGAAGCATGGCTTCGCAATTCGCAGCTGCCTGAAATATGCCGATTCAGTCTGAATCGTGAAGATTGCGCCGTTGGTTTCCAAACCAACGCCTTGGAGAAAACATGCAAAACAAAAAAAGATAGGTACCTGGTAAAGACACCGCTTTGGTTCATCCCAAACTTCGCCAACGCCCCGGATTGGAACAAGTGTGATGTTTAATTCTGAAACAGGGCCTGCAGCCATTGTAGCTACTGATAGTATGTAATTTCATAGCTAATGAACGAGGCAATTGTGGTCTACTAATTACAACTGTTTTGTAAAGAGGTGGTCTATAAGTATACCCCTCTCTTCATTGATGCATTTGTGGTCTACATGATGGTACTCTTAAATATATGGGTGTGGCTCCTCAACACATAATGTGGGGGTATTATTGTGTTAAAGTTGAAGGCTTGATCAACTATAGGTTCACTTCTCTAGTTACATTACTAGGTACTCCGGTTGGCTATGTTGTGATGAAATTGTGTTCTGTTGTTCGGTGAAGACAAAAGTAGAACTATGGTATGCTTATGTTTAAGAGCAAGCGAGGGTTTAGCTTGAGATGTTAAAATTCAGATTTGAACTATTTTTTGA
The DNA here is from genome assembly GCA_030979885.1 of Lolium multiflorum. Classification (NCBI taxonomy): domain Eukaryota; kingdom Viridiplantae; phylum Streptophyta; class Magnoliopsida; order Poales; family Poaceae; genus Lolium; species Lolium multiflorum. The sequence continues at coordinate 221,403,254 of CM061748.1, forward strand.
TATGGAAATTTGAAATATATATGGTACTGTATATGATTATGTGTAACAACAAGCGACGAAAGGGCTGATGCTCCTATTCCTTGTCGGCGGGAGGACTATGTGTGCGGCGACTTGAGCCAAATTAGAAGGCCATAGCTATGTTGATTGGTCCTTGAAGTTGGAGGGGCTAGGATTTCGGATGAGCGGAGTGGGGGAAGTTGTTGCTCATGGAACATAAGTCCTTAAAATAGTAATGTTAGTATATAGGAGTACAAGGTATATACTTGTACTATTTTAGTACTATAATAAGTATATCGGGTTCATCAAAAAGAATTATCTCGGGTTCACAACCACGTGGGGTCAAGGTGAGGGAAAGTTGGTCAATACCTCTTACCGCTATATCCCCGCCCCAAGTTCTAATGCGCAAGTGCTGTTATTTTTTTTAAGGGAAATAGTGGTTCCTCTCCCCCGGAAACATGCCCCGCATCTCCACCTCCTAGTATCGTAGTACTACTACTGCATCTTCTCCAAAAAAAACCCTCTTCTGTCTCTTTCTCCCGTTCACCCCTCTCTCCCTTGCATTGGATTACCGACTCCAATGAAGCAGAAGCGTAAGATTGAGGAGATTCCTGATTGCTACCACCAGTCCATGGGGTGGGGCAACCTCCACTACCCACTGGTGGAGAACATAGCCGAGCGGGCGGATATCCTCAGCACTGGTCGCCTCGCTCGAGGCATGATCGGCATGCGGCATGCCATCCGCGGAGCGCATAAGGTTCCGTTCGGTTTACCGAGCCTGCTCCACTGCGACCCCGAGACATGGCCAGACGACCGCGACAATACTGTAAGAGTATTTATTTATTTACTCATCTCGTTTCAGCTTGTGTTTTTTCAATCAACTTTTCTTATTGCCAAACATCATGCATGAATTTAGACTCAACATCATCACCTGATTTGGGAGTACTGTAAGGTTTGCTGCCTTCACTATGCACATGTACTCTTCGGAATTGCTTTATTTATCCATTACATCTGTGCTTCAGTTCTGCACAATCCGCTCTTCATTCTGTCGAATACCTTGCATGCATAGACAATTTTGAAACAAATCCTATTTGCAGGGCATTCACGCGTTGCTGATGCCATTAGACAAGCCGACAGTTCCAGCATTTATCCATACCAAGGAGGAACTGGATGGACATGGACCCATGCACTGGGTGGGTTGTAACGGCGACTGGGTGGCATTTGTCCAGCAGGACGGGCACTTGACGATCCGCAACATATACATATCAGATACTATTATACCTCTTCCATCTCTGCAAGATGCAGGAATTTCTTTGGGCCCTACTAGTGAATGGTGGCATGGCAGCCCACCATTCCTGTTCAAATACAAAATAGATAAAAGTTTGGAACTGCTCAAAGTACGGATCGTCAAGAGGCCGTACAAAGATGATCTAGCAGGGCCATGGCATTACGAGGTAATCGTTGTATTTGACGAATTGATCGCTATCCTACAAGCGCCCCTAGAAAAGGAGTGGAATATCCTGAGAAACCCTGAATTCTTTGATAGAAACAGCTATGTCGATGCCATGGGCATTCCTGGATATGGTACAAGTTCACACCTACATCGTGTATACGCAGTTACATATCCGTATGGAGATGTTCTGGTTTGGGAACCATATACCTGTGGTGAGTCTTTGTTTTATGTCTTAACTAGTAAATGGCATGCTGCACATGTTGGACCAATTACGATTCGCAATACTGATGTATAAAAGTTGCGTTCTAAATGTTGTTCAAACTTTCAATACAACTAATAATTTGGTTATACCATCAAAATAAGTGTGAGCATACAGTTTATAAATATGAACAAAAATTTGGAACCTTTCTTAATCACTATCAAGTGGGACGTGTGATATCGGTGTGAGACTGCTCTGATTTTTCTTCATAATGGAAACATGACGGTTCTAGAAACACGTGGACACTGGTGTGGTATTTTTTTCACGCGAATACCTCTAATCCCAACCGTTAGATTTTGGACACCAACAGTTGGAATTGCTGCTACATGTCTTGTTAAAAACTGGTGCCTTATAGTAGTAGAAAATAGAAGATAGAAGAGAAGAGATAATTTTCAGTGTAGTTCCTACTTGCTGCATTGTGGTTGATCTTTGTGCATTGCAGGGACACATGCAGCCCCGCGTCTCATTGACGCCCCTGTCATTGAAGATGAAGAAGCAGAAGTGGCTGCAATTTTCGCTCAAATCGAGGGAGATGCTGTCATGGAAGATGATGAAGCAAATGTGGCTCAAGGCGATGGAGGTGCCGATGAAGATAATGATGCTGATGAAGAAGAATTAGAAGAAGAAGAATTAGAAGAAGACGAATTCGATGATGAAGAATTAGATGATGAAGAATTAGATGATGATGGTGATAATCATAATTATGAAGATGAAGATGTATTTCTTGGATTTTCTGACCAGCGCACTTGGTTCCTGGCACCAATGAGAGCAGAGTCCATTACTGGTGAATCTGATCTCGCGTGGATTCAGGTTAAAGGTTATCGGCCCATCCTCGGTCCTCCAATATTACATATGGGTAACAAGCTGAGGTCTTATCCTTTGGTACGGTGCTACGTTTTCTTGAGATCTGCCCATACCTTGGACCCTGTAGAAGAGGCAAGGTGGGAAAGATTGAACAATTTGAAGGGGCGTTCTTTATTTCTTGGACTCAATCACCCAATTTTCATGCTACCCCCGCCAATCGACGCAGAGGCTGCAGAACCAGATTTCCAATTGTTCAAACCTGACTGTGTCTTTGCTACCCACAATCGCGCCCGTGATACATGGATACGTCCAAGGCCAAATTGGTGCAGAATGCACGTCAATGGAGGTCCTGCCATAGGCTCAAGATTGCAGTACAAAAAAGAGAAGATTGAACATAGAGCCGAAGCACCCATGTGGTTCGTCCCAACACTTCCACCTGTTTTTCCTTGAGAAATAAGAGACAGATGGTGACCTTATTTTATAGAGAAAACATAGTGTTCGTGAACTTAACCTCATGAACATTCGCTGTTCGGTTTTTGCTGAAATCAAAATTTTGCAGAGATGAAGATCTTTGTTTGAATCCCGTGCTGAACATATTTTTCACAAATTAGCTACCCGTATTGTGATGAATACATGCTGGTTTGTTGTTTGGTGCAGTAGCAGACATGAAGATCTTTGTCCTGAATACCACAATGGACATCTTTTTTTTCTTCAAAAATTAGCTAAGCTCACGCTATTAGGCGCAAATGCCTATTAAGAGATTTGGTGCTCTTGGGCACCATTGCTCCTGCTATTTTAGAAAAAAATAAAAAATATATTTATTTGTTCAAAAAATTAGAAAACAAATCATGGAGTAGCTAATGAATTGTCCCATAAACGTGCAAAATTTCAGTTTCAAATACAAAAAATTCTGGGCTACACAAAAGTAACAAACGTGTGGATCTGGGTATGCATATTTCAAATCTCCAAATTTCAACAGATTTTGTCTTTTTTGTGTAGTCTACAATATAAAGAATATCATATTAAAATTTTACACGCTTGTAGGTTACTTTATTTATTATGTCTACATTCATTTTCAGATTTTTTTGAAACAAATATGTATGCTATTTGATTTTTTTTAAACAGCAGAGCACTGGTGCCCATTAGCCAAAGACACTTTTCGCAAATGCCTACAATAAAGGAACGGATGGTGACCTTATTTTATAGAGAAACCATAGTGTTTGTGAAGTTAAAGTCATGAACACACGCTGTTCGGTTTTTGGTGAAATCAAAATTTAGCAGAGATGAAGATCTTTGTTTGAATCCCGTGATGAACACATTTTTCCTAAATTAGCTACCAGTATTGTGATGAATACATGCCGGTCTGTTTTTCGGTGGAGTAGCAGACATGCAGGGGATCGAAAGAAACGGCAAAGTAGCCAGAAATCAGGGGTCAAATATAAATTCGAGAAAGGAAACGTTTATTCAACAGTCAGGCTGACATGTGGGACGTATCTTGCAGCCGCGGCCCCAACATTTATCATTCAGAGAGGATGACATGTGGGACCCACGAACCAGCATCGTTCTCGGCGTTTCTCAAAGGGGGCAGGAGATCGAAAGAAAAAGGCAAGTAGCTCGAAATCAGGTGTCCAAAAAATCCAAGAAAGGAAAGGTTTATCGCACAAAGAGGCTGACATATTGTACCCAGTTTGCAGCAGCGTCATCAACGTTTCAAAGGCGGTGGAGTTCGAAAGAAAAAGGCAAATAGCCAGAAATTAGGGGTCAAAAATAAATCCAGCAAAGGAAACTTTTATCGTACAAAGAGGCTGACATGTGGGACCCAGCCAGCAGCGTCCTCAACGTTTCTAAGGTGGCAGGCAATGGAAAAAAGGCAAATAGCCAGAAATTAGGGGTCAAAAATAAATGCAACAATAGAAACTCTTATTGTTCATAGAGGCTGACATGTTGGACCCATGAGCCAGCAGGGCCCTCAACGTTTCAAAGGCGTCACGGGATCAAAAGAAAAGAACCAAGTAGTCATTAATTAGGTGTCAAAAATAAATCCAAGAAAGTAAATGTTTTACTTTTCATAGAGGCTGTCATATGGGACCCATGAGCCAGCAGCGTCCTCAACGTTTCTAAGGCGGCTGGGGATCGAAAAAAAAAAGCGAAGTAGCCATTAATTAGGGGTCAACTATAAATCCAAGAAAAGAAATGTTTATTGTTCTTAGAGGCTGACATGTGGGAGCTATGCGCCAGCAGCGTCCTCATCGTTTCAAAGGCGGTCGGGGATCCAAAGAAAAAGGCAAATAGCCAGAAATCAGGGGTAAAAAAAAATCCAAGAAAAGAAATATTATTGTTCATAGAGGCTGGCATGTGGGACCCATGAGCCAGCAGCGTCCACAATTTCAAAGGCGGCACAGGATCGAAAGAAAAAGGCAAGTGACCAAAAATCAGGGGGTAAAAAATCCAAGAAAAAAACTTTATTGTACATAGAGGATGACATGCGGGTCCCATGAGCCAACAACTTACTCGTCGTTTCAGAGGGCCGAGGCGGCATGAGATCGAAAGAAAAAGGAAAGTGACCAAATATCAGGAGCAAAAAATAATCCATGAAAAGAAACTTTCATTGTACATAGAGGATGACATAGGGTCCCATGTTGTAGCAGCGGTCTGAACGTTTCAAGGACGGCATGAGATCGAAAGAAAAAGGCAAGTGACCAAATATCAGGAGCCAAAAATAATCCAAGAAAAGAAACTTTTATTGTACCTTTGAGAGTCGGCATGAGATTGAAAGAAAAAGGCAAGTGACCAAATATCAGGAGCCAAAAACCTAGAAAAGAAACTTTTATTGTACATAGAGTATGACATGCGGGTCCCATGACGCTGCAGCATCCTCAACGTTTCCAAGGCGGCAGGGGATCAAATGAAAAGGAAATAGCCAAAAAGCAGAGGGTGAAAAAAATCGAAGAAAAGAAACTTTTATTGTTCATAGTGGATGACATGTGGGACCCATGAGGCAGCAGCATCCTCAACGTTTCCAAGCAGCAGGGGATCGAAAGAAAAAGGAAATAGCCAAAAATCAGAGCGTGAAAAATAATCCAAGAAAAGAAACTTTTATTTTACATAGAGGATGACATGTGGGTCCCATTTTGCAGCAGCGGTCTCAATGTTTCATATGCGGCTTGAGATCAAAAGAAAACGAAAGTAGCCCGAAATTAGGGGGAATAAAACTCCAAGAAAAGAAAGTTTTTTGTACATAGAGGATGACATACGGGTCCCAAGGCGGCAGGGGAACAAAAGAAAAAGGAAATAGCCAAAAATCAGAGGGGTGAAAAAAAATCCAAGAAAAAAGAAACTTTTAGAGTTCATAGTTCATAGAGGATGACATGCGGGTCCCATGAGGCAGCAGCGTCCACAACGTTTCCAAGGCGGCACACAGGACCAAAAGAAAAAGGATGTACCCCTGATACGTCTCCAACGTATCGATAATTTCTTATGTTCCATGCTACATTATTGATGATATCTACATGTTTTATGCACACTTTATGTCATATTTGCATTTTCTGGAACTAACCTATTAACAAGATGCCGAAGTGCCAGTTCCTGTTTTCTGCTGTTTTTGGTTTCAGAAATCCTAGTAACAAAATATTCTCGGAATTGGACGAAATCAACGCCCAGGTTCCTATTTTGCCCGGAAGCATCCAGAACACCCGAGAGCCGCCAGAGGGGGGCCCTGTGGGCCCCAGATGACATGGTGGCGCGGCCAGGGCTGGGCCCGCGCCACCCTATGGTGTGGTCGCCCCTTTGACCCTCCTGCGCCGCCTCTTCGCCTATTTAAAGCCCCTGCATCGAAAACCCTTACGGAGGAAGCCACGATACGAGAAACCTTCCAGAGCCGCCGCCATCGCGAAGCCAAGATCTGGGGGACAGGAGTCTCTGTTCCGGCACCCTGCCGGAGCGGGGAAGTGCCCCCGGAAGGCTTCTCCATCGACACCGCTGCCATCTCCACCGCCATCTTCATCAACGCTGCTGCTCCCATGAAGAGGGAGTAGTTCTCCATCGAGGCTCGGGGCTGTACGGTAGCTATGTGGTTAATCTCTCTCTCTGTACTCCAATACAATGATCTCATGAGCTGCTTTACATGATTGAGATCCATATGATGAGCTTTGTATCGCTACTAGTTGTGTGCTACTCATGTGATGTTATTAAAGTAGTCTATTCCTCCTGCATGGTGTAAAGGTGATTAGTGCGTGCACCGTGTGGTTCTTGTCGTAGGCTATGATCATGATCTCTTGTAGATCGTGGAGTTAATTGTCATTATGATAGTATTGATGTGATCTATTCCTCCTTCATAGTGTAATGTGGACAGTGCGTGCGCTATGTTAGTTCTTGGTTTATTTTGCAATGATCTATTATGCTCTAAGGTTACTTAAACATGAATATCGAATGTTGTGGAGCTTGTTAACTCCGGCATTGAGGGTTCGTGTAATCCTACGCAACGAATGATGTTCATTATCAAACAAGAGTGTATGTAGCACATATGAGAAGAAGTATTTATTATGCGATCAATGTTGAGAGTGTCCACTAGTGAAAGTATGATCCCTAGGCCTTGTTTCCAATACTGCAAACACCGTTTATTTACTGTTCTGTTGCATGTTTACTCGCTGCCATATTTTATTCAGATTGCTATTACCACTCATATACATCCATATTACTTGTATTTCACTATCTCTTCGCCGAACTAGTGCACCTATACACCTGACAAGTGTATTTGGTGTGTTGGGGACACAAGAGACTTCTTGCTTTGTGATTTCAGGGTTGCTTGAGAGGGATATCTTTGACCTCTTCCTCCCTGAGTTCGATAAACCTTGGGTAATCCACTTAAGGGAAACTTGCTGCTGTTCTACAAACCTCTGCACTTGGAGGCCCAACACTGTCTACAAGAATAGAAGCACCCGTAGACATCAAGCACTTTTTTGGCCGTTGCCGGGGAGGGAAGGTAAACGGCACTCACACATTGGCAATCCCGGCAACTAAGCACTTTTCCTCCCTCGTCAACTACGCGCCAAGCACTTTTCTGGCGCCGTTGCCGGGAGGAAAGGTAAAAGGCACTCATACTTCGGTTCCAGGTAACAGTACTTTTCGGCGCCATTGTGTGTGTGCTCGAAGCTATTTCCTTTAGACTCTGCAATTGCGACATTTGGTTTCTTGTTTACACTAGTTAGGCATAATGGACAACAATGACCTTTTTATTCTATTTCCTGATTTAAGACATGGATGGTTTGATGCGAAAATTAAAAAACCCATGGAACATATTAATATGAATGCTTTGAACACTATTGTTGCTAATGCTATGGAAAATTCTAAGCTTGGGGAAGCTGGCTTTGATGAGCATGATATTTTTAGTCCCCCAAGCATTGAGGAGAAAATTTTCTTTGATGATACTTTGCCTCCCATTTATGATGATTATAATGATAGTAGTCTTTTGTTACCACCTGTTATGGAGGATAAATTTGATTATGATTACAATATACCTCCTATATTTGATAGCTACTTTGTTGAATTTGCTCCCACTACAATTAATAAGAATGACTATGCTTATGTTGGGAGTAGTAATTATTTTATGCATGAGACTCATGATAAGAATGCTTTATGTGATAGTTATATTGTTGAGTTTGCTCATGTTGCTACTGAAAGTTATTATGAGAGAGGAAAATATGGTTGTAAAATTTTTCATGTTACTAAAACACCTCTCTATGTGCTGAAATTTTTGAAGCTACACTTGTTTTATCTTTCTATGCTTGTTACTTTGCTCTTCATGAACTTGTTTATTTACAAGATTCCTATGCATAGGAAGCATGTTAGACTTAAATGTGTTTTGAATTTGCCTCTTGATGCTCTCTTTTGCTTCAAATACTATTTCTTGCAAGTGCATCATTAAAACTGCTGAGCCCATCTTAATGGCTATAAAGAAAGAACTTTTTGGGAGATAACCCATGTGTTTATTTTACTACAGCAATTTTTGTTTTGTTGAGTCTTGGAAGTTGTTTACTACTGTAGCAACCTCTCATTATCATGTTTTTGTGCCAAGTAAAGTTTCTATGTCAAAGTTGATGTTATATTTGGGATCGCTGCGCAGAAACAGCATTGCTGTCTGTCACGAATCTGGGCACAGTTCTCTGTAGAAAATTCGAAAAAATCTGCCAATTTACGAGCATGATCCTCAGATATGTACGCAACTTTCATTAGTTTTGAGTTTTTCCATTTGAGCAAGTCTGGTGCCAGCTTTAAATTCGTCTTTACGGACTGTTCTGTTTTTGACAGATTCTGCCTTTTATTTCGCATTGCCTCTTTTGCTATGTTGGATTCATTTCTTTGATCCATTAATGTCCAGTAGCTTTATGCAATGTCCAGAAGTGAAAATAATGTTTGTGTCACCTCTGAACATGTGAATTTTTGATTATGCACTAACCCTCTAATGAGTTTGCTTGAAGTTTGGTGTGAAGGAAGTTTTCAAGGGTCAAGAGAGGAGGATGATATACTACGATCAAGAAGAATGAAAAGTCTAAGCTTGGGGATGCCCCGGTGGTTCATCCCTGCATATTTTAAGAAGACCCAAGCATCTAAGCTTGGGGATGCCCAAGGCATCCCCTTCTTCATCGACAAAGTATCAGGTTCCTTCTCTTGAAACTATATTTTTATTCTGTCACATCTTATATACTTTACTTGGAGCGTCTGTGTGCTTTTATTTTTGTTTTTGTTTTGTTATCTTAGTTCTCTGAATAAGTTCATCCTTGTGTGGGAGAGATACACGCTCCGCTGGTTCGTATGAACACATGTGTTCTTAGCTCATAATATTCATGGCGAAGTTTCCTCTTCGTTAAATTGTTATATGGTTGGAATTGAAAAATGCTACATGTAGTAATTGGTAAAATGTCTTGGATAATGTGATACTTGGCAATTGTTGTGCTCATGTTTAAGTTCTTGCATCATATGCTTTGCACCCATTAATGAAGAAATACATAGAGCTTGCTAAAATTTGATTTGCATATTTGGTCTCTCTAAGGTCTAGATAATATCTAGTATTGAGTTTTGAACAACAAGGAAGACGGTGTAGAGTTTTATAATGTTTACAATATGTCTTTTATGTGAGTTTTGCTGCACCGGTTCATCCTTGAGTTTGCTTCAAATAACCTTGCTAGCCTAAACCTTGTATCGAGAGGGAATACTTCTCATGCATCCAAAATCCTTGAGCCAACCACTATGCCATTTGTGTCCACCATATCTACCTACTACATGGTATTTCTCCGCCATTCCAAAGTAAATTGCTTGAGTGCTACCTTTAAAATTCCATCATTCACCTTTGCAATATATAGCTCATGGGACAAAATAGCCTTAAAAACTATCGTAGTATTGAATATGTACTTATGCACTTTATCTTTTATTAAGTTGCTTGTTGTGCGATAACCATGCTTCTGGGGAACGCCATCAACTATTGTTGAATATCATGTGAGTTGCTATGCATGTCCGTCTTGTCTGAAGGATCTATCACCTTAGTGGTTGGAGCATGCATATTGTTAGAGAAGAACATTGGGCCGCTAACTAAAGCCATGAATCATGGTTGAAGTTTCAGTTTTGGACATATATCCTCAATCTCATATGAGAATAATAATTGTTGCTACATGCTTATGCATTTAAGAGGAGTCCATTATCTGTTGTCCATGTTGTCCCGGTATGGATGTCTAAGTTGAGAATAATCAAAAGCGAGAAATCCAAAATGCGAGCTTTCTCCTTAGACCTTTGTACAGGCGGCATGGAGGTACCCCTTTGTGACACTTGGTTGAAACATGGCATGCAAAGATCCGGTAGTCCAAGCTAAGTAGGACGAGGTGCGGGCACTATTAGTATACTATGCATGAGGCTTGCAACTTGTAAGATATAATTTACATAACTCATATGCTTTATTACTACCATTGACAAAATTGTTTCATGTTTCCAAAATAAAAGCTCTAGCACAAATACAGCAATCGATGCTTTCCTCTTCGAAGGACCATTCTTTTACCTTTATGTTGAGTCAGTTCACCTATTTCTCTCCACCTCAAGAAGCAAACACTTGTGTGAACTGTGCATTGATTCCTACATACTTGCATATTGCACTTGTTATATTACTTTATGTTGACAATATCCATGAGATATACATGTTATAAGTTGAAAGCAACCGCTGAAACTTAATCTTCCTTTGTGTTGCTTCAATACCCTTACTTTGATTTATTGCTTTATGAGTTAACTCTTATGCAAGACTTATTGATGCTTGTCTTGAAGTACTATTCATGAAAAGTCTTTGCTTTATGATTCAGTTGTTTACTCATGTCATTACCATTGTTTTGATCGCTGCATTCATTACATATGCTTACAATAGTATGATCAAGGTTATGATGGCATGTCACTTAAGAAATTATCTTTGTTATCGTTTTACCTGCTCGGGACGAGCAGAACTAAGCTTGGGGATGCTGATACGTCTCCAACGTATCGATAATTTCTTATGTTCCATGCTACATTATTGATGATATCTACATGTTTTATGCACACTTTATGTCATATTCGTGCATTTTCCGGAACTAACCTATTAACAAGATGCCGAAGTGCAGTTCCTGTTTTCTGTTTTTGGTTTCAGAAATCCTAGTAACAAAATATTCTCGGAATTGGACGAAATCAACGCCAGGTTCCTATTTTGCCCGGAAGCATCCAGAACACCCGAGAGCCGCCAGAGGGGGCCCTGTGGGCCCAGATGACATGGTGGCGCGGCCAGGGCTGGGCCCGCGCCACCCTATGGTGTGGTCGCCCTTTGACCCTCCTGCGCCGCCTCTTCGCCTATTTAAAGCCCCTGCATCGAAAACCCTTACGGAGGAAGCCACGATACGAGAAACCTTCCAGAGCCGCCGCCATCGCGAAGCCAAGATCTGGGGGACAGGAGTCTGTTCCGGCACCTTGCCGGAGCGGGGAAGTGCCCCCGGAAGGCTTCTCCATCGACACCGCTGCCATCTCCACCGCCATCTTCATCAACGCTGCTGCTCCCATGAAGAGGGAGTAGTTCTCCATCGAGGCTCGGGGCTGTACCGTAGCTATGTGGTTAATCTCTCTCTCTGTACTCCAATACAATGATCTCATGAGCTGCTTTACATGATTGAGATCCATATGATGAGCTTTGTATCGCTACTAGTTGTGTGCTACTTGTCGTGGGATCGTCATGACATATGCCATAGGGTGGCTAATCGAGGTGGTTCCTAATGGTCTCACGGCGGTATCCGGAAGCGGGTATGGGCACGAGCGACACGGCGACGTACCCAGGTTCGAGGCCCTCCGATGGAGGTAACACCTCTACTCCTGCTATGAGTGTATAAGATGATCACACAGTACAATGGTGCTCCTTGAGCTGTATCCGGCTGCCCCTGGGAGGCTAAGGTAGACGAAGGTCTCTCTCTCAGGGCAGCTCTAAGACTAGTGAATGGCAACTGATCGATCGTCCCCCGCACGAGGGGGGTAGCCCGGCTTATATAGGCACCGGCACTTTACATATAAGTCCCTAGAGTCTAGTGGCCAGCATGGGCCGGCTTCGGCTCCCGTCCCTTCCCGAGGCGCTGACGCCAGGGAGCCGTTGAGCGTAGTGGCACGTCCCATCCGCCTGCTCAGGTCAGCGGCGTGGAGGTGCTGTCGTTGTCGTCATCATGCTCTGTAGCGCGTACGGCTCGACGTACGCCATGATGGCCTGTCTGGCGCGTGGCACTGCTGCTCTACAGTGCCCCGTACTTTACGGGAGATGAGGTCAGCGTGGACCTTTGAACCCGGCTCACCTACCCAGTTCCTTCCAGGGCAAGACTCGCCAGCCTCGAGTCGGTCTGAGGTACAAACCCCAGTCGGATATGGCTTGTAGAAGCCGGCCCAGCTACAGCGTTGAAGGCCGCAGCCAGGCCGACTAGGACTTAGAGCCAGCCGGCTCCCGAGGCAGCCGGCCACGGCTCCAGCCGGCTGCTCCTCAGCCGGCCTTTGCCGCGAGCCGGCCAACCTCAAGCCGGCCGCTCCGCGTCCATTGCCCTACCCGGGGTCTTCCCCCGACATTAGCCCCCGAAGCTGGCAAGGTCCTGCGTTAAGGAGGACCTAGGCAGGTTTCCCTGGCTTGCATATCTCTGCTTGTTTCCGGCGGCTCCCGGAGGGGCCAGCTGAGAATTTTCATTCGCCGGCTGCGCCCTCGTCCGGCTCGCCCCGTCCGGCTTCCTCCAGCCGGACGCCTTTTTTGCTCCTGTCGTTTTCACTTTTTCTTAAGTGTTGAAGACGTTTCCGGCTTGTTGCCAGAATTTGGGGCCGGGTCGATTTTGTTGTCCGGCTCCGGCTCGGGTACACCGGCAACTCCGCCGCCTCGAGTCCCGCGCCCGACTTGACCGTTCTGACGGCTTCGTCAGCGTGGCCGTTTCGTCTGGTCACATCGCTGTCCCTCCGGATTTTCTGCGGTTGTGGGCGGAGTGGTGCGGCCGTTTCGGGTAACTGCCGCGTCGTGTGGGGCGGTTTCGCCGCAATTAATCCCATCGTGGCCCACGATCGCCACGTGGCTGCGTAACGGGCGCGCCGGGCGGCTATAAATGCCCCCCGCGCGGTACCGAGGCACTCTTCTTCTCCTTGCGCCTGCTTCTTCTCTCTCTCGTTCTCTTCGCTCGAGCGCTCTCGCACGCCGTCGATCTTCTCCGGCGACCTCCTGGCGAACCTCGGTGACCTTTCGCGGCCGGAGTCCTCCGCCGTTCGGCAGCCGTCCGCACGCCAAGCCGGCGCCACGGGGCCCCGCGGCTCGACGCTGCGCTCATCGCCGCCGCGCTCTCCTCCGGTGAGGAGCGGTTCCTCTTCTCCCTTCGATCTCGATTGGTCTTCTTCCTCCTCCTCTTCGTCCATGGCCTCCGCCAGCGGGTCCTGGAGGGGCTCGCTTATGAACGACGACGACATCGAGCGCCTGGTGCGCCTCCGCCGGATTCCTCGGGAGGTTGTCACGCGGGCGCCCGGCGGAGGTGGAGCCCAAGCCGGAGCCCGGCGAACGCGTCGTCTTCGGCGCGCACCTTGACCGTGGGCTAGGTCTGCCGGCTTCGGCCTTCTTCCCCGGTTCCTGGACTTCTTCGGCCTGCAGCCGCACCACTTGCCGGCCAACGCGTGCGTCCTCCTTAGCTGCTATGTGGCTTTTATGGAGGGCTACGCCGGCTTGTGGCCCGACGTCGACTTCTGGGGCCGGCTCTTCTACCTCAAGTCGCAAATGACTGAGGGCCGCCTGAGGACCTGCGGCTGCGCCTCCATCTATCCCCGCGCCGGCTCGCTCTTCCCGAAGATACCGACTGTCGACTCGGTGAAGAACTGGCAGATGACGTTCTTCTACGTGAAGAACGCCAACCCAGCCTTCGACCGGATCAACCTGCCGGAGTATAATCCGGCTCCTCCGACCACCCGGCTCAACTGGGGTCACAACCCCAAGTCGGCGGATCCGGACGCGGAGGTCAACCTCCTCTGGGATTTCTTGGGGGAGTGCGTCTCTGCGGGCCGGCTGAGCGCCGAGGACCTCCTCTGCACCTACATAGAGCGCCGGGTGATCCCGCTCCAGCGCCGTGTCCACAAGATCGGGCTTATGTCCGGCCGGCTGGATCCGACCCGGACGTCGAGGGTAGCGCTCACCAAGGCCCAAGTCGCTCACCGGGTGAACAACATCACCAAGGCCAACATGCCGGAAGACTGGGCGTGGGGGCTGCGCCTTACGACCGGGCCGCGCCGCCTGAGCGGGTAAGTTGTATTTTTAGCTTGTGCCTTTCGGCTTGCGGCTGCGTGGCTCGCTTGTTACTCATCTGTTCTTGTTTTCTAGATCTTCCCCCGCCAAGAGATCGAGGACGGCGACTTGGCGCACAAGATCTGGACGGCGGATCTCGTGGATCCGGCTGACCAAGCCGGCGACCAGGCCGGCGACCAAGCCGGCGATGACGACTGCCGGCGGTGCCCGACCAGGGCGGCCAAGGGGAGCACAACCCGCCGCCTTCGCCGGAGCAGTTGGAGGAGGAGGAGGCGGAGCCGGCCACGTCCACCACGGGGCCGGGACCGATCCGGGCGGTGCCTCTGCGCACGAGGCCGCCTGCCGCCTCGGCGACTTCCGCGCCGAAGAAGAAGCGGGCCGCCGGCGGGAGCACGGCCAGGCTGGAGGGCCAGGCCAAGAGGCAGCGCCAGCAAGGGCCCAAGAAGGTCCCGGAGATGGCCGGGTAAGTCCTTTTTGTTTTCTTCGTTGTTGGATTCCTTTTCTTTCCTTACTTTGCATTTATCCTCTTTTGTTTGCTTGACTAGGGCCGCCATCAAGTTCGCCCAAGGCGGCAGCTCTGGGCCGGCTGCGCGCGTTGCGCCGCCGTTCCGCCGGCAGAGGGAGCCGACGCCGCCGCCTACGACACGTGCGCGCACGCCGCCCGTTGTCGTTGTGCCGCCCGTGGTCACGCCGCCTGCGGCTTCGCCGCCTCCCGCGGGGGCGTCTTCTTGCCGCGCCTCCATCAGCGCCGGGCCGGGGCGCCCAGGGCGAGTCGGCCCAGAGGCCTCTCGGCGACTGTTTCCGCACCGCACGCCGCTGCTGGGGCCGGCTGCTGGAGCCGGCCGAGGTGTGCCACCGGCGGCAGGAACTGGAGCCGGCGGAGCTGCGCCGCCTGAAGGGCCGGAGGTGGTTCCCACCGGGCCAGCTGCGCCGCCTCCGGCTTCGGAGCCGCCGAGGACGGAGCCGCAGCGGGAGGAGCCGGCGCGCGCTGGACGCCGACTCCCGGGCGTTGGTGAAGGCGAAGAGCCCGGCGGTGTCGCCCACTGGCCTACACGTGGCCAAGGGTGCCCGGTTGGTGAGCGTGCCGTCCGCCTCGGACTCCAGCTTCGGCTCGGCTGGCACCATGGAGCAGGCCTGGAACCAGGCGGACACTGCGAGATCATCAGCCGGGAGGGGCAGCCTGGCACGGCGCCCTTGAAGATGCTTTACTCCGGCTACCGCGCCAGCCTCAAGAACAAGGCCACCGAGACTTTGGCCCAGCTAAAGACGCTGGAAGATGCTGACAAGGTAGGTGGCTTCCCATCTTATTTTCTGTGATTTTATTGTTATCCTGGTAGCCCTCCGAGGCATGGGCCGGCTGCTCGGAGCCGACCCAGGTTTCGCCTAAACGGTTCTCTTTTTCAGGAGGTCGAAGAGCGACGCACCGTCTTGTACAACAAGGTGGTGACTAGCTATCATAAGGCCAAGCTTGAGCGGGCCACCTTGGCTCGTGAGCTGGAAGCCGTCAAGGGTAAGTTCTTGCTTCATCTGGCTTGGTGTCTTTTTTCTTTTGTCTTTGTTGGTTGACATCTCTTTCCGGCTGCCTCACAGTTGAAGCCGCCAGGGTCCCGCAGCTGGAGAATGACCTCCGGGTTGTTCGCGCTCAGTGCGCCGAGAGCGAGGAGGCGGGCCGTGCTGCAGCCGCCAAGCTCAAGGTGGCTGATGGGGAGTTGAGGCGGCTGCGCGCGCTGGAGAAGAACCATCTCGCCGAGCTCACCTCCCTTAGGACGGCAGAGAAGGAGAAGGTAGAGGATCTGAGCCGGCGGCTGGCCGAGGTGGAGAAGCAGCGGCTTGCGCTTCAGCAGGAAGTCACCGCCAAGTCCACGGAGCTGACGGCTACTGAAGGACGGACCTGATTAGCGCGATCGATGTCGGTTTCTCGGGTGAGTTTATGTTTCCTTCCCCTTTGCCGGCTTTCGGCTGTCGGCTGCCGCTTCCGCCGGCTCGTGTTTCTTTTTTTTTTTTTTTTTTTTCGCTATCTCCATCTTCGGGCTGGGGGCAGTCGGCTCGTGCCGGCTGCCGCCAGTCTTTTTCTTTTGTCCTTCGAAATCTCCATCTTCGGGCTGGGGGCAGTCGGCTCGTGCCGGCTGCCGCCAGTCCTACTTTAGGACTTCGAAAATTTGCATTTTTCAGCTTATTTCGGCTTTTATGACCTCTGACATGCTTCCTTCTTGCAGCGGCCTTCCCGGAGACGCAGGATACCGCTTTGGCGGCTGTTGGCGATGCGCGCCGAGGCCAGCGGGCGGACTGGCGAGGGCAGCTCAGCGAGCTTTACCATGGAGGACCATCTGTCGTCCCTGGCTGCCCGCGTCGAGCCCATCACCAAGTTTGGCTGGGAGCTCCGGAAGGCGGCTGAGGAGCTGGTTCCGATGCTGTGGCCCGACAAGGAGGCGCCGCAAGACATTTCCAGCCTCACTTCCTTGATCGAGCAGGCGCCGGACCGCTTCATCGACTGGAAGGGGTCTGCCACGCGTGCCGGCGCCGACATGGCGCTGTCCTTCGTCCTCTCCTGGTACAACGAGGTGGACCTGGGGCAGCTCGAGTATCGGCGAGCCGGCGTGGAGGAGGAGCTCTCAGCCGATCAGAAGGCCGCCCGTCTTGCCCGAGCCAGCGCCATCGCCGACTTCGTCGACAAGCGCGTCTTCATCGCAGATCCGAACCCTCACTCTGATGAGGAGGAGGAGCTTGAAGACGAAGGGGTCGAGATGGATTCTCCGCCACCTGCTGTTGATCCGGCTGTTCCTCCTCCAGCCGGTGCTTAGGCTTTCCTGTTTATGCAGCTTTGCTTTTGCCAAGACAATTTATTAAATCCCCGGAATGCCGGGTGCTTATGTAAAGACAATATTATCTCCTTTTTTATTATGACGCACTTTAATGTGTTTGTTAATCATTTGTGTGCCGGCTTGCTTTCTTTCGACTTGTTCGCTTTTTCCCATCCGCCCCACTCTTTGGCTGTGCCCTTGCCGGTCGTACGTCCGACTTGCGGTCCGTCGCCGGATCAAGAGCGTGCCGCTGGGTGAGGCCGATAGTATTTCAGTCGAACGAGTCGATTTCGGCAGTCCGACACTTTTATGAAAGGTTGCAAGTCAACTCGCTTTTACTCTTTCCTTAGCCGTTTTTCGCGTGCCAGCTCCCTAGGCCTTACTCCCGCCAGCCGGACAGCCGGGTTGCGGTCTGTAGCTGGTCGGAAGCCGGCTGTCGGAAATCAGATCACGTTACTAAGCCGTCGCGTGAAAGGGTTCAAGCCAATTGGCGAAACGAAGTAGAGTGCGCGAAAAACTTGTCGGAAACGGCGCTCTTGGCGCATGCTTTTTCATAGCTTACAAAAGGGATACAAGGGATACATACATTCCTGCTCTCAAGTGTAAAATGGTCGAAGCAACCTGACATTCCAGGGACGTTTTGTCTCCTCGTCAGTTTTGCTCGCCTTGTTCTTTTTGGCCTCTTGGGCATCTATGAGATAGTAGGAATCATTGCCTACCGCCTTGCTCACGATGAAGGGACCCTCCCATGGGGATGCTAGTTTATGCTGTCCGGCTGTCCGTTGGATCAGCCGGAGCACTAGGTCTCCTTCTCGGAATGCTAAGGACTTGACCTTCCGGCTGTGATAGCGACGGAGGCTTTGCTGGTATACGGCGGACCTGGATTCGGCCATCAGCCGGACCTCTTCAACCAGGTCGACTCCATCTTCGCGAGCTTCTTTGGCTTCAGCTTCTGTGTATAGCTTGATCCTTGGCGCGTCGTGCTCGATGTCAGTCGGCAGGACGGCTTCGGCCCCGTATACGAGGAAGAAGGGCGTGAAGCCGACTGAGCGGTTTGGCGTTGTGCGCAGGCTCCACAGCACGCTGGGCAGCTCTTCAATCCAGCAGCCGGCTGAGCGCTCAAGCGGCTCCACCAGCCGAGGCCGGATGCCGGCTAGGATCAAGCCGTTTGCCTTCTCCACTTGGCCGTTGGTCTCCGGGTGTGCTACGGATGACAGGTCCATTCGGATCCCCATCTCCCCACAATAGCGCTTGAAAATGCCTTCGGCGAAGTTGCTGCCGTTGTCGGTGATGATGCTATGCGGGTAGCCGTATCTCGCGATTATCTCCTTGAGGAATGTGACGGCTGTGGAGCCATCCAGCTTCTTGATCGGCTTGGCCTCGATCCACTTAGTGAATTTATCAATCATCACCAAGAGATGCGTCATGCCGCCTCGGGCTGTCTTGAATGGGCCCACCATATCCAAGCCCCATACGGCAAACGGCCAGGTAATGGGGATGGTTTTTAGGGCGGAAGCCGGCGTTTGCCTTTGCTTTGCGAAGCGCTGGCAGCCGTTGCACTTCTTCACCAAGTCTTCTGCGTCTCTGAGCGCAGTCGGCCAGTAAAAACCATGCCGGAAGGCTTTGGCCACTATGGCTCTGGAGGAGGCGTGATGGCCGCACTCTCCCTGGTGGATTTCCCGTAGGAGTTCAATCCCTTCAGCCGGCTCGACGCACCGCTGGAACACCCCACTTACGCTGCGTTTGTACAGCTCGTGGTTGATGATTGTATAGGCCTTGGCCCTTCTCTCAATCTGCCTAGCTTGAACCCTGTCATTGGGCAGCACACCATCGGTGAGGTAGGAGAGGAATTCTTGTGCCCATGATGGTACGCATTTTATTTCAAACACGCTAACCACCAAGGCCTCCATCTTCGGAGCTTCCGGTTTCGACTGCGTGGTCGCCGGGTTCGGCTGTGAAGCCGGCGGGTTTGGCTGATAAGCCCCCGAGTTTGGCTGAGAAGCCCCCGCGTTGGACCGATAAGCCCCCGGGTTCGGCTGAGAAGCCGGCGGGTTTGGCTGATAAGCCCCCGACTTGGGCAATGAAGCCCCCGGGTTCGGCTGAGAAGCCCCCGGGTCAGCCGGCACGAATATGGAATCCGAGTCCGGTGACGGTATGATGGACGGTTTCTTGAGAATCGCCAGGGCAACGCCCGGCGGAATGGCTTGCCGGGTCGAGCCAATCTTGGATAGGGCATCTGCCGCCTCATTGTTTGCTCGTGGCACATGGTGGAATTCACAGCCATCGAAGAAGCCGGATAGCTGCTGGACGTGGAAGCGGTATGAGGCCATGTTGGCGTCCTTCGCGTCCCAGTCGCCTGATGCTTGCTGTATAACCAAGTCGGAGTCGCCGAAGCAGAGGATGCGACGCACGCCAATCTCCTTGGCCAGCTTCAGCCCATGGATGAGCGCTTCATACTCCGCCACATTGTTGGATGCGGCGAAGTGGATCTGCAGGACATAGTCCAGCCGATCTCCCTTGGGGGAAGTGACGACGATGCCGGCTCCCAAGCCGTTTCGCATCTTCGAGCCGTCGAAGTGCAGCTTCCAGTGCGTGGAATCAGGCACAGGCGGCAGGTATTGCATCTCGGCCCAGTCGACGAAGAAGTCCGCGAGGATCTGCGACTTGATGGCTGTGCGCGGCTCGTAGAGGATGGTGTGGGCGGCTAGCTCCAGGGCCCACTTGGCAACCCGGCCGTTGGCATCCTTGCTGCCGATGATTTCCGCCAAGGGCGCTGTGGCCACCACTCTGATGGGGTGCTCTTGGAAGTAGTGCTTGAGCTTCTTGGCCGCCATGTACACGCCGTAGGTGACCTTCTGGTAGTGGGGGTAGTTCTGCTTCGACTGGGACAGCACCTCGCTGAGATAGTAGACTGGGCGCTGAACCAGCTGCTCCCTGTTGGCTGCTTCTTTGCGCTCCACCACCAGGACAACGCTAACCACTCGGTTGGTGGCTGCGATGTACAACAGCATTGGCTCCATTGAACCTGGCGTTGCAAGGATTGGCGCGGTTGAGAGCACGCGCTTCAAGTCACGAAAGGCTTCATCCGCCTGCGGTGACCAGACAAATTTGTCCGACTTCCTCATCAATTGATACAGGGGCAGTGCCTTCTCCCCCAGCCGGCTGACGAAGCGGCTCAAGGAGGCCAGGCATCCGGTGAACTTCTGGACGTCCTTGAGGCACTGCGGCAGCTCCATCTTCTCAATGGCACTGATCTTCTCCGGGTTGGCTTCGATTCCTCGCTGAGAGACGAGGTAGCCCAGGAGTTGGCCGGCTGGCACGCCGAACGTGCATTTGGCCGGGTTGAGCTTCATCCGGAATCTTCGCAGATTGGTGAAGGTTTCTCTCAGGTCATCAAGGAGGGTAGGCATCTCCTTGGTTTTTACAACGACATCATCCACGTATGCGTGAACATTTCTGCCGATTTGATCCTGCAAACACTTTTGCATGCACCTTTGGTAGGTGGCGCCTGCATTTTTCAAGCCGAATGGCATAGTCGTGTAGCAGTAAGCCCCATACGGGGTAATGAACGAAGTCTTTATTTGATCAGCCGGATTCAAAGGAATCTGGTGGTAGCCTGAGTAGGCATCTAAGAAAGACAACAGTTCACAGCCGGCAGTCGAGTCTATAACTTGATCTATGCGCGGCAGGGGGAAGGGGTCCTTCGGGCACGCCTTGTTGAGGCTGGTGTAGTCGATACACATGCGCCAGGAGCCGTTCTTCTTCAAAACCAGGACCGGGTTCGCCAACCAGTCCGGGTGCAGCACTTCCATGATGAAGCCGGCAGCTAGGAGCCGGGCAATTTCTTCACCGATGGCCTTCCTTCGTTCTTCGGCGAAGCGCCTGAGAGGCTGCTTCACCGGCTTGGCTTCAGGCCTGACGTGGAGGTGGTGCTCAGCCAACTCCCTCGGTACACCCGGCATGTCCCTTGGAGACCATGCGAAGATGTCCCGATTCTCACGGAGGAAGCTGGTGAGCTCGCTTTCCTATTTGCTGCTCAAGCCGGCACCGATGGTGACGTACTTGTCCGGCTGGGCCGGGTCGAGCAGGATCCTCTTGGTGTTGTCGGCCGGCTGGAAGTGAGTCGTCCCAGCCGGGTTGCCCACAGCCGGCATGTCCGCCTGCGCGGCCTTGGCCAAGGCAACGGCGTCGTGGATGAGCTGCTTCTCGGTGGCGATGACCAGCGTCTGGGCCATCTTGGAGCTCTGCGTGGCGCAGTCCATGGAGCGGCGGTAGTCGCCGGCTACGGTGATGACCCCCTTAGGGCCAGGCATCTTCATCTTCAGGTACCCATAGTGGGGCACCGCCATGAACTTGGTCAGGGCCGGCCTGCCCAGGAGCGCGTGGTAGGGACTCACGAGGTCCACCACCTCGAACTCGATGTTCTCCGTGCGGAAGTTGTCCGGCTTGCCGAACATGACCTCCAGGGTGATCCGGCCGATCGGCTGGCAGCAGTGGCCTGGCACGATGCCATGGAAGACGGTGGGGGTGGGGCGCAACTCGGCCTCCTGGATGCCCAACTTGCGGGCGGTGTCGCGGTAGAGGATGTTGATGCTGCTGCCCCCATCCATGAGGACGCGCGAGAAGCGCACGCTGCGCCGGGTTGTGCCGATGGTGGGGTCGAGGACCATGGCGTAGCTGCCCGGCTTCGGTAGGACAGCCGGTGTGTCGCGGCGATCAAAAGTGATGGCCTGCTCTGACCAGTGTAGGTACTGGGGGACCGGCGGCATGACCGCGTTGACTTCGAGGGAACGGCGCTGCTGGCTCGTCTTGTCCTCGGGCTCGGAGGTGAAGATGATGTAGGTGGCATCCTCAGCCAGGTACCGGCCGCCATGGTGCACTTGGTTAGCCTCGTGGTGCTCGAGGTTGTTGGCTTCTGCGCCGGCTTGGCCACCCGGCCCGCCGGCTGGTGGAGGTGGGGGTGGAGGCGGAAGGGGCTCGCCGCTCGTCAGCCGCTTCATGAAGTGGCAGTCGCGGGTGGAGTGGTTGGAGGGGTTCTTGCCGCTGTGGTACTTGCACGGCGAGTCGAGCATCTGCTCGAAGGTGTACTTCGGCTTCCAGGGCCGGTCCGTCTGCTTCTGGCGCCGGCTTGCGCCAGCCGCGTGGTCTGACACTGCCGCCACGTGGGCGGAGCCGTACCGGCGGTCCGGCTGGTCGCTGTGCCTCTTGCCGCGGTAATTGTCCCGCCGGCTGCCGTGGTGGCCGCCTCGGCCGGCTTGTGCTCAGCCGGCTTGTTGTTGTCCCGCCTGGATGGAGCCGGCGAAATCTCAGCCGGCGTGCTGCTGGTTCCATCAGCCAGCGCGTACTTGTCTGCGATGGCCATCAAGGCAGCCATCGTCTTGGGGTCGCTGCGGTGCAGCTTGTGCCACAGCATGGTGTTGGGCCGGCAGCCGGCCATGAAGAAGCCGACTGCCTGGATCTCGTGCACGCCCTCGCAGGAGTTGCGCATCTCGCACCAGCGCGTCAGGTACGCACGGTCCGTCTCGTCTGCGCCCTGCTTGCACATCTCAAGCTGTTGGGGGCGACCTGGCCGGCGGTAGGTGCCGGTGAAGTTGCTGATGAAGGCGTCCTCGAAGTCGAGCCAGCCGTTGATGCTGCCGGCTGGCAGGTTGTTGAGCCATGTGCGGGCGGAGCCGAGCAGCATGAGGGGGGAGTAGCGCACGGCCCAGCGCTTGTTGCCCTGGGCGATGCCGACTGCGGTGGAGTAGTCCTGCAGCCAGTCCTCCGGCTTGGTCGTGCCGTCGTACTTGGGTGTGTCGCGGGGGAGCTGGAAGCCGGCTCTCATGGGCTCGTTGAGGATCCGCGGCCCGAAGCACTTGGGGCCGGCTGGCCCTTCTTCCTCCGCGATGCGGGATTCGACCAGCCGGTCGAGGCGATCTCTGGCGTCTGCCGGCTCGACGCGCGGGCCCAGCCGGGAGCGGGCCGGCTGGCGCGGGCCACTGGCCTCTGGAGCCGCGCGGTGCTTGATGGTGGATGGCCTCTCGTACTCGTACTCTTCGTCGTCGTGCCGGCTTGATGGTGGCCGGCTGCGACCGCTGTTGCCACTGGGCGGCCGGCTTGTGCGGCTGGAACTTGCGTGGGTGTTCCGGCTGTCGGCTCGCCGGCTTGGTGCGGGGGAGGTGGACTCGGCCGTGTCCCTCGGACCGTCTCGGTCCTTGCCTGCAGCGCCATGAGCGTGAGAAGCTCTGGGGGCATGGGCGTACCTGGGGTCCTTGGTCAGGCGGTTGGCCGCCTTCAGCAGCTCAGTCACCCGCTCAGTTTGGCGGCGTAACTCTGCGCCTTCGAGGCGGTGCAGCTCTTCCGCGGCAGCTTCAGCCGCGAGCATGTTCTTGTCGGGGGTGTTGTAGATGGGTAGCTCCGTAGACGGAGCCGGCGATGCTGCGCCGTCCCGGGCGATCTCTGCGCCCAGGCCGCCTCCTCTGCGGCGGATCTGGCCGGCTCGGCTTGGGTTGTCGCCGGCGGGCGTGAGGCCGTGGGCGCGGTTGAACTCGCGCTGGGAGATCTCCCACTGGCGCTTTGCAGCAGCCAGCTCTTCTGTTTGCTTGAGGAGGAGCTGGCGGTGCTCCTCCAGGTCCTTCTCGATGGTGGTGGGGTCGGCACCAGGCGTGAGCGGAGTGCTCAGCTTGGCCCGGACTTCGTCCAGCCGGGATGGTGGTGGCGGCGCCTTTGCGCCCGAGGCGGATGCGCCGGTCTCCTTGTTGCGCTCCAGCTCAGGACCACGGATGCGCGTGGACTTGCCTCCGGCGTCGTCGCCGGTGGCCATGACCTCCTGCATGATGCAAGGGCCGGCGGTGGTGAGGCTGGCGCCGGCTCCAGGGGGAGGGCTTGCGCAGCGCACAATCTCGCGCGGGTAGCGCGGTGGTGCGACGGTGGCGACGTAGACGTCGAAGCCGCCGAAGCTGATGATGTTGCCGCCGGCAGGGAATGGCCGGTCGGCGAAGCAGCCAGCGTTGTCGCTGACGCAGTCGAGGGAGCCGAATCTCCAGACCAAGCCTGAAGCGACCCTCTCGCCGGTGGTGATGGTGAGGCCCGTCCGGATGGAGACACCGGCCGCGGACGCTGAAGGCCCCACGGTGGGCGCCAAATGTCGTGGTATCGTCATGACATATGCCATAGGGTGGCTAATCGAGGTGGTTCCTAATGGTCTCACGGCGGTATCCGGAAGCGGGTATGGGCACGAGCGACACGGCGACGTACCCAGGTTCGAGGCCCTCCGATGGAGGTAACACCTCTACTCCTGCTATGAGTGTATAAGATGATCACACAGTACAATGGTGCTCCTTGAGCTGTATCCGGCTGCCCCTGGGAGGCTAAGGTAGACGAAGGTCTCTCTCTCAGGGCAGCTCTAAGACTAGTGAATGGCAACTGATCGATCGTCCCCCGCACGAGGGGGGTAGCCCGGCTTATATAGGCACCGGCACTTTACATATAAGTCCCTAGAGTCTAGTGGCCAGCATGGGCCGGCTTCGGCTCCCGTCCCTTCCCGAGGCGCTGACGCCAGGGAGCCGTTGAGCGTAGTGGCACGTCCCATCCGCCTGCTCAGGTCAGCGGCGTGGAGGTGCTGTCGTTGTCGTCATCATGCTCTGTAGCGCGTACGGCTCGACGTACGCCATGATGGCCTGTCCGGCGCGTGGCACTGCTGCTCTACAGTGCCCCGTACTTTACGGGAGATGAGGTCAGCGTGGACCTTTGAACCCGGCTCACCTACCCAGTTCCTTCCAGGGCAAGACTCGCCAGCCTCGAGTCGGTCTGAGGTACAAACCCCAGTCGGATATGGCTTGTAGAAGCCGGCCCAGCTACAGCGTTGAAGGCCGCAGCCAGGCCGACTAGGACTTAGAGCCAGCCGGCTCCCGAGGCAGCCGGCCACGGCTCCAGCCGGCCGCTTTGTCCATCGCTACTAGTTATGTGCTACTCATGTGATGTTATTAAAGTAGTCTATTCCTCCTGCATGGTGTAAAGGTGATTAGTGCGTGCACCGTGTGGTTCTTGTCGTAGGCTATGATCATGATCTCTTGTAGATCGTGGAGTTAATTGTCATTATGATAGTATTGATGTGATCTATTCCTCCTTCATAGTGTAATGTGGACAGTGCGTGCGCTATGTTAGTTCTTGGTTTATTTTGCAATGATCTATTATGCTCTAAGGTTACTTAAACATGAATATCGAATGTTGTGGAGCTTGTTAACTCCGGCATTGAGGGTTCGTGTAATCCTACGCAACGAATGATGTTCATTATCAAACAAGAGTGTATGTAGCACATATGAGAAGAAGTATTTATTATGCGATCAATGTTGAGAGTGTCCACTAGTGAAAGTATGATCCCTAGGCCTTGTTTCCAATACTGCAAACACCGTTTATTTACTGTTCTGTTGCATGTTTACTCGCTGCCATATTTTATTCAGATTGCTATTACCACTCATATACATCCATATTACTTGTATTTCACTATCTCTTCGCCGAACTAGTGCACCTATACACCTGACAAGTGTATTTGGTGTGTTGGGGACACAAGAGACTTCTTGCTTTGTGATTTCAGGGTTGCTTGAGAGGGATATCTTTGACCTCTTCCTCCCTGAGTTCGATAAACCTTGGGTAATCCACTTAAGGAAACTTGCTGCGTTCTACAAACGTTTCCAAGGAGGCACACAGGACCAAAAGAAAAAGGATGTACCCCTGCTGGGCCTTTTGATCAAAAAATAATCCAAGATAAGGAAGATATAAATTGGGGCTGCCTGGCCATCTGGGCCTTCTAACCTGCTGGACGTCTTTTGACTCGTACAATTTCAGCCCACTCCAAAACAAGAAAGTCCTATGCTTCGCAAAAACAAAACAAAAACAAGGAGATTCATATTAGTTCGTTTATGTAAAAATAAAGATTTAATTTATCCGTTTGCAATAGCTCAGAGCGAAATACACTTTTTATTGTCTGTAAAATAATCAAGATATCACATGTTTCTTGTACGGGGAGGCTGACATCGGGACCCATGAGCCAGCAGCGTCGTCAAAGTTTTAAAGGCGGCAGGGGATCGAAAGAAAAAATAAATCAAAAATCAGTTGGTAAAAAAATCGAAGAAAAGAAACATTTATCGTTCTGAGAGGATGACATGCGGGACCCATGTGGCAGCAGCATCCTCAACGTTTCCAAGGCAGCACGGGATCCAAAAAAAGGCAAAATAGCCAGAAATTAGGGGTCAAAATAACTCCAAGAAAAGAAAGGTTTATCGTCCATAGAGTCTGACATGTGGGACCCATTAGCGAGCAGATTCTTCAACGTTCAAAGGCGGCAGGGGATCAAAAGAAAAAGGAAGTAGCCAGAAATTAGGGGTAAAAAATAACTCCAACAATGGAAACTTTTATTGTTCATAGAGGATGACATGCGGGACCCATGAGCCAGCAGCTTCCTCAACGTTTCAAAGGCGGCATGGGATCGAAAGAAAAAG
This sequence comes from Lolium multiflorum, assembly GCA_030979885.1. Taxonomy (NCBI): domain Eukaryota; kingdom Viridiplantae; phylum Streptophyta; class Magnoliopsida; order Poales; family Poaceae; genus Lolium; species Lolium multiflorum. The sequence goes on from CM061748.1 coordinate 221,429,841, forward strand.
GCAAGTGACCAAATATCAGAGCCAAAAATAATCCAAGAAAAGAAACTTTATTGTACATAGAGGATGACATGCGGGTCCCATTTAGCAGCAGCGGTATCACCGTTTGAGATGCGGCAGGAGGTCGAAAGAAAAAGGCAAGTGACCAAATATCAGGAGCCAAAAAATCCAAGAAAAGAAAGTTTTATAGTACATAGAGGATGACATGCGGGTCCCATTTAGCATCAGCGGTATCACCGTTTGAGAGGCGGCAGGGGATCGAAAGAAAAAGGCAAGTGACCAAATATGAGGTGCCAAAAATAATCAAAGAAAAGAAAGTTTTCAACGTTTCAAAGGCGGCAGGGGATCAAAAGAAAAAGGAAGTAGCCAGAAATTAGGGGGCAAAAATAACTCCAAGAAAGGAAACTTTTATTGTTCGTAGAGGATGACATGGGGGACCCATGAGCCAGCAGCTTACTCAACGTTTCAAAGGTGGCATGAGATCGAAAGAAAAAAACGCAAGTGACCAAATATGAGGTGCCAAAAATAATCAAAGATTTATTATACATAGAGGATGACATGCGGGTCCCATTTTGCAGCAGCGGTCTCAATGTTTGAAATGCGGCTTGAGATCAAAAGAAAAAGAAAGTAGCTAGAAATTAGGGGGTCAAAAAAAATCCAAGAAAAGAAAGTTGATGGACATAGAGGTTGACATGCGGGTCCCATGTGCCAGCAGCTTACTCAACGTTTCAAAGGGGCCAGGGGATCAAAAGTAAAAGGCAAGTGACGAAATATCAGGAGCCAAAAATCAGAGGGTGAAAAAAAATCCAAGAAAACAAACTTTTATAGCACATAGAGGATGACATGCGGGTCCCATGAGCCAGCAGGTTCCTCAACGTTTCAAACGTGGCATGAGATCGAAAGAAAAAGGCAAGTGACGAAATATCAGGAGCCAAAAATAATTCAAGAAAAGAAACTTGATTGTACATAGAGGATGACATGCGGGTCCCATGTGTAAGCAGCTTACTCAACGTTTCCAAGGCGGCAGGGCATCAAAAGAAAAAAGGAAATAGACAAAAATCAGAGAGTGAAAAAAAACCATAGAAAATAAACTTTTATAGCACATAGAGGATGACATGCGGGTCCCACGAGCCAGCAGGTTCCTCAAAGTTTCAAACGTGGCATGAGATCGAAAGAAAAAAGGCAAGTGACCAAATATCAGGAGCCAAAAATAATCAAAGAAAAGAAAGTTTATTGTACGTAGAGGATGACATGCGGGTCCCATTTTGCAGCAGCGGTATCACCGTTTGAGAGGCTGCACGGGATCGAAAGAAAAAGGCAAGTGACCAAATATCAGGAGCCAAAAATAATCCAAGAAAAGAAATTTTATTGTACGTAGAGGATGACATGCGGGTCCCATTTTGCAGCAGCGGTCTCAACGTTTCCAAGGCGGCACATGACCAAAAGAAAAATGAAGTAGCCAGAAATCAGGGGGTGAAAAAAATCCAAGAAGAAAGATTTCAATTGGGCTGCATCTGGACATCTGGGCTTTCGAACTATCCTGCTTGGCCTTTTGACTCGTACAATTTCAGCCCACTCCAAAACAGGAAAGTTCCGAATTTTCTAAAAAAACAGGAAAGTCCTATGCTTCGCAAAGACAAAAAAACAAGGAGATTCAACATATAAGTTTGTTTATGTAAAAATAAAGATTTAATTATCCGTTTGAAATAGCTCAGAGCGCAATACATTGTTTATTGTCTGCAAAATAATCAAGATATCATATGTTTCTTGTACGGGGAGGCTGACATCGGGGACCCATGAGCCAACAGCGTCGTCAACGTTTTAAAGGCGGCAGGGGATGGAAAGAAAAAATAAACCAAAAATCTGTTGGTAAAAAATCCAAGAAAAGAAACATTTTCGTTCTGAGAGGATGACATGCGGGACCCATGAGGCAGCAGCATCCTCAGCGTTTATTGTTCATAGAGGTTGACATGTGGGACCCGTGAGCCAGCGGCGTCCTCAACGTTTTAAAGGCTGCAGGTGATCGAAAGAAAAAATAAGCCAAAAATCGTTTGGTCAACAAAATCCAAGAAAATAAACATTTACCGTTCTGAGAGGATGACATGCGGGACCCATGAGGCAGCAGCATCCTCAACGATTCCAAGGCGGCAGGGGAAATATCCAGAAATTAATGAGGGGTTCAAAATAAATCCATCAAAGGAAACTTTTATTGTTCATAGAGGATGACATGTGGGACCGACCTGCCAACAGCGTCCTCATCGTTTCAGAGGGGGCAGGAGATCAAAAGAAAAAGGCAAATAGCCAGAAATTAGGGGTAAAAAATAACTCCAAGAAAGGAAACTTTTATTGTTCGTAGAGGATGACATGCGGGACCCATGAGCTTACTCAACGTTTCAAAGGCGGCATGAGATCGAAAGAAAAAGGCAAGTGACAAAATATCAGGAGCCAAAGATAATCCAAGAAAAGAAACTTTATTGTACGTAGAGGATGACATGCGGGTCCCATTTAGCAGCGTTTCAAATGCGGCTTGGCTTGAAAAAAAAAAGAAAGTTGATTGTACATAGAGGATGACATGCGGGTCCCATGAGTCAGCAGCTTACCATACGTTTCCAAGGCGGCAGGGGATCAAAAGAAAAAGGAAATAGCCAAAAATCAGAGGGTGAAAAAAATAAAGAAAATAAACTTTTATAGTACATAGAGGATGACATGCGGGTCCCATGAGCCAGCAGGTTCCTCAACGTTTCAAACTTGGCATGAGATCGAAAGAAAAAGGCAAGTGACCAAATATGAGGAGCCAAAAATAATTCAAGAAAAGAAAGTTTTATAGTACATAGAGGATGACATGCGGGTCCCATTTAGCAGCAGCGGTATCAGCGTTTGAGAGGCGGCAGGGGATCAAAAGAAAAAAGAAATTGCCAAAAATCAGATGGTGAAAAAAAACCAAGAAAATGAACTTTTATAGTACATAGAGGATGACATGCGGGTCCCATGAGCCAGCAGGTTCCTCAACGTTTCAAACGTGGCAGGGGATCGAAAGAAAAAGGCAAGTGAAAAAATATGAGGAGCCAAAAATAATTCAAGAAAAGAAAGTTTTATAGTACATAGAGGATGACATGCGGGTCCCATTTAGCAGCAGCGGTATCACCGTTTGAGAGGCGGCAGGGGATCGAAAGAAAAAGTCAAGTGACCAAATATGAGGTGCCAAAAAATCCAAGAAAAGAAAGTTTTATAGTACATAGAGGATGACATGCGGGTCCCATTTAGCAGCAGCGGTATCACCGTTTGAGAGGCGGCAGGGGATCGAAAGAAAAAGGCAAGTGACCAAATATGAGGTGCCAAAAATAATCCAGAAAAGAAAGTTTTATAGTACATAGAGGATGACATGCGGGTCCAGTTAGCAGCGGTATCACCGTTTGAGAGGCGGCAGGGGATCGAAAGAAAAATGCAAGTGACCGAATTTGAGGTGCCAAAAAAAACTCCAAGAAAAAAAGTTGATTGCACATAGAGGATGACATGCGGGTCCCATTTAGCAGCAGCGGTCTCAACGTTTCCAAGGCGGCAAGGGATCAAAAGAAAAAGGAAGTAGCCAGAAATCAGGGGGTCAAAAAATCCAAGAATAGAAAGAATTTTGGTTCATAGAGGATGACATGCGGGACCCATGATCCTGCATCGTAAACGGCTCGATCGGAGAACGTTGAACGAGATGGCGCGATCTAGAAAAAAACAATGCCAGAGAGGCTGCCATCTGGGCCCTACATCCCTCGGTGGTGCGGATTTGCGTTGACTCGGCCGGCGAACCCGAGATTTCGAGATGCACCACGTCCCGGGCCACCATACGCGACGTTTTGGCCGCTTTCGTCGGGCTAGGTGGCCTCAAAAACGAGAAAAAAAAAGTTTTGACATGCACCACGGAGGGACCAAAATCGTCGGCCATGGTACACCAGCAACCACGGCGCGACTTCAGCTACCAAAAGGAAGATGGGAGGTGAAATAGCAGCATGTACCAAGAGGAAGGAAATGGAAAATGATAGACCGAGAATATTTTATAAGCGCAGGACCACTCTTTGGGACTTGCCGTATTGGGCTGGTAAGAAGCTTCGGCATAATATTGATATCATGCACATGGAGAAGAATATATGTGACAGCATTGTCGGCACATTACTCAACATTCCATCCAAGACAAAAGATAGCTCAAATGCTAGGATTGATTGTGCAACATTGAATGTTAACAGGCACTTGCAACTGGATCGTAATGACAAAGTGAACAAAGGCAAGGAAAAACATTATAAATTTCGAGGCGCGGAATTCACATTGCCGATGCCTAAAAGGAGATTATTTTGTGAGTACCTCCGAGGTGTGATGTTCCCGTTCGGATTTGCTTCCAACATTGCAAATTGTCTCAATGCTGAAGGAAACAAGCTCCAAGGGTTGAAAACTCACGATTGTCACATCCTGCTGCAAAGGCTTTTAGCTATTGGCATTAAAGATTTAGTGAAGCCAAATATGTACAACGTGATTGCAGAGTTGGGAAGGTTCTTTAGGGAAATATGTAGTAAAACTCTAAGCAGAGCTGTTGTAGAACGTCTTAAGGTGGACATAGCAGTAATCCTGTGCAAGCTGGAGCTGATATATCCTCCAGCCTTCTTTGATGTGATGGTGCATTTGGCTGTTCATCTACCTGATGAGGCACTTTTAAGAGGTCCGGTACAGTATGGATGGATGTACCCTATAGAACGTCGACTGTGCACTTTCAAGAATACAGTTAGGAACAAAGCTAGACCGGAGGCTTGCATTGCAGTGGCGTATATTGCTGCTGAAGCATATACATTTGCCTCAAGATATATTCCTGATATTGAGACCAGATTCAATCGGGGTCGCAGAATTTTGGAAGTTGGAGGATCTGTTTTTAATCATGGTGTTGAGCTAATAGGAAAGAGGACCGAAAAAACATTAGAGCAGTCTGAATTTGAACAGCTGTCTTGGTATGTGCTGAATAATGCTACAGAGGCTGATGAATATGTTAAGTGAGTACTATGCACACGAACTACTCAGTTCCTCGCATATACTATGAACTTGTATCAAAATGAAATATATTCAGCTGACTTGGCTATGTTTTGCAGGTTGTACATGGAAACGAATGGAAAGCTATCGGCACGTGGGAGTGGGTTTCAGGACTGGTTTGAGAAATATGTAAGATGTTCAATTGCACTCTGACTTGTCTATGTGTTTTCACATGAGATGACCTCTTGTCTATTTTGTAATCGTAGATCTCGAAACTCCATGCGGAGAATCCAGGCGCTGTTAGTGCTGATCTCCTTGTCCTATCACGTGGTCCAGATAAGAGGGTGTTGGTAGCTGCAGCTTGCAATGCCAATGGTGTCCATTACAGCTCCTATGAGCGTGAACAACATTTGAAGACACGAAATAGTGGCATCACAACCAGTGGAGATCACTTGACAACCAGAAAAAAGAGATCAGAGTCATTTGACCATTATGGTCACATAGAAGAGGTTATTCAGTTGTTCTATAGTGATAAGGTTACTGTCCGATCTGTGGTTCTATTTAAGTGTTATTGGTACAACCAAGATCCAAACAAGGGCAAAGGTGCCAGAAATGATGGGTATTTCATATCAGTCAATACTACTGCTCAGTGGTACAAGGATGATCCTTATATTTTGGTACCTCAAGCGGCCAAGGTACTTTTCTTGGAAGACAGATCTAGAAAAGGATGGCAGTATGTGCAAAAGTTTGTGGCAAGGAACATATATGATTTGGATGAGAATGCGGATCCAATAATTGGTGCCCAGCAAGATGATTTCGCTGGTTGTATGCAAACTAAAGTTGCTGACATTGATGAAACCTCGTTGGATACAGGTATCCCTGCACATGATGGAGAAGTAGATTTCACTGTTGAGGTTAGCATAGTCGACAAAGAGATGGATAAACTGAAGCTACCTGGTGAATCTCAGGAGGAGAATGGACAGGACGAGCAGGATGAGACCATGCACGAATATCAGAATGAAGACGGAGGTGATGATGATGATGATGATGATGATGATGATGATGATGATGATGATGATGATGATGATGATGATGATGATGATGATGTTAGACTCTTGTCTCTGTATCATGCTGTGAGATGAAGAACCATGATTTGTTTTGATTTTTCTATTTGGAAAATGTATGAGTCCTGAAGACAATTATCTGTTGGATTGTAATCCCATGATGACTAATTATTTATGTTTGTTGTCCTACTAAAAGTTGGTCAAACTTAATTGTGTGGAAGTAATCCCATGCTGTTTGATTCATAGGGTCATATCCCATAGGAAAATAGAATGATAATAGATCAAACTAATGCAGAATATCTTATAACCACAATCAAATAGAATTTCTCTTGACATAGGATTCAAGTTGGCATGGCATCCCTATCATACAGGGTTTTTATTCATACTATGCTACAAATCGAAAATAAGATGGGTCAGCACTTTATCGCGGCAGATAGGGCAGCTGGCGTTCGTTACAAACCAGGAGAAGATGCACTTCCTATGGAACGGGTGTTTGCATCCCCGGAGACGCACCGTTGTGCGCTGCGACAGCCCCAGCATGCATATGCTGCAGTGGCCGTCCTCCGGCGCAACTAGGACCCAACTGTCCTGCAGCGCCGGCAAGTTGACGATGAGCCGGTGGTCCACCCTAAGGGTGAGGTCGAAGTGGAGGCCACCGAGCCGACGACACGCCTGCTGCCACATCAGGTGCATAACATCGTAAGGCATGATGATGTCCCACTCCTCCTCCGTGAGGTTCAGGTTCTTGAGCAGCCATACACGGGCAAGAATCTCGCGCATAGTTCGCACGACATTGCCCCCACTACGCAGCTTCCTCGGAGGCAAGCCAAGATCCAGCACCACCTCTTCGCAGGGTGTAGTGGTGATATCGTCCTCATCCAGTGGGGCAGGGAGGGGGCCGGCCATCCTCCTGAGCTCGTACGTCCTCGAGAAGAAGATGTGCACTGTCATAGTGTACGGGGACGCCTCGCCCTCGCCCACGGCCGGCGGCTCGCCGACGGAGAAGTCGGTCGTGCTTGCCGACACACGGCAGGCACGGAAGACATGTGGGCCAGACTCGATGATGCGCTCGCGTGAGGAGCGCTCTAGTAGGGGCGTCGCCGCCATTGGGGATTCTTCGGAGGGCTGTAGACTGGCGGCTAGTCGACGGTGAGGTGGTTGGTGTGAGATCTCTGGGATGAGGCCAGGGGAAGTGGGCGAAGTGCTCGGGACTAGGGACTGCCCTCAACTTTCCGCAGTAGTATGATAATAATTGGTGGACGAGGGAGACTAGTCCAGAGACTACCCAAAGTTGATAAATCATGTTCGAGGGAAAATGCCCAAGATTTATTATCAAAATTCAAGCTAATTTCGCCGATTTTGTTCTGCCGTTCATTAGACATCATCCAACGGCCTTGGTCTCTGGGATTCGCTGCTACAGTGTCATCTACTATTTTCTACCCAATTCCAGAAACATCCATAAAGCTAGTAGATAGCTTTCCTGCTTGTTGGCCCCACCCCATTTTTTTAATCTTTTCTTCCTTATCCCCTTCGCTCATGCTAGCAGCTACTTGCAGCCATTGCTACACCAGCGAGGTGATCTGTATGATAGGCACGGTTTTAGTAAGACAGCAAGTTGTAGATAGCTAACCATGAGACACATGCCTCTCTGGTTGAGACTGAGCTCGCTCTTGTGATTGGGCTCCAATGGTCGAGGTGAGTCACAGCTGCAATGACAGAGGTTTGTGCTGAATTAATTAGCACAGAGGCGTAACTAGCACTAGATGGAGAAGGCATAGTACACATATCGGACACGAAGTCGCGTCTGGCGAGCAGCTCGCATTCACTTGCATCAGTGCGGTACAACAAAGATGATGAAGAAGGATTGGAGCTTTGAAGGTAGTCAGAAAAGTTACAAAAAATAATACGTGCAAAACTTAACCTGTATAAACGCACATGCATGGATAATTTTACATTTCTGCATGAGAAAGACATGTCAATTTTCAGTACGACATGGTTTGATTTGTCAAATTTGATGCTCCTTAATGCATTTTAAGTGAAAATTACAGGTTTATTCATTATAATTGCCGATTTTTAACGTTACGTGCAGCTGACTAGCAAACTATAAGTGTGTGATTGCTTGCTTCCAAAATAAGGATATGTAATCATTTTGTATAAGGTAGTACCAATTAGTCGTTATATTGCAGAACTTAAAGAGTTTTGAGAGATTCAACTCGTTGCTACTCCATAAGAATGGTCATGTTGACAAATTTGATCCAGTGTTGAACAGAGCCAGAAACATTTCAAAAACTTGAGCATGGAAGAGGCTAGGGGTAAATGCCCCAAGGCCAGCCGAGCCTATCGTAGGTGCCGTCCCGAGGAGGAAGTACCTTAATTTGGGGCGCGCGCGGACGCTGCGGTACCCCGAGCTCGAGACGCCGCCGTACCGGTAGCTCGACCCGCGACGAGGCATGGCGGCGGCGGCGGAAGCGGAGCGGCGGCGGCGGAAGGTAAAGCTCCTGCTGACAAACATATTAGGCACAAATGGGCAACCTTCAGTAACCCATGTTCCATTTTTTTTGTCAGGATAACCCCATGTACCACCTTCCCAATAGAAAAAGTACTGTTCAACCTTCCCCTGTTGGGCCCAATATTTCACTTTTGGGTTGCCAAGGAACATCTACATGGTAATTGTTATCGGTCTACTTGCTCCGGCCGTCGAAGCCCAATAACTGCAAATGGGCCTTTCTGCTCATGCAATTTCGGCCCTTTTCTAATGAAACACAGATCCTATGATTGGCAAAAAAAAATACACGGAGATTCTACATAAAAGTTGTTTTTATTTATTTTGAATTATAGGGTTCCAATTTTTGAAACTGCTCATGCCCAATATGAAAATCCTTGATCGCTCCATACCCACATGGATAACGGTATTTTTAAAAATTCATAAAGTGGATTTGAAATTTAAAACATATCCTAATAATTCCTTGATTTAATCTATCAACTTGCAAGATCTTGGAGCCAAAGAGCTTGTATTAGTCTGCGAAAATAATACTGATAAACCTGTCGTTAACAAGAAATGAAGGTTTATCGTTCAGAGAGGATGCCATGTGGGACCCATGAGACAGTAGCGTCCTCAACGTTTCAAAGAAAAAGGCAAGTAGCCCGAAAATAGGGGTAAAAAATAAATCCTACAAAGGAAACATTTATAGTTCATAGAGGCTGACATGTGGGACCGATCTGCCAGCTGCATCCTCATCATTTCGAAGTCGGCAGGGATCAGAAGAAAAAGGCAAATAGCCAGAAATTAGGGGTCAAAAATAAATCCAAAAAGGAAACTTATATTCTTCATAGAGGATGACATGTGGGACCGACCTGCCAGCAGCGTCCTCATCGTTTCAAAGGCCGCAGGGGATCAAAAGAAAAAGGCAAATAGCCAGAAATTAGGGGTAAAAAATAAATACAACAAAGGAAAGGTTTATTGTTCATAGAGGCTGACTTGTGGGACCCATGAGCCAGCGGCGACCTCAATTTCAAAGGCGGCATATGATCGAAAAGAAAAAGGCAAGTTAGCAAAAATCAGTGGGTAAAAAAATCTAAGAAATGAAACTTTATTGTACAGTCCCATGAGCCAGCACCTTACTCAACGTTTCAGTGGCGGCATGAGATAGAAAGAAAAAGGAAAGTGACCAAATATCAGGAGCAAAAAATAATCCAAGAAAAGAAACTTTTATTGTACATAGATGATGACATATGGGTCCCACTTATACAAGCTCTTTCGCTCCAAGATCTTGCAAGTTGATTGTACATAGAGGATGACATGCGGGCCCCTTGTGTCAGCAGCTTACTCAACGTTTCCAAGGCGGCAGGGGATCAAAAGAAAAAGGAAGTAGCCAGAAATTAGCGGTAAAAAATAACTCCAAGGAAGGAAACTTTTATTGTTCATAGAGTATGACATGCGGGACCCATGCGCTAGCAGCTTCCTCAACGTTTCAAAGGGGGCATGAGATCGAAAGAAAAAGACAAGTGACCAAATATCAGGAGCCAAAAATAATCCAAGAAAAGAAACTTTATTGTACATAAAAGATGACATGCGGGTCCCATTTTGCAGCAGCGGTGTCAACGTTTCAAATGCGGCTTGAGATCAAAAGAAAAAGAGTAGCCAGAAATTAGGGGTAAAAAAACTCCCAGAAAAGAAAGTTGATTGTACATAGAGGATGGCATGCGGGTCCCATGACCCAGCACCTTACTCAACGTTTCAGAGGCGGCATGAGATCGAAAGAAAAAGGAAAGAGACCAAATACCAGGAGCAAAAAATAATCCAAGAAAAAGAAACTTTTATTGTACATAGAGGATGACATATGGGTCCCATTTATACAAGCTCTTCCGCCCCAAGATCTTGCAAGTTGATTGTACATAGAGGATGACATGCGGGCCCCTTGTGTCAGCAGCTTAATCAATGTTTCCAAGGCGGCAGGGGATCAAAAGAAAAAGGAAACAGCCAAAAATAAGAGGGTGAAAAAATCCAAGAAAAGAAACTTTTATAGTATCGAGGATGACATGTGGGTCCCATGAGCCAGCAGCTTCTCAACGTTTCAGAGGCTGCATGAGATCGAAAGAAAAAGGCAAGTGACCAAAAATAAGGGGGTAAAAAAATCCAAGAAAAGAGACTTGATTGTACATAGAGGATGACATGCGGGTCCCACCAGTCAGCAGCTTACTAACGTTTCCAAGGCGGCAGGGGATGAAAAGAAAAAGGAAATAGCCAAAGATCAGAGGGTGAAAAAAATCAAAGAAAAGAAACTTTTATAGTACATAGAGGATGACATGTGGGTCCCATGGGCCAGCAGGTTCCTCAACGTTTTCAAGGGCGGCATGAGATCGAAAGAAAAAGGCAAGTGACCAAAAATCAGAGGGTGAAAAATAATCCAAAAAAAGAAACTTTTATTGTACATAGAGGATGACATGCTGTCCCAACGTTTCAAATGCGGTTTGAGATCAAAAGAAAAAGAAAGTAGCCAGAAATTAGGGGGTAAAAACTCCAAGAAAAGAAAATTGATTGTACATAGAGGATGACATGCGGGTCCCACGAGTTTGCAGCTTACTCAACGTTTCCAAGGCGGCAGGGGATCAAAAGAAAAAGGAAATAGCCAAAAATCAGAGAGTGAAAAAAACCCAAGAAAATAAACTTTTGTAGTACATAGAGGATGACATGCGGGTCCCATGAGCCAGCAGGTTCCTCAACGTTTCAAACGTGGCATGGGATCGAAAGAAAAGGCAAGTGACCAAATATCAGGAGCCAAAAATAATCCAAGAAAAGAAACTTTATTGTACATAGAGGATGACATGCGGGTCCCATTTTGCAGCAGCGGTCCCAACGTTTCAAATGCGGCTTGAGATCAAAAGAAAAAGAAAGTAGCCAGAAATTAGGGGGTCAAAAACTCCAAGAAAGGAAAGCTTTATCGTTCATACAGGCTGACATGTGGGACCTATGAGCCAGCAGCTTACTGAACGTTTCAAAGGCGGCAGGGGATCAAAAGAAAAAGGAAATAGCCAAAAATCAGAGGGTGAAAAAAATCCAAGAAATCAAACTTTTATTGTACATAGAGGATGACATGCGAGTCCCATGAGCCAGCAGATTCCTCAACGTTTCAAACGTGGCATGAGATCGAAAGAAAAAGGCAAGTGACCAAATATCAGGAGCCAAAAATATTCCAAGAAAAGAAACTTTATTGTACATAGAGGATGACATGCGGGTCCCATTTTGCAGCAGCGGTCTAAACGTTTCCAAGGCGGCACAGGACCAAAAGAAAAATAAAGTAGCCAGAAATCAGGGGGTGAAAAAAATCCAAGAAAAGAAAGATTTCAATTGGGCTGCATCTGGACATCTGGGCCTTCGAACTATCCTTCTGGGCCTTTTGACTCGTACAATTTCAGCCCACTCCAGAACATGATAGTTCGGATTTTTCTCAAAAAAAAAAAGGAAAGTCCTATGCTTCGCCAAAACAAAAAACAAGGAGATTCAAGATATATGTTGTAAAAATAAAGATTTAATTTATCCGTTTGCAATAGCTCAGAGCGAAATACACTGTTTATTGTCTGCAAAATAATCAAGATATCACATGTTTCTTGTACGGGGAGGCTGACATCAGGGACCCATGAGCCAGCAGGGTCGTCAACGTTTCAAAGGCGGCAGGGGATCGAAAATTAAAAAAACCAAAAATCAGTTGGTAAAAAAATCCAAGAAAAGAAAACATTTATCGTTCTGAGAGGATGACATGCGGGACCGATGAGGCAGCAGCATCCTCAACGTTTCCAAGGCAGCAGGGGATCAAAGAAAAAAAGGAAATAGCCAGAAATTAATTAGGGGTAAAAAATAAATCCACCAAAGGAAACTTGTATTGTTCATAGAGGATGACATATGGGACCGACCTGCCAACAGCGTCCTCATCGTTTCAAAGGGGGCAGGGGATCAAAAGAAAAAGGCAAATAGCCAGAAATTAGGGGTCAAAAATAACTCCAATAAAGGAAACTTTTATTGTTCGTAGAGGATGACATGCGGGTCCCATGAGCCAGCAGGTTCCTCAACGTTTCAAACGTGACATGAGATCGAAAGAAAAAGGCAAGTGACGAAATATCAGGAGCCAAAAATAATTCAAGGAAACTTGATTGTACATAGAGGATGACATGCGGGTCCCATGAGTAAGCAGCTTACTCAACGTTTCCAAGGCGGCAGGGCATCAAAAGAAAAAGGAAATAGAAAAAAATCAGAGAGTGAAAAAAACCATAGAAAATAAACTTTTATAGCACATAGAGGATGACATGCGGGTCCCATGAGCCAGCAGGTTCCTCAACGTTTCAAACGTGGCATGAGATCGAAAAAAAACGCAAGTGACCAAATATCAGGAGCCAAAAATAATTCAAGAAAAGAAAGTTTTATAGTACATAGAGGATGACATGCGGGTCCCATTTAGCAGCGGTATCACCGTTTGAGAGGGCGGGATCAAAAGAAAAAGAAATTGCCAAAAATCAGAGGGTGAAAAAAACCAAGAAAATAAACTTTTATAGTACATAGAGGATGACATGCGGGTCCCATGAGCCAGCAGGTTCCTCAACGTTTCAAACGTGGCATGAGATCGAAAGAAAAAGGCAAGTGACCAAATATGAGGAGCCAAAAATAATTCAAGAAAAGAAAGTTTTATAGTACATAGAGGATGACATGCGGGTCCCATTTAGCAGCAGCGGTATCACCGTTTGAGAGGCGGGGGATCAAAAGAAAAAGAAATTGCCAAAAATCAGAGGGTGAAAAAAACCAAGAAAATGAACTTTTATAGTACATAGAGGATGACATGCGGGTCCCATGAGCCTGCAGGTTCCTCAACGTTTCAAACGTGGCATGAGATCGAAAGAAAAGGCAAGTGAAAAAATATCAGGAGCCAAAAATAATTCAAGAAAAGAAAGTTTTATAGTACATAGAGGATGAAATGCGGGTCCCATTTAGCAGCAGCGGTATCACCGTTTGAGAGGCGGCAGGGGATCGAAAGAAAAAGGCAAGTGACCAAATATGAGGAGCCAAAAATAATTCAAGAAAAGAAAGTTTTATAGTACATAGAGGATGACATGCGGGTCCCATTTAGCAGCAGCGGTATCACCGTTTGAGAGGCGGCAGGGGATCGAAAGAAAAAGGTAAGTGACCAAATATGAGGTGCCAAAAATAATTCAAGAAAAGAAAGTTTTATAGTACATAGAGGATGGCATGCGTGTCCCAGTTAGCAGCAGCGGTATCACCGTTTGAGAGGCGGCAGGGGATCGAAAGAAAAAGGCAAGTGACCAAATTTGAGGTGCCAAAAAAACTCCAAGAAAAGAAAGTTGATTGCACATAGAGGATGACATGCGGGTCCCATTTAGCAGCAGCGGTCTCAACGTTTCCAAGGCGGCAAGGGATCAAAAGAAAAAGGAAGTAGCCAGAAATCAGGGGGTCAAAAAAATCCAAGAATAGAAAGAATTTTGGTTCATAGAGGATGACATGCGGGACCCATGATCCTGCATCGTAAACGGCTCGATCGGAGAACGTTGAACGAGATGGCGCGATCTAGAAAAAAACAATGCCAGAGAGGCTGCCATCTGGGCCCTACATCCCTCGGCGGTGCGGATTTGCGTTGACTCGGCCGGCGAACCCGAGATTTCGAGATGCACCACGTCCCGGGCCACCATACGCGACGTTTTGGCCGCTTTCGTCGGGCTAGGTGGCCTCAAAAACGAGAAAAAAAAGTTTTGACATGCACCACGGAGGGACCAAAAATCGTCGGCCATGGTACACCAGCAACCACGGCGCGACTTCAACTTCGTCGGCCATGGCAACTTTTCTTGTAGTGAAAGAAAAGGATGAGTCCATTGAGGAATTAGAATATCATTTGAATGATAAGGAAAGGAGATTCAATCTCCTAAGACAAGAGCTAAAAACCGAAAGGTGCATATCACAAGGTCTTAAGCAACAAATTGAAACTTATGAACTAGATAAAGTTAAGGATCTTGAAACTATTGAAAGGGCTCAATCATTGACCCAAGAGCTTAATGCCTCAAAGGAGGAGCTTGAAGTTGCTCATGCTTCTCTCACTAGGGATCTTGACCACCTTGAAAGAGCTAACAAGCTTGTCAAGGATGAGCTCAAGAAACTTGGAGAGAACCATGACCTACTCCAAGAAACCTACTCAAAGGCTCTTGAATCAATGAATGATCCTATTATTGATAAAGATGTTGCTAGTTCCTCCACCACCTTTACTAGTGAGCATGCTAAGCTTGTTGCGGAACATGTTCGTTTACAAGAGGAACTATCTTTGCATGTTGAGACCAACACATATCTTGAATCTTTGGTAACCAAATATGGTCTCAACTATTATCCTAATGAATCGGCTTGTGAGCAAGCAACTACTCTTGAGGAAAATGTTAGGTTGAAGAAAGAACTTGCCAAGTTCACCACAACCAAGAATAAGATGGGATTGGATGACCTCTTGAGTAAGCAAAGGTCAAACAATCAAAAGTATGGACTTGGGTATGTTCCCAAGCCCTACAAGAAGAACAACTACAAGAAAGAGAAGCCCGCTCAAGAAAAGAACAAGAAGGTCACTAATGATGGCAAAGCCCCAAAGGGCAAAGCCACTAGTGGTGACCGCACGGGGCCAAACAATCACTATGCTTTATTTGTTGATTATTATGGTGATGTTTATGCTAACTATGTTGGCCCTCGTAATGGCTATGCTTATAGAGGGTACTCGATTTGGGTACCAAAAGATCTTGTTGCCATGACTAGGGAACCCATTAATCAATGGGTTCCTAAATCCTCTACTTGATTTTGTAGGGGTATTCCTCCGGTGGTCCAAAATGGGTGTTTGATAGTGGATGCACCAATCATATGACCGGAGGAAGAGGTGTGCTTGACCAATTCATTGAAGATATTAACAAGAAGTCAAGCATCACCTTTGGTGACAACTCAAAGGGAAAGGTACTTGGGTATGGCAAGGTGGCAATCTCTAAGGACTTGTGCCTTGAGACGGTCATGCTTGTTGAACACCTTGGTTATAACTTGCTTTCTATATATCATCTTGCCGATGCCGGTTATAATTCATATTTTACTAAGTATTATGTGCAAGTCTTTAGGAGTGACAATCTCAAATTGGTCCTTGTTGGATATGTGGAGAACAACCTTTACGTGGTTGACCTCTCGAAAGAGAGCCCCTCTCCCTCCACATGTCTAATGGCGGCCAAGCATGACGAAGGTTGGTTGTGGCATCGCCGCCTTGGTCATGTTAACATGAGGAATCTTAAACAACTCCTAAAGGGTGAGCACATTGTTGGACTAACCGGCATTTCTTTTGAGAAAGATCGTGTATGCAGTGCATGTGTAGCCGGAAAACAACTCAAGAAGAAACATCCTATCAAGAGTATCGTCACCACATCTAGGCCTTTGGAGCTCCTTCATTTGGATCTCTTTGGGCCATCACATTATGATACTCTTGGTGGGAGCAAGTATGGACTTGTCATTGTTGATGATTACTCAAGATACTCTTGGGTCTTTCTCCTTAAGTCTAAGGATGAGACCCATAGAGAGTTCATCACCTTCGCCAAGAAAGCTCAACGTACATATGAATCCGAGATCAAGGCGATTAGGACCGACAATGGCACCGAGTTCAAGAACTACACTATGCAAGAGTTTGTTGATGATGAGGGCATCAAGCATGAGTTTTCAGCTCCGTATACCCCTCAACAAAATGGTGTTGTTGAAAGGAAGAACCGGACTATCATTGAGATGGCAAGAACCATGTTGAGTGAATTCAACTCACCCCACAACTTTTGGGGAGAAGCCATCTCTACAGCTGTCCACTACTCCAACCGGCTCTTCCTCCGCCCCCTCCACAACAAAACTCCATATGAGCTTCTCACAGGTAACAAGCCTAATGTCATGTACATTCGTGTCTTTGGATGCAAATGTCTTGTTAAGAACAATAAAGGGAAGCTTGGTAAATTTGAAACTAGAACCATAGAGGGCATTTTTGTTGGATATGCGGAGAACTCCCACGCCTATAGATACTACAACCGGTCCACTGGGACTATTGAAGTATCTTGTGACGTGGTGTTCTTGGAGGATAATGGCTCCCAAGTGGAGCAAGTTGTTCCATGTGTTGCAGGTAATGATGATGATCCATCTAGTGCCATCAAGCATATGGGCATTGGACACATCCGGCCCATGGAAGTTCATAATGATGATCAAGGTGATGGAGTAGAAGTATCAAGCTCACCTCAAGTTGAGCCTAGCTCAACTCAAGTTGAACCATCAAGTGCAACCCAAGATTTATCCTCCACTCAAGATGAGCCACATCCCGAAGAACAAGAAGAAAGCCCTCAACCCACTGAGCAAGACCATGATGATGATCAAGAAACATCCTCAACTCATGTTCAAGCTCAAGTTGTCCCTCATGATCAAGTATTAGCAAGAGATGAATTCATTGATCATGAAGGAACCATTCGGAAGATCAAGGCTGCTACAAGGGCAAGTGACATGAAAGTAGATCAAGTCCTTGGTAGCATCTCAAAAGGAGTGGTAACTCGTAGACACCATGCATTACTTATCACTTATTGTCAACATCATGCTTTTGTGTCTAGTTTTGAGCCACTCAAGGTACATGAAGCCTTGGTTGATCCGGATTGGGTTATTGCCATGCAAGAAGAATTGGAGTGTTTCACTCGTAATGAAGTATGGTCTCTAGTTGAGAGACCCAAGGATCATCGCATCAATGTTATTGGGACCAAATGGGTATTCAAGAACAAGCAAGATGAGAATGGCATTGTCATTAGAAATAAAGCAAGGTTAGTGGCGCAAGGGTTTGCCCAAATAGAAGGTATGGATTTTGAGGATACCTTTGCGCCGGTAGCCCGTCTTGAAGCTATTCGTCTTTTGCTTGCATTTGCATCTTTCCACAATTTCAAACTATATCAAATGGATGTGAAAAGTGCATTTTTGAATGGTCCCCTAAAAGAAACTGCATATGTAGCTCAACCCCCGGGTTTCGAAGACCCATGCCGACCCAACCATGTGTATTTACTCCATAAGGCACTCTACGGTCTCAAGCAAGCTCCACGTGTTTGGTATGAGTTCCTTAGGGATTTCCTACTACAAGATGGGTTTTGCATGGGTACGGTCGATTCCACCCTTTTCACCAAGCGGGTTAAAGGGGGTGGCTTGTTTATATGTCAAATATATGTTGATGATATTATATTTGGTGGAACTAACCCCAATCATAACAAAGCTTTTGAGCTATTGATGACTAGGAAATTTGAGATGTCCATGATGGGAGAGTTGAAGTTTTTCCTAGGCTTCCAAGTGAGGCAACTTGCAAAAGGCACCTTCATCTCTCAAGAAAAGTATGTGAAGGACATGCTCAAGAAATTCAACATGACCAATGCAAGCCCAATGAAGACACCCATGCCCGTAAAGGGGCAACTTGGCTCATGTGACGGTGAGAAGGATGTGGATATAAAGGTATACCGTTCCATGATAGGATCCTTGCTCTACCTTTGTGCCTCTAGGCCGGATATCATGCTAAGTGTAGGGATGTGTGCTCGTTTTCAATCCGCTCCTAAGGAGAGCCATTTGATGGCGGTCAAACGGATTCTAAGATACCTTGTTCTCACTCCTACTCTCGGGCTATGGTATCCAAAGGGGTCAACCTTTGAACTCATTAGCTACTCGGATTCCGATTGGGCCGATGATAAGGTTGACCGGAAGTCTACCTCCGGGGCTTGCCAATTTATTGGCCGGTCATTGGTGAGTTGGTCATCCAAGAAACAAAACTCCACCGCTTTATCCACCGCCGAAGCCGAATACATATCCGCGGCATCTTGTTGCACTCAATTGTTATGGATGAAGCAAACCTTGAAAGACTATGGTGTGTCTCTTGGTACGGTGCCTCTTCTATGTGACAATGAAAGTGCAATAAAGATCGCCAATAACCCGGTTCAACATTGTCGCACCAAACATATTGACATTCGTCATCACTTCCTACGTGACCATGTTGCCAATAAGGATATTGATCTCACTCATGTGGGGACAACCTACCAATTGGCGGATATTTTCACTAAGCCTTTGGATGAAGCCCGGTTTGTAAACTTGAGAGGAGGACTTGGTATTCTTGATCCTAAAAACTTGGATTGAATAACTTCTTGCACTATATTCTTGCATTTATCTAACTATCTAGCTTAGAGGCATAGCACATATGGGGATAGTCATCTTACCATGTCTTGGTATGATGCATACCTATGTGTGCAACATAAATAGACCCAATGTCATTATATGGACCCAAGCATGTCTCTTCGAGGTCTCATGACATTTTTCACATAGGGGGAGTAATCCCCCGCCCCTCATTGAGCCTCAATTACAACTTGATTTGACTATATAAGGCTAAATGATTTTATTGCAAAAACTATTTCAAAAATGTTTTATGGTTCTTGATATCCTTCGAATCATGCCCATTGTTGCTATTTATATCTTGTTTGAATTTTCTCTCCAATGGGTATGCCTAGAGAATTTTGTGTTTCCAACCCCATGTCTATGCTCATCTCATCATCATCTATCTATCTATATGTACATGTCATCATCTGAGCATTCACACATTTTACACAAAAAATAGGGGCAAAACGAGACAAACTGGGCGTTAGTCCCCGGTTCTCGTCCGGTTGGACCGGCATTTGGCCGGACCAGCCGGCGCTAGGTCCGGTCGACCAGGCGCCCGACCGGCCGTGCGGCCTGATATGTGTTGGGAGAGGATACCCCTTGGGGTCTTCTTCCTCATTACCCCCAACTCCCAAACCTCCATGGCCGCCGCCTCCATCACCTCCACCACGTTCTAGGACCTTCCCACCAAAAGAATTCTCCCAAACTCCACCAAACCATAGATCGGCCCCTTGGAACAACTCCACCAAAGGATTTGGTCCCTCTCAAGCTATTTTGGGAAATTTTGGAGTTCTTGGGTTTCAAGCCCTACCTAGTGTTCTTCTTGCTCTCTTGATCAAGAAGGACCATGTCTTCGGGTAATATGCTCTCCCTTTCTCCCTATTTTCTAGTCCTCGTCACACATTGCAATTTCTTGACAAGATTTGAGGAAATTTTAGGGTTAGGGTTAGGGTTTGTAAGTCCTCATGCCTTTAGAGTGTCTCACAACACAATGCACATACTCCACTCTATTGCTATAGTCTATATTCAAGTTTATGAGTTTTTGCATGATTTTGTGGTAGAAAATCTGGGCAACACCTCACAAGTCGACAGATCCGGTCACCAGCCTGGTCAACCGGCCCCTCAACCGGCCGGCCGGCGTGCCGCCCGGTCAACCGGATTGGCAACCGGCTCGTCCGGTCTGCCCGGTTGGACCGGCCTGTGCGCCGGATCGCCCAGTTTTCGCACAACTTCGTCAAAACACTTGAATATATACTATGCTTTTTGGCCTCCATATTTACTGATGACATGTACACTTACCCCACTGCTATCCTCGCTCTATTTGCTTATTCACAGGTGGTTCGAGTGATGATGACCGTGGTGGTCTTGCCAAGCGAGGTAGGCTTGCGCCAAGGCCTCCTGGCTGCCGTACTAGCACCCGCAAGCCTTCTAAAGCACCTCAGCCTACTGACACTGGCAGCTCAGGGGGAAGAAGCAAGTCAGCTGCAAATAAGAGGAAAGACAAACACGCAGCCCAAGAAGATGATGAAATAGTGCCAGATTTCAATATTGCGGATGCAAACCGTCTTGATTGGCAGGAACTGAGGACGGTGAATCCGTATCGCTATGAGCAACGGACTTACACTGGTGGGGACAAGTTCTTCTGGACCAAGACACAAGCAGCCCTATGGGATGGTTTCTATAATACTCAAGAGTGTATGAAGAATGGTGCTGTTGTGAAGCCCAAGGCCATCAATCCTAAAGAGCTTGCCTTGCATGAAGCCACAAAGTACCGCTTTGTGGTTGAAACCTTGAAGGGTATGGGACTATATGACCTTGTGTGCCTAAAGCCCGATGATGAACAAGAAGATCCCACCTATTGTCCCCTTCTAGTCCGTCAGTTCCATTGCACCGTCTTCTTCCATGATGATGCGGACCGCACCATGACTTGGATGACTGGCAGGGAGAAGTACTCTTGCACCTACACTCAGTTCTGTGCGGCCATGGGTTTTGGTGGTGGCCGTGCTAAAGGGTATAGAATTCATACTCGGCCTAAGCTCACTAGTGGTGACATCTCCTTTTGCTATCCCACTAACCCCGCAGCTGGGCCTCCCACTATCTCTGGGATGTACTACTCATATCTTGTCCTTGCCAAGATGTTCCGTGAGAGTCTCATCAGCAAGTCAGGCGATTCTAGTGAAGTCAGGAACTACCACCTGAATCTGATGTACTATTGCCACCCTGCCAGGATAAGGAAAATTGATGGTTGTGATCTTATTCACTGTGAACTGAAGCGTGCAGCTATGGACCGCATGACTCCCAACTATGCTCAGTATGTTCAGCGGCTCATCAACTACATTGTTCCTGCTCCTCTCAACACTCTTGATGAAAGAGTCATCATGGCACCATTCAAGTTCCCTACTCGGAGGGTCGCCCGGAAGTCCCTTCCATGATGCCCTCCAATGAGCGCCGTTCCAAGGAACACCATGATCCTGCTAGCTCCAGCTACTCTCGGCGCCCCAAGCACGGTGTCGCTCGCTTCTTCTCCAGCATGTGGCAAATGTGCAAGAACACCAATGATGTTGCACATCAGAGTCTTGCTTTGAACCAGGAGACAAGGAGGCGACAGAATGAGTTCATGGCTACTAGGAATGCCCCTATTCCTCCTTCTGGACCTGAGATGGAGTCTGTGGTTGCACCTCAGTGGGAGATGCCCCACATTACTGATGAGATGTTCCAGAATTTCGACCTCTCCATGTATGCTCATGGTGGTCTTCCTCCTAGGACTGCTCGTGCCCCTGCTGATGCTGATGATGATGGAGAGGAAGAGGATGAAGGTGATAAGGATGATGATGAAGAGCGCGATGGCAAGGCCTCATATTCCACTGGGCATGAGTTCTTCTGATGGGTGCGCTAGCATCTCTCCTCTTTTTCTTCGCCTTTTTGGTGTTACGATGCGAAAGGGGGAGAAGAGAGTAGAGTCTAGGACCACGGGGTTCTTTGGTTGTCACAAGCCATGGGTGTTGCTTTATTTGATTCTTATATGGCTTGTGCTTGTTTGCTTTGATTTCTCAAGAACCATTTGGATTTGCTACTTCGAATAATTCGTGTATGGACGAATATTATGTGTGCTACTATATGTTAGGATGATTATGTGTGCTATGCTTATATATCTTGACATGCACATCTCCATACCATGCTTGTTTCCTAAAGATATTGGGGGAGCTTCTCATGATCCACTAGTGTTGCACTTTGCATTCAAACGCAAATTCTCCAAGTGCACACTTTATGGGGGAGCCGTCTCAATATCTTATATGGAATCAAGGTTTAAAGCTTATCATAATATTTACTAGATTTAGATGTGCGCCTTGGCGCACGACCCCGTGAAGCTCACGCCAATATAGGTTCTATGTAATGGCAATAACAATTGCATGATTCCATGAAGCTCACGTCCATGTATATTATGTATAACGGCAATCAAAACTAACATATCATTATACAAACGGAATTAGGATAAATCACACAAAACTACAAACGGAATAGCAAACTAAGTGTACCAAATAGGTCGGCAATCTCATAAACAGATACACGGGTGGAACCATTGCATAGTTCGGGAGTTGCAGCAAAAAACAAACATATCATTATACAAATAGATGCAAATTGCTAAGGAGCTCAGTGGCCTCATCTCAGTGCCAGTGTGCCACCAACATATAGTAAAAGGCATAAGATCTACACCTTATGCCCTTTTTAGTATGATGTCTGGGGCCGTCTTTTGCACTGACAAACGTTATGTCAAACACTTTCTATTAAGCTTACAGAGTAATGGAGGCAGGAACCAATATGAAATCATTATTTGAGAAGAACTTATATACAACCAACTATTCATCTTATACAGA
Organism: Lolium multiflorum; assembly: GCA_030979885.1. Taxonomy (NCBI): domain Eukaryota; kingdom Viridiplantae; phylum Streptophyta; class Magnoliopsida; order Poales; family Poaceae; genus Lolium; species Lolium multiflorum. The sequence continues at coordinate 221,452,484 of CM061748.1, forward strand.
AGTGGCTTTTGTTACATAAAAGTGGCTTTTACTGTCCTTGTTTTCTCCTTAATATTTGCTTCATATTTGGTTGCTCCACTGAGGACCAGGTTTTCAAAGTGATATTTATTGGCCTGCCAAGTGATAACTGTAGATTATACAAAAGCTTCTAAATTTATCTTACCATCTTGTTCATAGCTCCTGCAGGACCGGATAATGTATAAAAAAATACCTCTTCAAACTCAACCCGAGGTGGCGATTCCTGGAGCAACACTCTCCTGACTGATCAGATGATAATAGTCTTGCCATCTCTATACAAAATGCGAGATGGTATTTAGATTGAACAAAGTAACTCCTCATGTAGATAAACTAACACATGAAGATCAAATCCGCGAAAACATACCTAGGTCCAGTGATTAGTAACAGAGCATATAAATCTGATGAATATAATGCATATTCCTGCAGCAGCATACAACCTGAAACAGTGAAAATCGATGGCATAAAGTTAGGCAGCATATATTTCTTAAGCAATTGTTTGTGATTTTCTCCAACTCATCAAGTTAGACAACAATGAAAACCAAGTTAGTTTTTTTTTTGGTAAATCAAAGAGAAATTCGTAAATCAACAACAAATTTGTTTCTCTATCTCATCAAGTTAGACAACAACGAAAATCAAAAGGAAAAAAATCCGAAAATTCTGCTTCAGTTAAGATATAAAAACTAACTAATTGGATGAACTCATATGACCTTTGAGGCATCTTAGCTAGTCCCTAGATAGTGAAGCAGAAAAATAATCCTTCCCCTATAAAACACTTATTTTATCTGAAACAGAAATAAACGTCAATACCACATATCGATTATATGTGCTTGTTATTTGAGTATTGTATGAAGATGGATTGGAGCAGCACTGAATAGAAATTGGTTTCAGCCATGAAAACCAACGGAAGGTTTCGTAAGCAGGTTGGAAAAACTGCCTAAGATGTAATTGCAAGGCAAACAAAAGTAGTTACTTTGCCACTGTAATCGAGAAATTGCATTGCACATCTACAAATTCAAGTTTCTGCGTCCACTACCCAAGCTCATCTTCAAAGTTAGAATTAAGCTATTCCCTTTTCTCCAGCTCTTTGGTATAAAAACAAGGTGAGCTGAGCCATCTTAAGTGCCGACCTAAGGTCCCCTCCATGATGTGATAAAAGGCAGATAGATGGCTAATTATCTACATGTTGTGCATGAAATATGTCTCAGAAACTAAGGCTTCATCCGAGATATAACAGGTTATGGCATATACACAACTTTTGAACCATCCCTTGCCAAAAAAAATGGCACACAAATCCTAGTCAAAAGTCAAAATCTTAACACGATCATGGGTTTCAAATCTGAGATATTACTTAATGTGTTTCTCAGAAAATCCCGCGTAAATATATTTCTCCATGAATTACTCACATAATTTATCAGTGGGTAGCTTACACAAGCAAGTACCATGACTGAGAGAGTCAATTTATTAAACAGTCAAGTCACGTAGTTGAGTGCAGCAGTATATTTCACATGCAACTATGCAAGTCATCTGAAACTGCAGATAATTTCAGGAAAATAAAAATATTTAGAAGCCAATCAAAGCATAAAAATTGTGAAAATAAATCGTTTTGATGTTATACCTATTGATCTACGACCTCTTCTTTGTCTGAACATTTGCCATGTATAACAGAAAACTGCGGTGAGCATAAAAACACACGACGCATAACTATACAACGGAGACTGTTCCCAGTAAGAATAGAAGCTACATTTTAGCATTAGGAAGTTCAGATGTTGGGTTCAAATCCCTAGCTGAACCAACCTCTTCAAACCCAATCTGAGGAGCCAACTCCTAAAACAGGGCTCTCCTGACATATAAAACACTGCCCTCTTTGACATCACTACAAATGACATCGGACATTTATACCAACAAATCAAAGGAATTCTCCATCTGCATGAATTAGCACGGGAAAATTTAATTGTGAAAACATACCCAAGTTCAGGGGGTTTCATGACTGATGGCAGCGTCTGTGGGAGAGTTGTTTCAGAAGCAACTCAGGGGTTCTCACAGAGACAGCCAAATGATACTTTCTCAGCACAAATCTCAAACTTTTCAAACCGCCAAGAGACCTGTATATGGTCTTCCAATCAGAGAAATATTATTGTGTTTCCCTCGGAGTCTATTGATCCACGCGTGCGGATTGTAAATAACAGGAACACAGCGATACAAATGAAACAAATACCTCATATTTTAGATAATTCTATTTAAGCAAAGAAACACCATGAATCTAATTGTAAATGACTAAATTAGAAAGGAAAGAAAAACTAATAAACACTAATGGAAACAATTACTTCAACATGGTGTTACTCTGTGTCAAGGGATGGATGCATATAAATGCAAACATAAATGGAAACAATTGCTTCAACCTAGAAAAGGAAACAAAAGCCTAAAAGCAAATTTTAGTAGGAGTATTATGAGAATTAAGCTATAAAGGAACCTGATACAGTTTGGCATCCGTAAGACAAACCATTTGAAAAGCAGTACTGATGTAGACAAATCGAAAATGATCAACTTGATATCGATTAAATAAATTGTTTCTTTCTATGTGCAGCGAAAAAGAAATTCCGCTACGGCAGATAGCAACGTCCTTCTTTATCAAATGCCCTATCTAGCAATGTACCATGTGTCACAATCAACCATAGGAAAATCCAAATGCAATCAAGCAGAGCATTCCCGAAAAAACTTCTTTATTTTGTAATGTGGATAAAAAATTCATCGGTGTATATAACACTGTCCTCATCTAGCAAGGTTCCTAACTACAAATGTACCATCTGGAACAATCAACTCCTATTATGATCAACTTGATATTAACTAAACAACTTCTCCAGCAAGACGATGACCTACAAACACAACAAGAGCCTAAACCCAAGAAAAGATGTGGCTATCCGAGGCGTCAATCTCCAACAAGACGACGACCTACGAACAAAGAATGGAAGAACATAACAACAGAGCAAGGTAAAGAGGACTAAGGAGCATCAAAAAGACATAAGAAAAAAAGTGACCAGATCCATAATTCATAACAAGGGACCCTGGATCCATAATTCAGAAATTCAATAGGCGGTGTAGGTTAATAATCCAAGCAGAAAAGGAGGCATCTCTTCCCGTTAAGCACAGATAAACGCAACCAATAACAACAACAGAAAAGTTAAGAAATTTCCTCGAAGTTATCCAACACAAATAGAGATAGAAAATAAAAAAATATTATAACTCATGTTACCTTTTCATGGCTCCATTTGTGAGCACCTGAATCAATTTCATGGTGCAGCAACAAAGCAACACAACAGACTAAATATCAAGAGTAAACAATTAGTGAACAAAAGAGAGATACACGCTTGTTGGGGTTACTTAACTAATGTTCCTATATAGTCACATCTCATACGTATTCAAGAGAATCGATAATCAAAATTGTAACTATTTGCAGCGTTCTCTAAAAAACAATAATGAAGCTTCTGGAGGAAGCTTAATAGACTACATTTGTAATCTCAATAGCATAAACATCTGCAGGATTAAGATTTACCAAGTCGTCTAGGCTTCCATCCAAACTGACTGAGAGACAAAATATTAATAGCATGTCACTTTATTCAGATAACATGTACACATTGATGTAGTTGCACACTTCTGTTAATTGAAACCAAGGTCATTACGAAAACTGTGTGCTGTTTTTTCAGAGACCAAATGTGATATTTTGCACCGAGACACATCAGTTCAAAAAAATTCACACAATAATATCAGTGAACTACCTTTCACTTTTACCTCAAGTAGAAAGAAATGAGCCCATTGCTTGTATAATTAAAACCGCTGAACTGACAGTGTTCTTGGCAAAACTTGCATGAACCTGCATGTGTTGAAAAAAAGCGCATCTTTATAGATGAAGCATAAAAAGAGATTACATGTTCAGAATGTACTCAACTGTACACACACAACACCGGCAGAAATTTCATTGTAGCTCACACAGGCTTAGAGCTTCAAATCTGTAGAGAATAAGGATACACCGGCATGGACCACTAAGTTATATACTTTCATTGGCTGGATACAAAAAGGATGAGCATAAATCTGTAGCTAATTGAGAGAATAAGGATATTATCGTGAAGTACATGAATCCAAATTATCAAGTTTCCAATCATAATGCATAACATGATTTTCAGAAAATGTACAATTTAGTAGACAATATAGCATAAAAAGGGCAGAGAGCTTATACCAAAATTAAATATCCACTAAGAGGGGAAATTTGCCAAATGCACCTGAAAAACACATAACGCCTCTGCAAATTGAAAGAGAGATGCACCATACCCACTGCCGGTTGAGCTACCTGCAATCAGTGGCACAGGAAGAAATAAATTTGAGGTGTGGCGATGTCGATAAAGAAGAAAAAGCAATAGTTCACTAAACAAATATTACTTTGTGTGTTAACGGGTACAGTCTATTTTCATAATGTTAAACAAATAAAGAATTGCACTCAAAATACTGGGTATGTGCTGCACGCGTATTGGAGCCTAAATCTCCACATCATCCGTCTTTGGCTCTTCTTCCTGTCCTTGTCCAGCAACAACATTAAGATGCAGAGTTAGCAGCAACAACATCAAGCTGCGGAGCTATTTTTGAGCAGCTACTGCCACATGCTTTGGCAAACAGGCTCCTCTTAGTGTACATCAAAATCATGTGCCAAGAGAAAAACAGTGAACTAATCATTGAACAATGGTAGTGCTCAAATTAAAGGGTTCGAATTAAAGGCTTCCTACTGGAGCTTATTTTCGTTTACAAGAACAATATTGGTGTCAGAAGCTGAAGTGCAGTACTAAAATCAAATAACTTACATTATGTACTTCCTATTCTTCTTGGGCAGCATATCATTACTCGCCCTGGCGGCCTCGCCAATGGCGTCGTCTCGTCGGCTGGCAGTCGAGTTTCTCTGCCGCCTCCACTTAGCACGAACTCAACTACAAGGGTTTCCGGATTTCAAAACAGGGGAGTTGCTAGCAAGACCGTGTGCCGAATCATCCTTTCCCTCGCAATAAACACACATCCCAAACGTTAGCGCTCAGGCCCAAGAGTCAAGAGGCGCAGCATGGGACTATAACCTACCAGTTCAGTAGCTTCACCCTTTCCTCTTCGATCTTTTCGTACTCATTGAACTGCAGTGATGTCCGTTCATGGAGCCATGTAAAATCCATGGAGCAAGAAGACAAACCTGAAACATGTTATCTAGAAATTTTCGGTATGGAAGCCGCCAAATCTTGCATACCTAGATCCGCCCATGCCTACGATCCTCCCGGAGATGGATATGAAGCACTACTCCTGGTGTCCTCCCTGCAGACCAGAGTTCCACACAGAGAGACATAGAGGAATACCAGAGCACTCGTGAGGGAGAATGAAGCTTAGCTAGAAAGAGGTGGCCACCAGCCGCTCCTCCGGTGTGCGTCGCGACATGCGACGGTGCGAGGCACTCCTCCTGGTGTGCCATGGAGCGCAACGGAGGAGCGAGCAGAGGGCTGTGCTGCTCTCGCCGACGACCAACTGCTCTCTCGGTGGCAGTACAGCGCGAGTAGCGGGATGCGCGCTGCTCCCGCCGGCCACCAGCCGCTCTCCCAGCAAAGGCATGGTGGCGGAGCCCTCCCTCCTTCATACACTCGTTGACGGCCTGGCCCTTTTTCAGCGATGCTCGGAACACGAGGCGCCCGTCGACGGCCTGGCCGCACCCTCCAACCCGCGTCGTGGCACCCTCCCTGTCAGTGAAATAAGCAAGCCATGATCAAGCAAGCCGAGCTGCAAATAATATATGGTCAATTCATCATTGATTGCAGGCAAGTTTCAGTGGATTATTGAGTAGGCAACATACATAATAAGGAATTAATCTGTACATGTAGAATGCTTGGATTTTCCTCGAACACCCTATACACATGATAGAGAAACTTCTACACAAACAAAAACGAAAAATCATGGGGAGATGAAGATGGAGGGGAGGAGCCAAATCAAGATAAGAGAAATTATTGAGGAGGCCAGGGGTGCCCTTACCAGACTCGTGTGTCAAGGACGACCTTGGCGGCCTCGAGCCCGAGGACGATGCAGAGGGTCTTCTCCTACCGCAACCGCTCCACCACCTCAGCCTGCTCATCCTTCCCGCGTCAGACCATGGCACGCTGCTGCTGCTCGCGTGGTGAGATGGCTGCTGGCTGTGACGATGGCTCGACGAGCTCGAGCAACGGCCGAGAGGAATTTCGGGGAAGAGGGCGAGGGGGATTGGGGACGAGCTGTGCAAGGGATTGGGGGAGAAAGAGAGCGAGGGATTGCCTCCATGGCGGCTAGGGTTTTCAGTGCTAGTGGGGACTTTTATATGGACGGTGAAAAAAAACTACGGCTGAGATTCACTGCAAGGTAAAATCCGACGGCGGTAAATCGGAGCACCCCCATGGGGGTGCATCTATTATACCTTTAGATATATGACTCTAGCTCGGTTTGTCATCGTATACCAAAAAGGGGGAGATTGTAAGGGTATTTTACCCTTATCCATTATTTTGGTAACAATGACACCGTGCTAGAGTATTTGGCCTAATACGTTTATAAGGATAATCTCAGGTATTAGGCAAAGAGGTATAAATGGTGTATCAAAGGAACAAGAAGGCTAAAGGAGACCCACTTCAACAACAATCGAAAGGGGTCTACGCAGAAATCCGGTTTGCGCCGGCCGGCCTCCCAACGGCCCCGCGCGCAGTCCGGTCAACGGTCGCCAATCGGGCGCCAAACGTGCGCCTAACTGATCCGGTCTGCGCCCGGTCTGCCGGCCTACAGACCGGCGGGCCCGGCGTGTCCGGCGACCGGTGCCAACGGTCGCCAACCGGGCGCCAACCGGAGGAGCTCGTGGACGACGCAAAGTGACTCCGGTCCCTGGTCCGGTCCGACCGGCCTCCGCACGGGCAATCCGGTCCTTGGTCCGGTTGACGGGTTTGTCGAAGAAAAAGCTGAGGTGGCAAGTGACCAACGGCCATATTTCGAAGAACATTATAAATAGCCCTTCTCCTACCTCTGAACAGCTAGGCACTACACTACAAGCTGTTCTTGAGCTCCTTCTCTCATACTCCATTGTTAGAAACACCAAAAGCCTCAGATCTCCCTCCTCCTCCATCCAAACTCAAATCCCTTCGGGGAAACGATAGAGGAGGACCCGATCTACCGTTCTACCAAGCCAAATCTCATTCCCCTTGTATTCATCAAGAAGCTTGCTCTCTAGGGTTCCTTGGAAACCCTAGGTGGGCAAGAGTGGTCCGGAAGCATGCCGTGGATTTGCTCCTGACAAGATTGTGAAGGTTTGGAGGCTACCTCAAAGTCTACCACAAGTGAGAGAGCTATTCCTTCGTGGGATAGGCTCCGGAGAATAGGGTGAGCCTTCGTGGCGCGGGGAATCCTTCGTGGGACCTCCACTCCTCCAAACGTGACGTACCTTCTTGCAAAGGAAGGGAACACGGGAATACATCCTCGTCTCTGCGTGCTATCGGTTATCTCTAAACCGAACTCCTTACTTGTGATTTAACTGCTGTGAGAGCCTTCGTGCTCGAGTTAGTTGTATCCTCATATAGGTTGTTTCACCTAGTTTGCATTAGGCTCACCTTTATATTCCGCAAAGCCTAATATTGCAAAGAAAGAATTAAAATCTGTAGAAACCTATTCACCCCCCCTCTAGGTTTACCATCTCTTATCTTTCACTAAGACTCCATTTTCTGGTACAATGGAGCGAGCTACAGACTTATTGGAAATCATGCATACCGATGTGTGTGGACCAATGAGTGTAGCATCACGCGGTGGTTATCGTTATGTTCTAACCTTCACGGATGATCTGAGTAGATATGGGTATATTTACTTTATGAAACATAAGTCCGAGACTTTCGAGAAGTTTAAGGAATTCCAAAGTGAAGTAGAAAATCAACGTAACAAGAAGATTAAGTTTATGCGTTCTGATCGCGGAGGCGAATATCTGAGTTATGAGTTTGGAATGCATTTGAAGAAATGCGGAATACTTTCACAGTTGACACCGCCGGGAACACCACGGCGCAATGGTGTGTCCGAACATCGTAATCGAACTCTCTTAGATATGGTTCGGTCTATGATGTCTCTTACCGATTTGCCATTATCGTTTTGGGGTTATGCATTAGAGACAGACGCATTCACTTTAAATAGGGCACCATCTAAATCCGTTGAAACGACACCGTATGAATTATGGTTTGGGAAGAAACCTAAGCTGTCGTTCCTTAAAGTTTGGGGTTGCGAAGCTTATGTAAAGAAGTTACAACCGGACAAGCTAGAACCCAAAGCGGAGAAGTGCGTCTTCATAGGATACCCTAAAGAAACAATTGGGTATACTTTCTATCACAGATCCGAAGGCAAAATCTTTGTTGCCAAAAACGGATCCTTTCTTGAGAAGGAGTTTCTCACTAAAGAAGTGACTGGAAGAAAAGTAGAACTCGACGAGGTTGATGAACCTTCTCTCATAGATCGGAGTAGCGCAGTGCCGGAAGAAGTTCCTGTGCAGCCTGCACCGATAGGAGAGGAAGCAAATGATGATGATCATGAAACTTCGAACGAGGAAGCTACTGAACCTCGCAGATCGACGAGGGAACATACCACTCCTGATTGGTATGATCCTGTCTAAATGTCATGATTGTGGACAACAATGATGAAGACCCTGCGACGTATGAAGAAGCGATGATGAGCCCAGATTCCAACAAATGGCAAGAAGCCATGAAATCCGAAATGGGATCCATGTATGATAACCAAGTATGGACTTTGGTAGACTTACCTGATAGCCGCAAGGCTGTCGAGAATAAATGGATCTTCAAGAGAAAAACAGATGCTGATGGTAATATTACCGTCTATAAAGCTCGACTTGTCGCGAAGGGTTCCGAAAAATTCAAGGAGTTGACTACGATGAGACTTTCTCACCTGTAGCCAAGCTAAAGTCTGTAAGGATTTTGTTAGCAATAGCTGCATTTTTCGATTATGAGATTTGGCAAATGGATGTCAAAACGGCATTCCTTAATGGTGATATTGAGAAAGAGTTGTATATGGTACAACCCAAATGTTTTGTCGACCCTAAAAATGCTGACAAGGTATGCAAACTTCAGCGTTCCATTTATGGACTGAAGCAAGCATCCCGGAGTTGGAACCTACGCTTTGATAGGGTGATCAAAGACTTCGGTTTTATACGGACTCATGGTGAGGCCTGTATTTACAAGAAAGTGAGTGGGAGCTCTGTAGCGTTCCCGATATTATATGTAGATGACATATTATTGATTGGGAATGATATAGAACTATTAAGCAGCGTTAAAGGTTATTTGAATAAGTCTTTTTCAACGAAAGACCTTGGTGAAGCAGCGTACATTTTAGGCATAAAGATTCATAGAGATATATCAAGACGCCTAATAGGACTTTCACAGAGTACATACCTGGACACGATTCTAAAGAAGTTTAGAATGGATGAAAGCAAGAAAGGGTTCTTGCCTATGTTGCCAGGTAAGGTCTTGAGTAAGACTCAAGGTCCGGCTACGGCAGATGAAAGAGAGAGGATGAGCAAGATCCCCTATGCCTCGGCAGTAGGCTCTATCATGTACGCCATGCTGTGTACTAGACCGGATATCGCACATGCCGTTAGTTTGACCAGCAGATATCGAGTGATCCAGGAATGGAACACGGACAACGGTCAAGAATATCCTCAAGTACTTGAAAAGGACTAAGGATATGTTTCTTTGTTATGGCGGTGACCAAGAGCTCGTTGTAACCAGTTACACCGATGCAAGTTGGAACACCGATCCTGATGACTCTAAGTCTCAGTCTGGGTACGTGTTTATATTGAATGGTGCGGCAGCGAGAGCCAAGCAAGCACGGTGGAGAAATCTTCAATGAATCTGAATATATAGCGGCTTCGAGGCTTCATCAAGCGGTATGGATGAAGAGGTTCATTGTTGAGCTTGGTGTGGTTCCTAGTGCATTGGACCCGTTAGTCATTTATTGTGACAACACGGGTGCCATCGCCAATGCAAATGAACCAAGGTCACACAAGAAGCTGAAGCATATCAAGCTTTCGATTCGCGAGTACATCGAAGATGGTAAAGTAGAGATTTGCAAACTACACACATCGAATGTGCAGATCCGTTGACTAAACCTCTCCCTAGAGCAAAGCATGACCAACACCAGAATGCCATGGGTGTTAGGTACCTTACAATGTAATCTAGATTATTGACTCTAGTGCAAGTGGGAGACTGTTGGAGATATGCCCAAGAGGCGGTAATAAAGTGGTTATTATAATATCTTTGTGTTTATGATAAATGTTGACATACCATACTATAATTGTATTAACCGAAACATTGATACATGTGTGTTATGTAAACAACAAGGAGTCCCTAGTAAGCCTCTTGTATAACTAGCTTGTTGATTAATAGATGATCATGGTTTCGTGATCATGAACATTGGATGTTGTTAATAACAAGGTTATGTCATTAGTTGAATGATATAATGGACACACACCCAAATGAGCGTAGCATAAGATCAAGTCATTAAGTTCAATTTGCTATAAGCTTTCGATACATAGTTGCCTTAGTCCTTCGACCATGAGATCATGTAAATCACTTGCACCGGAAGGGTACTTTGATTACATCAAACGCCATTGCGTAAATGGGTGGTTATAAAGATGGGATTAAGTATTTGGAAAGTGTGAGTTGAGGCATATGGATCAATAGTGGGATTTGTCCATCCCGATGATGGATAGATATACTCTGGCCCTCTCGGTGGAATGTCATCTGATTAGCTTGCAAGCATATGAATGGTTCATAAGAGATCACATACCACGGACGAGTAAAGAGTACTTGTCAACGAGGTTGAACAAGGTATGGAGATACCCATGATCAAACCTCGGACAAGTAAAATATCGTGACAAAGGGAATCGGCATCGTATGTAAATGGTTCAATCGATCACTAAGTCATCGTTGAATATGTGGGAGCCATTATGGATCTCTAGATCCCGCTATTGGTTATTGCTCGGAGGAGTCTCGACCATGTCGCATAGTTCGTGAACCGTAGGGTGACGCGCTTAAAGTTTGATGTCGCATAAGTAGATTCGAATATGAGTTGGAGTACGAAGTTTTTGTTCGGAGTCTCGGATGGGAAGACATCACGAGGAGGTCCGGAATGGTCCGGAGAATAAGATTCATATATGGGAAGTCATTTTCCGGGTTCGGGAAAGTTCCGGTGTTTTGACTGGAGCTTCTAGAATGTTCTAGAAGGGTCACCAATGGGCCCACCACCCCGGGAGAGGCCACATAGGCGCCACATGGCATAGTGGGTCCTGCCCACCATGACATGTGGGCCCAGGCCGCCCCCTTAGAGATAAGATCTATCTCTAGTTTAAATGGTTTAAACTTAGAGATAAGATCTATCTCCTAAAATAAATGGTTTAAATTAGGAGATAAGGGGGAACACTTGGGGGAGGGGTTTGCCCCCCTCCATGCGTCGGCCAAGGGGAAGGGTGGGCCCTAGGGGAAACCCTAGGCCGACCCCCACCTATATAAAGAGGGGGGGGTGGCCGTCCAAGGTACCCCTCATCCAACCCTAGCCGCCCTCTCTTCCTCCTCCATACGCCCTTAGGCGAAGCCCTGGCAACTCTTCTCCACCACCACCACCACGCCGTCGTGCTGGTATTCCGTGGAGATCTACCACACTCCCGCCGCCCGCTGGAACGGGGAGAGGAAGGGGTTTCATCGACACCGTACGCGCGACTGAAAAGTGAGTCCGGATTGCAGCACCGGGGACGATCGTCTACACCAACAACAAGATTAATCTCGTAGGTTTTGGAATCTTCGAGGGTTAGTCTCATCTCCATCTCGTTGCTTCGATCTTGTAGATTAGATCTTGGGTGTTCCATAGATTAGATCTTGGATTTATTCGTCTTTGCGGTAGGAAAATTTTTGTTTTCTATGCAACGAACCCCATCATCAGCGTCCATTTTTTTGGCCTCGACGTTCATCTTTTGGACCTGAATGGTCTCTTTGGTGAGGTTGAGGTAGATGGCAGTAGAGCCCTCCTTTTTTAGGCGCCTCTTCTCGTCCCTTCTCGCCTGGACGAGTTGAGAATCGGCAATGATCTTCTGCAAGGTTTGGCTCAACACAAGGGCTGATACCTCCCGGGCAAAGATCGGCCTTGCTAGACTTTTGGCTCCAAGGACGAGGTGGAAGGGCATTCTGCCCAGATGCGTCGTCTTTGCCGTCAACGACCACTGTGGATGTGCCATTCTTGACTGCTTCTTGGTAGGCCACATAGCCAACCCTTCACATCATCACCTCCTTCATCTTCTCCCAACAATGGACCATGTATTCCCACCGTTCGTAAATACCCCATGCGATCTAGTCCTGCTCTAAAACTTTTCGTTTTGGGTACTAATACGGTCTTCCAAACATAACCTTGACCATTAATTTGTACTAGAGCATATTAACTTTGCTTTGAAATATAAGTCTTCTTAGAAAACTAGTTTAGCTACCTAAAAAGGCTTATATTTTGGGACGGAGGTAATATATTTTATAAAATCACCAAAAAAATTTATTGTGAGAGATTCTTTTGGTTCATTGGAATTTCATAGGGTCTTTTGAGGATTCTAGTTCTTTGGAATTTTTTCTTCAGTATAAGGGCATCTACTATGTAGTCCATAAGAGTGTCCACAAGCAAAAAGTGCACCTTAAGGATTTTCACATAGGAGCCTATCTACAAGCTCAAAATCTTGTGGGTAACACACAAGCTTGTGGACTACTATAAGGAATATATAAATATTACTTTTAGGGCTGCACTAGCCACTATTGGCCACAAGTTTCACTTTTTGACTACTTTTTTCCTGACACATGGCAGAAAGTGTCTTTGACACATGGGCACCAATGCTCTCCTCACTTTCAGATTTTTTAAAATTACCACGTTTCTAAGTTTCAAAAAATTATGACGTTAAATATATAGATAGATATATACGCGTGGGGTGTACATAAAAAGTCCCGTTAGAAAACACTTTGTATTTTGAACAATATAAAAAGACAAATTTCTGACAAAAAATGGTAGTAAATAGTATTACAATTGTGTATCCCTTTGTCAGAATTTTTTTTTTTTTTGTATTTCCCAAAATTTGAAGTATTTTTTACCAGCACTTTTTTGCATACACTTCTAATGAACATACGTATCTACATATTTAACGCCATAATTTTTTAAAACATAAAAGTGTGAGGTTTTGAAATTTTCAAAATACTGAAAGTGGAGGGAGCATTGGTCCGACACATGTGGCCTAGCTTGTGGTGTGCTTTTGCAAGATACATTGTGGAGTGCTCTCTTTGCCATAAGATTGCTCAGTGGGTCCCAGCTTGTGGTGTGGTTTGGCAACATAGCAGGACACTTTGGTATTGTACACTTCAGCCCTTTGATAGGTGTGCTCCTGCAAGCCCCACAAGCTTTCCTTTTTGACCATGAGACTGGGGGCACTTTTAGAAACATCTTACAAAATTGTATGACTGAATTTGTTGACCTAAGAGCTTCAGATAGAATCACTAGAAATGTTGCTTCAGAAGTTGAGATCAAAGCCTCTACCTGCACCCGTTCTTTCAGGACGCAGAATTCGGTGATATTAATCAGCCTGGGAGGCTGGGAGGTTGACTTGATTTGCAGGTTGAATTCACAGATACTAAAAAATGCAAGTACAAAATAAAAGCTAAGAACGAGATGCAGGTGTAATGCATGGAACAGAGCACCATAACACAAGAACTGCAGAAACAGTACCTCGATTTCATTAGCATCACCCAGGGAGGTTGACACAGTAAAAGGTCCAATGCATCAACAGACCATCGTTACTTTGAATTCTGATTAAGCTTCGGATCCAGCAAATGAATATTGTTTCAATGTAAGCGCACCGTACACAACATGAAATTTAGAGGACCTAACTAAAAAGTGTAGGTCAAAATCTAACCTCTCTTGGCTACTATGCTGATGGCAGTTGGTCACACAATTGGCTACTTTGCTGATGGCAATGCATTGCAGAGGAAGCTATATAGCGTCAGAGGTGGTGACGCTGGCGCTGGCAGTAGCTTCCAGGCATAGGGAGGCCATGGAACTGGCAGCGCCACCATCAAGGGTTCCATCAGGACAGAGCAATCAGAGCAACATGCGCAAATGGGGGATGCCCGCTGGACAAAGCAGTCAGAGCAACATGAGCAAATGTAGCCGGTCTGCCTTCTATAACAATATGGTACGCCTTTGGCGTAATCTCGAAAAGGCAAATAGCAGGACATCGGCTGACACCCATAGTGATAGCACATTAACATCATCTTAAGAACTGTCAGGTCTATCTTGAGTGAAGAGAAGTATCCATGTCATAGCGTGGTGTATCATTCCAAAACAATTTGATGTTATGACGAGTGCCGTGAGAGGTACCTTTCTATAGCATCTCCAGTCGCAACATCATTGACATTAGAGTCGCTACTAGAATCATATTCTTCATCAGACTTGGATGTATCCATCGTGTCAATATCAGAGAAATCATTACTAGCCAGATGAGGTCCTTGGTCCTTTCCACGATGTTTTAACTCCTCCATTCTAGTGAAGAAGCTTACCCACCATCACCATGAACCAGATCAGTAGTCTCGGATTGTGGTTTTCCATAAAGTGCAACATGCCGATAGTACAGTTCGAGCTCCTTTTCAGATACCGCAATGAAACGTCGAACTGTCTCCAGCGATTGTTCGTATTTTGACTTTTCAAGTGCCTGATGATGAAACAAGACAGATGTCAGTGAGCATTTGAAAAGATGTACGTACATATAGAGTCCGCCTTAAGGCTAATATTCACAACTAAATACTGGCACTAAATTGAGCTGTGTTTTTGGATCTATGAACTAGGAACAGGCTGCTGGTACGGTGCTGACATAGATTTTGACTGAATATTAACTGCTAAGCCATGTTCAAGTTTATAACATTAAGCATCTTCCAGTTTACAATAATATATGTGTTTTGTTGTGTCTTAATATAAATTATAGCAACTTGTTGATTATTATTATTTTCTTAGTCTTCTATTGTTGCTAAACATAAATTCTTCGAAGCTACGCTTGTACATGATTATAAGAAAATCATTGCCGTCCATGGAGAAAAATCAGAAAGTTAACAAGGTAGAAAAAGTAAAGTTCTCTGCAATGTCTAGTTGCTACTTACTAATTTCCATTACCAAACATCAACTTGAGACAATCCATGGAAACAGACTAAACTAACAACATATCCTACCTACCTTTTTCTTTGACAGTGTATCAACTGGTGACATGACCTCTGGCTGAACATAGTCCTTTCCTCGGTAGAAGACTATGGTGTCATTTCCAACAACATTAATAGGAACACCACCACTCAGTCGAGCTATCTCACTTGAATACTCCTGAATTTGCCCTGGTCTGCAAGGCTTACAGATGACCTTGACAGTCTCATGTTTCTTCCAATGCAAATGCATGTTCAGAATTACACCCCCAAAAACACCCCGCCTTCCAATTGGGACATAATTTGACTTTTTCTGTGAAACTTTCTTCAAATAAAATCTTTCCTCGCCATTGAGATCCTCTGGTTTAGCCACAGGGCCTTGAACTTTCTCAACCTCATACCTCTTTAGTTTCTCAACCAGCATAGCTTCTTTTAATCGGGCCTGGAATAGAAACAACACATATTAATTAATCATCTTCTATAAAATAAAATGAGAAATTAAGCACATAGTAGTTAATCACTTAAGTGTTCCATTTAGTTTCATTCAAACAAAGCTAGATATAATATTTACATGGCCAATCCTAGGCGAGGGACAAATCCTCGAAAGGTATGGTGTCATTACAAACAATATTGACTGGACAATCACAGATTCAAATGAACTAACTGTGTCATGACAAAAATAGCTACCAATAAAGCTACACTAAGAAAGCAGAATTCTCAAAGGATGAAGTTTTGATGATTGAAATATTGAGTAGCAATTAGTAAGTCATATTCATAACATAGAAATAGGAAGGAAGCAATCTCTTTTTGAAGCAAACTGCATAATCCATTACACACTTCAGGAAGAACGTAACCAAACAAACCAAATAGGAAAAAAAAGAAAACAAGGCTAACTTGTTGATACCTTCTCGATCTTGTATTTGAGCCGAGCTTCAGCTGTAGGAAATTTCTGTTTTATTTTTTTGCCCTTGGGTCTCATACGCCGTGGATCATTCTTGTTGGCCTCCTTCCGCTTCTTCTTTTCCCGTTTTCTCTGAAGCTTCAAACGCCTCTTTGTCTGATACCTCCCCTTCTTGGAGGGCTCCACCTCTTCAATCTCAAACTTGGGTTTCCCATCGTCTGACAAAACAAGATTCACTGACTCATAGCTAGCCCATCGAACACCCCATGAATTAAAAAACGGGTAAAAGGGGCTTAAGTATTTGCCAGGGGAAATAACATCAGTTCTGCAATAAGTAGAAAAGGGAAATATGAGAACTAGTGAACTACCCAATTCAACCTGTCGTGGATAAAATGGATACTAAATATAATGTTATGTCCTATGTCATTGCTAGAGTCTTGACACAATAATCTGAGTGACCAAGTAGGAAACACATGACTCATCAGTGATATAGGTGGCAGAACTCAACAGAAATAGTTTTAATGTAGGTACAGGCATTCAAACTTCTTACAGAATTACTGCACGTAAGCTACGTTATGGTTGTACGAATCAGCTGCAACGGATAAATTCTGTCATTGCATGTTCAAGCAATTAGATATAAGTCCTGGCCATGTGGTATTGCTCCTCATATATATGTATGCATGCATTGAACTGAGGAACAGAAGAGATAAGAATCAACCAAACGGTTTCGCTACCTGAGAGCTGGAAGGGAAGGTGAAAGTAGTGTGTTTTGGGATGGACTAAGGAGAGTGAAAGAAGCGGACAACTTCCTCAGATTTTGACGTGACAGTAGACGGAATGCCATTGCTCACTACTCCTTTGACAATGCACAGTGAGAAAATGCCATCTGCTCTAAAATACGAACACCGGCTGCAAGAAGAGTGAAAAACAATTTATTAGTGTCTGAAATAGCAACACTGAAAGAGTTGAGTTCACAAACAGTTTATTTGTTTCAACTGTATTACAAAACAAATGCAACCAATAAAGGCCAACCAAAATCATGCCATATGAGCAGAAGAGCCCCTGACTAATCATGGACCAATGGGATCACGAAATGCAGAGATGCTACTTCATGATATCCCACACTGGCTTGATCAAAATCAAGCGTACAAATCGAGGTACAATTTTAATATACAGAATGCCTAGGGGTGCCAATTGGCTAAGAAAACAATGAACTCCTTACAAACTTCACATCTGCATAAAGGCTAAATAAAGCTACAGCGGAACAAAGTACGACAAGCAACTGTGAAAATAAAAATCCAGGAAAATGTATGCATAATGCTCCTGTTTTCAGTTTGAGAGAACACAGATCATCCGCGCTGATGACGCATCACAACAATCATAACGGAACTTTAACAGAGAAATCGTAACGATGTAACAAACTAGAGAAAACATATGTGTCAAACTAATCTAGCAAACTGGATCACTGCTATGCCAACAGAGGTTTGCCTCACCCGAGATATCATTATCTTCCTTCAGCAACAGTATACTGTTCTGGTTTGCTACTCTACTCCTAACATCCGAGCCTCCGTGGAGATAATTTGTTCAATAGTGGAAGTATTTCTGCGTCTCGTCGTCATGCATTTCCAGTAACACGAAGTCCAAGTTACCAAGAGCATGAGGATTAAAATTAGACATTGCGAGATTCACCTATTCCGAAGGCGGTTTGACTTGGCAGCCGGGTGGCACCTCTCGGGCAACCGGCGGCGGCGCAGATCGCGCTTCCACGAGGCACGCGACTTTGGCGGGGAGGAGGATTTAGCGGCGAGGGAGGGGAGTGCATGGGCAGGAGGAGAAGCCGAGGGGGAGAGGGGAACTGGAGGGCGGGAGAGTGAGCCGCCGTCGCCGGCAGGCGGGAGAGCAGAGCAAAGGCAGCGAGCGCACCGGAAGGAGAGCCAGAGTGAGACGAGGCGATTGCTGAGGCGGCTGGGGCCTAAAGCCCACATACTGGGCCTTATGTCATATGCTAATTGGGCTTCTATCACCGTCCATACGCTTTGGATCCGGCGACCGATCGCGCGCCAGCGATCGGTCGTCCGGCCTCGCTCCCGCGCCGGCTTAATGGGCCTTCTTTTTTCGGCCCAACAATGATTTCCCTGCAAAACTGATGAACTATTTGTTGTAAACAATCCGTAATTTTTGTAGAATTTGTTGTTAACAATTGTTGTAAAGAGATAACTTTTTTTTTATCCTAATAACAAAGTGATTTTTTATTTTGTTGTAACCATTTGTGACTTTGGATAAAATAGTAGGTGATTTTTGTTATAATTCTATTTGTAGCAAATTAAATAGTCTGTGGTTTTTGTGGATGATGTTTGCGACTTTTGTTGTAAACACCCAAATTATTTGTGACCTGTGTTGCTAATTATTGTTGTAAATATTTTACTGGTTTGTTCTAAAGATATTTCTGGAATGAAAGCAGACTTTTATTGTAAACATCCAAATAAAATAATGGTCGTTTTTGTTATTAATTATTGTTGTAAGTATGTTTCCGATTTGTTGTAAAGATATTATTGCATGGAAACTGACTATTATTGTAAACACCCAAATAAAAAATATTATTTTTGTTGTTAATTATTATTGTAAATATATTGATAATTTGTTGTACATATATGTGAAGATTTACTGTGAAAATTTTGTTGTAATACTTTTTATTTTTTGTACACAAAGCGGCGGGTTTTTGTTGCTATACTAAACAACGGGTTTTGTTGTAAATATCTGAAAGTTTGGGGGCAAAGGGAAACACGTGTTCGGTTTAAACTGATAGGCTTAGGACCGCGAGTTGATTTTCCAAAAAACCAGGGGGCAAAATGCAAAAGTCGAAATGCTGCTAATTCTAGCCGGTAGATCGCGATCGGACGGCCGGAACAGCAACCGATTTTCTCTGCCGGGTCGGTCGCCCGACGCTGAGCGCGCGCCTCACAATAAGTCGCAAATTCTATCACCCTCTGTTTTACAAGTCGCATTTGCCTGATAACGTTCGTACTTTTTGTCCTTTTTTTTAGAACTCAGCACTTTATTGATCAAATAACATCAAGACACAGTTTGTCGCGGATACAATCCGGGACAGATACGCTAAAGAAACTAGAACCAAACGATTCTGCTCGACGAGCTACAGTATGTGCTGAATTATTACACAAATGACTAACATGACGAAAAGTCACCGACGACAAGGAGTGGGCGAGAAATTTGATATCCTCGATCACTACACCCACCAGCGATCTGTCCCTCTCCGGGGCCTTGATCCGCTGGATAACCGCGAGGCAGTCGGATGCCAAGACGATCCTGTTCCAGCCTTCATCACGTGTTCCAGCCTTCATCACGAGCAAGGGAGACTGCACATCTGATGGCGTGTGCTTCAGCTGGCTGTGAGCAGCCCAGAAATTCACCTCTGTGGTTCCTAACCACGACGTCGACCCCCGTCCGAGACGAAGCCGAGAACAATGTTGCATCCACGTTAATAACAATTGTACCTTCCGGTGGCGGAGACCATGATGGAGTTGGAGTAGTGGCCTCACGACTATGGGTGGTACGGTGTTTGAGGAGATGCAGCTGGATCATATCAATATAGGCAAGTATCTGCTCAACCAAACTGTGAGGATGCTTGATAGGTTCATCATGTCGCACTCCGTTCCTGGCATTCCAGATGTGCCAAACCGTCACAGCTAGGATAATCACAGCATGATCGTTTGCACGATCCAAGAAGTCAAAAACCCAGGCTTTGGTGGTGGTGAAAAGGCTCCGCTGCAGCTTCAGATGAGTTCTAGCTTTGACCCTTGACCACACCTCCTGAGTATAGTGGCAGAAGAGCAGGGTGTGCTCCACAGTTTCCTCCCTTCCACAGAAGAAACACGCACCGGCGGCAGGCACGCGCCGTCGCAATAGCTGACGGCCGCTAGGTAGACAATCATGCGCAAAGCGCCAGACAGTAATTTTCATCTTGCCCGGTGCCTTTGACTTCCACAACTTCTTCCATAGCAAGGATTCAGCAGTCATGTCAGACGGCAGACCACCTCCTGACTGACTCCTCTTTCGGATGAAGCGTTGCGTCCTTGCCAACAGATAGGCCGATCGGACTGTGTATATGCCGAGACGAGCATAAGGCCAGGACAGGAAATCGTCTCCTCCATGGCGACTCACAGGAACTGCCAAGATCCTCACAGCCGTCGTGTCATCGAAGAAATCCCTTACCACTTCCTCATTCCACGTGCAAGCATCTTCATCCAACAACAGATCCACTGTCGCGTTTGGCGGCAATGGGTTTAAGGTAGTAACCCGATCAGGGGGGACATCCGGGATCCAATTGTCATGCAAGATCTTTGTGTTCTTCCCATTACCAATGCCCCATCGAACTCCGGCCTGCACCAATTCTTTCCCAAACAGAATACTGCGCCAAGTATAAGAAGAAGAACGTGGCTTAGTGGCATTCCAGAAATCGGTATCTGGGAAGTAGCGCCCCTTAAGAACATGGGCACATAGAGAGTCAGGTTCAGTTAGAAGGCGCCATGCCTGCCGTCCTAGCATTGCCTGATTGAACATCACCAAATCACGGAACCCCATTCCACCAAGAGCTTTAGGCGCGGATAACCAGTCCCATGATTTCATGTGCATCTTCTTGTGTCCATCCTCTATACCCCACCAGAAATTTGCAATCGCATGTCTGATCGACGTGCAAGTCCCCACAGGCACTTGAAAGCAACTCATGGTATAGGTGGATATCGCTTGGATGACTGCTTTGATCAGCGTTTCCTTGCCTGAGCGAGACGAGGGCCTATCTGAATAGGTATTCATACGCTTCCATGATCTATCAGATAGGAACCTGAATGTGCCAATAGGACATCTGCCTACATCCGTTGGCAAACCAAGATAGGATTCCTGGAGAGCTTCATTGCGGACTCCCAGCAGATCCATTACGCCATTTTTAACCGCAGCTTCACAGTGGTTGCCAAAGAAGATTGTGGACTTGTCCAAGTTGATTTTCTGCCCGGAACCATCACAGTATCGAGTAAGAGTGGACTGCAGGGCTTGTACACTCTGCTGATCACTCCGGGCAAAAAATATGCTATCGTCCGCAAAGAGGAGGTGGGAGATCGCAGGACCCTGACGACCATTACGGATGCCCTGCAACCGTCCCTCCAATTCCTGTTGCCGAAGGAGACAGGATAGGCCCTCTGTACATAAAAGGAACAAGTAGGGACTGATGGGATCCCCTTGCCTTATACCCCTGCTGGGTATCACCGAGTTTGTGAGATCGCCATTTACTTTTCGTCCTGTTGGTACTCTTCTCAGCCGTAGCCCCAGCCCGGTGCAATGAATAGGATGTATTTGGTAGCCCGGGTGAAAGATCAAGATGTCGCCTAGAGGGGGGGTGAATAGGCAATTAAAAACTCTTATGGATTTGTCTTGTAGAATGCGGAATTAAACTATCGTTTAGTTTACAAGCACAAACCCTAGATATGCTAAGCTCAACTAAGTATACCAATAACAACTAGAGCTAAGCAAGATAGGCACAAGATATATGTAGCACAAGTGATAGCAAGATATATGTACTTCAAGCACGATGGCTATCACAAGGAAAGAGAGCTCGGGTATAGAAATAACCGAGGCACGCGGAGACGAGGATGTATTCCCGACAAGGTACGTCACGTTTGGAGGAGTGGAGGTCCCACGAAGGATTCCCCGCGCCACGAAGGCTCACCCTATTCTCCGAACCACACCCACGAAGGATAATGGCCCTTTCCTTATGGTTAGTTTTCCTCCGCTCCGAAGATGGCAAGCTCCACAACCACTTCACAAGCTCCACGAAGGAGAAGCCCGGCCTCTTCACAATCTTCTTGAAGAGATCACCGGAGCACCAACCGCCAAGCCAACTAGGAGGTTTCCCTCCAAGAGTAACAAGCTCACGGTCTCTCACTCGAACTAATCGTGGTGGAGAGCTCAACACTATGCAATGATGCAAAACAAGAACACTAGAGGTGTTCAAATCCTTCACTCTCAAATCCCACCCAAACAACAAATGATAGGATGAGATTGGAGAGGAAGAACAATGGGGAAAGTCAACAAAAGACTCCAAGATCTAGATCCCAAGAGTTCCCCTCACTTAGAGAAGAAATGGATTGGTGGAAGTGTAGATCTAGATCTCCTCTCTTAGATCCCTCAAGAATTAGCAAGAACTATGGGAGGAATCAAAGGGGAGAGCAAGTTCTTCCAAGAGCAACAATGGAGGTGAAGAAAGGGGAAGAACTAACTCAGCCCAAGGTGGAAGAAGGGCTATTTATAGCCCAAGAGAAAATATAACCGTTGGGGAAAAGTTGGGCTGAGTCAACCATCGAGGAAGCCGGTCAACCGGGCTCGAGGCCGGGCCGTCGGTCCAGGTCCCGTTTATCGGGCTGAGACTGCCGGTCCAAACCGGCCGGCAGGCCGGACCGATCGGGGTCACGTGCGTCTGAGCTCCTCCGCGCCCACAGTCGGTTGGCGACGTCGACCACGCACGCCGGCTGGCGGTATGTAGGCCGGCCGACCGGCGGCACGGAACCGGCGGCATATGGGCAGTCCAGGTCCCGACCGGGTGAGCAGGAAAACATGTTTTACTAAAACTGTGATAACTTTTGTGTCCGGACCCGATTGACATGAAACCAATTTTGTTGGAAAGATAATATGAGATTCCTCACAGATATTTTTAGATGTTTTTAGAGAGGGAGTCTCCCACCGTCAAGAAACGGTGAAGACGTCCAAACTCGAAACGCAATAGAAGATGCATGCGGATTCCGTTTCGATGAACTTGGGCTTGTTGTAAAGCTAGCAACAAGCTCAAGAACTTCTCACAGAGAAACACCAAGAAGCAATAGGGATATGCAAAGTATGCAAAGGATTGAGCTCCCTAAGACGATGCGATCAAGTTACCCAACCGAAAGCCCCTCTTGATAGTGCGGCTATCTATCCTATAATCCGGTCTCCCAACAACCACCTTGAGACCGGTAAAGGAAAACCTATCAAGGTCATACCTTTGCCTTGCGCATCCCGCTTGATCTTGATGATAACTCTTCAAGCTCCACTCAAGCCGGAATGCCTCACTTGATCATCGTTGTCGTGAAGACTCACAAATGCCCCCATACACCATGATGGGAAAGCTCCATTGATGCACATCTTCACATGTCCATTATCGCCACATGGACGGCAAGCTTCAAGTATGTGATCCACTTGAGATGCTCATCTTGAACTTTCCCAAATCCACCTTGTATCTTCTCATACTCACTTAAGATAGAGCATGGCTAATGTTGAGTTCCACATAAGAACTCCATCATTTCTTCTTCTTGATCATATCACATATATATCTTCAAATCGATGATCTTGATGCCAATACACAAGGTATATCTTTTATCTTCATGGCATCCATACTTGAATCCAACATATGGAGTACAAGTAGTACCTATGGAATATTCCTTCATATAAACTCAATGAAAACATTAGTCCATAGGGGTTGTCATTAATTACCAAAACCACACATAGGGGCAATATACCCTTACACCGGGTCATTTGAAATTCACTATCCCACTTAAGATATCTCACCTCATACAAATTGCCCTGAGATTTTTTGGTGTGTTTGTTAGCCCGTATGTGTTGGGAGAAGCTGAACTGATTACTGTGTTTGGTAGACCGTATGGGTTGAGGCTGGCCCAAAAACTAAGAAATAACATAGAGGTCCAAACTTTTACACAAGAGCCCCTACACAAAAAATTGTTGGAGATATGCCCAAGAGGCAATAATAAAGTAGTTATTATATATATTTATGTTTATGATAAATGTTTGCATACCATGCTATAATTGTATTAACCGAAACATTGATACATGTGTGTTATGTAAACAACAAGGAGTCCCTATTAAGCCTCTTGTATAACTAGCTTGTTGATTAATAGATGATCATAGTTTCATGATCATGAACATTGGATGTTATTAATAACAAGGTTATGTCATTAGATGAATGATGTAATGGACACACCCAATTAAGAGTAGCATAAGATCACGTCATTAAGTTCAATTTGCTATAAGATTTTGATACATAGTTACCTAGTCCTTCGACCATGAGATCATGTAAATCACTTATACCGGAAGTGTACTTTGATTACATCAAACGCCACTGCGTAAATGGGTGGTTATAAAGGTGGGATTAAGTATTCGGAAAGTAAGAGTTGAGGCATATGGATCAAGAGTGGGATATTGTCCATCCCGATGACGGATAGATATACTTTCGGCCCTCTCGGTGGAATGTCGTCTGATTAGCTTGCAAGCATGTGAATGGTTTACAAGAGATGATATGCCACGGTACGAGTAAAGAGTACTTGTTGGAGACGAGGTTGAACAAGGTATAGAGATACCGATGATCAAACCTCGGACAAGTAAAATATCGCGTGACAAAGCAAATCGGTATCGTATGTAAATGGTTCAATCGATCACTAAGTTATCGTTGAATATGTGAGAGCCATTATGGATCTCCAGATCCCGCTATTGGTTATTGGTCGGAGAGAGTCTCAACCATGTAGCATAGTTCACGAACCGTAGGGTGACACACTTAAGGTTTGATGCCGTTTTAAGTAGATATGGAATATGGAATGGAGTTCGAATTTTTGTTCGGAGTCTCGGATGGGATCCAGGATATCACGAGGAGGTCCGGAATGGTCCGGAGAATAAGATTCATATATAGAAAGTCATTTTCTAAGTTTGAAAATGATCTGGTGTAATTATGGAAGGTTCTAGAAGGTTCTAGAAAAGTCCGGAAGAAATCACCATGGAAGGTGGGGACTCCACCAAGCTTGGCCGGCCAGCCATAGGGAGGAGGAGTCCCAAGTGGACTCCACCTAAGGGGGCCGGCCACCCCACCAAAGGGAAAGAGGAGAGTCCCATGATGCGCGTAGATGTACACGTCCGTTGGGAACCCCAAGAGAAAGGTGTGATGCGCACAGCAGCAAGTTTTCCCTCAGAAAGAAACCAAGGTTATCGAACCAGTAGGAGCCAAGAAGCACGTGAAGGTTGTTGGTGGAGGAGTGTAGTGCGCACCATGAAACCGCGCCAACGTGGAACCCGCACAACACAATCAAAGTACTTTGCCCCAACGTAACAATGAGGTTGTCAATCTCACCGGCTTGCTGAAACAAAGGATTAAGCGTATCGAGTGGAAGATGGTGTTTGTTTGCAAAGAACAGAGAAACAAGAGAATGTATTCAGATGTAAAAGAATGGACCGGGGTCCACAGTTACTAGAGGTGTCTCTCCAATAAGATAACTAACATGCGGGTGAACAAATTACGGGCGGGCAATTTACAAATAAAGATTCAATACATATCAACGATGATTACTATGTGATTTAATCAGAATTACGACAAAGTACATAGACCGCTATCCAAATGCATCTATGCCTAAATAATCCACCTTCGGGTTATCATCCGAACCCCTTCCAGTATTAAGTTGTAAACAACAGATAATTGCATTAAGTATGGCGCGTAATGTAATCAACACAAATATCCTTAGACAAAGCATCAATGTTTTATCCCTAGTAGCAACAAGACATCCACAACCTTAGAACTTTCTCACTGTCCCAGATTAAATGGAGGCATGAACCCACTATCGAGCATAATTACTCCCTCTTGGAGTTACAAGTATCAACTTGGCAGCCTCTACTAGCAACGGAGAGCATGCAAGAACATAAACAACACATATATGATAGATTGATAATCAACTTAACATAATATTCTATATTCATCGATCCCGCCAAACACAACATCTAGCATTACAAATAGATGATCTTGATCATGTTAGGCAGCTCACAAGATCTAAACAATGATAGCACAAGCGGAGAAGACAACCATCTAGCTACTGCTATGGACCCATAGTCCAAGGATGAACTACTCACGCATCAATCCCAGGCGGGCATGATGATGTAGAGCCCTCCCGGTGATGATTCCCCTCTCCGACAGGGTGCCGGAGGCGATCTCCTGAATCCCCCGAGATGGGATTCGCGACGGCGGCGTCTCTGGAAGGTTTTCCGTATCGTGGCTCTCGGTACAGGGGGTTTCGCGACGAAGGCTATTTGTAGGCGGAAGGGTAGGTCGGGCGACGCGAGGGGCCCACACACTAGGCCGGCACGGCCAGCTGGGCCGCGCCCTGGTGTGTGGCCACCTCGTGGCCCCACTTCTTCCTTTCGGTCTTCCGAAGCTTCGTAAAAATAGGACCCCGGGCGTTGATTTCGTCCACCCGAGAATATTTCCTTACTAGATTTCTGAATCCAAAACAGCAGAAATGAACGGCACTTCGGCATCTTGTTAATAGGTTAGTGCCGGAAAATGTATAATAATGATGTAAAGTATGTATAAAACATTCAAGTATTGTCATAAAAGTAGCATGGAACATAAGAAATTATAGATACGTTTGAGACGTATCAAGCATCCCAAGCTTAGTTCCTCGCCCTCGAGTAGGTAAACGATAACACAAATAATTTCTCAAGTGACATGCTACCAACATAATCTTGATCAACATTATTGTAAAGCATATGAGATGAATGGAGTGATTTGAACAAAAGATTGCTAACAAAGATAATGACTAAACAAATGAATCATATAGCAAAACTTTTCATGAATAGTACTTTCAAGACAAGTATCAATAAGACTTGCATAAGAGCTAACTCATAAGCAATAAATTCAAAGTATAATGCATTGAAGCAACACAAAGGATGATTAAGTTTCAGTAATTGCTTTCAACTTGTAACATCTATATCTCATGGATATTTGTCAACATAGAGTAATATAACAAGTGCAATAAGTAAACATGTAAGAATCAATGCACACAGTTAACACAAGTGTTTGCTTCTAAGATAGAAAGAAGTGGGTAAATGACTCAACATAAAGTAAAAGAATGGCCCTTCGCAGAGGGAAGCATGGATTACTATTTTTGTGCTAGAGCTTTTGTTTTGAAAACATAGAAACAATTTTGTCAACGGTAGTAATAATTCATATGTGCTATGCATAATACTTCCTACAAGTTGCAAGTCTCATGCATAGAGTACTAATAGTGCTCGCACCTTGTCCTACTTAGCTCGGAAAACACAGATTATCATTTCATAACATATGTTTCAACCAAGTGTCACAAAGGGGTACCTCTATGCCGCCTGTACAAATGTCTAAGGAGAAAGCACGCATTGGATTTCTCGCTTTTGATTATTCTCAACTTAGACATCCATACCGGGACAACATAGACAACAGATAATGGACTCCTCTTTAATGCTTAAGCATTCAACAACAATATTCTCATAAGAGATTGAGGTTGTATGTCCAAACTGAAACTTCCACCATGATACATGGCTTTAGTTGGCTGCCCAATGTTCTTCTCTAACATATGCATACTCAAACCATTTGATCTTGAAATCGCACTTACTTCAGACAAGACGAACATGCATAGCATCTCACATGATATCCAACAAAGATAAAAAGTTGATGGCGTCCCCAGAAACATGGTTACCGCTCAACAAGCAACTTATAAGAATTAAGACACATAACTACATATTCATCACCACAATAGTTTTTAAGCTATTTGTCCCATGAGCTATATATTGCAAAGATAAAGGAATGAAATTTTAAAGGTAGCACTCAAGTAATTTACTTTGGAATGGCAGTAAAATACCACATAGTAGGTAGATATGGTGGACACAAATGGCATGGGTTTTGGCTCAAGGTGTTTGGATGCACGAGAAGCATTTCCTCTCAGTACAAGGTTTGGGCTAGCAAGGTTGTTTGAATCAAACACAAGTATGAACAGGTAAAGAAACTTACACAAGAACATATTGCAAGCATTATAAGGCTCTACACTGTCTTCCTTGTTGTTCAAACATTTTACCCGAAAATATCTAGACTTAGAGAGACCAATCATGCAAACCAAATTAAACAAGCTCTACGGTAGTTCTTCATTAATAGATTAAACCACATGATGCAAGAGCTTAAACATGATCTATGAGAGCTCAAACAATTGCCAAGTTATTCCAAACCATATGCAACATTTTCTGATTCCAACCAAATAGCAATTTAACAAAGCAATTTCAGCCTTCGCCATGAACATTAAAGCACAATTAAGAACACAAGTGTTCCATATGAAAAAGCGGAGCGTAATATCTCCAATATAAGGGTGCTCCTCGGCAATGCCCTCCGATAGGGGTTTAGGGTTGATGGAATCCTGCAAGCTGACACGAGACATCGGTACACAGACAAGTGGGGAGAGCGATTTACCCAGGTTCGGGGCCCTCGATGAGGTAAAACCCTTACGTCATGCCTGTCTGTTCTTGATTATGATGAAAACGGGTTACAATGGGGTGCTGAATAGTTCGGCTGTGAACTCGTCGAGATAGCTAATTGCTAGGTAACCTAGTTCTAAGCTTCTGTTGGAGCGCTAAGATTGATTGTGTCCTCGATAGCCCCTCTCCTGGCCTTTATATAGGTGGCCAGGTCCCGAGAGGTCTAATCGAGTACGAGTAGGTTTACAGTGGATCTATCCCTAATCTTTCCTTCTTCGGCTTCTTCCGTGTCTTGTACTTCAAGTAATCTTCCACCGCACCGTCCTAGTGGCCCATCTAGCCTTCGAGTATCTTCATGGGCCTCCATCTGGACCATATAGGGTAGAGCAATACTGGTTACCCGAAGGGTAATGCCCACGCGTAGCCCCCGACTCAGCCGAACATAGTTCGGGTAGAGATGAAGCATATCTTCTTCCGAAGTCCTTCTCCTTGATCATTCTTGCTTTCCTTCTGTCTTCTATCGGTGCGCGCCGCGCTCCCGATGGAGTAGCCCCGAGTCTAGGTACGGATGCTTGCAATCCGTGCGTAGACTCAAGTTGTACCACTCGAACATCTTCTTCTGTCTTTTCTGCAAGTCTTTATAGACCATCCGACATATTTTCTTCACGCAAGGGATAACGAATAACGTGCCCAACTTTTGTTGGTTAACTGCTGATGGCAAAACAACGTTACCCTACACATAATCAAGTCCCCGGACATGATCCTGGAGTGCGAAAAAAGTTCTATCGGGTGCGTGTTTAGCGCTCCCGATGGGAGTAGCCCCCGAGTCTGGACACGGGCACTTACGTCCGGGTGCAGACTTGAGTCAAATTTTTCCTTCGAGTCTTTTTCCTATCGGATGCGCGCCAGCGCTCCCGATGGGAGTAGCCCCGAGCCTAGATGCGGATGCTCGCAATCCGTGCGTAGGCTCAAGTTGATCACCCGATACTTTCTTATCTCTTCGTATGCAATCATTCCTCATGACGTCATTGATGACGTTTTTCTGTCCGCTTAATTTTGACTGATAAGACGTAAGCCAGCCCTGTTTTCGAGCAATTCCTGCTTCTCTCTACACGGTTAGCGAGGCACCTCCTCGATTTCCGCAACTATTAACTGGAGAAAAAGGCCCACTAACAATACGAGGCCTTCCTTAAGTTTCCCAAGAGATAAAAATCCCTAATTTCCTCCTTCATCATCCCTTCCTGTTCTTCCTCTTCTCCCGTTCTCAACTTGCGCCGCCACCACTGCCTTCCGGTTTCTCCCAGATCTCATAATGGTGAAGAAGAAGAACCCTAGCGCCGCCGCCACCACGAGTGGTGGTGCTGCCGCCAAGTCTTCCTCGATTCTTTCGAAGGAGGGCGCTCCAGCGCCTCAGCTCGGCACCGCCGGCGCCACCGAGCTCAGCAGCCAGGCCCGGAGATTGGACAGCTTCAACCGTCACCAAGCGTGACGAGAAGAGATCCCGAAGCCTGGGATTAATCTCCTCCGATGAGGGGAATGTGATCTTTCCAGGTGCGATTTCTCGACCTAATCCCCCTGCCGGTTTTACTGATGTGTTCTGTCGTTCTTATACCGAGGCCTTTCACTTCCCGTCCACAAATTCCTCCTCCATCTCTTACAAACCTACGAAATCCAACTATGGCAACTCACTCCCAACTCGATCCTTCACGTCGCTGTGTTTATCACCCTCTGCGAAGCATATCTGGGCGTTGAGCCTCATTTTGGGTTGTGGAAAAAGATCTTCTATGTGAAGAGATACGCAGTAGCAACGGATCTTTTGTCACCGGAGGAGTGGGATTTGTAGCTCGTTCGGATGTGAACTACTTCAATTTTCCAATGAGGGAGTCCGTGCAAGGGTGGAGATTGAAGTGGTTTTACCTCAAGGACACTTCGTCACCCGAATCTCAGCTTCCGTGCTTTGTTGATGTCCTTGAAGCCAAGCCCAAGAATTCCTGGAAGAATATTCTATCTCCCGATGAAAAAGTAGCAGCCGATGAATTATTTGACAGATTTCTTCGGATCAAGGAAGCCGATGGTCAAACCATGGTCGGCATAGAGATAGCGGTGTTCCTGAAATGTCGAGTCCAACCAGTCATGGCCAGAGTTAGCCCAATGTGGTTGTACTCAGGCCCGAAAGATGAGACCAGAATTAATGTTGCCGAATTGTCGGAGAAGGAACTGCTTGATGAAGTCCGTCGCCTCACTTCCTTTAGCCAAGAAGATTTGATCCCGTTGGTGTCTTCGTATACTCCTCTTGATGCCGAGCATCCACCGCCTGAGGTAACTTCCCTTCTCAAATTCTTATCATTCTACTATTTACTTAGTTGTCATAATTACTGCTATTCTCATCTGCCTTTCCTTCGACAGACTCTTGTAGCTTCCGGGGACTTGCACAACTCGCCAGCCGATGTTTCCGAGGGAAGAGGCTCTTCAGAGCCTGTTGATTTCCATACTATCGAACACATAAGCCCGAAAAGTGGTCACGATGATCCGATAGACTCAGAAACTGTTCATACCAGCCTCCCTCCATCAGCCGATGACGCTTGCAATACAGAGGGATCAGTGCGTGATGATGACGATCATGATGCCTTTGTTAATGCAGCCGCGGAGGAAATCAGGGCTCCGCTCAAGAAGAGAACAATCGGCGGCTTTGCCGATGAAGATGATCTTCTTGACGTGTAAGTGTTTTACTACACTCTGTTCCTTTGTTTTCCCGCATTTTCTTTATAACTTTAGTTGATCAAAATCTTTCTCGTAGTGACGAAGGCTTCGTTGAGCCCCCGCCTAAGAGGGCCAGATCCGATGCTGCTTCTCCGGCTACCGTAGCTTCCGAAGCTTCGGTTCCTAAGGCAGCTCCCACAGTTCAAGCATCGACTGCTTCCTCCCTTTCCAAAGGGAAAGATGCTCCTGCTGCCGCCACAGCTCCTCCTTCTGTAAGTCCTTCTCGAATGTAACATGAATCTTCTGGGGCGTGCTTTGCCTAATGATTGTTTGTAAAACATTTCTTTTCTTTAAGGATCTGAGAGGTGTGATATCCTCTCTAGAAGCCTTCGCCTCTCAAATTTCTACTCTGGAGGCAGACAAAGTTCGGCTGCAGGAGGAGGCTAAATCTACTTCTTCAAAGTTAGACGGCGCCATCAAAAAGGCTGCCATAGCTCGCCAAGAGGTCGACTCCCTGAAAGAGGAGCTGAACAAGCTAAAGGAGAAACTGAAGGAGGAGGAAGCTCGATCGGCAGAAAAGGATGATCTCCTTCGTCAGTCTGCTTTGACTTTGCTTGGTAAGCTCTTCCATACATCTCTTGTTGATTATCATTATTATGAATCCATCAATGATTTTCTCCAATTCGCTTTATTGCAGAGGCCGCCAGCATCCCTGCCACTGCCTTGGACAGCGTTCCAAATAACTCCCTGGCAAATGGTGTGTTGATGGCTCTCGCCTCCCACCAGCTTACCCGGGAGCTTCTTAACAAGGGAAAGGGTGCCTTGGCGCGGATGCACTCGATGATTTTCCCCAAGGTCAAGCAGGAGAAGACTCTGGGGCAACTGATTGATGCCTTCGCGGTCGACACCAAGGAAACTATTGAGGTATTCAAGCGTACCTCGCGTACCTATGGTGCCCTCCTTGCCTTCCAACTTATGATGGGTTACGGCTTTAAGGCTGACATTGAAGAAATGACTAAGGAGCTGCCGAAAGAAAAGATGGGCGATCTGTTGACTTGAGCGCTTTTACAGTGTCTGCCCGTACTTGTGCTCGCCAGCTCCTCGCGCTAGTTTCGTCAGAAAAGACATCGGCTGGCCCCAGCCTATCTGCTCAGACCCAAGCTCCTTGATTGTTGTAATTTTAACCTCGGGCTGACGTGAAACATTATTCTGTTACGAAACCGTGTGTTTGTAATGAACTTCGTGCTGGCAATGTTGCTGGCACACTTTTATCATAACTTCTTTTACTTGTACTTCTCCTGATAGGGATTACTTGTACTTCTCCCGATGGGAGTTGCGTTGGATGATCAATTTGACTATATCCGTCACCCTGTTTAACGCTGTTGCCTGCAGGTTTTCCCGGTGCCTTCGTTTGTCGACGACTCCTCGGGCGTTCTTCCCGAAAGTGATCGGATCCAGCGGATGAAGGATCGGATCGCCCAGATGGAAAAGGATCTGCGCGACACTTACGCCTTAGCTGCTATTGTCAACAAGAAGAGTGAAATTGCAGCCAACGTGGAGCGATACGCTCTTACTGAGCTGCATAAGGCTACCGACAGTTTGAACTGTAAGTTCCTTGATCCCTGCGCCGTTTTGACGACAACGCCTTATCTGATCCTTTGCTTATTCCTTTGCCAGTCATAGCTTTAAAATGTACGGAAGAAAACAAACGGATTTACGAGCGTGTGCATGCATTAACCCACTGTCCTCAGCCGAAGAGATTTTCTGGCGGGAGCACTCGAGGCTTCGGCTGTCGCGCAATTTCAGGATCGGGTTCAGCAGGTCCACCATTTCTTTGACAAGTGCTACAAGGCCATGAGGGTTGTTTGGAAAACGATGTTTCCTTTGAACGCAGTTCCCCCCACGCTCCTTGCATTGATGTCGGAGTTTGGTAACGCCAAGAAGATCCGAGACTTGGTGCGCGCGCAAGTTTTTGCAGGAGCCAGGTTTACACTTGCCCTTGTACTTGCCCGTTATCCCTCGGCAGGTTTGCTGTCGATTGCTAATGCTACTGGAGACTTGGAAGCGCTTTATCCGAAGGTATTGTTGCCCGCCAACATAATTGTTGACAGACTCGAGAAGGACTCAAGGGTACCTGAGGAAAGAGGAGCTCCGCAAGGGTGATGTCAAGGTTTTAATGTCTGCTTGTAAATAAATACTTTGGCTACCTTATCCAAGTGTTTGGATTATGTAATGACGCCTTTTCATTTGGTAGATACATGTATATGTACTTTTACCATGTTATTGCCGTTGGCAAATTCTGACTTTGAGCGAATCTTAATTGCTCGTTTTTAAATGTATGTATAGTGGTTGGTTAGAAAATCATGTGAGTGATCAGCTCGTGTTGCAGGTCTTGCTAAACCTGTTGTATGCGCAACTTTGCTTTCAACCGTTTTACTTTCGACAGGCACTCCCGAATATTTCGAGTGTAGTGAATCTGCCGATGAGCCCGTTGTTCCTTGATATTTCCATAAGTAAAATATCGAACGTGGGTTGTTGTTTGTGTGTATTTCCAATCTCTTGCTATTTACGGCACTCGTAGAGGCATCTATAGCAGAGGGAAAGTCGAACGTCGTTTTAGCACTCGTAGAGGCTTTTTTGGAGCACGATCCTCGTACTACGTTTACGTAGTGATGGGGCTTAGAAGTTCGTGATCGCTGCAATGCTTTAACAAAGAATGGAAGCTTAAGTTCTTATTAAGAGGGCGAAAAAAGGAAGGCCCTGTATAAAGTAAGAGGAAAAATGAAAGCTGAAAAAATTTCTTAATCAAGGAAGGGGTTCTTCTCTTCTCCTGGCTTCTTCACCACGTTAGTGGTAGCTGCAGCGTTGCTGGTTTCATCAGGGGTTTGGGCTGTGATTGCCAGCGTCTTGCTGTCTTCTATGCCTTCTGTGCCATCAACTGCCGAACCCTTTGTTGCCGAAGCTCCTGCTGCCGAGGCTTCTGCTGCCGAAGCTTTGAGGGCAAGGTCGGCTGGCTTCTTTTTGCTTTCCCTGTCGTGCTTCTCTTCCTTGATTTTTCGCAACAACAGCTTGGGTGGAGGCTTTGTAATTTCTTGTTTGCTCCCAAACTTCGCAGCGATCCTCTGAAAATCGCGATCGCAACTGTCTGAGCGTGAAAAGCTTCCATGGACTGTGATGTTTGTCCCTTTGTTCCCAGGCATTTTCAGCTTGAGATATGCATAGTGCGGCACGGCCATGAACTTGGCATAAGCTGGTCTTCCGAGTATAGCGTGATACTGTGACTCCCAGTTCACCACTTCAAACTCGATCTTTTCCTTCCTGAAATTGTCGGATCTGCCGAAGACGACGTTCAGGTAAATTCTGCCAAGAGAGTAACCTGGTTTAGTTGGCAGAATCCCATGGAAGCAGGTATCTGTCTCTTCCAGCATTCCCATGGTGATCCCCATACTCTTGATTGTGTCAACAAAAATCAGGTTTAACCCGCTCCCACCGTCCATAAAGACTTTGCTCATCTTGAATCCTCCTATCTGTGCCTCAACTACTAGGGCAGCGTGTCCTGGTTTTGGTATGGTCATCGGGTGGTCTGCTCGGCTGAACGTAATGTTCTGAGAGGACCACTCGACATACTCAGGGATGTTTGCCATGATGCTTTCGGCCAGATTAATTTCTCGGGTGAGCTTCTTCATTTCTCTTCTCGAGACACCTGTCTTGTGGATCATACTCATCTGCCCACGTGGTGGTGGGAACGCCTCGTTGGGTTGATGAGGTTGAGCCTGCTGGACTTGGTGTTGTGGTGGAGGTGGGGGTAGAGGTGGCAACGCTTGCTGTCCTGACTGCTGGATGAGTTTGTGCATGTCAAGGAACTGTCGACAATCCCTGAGAAGGTGACTTGACTTTGTTTTGTCGTCTTTGGAGTCGACATACGAGTGCAAGTAACAGGGGGCGTTGATCTGCTTAGCATAGGGTAGCTCGGGAGTCCTCTGCTGCCGTGGTTTATAATTTCCACGGTTCCCAGAGTTGTTCCGATTGCCATCCTGTCGATCGTCTCTTCTTTCATCATACCGATCGTCATGTCGATCGGAGTATCCTGCAGCTACCAGATTGTTGTCGTCATAGTTGCGATTTTTCCTCCTTTTGTGCCGATCCCTTCGGCCGCCCGAGTCGTGCTTTGGCTGGTCGTCATTCTTCGTCATCTGCCGGCGCGGTCTTCGCACGTTGTCCTCGCCATCGCCCAACCGTTGGCGATTTCCATTAGCTTGGTAATGGTTTTCGGCTTTGCGTCCGAGTTCTTCTATGTAACTTTCACGTCGGACGCCATCGCTGAAAGCGTCTATTGCTCTGTCTACGGATACATCTTCGGCAGTGTTTAGGAGTTTGGTGAATCTCCCTATGTATGAGCGCATCGACTCCTTCTGCTTCTGTGGCAGTTGCGTAACTCCTCAATCCCGACGGGTCTTTTGTATGTTGCCTGGAAATTAGCAACAAAGGCGTCCACTAGGTCGTCCCATGATTTGATGGAACCCTTCGGCCCCCTTAACCAGGCTCGCGCTGAATCCTTTAAGTAGAGCTGCAAGCACTGCATTGCTGCTATCCGGTTCCCTTTGTGCGAATCACACAGTAGTCGTCTATCCAAGATCTCGGCCCTGCTGCCCATCATATTTGGCAGCGTCGGTGGGAGTAGGCTTGAACTTTTTGGGTGGCATCGTCTCGCGGATTTTGTAACTCAAACAATTGGCTCCCTTAGTTCACCGTCGTACTCCTAATCCTCATCTGAGCGCCACTGTCGTCGTCCTTTCTCGCGGCGCGTCGTCGCCTTGCTTTATCAATCCGCTCTGGGTGATTTCATCCCGAGCATCTCTCGCCCGATGTTTTGAACCGCTGGCCTGCGCCGTGGTTTTCTCCTTCTGCGGAACTAAATTATTTCCCAATATCGCGAGGCTTTCTAGGGCACCACGGTGAGCTTGTGCCATGGATCCTTCGGGCGCTGGTTGATGAGGTATGCAGCGAGGTTAGTTGTTGCTCCTGCAACGTTCTTCGGCCGTGGCATGCCCGCGGTGTCCGTGGGCATGAAGGACTTGGTTAGATTCGACGTTATTTCTCCGCGTCGTCCTCTCGAGAGCTGGCAGTCTTGACCGATGTTTTCCTGCCCCAAGAGCACTTCAGAAGCGCTTCCTTGTGAAGCTCTCTCACGCTCGCTGGATCGTTCGCCGCAGATAGACGTCTCTCGAGGGTAGCTTGCTCTCTCGACAGTGCTCCGGTTTTTCTAGTATAGAGCGGTATGCGTTTAGGGTTCCAACGAGGTTCCCGGGGAGCGGGGTGTTGTTAAGTACGGCTGCCCTGGCCGCAGCCCACTCCTCATCCGCGATGGTATAGTCGCTGCCGCGATTGGCGCTATTAAGTGGCTCTCCGCTGGAACGAGGCGTGCGGTCTGTCCTCCGTGCCTTGTATTTCCTGTGTTGTTGGCGACGTAGACCGATGGTGTGCTGTTCTTGGGTGGCCCTTTCGGCGGCTGGCGACACTGTCTTCCCGACGAGTATCGAGCATTGCAGATGAACGGAGTGTCGCTTGACCCCAAGCCGTGCCTGGCGTCGCAGTTCGAGCAATAGTAGGAGGTTAATTCCGAGGATGTGGGTTCATCGGATCCTACTGACATTGAGGACGCTGAGCGGGGAGTCGAAGGCGCGGGCGAGCTCATCGATTCTGTGAGGCCGGCCAACAAATCGAGTGATGATGACGCGCTAGGACTCGTTGACCCAGAGGTAGGCGATTCCAGTAGCTGGAGAATTCCCTCTGTGTTGACGTTGTAGTGAACGCTGCCGATGGTCATCTCCATGTTACCTATGCGGAGTGAACTCGTAGGAGCCGAATCGACTGGACCTCCCAGAGTTGGCGATGGCGGTGCCGATGAAGATGTCGATGACATGATCGGATCTGCCGATGACTGATCTTGCGCCGGGTTCCCACAGACGGCGCCAATTGTCGAGGGTGCTCCTCGGCAATGCCCTCCGATAGGGGCTTAGGGTTGATGGAATCCTGCAAGCTGACACGAGACATCGGTACACAGACAAGTGGGGAGAGCAATTTACCCAGGTTCGGGGCCCTCGATGAGGTAAAACCCTTACGTCCTGCCTGTCTGTTCTTGATTATGATGAAAACGGGTTACAATGGGGTGCCGAATAGTTCGGCTGTGAACTCGTCGAGATAGCTAATTGCTAGGGTAACCTAGTTCTAAGCTTCTGTTGGCTAAGATCGCTAAGATTGATTGTGTCCCTCGATAGCCCCTCTCCTGGCCTTTATATAGGTGGCCATGTCCCGAGAGGTCTAATCGAGTACGAGTAGGTTTACAGTGGATCTATCCCTAATCTTTCCTTCTTCGGCTTCTTCCGTGTCTTGTACTTCAAGTAATCTTCCGCCGCACCGTCCTAGTGGCCCATCTAGCCTTCGAGTATCTTCATGGGCCTCCATCTGGACCGTATAGGGTAGAGCAATACTGGTTACCCGAAGGGTAATGCCCACGTCAGTGGGATCCAACTTTATTCAAACCAAAACAAAAATAAAAGCAAACCGACACTCCAAGTAAAGAACATAAGATGTGATGGAATAAAAATATAGTTTCACTAGACCTCTGATAATGTTGTCGATGAAAGAATGGGATGCCTTGGGCATCCCAAGCTTAGATGCTTGAGTCTTCTTAAAATATGCGGGGATGAACCAGGGCATCCCCAAGCGTAGACCTTTCACTCTTCTTGATCTTATCATCTTCTCTTGACCCTTGAAAACTTCCTTCACAACAAACTTCAAGCAAACTCATTAGAGGGTTAGTGCATAATCAAAATTCACATATTCAGAGGTGACACAATCATTCTTAACACTTCTGGACATTGCACAAGGCTTCTGAAAGTTAATGGAACAAAGAAACTCATTCAACATAGCAAAAGCGGCAATGCGAAATAAAAGGCAGAATATGTCAAAAACAGAACAGTCCGTAAAGATAAATCTGGCAGGGGCACTTAACTTGCTCAAATGGAAAAACTCAAAACTAATGAAAGTTGCATACATATATGAGGATCACGCTCGTAAATTTGCAGATTTTTTCGTTTTTTTTACAGAGAGCTCTGTGAGAATTCGTGACAGACAGCAATGCTGTTTCTGCACAGCGATCCAAATCTATCATCAACTTTAGCATAGAAACTTTACTTGGCACAAAAACATGATAAGGAGAGGTTGCTGTAGTAAACAACTTCCAAGACTCAACAATACAGTAAATAAGATGAAACTTGGGTTATCTCCCAAGAAGTGCTTTTTCTTTAAGCTAGGCGCAGAAAGTGCAAATCAAGTAACATCAAGAGAAGAAGCATCAACATCATAACTTGTTCTAATAATAGAATCAAAAGGCAACTTCATTCTCTTTCTAGGTAAGTGTTCCATACCTTTCTTGAGAGGAAATTGATATTTAATATTACCTTCCCTCATATCAATAACAGCACCAACGGTTCGAAGAAAGGTCTTCCCAACACAATAGGACAAGATGCATTGCATTCGATATCCAAGACAACAAAATCAACGGGGACAAGGTTATTGTTAACCGTAATGCGAACATTATCAATCCTCCCCAAAGGTTTCTTTTAACATTATCAGCAAGATTAACATAACAATTCTTCAATGGTGGCAAGTCAAGCATATCATAAATTTTCTTAGGCATAACAGAAGTACTTGCACCAAGATCACATAGAGCATTACACTCAAAATCATTGAATTTCATTTTAATGATGGGCTCCCAACCATCTTCTAACTTCTTAGGAATAGAAGCTTCAAGTTTTAATTTCTCTTCCCTAGCTTTAATGAGAGCATTTGTAATATGTTTTGTAAAGGCTAAATTTATAGCACTAGCATTGGGACTTCTAGCAATTTTTGTAAGAACTTTATAACTTCAGAATATGACAATCATCAAAATCTAAACCATTATGTTCTACAGCAATGGAATCATTGTCACCAATATTTCAAAAAAAATCAGCAGTTTTATCACAAACAGCAGTTTCAGCAGTTTCAGCAATTTTGTACGCTTTGCACTAGGAGTAGAAACATTGCCAACACCAATTATTTTACCATTGATAGTAGGAGGTGTAGCAACATGTGTAGAATCAACATTACTAGTGGTGGTAATAGTCCATACTTTAGCTACATTATTCTCTTTAGCAAGTTTTTCTTTTTCTTCTCTATCCCACCTAGCATGCAGCCAACATCTAATATTATCATTAATTCGAACTTGGATGGCATTTGTTTTAGCAAACTGATACGTCTCCAACGTATCGATAATTTCTTATGTTCCATGCTA
Source organism: Lolium multiflorum (assembly GCA_030979885.1). Taxonomy (NCBI): domain Eukaryota; kingdom Viridiplantae; phylum Streptophyta; class Magnoliopsida; order Poales; family Poaceae; genus Lolium; species Lolium multiflorum. Next base: position 221,492,028 of record CM061748.1, read on the forward strand.
CTTTATTGATGATACCTACATGTTTTATGCATATTATATGTCATATTTATGCATTTTTGAACTAACCTATTAACAAGATGCCGAAGAGCCATTTGTTGTTGTTTTTGGTTTCAGAAATCCTAGTAAGGAAATATTCTCGGAATTGGACGAAATCTTCGCCCAGGGTCCTATTTTTGCACGGAGCTTCCAAGACCGAAGAGGGAAGGAAGTGGGGCCATGAGGCGCCGACACCATAGGGCGGCGCGGCCTGCTCGGCCGCGCCGACCTATGGTGTGGGGCCCTCGTGTGGCCCCCCGCGCCCTTTCGCCTACTTAAAGCCCCCGTCGCGAAACCCCCGCACGAGAGCCACGATACGGAAAACCTTCCAGAGACGCCGCCGCCAATCCCATCTCGGGGGATTCAGGAGATCGCCTCCGGCACCTGCCGGAGAGGGGATTCATCTCCGGAGGACTCTTCATCGCCATGATCGCCTCGGAGTGATGAGTGAGTAGTTCACCCCTGGACCATGGGTCCATAGCAGTAGCTAGATGGTCGTCTTCTCCTTGTTGTGCTTCATTGTTGGATCTTGTGAGCTGCCTAACATGATCAAGATCATCTATATGTAATTCTATATGTTGTGTTTGTCGGGATCCGATGGATAGAGAATACTATGTTATGGTGATTATCAATCTATTGTTTATGTGTTGTTTATGATCTTGCATGCTCTCCGTTATTAGTAGAGGCTCTGGCCAAGTTTGTACTCTTAACTCCAAGAGGGAGTATTTATGCTCGATAGTGGGTTCATGCCTTCATTGACACCTGGGACAGTGACAGAAAGTTCTAAGGTTGTGATGTGCTGTTGCCACTAGGGATAAAACATTGATTCTATGTCTAAGGATGTAGTTGTCGATTACATTACGCACCATACTTAATGCAATTGTCTGTTGCTTAGCAACTTAATACTGAATGGGGTTCGGATGATAACCTGAAGGTGGACTTTTTAGGCATAGATGCAGTTGGATGGCGGTCTATGTACTTTGTCGTAATGCCCGGATTAAATCTCACTATATTTATCATATCATGTACATGCATTATTGTGCCCTTCTCTATTTGTCAATTGCCCGACTGTAATTTGTTCACCCAACATGCTTTTATCTTATGGGAGAGACGCTAGGTGTGGACCCCGGTCCTATTCTTTACATAGCATACAATCTGCAATTGTGTTTTACTATTTTCTTGCAAACAATCATCTTCCACTCGATACGTTTAATCCTTTGTTACAGAAGCGGTGAGATTGACAACCTGCTTTGTTGGGGCAAAGTACTTTGGTTTTGTTGTGCGTCCACGTTGGCGCCGGAATCCTTTGTTGCGCCGCATCACATTTCGCCACCATCAACCTTCAACGTGCTTCTTGGCTCCTCCTGGTTCGATTAAACCTTGGTTTCTTCTGAGGGAAAACTTGCTACTGTGCGCATCATACCTTCCTCTTGGGGTTCCCAACGACGTGTACATCTACGCGCATCAAGCACTTTTTCCGGCGCCGTTGGGGAGATCAAGACACGCTGCAAGGAGTCTCCACTTCTCAATCTCTTTACTTTGTTTTTGTCTTGCTTTATTTTATTTACTATTTTGTTTGCTGCACCTAAACAAAACACAAAAAAATTAGTTGCTAGTTTTACTTTATTTACTATCTTGCTCTCTATATCAAAAACACAAAAAAATTAGTTACTCGCATTTACTTTATCTAGTTTGTTTTATTTACTGCTAAAATGAATACTCCTGAAAATACTAAGTTGTGTGACTTCACAAGTGCAAATAATAATGATTTCTTATGCACACCTATTGCTCCACTGCTACTACAGCAGAATTCTTTGAAATTAAACCTGCTTTACTAAATCTTGTCATGAGAGATCAATTTTTCGTGTTAGTTCTGATGATGCTGCTGCCCATCTCAATAATTTTGTTGAACTTTGTGAAATGCAAAAGTATAAGGATGTAGATGGTGATATTATTAAATTGAAAGTGTTTCCTTTCTCATTAAGAGGAAGAGCTAAAGATTGGTTGCTATCTTTGCCTAAGAATAGTATTGATTCATGGACTAAATGCAAGGATGCTTTTATTGTAGATATTATCCTCCCGCTAAAATTATATCTTTGAGAAGTAGCATAATGAATTTTAAGCAATTAGATATGAACATGTTGCTCAAGCATGGGAGAGAATGAAAACTTTGGTAAAGAATTGCCCAACCCATGGACTGACTACTTGGATGATCATCCAAACCTTCTATGCAGGACTAAATTTTTCTTCGCGAATTTATTGGATTCAGCTGCTGGAGGTACCTTTATGTCCATCACATTGGGGGCTACAAAACTTCTTGATGATATGATGATAAATTACTCTGAATGGCCACGGAAGGAGCTCCACAAGGTAAGAAGGTAAATTCTGTTGAAGAAACCTCTTCCTTGAGTGATAAGATTGATGTGATTATGTCTATGCTTGTGAATGGTAGATCTAATGTAGATCCAAATAATGTTCCTTTAGCTTCATTGGTTGCTCAAGAAGAAAATATTGATGTGAATTTCATTAAAAACAATAATTTCAACAACAATGCTTATAGGAACAACTCTGGTAATAACTATAGGCCATATCCCTCTGCTAATGGTAATGGTTATGGTAATTCTTATGGGAATTCTTACAACAATAATAGGAGTGTACCCCCTGGTCTTGAAGCTATGCTTAAAGAATTTATTAGTACACAAACTGCTTTTAACAAATCTGTTGAGGAAAAGCTTGATAAAATTGATACTATTGCTTCTAGAGTTGATAGACTTGCCTCTGATGTAAATCTTTTAAAATTGAAAGTTATGCCTAATAATGATATTGATAATAAGATTACTACTACAGCAAATGCCATCCAAGTTAGAATTAATGAGAATATAAGGTTAATGGCTGAATTGCGTGCTAGGTGGGATAGAGAAGAAAATGAAAAACTAGCTAAAGAGAATAATGTAGCTAAAGTTTGGACTATTACCACCACTAGTAATGCTAATTCTTCACATGTTGCTGCACCTCCTACTATCAATGGTAAAATAATTGGTGTTGGCAATGTTTCTACTCTAGTGCAAAGCGAACAAAACTGCCTGAAATTGCTAAATGCTTGTGATAAAACTGCTGAAATTTTTTCCAACGTTGGGAACAATGATCCCATTGCTGTAGCTCATAATGATTTAGATTTTGATGATTTCCACATCTCTGAAGTTATAAAGTTCTTACAAAAACTTGCTAAAAGTCCTAATGCTAGTGCTATAAATTTAGCCTTTACAAAACATATTACAAATGCTCTCATAAAAGCTAGAGAAGAGAAACTAAAACTTGAAACTTCTATTCCTAGAAAGTTAGAAGATGGTTGGGAGCCCATCATTAAAATGAAATTCAATGACTTTGAATGTAATGCTTTATGTGATCTTGGTGCAAGTATTTCTGTTATGCCTAAAAAGATTTATGATATGCTTGACTTGCCACCATTGAAGAATTGTTATTTGGATGTTAATCTTTCCGATAATGTTAAAAAGAAACCTTTGGGGAGGATTGATAATGTGCACATTACGGTTAACAATAACCTTGTCCCGTTGATTTTGTTGTCTTGGATATCGAATGCAATGCATCTTGTCCTATTGTATTGGGAAGACCTTTTCTTTGAACCGTTGGTGCTTGTTATTGATATGAGGGAAGGTAATATTAAATATCAATTTCCTCTCAAGAAAGGTATGGAACACTTCCCTAGAAAGAGAATGAAGTTGCCTTTTGATTCTATTATTAGAACAAGTTATGATGTTGATGCTTCTACTCTCGATGTTACTTGATTTGCACTTTCTGCGCCTAGCTGAAAGGCGTTAAAGAAAAGCGCTATGGGAGACAACCCATGTTTTTACTACAGTACTTTGTTTTATATTTGAGTCTTGGAAGTTGTTTACTACTGTAGCAACCTCTCCTTATCATGTTTTTGTGCCAAGTAAAGTTTCTATGTCAAAGTTGATGTTATATTTGGGATCGCCTGCAGAAACAGCATTGCTGTCTGTCACGAATCTGGGCACAGGCTCTCTGTAGAAAATTCGAAAAAATCTGCCAATTTACGAGCGTGATCCTCAGATATACGCAACTTTCATTAGTTTTGAGTTTTTCCATTTGAGCAAGTCTGGTGCCATCTTTAAATTCGTCTTTACGGACTGTTCTGTTTTTGACAGATTCTGCCTTTTATTTCGCATTGCCTCTTTTGCTATGTTGGATTCATTTCTTTGATCCATTAATGTCCAGTAGCTTTATGCAATGTCCAGAAGTGTAAAGAATGTTTGTGTCACCTCTGAATGTGTGAAATATTAATTATGCACTAACCCTCTAATGAGTTTGCTTGAAGTTTGGTGTGAAGGAAGTTTTCAAGGGTCAAGAGAGGAGTATGATATACTATGATCAAGAGGAGTGAAAGCTCTAAGCTTGGGGATGCCCCCGTGGTTCACCCTGCATATTTTAAGAAGACTCAAGCGTCTAAGCTTGGGGATGCCCAAGGCATCCTTCTTCATCGACAACATCATTTCCTCCCCGAAACTATATTTTTATTCAGTCACATCTTGTGTTCTTTACTTGGAGCGTCGGTTTGTTTTTGTTTTTGTTTTTGTTTGAATAAAATGGATCCTAGCATTCACTTTGTGGGAGAGAGACACTCTCCGTGTTGCATATGGACAAATATGTCCTTAGGCTTTACTCATAATGTTCATGGCGAAGTTTCTTCTTCGTTAAATTGTTATATGGTTGGAATTGGAAAATGCTACATGTAGTAATTCTAAAATGTCTTGGATAATGTGATACTTGGCAATTGTTGTGCTCATGTTTAAGCTCTTGCATCATATGCTTTGCACCCATTAATGAAGAAATACACAGAGCTTGCTAAAATTTGATTTGCATATTTGGTCTCTCTAAGGTCTAGATAATATCTAGTATTGAGTTTTGAACAACAAGGAAGACGGTGTAGAGTCTTATAATGTTTACAATATGTCTTTTATGTGAGTTTTGCTGCACCGGTTCATCCTTGAGTTTGCTTCAAATAACCTTGCTAGCCTAAACCTTGTATCGAGAGGGAATACTTCTCATGCATCCAAAATCCTTGAGCCAACCACTATGCCATTTGTGTCCACCATACCTACCTACTACATGGTATTTCTCCGCCATTCCAAAGTAATTGCTTGAGTGCTACCTTTAAAATTCCATCATTCACCTTTGCAATATATAGCTCATGGGACAAAATAGCCTTAAAAACTATCGTAGTATTGAATATGTACTTATGCACTTTATCTTTTATTAAGTTGCTTGTTGTGCGATAACCATGCTTCTGGGGAACGCCATCAACTATTGTTGAATATCATGTGAGTTGCTATGCATGTCCGTCTTGTCTGAAGGATCTATCATTTTAGTGGTTGGAGCATGCAAAATTGTTAGAGAAGAACATTGGGCCGCTAACTAAAGCCATGAATCATGGTTGAAGTTTCAGTTTTGGACATATATCCTCAATCTCATATGAGAATAATAATTGTTGCTACATGCTTATGCATTTAAGAGGAGTCCATTATCTGTTGGCCATGTTGTCCCGGTATGGATGTCTAAGTTGAGAATAATCAAAAGCGAGAAATTCAAAATGCGAGCTTTCTCCTTAGTCCTTTGTACAAGGCATGGAGGTACCCCTTTGTGACACTTGGTTGAAACATGGCATGCAAAGATCCGGTAGTCCAAGCTAAGTAGGACGAGGTGCGGACACTATTAGTAACTATGCATGAGGCTTGCAACTTGTAAGATATAATTTACATAACTCATATGCTTTATTACTACCGTTGACAAAATTGTTTCATGTTTTCAAAATAAAAGCTCTAGCACAAATACAGCAATCGATGCTTTCCTCTTTGAAGGACCATTCTTTTACTTTTATTGTTGAGTCAGTTTACCTATCTCCCTCCACCTTAAGAAGCAAACACTTGTGTGAACTGCATTGATTCCTACATACTTGCATATTGCACTTGTTATATTACTTTATGTTGACAATATCCATGAGATATACATGTTATAAGTTGAAAGCAACCGCTGAAACTTAATCTTCCTTTGTGTTGCTTCAATACCTTTACTTTGATTTATTGCTTTATGAGTTAACTCTTATGCAAGACTTATTGATGCTTGTCTTGAAGTACTATTCATGAAAAGTCTTTGCTATATGATTCACTTGTTTACTCATGTCATTACCTTTGTTTTGATCGCTGCATTCATTACATATGTTTACAAATAGTATGATCAAGATTATGATGGCATGTCACTTCAAATTATCTTTGTTATCGTTTTACCTGCTCGGGACGAGCAGAACTAAGCTTGGGGATGCGACGTCTCCAACGTATCGATAATTTCTTATGTTCCATGCTACTTTATTGATGATACCTACATGTTTTATGCATATTATATGTCATATTTATGCATTTTCTGAACTAACCTATTAACAAGATGCCGAAGAGCCAGTTGCTGTTTCTGCTGTTTTTGGTTTCAGAAATCCTAGTAAGGAAATATTCTCGGAATTGACGAAATCTTCGCCAGGGTCCTATTTTGCACGGAGCTTCCGAAGACCGAAGAGGAAGGAAGTGGGGCCACGAGGCGCCGACACCATAGGGCGGCGCGGCCCAGGCCCCGGCCGCGCCGACCTATGGTGTGGGGCCCTCGTGTGGCCCCACGTTGCCCTTTCGCCTACTTAAAGCCCCGTCGCGAACCCCCAGCGAGAGCCACGATACGGAAAACCTTCCAGAGACGCCGCCGCCGCGAATCCCATCTCCGGGGATTCGGGAGATCGCCTCCGGCACCCTGAGGGGATTCATCTCCCGGAGGACTCTTCATCGCCATGATCGCTCCGGAGTGATGAGTGAGTAGTTCACCCCTGGACCATGGGTCCATAGCAGTAGCTAGATGGTCGTCTTCTCCTTGTTGTGCTTCATTGTTGGATCTTGTGAGCTGCCTAACATGATCAAGATCATCTATATGTAATTCTATATGTTGTGTTTGTCGGGATCCGATGGATAGAGAATACTATGTTATGGTGATTATCAATCTATTGTTTATGTGTTGTTTATGATCTTGCATGCTCTCCGTTATTAGTAGAGGCTCTGGCCAAGTTTGTACTTTTAACTCCAAGAGGGAGTATTTATGCTCGATAGTGGGTTCATGCCTTCATTGACACCTGGGACAGTGACAGAAAGTTCTAAGGTTGTGATGTGCTGTTGCCACTAGGGATAAAACATTGATTCTATGTCTAAGGATGTAGTTGTCGATTACATTACGCACCATACTTAATGCAATTGTCTGTTGCTTAGCAACTTAATACGAATGGGGTTCGGATGATAACCGAAGGTGGACTTTTTAGGCATAGATGCGGTTGGATGGCGGTCTATGTACTTTGTCGTAATGCCGGATTAAATCTCACTATATTTATCATATCATGTACATGCATTATTGTGCCCTTCTCTATTTGTCAATTGCCCGACTGTAATTTGTTCACCCAACATGCTTTTATCTTATGGGAGAGACGCCTCTAGTGAACTGTGGACCCCGGTCCTATTCTTTACATAGCATACAATCTACTGCAATTGTGTTTTACTATTTTCTTGCAAACAATCATCTTCCACTCGATACGTTTAATCCTTTGTTACAGCAAGCCGGTGAGATTGACAACCTCACTGTTTCGGGGCAAAGTACTTTGGTTTTGTTGTGCAGATTCCACGTTGGCGAATCCCTGTTGTTGCTCGCATCACATTTCGCCACCATCAACCTTCAACGTGCTTCTTGGCTCCTCCTGGTTCGATTAAACCTTGGTTTCTTTCTGAGGGAAAAACTTATCGTGCGCATCATACCTTCCTCTTGGGGTTCCCAACGGACGTGTACATCTACGCGCATCACAAACCTAGCATCTTTAACTTCCTCAGGCATAACTTTCAATTTTAAAAGATCAACATCAAGAGCAGGACTATCAACCTTGGAAGCAAGAATATCAATTTTACCAAGCTTTTCTTCAACAGTTTTATTGAAAGCAGTTTGTGTACTAATAAATTCTTTAAGCATCACTTCAAGACCAGAGGTTACACTCTTATTATTGTTGTAAGAATTACCATAAGAATTACCATAACCATTACCATTATTAGAAGGATATGGCCTATAGTTGTTGTTACCATAATTATTCCTATAAGCATTGTTGTTGAAATTATTGTTCTTAATGAAATTCACATCACATTTTCTTCTTGAGCAACCAATGAAGCTAAAGGAACATTATTAGGATCAATATGAGATCTACCATTTGCAAGCATAGACATAATAGCATCAATCTTATCACCCAAAGAAGAGGTTTCTTCAAGAATTTACCTTCTTACCTTGAGGAGTTCTTTCAGTGTGCCATTGAGTAATTGATCGTCATATCATCAAGTAGTTTAGTTGCGGCGCCCAGGCTGAATCCAATAGGTTCCTTGAGGAAAAATTCAATCCTGCATAAAAGGTTTGGATGATCATCCAAGTAGTCATCCATGGGTTGGGCAATTCTTTACCAAAGATTTCATTCTCTCCCATGCCTGAGCAACATGTTCATTATCAAATTGTTTAAAATTTATTATGCTACTTCTCAAATATATAATCTTAGCAGGAGGATAATATTTACTAATAAAAGCATCTTTACACTTAGTCCATGAATCAATACTATTTTTAGGCAAAGAAAGCAACCAATCTTTAGCTCTTCCTCTTAATGAGAAAGGAAACAATTTCAGTTTTATAATATCACCATGTATATCCTTATACTTTTGCATTTCACAAAGTTCAACAAAATTATTAAGATGGGCAGCAGCATCATCAGTACTAACACCAGAAAATTGCCCTCTCATAACAAGATTCAGTAAAGCAGGTTTAATTTCATAGAATTCTGCTGTAGTAGCAGGTGGAGCAATAGGAGTATATATAAAATCATTATTATTTGTGCTAGTGAAGTCACACAACTTAGTATTTTCAGGAGTACCCATTATAACAGTAATAAAGTAAACTAGGCAAATAAAGTAAAGACAAGTAACTGATTTTTTTGTGTTTTGATATAGAACTAGTAAACAAGACAGAAAGTAAAGTAACTAATTTTTTGTGTGTTTTTAATATGAAGCAAACAAGACATTAAATAAAATAAAGTAAAGCAAGACAAAAACAAAGTAAAGAGATTGGAAGTGGAGACTCCCCTTGCAGCGTGTTTTGATCTCCCCGAAAAAGAGCTTGATGCGCGTAGATGTACACGTCCGTTGGGAACCCCAAGAGGAAGGTGTGATGCGCACACAGCAAGTTTTCCCTCGTAAAGAAACCAAGGCTATCGAACCAGTAGGAGCCAAGAAGCACGTGAAGGTTGTTGGTGGAGGAGTGTAGTGCGGCAACACCAGTGAAACCGGCGCCAACGTGGAACCTGCACAACACAATCAAAGTACTTTGACCCAAAGTAACAGTGAGGTTGTCAATCTCACCGGCTTGCTGAAACAAAGGATTAAGCGTATCGAGTGGAAGATGGTGTTTGTTTGCAAAGAACAAAAAAACAGAGATGTATTCAGATGTAAAAGAATGGACCGGGTCCAGTTCACTAGAGGTGTCTCTCCAATAAGATAACTAACATGTTGGGTGAACAAATTACAACGGGCAATTTACAAATAAAGATTCAATACATATCAACGATGATTACTATGTGATTTAATCAGCATTACGACAAAGTACATAGACTGCTATCCAGATGCATCTATGCCTAAATAATCCACCTTCGGGTTATCATCCGAACCCCTTCCAGTATTAAGTTGTAAACAAAAGATAATTGCATTAAGTATGGCGTAATGTAATCAACACAAATATCCTTAAACAAAGCATCAATGTTTTATCCCTAGTAGCAACAGCACATCCACAACCTTAGAACTTTCTGTCACTGTCCTAGATTAAATGGAGGCATGAACCCACTATCGAGCATAATTACTCCCTCTTGGAGTTACAAGTATCAACTTGGCCAGAGCCGCTACTAGCAACGGAGAGCATGCAAGAACATAAACAACACATATATGATAGATTGATAATCAACTTAACATAGTATTCTATATTCATCGGATCCCGCCAAACACAACATGTAGCATTACAAATAGATGATCTTGATCATGTTAGGCAACTCACAAGATCTAAACAATGATAGCACAAGCGGAGAAGACAACCATCTAGCTACTGCTATGGACCCATAGTCCAAGGATGAACTACTCACGCATCAATCCGGAGGCGGGCATGATGATGTAGAGCCCTCCGGTGATGATTCCCTCTCCGGCAGGGTGCGATCTCCTGAATCCCCGAGATGGGATTCGCGACGGCGGCGTCTCTGGAAGGTTTTCCGTATCGTGGCTCTGGACAGGGGGTTTCGCGACGAAGGCTATTTGTAGGCGGAAGGGTAGGTCAGGCGACACGAGGGCCCACACACTAGCCGGCGCGGCCGGGCTTGGGCGCCGCCTGGTGTGTGGCCACCTCGTGGCCCCACTTCGTTTCCCTTTCGGTCTTCGTGTAAAAATAGGACCCTGGGCGTTGATTTCGTCCAATTTCGAGAATATTTCCTTACTAATTTTCAAAAAAACAGAAAACAACTGACACTTCGGCATCTTGTTAATAGGTTAGTGCCGGAAAATGTATAATAATGCTGTAAAGTATGTATAAAACATTCAAGTATTGTCATAAAAGTAGCATGGAACATAATAAATTATATATACGTTTGAGACGTATCATCCCACCCCAAGTAGGATTCGTCCATATGGCAGTTTTGAATTGAGGTCTTATTCGAAGACTTTGGGCAAACCCTTGGGGGTTCCACCTATATAATGAGGGACAAGTGGAGGGGGCGGCCACTTCAACCACAACCTTGGCCGCACCCCTAGAGGCACCAAGGCCGGCGCCCCCCTCTCCCTAAACCCTAGCCGCCCCTCCTCCTCATACACCTCTAGTAGTGCTTAGGCGAAGCCCTGCCGGAGTTCTCCACCACCACCGCCACCACGTTGTTGTGTTGTCGGGATTCCAAGGAGGATCTACTACTTCCGCTGCCCGCTGGAACGGGGAGAAGGACGTCGTCATCAACACCGAACGTGTGACCGAGTACGGAGGTGCTGCCCGATTGTGGCACCGTCAAGATCTTCTACGCGCTTTGCAAGCGGCAAGTGATCGACTACATCCACCACGAGATCTAATCTCGTTAACGCTTAGCGATCTTCAAGGGTATGTTGATCTCCACCTCGTTGCTACCATCTACTAGATTAGATCTTGTCTTGTTGTTCGTTCTTGCGGTAGGAATTTTTTTGTTTTCTATGCTACGAATCCCATCAAAAATAAAAAAAGCAATTGGGTCCTCACAGGCACTACACTGTGCTGGGATCCTTCTCTTCGCCGGTGGCAGGCCGTGGGGCGGCGGTGGCGGGCCATGGGGCGGCGGCGGTTGAGAAACACGGCGTGCTGGAGGTATCCTTATCGGCGGTGGCGGGCCGGAGGGCACCGACGCGAACTCGTGCCCCTGCTCGTCCATGCGGGAGTCGTGGAGGATCGAAGCAGGAATAGGACCGGCCTCGGAGCCCTCTCATCGATGGTGGCGGGTCGTGGGGCGGCGGCGACGGCGGTTGAGCGACACAACGGCGTGAGGAGGCGTCCTTGTCGACGGTGGCAGGCCGGCGAGCTCGTGCCTCTGCTTGGCCGTGCTGGAGTTGTGGAGGTCCGGAGCTAGAAGGACCGGCCTGGAGCCTTCTCGTCCACGGTGGCGTGCCGGAGGGCGCCGGTGTGAGCCCCTGGCGTCGCTTGCTCTACCTAGGCCGGCGGGAGAGGAGGCGGGCGGGAGGAAGGCGGAAGCACGAGAAGAAGGAACGAGGGAGAATGGGTAGGGAAAAGAGATGGGGGGCGGGGGTCTGGGGGTGCATCGGGGCGCTGCTACAGTTGTTTGCGGGATGAGGTCAGCTCAGTCGATCTGCGAAGCTCGATTCGAGCTTCCCAACTCGGCCTGGCTGAGAGCCATTTTTCGTATGAGGCCGACAGTGTTGAGACGGACCGAGCCGAGCTACTAATTAACGTATATGTTGTTTAGCTCGGGTGAGATGAGATTTTCAGAGTTTAACCGGGCTAACAAACACACCCTAACTAAATTACCACGCGCCCGATCGATCTATGGCTAACTTCCCATTCACGTGTGCTAGTGCTAGATTGGTGTGTTCAGTGTTGATTCCCTACCCCTGCATTGGCGCGCTGTTGGCAGTTGGCACGGATGGCGACTGTCGGCAAAACAGAACGCAACAGTAACATGAAGCACCGGGAGAGACCTCGATCGAGATCGATCGAGCTATTTGTATGATGATGATCGGGCAGTCAGCATGGATTTTTGCCCTCGAAAAGGCGGAGTGGGACGTTCGTACGTCGGGCCAGGGGAATTGAAAGGACGGGACGACCCACCGGTCATCTGCTTTGACCGGCCGGCCGGTTCACCGTCCGTCGCTTCCCCATGATTGCTCCATCGATCGAACGGATTAAGCAGCTGCCCGTTGATCGTGTCATCGTGTGCGTCGCAGATCTGCGCTCCAGCCGACGAAAACGATGAAAATGACCTAAGCTCAAAAAGTCGGCACACAGTAACCTGATTATCCACTCAAACAAAAAAAACCTGATTATGAAATTAATTGTGTCTTTCACGCTGTAAAGTATGACACCCTAGGTCACGGCTTCATCCTGTATAGTAGCATAACTCCTTAGGGCTCCTTTGATTCAAAGGATTTACATAGGAATTGTGTAGGATTTGGTTCCTATGGGAAAATTTCCTATACATGTTGTTTGATTCATAGGAACATATCCTATAGGAAAAATTCCTATAGGAATCTTGTAGTGTAATTCCTATAGGAAAAAAAGCATTAGCTCATACCTCATGGAAAAATTCCTTTGCTACAATCAAACACATTTCATTTTCCTATAGGATTCAAGTAGACATGTCATTCCAATCCTATAACTTTCCTATTCCTATGCTTTTCCTATCCTTTAAATCAAAGAAGCCCTTAGAAAGTTACAATGGGTGTCATTAAAAGGAGTTATTTTCATAACTACTTTATAAATTAGTTTATTTTGTGTCAAACTTTTGGAAATAGGTTTTTTTTATCAAAATAGTTGATGAGCCTACGCCTACCCATCGATTCATTTCTTTCTGTTGAAGGAAAAAATTACGACAAAAACCACGGGCTAACTCGGGTGATAGCATATGCACGCCACTGGGTGGAAGTTGACATGCAAAAAAACACCGTTATGGACCCAACAAATTTTTTACCACTTGGCAATGTTTATTTTAAAAAAATCCAAAAGTTCCCATCTAAATCGTCTACTCCGGCCATCGTAAAACCATCATTGCATCTATCAAAATAGAGTCTCCCTTGCTCGGGGTGTTTTTAACTGACTTCGCCAGCTACATGCACGCACCTCAGAGTCGAAGGGCATGTACAATTGTAGGCTTTCCTTACCCCGCCACCAATAAATATGTATTAGGGTGTAACTATTTCTCAGTCGACTGAGAACTAGTTTCGTTCTCAGTCAGATGTTGTCATCAAATCTCAGTTGCAACTCATGTTGCCACTGATGACTAGCACGAATCACAAAGTAAATCAAATGATTTAGAAGTTGACTGAGCACGAGCTGAGAACTAGCAAATCCCTATGTATTATCTCCTATAACCATTTCTAGCAATAATTATTATTAATTAAAGTTTGCTAAGAAATTATGTTGCTTAGAGAAGATTAGTGGTACAATGGAGAAAATAATTTTTCCTTATTTTTTACAGTATATAAGAGATGATTTTTTTTAGCTAAGAGAAGATAAGATTCTCTCTTAATTTTTTCTCATCTAACTAAGAAAAAATTTCGAGATGGCGCCTCTAAGGAAAGCCTTCACGCTATTGTGAGATTCGTGTTGAGCGTACTTTGCGTACGTGCTGTGCACGCAGGCTCGTACTACTCCCTGCCATGAATCGGACTCCGACTGAGTTGGACTGGATGGAGTCGTTGTCTCGTGGAGATGACGGGATGCATGCACGGTCGATGCGTTTGGATTGTACTGCGCAGCATGCACGTACGGACGCACCCCACGCGTGGCCTATGCCTCCTGGCTCTGGTTTTGGCTCCACCACTTGCAACCAAAAATCTCATCGATCCATCGAGCTGGTGCTACGCGCGACGCTGTTCGTGCTCCGGCCACACAGCTAAACCGCGGCTCACCCGTGTGTGCCTCCGGTTTCGACCGACAGATTATCGCCACCGAGCACACACGCATTTCACGGCTGGATGGTGGCAGGATCGACCGTACTCCCTCCGAAAATGATGTTTCAAATATGTCTAAATTCGGGTGTATTCTAGATACATCTAAATTAAATTTGTCTAAATTTAAATGTACCTTAAATTAATTGCAACGTGGGAGAAAGTTGTGGTTTTCGCATACAGTTTTCTCTTAATCCATCTGTCCCTGTTTATAGAGCTTGTGCATCACTAGATCGTAAATTTTAACATGATAATACAAGATATATATATATTAAAAAACATATATCATTAGAAAGCTCAGAAGTTCTACTTTCTAATGACATAATAGTATGTTGTATAATTTATATTATGTTGACCAAATTGATAACCTAGCAATACGCGCATGCATGCCAATTGAATATTACTAATTTCCGAGGGTATGGAATCCACTATGCTTTGCAATGTAGAAGGCCTCGTACAACTTCTTTTCTAGACCATCCCTTGCTTGTTCTCGATTGCTTTAGTTGCAGAGATTTGTCCTTCGTGATCAGGTTCATCGTGCTCCACTAGCATCTTCTCAACTAGCTTAGCAGTTGCCTAGGCATAACATCATCGCACATTGTAATCGGATCACGAAAGCCGTCTCCACCTAAACTGATGGTGTATTTCTCATCTATGCTGGAAGTCTCGTGAGCTTATTACGGCGGGCCGAGAATAGAGAGATCTGCTGTAAAAGTTTGTCGAGAGGCACCAATAAACTTCACACATTTCTAATCATTCCTTGATTTTTATGCAAGCTGATGAGAAGAATGTTGATACTCTAAAGCGAATACAGGAGTTAAATTGTCCGGGCTCGTGACGGCTAAGAAAGCATGGCAAAATCAAGTGTATACTTCAGTGAAAACATAGAGGTAGAAAGAAGGGTTGCAGTTTGCGAGAGGCTTGATATATTGACCAAATCATTGAATGATATATACCTTAACAAAACAACATGTTTTCTACACTTAGTTGATAAAATTCGGATCTTAGCTTAGTGGGAAAAGATGCTCTCGGTGTGAGGGGGGAGGGGGGGTTCAAATTACCAGTACAAAATTTCGGTATATGTTTTATGCCGCGACATCGTGTACTGGATAAATCGTATCTAATACCACGGATTCGAGTTATCCGGGTTTAGCTTATGGGGATTTGCTAGAGTTGCTCTAAAGACCATACAAGCCTTGTTTAGGAGATGAACGACGTGTGTTGTCGGTGGTGGTGACGGGACAAGATAGCGGCCCTAGAGCAAGGAAGGAGGCCCAACTGCCACAATGAACATGATACAATTATGATACCGGTGCAATGAGAGTGATTAGCTAAGGTTGGTCATAGTGAGAAGGGTATTATACACTATTGTCATGGATATGGTACTTGTATATGATAGTGCCTCTATATTGTATAATATCATTGTACTGATATTATAGTAGAATACTACCTCCATACCGATTTACAGGGAAATTACGCATTTCAAGAAAGTAGTTGGACTACAAATTTAGTCAACAAAATATAAGATATATGCCACAAAAATTATATCACTGGATTCATATTCAAAAGAAGCTTCTAATGATATAATTTTTGTAATATATATCCTATATTTTATTGACCAAATTGTTAGTCAAAGTTTTTTTCTCGAAAAGCGTAATTGCCCTGTAAACCGGTATGGAGGGAGTATTACTTATTTATTGTAAAATCGCAATGCAAATTTGTGTATAAAATTTATTAGCCATTAATTTTTCTAGATTTACGTGCCATTATACCATATCATAGCACACTATCACCTATCTTTATTAATTTCAGCGCCACATTAATTTTTGAGTAAATTTCATTTTTACCCCTTATTTTGTCATATGCGACAATAATTACCCCATTTAGTAGAAAGTTATCTGATTTACCCCATTCAGCGAAACAAGTGCCAATTCTTATTCCAATTAAAAAAAATTCACCGTTCTACTTAGCTACAACATGGCTTTGTACATGTGTTCCGGCGCTAGCTAGTGATTCCAGTAGAGGATAGCGTGTAACCAACATATACCTACTTAAGTAGACTATAACTATAGCATCACTAGCTACATACTAGCTAACTAGTTAGCGCTTAATTAGCTGCATCCAGAAAACAGAAGATGATGGTGTTGCAGCCGCTGTTAACAAAATTGATGCCTCCCACGAGCTTGGCACACAAGATCAGTACATGAGTCCACCTATTTCGTTAATGGATGGGAGAACACTGCTAATGTCATCGTGTGACTGTTGTCAATACAAACCGACGGGCTCTTCAGTCGTGTCCTGACGTTTTTCGTATATAGATGGCAGAACTATGCTGAAGTTTAAATGTGGTAAGAAATGGCACAAGTTTCGCTAAATGGGGAAAGAGTTGGCACAAATTTCGCTAAATGGGGTAAATTGGAAGAATTTCTACTAAATGGGATAATTATTGTCACAAATGACAAACTCGGGAGTAAAAAATGGAATTTACTCTTAATTTTTTGATGACATGGATTACACGGTACCTATAATACTCCAAACGGTATGGTACTCTCTCTCACACACACTATAGACGGCCTAAGACTAATCACAACTAGGAGTGTCATAAACTATTATCATGATACTGGTTTATGATACCACCTCTATAATGCATATTATCATGAGGTAATATCATAGCTCCATCAAATTTAATATTTTATAGAATCTCAATGCGGATTTGTGTTCATAATCTATATGTCATTAAACTTTTTAGTCTTACGTGGTATGATCATATTATGATAGCACTCTCGCCTCTTTTCTTATTAATTATTGTGTTACATCAGATTTTTTTCGACATAGATTGCATGATACTGGTTATTGTACTCTCTCACTACGGATAGCATAACATATTAGTCACGCGAACGCGCGTAATACCAATTTATTCAACGACAAGCTCGCATGGCAATCCATCACACGTATTCATATCGCTCTGATCACCAACACTGTTGAGCAGATCATGCCTATATGGTTCAAGTTGGATACTCCACTCGACGGTGTCCACTTCTCCATTCTGCTTACTATAGCTTCTATGTCAGCCTTTGTGTCATTTGTGCACAACAGGGCCACAAGCCCACAACGCCATCTTGCTAAACGATGCTCGGAAAAAGTGTTCGTATTACTAACCACTCCAGAGTCTAAAATTCAAAGAAGACGTTGCATTTGTGATAGATATACTTTTGCCGAGTACCAGAGACAGTCATACGGAGGCGGGCGTTGCACCGTACCATGATTGGGGAGGTACGGGCGTACGGCCGGGAGATCTTTCGTACGGCCGCAAGTAGACACGTGTCCCTCTCTGGTCGTGGGCCCCACACGGATGCATGCCCCCTTTCCCAATTTAGACCGGGATCTGCCGCTCTTCAAAGCCTAATCATCCGTGCTAGCTAAGCAGCTTTGATGAGCTGCTCCAACCGTACGTGTGCCTGAGAGATGATCATGTTGTACTGTATGAGTGATCGGATCTCGATGGGTCACTCTCAGGAGTCGATCGGTCAGAAAAATAGTCCAGCTCCAGGCTGTTCCTTCCAAGACCCATGCTTCAACGGGCCTACCAATGCAAGCCAATCTCTCTCCTTAAATAGTGATCGAACTTGACGATCGAGGAACCGAACTCGCTAGAGAAATCAAAGACCGATTGATTATCGGACTGATCAGTCTTAAGCATGAATTCCTTTCTCTTAAGAACGATTCCTTCCAACAGCTTGTTTGGTGCACGCAGATTCAGTGCACTTTTGCCCCATCAAAAACCTGTTGGTGACAAGGCTAGGGAGGCTGCTGCTAGTACTGGTGATTGCTTTTGAGCGTCCTTTGCTGTCCTTGCCGCAGTGCATGGCTAGATCTCCAGGAAGATACTATACGGAGCAACAGCCGCGAAGTGCCCACAGCAACGGCACACCGATCGTCCACAGTGCATCGCCAGGGCGGCATATGCATTAGTACTATTATTGCGCCAATGATGGAACCAAATGATGAGCTCAACATAGTAGCCAGCGTACGTATGAAGTGACATCCATCCTGTGGCGACAGTAGCCGGACGGCCCCTTGCTCATGCATTCTCCATCGCCTATATAACGCCCACAAAGATCGCATCCAAGTATGCATTGCCTATGTAAGCTCAGTGATCGTCTCCATCTCGATACATCGTAGAAAGCGTGTGTGCGTGCGTTCTTGGCTGGCGAGCTTGCAAGAATCAGCAATGGATCATGACGAGTCGAGCAATGAGCAGCCCCCGAACGGCAGCTCCTCGCAGTACAGGGGAGTGAGGAAGAGGAAGTGGGGCAAGTGGGTGTCGGAGATCCGGCAGCCGGGCACCAAGACCCGCATCTGGCTCGGCAGCTTCGAGTCGGCGGAGATGGCGGCGGTGGCGCACGACGTGGCGGCGCTGCGGCTGCGCGGGCGGGACGCGCAGCTCAACTTCCCGGGCTCGGTGGACCGGCTGCCCCGCCCGGCCAGCTCGCACCCGGAGGACGTCCGCGCCGCGGCGGCGGAGGCGGCCGAGCTGGTGCGCTGCGAACCGGCGCTCGTGGTGGAGGAGGCGCGGCGCGCGTCGAGCCGGGTCCGGGTGGAGGAGCTGGTGGCGGGCGGGAGGGGGAGCGACGAGGAGTTCGAGGTGGACTCGCCCAGGCTGTGGGCCGAGATGGCGGAGGCCATGCTGCTGGACCCGCCGGCGTGGGCCACGGCCGCCGGCGACATGGACCAGGCTGCGAACTGCTGGTCGCACGGGTCCCTCTGGGACGCCTACTAGCTCGGCATGCAAGGTCTCTTGAAAGCAAAAAACGAGACTACATGATCGGCAAAGCTGGCTGCTATAGTAATGTGATATGGTTGTTAATTAGGGGTACGTGCCATTGACCTCATTAATTACCTCACAACTCCTGTTCTGGAGAGGGGTAGTAGACTGAGTCCACGCACGACTTGAGGCGTTGGAGGCTCAGAAGATCTTTTCTTCGATAAAAGATATTTTATTATTTAAAATGTTTAAGCATTACATCGAGCTATGTATAACTAAGATGCATATATCCATCTAAGATAAAAACAAACAAATAAAAACTGGTACAAAAAAAAGTGCTAAAAAGTCTCAAAAGCCAGCAACTAGACAGGAGGACCCGCAATCCTACGACAGCCACCCATGTTGGGTAATAAATTATTTCGCCGTATCCTCTAACCGTGCGTTGAAGCAAATATCATGAATGGAGGAAAGCCGTAGACATGCAGATGATCTGCATAAGAGAAGAAATTTTATCGTTAAAACCTTGTCATTCTTACATAGCCAAAGCAACCATATAATGGCAATCGCTCCAACTCTGGTAACTAACTGGAACCTAGGATCCACCCTGTTTAGCCAATTGAAAAAAAGTATTTACAATGTTTCACGGTGGGTATAAGGTAGAACCTATCTGAGTGATTGACCATATAGACCTAGCGAACTGACACTGAAAAAAGGTGTTTTATTGTCTCCTCGTCGTGACAAGAAACATATTTCGCACATCTATGTCAGTTGCGTTTTGTAAGGTTATCTTTAATGAGAATAATATCACGACGAAGATACCAAGCAAAGGCCTTTGTTTTCGAAGTATTGTCATTTTCCATATGAATTTATTATTAACTACCGGCTGAGTGAGTTCGATTAATGCTTTGTGTATGCAACCTACCGAGAATACACCATTCTTGGTTAATCGTGTGACTCTAATTTCTCTTTTTTGAGTTTTTGTGAATTGGATATAAGAGATTAGAAGATTGGTGAGTTAGTTTTATCCTCATGTTCTCTTTTGTATGTTTGTGGAGACCATGTTTTCATTTATATTTTATTTTATGAACTTCATTCTCTGCTAAAATAGGGTGTTTATTTTATATTCACATATTTCAAGAATAAAGTACCAAGTTTTCTAAATTGATAAATCATATAGAGATGTAATTTTCTATAGAACACTATTCACGACATAAATTTCCTAATTTTTTCTGTGATTTAGATTGTGCTCATATTAATACTAAAGTTCAACTTTTCATCCTCTACATGCACAAAAATTAGCTAAAATTCCTGACATGTTTAAGTGGTCGAAAAAATTACGTTTTCTTTTGCAGCTGTTGTTTTTCTAGATAGATTTTATCTCTTATTTTTTATGCATTTCTTTAAGTTCCAAATTGATTAATTTTGGGGTTTTTGAATTTTTAGTGCACGTATGATTTTGCTCCAGGAGTTAGTAATGGAAACAGAGATGACGTTAAAATAAATAAATGTGTAAACTGTAGTGATCACATACTAAAATGTGATGCTCATTAATCTAATTAAGGCAATAAGATAACGCTATAAGATAAAAATGTAACCATGGAGTAAAAGAGGATACAAATCCTGAAATAGCCACAGCGAAGTTTGTGCTGATCTCAACACTCACAAATAAGAAAATAAGATTGAATGTAACATGTATAATTTCTAGGAAAGAGGGATGAAAGAAATAAGCTCCTTTAATAAAAAAGGTTCATGATAAGCATATATAATGAGATAACTGAGATGTAAAAGTTCTTCTCATCAGCTGAAAATAAAATATAATCCTTTGTTAAGGCATGGAACATCATGGAACAGGGTCCTCACTCTACCTTCTGTGCGCGGAATGGAATGCCGCAGTTGAGCATTTTAGTACCACATCTGTGAGCACCATCACGTGTGCTGAACCCAGATTTTCATGGAACACCTTGTATTCTTAGATAAAAAAAAGTTCAACAGAAGACGAGGAGGGAGAGGTGGAGCATAGAAGTAACGCAAGCTAAGATCAATGCAAGGGAAAGGGCATGGTTTGGCTGCAACTCACCTTGGCTAAGTGCAATGTCTACAGACTCTGAGCCCGAGAAGGTTAAAAACACTTTTCTCTAGAATAATCTAGCACGTAGACAAATATCAAATCAAGATAACATGTTGCAAATAAGACAATTTGCATCAACTCACCCTTTTGTACTCGGTGAGAAAAACTGAAGCTTATAACAGTATAGTTCATAAGGTGCCCTATACAAATCAGGAGTTGACAAAATAATTAGTACATAACACCAAACTCCACGAATGAGTACTTTTACAACTAGATAATTTGCATAGTACCAACAAAACAAGATTGATGATATACAAAGTAATCAAGGTTCACATACAATACATATAGACATATGCCGGTGGTTGGAGAGAGTGAATTTGATCGGAGATAGATAGATTATGAAGGATAATTTTAAAGCCGTATGTAAAAAAATGAAGGACACTGGTAATAAGGACATGTGCCTAAATTGGCAATCTGTGGGAACAGATTAAATGTGGAAACCGCGTGCATGCAACCACCCACTTGTAAGATTTATTTTATTTTTCAAACTTTAAAATGTTTTATCTCTTGAACCGTAAGTCGAAATTCAGATTTTTTTTTATTGTTAGCTTTTTCGCGACGAGATCTTCAAAACTGGATCCATGTTGATTTTTTTTTCAACTTTTTTTTCTGAACCTAGTTGCTAGGTTACAATCACTTGGTCACCAGGTTAGTCAAAGTTGGTAGACAAGTTAAAATTACCAAATTTTGAACAATTTATAGTGCGTCGAATACACACTCTCTGGATATGTAGATCAGTTCTATGCAAAATATCACATGTACATTTAAATGGTAACTGTTCACTAGTAACCTACTAGTTATGTCATTAGAACCTGGCAACTCCGGGAAAAAAAGTTCATCAGAACATATTTAAATAGGATCTTATTTTAAAGCTCTTGGGGTCGCCAACTGGATTAACGGTTGAAGAAAAAAATTAAAATTTCCCGATTGTAGAAAGATTTCGTGTATTCATATAATTGTTGGACCATCCGGCCTACATAGACGCACATGCTAATGATTGTCGTCGCACGCATGGAGAGAATTAGCACGGCAATACCCTAAGTATAATAATCCAATATTAAATTGTGATTATTAAGATATAATCACTTGACATGTTAACTCCCACAACAACAAATTCACATTATAGTGGATTCAACAGTAATTTTTCTTGTATAGTAAAGAAAGAATGCTCTGACAAAAAATCTGAACTTCTACAAGCAGCTATGCTAACAACTCGAGTAAAAACAGAATATGAGAACGAAATATGTGCATGTTCACCTGATAAGCATCACAATTCAGGCCCAATGTACCCAAGTCGCAGAGCAACACAACCCAATATCAGTGCTCACCTTAAAAGCACCACAAATAAAAAATAATTAGATTTCAAACACTCCATTCAAATAAACACCACAAAAAAACTAATTTGAGAGAAGCTTCTAAAAGAGTGATTGGTTTGTGTGGCCCCAAAAGCAGTCCAAATAATTGTATCACAATGTGCTTCAACATCATTCTTTCAGAAGATATAAATTTTGTTTGTATGTTAGGACTTCACTCATCGTCAATCATCCAAAAACACATCGCATATTGCAAAGAGGAACTCAACCATACACAATTGGTCATAACAAAGTAGGATGGAAAAATAGTTAGATAAATATGGAAGAGAGGTGTTGGAGCTAAGAATGAAAAGGCCTAGAGAACTCCTCCTCGCAAGATCTGGCAACACAAGCAACCTTTGCACCAATTCATGCTATATGAAGCCTACAGGAAGATTTCACTTCTTCACTGCGACATACCTTGGGGACGAAACCTGGTGCCCGGGATGAACTTGCGGATGAGGATAAGTGTTTGTCCGTGTTGGATGGCATCTTCCCTGAAGAAGGAGATGCGGAGAACGAACACGTGTTGATGGCGACGACATGGTCTTCCCGGCGAGCAGCGGGAACAGTGGCGGCCTGAAATCGTCACATCTAACCACAACCTCCTTTCCCAACACCCACGGTAGACGCTCTTCCCCACACCGACGCTGCTCCTAGATCTCCATCAGCGACGAGGAGGCGGCGAGCTAGTGCTTCCGTCGGGCAGCCGCCGAGAGAGAGAGGGTGGAGGCATGACATGGTGCCGTCCTCACTAGAGACAAAACTGGAGAACACATGCTTACATTTTTAGCAGGTGAGCAAAAGCGGATACAGATCCTAAAATAGGCACAATGAAGTTCCTACTGATCTCAACACTCACAGATAAGAAAATAAGATTGAATATAACATGTACAATCTCTAGAAAAGAGAAATGAAAAGAAATAAGATCCATACACAAGAAGTTCATGGTAAGCGACAACCGCCCTTCCACGCACCCACGGAAGCCGCCCTTCCCCGCACCGACTGTGCCCTGAGACCTCCATCAGTGACAAGAAGGCAGAGACCTGCTGCTTCCGTCGGGCGGCCGCCAAGAGAGAGGGTGGAGGTACGGCACAAAACCATCCTCGGTGGAGAGCGGCTGGGAGGGGCGCACGATGGGAGCGGCGGCTAGGGTTTCTACTGCTGGGCCGCTCGGTTTTATACCCTGCTGTAAAAATATGGATGGCTGAGATGATTCCGATGGGAGATCCGACGGCTAAAACTCCAAACTGCTAACTCCGTAGGGTGCATCGTTTGTATACTTATTACAACTTACGGCCTGAGCCAGAATCGCCCAGGTCTACCGTATATATACGCTCTTCGTCGAGAGTCAGAATCGATCTCCTCCACAGTTTCCTCTCCACCGTTCCGTGCCGGCGCCCTCTTTCGTTTCCTTTCTTCTCCCCGAGTGATCTTGACCTACCACGAATCCAATACCCAATGCGCCTCTAATCTCCATGCCATAAGCTGCCGCCGCGCCGTAGCTGAGCATCGCCGCCGGCGCCTCAACTTCAACCGATTCGTCGCGAGTCTTCGCCATCGCCTTTCCGTTCTACCTCGTCGCGCAATCGCGTCCAGGCTGTCTCGACCCCGTCCATAATTTTGGCCGCGGTTTCTCAGGTATGAGCACTTGGTCAGCCCGCCTCTGTGGTGATCATGGATAATTCTGTTTTCTTTCGATGTGTATCATATGGATTCTTGAGATTCTATTGTCGATTGCTTTTTGTGAATTGTTTTGGGAAAAAATGCACCTGGGAATTCTATGGCTTTAGACTAATCTGCCGTCTTTTGTTGGGGATAAATGATTCATCGATGTCTAATAATCACCTAATCATAATGAAACAGTAGGTAATTCTGGATAGAACTTTGATCATAAATTATGGAGGAAAGTTTTGTGGATTTTATCGTGTAATTCAAGCAATGATATAATATACTAGGAAGAAGAAAAGTAGACAGAGGAAACTACGAACAGGTCCAAGGTTAGGTGAACAAAAACATGTAAAAAATTAGCATTGACTTGTTAAGATGCTTCATCTATTAAGCAATTGAAAGTCTTAGATTGAAAAGTAACCCAATTGTTGATGACATGCATATTGATTTTTTTTTGTTATTCTCTCCTTGCAGATTTTTTTGGTATGTAATATACGAGTTGTGTCTGTGCTGGTAATAAATTGAGAATGCGTGGAGGTTTTGAGTTGACACGTTTCCTGTAATGCTCTTGATCACACTTTTCACCAATATCATTGGTGTGGTGACCATTGCTCTTGTATCCATAGTTTCCATCTTGGGCATAATCTGTCTAAGCCGATCAGTGCATTTTCAACTTTGGATCAAAAGGAGAGGCTACCAACGTCTTAGCTATTTCAATGGGCCATGGCTTACACGAATAACACTAATAGTGGTTGCATTCTGGTGGGGTATCGGAGAAGTACTTCGGCTCACTTTTGTGAATGGAGAAGGAATGTTTACTTCTGACCGTACATGGCAAGCTAATGTCTGCAAATTCTACATCATCTCAAATTTGGGATTTGCGGAGCCAGGATTATTCTTGTTGCTCGCTTTCCTTCTCAGTGCAGCTTTGCAGAAGCAAGAGCTTGGAACCTTAAACCACAAATGGAATCGGAAGACTATACGTGCCATGCTTATTATCTGCTTCCCTTCACTTCTTTGGGAAGCTTGTGTTGTTTTTATTGGTCCTCGTGTTGCTTCAGATGATGGGCAGACATCAAACCTTGCAAAGTACTGGTATTCAGCCTCAGCCGACCACCAGGGCAATGTTGCATGCACATACCCGTTGCTCAGCAGCATATTTCTTGGGGCATTCTACATCATCTTAATCATTTATGTGATGTTTGTTGGAGGTCAGATGTTATCATTGGTGATCAACAAGGGGCTTAGACGAAGGATATATATGCTAATATTTGCTACCTCAATATTACTTCCTCGAGCCGCACTTCTTGGGCTCTCTATTGTTCCATGGCCAGGTGAAATAGCCCATGAATCTCTTGTGTTCGTCTCCTTTCTGGTGTTGATGCTTGCTGCCATGGTCGGTATTGTGATTCTGGTATATTTCCCGGTTGCTGATACCTTAGGAGCTCAAGAGCATGTTGAGATGCAAGCAAGACAGGCAATTATGTTATGACTCTTAGCTTTGTGATTTCACTTTTTAGCCAATTGTTGATGGACAAACTGATGTTGATTATGTTGGTTGCTTCCCTGGCTGCATGTTGTCCCGGGGATTTTGTAAACATAGAAGAGGTTTAAATAGGAGCAATTCTTTTATTCTTTTTCTAGACATGTTGGTGTGGAGAAGTTTTGTAAAATAGTATATTTAGAGTAGTGAAATCAGCCATGTTTTGCCTAGTGTCTTCTGTGTGCAAGGGAAAAGATTATCAATGTTCACCTCTTTGTAGGGGCTTATATCATGTGAATGATGTCTCCCCCACTTTATTAGTTCAAGATTGTTTTCTTCAAGAGCATAAGCAGGGGAAATGTATATGCAATAATACTTTGTTATTGCAAGTTTTTTACATTAATTTGAACCTAATAACTACTTCAACATTTTCAATTAGAAACCATTATATAGTTTATCTGTACTCGTCTCTGATCACAAGTTTGTTGGGTTCTCGAAAGGTATTTAGAAAACTTGGAACCTACTGCTGATGTGTTAATCTTCCGTAGAGTTACGAGAATTGAGGACAGACGAATTTGTTGAAAGTAATATCGAGAACCAAACGAGAGAGACAACGAATGATTCAACTATTCTGTTTCATTGATGATTCACAACTTATATACAAGGGGAAGGGACGCGAATATGGGTCACGTCCGTTCGAAGAGGTGTGAGGAAGGGTTGTGTCTGTTGACAAACCAATCAACATAGAGAATTACATGAGGGAGGATTACCCCTTTAATTAACCTATTAATTAAATCCTAACACTCCCCCTAATCCTTCCTTGTCCTTGTGCTTGGTCATCTCTAGAATCATCTTTGGAATCATCTCCTCTAGAAACCCTGTGGGAAAAATACGAGGAGAGTAGTGTGTATGTTATGTTGCTAAAACTCCTTAAACCCCAGTGGGAAAATAAGGAGAAATGGTGCAACATATAATGGTTAGATATGTTGTTAAAACTCCTTCAAAACCCAGTGGGAAAATAAGGAGAAAATGACACAACATATAATTGGTATTGTCTCTTTGTTAACTCAATATGAGAAAAACCTTGTAAAAGGGAAAAACCCATAGAGTTTAGAGAACAATATATGTCGTATATACTTTCCTAAAAACCCCGTTGGGGAAAACAGAAAATATGACATATCATCTTGTGTTGATATTACCTCATTAAAAACCTTGATGAGAACCTGTGTAATAAACTCATAAAGGGAAAAAGAGTGTAATATGATGCTTTGAACATGATTGATTCAGGAAGATACTCCCTCTGATTCTTGCAATTTTGGAAGCCGTCGCATACCAATTCCATAAAATACTTCTGGAACGTTGAAATTGGTAGAGACTTCGTGAACAAACCAAAAACATTATTGTGTGATTTGACTTGCAAGATGTTTATTCTCCAACTCTTCTGAAGTTCATGGAGATAAAACAATCTAGAGGCAATATGCTTAGTGATATTGCTCTTGATGTATCATGTTTGCATCCATGCAACACAAGCAACATTATCTGTGTAGATAATGATTGATGGTTCAAGAGAACCAATACCACATGACTGATGTATGTGGTTTATCATTTCATAAAGCTACACGTGTGTACGAGGCCTTGTATTTTAGAATGATTGGTAGGTGTAGTCACCAGAGTCTGTCTCGAAGACTTCAATGGAGTGACAATTCTACCATGTTGATACACATTGTGGGGATCATTCAAGTAGCCAACATCAGTGTATCCTGATGATATTGGAGTTCAGATTTCTCTGGAATTACAAGAATATGTCAAGTAATGTGTGGTGCCTTGGAGATATCGAAAGATATTCTTGATTCCCAACCAGTTGTGTTGGTGGGTCCAATGCCACTGAGATATGGAACTTCAGGTCCCAACATCCGTTCTACATCATCCCGTGGTTCGAATGAATCTTTCTCTACGTCTAGAGATCGAACAACCGTCATGGGAGATGGATATAACTTTTCCATTTTAAGTTTATCCAATATTTATAATATAGGCAACTTGGTGTACCATAATACTTGAGTGAAGTAGCTCGACTTGTAATATCAAGCACTGTTTGGGTCAAATCCTTCATCTCAAATTCCGTATTTTAGATGATCACGCGCTTCGTCATTGCAAGAGTAATCCTTGTGTATGACAAATACACATGGGTAATCATCATTGTAGGAGTAATCCTTGTGTATAAGGAACTCATTACATCGGTTGTACCAAAATATACCGACAACAATAAGCCATGTTGTGACTTGTTAATTTTACACAATACATGTTGCATTTGCATTTCAATTCGGATTGAGATTCCATCGGGAACCATACATGTCCAAATCTAGTGATCCACATGGATATGTAGTCACTACATCTATCAACTGCATAGATAGATGATTTTGTACTGCCAATGATATAATGTATCGGAAATAGGATTTCACTCGCGTCTGGAGATTAGGTCTCGGATCTCTGCGTAAATCCGACCTTGTGCTACAAGCCTTGCTTTCTCACCACCTTGTTATCTCGTTACGTTGCTGGAAGAGAACATATTGAACCGCATAGGAAATTCATTTGGAGGAGCGAGGCTAATTCAGCTTGGATTGCATCCTTTGATTGTTTCAATCCGAACGAGTGGTTTACACTCTGCCATGGCCATGGTCTTTGGATCTGAATCATTGTGAAGGATATTTGCAATCATACAAGAGAAATATTGACGAGGGAATACCTCGGCAATGCCTACGTATTGTAGACTAGGGTTTTCGGGAAGAGCGACGATGGAGATTCCGGGGACGAGATTAGGCACACGACGTACCCAGCTTCGGGTCCCCTCGGTGGAGGATCCTACGTGCTGCTAGCAATCCACTATATGAACACAAGTATCTTTACAGGGTGCCGCCATCGGCGTATCTATGTTGTCTATCTCTATGTCTATATCTTCGCCCCTTATTTCGAGTGCCCTGGCTAGCTTTATATATGCAACCAGCCTAGGGTTTTACAAGAGTCCTAGTCGACTACTTCTTCGGGTTGCCTTGTTGGGCCTTCTCCATATTGGGCCGAGCCGATCCGGTATACCAATAATGGGTACCCGAAGGGTATGCCCATGTCGCCCCGAGTTTATAGGGAAGTCGAAGACTTGCGTAGAAACTCCAAGCATAATCATCTCAGTCGAAGAAATACAAGGCGAGGTCCATTTCGTAGATCATGTGTAGCGTAGATGATGTCGATGATTCTTGAAATTATCCGCGGCAGCTCCCGATGGAGAGCCCCGAGTCTATGGGCAAGTGCTTGCACTTGGGCATAGACTCAAGTTTACTACTCGATGAAGAACTTAATTATATTTTGGAGGACTTGATGAAATCCATGTGCTCCCGATGGGAGGGCTCCACTCGAGTCGTAGAATCGAGTTGAGTCTACAAACCTTAATTGTCATAGATGTTGTCAAGTTATTTTCTATCGGCGACCAGCGCTCCCGATGGGAGTAGCCCCCGAGGCTACAGCCAAGTGTTTGCACTTGGGTGTAGGCTCAACTTGCTTTTAATCAACACCACAATTTTTCCTCTTGTATCTTTTCGGGAGAGTGAACAATGCTCTCGATAAGAGTAGCCCCCGAGCCTATGGGCAAGTGCTTGCACTTGGGCATAGACTCAAGTTGTACTACTCGACAAAGAACTTGGCGCAGCCCCTCTTTTTATCGAATCCAGGCCATTGCTACTTTTATTTGACATTGATCTCTATATTGTACAGGGATAATGGTAGTTGGGGCTAGTTCATCTGACGGATCAGGTACTAGTTAACTGCTCTAGTGGCAATCCGCAAAAAAACTTCAAGATCACGTCCCTGGACATGATCTCGGGATACTGGTGTAAACTTGACAGGTGCCGCTTAAGGTCTTACCATTCTCGTCGAGTCCCAGTCATATTTGTCGGGTCCACAGCGTCCCATTGATATTTCTTCACATCTCGTTGATGTGGAAAAAGTAGAGAGCGCAGTCTTTGGCGATGCCACGCCACGTAACGGATCCGGGTCTTACCGCAAAGTTTTGCGGCATTCGAGATTATTCGCGACTTTTAGCGCTCTCGAGAATATATTGTCGAGTGCCTTGTTCGCTGATGCAATGACCCATTTTGCGGGTTCTTCTATTTTTTCTCGGGCTTGATGAGGTAGCCGAATATATTGCGTTCTTCTATATTGTCGTCAGGCATATCACCGATGTTCTTGATCGGAACAAATGACGAGTCAATGGACCCGAAGATTTGTCCACTTTTTTTTTTTGGTTCCTCCTTGATGAAAATTTCGTCGAGTTCCTCCTTCAGAAAATTTCTTCGGTCCTCTTTGAGGACAATTCTTGGTCTTCCTGAGGACAATTCTTCGGCACCTCCTTGAAGATAATTTTTCGACACCTCCTTGAAGATAATTCTTCGGCACCTCCTTGAAGATAATTTTTCGACACCTCTTTGAAGATAATTTTTCGACACCTCCTTGAAGATAATTTTTCGGCACCTCCTTGAAGATAATTTTTCGACACCTCCTTGAAGATAATTCTTCGGCACCTCCTTGAAGATAATTTTTCGACACCTCTTTGAAGATAATTTTTCGACACCTCCTTGAAGATAATTTTTCGACACCTCCTTGAAGATAAGTTTTCGACACCTCCTTGAAGATAATTTGTCGAGACCTCCATGAATAAAATTTCGTCGGGTTCTCTCAAGATTTCGTCTCTTTTATATACTTTGAAATTTGCTTTCTCCTGCACAAATGAACAAACTTTTTCTATCTTTTCTTTGACTCTCTTTTCGCATGCGGTGTCGATGCTCGGATTCGATGAGATATAAAGTGAATATATGTCGCGCAGCCCCGAGCGTCGGGTGCAAAGTAAACGATAATCAACTTTGTGCAAAATAAAAGAACACTTAGCTTTTTGGACACGACGAAGTCGATGCATGATGAAGTCTTCGAGTGTAAATAAGAAATCTAGCCAAAGTAGAAACCACCAAATATCAAAAGTGGATGCCGCCATATTTTTGATGAAGAAATAGCCAAGCCCCCGAGCACTGCTGGGGTGATGCCATGATTGTTGCTTAAATGTCGTGCCACAGTTGTTACTCGAGACGAAGTCATGATCGAGCCCCCGAGTGTTTAGCCATGATGTCGAAAGAAGTTGACGGAATCACATCGTCATATTTGGTGAAGCCATTTAAGATGAAGTCATAGACAATAATATACGAAGATGAATCCCAGATGAAGTATTTGAGATGAATCCATATTGAAGATTACGCCATTTAAATATAGTGCATATATTGAAAAAAAAAATCCGTCGATATCATAGAGGATGAATCCATTGGCCCGAAGAATCCAGTAATAATCATAGAAGATGAATCCCAGATGACATCATAGAAGATGAATCCATTGACCCGAATAATTCAGTAATAATCATAGAAGATGAATCCGCTAATATCACAGAGGATGAATCCATTGATCCGAGGAAAATAGTTCCAGTAACAACCATAGAAGATGAATCCATTGACCCGAAGAATCCAGTAATAACCATAGAAGATGAATCCGCTGACATCATAGAAGATGAATCCATTGACCCGAATAATTCAGTAATAACTATAGAAAATGAATCCATTGCCCCGGAAAACGCATCGGGTAATATTGTATAAGAGTGAACTAATAATAATCCGAAGAGAAACAATCCAGCAAGCCGAAGAAAATAAATGTACTGTGCCGAAGAAGATAAATCCACTAAGTCGAAAAAAGTAATTCCACTGAGCCGGAGAAAATAATTCCACTGAGCTGGAGAAAATATATCCAGGGCCGAAGGAAAAGAAATTCACCAAGTAACCGAGTATATATGTGGTAACGAAGTAATGGCGCTGCCCCCAGTATTGGGTGAATTTACTGTAATAATATAATAGCGCAGCCCCCGGGTATTCGGGTGTGGCGAAAATAAATAATAATTGACTCTCGAAAGAAGAACACTTAGCTTTTTGTTGGATGCGACAGAGTCATCGCTGAAGTAGGTTGTGTAGCGACAGTCGATGTAGGCGCGCGGCGTCTGGCTGTGAGTAGTCGATATCGTACAATGCTTGGCCGGCATGGTTGATGTAGTCGTGCGGCGCCTAACCGGCGTGGTCGATGAAGATAACGCAGTCGAAGTAATTGCGCGGCCAGAAGACGAGATGCATGATGACGGATGGGATCGATATAGCAAAGTCGTCGAAGCTTATTTCCGATCTGCAGTTATATTACGGCACAAAAACTGTGCGCAAATAATAGTACAAGTCGAAGAAAATGTTTGGCGAAATAAATTTCGCGTAATTGAAAATATAGCACCTGATAATCTGTATGTTGGGTGGCGAAGTACGCACTAGCAGGTTCATGCTGGTAAATCTACTACGGACAAATTCTGGAGAGTCGTCCGTTTGCAAATAAATCTAAAATTTCTCGCAAAAATTCCGAAGCAAATATTTATCTATATTTCCTTTACAATCAATTTTCTTGCTAGAGATGAGATCGTGTGTGTTGTTTACTTTTGTTAGATGAATCAAAGACCAAATATTACAACGTGAAGAAACAGCAATAGAAGTACTTAGCTGAATATAACGATCGGATCTTGGAGGTCGTGAAGCATCATGACTTCTCTTCCTTGCTTCTGCTGCTGCTCCCAGGTAGTTTCAATCGACATTCTCACCGGCTCCGTTTAGACTAGCATGGCAGCAAAAAAATCTTTGTCGACGAAGTGACACGAACCGAGCGTCCTGAAGCCCATCCGTGAGTACTCAGACCAATCTGCCAATCCACTTTCTTCTTCACGATATTGTATACGCGAGTGTGATTGATACATCACTATGGGACCCAAGCCTAGCACTGAATAGAGAAGATTTTTTCAACCCATGGAGGCAGGATCACGTGGTGACTCCAGGTCCCGATTGATGTATTGCTTGCTTTTCCTTTGGCACTTTTTTTTTTTTTTTTTGCTAATCGGCCGGCAATTGATGCTTTGCATATGCACTTTCCGCTTGCACGAAGTCCCAGCTGCTTCTTTGCTTCTCGAGGATCGATCTCCGTATTGTGCTGTGATCCAGCCAAGAACACAAGTATTTGCAGAATTGCTATCTTTCGCCATGATGAGGAATCTGAAGACGCTGGCGCAGCCGAATCGGACGACGACAAGCTTGATGATGATGTAGATGGATCCCGCCCGGATAACGAAATCCAGTGATTCCCACAGACGGCGCCAATTGACGAGGAATACCTCGGCAATATTGTAGACTAGGGTTTTCGGGAAGAGCGACGATGGAGATTCCGGGGACGAGATTAGGCACACGACGTACCCAGCTTCGGGTCCCCTCGGTGGAGGATCCCTACGTGCTGCTAGCAATCCACTATATGAACACAAGTATCTTTACAGGTGCCGCCATCGGCGTATTTATGTTGTCTATCTCTATGTCTATATCTCCCCTTATTTCGGGTGCCCTGGCTAGCTTTATATATGCAACCAGCCTAGGGTTTTACAAGAGTCCTAGTCGACTACTTCTTCGGGTTGCCTTGTTGGGCCTTCTCCATATTGGGCCGAGCCGATCCAGGTATACCAATAATGGGTACCCGAAGGGTATGCCCATGTCAAATATTGTCAACATTTGTAGGCTTTGGTTATATGATTCTCCGGAATCGATATGGTTGGAGGAAATCTCAAGCACCCATGATGACTCTTCGTGATTTCCCAATACGCGTGAGTCCGGGTGTTCTGATGTCCCAGCCAGTGTGTGCAAACTGAAGCTAGGTTGTGGAGGTTTCCCGTCCACTGGGTGTATACTACCCATCAGGTGTTTATCAACGCTAGGTTGATATGTATTTACTGATTCAGAGAATTTCTCCTCGTCTTTCCTTGTTGCTTGTAGGAAGCTAGATCCTGGTTAGAGGCCGTACTACTCCCCCTCTTTTAAGAAATAAGGAGTTGAGTGGTTTTTATTGGTACCTCCACTCTTTCGGGCGCATTTCTAGCCGGATTAAAGGATTATATAACACCTTTTAATCACTAAATGAATCTGGCAGGTTATTTGCAAGTGTTGCAAATTTGTGAATCGTAGACGTATAGTCCAGATTCTTGAGTACGTGGATATGAAGAGGAACGTGGAGTTCCAAATAATTTCCTGGCATTCTATTTGGTACTTGAAATCTCCCCCTAATGCCTGGAAATATCCATCCTTCAATATTTGCAATTAGCGTACGAGGCTATGAACAAATCCCTTATGAGTAGTTCAAGGTACTTAGTGATCGACGGAGATCTGTACCCCACATAGATCCCTAATTTGTGGGCCTATGATGTACGCTGCGGTGGTGAGATCGGTACGCGTGAAGCGATTCCGAACTTACGCAGATAGAAAATGCTCGGAGGATTTCCACGTATCAATTGCAGAGGGGAATTTTTGCGCAGTTAGTTAGTCAAGGGTGTGTAAAGCCGCATGACTCCAACGTGAAGTTGTTAAAATTTCAACTCATTAACAAAGGTCGTGCAAGGAAGCTGATCCTCTTGCTCAGATATTCAACCAACCTTTTGTGTATGAACATATGTGAAAAAGTGCTGAACTTCAATCTTCGAAAGCCATGCAATAATTGTTGGAGGCACATGAAGAGAATTTTGCATCATTGTCCATTCGAATTGATTATAATTCGATTTCAGTCCACACTATGGTTGGAAGAGGCCACAAATATCACCTCGAATGCATTTGATCGAGGGACTTCAGTGATCCAGCTTTGATATTGAGGTATATCAGAACCTCAAATTGAGCTACATAATATCCAATTATTAAGGAAACTTCGCTTCATGGAAATCATGACCAATTGAATTGATTTATAGGCAACATGTGCTACGGGTTGGTTGTATGTGTAGTACAATCCAAACAATAGAGAGGGTACCTTTTCAGATACTTGTTCCTCATCTATCGGATTGAATCCCGTAGAAATCTATATATCGAATTGAAGAGTTTCCATTGTGGAAATCTTTATCAAATATATAGAAGGCATTCAATCTTATTCATACTAGAGTGCTGATACAATATATTGTGATGCATGAAATGTTCATCCATTAATTTACCATCAGTAAATTAAGTAGGATGAAAATGCTATGGCTGAGCATAATCATGGTCATGGTGATTCGTAGTGACCCATAGGTCAAGCCTTCCACAAGAATGCCACAATGTGGTATAGATCTTCAAATTAAAGTTAGTCACCTCAAAAGGGACAAACCTTTAATTTCCCTAAAACACATGGAGGTTGTCAACCACCTAGTGGTGCCCCACTCTTAGGGACATCCTCATTGATCATAGCTTTCACAACCTTATGTTATTTATAACACATGAAGGTAATCACCACAAAATGGTGTTAAACCTCTCAGTTGTGTCTGAAAAATAATCCGTAGCTATGATGGCATCTCATAAGTTGTGTTTGCATGGAAGATAATCACCAAATTATGCAAGTATTTTGCATAACTCTCTTCATAGCATAACATGGCGATGTTATCGTCGCCAATGTCTTGGTTACACATTTGATGGAGTACGTGACACTAAAGTCACAACCAATGACAAATGCTATGAAGTTGCGAAGCATTTCAAAAAACTTCATCAAGGTAGTCACCAAATGTGTAGACATCATAGTTTTAAACAAAAATTATTTCGTTGCTATGATACTATGCCATAACTATTGCGCCTTCATTTTTGCTTGAAACACATGGAGATAATCACTACTAAGTAGTGTAGACCTCACTCTTATGGAGCTTTTTCAACCTTGTGTTAATTAAAACACATTGAAGGTAATCACCGCATGGCGGTGTAGACCTCGCAGTTGAGAACGAAATAAATTCGTTGCCATCATGCAATCCATAAGTTGTGTGCAAAATTGAAGGGGTCATTATGTCATAATGACATAGTTTAGACCTTAAGGTAACGGTGCATAATCTACAGTTAAATAGTAGATGCCACATATCAATTACCTTCTAATTGACAAGTATAAACTTGACATAGTTATGCAAGTGTCTTACACTTTGCTACCTGATGTTTTCGAAATTTGCAAGCAAATTCCATATTCTATAAGAATAATGGAGCCACCATATTTCTTTGCAATAGTATTACTGATGTAATACACACGTCATTTTACATGTGTAAAATGATGCATATTTTATTATTATGCAATTCAGCAGGACACAATGGTTTATCCTATATATTTGCTCGAAAGTCTCGCAAATAACAGTAACCTAATGGTCAAACTGCTGAAAACGGCAAGAGTCCAACGAGACTCGATTGCATTTTCTGTAAGTCTCAACATATGAAAAATCTGGGGTGAAACCAGAAATTTCATGGACTTCACAGAATTATTAAAGAACTCGGAGGCTGATTTGTAAAATCAGTCAAAGGATAAAAAAATCCCAATCTTCGTTCGGTGCGGTTACAAATTCTCCAAGAGGGAAAACCCACTGCTGCTGCCGTGAGCTACTGGTTGCGCCGCTGTCTGAAGGGCCGTGCAGGCTCTTGGCCTGCACCGTCACCATCACGGAGCTAAGGTCGCGCCGCCGCAGGGCCGTGACCATGCGGTACCGAAGCCGCGTTGGCGTCGAGGTCGGGGGCTGCCGTCTCCGCAGGAGCAGCGGCAACGGGGCCGAGGGCCTCCGCGCCCGCTTGCTCGCCAGGTGCGTCTCCTCGTTGCCCGCGTCTTTGGGAGGAGGCCGTGGCGCCGGTCGGCCAAGGCCGTGTGCTGGTCCGCCGCCGGTCGCCGTGGCGTTCTTTGATTCGATTGCTCCTAACAAAGGATACATGGGAAACAATGCAGCAATTAGTTAATGATTTCAATCAAGTGAAATGATCGATCTATGCAACTGTTTTTTTTTTTTTGAATAACAGCAGGAGAGCTGCTGTGTTCATTGCATTAGAAGAAAAAGGTACAGAGACCAAAAGTTGCTCAGTTTATTCAAGGAAAACCGAGCGATAACCTTTACACCAACAAAAGCACCGCTAGACATAAAGGGCGCCAGGAAGGCTAGGAGCGAAACGAACCAAAAAGCACACCACCGGGGCAAGCAGCGTCACCGAACATCATCCATCGTGCTTACGATGGGACGACTTCGACTTCATTGCAACAGCACCAAGGTCACTTCAATCATGTCGCATCGATCACATTAGCCACGAGCTTGTTCGTCGGCTTCAACAACACCAGAGAGAGAAGACATAACCGAAGGGAGGCGGGATGTGCCGCTCCGGTCTTGAGAGGGCGGAAAACAGGACTCGTCTGACGCCGTCTGCATGTCGAGAGTGCTCTTGCTATCGCCACCACGGGGCAACCCCACGATCACCACAGACTCCAAGAACGTCCGCCATTGATAGTGCCGGCCAACCACTTGACCGCAATCCAGGTGCTCCCATCAGTAGTAAGTCTCCAAAACGATGCTTCCAACGAAGTCGCGACATCGAGGATGCCGCCATCGCCAATCCGACAAGCGGATTTAGGTTTTCACCCAAAGACAAGATCCAAGAGTGGGAGAGGTGCATGATCTCCTCAGTGACGCCTTCAACAAGGCGAACGACACCCAACGATGACGTCATCACCGGCACCGACGGAGTCGAGCAAGATTTTCATCCGGAGAATCGCGTACCTCGCCGGAACCTGAGTTCCTGGCACACCTCAGTCACACCCGACCGCACCACATACCTCGCTGGAGCACCATCAAAAGGACGCCTTCAAAACTAGCACCCCGCCGGCAGCCAAGAGCCTGTGCACCGCACCTACTTCCAGCTGTCAACCAGGCAGCTTGCAAACTGCCTCAGCCGCCAGAGCCCCGAATCTGGAACAAGGACCGTTTGGCCATCCGCTCGAACAGGAGCCCGCGCCGGAGCAGTGCATCGCGCCACCACGGAAATGCTGCGGCCCGGGCTGCCCAGATCCGGCCCAATCGGGCCCGCGCGGCCAGGCGCGAAGCTTCACACCAGATCTCCGCACATGCCGACCTCCATCGCCCCGCCTGGAACCGCCGCGTCCCGTCCAACCTCCGCACCGACGCCCGTTTGGGCGAGGCCGTTGACACCCGCGCCGACGCCATCCGCGCCGAGCAGCAGCCTCGCATCGCCGGCCACCGCCACCGCCACCGCAGCCCGGGGCCGCCGCCCCGGCGCCCAACCGCTCAACGCCCGCGTGGCGCGGCCTCGCCCGCGCCCGACGGCGCTTGGCGCCGGCCTCGCCCCCGCCGAGCCCGCTTGGGCGCGGCCGGCAACACCCCGCACCAATCAACGCCGCAGGCTCGGCCTGCGTCAGCGAAGGAAGCAGCTTGCATCGTCGTTGCGAGAAGAAGACCCGCCGCCACCGGCCATCGCACGGGCTTTGCCCGGCGGCATCCACCAGCGGCGGCGGGGGAGGACTCAGGCGGAGGAGTGGCTAGGTGGTGCTGCTCTGGGGCTCCGCCCGAGCCGCTCCAGGAGGAGCGACGCGGGGGCTGTGTGTGTGTCCCCGACAAATAGATTTCTCTTCAAAAGGTGGGGATTTGCTCTCCCTAGCAACTGTTAATAGACATAAATTGCAAAACCGGAAAATAAAACGGTCTTCTAGCAATTCTAGCCCATAGGCCCGTGCGTGGGAAGTGAGGCAGCCGCATGGGCCAGCCAATCACTTGGGCGAGGCGGTTAACGCCAGGGAGTGGATGGGGTCGTCTGTGCTCGATCCCTAAATCCACTTGACCGCGGCGGCCATCACCGGTGACCGGAGCTGCTCCCGTCACGGATGTCCTCGTCTGAGGAGTCTCCGGGAAAACGGGTTCCAGGCGCGACGCTGTTCAGGAGCCAGCGCGGCCGGGCTTGTCGGCGCGACAGCCAGGCCACTCGACGTCGGGCTCTGCAGCGGCACGCCGAGGGCCGGGACGCGGCGGCGAGCGCCTATGCGTGGTGACGACGGAGGGGTGGCGGGCGACGGGGACGGCAACCGCGGTGGCGCAACGACGTCGACGGGCGCAGCGCTTGGGCACAGTCCAGTTTCAGCATGAGTCGTCGTCCATTCGTCGTGCTCTGTCGTAGAACAAATAAGGATGGTGGCCACTTGTTTGTGAAGTGCAATGGGGTGAAAGGTGTTTGGCGGTCAATGAATTTGGAGCACATTCATCAGAAGCTGGCAGCCTGTTCTGGAGTAGGAGAAACTTCGGATGAATTATGGAAGTGTACAGAGAAAACGAGAGTTGAGTCTTTGCTATGCAGCGGGGGCTGATGAAACAACCGCAACATAGTGAGAGAAGGTCATCAAGCTGACAGTGCAGACGCGATCGCACAGAAAGATGTTTGTTATGCTGTTGAGTACATGAACACGTCGCAGCTAGCCGAGAGGAGAAACTGGCACTTTCGATATGAGATACTCTTGATGGCGCTTATACGCTAGACCAATGGTCAATAGATTGCGTTGTTGCCATTCGTGATCGATAGCCGATAGGATCTAATAGTAATATCACGTATGCTTTCTCGGTGGAGCTCTCCTCAGCAAAGGAAATAGTTGGGATTGGCATCGCAGCGGGAGCGACAGGTCAATCTTGAGACCAATGCCCAGCTACTCATGACTCATGAGT
This sequence comes from Lolium multiflorum, assembly GCA_030979885.1. Taxonomy (NCBI): domain Eukaryota; kingdom Viridiplantae; phylum Streptophyta; class Magnoliopsida; order Poales; family Poaceae; genus Lolium; species Lolium multiflorum. Next base: position 221,531,390 of record CM061748.1, read on the forward strand.
CATGACAGCGCTAAATCATAGGAAGGACTACCAGTCTGTTACAGGCAGGAAGCAAACAACATAGCACATGAGCTAGCTGTTTGGCTCGACGTTGATGATCACCCAGTTTCATCGAAGCAAGAATCTCCAGCACTTGCTGCTAAATTTGTATCGGACAATATGTCCAACTATGGTTAGTAATAATAAAGCTATTGTTTACCCCTAAGAATTAGCTTCAGCAAGCATGCGGAAGATATCTTCATTTTGTACTGCCACCCCAATCACACATTTCTTTTTCATCAAGAAAAGAAAAAGTCTTGAACTTACAACCTGTACTAGGTATATGATGATCCACAAGGTTAGATGCCTTCAATTTCAAGATATAGGATTGCTGCTCAATGATGGTGTATTAAACTATCAAAACATCTACAAAATTATGAGCATATGCACCTGAGATCAAAAGTGCATTTCACCAATTCTAACACTCGTTCAAAACTTTATTTACAAACTGCACACAAAAAACGCTTGTAAAACCATCCATGGCATGGACAAGTCGCAACCAAGTGGCAAAACCAACCGCTCATCCCTGCTGCATCGTCTCGAATCTTGTTCACACGAACTTCCTCTAACATTACAAATAGGACAACAGATACAGATAGGATCCCTCACTTTTCCTAGACACTCTTGACACTGCTTCCGTAGCCTGTCTAATTCTGCCATTTTTTAATGAGGCCGGGTATCTGAGAAAATAAAGGAACCAGGCATCATGTTGAGAAGTGTAGAAGGCAAATATTAGAAAAGTGAAAGACCAAGATTAGGTACTGACCTCAACACCATTAGGCCCTATTTTGTTGCGAGATATGAAATTCAATATGTGTGATGCAAATTCTTCAGGTACATCTTCCTGAAATTAAATTTCCGATAGCATGCCAAAATTGTTAAGATGTGTAACTCGTAAGTTATAAAGCTTCAAAATAATCATGCTTACTTTAGGAAAAAGCCCGCCAAACTACAACACAAGCATAATAACAAACAACACTCGGCAGGTTGCTAATCCATGTGGTATTATGGTGCCTCAACATGTCAGAAAATTCTACGAAAATTTCAAAGTAACCTAGAGCCTCTACCAATGTAGGCATTTTCTGGACATTCATAATCTACAACCAGATAGAAAGCAGGATATTCAACCACCCAGAATAAAGCATGAGGAAAGATGGACAACGTCCCTGCCTTGGACAAAAAGACACTTGGTACCATAGAATAATACGACTCAACAAAGTACATTAGGAACAAACCTGTATGGCATGTCCAGTGTGTCGAACTACTACCATTTGAAACTTCCCTTGCATTTGACCAATTGTTAAAGCCCTGCAAAACATGTTAACCAATGCATTACACATGTTTTCACATAGATCATGGAGTGACACAAGGTGTTTCGGAATTCAAAACACTGTTACCAGAGCAATAAAAATGCATGCCCAGAAAACAAAAAATCTGATTAAATAGAAGGTTTTATAGTGGATCAGCATACTCTGTTTTGCTCTTCAAATAGCAAGTGCTAATAACAAACCCTAGCAATAGATTCAGTTTCTTGACAGCAATCATATTGATAGACTGATTGGTGCAAACTAAACTAGTTGAAACAACCAAAACTCTTAAAATCATTATTGCCTGGGCTCATCAGAACAAAGGGTCGGATGTTGATGTGACTGATACTCAAAGAAAAATAATGATAATCAATCAGATTGTAATTGCCGCAAATTGTGTTATGATGGTTTTAGCATAAGCCTAGAGCAGAATGATGATGGGTGAAAATAGAGTTTCTCAGACTGGGCAGATGTTACAAACCTGTCCAATCTATCAGTGCCCGCTAATAATAGGATCTTTTGTACAGGACAAGATAAGAACTTGTCCGAAAGACCTTCGTACCTACAACAGAAACATTTACGTGTTTCAATGTATACAAATCACAGATGACACAATCATATAAATCAAACAGTATTGCTGAAAAACAAAGAGAGCCTTCCTTGAAAATGTTATGCTCATGAAATCTAGTTTAGCAAATCTATGTTTGCTCCCACTATGTCTGACAGTTGTGGCAATTCACGATGGCTTTTTTGTCTGTTTTGATCCATTCAAAATAGCTCAGATTCCAACATTAATAACAGTTAAATCCTTAATAGATCAAATAAGTAAACCTTCTTCAAAAACTCAAACTGAACAACACTAGCATGCTTGTAATAATAATCATAAAATATCATCTGAAAACTATGCTTAAACATACCATCCTTTCCAGTACTTCTCTGTTTTCTCCAGAGGGGTACGGTATGTAAAGCTGAACAAATTACAACAATATTATTAGTCTTTAGTTTCAAGTAATGGTCAATATTAAGTAAATGCACCTTTTTTTTCTCTAACCATGTTGAGCAGCAGCTACACACATGCATTAAGCCACTTACCATTCCTTTGATTCATCAAACTTCAAGGTAGATGGAATAGAAACACGTGCAGAATCAATGTTCCGCAGCGGCCCACCTTTGACGCTCCATTCTATCTGTGTAATTTAAGTATGATTAAACAAAACTAGCATGAAGGACATTATTTAAACATTGGTAACAACTTGACTTTTATAAGCATGCCACTTGCATGGAGTGGTTTCTACTTGCTGTTCGCTTTTATTTTTTCAAGTTATTTCTTGCGGCATGTTGTGTATAACATCAAATCCGTACCTCGAAATCTCAATTGATGAAGGACAGAACAATTTAACTAAACAGAAAATTTTAGATACTATGGGCAATAAACATATTTAAAGTTGAATTGACGTAAGCACGGGTAATATACGTCCAAATTCACATACTGCTTTTTCAATGCTTGGGAAGTGCTGTGCTCGATTTAATAAAATTTTCTGCATGTGAATCAATGAAGCCATTGCTGTTCCCTGTTTACAGGACAAGAAGTTCAGAATCAACAGTGAGCTAGGTCATTTCATGTTCAACCATAATTTAAGAACTAACCTAAGGAAAACTATTACTAACCTCAACTACATCAACGACAACAAGACCATGAAGATTGCGGAATGCCTTTCTTGCAGCCACATGTACAGCCACTGAACCTCCCATGCTAAAAATAAATAAAGAATTGATAATCTGAATGAACAGGCTTGCTGAGTCATACAAACGCATGCTATAAACCAGTGAAGTAACAGCAGAGATGAAACTGCAAAGGTAAACTGTATATAATACAACTGACTAGTAGCATGATATTTCAGTGTTTGTTTCAATGCCGTGAAATTAACTTGCAGGAACTACTAAGATAATTAACTTGCATGCCCGTGGTTTTTGGTTACTTGCACCAAAAGGGATATATCATGCTAACATACCCAATGTTATCTACTTCCTCTGTTCCTAATAAATATTAAACGTTTTGGCAAGTCAATCTGGCTTGCCAATTATATTTAGGAACAGAGGAGTACATCTATGATGGACTAGAACTTCAGTTAAGATAAAGGATGCATACATAAAAAAACATGATGCTGACTTACCTATGACCAACAAGTATAATGGCTGGCGGTGACTCTCCGTACAATGTCTGTATAGCAGCTATTACATCATTGGTAAGAGTCTGCAGTTGCAAACAACAAAAAACTCAGGCAAGGGTCAAGAAGCTACAGAGCACCTAAATAAGTTTGAAGAGCGCAGATATCAATCAAATTAGCAAGTCCTGGAAAGAGTGAAGGACATACTTCAATGGACAAATCCAAATCATCACTTGTGGTAGATTTCCCATGTCCCCGTAAATCCATGGCAACAACACGAGCTTTTCCCTTTATCTGATTAGCTGCTAGCGCAAATGAAAGCCTAAGGAAGATTGAGGAACAAAAATAGCAACATAAGTACCAAGTACACATTTGTTAAATAGGAAGATTTCAGAGGCAACATTTGATAAGGAGCATTAAGAAGTCAAGTCACTAAGAGAAGGTTTTGCATGGTTATTGTCAACAAAAGGCAAATGTTGTCATCAACAGACATTGTTCAGAACTCCAAACAAACAATAATGAGAGCAATTATTAGTAAAATAAAAACAATTTCATTCTGGCCTTTCTACATTTGGAATTTGCATATTAGTTGAAACTTAAACTACCCAAAACATTCAACGACTGCAGAAGTTGGGATGGGTACATTTCCCATAAGGCCATAAAAGCCAGGAGAAGGTGCTCCAGAAAGGTTGCTTTATAAGTTTAGCTAAAAACACCTGAACATCTGCATTTTGCAAAATAATTATTCCAGAGTTTCAGCACGGCGTTCGTCAATAATTAGTACGGAGTAGCTGTATAATCTATGGTTTCTAAAATCACAGAAAGTCAGAAACTAGGAGCTATCCACATGTTTTTTTTTTTTTACTTCTGATGCAAATTATTCTGCATTGTCAGCGAGATCATTGTAACCGTAGCACATATACTTACCCCGAGTAGCCGCCACCGTGCAGGCAGAACACAACGGGCCCTTCCGATCCGGCCATGTACACATTGAAAACCTGCACACGAAACCCCCCAAAAGGAACACTCACAATAGTCAGATCACGTCAAAACCAGAACCACCCGAGGAATTCCCCTGCTCTGTAACGCACGCACGTACGTCGTCGGTGTCGGGGATGGCGACGGCGCGCTCCTCGTCGAAGTAGGCCGACCAGTCCAGCGGCGCGTACTTGTGGAGAGAGTGGCTGCGGAGGCGCTTGGTTAGGGTTTCTGGCTAGGGAAGGACAGGGAGGTGTGGGTCGGTGGCTTACTGCGTCGCGGGGCGAGGAGGCACGGCGGCGGCGGCGGAGACGGCGGAGGGGGAGGAGGAGGATTCGTCGGGCTCGCCGTCCTCCCGCAGCGTGGAGAGCGGCGCCGGATCCATGGACGTGGTGGTCGGGGTGGAGGAGGAGCCGGTGGAGCGGCTCGGGAGGAAGGAGAAGGCCAGAAGGGTCTCGGGCGAACTGGAGAAGACGAACGGAAATGGAGAAAGAGAAACCAAGGAAACGGGAACAAAGATGCTCGAGACATGATACGTATCCCCTCAGCGAAAGCGTACTCCTGGACCATTCTAGGGCAATGCTTACATGGAAAGTGCATTTGAAACTCGGGCCACCCTTTATTTTACACATTCTAAAAATGCAATTCTAAGGTTCAGAAAATTCTTTAAAAAATATGCACATATAGGCAAAGATGGATACTTAAAGAGTACAAAATTTCAATCCAAAACTATGTTTATCTTTGTTCATCATTGTTCAAGTATATATCTATAATTGTTCAAGTATATATCTATAATTGTGTCTGTTTTATGTAGCATAAAATAGATCGTATTTTGTGTTGAGGTTTTGAAGACTTGTAGCATACATAGTTGTCTACATGGACTGGAAACTTTGAAATATGTTTCTTTGAATGTCCAAATAAAGGCTTCATGTAGCCCAGGTGCCAAAGCAACACACTCAATACCTACAAGGTTTTCAACAAAAAACCTAATCCTTCGATGGCGTTGATACCGACTATGATGCGCTCGAAACCACCTTCTCCTCCTTGGATGTATTCTTGACGAATGTTTCATCTGCATTGGATTGTGGCTAGGGTTAGCTGGATCTAGAGTAGTTGTGGAGGTTGTTGGCATAACCGAGCCCTTCTCTGATGTTTAGTAAGGTGGTTATGTCTGGTTATGAATGAATACTTAAGTCTTTGAGGGGTTTGATGATGTGATGATGGCGGCGGACAGAGAGGAGAGGAGGATAGGTCGGCGAGGGAGGCGGCGGGGAGAAAAGAAAGAAAAAAACGAGTGGAGGAGGAGAGAGGACGAGTGGCGTGCTTGCGGCCTTACGCAGTGTGTGGTCTTGTGTTTCCATACAGGACGAGTGAGGGAGGAGAGAGGGACACGTTGGTGGGGTCGATAGTGCCTTCCTAGATATTTTCTAGGTGCCCAACATACCGATGGCGTACCACATTTCTGGTACGCCAGCAGTATGAACTTACCGTTTGCGTACCACGAGATATTATCGATGGCTACCACATTCCTGGTACGCCAATAGTATAAATTTTACCAGTGGAAAGGTACCCGTACACCAACCTACCCCTGGCATACCACGTTTTTGGTATGCCAGGGTATCTGCCTACTGTCGGCGTACCAGTAAGGGTGATACGCCGAGGGTATGTGGCGGCACCAGTACGCCAGCAATAGCCTCGTATTAGTGGCACACCAAATAAGTGGTACGCCAGGAGTAATAGGCCTTTTCCTACTAGTTTTGTATAGATTTAATCACTGCATTTTCCATTTTTTATAAATGTATGATAGAGATAATATCGAAAATAATTTGTTATACTAAATGTGTTGTATTCTCGCCCGAGACTGGCCTCAAATCTCTTCTCCCCCCTTTTGTTAGCTCGGGTAGTTCCAATGGCACATCGTCACCGTCTACCGGCAACATCATCCACCCTTCAGCCACGTGACATACCCCACGTTCACCTGGCGACGAAACTAAGAGGCATGGGATTGAAAGACGAATAAACACTATGTCCTCACGGCTGCTACCTTCAACTGGCAGTCTCGTGATCAACATAGTAGTACAAGAAAGTAACATCCGCATAACCGAAGCTCAGTTTATTGATAGGACTACAAAATATTTGACACACAAATCACAAAAAGGTGAGCTGCTTTGGAGTGCTAACTAATAGGGATTGAACTAGGATGAGAGCTTAGGACACTAAGACAACATAAAACATGCATGCAGCGATGACATTCAGCTATGCCAAACGCAAATACGTAAAAAATATGGAGACCTCCAAGTTAAAAGGCTACGACGAGTTAGAAATAGCAAGAGATATGGTTATTCGAGTCGTGTTCGTCAGTCTCATATCCATATTGTAGGGAGCCATATTCATATGCTCAGGTTGCCCCTGGATATGTGCAATCATTGTCGCCACTCTAATTTGTGTAACGACTTAATGCTTGGTTACCGGTAAACAACTTTGTCAATCATAGCTCCAGTCCAAGCTAGATCCTAGACAAACTAAGGTGATAACAATTTGTACTAAACTTTTAGACCATTTAAACATAACTATATTGCATTTTTCATTATTAACGAGTATAAGCTTTTTTTTTATCCACGAGAGTTAACCATATAGCAGTTGATGTTGCTTAATGTTAGTTGTAGTGTTCTTTCTTTGAATTGTACTTATTTAAAATAACTATATTGCATTTTTCATTATTAACGAGTATAAGCTTTTTTATTATCCACGAGAGTTAACCATATAGTAGTTGATGTTGCTTAATGTTAGCTGTAGTGTTCTTTCTTTGAATTGTACTTTTAACAATAAAAATCATGCCTTACTTTTGAACAACTGTGTAAATTATATAATATTTATGATAAGAATTTTCCTGAAACTCGAAGCATCAATAGATATCGTAGTAGCGGTTTCTAGTATCCTTTTGTCCTACTATTCTATGGTCGAGGATTGTGAGGCGACCTAGTTAGCTAGATTAATGTCCATGAGTTGAGTTTGGTACATCACTCGCTATAACAGCTAGCAGCACGTTGTTTGACCCGAATGGCAAAACTATCTGGTTAAATAAGCTGGGACATGACAACAGTGCCAATGAGTTTTTTTGAGATAAACAGTGCCAATGAGTGGACGTGCCAGAGTGGTTATTGGGTATGACTAGAAATCATATGGGCTTTGCCCGCGTAGGTTCGAATCCTACCGTCCACGCTTTTTTAAGATCTGTTCTATATTTGCTACTGTACTGTATTTTAGTACATCAATCACACTGGTACCTCAAAGGGTTTAATGTATGTAATCCAATCCTTTTTTGCAACTCATTGGCAAAAAAATTATGACTAAATTTTAGAAGATAGTTTTGCCAATAGCCTAACTATCACACATTTCTTACAAAAATCAGTGAGTGTATATAAATAAATCAAATTAAGTAATTGTTTCATTGGTGTACCATGTAAGTGCAAATAGCCTAACTATCACACGTTTCTTACAAAAGAGAACAGTTAGAAGAGTTCATAGTAACTGTTGGAAAAATCCTACCAAGGGAGCAATCAATGAATCCCCTTGGACAAACCATTAGTTTGATGACGATACATTACTATGGTGTGGAAATGTTCATCGATTAGAAAGAATTCCAAAAGTAAAATTCCAAATTGTTACGATTTCATATGTTTCTATCTTGGAATGTGTTCACCTATATTGATATAGATTCTGTAGATGGAAAACATGAACAACGGATTCATACAGGAAGGTATTATGGCAAGGCAATTAACATTTTACTAAGGCTAAACATTCGGAGAAGACTAAAACAGGACATCAGAGTCTTACATTGTGAGTCCCCTTAAAACTATAAGGGTACAGTGATCAGTTGTACAATCTCTCAGACTCGACATGAATAAGATTTTTGCGCCCTAAACTTCTGACCTTGCGTCCATGATCAATTTTCCATCCTAGAGATACAGCTTTTTTTTATTGACAGAAAACCGGCGCTTTATTGATTAAATCACATCAATACAAAGGAGTCCCCGGATGCAATCCGGAACAGAATAGGAAATAAAACTAGAGTTTACATCTTGACAAGACTTAGCTAAAACATGCGCCGCTTCATTAAGAACACGCTTCACATGGCAGAAGGATACCGAAGTGAAGCCAATCACCAATTGCTTGATACCAGCCACGACCAAACCAACGGACGATCTGTCCATGCTTCGCGAGTTTAGTCGTTGCACCAGAGAGAGACAATCTGTGGCGAAGATCACCTTTCTCATTCCTTCATCTCGAGCTAGCTCAACCGCCCGCTGAAGAGCCAAAGCCTCTGCATACTCAGGTTGTTGGAGCCCCTCAATGTGTTGTCGACAAGCCACCAAGCAAGTGCCCTGGTGATCTCTCATGACCACTCCTACACCCATGCACTCAGCAGCTTCAAAGATCGCAGCATCAGAGTTAATAAGAACTGTACCTTGCGGCGGCGGTGTCCAAATTGTTGCTGTAGGATTGGACACACACCTGTGCTTGAGATTTGGTTTGTATAGGTGCTGTTTGATCAGATCGACATAAGCAAGAATCTTCACACTTGTGCGGCTAGGATTTGGCTTGACGTCAACATGTCCCAATTTTTTGATTCATTTGTTAGTAGATACAGCCACAAAATCAGTGATAAAATAAAGGAAATCTAAGAGAAGTGTGAAATAAAAGTGAACACAGAAATACATCTGCCTTTGCTCCATTTTCTCAGTTCCTTTCGTAAAGACAAACTGGTCATTCCACCGTAATCAAACGGTAACATGAAATGGTACAGATAACAAAATACAGAGGAAAACCAGAATACTCGAATACTGATACCAATTTTTAGGATGACCAATGACCAAGGGATGACAAAAAACCAGTGACATCAGACTGATGACCTGAAGTCCAAAAAAAAGATGGATGCAACACCTTTCACAATGGAGCTAGCATCCGAGCAGTTTCTCCATTCTGCTCTTATTCTTAACCTACACAAATATATGTATGAAGATACAATACTTCCATGATATACAGTACATAGATGACAATTCAGACTGAATTAAATGGAAATATTATTTTATCAAGAATCTGTTAAGTAAGGTGAGTAATAAATAGAAATGGTCATGGACATGGGTTCATAGAGTTAGTGGCACCTGCGACGGTGCGTCAGCAACTTGACACTGGAGAACGGCATCCACGATCCATGTCGCGGTCCTGTGCGGGAACTGAGAAACGACACACACGGCAAACCGAAGCAAATCCAATCAACTGAAAACCAATGCACTGGATTGAGAGAGAGAAAGATAGAGAGTGAGATGATAATCTGAATCTGACATGCGACCAAGAAAGAAATAAAAAAACGGGAGACAGTGGGGCACCATTACAGGGTGAACCCACATATTTGAACGCGTTGTGCAGAGACTCTTCTTATCGTCAATATGTTGGGCAAACAATAGGGAAGACCTTGCGATCCGGGGCAGCCTAAGAGCATCTCTAACAGAGCCCGTAAAAGGCCCAAAACCGAAAATAACCGCCAGTTTACGGGTTCGGGCTGAAAAACGGCGCCGATCAGTGACCGTAAACGGGCCAAACTGAAAATATTTTTTCGGTCTGCATTCGGTTCGCTCCGTCGGCCTGTATTTGTAGGGGCCGACGGAGCAAACCGAACGCAGTCCGAACACAATCCCTAATTTGCGCGCGAGGGAACATTCAGCTCCTCCCAACCGCAGCCGCCGCCACCGATCTGTGCGCCCTCACCTTCTTCTGCACCGCCACCCTCCGATTTGTCCCCGATGAGTCTCGAATCGAGCCCGCCGGCCGCCGTAGCTACCCCGCCGGACGCCGTTGCTACCGCGCAGGCGCCTCCACCCTCTCCTGTGGTCGCCGTAGCTTCCACCGCTCCACCAACCACCCCGGCGACCACTCCCAGCCATGTGACCCCCGCGGATGTTGCTTCGACGGTCTCGTCGACGACTGGGGTGAAGCGGCGGCGCGCGGAACGCATCTGATCCCGCCAGCCGATGCCGCGGCAGTCACCGGTGATGGGTCAGCGGTGAAGCCGAAGGCAACCCGTGCGAGACCGAAGAGTTCGGCTCTGAAAAGGACCAAAGTGAAGGCGTGATGTCTACGTTTGCTTCTATTCTTGTAGACAATGTTGGGCCTCCAAGAGCAGAGGTTTGTAGAACAGCAGCAAGTTTCCCTTAAGTGAATCACCCAAGGTTTATCGAACTCAGGGAGGTAGAGGTCAAAGATAGTCCTCTCAAGCAACCCTGCAATTAAGATACAAGAAGTCTCTTATGTCCTCAACACACCTAATACACTTGTTAGATGTATAGGTGCACTAGTTCGGCGAAGAGATAGTAAAACATAGGTGGTATAGATGGTGGTAATATTGCAGGAAGTAAAGATGCAGTAAAACAGTAAACAAGCGATGTTTGCAGTATTTGGAAACAAGGCCTAGGGATCCTACTTTCACTAGTGGATACTCTCAACATTGATCACATAACAAATAAATAACTTCTCCTCACTTGTGCTACATACACTCTCTTGTTTGATAACAAACACCATTCATTGTGTAGGGCTACAAGAGCTCCCTCAAGAGTAAACAAGCTCCACAACATTCGGAATTCATATTTAAGTAACCTCTAGAGTGCATAATAGACCGTTGCAATTTAGACCAAGTACTAACATAGCATACACACTGTCACCTTTAAGCTATGAAAGGGGGAATAGATCACATCAATACTATCATAGTAATAGTTAACTCCATAATCTACAAGAGATTACAATCATAACCTACGCCAAGTACTACATGATGCACACACACTGTCACCTTTACATCATGAAGGAGGAATAGACTACTTTAATAACATCACTAGAGTAGCACATAGATTAATAGTGATACAAAGCTCATCATATGGATCTCAATCATGTAAGGCAGCTCATGAGATCATTGTATTGAGGTACATGAGAGAGAGATTAACCACATAGCTACCGGTAGAGCCCTCAGCCTGGGGAGAACTACTCCCTCCTCATCATGGGAGACAGCAACGGCGATGAAGATGGCGGTGGTGTCGATGGAGATGGCTTCCGGGCAACCCGTCCGGCGGCGTGCCGGAACAGAGACGTCCCCCGAACTTGACTTCGCGATGGCGGCGGCTCTTTTCTCGTCCCGTGGCTTATGTTTTTAGGGTTTTCGAAGAGAGATATATAGGCGGAAGGGCAGCCTCGGAGGGGCACGGGGCCCCTCACCATAGGCGGCCCCGCCCTATGCGCCGCCCTATGGGCGCGCGGGCACACGTCAGTTGGGAACCCCAAGTGGAAGGTATGATGCGTATAGAAGCAAGTTTCCCTCAATATGAAACCAAGGTTATCGAACCAGTAGGAGCCAAGAAGCACGTGAAGGTTGTTAGTGGAGGAGTGTAGTGCGGCGCAACACCAGTGAAACCGGCGCCAACGTGGAACCTGCACAACACAATCAAGATACTTTGCCCCAACGTAATTTGTCAATCTCGGCGGCTGAAAACAAAGGATTAAACGTATCGAGTGGAAGATGGTGTTTGTTTGCAAAGAACAGTAAGAACAATGATTGCAGTAGATTGTATTCAGATGTAAAAGAATGGACCGGGGTCCACAGTTCACTAGTGGTGTCTCTCCAATAAGATAACTAACATGTTGGGTGAACAAATTACAGGTGGGCAATTGACAAATAAAGATTCAATACATATCAATGATGATTACTATGAGATTTAATCAGGGCATTACGACAAAGTACATAGACCGCTATCCAGCATGCATCTATGCCTAAATAGTCCACCTTCGGGTTAGCATCCGCACCCCCTCCAGTATTAAGTTGCAAACAACAGACAATTGCATTAAGTATGGTGCGTAATGTAATCAACACAAATATCCTTAGACAAAGCATTGATGTTTTATCCCTAGTAGCAGCACATCCACAACCTTAGAACTTTCTGTCACTGTCCCAGATTCAATGGAGGCATGAACCCACTATCGAGCATAAATACTCCCTCTTAGAGTTACAAGTATCAACTTGGCCAGAGCCTCTACTAGCAACGGAAAGCATGCAAGAACATAAACAACACATATATGATAGATTGATAATCAACTTGACATAATATTCTAGATTCATTGGATCCCACCAAACACAACATGTAGCATTACAAATAGATGATCTTGATCATGTTAGGCAGCTCACAAGATCTAAACAATGATAGCACAAGTGGAGAAGACAACCATCTAGCTACTGCTATGGACCCATAGTCCAAGGATGAACTACTCACGCATCAATCCGGAGGCGGGCATGATGATGTAGAGCCCTCTAGTGATGATTCCCCTCTCCGGCAGGGTGCCGGAGGCGATCTCCTGAATTCCCCGAGATGGAATTGGCGGCGGCGGCGTCTGGAAGGTTTTCCGTATCGTGGCTCTCGGTACAGAGGGTTTCGCGACGAAGGCTTTAGGTAGGCGGAAGGGCGGAGTCGGAGGGGTCATAGGGGCCCCACATGCTGGGGGCGCGCGGGCCCCCTCGGCCGCGCCGCCCTAGTGTGGCGGCCCTCGTGGCCCACTTCCTTTCCCCTCGGTCTTCTGGAAGCTTCGTGGAAAAATAGGACCCTGGGCGTTGATTTCGTCCAATTCCGAGAATATTTCCTTTGTAGGATTTCTGAAACCAAAAACAACAGCAACTGGCGCTTCGGCATCTTGTTAATAGGTTAGTGCCCGAAAATGTATAATAATGATGTAAAGTATGTATAAAACATTCAAGTATTGTCATAAAAGTAGCATGGAACATAAGAAATTATAGATACGTTTGAGACGTATCAAGCATCCCCAAGCTTAGTTCCTACTCGCCCTCGAGTAGGTAAACAATAACACATATAATTTCTGAAGTGACATGCTACCAACATAACCTTGATCAACATTATTGTAAAGCATATGAGATGGATGGAGTGATCTGAAGCAAAAGATTGCTAACAAAAGATGATGACTAAACAAATGAATCATATAGCAAAACTTTTCATGAATAGTACTTTCAAGACAAGCATCAACAAGACTTGCATAAGAGCTAACTCATAAGCAATAAATTCAAAGTAGAATGCATTGAAGCAACACAAAGGATGATTAAGTTTCACCAATTGCTTTCAACTTGTAACATTTATATCTCATGGATATTTGTCAACATAGAGTAGTAAAACAGGTGCAATAAGTAAACATGTAAGAATCAATGCACACAGTTAACACAAGTGTTTGCTTCTAAGATAGAAAGAAGTAGGTAACTGACTCAACATAAAGTAAAAGAATGGCCCTTCGCAGAGGGAAGCATGGATTACTATTTTTGTGCTAGAGCTTTTGTTTTGAAAACATAGAAACAATTTTGTCAACGGTAGTAATAATTCATATGTGCTATGCATAATACTTCCTACAAGTTGCAAGTCTCATGCATAGAGTACTAATAGTGCTCGCACCTTGTCCTAATCAGCTCGGATAACACGGATTATCATTGCATGACATATGTTTCAACCAAGTGTCACAAAGGGGTACCTCTATGCCGCCTGTACAAAGGTCTAAGGAGAAAGCACGCATTGGATTTCTCGCTTTTGATTATTCTCAACTTAGACATCCATACCAGGACAACATAGACAACAGATAATGGACTCCTCTTTTAATGCTTAAGCATTCAACAACAGATAATATTCTCATAAGAGATTGAGGTTGTATGTCCAAACTGAAACTTCCACCATGATACATGGCTTTAGTTAGCGGCCCAATGTTCTTCTCTAACACATGCATACTCAAACCATTTGATCATGAAATCACACTTACTTCAGACAAGACGAACATGCATAGCATCTCACATGATATCCAACAAAGGTAAAAGTTGATGGCGTCCCCAGAAACATGGTTACCGCTCAACAAGCAACTTATAAGAACTAAGACACATAACTACATATTCATCACCACAATAGTTTTTAAGCTATTTGTCCCATGAGCTATATATTGCAAAGATAAAGGAATGAAATTTTAAAGGTAGCACTCAAGTAATTTACTTTGGAATGGCAGAAAAATACCACATAGTAGGTAGATATGGTGGACACAAATGGCATGGGTTTTGGCTCAAGGTGTTTGGATGCACGAGAAGCATTTCCTCTCAGTACAAGGTTTGGGCTAGCAAGGTTGTTTGAAGCAAAAACAAGTATGAACAGGTACAACAAAACTTACACAAGAACATATTGCAAGCATTATAAGACTCTACACTGTCTTCCTTGTTGTTCAAACACTTTACCAGAAAATATCTAGACTTAGAGAGACCAATCATGCAAACCAAATTTTAACAAGCTCTACGGTAGTTCTCCATTAATAGATTAAACTACATGATGCAAGAGCTTAAACATGATCTAATGAGAGCTCAAAACAATTGTCAAAGTTTCAAGTTATTCCAAACCATATGAAGCATTTTCTGATTCCAACCAAATAGCAATCAACGAAGCAATTTCAGCCTTCGCCATGAACATTAAAGCACAATTAAGAACACAAGTGTTCCATATGAAAAAGCAGAGCGTAATATCTCCAATATAAGGATGGTGGGATCCAACTTTATTCAAACCAAAACAAAAATAAAAGCAAAAGACGCTCCAAGTAAAGAACATAAGATGTGACGGAATAAAAATATAGTTTCACTAGAAGTGACCTGATAAGTTGTCGATGAAGAAGGGGATGCCTTGGGCATCCCCAAGCTTAGATGCTTGAGTCTTCTTAAAATATGCAGGGATGAACCACCGGGGCATCCCCAAGCTTAGACCTTTCACTCTTCTTGATCATAATGTATCATCCTCTTCTCTTGACCCTTGAAAACTTCCTCCACACCAAACTTCAAGCAAACTCATTAGAGGGTTAGTGCATAATCAAAAATTCACATATTCAGAGGTGACATAATCATTCTTAACACTTCTGGACATTGCACAAAGCTTCTGAAAGTTAATGGAACAAAGAAACTCATTCAACATAGCAAAAGCGGCAATGCGAAATAAAAGGCAGAATCTGTCAAAACAGAACAGTCCGTAAAGATGAATTTTCCAGGGGCACTTAACTTGCTCAAACGGAAAAACTCAAAACTAATTAAAGTTGCGTACATATCTGAGGATCACGCACGTAAATTGGCAGATTTTTTTGATTTTACAGAGAGTTCTGCGCGAATTCGTGACAGACAGCAATTCTGTTTCTGCGCAGCAATCCAAATCTAGCATCAACTTTACCATAGAGACTTTTACTTGGCACAAAAACATGATAAGGAGAGGTTGCTACAGTAGTAAACAACTTCCAAGACTCAACAATACAGTAATAAAATGAAACATGGGTTATCTCCCAAGAAGTGCTTTTCTTTAACGCCTTTCAGCTAGGCGCAGAAAGTGCAAATCAAGTAACATCAAGAGATGAAGCATCAACATCATAATTTGTTCTAATAATAGAATTAAAAGGCAACTTCATTCTCTTTCTAGGGAAGTGTTCCATACCTTTCTTGAGAGGAAATTGATACTTAATATTTCCTTCTTTCATATCAATAACAGCACCAACAGTTCGAAGAAAAGGTCTTCCCAACACAATAGGACAAGATGCATTGCATTCAATATCCAAGACAACAAAATCAACGGGGACAAGGTTATTGTTAACCGTAATGCGAACATTATCAATCCTCCCCAAAGGTTTCTTTTTAGAATTATCAGCAAGATTAACATCCAAATAACAATTTTTCAATGGTGGCAAGTCAAGCATATCATAAATTTTCTTAGGCATAACAGAAATATTTGCACCAAGATCACATAAAGCATTACATTCAAAATCATTGAATTTCATCTTAATGATGGGCTCCCAACCATCTTCTAACTTCCTAGGAATAGAAGCTTCAAGTTTTAATTTCTCTTCTCTAGCTTTAATGAGAGCATTTGTAATATGTTTTGTAAAGGCTAAATTTATAGCACTAGCATTAGGACTTCTAGCAAGTTTTTGTAAGAACTTTATAACTTCAGTAATATGACAATCATCAAAATCTAAACCATTATGATCTACAGCAATGGGATCATTGTCCCCAATATTTTGAAAAATTTCAGCAGTTTTATCACAAGCAGTTTCAGCAGTTTCAGGCAATTTTGCACGCTTTGCACTAGGAGTAGAAACATTGCCAACACCAATTATTTTACCATTGATAGTAGGAGGTGTAGCAACATGTGTAGAATCAACATTACTAGTGGTGGTAATAGTCCAAACTTTAGCTACATTATTCTCTTTAGCAAGTTTTTCTTTTTCTTCTCTATCCCACCTAGCATGCAATTCAGCCAACATTCTAATATTATCATTAATTTGAACTTGGATGACATTTGTTTTAGCAAACCTAGCATCTTTAACTTCCTCAGGCATAACTTTCAGTTTTAAAAGATCAACATCAAGAGCAAGACTATCAACCTTAGAAGCAAGAACATCAATTTTACCAAGCTTTTCTTCAACAGTTTTATTAAAAGCAGTTTGTGTACTAATAAATTCTTTAAGCATCACTTCAAGACCAGAGGGTACACTCTTATTATTGTTGTAAGAA
The DNA here is from genome assembly GCA_030979885.1 of Lolium multiflorum. Lineage (NCBI taxonomy): Eukaryota > Viridiplantae > Streptophyta > Magnoliopsida > Poales > Poaceae > Lolium > Lolium multiflorum. Next base: position 221,548,495 of record CM061748.1, read on the forward strand.
TTACCATAAGAATTACCATAACCACTACCATTATTAGAAGGATATGGCCTATAGTTGTTGTTACCATAATTATTCCTATAAGCATTGTTGTTGAAATTATTATTCTTAATGAAATTCACATCAACATTTTCTTCTTGAGCAACCAATGAAGCTAAAGGAACATTATTAGGATCAATATGAGATCTACCATTTGCAAGCATAGACATAATAGCATCAATCTTATCACCCAAAGAAGAGGTTTCTTCAACAAAATTTACCTTCTTACCTTGAGGAGTTCTTTCAGTGTGCCATTCAGAGTAATTGATCATCATATCATCAAGAAGCTTAGTCGCGGCGCCCAAGGTGATGGACATAAAAGTACCTCCAGCAGCTGAATCCAATAGGTTCCTCGAGGAAAAATTCAATCCTGCATAAAAGGTTTGGATGATCATCCAAGTAGTCAGTCCATGGGTAGGGCAATTCTTTACCAAAGATTTCATTCTCTCCCATGCTTGAGCAACATGTTCATTATCAAATTGTTTAAAATTCATAATGCTACTTCTCAAAGATATAATCTTAGCAGGAGGATAATATTTACCAATAAAAGCATCTTTACATTTAGTCCATGAATCAATACTATTTTTAGGCAAAGAAAGCAACCAATCTTTAGCTCTTCCTCTTAATGAGAAAGGAAACAATTTCAATTTTATAATATCACCATCTATATCCTTATACTTTTGCATTTCACAAAGTTCAACAAAATTATTAAGATGGGCAGCAGCATCATCAGTACTAACACCAGAAAATTGTTGTAGTAGCAGGTGGAGCAATAGGAGTACTTATAAAATCATTATTATTTGTGCTAGTGATGGCGTGTAACTCACACGTTCGTTGGGAACCCCAAGAGGAAGGTATGATGCGCACAGTAGCAAGTTTTCCCTCAGAAAGAAACCAAGGTTTAATCGAACCAGGAGGAGCCAAGAAGCACGTTGAAGGTTGATGGTGGCGAAATGTGATGCGGCGCAACAACAGGGATTCCGGCGCCAACGTGGAATCTGCACAACAAAACCAAAGTACTTTGCCCCAACGAAACAGTGAGGTTGTCAATCTCACCGGCTTGCTGTAACAAAGGATTAAACGTATCGAGTGGAAGATGATTGTTTGCAAGAAAATAGTAAAACACAATTGCAGTAGATTGTATGCTATGTAAAGAATAGGACCGGGGTCCACAGTTCACTAGAGGTGTCTCTCCCATAAGATAAAAGCATGTTGGGTGAACAAATTACAGTCGGGCAATTGACAAATAGAGAAGGGCATAACAATGCATATACATGATATGATAAATATAGTGAGATTTAATTGGGCATTACGACAAAGTACATAGACCGCCATCCAACTGCATCTATGCCTAAAAAGTCCACCTTCAGGTTATCATCCGAACCCCATTCAGTATTAAGTTGCAAAGCAACAGACAATTGCATTAAGTATGGTGCGTAATGTAATCGACAACTACATCCTTAGACATAGAATCAATGTTTTATCCCTAGTGGCAACAACACATCACAACCTTAGAACTTTCTGTCACTGTCCCAGGTGTCAATGAAGGCATGAACCCACTATCGAGCATAAATACTCCCTCTTGGAGTTAAGAGTACAAACTTGGCCAGAGCCTCTACTAATAACGGAGAGCATGCAAGATCATAAACAACACATAAACAATAGATTGATAATCACCATAACATAGTATTCTCTATCCATCGGATCCCGACAAACACAACATATAGTATTACATATAGATGATCTTGATCATGTTAGGCAGCTCACAAGATCCAACAATGAAGCACAACAAGGAGAAGACGACCATCTAGCTACTGCTATGGACCCATGGTCCAGGGGTGAACTACTCACTCATCACTCCGGAGGCGATCATGGCGATGAAGAGTCCTCCGGGAGATGAATCCCCTCTCCGGCAGGGTGCCGGAGGCGATCTCCTGAATCCCCGAGATGGGATTCGCGGCGGCGGCGTCTCTGGAAGGTTTTCCGTATCGTGGCTCTCGGTGGGGTTTCGCGACGGAGGCTTTAAGTAGGCGGAAGGGTAGGTCGGGGGCTGACGAGGCCCACACCATGGGGCGGCGCGGGCCCCCTCGCCGCCGGCCCTATGGTGGCGGCGCCTCGTCGCCCCACTTCGTTATCTCTTCGGTCTTCTGGAAGCTCCGTGCAAAAATAGGACCCTGGGCGTTGATTTCGTCCAATTAAGAATATTTCCTTACTAGGATTTCTGAAACCAAAAACGGCAAGCAACTGGCTCTTCGGCATCTTGTTAATAGGTTAGTTCCAGAAAATGCATAAATATGACATATAATGTGCATAAAACATGTAGGTATCATCAATAAAGTAGCATGGAACATAAGAAATTATCGATACGTTGGAGACGAGCATCCCCAAGCTTAGTTCTCCCGAGCAGGTAAAACGATAACAAAGATAATTTCTGAAGTGACATGCCATCATAATCTTGATCATACTATTTGTAAACATATGTAATGAATGCAGCGATCAAAACAAAAGTAATGACATGAGTAAACAAGTGAATCATATGACAAAGACTTTTCATGAATAGTACTTCAAGACAAGCATCAATAAGTCTTGCATAAGAGTTAACTCATAAAGCAATAAATCAAAGTAAAGGTGTTGAAGCAACACAAAGGAAGATTAAGTTTCAGCGGTTGCTTTCAACTTATAACATGTATATCTCATGGATATTGTCAACATAAAGTAATATAACAAGTGCAATATGCAAGTATGTAGGAATCAATGCACAGTTCACACAAGTGTTTGCTTCTTAAGGTGGAGGGAGATAGGTAAACTGACTCAACAATAAAAGTAAAAGAATGGTCCTTCAAAGAGGAAAGCATCGATTGCTGTATTTGTGCTAGAGCTTTTATTTTGAAAACATGAAACAATTTTGTCAATGGTAGTAATAAAGCATATGAGTTATGTAAATTATATCTTACAAGTTGCAAGCCTCATGCATAGTATACTAATAGTGCCCGCACCTCGTCCTACTTAGCTTGGACTACCGGATCTTTGCATGCCATGTTTCAACCAAGTGTCACAAAGGGGTACCTCCATGCCGCCTGTACAAAGGTCTAAGGAGAAAGCTCGCATTTTGGATTTCTCGCTTTTGATTATTCTCAACTTAGACATCCATACCGGGACAACATGGACAACAGATAATGGACTCCTCTTAAATGCATAAGCATGTAGCAACAATTATTATTCTCATATGAGATTGAGGATATATGTCCAAAACTGAAACTTCAACCATGATTCATGGCTTTAGTTAGCGGCCCAATGTTCTTCTCTAACAATTTTGCATGCTCCAACCACTAAGGTGATAGATCCTTCAGACAAGACGGACATGCATAGCAACTCACATGATATTCAACAATAGTTGATGGCGTTCCCCAGAAGCATGGTTATCGCACAACAAGCAACTTAATAAAAGATAAAGTGCATAAGTACATATTCAATACTACGATAGTTTTTAAGGCTATTTTGTCCCATGAGCTATATATTGCAAAGGTGAATGATGGAATTTTAAAGGTAGCACTCAAGCAATTTACTTTGGAATGGCGGAGAAATACCATGTAGTAGGTAGGTATAGTGGACACAAATGGCATAGTGGTTGGCTCAAGGATTTTGGATGCATGAGAAGTATTCCCTCTCGATACAAGGTTTAGGCTAGCAAGGTTATTTGAAGCAAACTCAAGGATGAAACGGTGCAGCAAAACTCACATAAAAGACATATTGTAAACATTATAAGACTCTACACCGTCTTCCTTGTTGTTCAAAACTCAATACTAGATATTATCTAGACCTTAGAGAGACCAAATATGCAAATCAAATTTTAGCAAGCTCTATGTATTTCTTCATTAATAGGTGCAAAGTATATGATGCAAGAGCTTAAACATGAGCACAACAATTGCCAAGTATCACATTATCCAAGACATTTTAGAATTACTACATGTAGCATTTTCCAATTCCAACCATATAACAATTTAACGAAGAAGAAACTTCGCCTTGAACATTATGAGTAAAGCCTAAGGACATATTTGTCCATATGCAACAGCGGAGCGTGTCTCTCTCCCACAAAGTGAATGCTAGGATCCATTTTATTCAAACAAAAACAAAAACAAAAACAAACCGACGCTCCAAGTAAAGAACACAAGATGTGATTGAATAAAAATATAGTTTCAGGGGAGGAACCTGATGATGTTGTCGATGAAGAAGGGGATGCCTTGGGCATCCCCAAGCTTAGACGCTTGAGTCTTCTTAGAATATGCAGGGGTGAACCACGGGGGCATCCCCAAGCTTAGAGCTTTCACTCCTCTTGATCATAGTATATCATACTCCTCTCTTGACCCTTGAAAACTTCCTTCACACCAAACTTCAAGCAAACTCATTAGAGGGTTAGTGCACAATTAATAATTCACACATTCAGAGGTGACACAAACATTCTTTACACTTCTGGACATTGCATAAAGCTACTGGACATTAATGGATCAAAGAAATGAATCCAACATAGCAAAAGAGGCAATGCGAAATAAAAGGCAGAATCTGTCAAAAAGAACAGTCCGTAAAGACGAATTTAAAGATGGCACCAGACTTGCTCAAATGGAAAAACTCAAAACTAATGAAAGTTGCGTACATATCTGAGGATCACGCTCGTAAATTGGCAGATTTTTTAGAATTTTCTACAGAGGCCTGTGCCCAGATTCGTGACAGACAGCAATGCTGTTTCTGCGCAGCGATCCCAACTTATGACATAGAAACTTTACTTGGCACAAAAACATGATAAGGAGAGGTTGCTACAGTAGTAAACAACTTCCAAGACTCAAATATAAAATAAAGTACTGTAGTAAAAACATGGGTTGTCTCCCATAAGCGCTTTTCTTTAACGCCTTTCAGCTAGGCGCAGAAAGTGCAAATCAAGTATTTTCAAATGAGGAAACATCAACATCATAACTTGGGGTGTTGGGAGTTTTCTCAACAATGCATTGTATCTGGTCTATATAAGTAACTCCTCTCTCATTGCTCCTAGGCTTACTATTCTCATCAAACAAATTTTCAGGAACAAGCCAAGCATAGTTATTCTCCAAAGCTTCATGCATCCCTAGTAGTTTACTAGGTATTGGCGCTTTAATTTCCCTACCATCATTAACATTATTAGTATACTTAATTCTATCCATATCCATCTTTTCAAGGAGACCAACAAAATTAGTATGAGAACCTAGCATATTAAATTTAGCAAAAACCTTTCTAGCCTCTCTTGCTAGACCACCAAATTCTCTAAGAAGAGTTTCTAAAACAAAATCTTTCTTTTCCCCTTCTTCCATATCACCAAGTGTAAGAAACATGTGTTGGATTATAGGATTGAGATTAACAAATTTAGTTTCCAACATGCGAACTAAAGCAGCAGCAGCAATTTCATAGGTAGGTGCAAGTTCTACCAAGTGTCTATCTTCAAAATCTTCAGTAATACTAACATGATTGAAAAATTCTTCTATATTACTTCTCCCAACTATGGACCCACGTCCTACCGGTATGTCTTTTGTGGTAAAATTAAAAGGAAACATGATGCAATAAGCAAAAAGTAAACTAGGCAAACAAAGTAAAGACAAGTAACTAATTTTTTTGTGTTTTTGATATAGAGAGCAAGACAGTAAATAAAGTAAAACTAGCAACTAATTTTTTGTGTGTTTTGTTTAGGTGCAGCAAACAAAGTAGTAAATAAAATAAAGCAAGACAAAAACAAAGTAAAGAGATTGAGAAGTGGAGCCTCCCCTTGCAGCGTGTCTTGATCTCCCCGGCAACGGCGCCAGAAAAGAGCTTGATGGCGTGTAACTCACACGTTCGTTGGGAACCCCAAGAGGAAGGTATGATGCGCACGGTAGCAAGTTTTCCCTCAGAAAGAAACCAAGGTTTAATCGAACCGGAGGAGCCAAGAAGCACGTTGAAGGTTGATGGTGGCGAAATGTGATGCGGCACAACAACAGGGATTCCGGCGCCAACGTGGAATCTGCACAACAAAACCAAAGTACTTTGCCCCAACGAAACAATGAGGTTGTCAATCTCACCGGCTTGCTGTAACAAAGGATTAAACGTATCGAGTGGAAGATGATTGTTTGCAAGAAAATAGTAAAACACAATTGCAGTAGATTGTATGCTATGTAAAGAATAGGACCGGGGTCCACAGTTCACTAGAGGTGTCTCTCCCATAAGATAAAAGCATGTTGGGTGAACAAATTACAGTCGGGCAATTGACAAATAGAGAAGGGCATAACAATGCATATACATGATATGATAAATATAGTGAGATTTAATTGGGCATTACGACAAAGTACATAGACCGCCATCCAACTGCATCTATGCCTAAAAAGTCCACCTTCAGGTTATCATCCGAACCCCATTCGGTATTAAGTTGCAAAGCAACAGACAATTGCATTAAGTATGGTGCGTAATGTAATCGACAACTACATCCTTAGACATAGAATCAATGTTTTATCCCTAGTGGCAACAGCACATCACAACCTTAGAACTTTCTGTCACTGTCCCAGGTGTCAATGAAGGCATGAACCCACTATCGAGCATAAATACTCCCTCTTGGAGTTAAGAGTACAAACTTGGCCGAGCCTCTACTAATAACGGAGAGCATGCAAGATCATAAACAACACATAAACAATAGATTGATAATCACCATAACATAGTATTCTCTATCCATCGGATCCCGACAAACACAACATATAGTATTACATATAGATGATCTTGATCATGTTAGGCAGCTCACAAGATCCAACAATGAAGCACAACAAGGAGAAGACGACCATCTAGCTACTGCTATGGACCCATGGTCCAGGGGTGAACTACTCACTCATCACTCCGGAGGCGATCATGGCGATGAAGAGTCCTCGGAGATGAATCCCCTCTCCGGGGTGCCGGAGGCGATCTCCTGAATCCCCGAGATGGGATTCGCGGCGGCGACGTCTGCGGAAGGTTTTCCGTATCGTGGCTCTCGGTACTGGGGGTTTCGCGACGGAGGCTTTAAGTAGGCGGAAGGGTAGGTCGGGGGGCTGACGAGGGCCACACCATAGGGCGGCGCGGGCCCTCTGGCCGCGCGACCCTATGGTGGCGGCGCCTCGTCGCCCCACTTCGTTATCTTCGGTCTTCTGGAAGCTCCGTGCAAAAATAGGACCCGGGCGTTGATTTCGTCCAATTCGAGAATATTTCCTTACTAGGATTTTCAAAAGCAGAAAACAGCAACTGGCTCTTCGGCATCTTGTTAATAGGTTAGTTCCAGAAAATGCATAAATATGACATATAATGTGCATAAAACATGTAGGTATCATCAATAAAGTAGCATGGAACATAAGAAATTATCGATACGTTGGAGACGTATCACTAGTGAAATCACACAACTTAGTATTTTCAGGAGTACCCATTGTAGCAGTAATAAAAGTAAACTAAGCAAGTAGAATAAAGTAAAGACAAGTAACTAATTTTTTTGTGTTTTGGTATAGAGCTAGTAAACAAGACAGAAAGTAAAGCAACTAATTTTTTTGTGTTTTTAGATATAAAGCAAACAAGACAGTAAATAAAATAAAGTAAAGCAAGACAAAAACAAAGTAAAGAGATTGGATGTGGAGACTCCCCTTGCAGCGTGTCTTGATCTCCCCGGCAACGGCGCAGAAATTTAGCGATACGCGAAGCACACGTCCGTTGGAACCCCAAGTGGAAGGTATGATGCGTATAGAAGCAAGTTTCCCTCAGTATGAAACCAAGGTTATCGAACCAGTAGGAGCCAAGAAGCACGTGAAGGTTGTTGGTGGAGGAGTGTAGTGCGGCGCAACACCAGTGAAACCGGCGCCAACGTGGAACCTGCACAACACAATCAAGATACTTTGCCCCAACGTAACAGTGAGGTTGAGGCTTGCTGAAAACAAAGGATTAAACGTATCGAGTGGAAGATGGTGTTTGTTTGCAAAGAACAGTAAGAACAATGATTGCAAGATTGTATTCAGATGTAAAAGAATGGACCAGGGTCCACGGTTCACTAGTGGTGTCTCTCCAATAGATAACTAACATGTTGGGTGAACAAATTACAGGTGGGCAATTGACAAATAAAGATTCAATACATATCAATGATGATTACTATGAGATTTAATCAGGGCATTACGACAAAGTACATAGACCGCTATCCAACATGCATCTATGCCTAAATAGTCCACCTTCAGGTTAGCATCCGCACCCCCTCCAGTATTAAGTTGCAAACAACATACAATTGCATTAAGTATGGTGCGTAATGTAATCAACACAAATATCCTTAGACAAAGCATTGATGTTTTATCCCTAGTAGCAACAGCACATCCACAACCTTAGAACTTTCTGTCACTGTCCCAGATTCAATGAGGCATGAACCCACTATCGAGCATAAATACTCCCTCTTGGAGTTACAAGTATCAACTTGGCCAGAGCCTCTACTAGCAACGGAGAGCATGCAAGAACATAAACAACACATATATGATAGATTGATAATCAACTTGACATAATATTCTAGATTCATCGGATCCCACCAAACACAACATGTAGCATTATAAATAGATGATCTTGATCATGTTAGGCAGCTCACAAGATCTAAACAATGATAGCACAAGCGGAGAAGACAACCATCTAGCTACTGCTATGGACCCATAGTCCAAGGATGAACTACTCACGCATCAATCCGGAGGCGGGCATGATGATGTAGAGCCCTCCCGGTGATGATTCCCCTCTCCGGCAGGGTGCCGGAGGCGATCTCCTGAATCCCCGAGATGGGATTGGCGGCGGCGGCTCTCCGGAAGGTTTCCGTATCGTGGCTCTCGGTACAGAGGGTTTCGCGACGAAGGCTTTAAGTAGGCGGAAGGCGGAGTCGGAGGGTCACGGGGCCCCACACGCTAGGGCCGCGCGGGCCCTCAGCCGCCTAGTGTGGCGGTGCCCCGTGGCCCCACTTTCTTTCCCCCCTCGGTCTTGGAAGCTTCGTGGAAAAATAGGACCCTGGGCGTTGATTTCGTCCAATTGAGAATATTTCCTTTGTAGGATTTCTGAAACCAAAAACAGAACAGAACTGGCGCATCGGCATCTTGTTAATAGGTTAGTGCCGGAAAATGTATAATAATGATGTAAAGTATGTATAAAACATTCAAGTATTGTCATAAAAGTAGCATTGAACATAAGAAATTATAGATACGTTTGAGACGTATCAGGTCCCCACCTCGTGGCCCCACTCCGTCTCCTCTTCGGTCTTCTGGAAGCTCCGTGGAAAAATAAGATCTTGGGCTTTTGTTTCGTCCAATTCCGAGAATATTTCCTCTGTAGGATTTCTCAAACCAAAAACAGAAAACAGGATCGGCGCTTCGGCATCTTGTTAATAGGTTAGTTTCGGAAAATGCATAAAAATGATATAAAGTGTGAACAAAACATGTAGGTATTGTCATAAAACTAGCATGGAACATCAGAAATTATAGATACGTTGGAGACGTATCAAGCATCCCCAAGCTTAGTTCCTACTCGCCCTCGAGTAGGTAAACGATAAAAACAATAATTTCTGAAGTGACATGCTACCAACATAATCTTGATCAACATTATTGTAAAGCATATGAGATGAATGGAGTGATTCGAAGCAATAGATTGCTAACAAAGAGATAATGACTAAACAACTGAATCATATAGCAAAACTTTTCATGAATAGTACTTTCAAGACAAGTATCAAAAAGACTTGCATAAGAGCTAAATCATAAAGCAATAGATTCAAAGTAGAAGGTTTCGAAGCAACACAAAGGATGATTAAGTTTCAGCAATTGCTTTCAACTTGTAACATGTATATCTCATGGATAATTGTCAACATAAAGTAATATAACAAGTGCAATAAGTAAACATGTAAGAATCAATGCACACAGTTGACACAAGTGTTTGCTTCTAAGATAGAAAGAAGTAGGTAAACTGACTCAACATAAAGTAAAAGAAAGGCCCTTCGCAGAGGGAAGCATGGATTACTATTTTTGTGCTAGAGCTTTTATTTTGAAAACATAGAAACAATTTTGTCACGGTAGTAATAATTCATATGTGTTATGCATAAAACTTCCTACAAGTTGCAAGCCTCATGCATCGAATACCAATAGTGCCGCACCTTGTCCTAATTAGCTTGGATTTACATGGATTATCATTGCATAACATATGTTTCAACCAAGTGTCACAAAGGGGTACCTCTATGCCGCCTGTACAAAGGTCCAAGGAGATAAATCGCATTTGATTTCTCGTTTTTGATAGATCTCAACTAAGGACATCCATACCGGGACAACATAGAAAACAGATAATGGACTCCTCTTTAATGCATAAGCATTCAACAACAGATAATATTCTCATAAGAGATTGAGGATTAATGTCCAAACTGAAAACTTCCACCATGATACATGGCTTTGGTTAGCGGCCCAATGTTCTTCTCTAACAATATGCATACTCAAACCATTTGATCATGATAAATCACCCTTACTTCAGACAAGACGAACATGCATAGCAACTCACATGATATTCAACAAAGGTGTAAAAGTTGATGGCGTCCCCAGAAACATGGTTACCGCTCAACAAGCAACTTATAAGAACTAAGATACATAGCTACATATTCATCACCACAATAGTTTTTAAGCTATTTTCCCATGAGCTATATATTGCAAAGACAAAGGAATGAAAATTTAAAGGTAGCACTCAAGTAATTTACTTTGGAATGGCAGAAAAATACCACATATAGGTAGTTATGGTGGACACAAATGGCATGGGTTTTGGCTCAAGATGTTTGGATGCACGAGAAGCATTTCCTCTCAGTACAAGGCTTTGGCTAGCAAGGTTGTTTGAAGCAAACACAAGTATGAACAGGTACAACAAAACTTACACAAGAACATATTGCAAGCATTATAAGACTCTACACTGTCCTCCTTGTTGTTCAAACACTTTTACCAGAAAATATCTAGACCTTAGAGAGATCAATCATGCAAACCAAATTTCAACAAGCTCTACGGTAGTTGTCCACTAATAGGTTTAAACTACATGATGCAAGAGCTTAAACGTGATCTATGAGAACTCAAAACAATTGCCAAGTATCAAATTATTCATGACCATATGAAGCATTTTCTGATTCCAACCAAATAGCAATCAACGAAGCAGTTTTCAGCCTTCGCCATGAACATTAAAACTAAGAACACAAGTGTTCAAATGAAAAAGCGGAGCGTGTATATCTCCAATACAAGGATTGCTGGGATCCGAATTTATTCAAACATAAACAAAAATAAAAGCAAACATACGCTCCAAATAAAGAACATAAGATGTGACGGAATAAAAATATAGTTTCACTAGAAGTGACCTGATAAGTTGTCGATGAAGAAGGGGATGCCTTGGGCATCCCCAAGCTTAGATGCTTGAGTCTTCTTGAAATATGCAGATGAACCACGGGGTCATCCCCAAGCTTAGACTTTTCACTCTTCTTGATCATATTGTATCATCCTCTTCTCTTGACCCTTGAAAACTTCCTCCACACCAAACTTTAAGCAAACTCATTAGAGGGTTAGTGCATAATCAAAAATTCACATATTCAGAGGTGACATAATCATTCTTAACACTTCTGGACATTACCCAAGGCTACTGAAAGTTAATGGAACAAAGAAATCCATTCAACATAGCAAAAGAGGCAATGCGAAATAAAAAGGCAGAATCTGTCAAAACAGAATAGTCCGTAAAGACGAATTTTTCTGAGGCACTTAACTTGCTCAGATGGAAAAACTCAGAACTAATGAAAGTTGTGTACGTATCTGAGGATCACGCACGTAAATTGACAGATTTTTTTGATTCTTCTACAGAGAGAAGGACGCGAATTCGTGACAGACAGCAAATCTGTTTCTGCGCAGTAATCCAAATCTAGTATCAACCTTACTATAGAGACTTTACTTGGCACAAAAACATGATAAGGAGAGGTTGCTACAGTAGTAACAACTTCCAAGACACAACAAAACAGTAGCAAAATAAAAACATGGGTTATCTCCCAAGAAGTGCTTTCTTTATAGCCATTAAGATGGGCTCAGTAATTTTAATGATGCTCTTGCAAGAAATAAGAGTTGAAGCAAAAGAGAGCATCAAAAAGCAAATTCAAAACACATTTAAGCCTAACCCGCTTCCTATGCATAGGAATCTTGTACACAAATAAATTCATGAAGAACAAAGTCACAAACATAGGAAGATAAAACATGAGTAACTTCAAAATTTTCAGCATGTAGAGAGGTGTTTTAGTACCATGAAAATTTCTACAACCATATTTTCCTCTCTCATAATAATTTCCAGCAGCATCATGAATAAACTCAACAATATAGCTATCACATACATCATTCTTGTCATGATCCACATGCATAAAAGTATCATTACTCTCCACATAAGCATAATCATTACTATTAATTGTAGTGGGAACAAATTCAATAAAATAGCTATCTTTATTCTCATCACTGTAATCATCATATATAGGAGGCATATTGTAATCATAATTAATTTTATCCTCAATAGTAGGTGGACTGAAAATATCATATTCATCATTGCAAACATCATATATAGGAGGCATATCATAATCAACATAAACTTTCTCTTCCATACCCGGAGGACTAAAGAGATCATTTTCATCAAAACCGACCTCCCCAAGCTTAAATTCTTCCATAGCCTTAGCAATAATAGTGTTCAAAGAGTTCATGCTAAAAACATTGCTACAACTATTTTGCAAACAAAGTTCCATGGGTTTTTTAATTTTCTCTTCAAACACCTCATGTCCTAACTCAAGATAAATACTATAAAGATCTCTAATTTTGTTGTTGTTTTCCATTAAGCCTAACTAGTGAAAATAAAAACAAGAGACAAAAAGATAAAATTGCAGAATCTAAAGGAGATACCTTCGAGCACTCACACACCGGCAACAGTGCTAGGAAATAGCTTAGTAGTCGGAGGATGTGAATACCTTTTACCTTACCTCCCCGACAACGGCGCCAGAAAATAGCTTGATGTCTACGTGTGCTTCTATTCTTGTAGACAGTGTTGGGCCTCCAAGAGTAGAGGTTTGTAGAACAGCAGCAAGTTTCCCTTAAGTGAATCACCCAAGGTTTATCGAACTCAGGGAGGTAGAGGTCAAAGATAGTCCTCTCAAGCAACCCTGCAATTAAGATACAAGAAATCTCTTGTGTCCCCAACACACCTAATACACTTGTCAGATGTATAGGTGCACTAGTTCGGCGAAGAGATAGTAAAACACATGTGGTATAGATGGTGGTAATATTGCAGGAAGTAAAGATGCAGTAAAACAGTAAATAAGCGATGTTTGCAGTATTTGGAAACAAGGCCTAGGGATCCTACTTTCACTAGTGGATACTCTCAACATTGATCACATAACAAATAAATAACTTCTCCTCACTTGTGCTACATACACTCTCTTGTTTGATAACAAACACCATTCATTGTGTAGGGCTACAAGAGCTCCCTCAAGCCGGAGTAAACAAGCTCCACAACATTCGGAATTCATATTTAAGTAACCTCTAGAGTGCATAATAGACCGTTGCAATTTAGACCGAGTACTAACATAGCATACACACTGTCACCTTTAAGCTATGAAAGGGGGAATAGATCACATCAATACTATCATAGTAATAGTTAACTCCATAATCTACAAGAGATTACAATCATAACCTACGCCAAGTACTACATGATGCACACACTGTCACCTTTACATCATGAAGGAGGAATAGACTACTTTAATAACATCACTAGAGTATCACATAGATTAATAGTGATACAAAGCTCATCATATGGATCTCAATCATGTAAGGCATCTCATGAGATCATTGTATTGAGGTACATGAGAGAGATTAACCACATAGCTACCGGTAGAGCCCTCGCCTGGGAGAACTACTCCCTCCTCATCATGGGAGACATCAACGGTGATGAAGATGGCGGTGGTGTCGATGGAGATGGCTTGGGGGCAATTCCCCGTCCGGCGGCGTGCCGGAACAGAGACTTCTGTCCCCCGAACTTGACTTCGCGATGGCGGCGGCTGCGTAACTTTTCTCGTCCCGTGGCTTATGTTTTTAGGGTTTTCGAAGCGGAGAGACTTTATAGGCGGAAGGGCAGCCTCGGAGGGGGCACGGGGGCCCTCACCATAGGCCGGCGCGGGCCCCATGCTGGTCGCGCCGCCCTATGGGGTCCCCACCTCGTGGCCCCACTCCGTCTCCTCTTCGGTCTTCTGGAAGCTCCGTGGAAAAATAAGATCTTGGGCTTTTGTTTCGTCCAATTCCGAGAATATTTCTGTGTAGGATTTCTGAAACCAAAAACAGCGAACAGGAACTGGCGCTTCGGCATCTTGTTAATAGGTTAGTTACGGAAAATGCATAAAAATGATATAAAGTGTGAACAAAACATGTAGGTATTGTCATAAAACTAGCATGGAACATCAGAAATTATAGATATGTTGGAGACGTATCAAGGCGGCGATTTCCCGTGGCGCCCCGCCTCCGTGCCCATCTCCGCCAACGCCGCCGCCGCCTCTGGAAGCCACCACGAACGCCGCCTAGGACGTGCTCGACGACGGGTCAGCAAGGTACATGAACTCTTCCTCCGTTTTTTGATTGCGAGTAGATCGAGGCCTCGTCAAATTAGGAACGATTCCACCTCGTACATGGAGATGTTGGGGGAGGTGAACATTAACTCACTACCTCCATTCGGCAATGAGAACGGCTGAGGACGAGGCGGAAGAAGGAAGGGAAGGGACGAAGGGGACGAGAAAGGGGACGAGGGTGTGGTGGAGGTCACGGCCGATGGAAATCGGAAGAAGTGGCGGGCCAACCACTACACTGAGATTGAAGACACCACCTTGTGCCGAGCTTGGGACTCCGTGGGGATGGATGCCGTCTCCCGACACGGATCAAGCAGAGGATGCGGCGGCGCATCGGACAAGTTTCATAAGCTGATGCCGCGCGTTCGCCATCCTATCGATCGCACCTATCGATCCCTCCAAGGTCGTTGGGACGTGATGACCCACAAGTATAGGGGGTGTATCGTAGTACTTTCGATAAATAAGAGTGTCGAACCCAACGAGGAGCAGAAGGTGTTGGCAGCAATTTCGATGAAGGATTCACTGTAAATGCTCACAGACAAGTATTCAGGGGGTTTTGATATTGCAGATAAATAAAGTACAAGTAAATAAAATGCAAGAGAAATAATTGCAGCGAGTGGCCCAATCCTTTTTAGCACAAAGGACAAGCCGGTTTGTTTACTTATAATGACCAAACGTTCCTGAGGACACATGGGGATTTTAGTCTAGTACTTTCGCTTCAAGTGGCTAAATAATCTTCATTGTTTTGATAAGTGTTGTGTGGGTGAACCTATGCTAATGCACCGCCCTTCCTAGGACTAATACATACTTGTGATTATACCCCTTGCAAGCATCCGCAACTACAAGAAAGTAATTAAGATAAATCTAACCACAGCCTTAAACTCTGAGATCCTGCGATCCCTCTTGCATCGATATACTAACGGGGGCTCAGGTTTCTGTCACTCCGGCAACCCCGCAATTAGCAACCGAATACAAGATGCACTCCCCTAGGCCCATAAATGGTGAAGTGTCGTGTAGTCGACGTTCACACGACACCACTAGAAGAATGACACCACAACTTAAATATCATAACATTGAATATTACTCAACCATAATTCACTACTAGCATTTAGACTTCACCCATGTCCTCAAGAACTAAACGAACTACTCACGAGACATCATATGGAATACAATCAGAGGTGATATGATGATGAATAACAATCTGAACATAAACCTTGGTTCAATGGTTTCACTCAATAGCATCTACAACAAGTATAGAATAACACCGGGAGAGTTTCCCCTATCAAACAATCAAGATTTAACCCGAATTGCTACAGCGATGACGAGGTGCAGCGGTGGTGATGGCGGTGTAGATGGTGGAGATGATGATGATGATGATGGAGATGATGTCCAGCTCGATGACGATGGCGTCGATTTCCCCCTCCGGGAGGGAATTTCCCCGGCGGATTCCTGCCCGCCGGAGAGCTCTTTTCTCTCTGGTGTTCTCCGCCCCGCAGAGGCGGCTGTAACCCTTCGTGAGGTCCTCTCTGTGGCTTAGGTTTTCGGGACGAAGGAGTACGCGAAGAAAAGGAGGCGAAAAGGGTCGTGGGCCCCCGAGCATAGGGTGGCGCGGCCAGGCCATGGGCCGCGCCGCCCTATGGTCTGGGCCCACGATGGCCCTCTCTTCTTCCCCTTCGGCTCCCTCCGTCATCTGGAAAAATAGGAATTTACGTGAAATTCCCTTCCACAGTTGATCTTCCGAAATATTGCGTTCTGACGGTGCTTTTTCCAGCAGAATCCTGGCTCCGGTGCTTGATCCTCCAATAATGATGAAACATGCAAAATAGATGAAATAACATAAGTATTGTGTCCCAATATGAAATATATCAATGAATAACAGCAAATTATGATACAAAATAGTGATGCAAATTGGACGTATCAACCCCCCAAGCTTAGACCTCGCTTGTCCCCAAGCGAAACTGAGCTCGATAAACGAGACCACATGTTTATGGAGTGAAGAGTCGATAAATAAAATACGGACAAGAAGCATCATATTCATTCACACAAGACATTCTAGTAAACAACTTCCTCATATAACTCATCTCGAAATAAGTAAAGAGAAATCACAAGTAAAGGTGCATAAGAAATCATAATTGGTGATGGCAAACTTTGTTCTTGGTCAGAGAACTACTAACGGATCGTACTTCTAAGCAAAGCTTTCATATTAGATTTTATAGCTGAGCCTTCATATTTAAGCATGACAATCTCTTCATAATCATTGATAACTTCAAAGTCATATTCATTCAGATAAAATTGGTACTAAACAAGAAAGTATAAAAGACATGATCAACTGAATCATAGCATAAATGATTGGTTCACAACAACTCAATTGCTTGCTTGAGATAGAGAGAAATAGGTTTACTGACTCAACATAAAAGTAAAAGATAGGCCCTTCGCAGAGGGAAGCAGGGATTAAATCATGTGCTAGAGCTTTTCAAGTTTTGAAATCATATAAAGAGCATAAAAGTAAGATTTTGAGCGGTGTTTGTTGTTGTCAACGAATGGTAGCGGGCACTCTAACCCCCTTGCCAAACGAACCTTCAAAGAGCGGCTCCCATGAGGGACGGCATCTCTACCAGCAAGGTAGATCATCCCCCTTCTCTTTTGTTTACACATGTATTTTAGTTTTATTATGGGTGACACTCCCCCCAACCTTGGCTTTCTCAATCCATGGCTAACCGAATCCTCGGGTGCCTTCCAACATTCTCATACCATGGAGGAGTGTCTATTGCAAAATTAAGTTGCTTACTGATGAATCAGAGCAAAACATGTGAAGAGAATTATTAATGAAGGTTATTAATTGGGGCTGGGAACCCCGTTGCCAGCTCTTATTGCAAAATTATTGGATAAGCGGATGTGCCGCTAGTCCATTGGTGAAAGTCCGCCCAACAAGATTGAAAGATGAAACACCACATACTTCCTCATGAGCTATAGAACATTGACACAAATAAGGAGTAGTAGTTTGAATAATTTAAAGGTAGCACATGAAGTATTTACTTGGAATGGCAGAAAATACCATGTAGTAGGTAGGTATGGTGGACACAAATGGCATAGGTTTGGTCTAAGGTTATGGATGTATGAGAAGCATCTCCTCTCAATACAGGTCTTTGGCTAGCAAGGTTTGATAGCAAGCATAAAGGTTGAGGGAAACAAACAAATATACATATGATAGAAACAATCATGCATCTTTCTCATAAGCACAAGCAATTTTAACTTTAGAATACTAAGCATAGAGATAATAGAATAATGTATCTAAGTGTATTTCTCTCTTTCATTAAACATCAAGATGTTGTTGCTATTGACCAATGCTAAGTTTGCCAAAACCAAATAGATTTACTTAATGCTCCCAAAGTGATATCAATACTCATGTCAAGAGTAATCATATAATAGAGATTGCAAACTAAAATAAGATGTGCAAAAAGTAAATGATAAGACTTCTCATTAATATTCCATAACGATAACTCACACCAACGGATACATAGATAACTAACTAAGAGAGATACTTCCACATTGCATACTATTCCATATGATAACTTCCCTACTCATGATATGACACTACTTGATAGTAAAAGATAAAGGTGGTGGTGATGTGATACCGCGGCACTCCCCCAAGCTTGGAACAAACCAAGGGGATGCCAATACCGATGATGAATTACTCCTTCGGTGATGATGGTGATGGATTCCTCTCGCGCTTCATAAGGATCTCCTTCAGCTTCAGCTTCTCAATTTTGTAATTCTGCACCAAAACCTGAAGAGACTCATTGTTACCCGAGTGTGGCGGTGACGGCCTTGTGCTGGGATTTGAGTAATATTCCAGCATTCTGCGAAGTCGCTGGTTCTCCTCCTGAAGTATCTCCACTTCCCTCCTTAGAGCACGATATTGATCACAAAACTCATCGGCAACCCGTATTGCTTCCTCCACACAAGGGAAAGAGTCGAGGTCCAGAGCAGGCGGAAGAGCTCCCTGCAAGTTATGAGAAAAAGAACGCCCAGTATTAACCGATCCCACCAAAATTGGCTTACTCCTCGTAGTTTCCCACTCTCCTTTTGCTGATGCTATCTTCTCCTTCTCCTTATTGATCCTTTCATCTATCTCTTCCCTCCAAGGCCCCTTGTCTTTGTTGTTGGAGACCATGGTGCTTCTAGATCAAAACAAATCTGGCAGAAAACAGCTCGAAACAAAACACGACGAGAAAACGATATTACGGACCTCCAGGGGTCCGGGGAATTATATAGCAAATATTTTTACGACAAAAGGAAGGTTCCAGGTCGAAAACGAGTCGGAAAGGGGCAACGAGGCGGCCAGACCATAGGTCGGCGCGGCCAGGGTGGGGCCCGCGCCGGCCTATGGTGGCACGCCCTCGCGCGTCTTTTCCACTCCGTTTCGATTCCGTAATTTTTCATATTTTCCAAAAACAGCAGAAATAATGTTCGGAAAGGTAAACGCGGACTTTTTATTACCTATACTGTTACCTATTCAAAGTCCAGTTCTGGCGGACTGTCAATTTGTCCTTTGATGAAAGCCTCCGGTGTTTCCACTTGAATAATATCAACATCAACATTATAGGAATCACCCGAGATATAATGCTTGAGTCTTTGTCCATTCACCACTTGTGTGGCATTGCCTTGGAGAGAGCTAATTTTAATTGCTCCTGAACGATACACCTCCTCAACAACATATGGTCCTTCCCACTTCGAGAGTAATTTCCCTGCAAAGAATCTGAGACGAGACCGATACAATAGAACTTGATCTCCAACATTAAATTCTCTTTTGATGATCCTTCTATCATGCCACTTCTTAACTTTTTCTTTAAAGAGTTTAGCATTTTCATAAGCTTCACTTCTCCATTCATCTAGAGAACTTAATTGCAACAACCTCTTATTACCGGCTAATTTAGGATCTTTATTTAGTTCTCTAACAGCCCAATAAGCTTTGTGCTCTAGTTCTAAAGGTAAATGACAAGCTTTTCCATAAACCATTTTATAAGGTGACATTCCCATAGGATTTTTATAAGCAGTTCTATAAGCCCATAGTGCTTCTTTCAATTTGCTAGGCCAATTCTTTCTAGATTTATTAACAGTCTTACCTAAGATAGCTTTAATCTCTCTATTTGATAATTCTACTTGACCACTAGTTTGAGGGTGATAAGCAGAAGCAATTCTATGATTAATACCATACTTAGCAAGAGTTTTTCTAAAACCTCCATGAATAAAATGAGAACCTCCATCAGTCATAATATATCTAGGTACTCCAAATCTAGGAAATATAACATCTACAAGCATTTTTATAGAGGTCTCACCATCAGCACTTTTTGTAGGTATAGCTTCTACCCATTTAGTAACATAATCAACAGCGACAAGTATATGAGTGTTACCGTCTGAAGAAGGGAAAGGTCCCATGAAGTCGAATCCCCAACAATCGAATGGTTCAATAACAAGAGTATAATTCATAGGCATTTCATTGCGTCTAGAGATATTACCAACTCTTTGACATTCATCACAAGATAAAATAAATTTCCTTGCATCTTTGAAGAGTGTTGGCCAATAAAAACCTGATTGTAGAACCTTTTGCGCGGTTCTATCTCCAGCGTGATGTCCTCCATAAACACTACCATGACATTTATTCAATATCTCCTGTTGTTCATATTCAGGAACACATCTTCGCATAATACCATCCACTCCTTCTTTATATAAGTGTGGGTCATCCCAAAAATAATGCCTCAAGTCATAAAAGAATTTCCTCCTTTGCTGAGCTGAAAAGGTTGGAGGCAAATACTTCGAAACAATAAAGTTAGCATAATCTGCATACCAAGGGCTCTCTCGCGAGCTCACCTTTATTACAGCCAATTGTTCATTTGGAAAACTATCATTAACAGGAACAGGATCATAAGCAATATTTTCCAATCTAGACAAATTATCAGCAACAGGATTATCAGCACCTTTCCTATCTATAATATGTAAATCAAATTCTTGCAACAGAAGTACCCATCTAATAAGCCTTGGCTTAGCATCTTTCTTTGTCATAAGGTATCTAATTGCAGCATGATCAGTATGAATTGTAACTTTCGAATCAACAATATAGGGTCTAAACTTATCACAAGCAAAGACTACAGCTAACAATTCTTTTTCAGTTGTAGCATAATTTCTTTGAGCAGCATCAAGAGTCTTACTAGCATAATGAATAACATTTAATTTTTTATCTACCCGCTGTCCAAGAACAGCGCCTACAGCAAAATCACTAGCATCACACATAATTTCAAAAGGCAAATTCCAATCAGGAGGTTCAACTACAGGAGCAGTTGTTAAGGCTTTCTTTAGAGTTTCAAAAGCTTCCTTACAATCATCATCAAAAACAAAAGGTACATCTTTTTGAAGAAGATTAGTAAGAGGCTTTGAAATTTTAGAGAAATCTTTAATAAATCTCCTATAAAACCCAGCATGACCAAGAACACTACGAATACCTTTAACATCCCTCGGATAGGGCATCTTCTCAATCGCTTCAACTTTAGCTCTATCAACTTCAATACCTCTCTCGGAAATTTTATGTCCCAATACAATTCCTTCATTAACCATAAAGTGGCATTTCTCCCAATTAAGAACAAGGTTAGTTTCTTCACATCTCTGCAAAACTTTATCGAGGTTTCGCAAGCAATTATCAAAAGAATTTCCATAGACAGAAAAATCATCCATGAACACCTCTACAATACTTTCGCAAAAACCATGAAAAATAGCAGACATGCATCTTTGAAAAGTAGCAGGAGCATTACATAAACCAAAAGGCATACGCCTATAAGCATAAGTTCCATAAGGACAAGTAAAAGTGGTTTTCTCTTGATCTTTAGCTTTAACAGCAATTTGTGAAAACCCAGAATAACCATCAAGAAAGCAAAAATGAGTATTTTTAGACAACCTCTCTAGCATTTGATCAATAAAGGGTAAAGGGTAATGATCTTTCTTAGTAACTTTATTAACTTTTCGAAAATCAATGCACATTCTATAACCTACAACTATTCTTTGAGGAATAAGCTCATCATTATCATTAGGCACAACAGTCATTCCTCCTTTCTTAGGAACACAATGAACAGGACTAACCCATCTACTATCAGCAATAGGATATATAATACCAGCTTCAAGGAGTTTTAATACCTCATTCCTTACCACTTCCTTCATCTTCGGAATTAGACGACGTTGATGTTCAACAACAGGCTTTGCATCATCTTCCATATTAATAGCATGTTGGCAAATAGAAGGAGAAATCCCTTTCAAATCATCAAGAGTATAGCCAATAGCTCCTCGGTGTTTCTTCAATATTTCCAATAACCTTTCTTCCTCAATCTCTGAAAGCTTAGAACTAATAATAACAGGATATATTTTCTTATCATCAATATGAGCATATTTAAGATTATCAGGTAAAGGCTTTAAATCAAAAACAGGATCTTCCTTTGGTGGCGGTGTTGTACCCAAATCTTCCACCGGTAAATCATGCTTGAGAATAGGTTGGCGACGAAAAATTTCCTCAAGCTCATCTCTTTCTTTCCTAAAAGCTTCACTTTCACTATTCTCCAAATGTTGCTGCAAAGGATTATTAGGAACAAGAACAATAGATGCACACTGCTCCATTTTAAAATCATTACTAGGCAAGTCAGCTTTATAAGGAGTTTTGGTAAATTTAGAAAAGTTAAATTCATAAGGTTCACCAGCAAATCTAGTCAAAATTTTCTCTTTCTTACAATCTATAATAGCTCCACAAGTATTTAGAAAAGGTCTACCAAAAATGATAGGACAATGATCACTAGCAGCAGAACCAAGTACCAAAAAGTCAGCAGGATATTTAATCTTACCACATAGAACTTCCACATCTCGAACAATACCAATTGGAGAAATAGTTTCTCTATTAGCCAGATGAATAACCACATCAATATCTTCAAGTTCACAAGAACCAATTTCGTGCATAATCTCCGTGTAAAGTTCATAAGGAATAGCACTAACACTTGCACCAATATCACATAAACCATAATAGCAATGATCACCAATTCTAACAGATAGCATAGGAACACTAACTTGTTTGGATTTATTAGGATGTGAAACAATATTAGAAGCATCTTCACAGAAAATAATATGACCATCCTCCACATTTTCAGTCACAAGATCTTTAACTATAGCAACAGCAGGTTCAATTTTAATTTGTTCTTCAGGTTCTTTAGGTTTCTTTTCACTTTTATTAACCGCACTAGATATGACAGAGTACTCCTTCATTTTAGCAGGGAAAGGAGTTTTTTCAATGTAAGCTTCAGGAATAACATTATCAACAGTTTCAACCACTACACATTTGTTTACAGATGAATCAATTTTATCTTTATACGGTTCATGATACTTATCAAAATTCTTCTTAGGCAGTTCATAATGAGAGGCAAAAGCTCTATAAAGATTTGCAACAACTTGGGAATCAAGACCATATGTAGCACTCATATTACGAAATTTATCAGTATCCATAAAAGCTTCAATGCATTTATAATCATAAATTATACCTGATTCTCTATCTTTGTCGTTCTCCCATCCTTCAGTATTTTCTTGGATCCGATCAAGAAGGTCCCTTTTAAACTCTTCATTCTTGCGTGTAAATGATCCAGAACAAGAAGTATCCAGCAAGGTCTTGTCTTGAAAAGAAAGTCTTGCATAGAAATTATCAATAATAACATTACCAGGAAGCTCATGAATGGGGCATTTGAGCATTAAAGACTTCAATCTCCCCCAAGCTTGGGCGATACTCTCTCCATCATGAGGCCAGAAATTATATATGCGGTTCCGATCTTTGTGAATTTCACTTGGAGGATAAAATTTAGAATAAAATAAAGGCACAATGTCCTCCCAATCAATAGAATCACCATTCTTCAGCAATTTATACCAGTGCGCCGCTTTACCAGACAGCGATATAGTGAATAGTTTCTTCCTAACTTCATTCATAGAAATACCTGCACATTTGAATAAACCGCATAATTCATGCAAAAACAGTAAATGATCACCAGGATGAACAGTTCCATCCCCTTCATAGCGGTTATCCATAACACGTTCAATAATTTTCATAGGTATTTTATATGGTACTACTTCCTCACCTGGCGCTTCATCCACTACCGTTGCAGTAGTAGTAGATTTCCCAAATAGAAATTGAAGAGAAGATCTCTCCATAATGATTTATAGCAGCAGGCAGAAATAAAATCAGCACAAACAGTAAATTTCCTTACCAATTCCACTTACCAATAGCGCTTACTCCCGGCAACGGCGCCAGAAAATAGTCTTGATGACCCACAAGTATAGGGGGTGTATCGTAGTACTTTCGATAAATAAGAGTGTCCAACGAGGAGCAGAAGGTGTTGGCAGCAATTTCGATGAAGGTTTCACTGTAAATGCTCACAGACAAGTATTCAGGGGGTTTTGATATTGCAGATAAATAAAGTACAAGTAAATAAAATGCAAGAGAAATAATTGCAGCGAGTTGCCCAATCCTTTTTAGCACAAAGGACAAGCCGGTTTGTTTACTTATAATGACCAAACGTTCCTGAGGACACATGGGGATTTTAGTCTAGTACTTTCGCTTCAAGTGGCTAAATAATCTTCATTGTTTTGATAAGTGTTGTGTGGGTGAACCTATGCTAATGCACCGCCCTTCCTAGGACTAATACATACTTGTGATTATACCCCTTGCAAGCATCCGCAACTACAAGAAAGTAATTAAGATAAATCTAACCACAGCCTTAAACTCTGAGATCCTGCGATCCCTCTTGCATCGATATACTAACGGGGGCTCAGGTTTCTGTCACTCCGGCAACCCCGCAATTAGCAATCGAATACAAGATGCACTCCCCTAGGCCCATAAATGGTGAAGTGTCGTGTAGTCGACGTTCACACGACACCACTAGAAGAATGACACCACAACTTAAATATCATAACATTGAATATTACTCAACCATAATTCACTACTAGCATTTAGACTTCACCCATGTCCTCAAGAACTAAACGAACTACTCACGAGACATCATATGGAATACAATCAGAGGTGATATGATGATGAATAACAATCTGAACATAAACCTTGGTTCAATGGTTTCACTCAATAGCATCTACAACAAGTATAGAATAACACCGGGAGAGTTTCCCCTATCAAACAATCAAGATTTAACCCGAATTGCTACAGCGATGACGAGGTGCAGCGGTGGTGATGGCGGTGTAGATGGTGGAGATGATGATGATGATGATGGAGATGATGTCCCGCTCGATGACGATGGCGATGGCGTCGATTTCCCCCTCCGGGAGGGAATTTCCCCGGCGGATTCCTGCCCGCCGGAGAGCTCTTTTCTCTCGGTGTTCTCCGCCCCGAGCGGCTGTAACCCTTCGTGAGGTCCTCTCTGTGGCTTAGGTTTCGGGACGAAGGAGTACGCGAAGAAAAGGAGGCGAAAGGGTCGTGGGCCCCCCAGAGCATAGGGTGGCGCGGCCAGGCCATGGGCCGCGCCGCCCTATGGTCTGGGCCCACAGTGGCCCCTCTCTTCTTCCCCTTCTGGCTCCCTCCGTCATCTAGAAAAATAGGAATTTATGTGAAATTCCCTTCCACAGTTGATCTTCCGAAATATGACGGTGCTTTTTCCAGCAGAATCCTGGCTCCGGTGCTTGATCCTCCAATAATGATGAAACATGCAAAATAGATGAAATAACATAAGTATTGTGTCCCAATATGAAATATATCAATGAATAACAGCAAATTATGATACAAAATAGTGATGCAAATTGGACGTATCAGGACGCGATAAAACCGGCGTGTAGCCGGTGGGCAGCAGCAATGGACCAAGTGGTGTCCAATCCTCCTAGCGGCGCAACTGTCGACGAATATGTGAGTGCATATTTGGTAAATCTAATTGTACTTTAGCTTCGGTGACATATTGATGATTTGTTGGTTTCTTTTGCATATGTAGGATTGCATTGCCGATGCTAGGTACAGAGACATGGCCGGCAACAAGGGCAAAAGCTTTACCATGCGTCATTGCTTTGATGTGCTCCAACACCTCCCCAAGTGGAAATTGAGGGATGAAGAAGTTGCACCGAAGAAGGCTGCAATGGTTGCGCTCGACGACACCGAGGATGAGAAGGATGGCAAAAGCCGGAGGGGAACAAGAAGGCGAAGGAAAGGCTAAGGCTCGAGGGGGAGGCTGCATTGTTGAGGGACAAGTTTGATCAAATGATGAAGTCGAAGGAGGTGATAGCGACCAAGACTTTGGAGACCAAGCGTGTCATCATCGAGACGAAGAAGGAGGTGAGCCTTGCAAAGCTTGAAACCAGCCGAGAGGAAGCAAAGAGCAAAGCCAAGTTGGAGAAGATGAGGATCAATATGAAGAAGGCCAAAGCAATGAAGCAACTATTGGCCGAAGAGAGGAAGATCATGATGATGAACACGAAGGAAATGAATGAGGTTCAACTAGAGTGGTGGAAGGAGGCTGATACGTCTCCAACGTATCTATAATTTCTGATGTTCCATGCTAGTTTTATGACAATACCTACATGTTTTGTTCATACTTTATATCATTTTTATGCATTTTCCGGAACTAACCTATTAACAAGATGCCGAAGTGCAGTTCCTGTTGTTTTTGGTTTCAGAAATTCTACAGAAATATTCTCGGAATGGACCCCATGAAGACAGAAGTCAATATTTTACCGAGACGGACCCAGAGAGCCAGAGAAGGGCCAGAGGGGGCCAAGGGCCTCCACACCATAGGGGGGCGCGGGTGGCCCCCTGGCTGCGCCCAGATATGGGGTGGTCCCCTCGGGACTCCCCCGACGCCGCCCTTTCGCCTATATAATCCTCCAGATGCGAAAACCCTAGATGGATCGATCTTCCTCCATGAAAAGTTACGTAGCCGCCGCCATCGCGAAGCCAAGTTCGGACGAAGTCTCTGTTCGGCACGCCGACGGGGAAGTGCCCCCGGAATCCATCTCCATCGACACCACCGCCATCTTCATCGCCGTTGCTGTCTCCCATGATGAGGAGGGAGTAGTTCTCCCCCGAGGCTGAGGGCTCTACCGGTAGCTATGTGGTTCATCTCTCTCTCCCATGGTGTGATATTTATGTGATCATGAGCTTTGTAATCTAGTTGAATATGTAGATGTTACTCTTGTCTATTATGCACTCTAGAGGTTACTTTAATATGAACTCCGGAGTTACTCTCCACGGTGTGATGGTGACAGTGTGCGCATCGTGTGTGATTCCTTTATGAAGTTGTGGAGCTTGTTTACTCCGGCTTGAGGGTGCTCTTGTAGCCCTACACAATGAATGGTGTTTGTTATCCAACAAGAGAGTGTTTGAGAGTAGCATTTATTTATTCAATTATGTGATCATTGTTGAGAGTGTCCACTAGTGAAAGTATGATCCCTAGGCCTTGTTTCTAAGCATTGAAACACCGTTTCCAACAAGTTCTGCTACATGTTCGCTTGCTGCCATTTTTATTTCAGATTGCAATTACTACTTATAATCATCCATATTACTTGTATTTCACTATCTCTTCGCCGAACTAGTGCACCTATACATCTGACAAGTGTATTAGGTGTGTTGGGGACACAAGAGACTTCTTGTATCTTAATTGCAGGGTTGCTTGAGAGGGATATTTTTGACCTCTACCTCCCTGAGTTCGATAAACCTTGGGTGATTCACTTAAGGGAAACTTGCTGCTGTTCTACAAACCTCTGCTCTTGGAGGCCCAACACTGTCTACAGGAATAGAAGCGTGCGTAGACATCAAGCTATTTTCTGGCACCGTTGGGGAGGTAAGGTAAAAGGTATTCACATCCTCCGACTACTAAGCTATTTCCTAGCACTGTTGCCGGTGTGTGAGTGCTCGAAGCTATTTCCTTTAGATTCTGCAATTATATCTTTTTGTTAGGCTTAATGGAAAACAACAAAAATATTAGAGATCTTTATAGTATTTATCTTGAGTTAGGACATGAGGTGTTTGAAGAGAAAATTAAAAAACCTATGGAACTTTATATGCATGCTAATGGCAATGTTATTAGTATGAATGCTTTGAACACCATTGTTGCTAATGCTATGGAAAATTCTAAGCTTGGGGAAGCTGGTTTTGAGGAGCATGATATTTTTAGTCCCCCAAGCATGGAGGAGAAAATTTACTTTGATGATACTTTACCTCCTATATATGATGATTACAATGATGACTATCATATTTTCAGTCCACCTACTATTGAGGAGAAAATTAATTATGATTACAATATGCCTCCTATATATGATGATTATGGTGATGAGAATAATAATGATAGCTATCTTATTGAATTTGCTCCCACTACAATTAATAGTAATGACTATGCTTATGTGGAGAGTAATAATTTTATGCATGTGGATCATGATAAGAATGCTTTATGTGATAGCTATATTGTTGAGTTTATTCATGATGCTACTGGAAATTATTATGAGAGAGGAAAATATGGTTGTAGAAATTTTCATGGTACTAAAACACCTCTCTATATGCTGAAACTTTTGAAGTTACTCTTGTTTTATCTTACTATGCTTGTCACTTTGTTCTTTTTGAATTTATTTGTGTACAAGATTCCTATGCATAGGAAGCGGGTTAGACTTAAATGTGTTTTGAATTTGCTTCTTGATGCTCCTTTTGCTTCATTTTCTATTTTCATGTGAGCATCATTAAAATTGCTGAGCCCATCTTAATGGCTATAAAGAAAGCACTTCTTGGGAGATAACCTATGTTTTTATTTTTCTACTATTTTGTTGTGTCTTGGAAGTTGTTACTACTGTAGTAACCTCTCCTTATCAAGTTTATTTCGTTTTTGTGCCAAGTAAAGTCTTTGATAGAAAGTTGATACTAGATTTGGATTTCTGCGCAGAAACAGATTTCTTATCTGTCACGAATTTGCGTTTTTCTCTCTGTAGAAAACTCGTAAAATGCTGAAAAAATTCATGTGTGATCCTCAGATATGTACGCAACTTTCATTCCTCATATATGTACGCAACTTTCATTAGTTTTGAGTTTTCTGATCTGAGCAAGTTAAGTGCCTCGAAAAAATTCGTCTTTACGGACTATTCTGTTTTGACAGATTCTGCCTTTTATTTCGCATTGCCTCTTTTACTGTGTTTGAGTGGATTTCTTTGCTCCATTAAATTTCAGTAGCCTTGGGTAATGTCCAGAAGTGTTGGGAATGATTGTGTCCTTGCTGAACATGTGAATTTTTGATTATGCACTAACCCTCTAATGAGATTGCTTTGAGTTTGGTGTGAAGGAAGTTTTCAAGGATCAAGAGAGGAGGATGATATGATATGATCAAGAAGAGTGAAAAGTCTAAGCTTGGGGATGCCCCCGTGGTTCATCCCTGCATATTTCAAGAAGACTCAAGCGTCTAAGCTTGGGGATGCCCAATGCATCCCCTTCTTCATCAACAACTTATCAGGTCACCTCTAGTGAAACTATATTTTAATTCCGTCACATCTTATGTACTTTACTTGGAGCGTCCGTGTGCTTTTATTTTCGTTTTGTTATTTTCATTCTCTGAATAAATTCGGATCCTAGCAATCCTTGTGTTGGAGAGAGACACGCTCCGCTTTTTCATTTGAACACTTGTGTTCTTCGTTTTATCTTTCATATTCATGGCGAAAGCTGAAAGCCGCAACACTTATACTTATTGTTATTTGGTTGGAAACAGAAAATGCTTCATATTGTCTTGAATAATTTGATACATGGCAATTGTTTTGAGCTCTCAAGTAGATCATGTTTAAGCTCTTGCATCATGTAGTTTAAATCTATTAATGGAGAACTACCGTAGAGCTTGTTAAAATTTGGTTTGCATGATTGGTCTCTCTAAGGTCTAGATATTTTCTGGTAAAAGTGTTTGAACAACAAGGAAGACAGTGTAGAGTCTTATAATGCTTGCAATATGTTCTTGTGTAAGTTTTGATGTACCGGTTTATACTTGTGTTTGCTTCAAACAACCTTGCTAGCCAAAGCCTTGTACTGAGAGGGAATGCTTCTCGTGCATCCAAAACCTTGAGCCAAAACCTATGCCATTTGTGTCCACCATAACTACCTATTATGTGGTATTTTTCTGCCATTCCAAAGTAAATTTCTTGCGTGCTACCTTTAAAAATTCATTCCTTGTCTTTGCAATACATAGCTCATGGGAAAGTAGCCTAAAAACTATTGTGGTAATGAATATGTCGCTTATGTATCTTAGTTCTTATAAGTTGCTTGTTGAGCGGTAACCATGTTTCTGGGGACGCCATCAACCTGTCACACCTTTGTTGAATATCATGTGAGTTGATATGCATGTTCGTCTTGTCTGAAGTAAGGGAGATTTGCCATGAGTTGAAATGGTTTGAGTATGCATGTTGTTAGAGAAGAACATTGGGCCGCCAACCAAAGCCATGTATCATGGTGGAAGTTTCAGCTTGGACATTAATCCTCAGAATCTCTTATGAGAATATTATTGTTGTTGAATGCTTAAAGCATAAAAGAGGAGTCCATTATCTGTTTTCTATGTTGTCCCGGTATGGATGTCCTCAAGTTGAGATCTATCAAAATCGAGAAATCAAATGCGATTTATCTCCTTGGACCTTTGTACAGGTGGCTAATACGTCTCCAACGTATCTATAATTTCTTATGTTCATGCTAGTTTTATGACAATACCAACATGTTTTAGTCATACTTTATAATGTTTTTATGCATTTTCCGAGACTAACCTATTAACAAGATGCCGTAGTGCCAGTTCCTGTTTTCTGCTGTTTTTTATTTCAGAAAAGTTAGTTTACAAATATTCTCGGAATTGGACGAAACAAAAGCCCACGGTCCTATTTTCCACGGAGACTTCCAGAACACCGAAGAGGAGACGAAGGGGACGCGAGGCGGCCACGCCATAGGGCGGCGCGGCCCCACCTCTGGCCGCGCCGGCCTATGGGGTGGGCCCTCGAGCGCCCCGACTCGCCCCTTCGCCTATTTATTCCTTCCGTCGCGAAAACCCTAGTACCGAGAGCCACGATACGAGAAAAGTTCCAGAGATGCCGCCGCCGTCAACCCCATCTCGGGGTTCGGAAGATCGCCTCCGGCACCTGCCGGAGAGGGGAATCATCACCGGAGGGCTCTACATCACCATGCCCGCCTCCGGACTGATGCGTGAGTAGTTCATCCTTGGACTACGGGTCCATAGCAGTAGCTAGATGGTTGTCTTCTCCTCATGTGCTATCATGTTTAGATCTTGTGAGCTGCCTATCATGATCAGGATCATCTATTTGTAATGCTACATGTTGTGTTTGTTGGGATCCGATGAATATGGAATACTATGTCAAGTTGATTATTGATCTATCATATATGTTATTTATGTTCTTGCATGCTCTCCGTTGCTAGTAGAGGCTCTAGCCAAGTTGATACTTGTGACTCCAAGAGGGAGTATTTATGCTAGATAGTGGGTTCATGTCTCCATTGAATCTGGGGGAGTGACAGCAACCCCTAAGGTTGTGGATGTGCTGTTGCCACTAGGGATAAAACATCAATGCTTTGTCTAAGGATATTTGTATTGTTTACATTACGCATAGTACTTAATGCAATTGTCTGTTGTTTGCAACTTAATACTGGAAGGGGTGCGGATGCTAACCTGAAGGTGGACTTTTTAGGCATAGATGCATGCTGGATGGCGGTCTATGTTCTTTGTCGTAATGCCCTAAGTAAATCTCATAGTAGTCATCATGATATATATATGCATCTCTATTTGTCAATTGCCCAACTGTAATTTGTTCACCCAACATGCTATTTATCTTATTGGAGAGACACCACTAGTGAACTGTGGACCCCGGTCCATTCTTTTACATCTGAAATACAATCTACTGCAATCATTGTTCTCTATTGTTTTCTGCAAGCAAACATAATTCTCCACACCATACGTTTAATCCTTTGTTTTCAGCAAGCCGGTGAGATTGACAACCTCACTGTTAAGTTGGGGCAAAGTAGTTTGATTGTGTTGTGCAGGTTCCACGTTGGCGCCGGAATCCCTGGTGTTGCGCCGCACTACACTCCTTCACCAACAACCTTCACGTGGCCTTCATCTCCTACTGGTTCGATAAACCTTGGTTTCTTACTGAGGGAAAACTCGCTGTTGTACTCATCATACCTTCCTCTTGGGGTTCCCAACGGACGTGTGCTTTACCGTCACAAGGAGCTGCCTCACGCAGCTTCTGGCGCCGTTGCCGGGGAAATCAAGACACGCTGCAAGGGGAGTCTCTCACACCCAATCTCTTTACTTTTTTTTATTGTCTTGCTTTATTTTATTTTATTTTCTATCTTGTTTTCTTTCTTTATATCAAAAACACACAAAAATTAGTTACTTGTTTTACTTTATTTAATTTGGTTTTGCTTAGTTTATTTTTATTATTGCTAAAATGGGTACTCCTGAGAATACTAAGTTGTGTGACTTCACTAGCACAAATAATAATGATTTTATATGCACTCCCATTGCTCCACCTGCTACTACAGCAGAATTTTATGAAATTAAACCTGCTTTACTAAATCTTGTTATGAGAGAGCAATTTTCTGGTGTTAGTACTGATGATGCTGCTGCTGATACGTCTCCAACGTATCGATAATTTCTTATGTTCCATGCCACATTATTGATGATATCTACATGTTTTATGCACATTATATGTCATATTTATGCATTTTCTGGAACTAACCTATTAACAAGATGCCGAAGAGCCAGTTGCTGTTTTCTGCTGCTTTTGGTTTCAGAAATCCTAGTAAAGAAATATTCTCGGAATTGGACGAAACTTTCGCCCAGGGTCCTATTTTTGCACGAAGCTTCCAGAAGACCGAAGAGATAACGAAGTGGGGCCACGAGGCGGCCAGAGGGTAGGGCGGCGCGGCCCAGGCCCTGGCCGCGCCGACCTAGCCCCTGGGCCCCTCGTGTGGCCCCTCGCGTTGACCCTCCGCCTACTTAAAGCCTCCGTCGCGAAACCCCCAGTACCAAAAGCCACGATACGAGAAAAGTTCCAGAGCCGCCGCCATCGCGAAGCCAAGATCTGGGGGACAGGAGTCTCTGTTCCGGCACCCTGCCGGAGCGGGGAAGTGCCCCGGAAGGCTTCTCCATCGACACCGCTGCCATCTCCACCGCCATCTTCATCACCGCTGCTGCTCCCATGAGGAGGGAGTAGTTCTCCATTGAGGCTCGGGGCTGTACCGGTAGCTATGTGGTTCATCTCTCTCCTATGTACTTCAATACAATAATCTCATGAGCTGCCTTACATGATTGAGATTCATATGATGATGCTTGTAATCTAGATGTCATTATGCTAGTCAAGTGAGTTTTACTTATGTGATCTCCGGAGACTCCTTGTCCCACGTGTGTAAAGGTGACAGTGTGTGCACCGTGTGGGTCTCTTAGGCTATATTTCACAGAATACTTATTCACTGTTATGAATGGCGTAGTGAAGTGCTTATTTATATCCCTTTATGATTGCAATGTGTTTTGTATCACTATTTATCTATGTGCTACTCATGTGATGTTATTAAAGTAGTCTATTCCTCCTGCATGGTGTAATGGTGACAGTGTGTGCATCGTGTAGTTCTTGTCGTAGATTATGATCATGATCTCTCGTAGATTGTGGAGTTAATTATCATTATGATAGTATTGATGTGATCTATGCCTCCTTCGTAGTGTGATGGTGACAGTGTGCATGCTATGTTAGTACTTGGTTTATTTTGCAAAGATCTATTATGCTCTAAGGTTACTTAAACATGAATATCGAATGTTGTGGAGCTTGTTAACTCCGGCATTGAGGGTTCGTGTAATCCTACACAACGAATGGTGTTCATTATCAAACAAGAGTGTATGTAGCACAAATGAGAAAGAACTTATTAATTATGTGATCAATGTTGAGAGTGTCCACTAGTGAAAGTATAATCCCTAGGCCTTGTTCCTAAATACTGTATCCTGCTTTTTACTGTTTTACTGCGTTACTACTGCTGCGTTACTACTGCATGTTTACTTCCTACAATATTACTATCGTCAACTACGCGCCAAGCACTTTTCTGGCGCCGTACTACTGCTCATATTCATTCACACCACTTGTATTTCACTATCTCTTCGCCGAACTAGTGCACCTATTAGGTGTGTTGGGGACACAAGAGACTTCTTGCTTTGTGGTTGCAGGGTTGCATGAGAGGGATATCTTTGACCTCTTCCTCCCTGAGTTCGATAAACCTTGGGTAATCCACTTAAGGGAAACTTGCTGCTGTTCTACAAACCTCTGCTCTTGGAGGCCCAACACTGTCTACAAGAATAGAAGCACCCGTAGACATCAAGCTATTTTCTGGCGCCGTTGCCGGGGAGGGAAGGTAAACGGCACTCACACATTGGCAAGCCCGGCAACTAAGCACTTTTCCTCCCTCGTCAACTACGTGCCAAGCACTTTTCTGGCGCCGTTGCCGGGGAGGAAAGGTAAAAGGCACTCATACTCCGGTTCCAGGTAACAGTACTTTTCTGGCGCCATTGTGTGTGTGCTCGAAGCTATTTCCTTTAGACTCTGCAATTGCGACATTTGGTTTCTTGTTTACACTAGTTAGGCATAATGGACAACAATGACCTTTTTATTCTATTTCCTGATTTAAGACATGGATGGTTTGATGCGAAAATTAAAAAACCCATGGAACATATTAATATGAATGCTTTGAACACTATTGTTGCTAATGCTATGGAAAATTCTAAGCTTGGGGAAGCTGGCTTTGATGAGCATGATATTTTTAGTCCCCCAAGCATTGAGGAGAAAATTTACTTTGATGATACTTTGCCTCCTATTTATGATGATTATAATGATAGTAGTCTTTTGTTACCACCTGTTATGGAGGATAAATTTGATTATGATTACAATATACCTCCTATATTTGATAGCTACTTTGTTGAATTTGCTCCCACTACAATTAATAAGAATGACTATGCTTATGTTGGGAGTAGTAATTATTTTATGCATGAGACTCATGATAAGAATGCTTTATGTGATAGTTATATTGTTGAGTTTGCTCATGTTGCTACTGAAAGTTATTATGAGAGAGGAAAATATGGTTGTAAAAATTTTCATGTTACTAAAACACCTCTCTATGTGCTGAAATTTTTGAAGCTACACTTGTTTTATCTTCCTATGCTTGTTACTTTGCTCTTCATGAACTTGTTTATTTACAAGATTCCTATGCATAGGAAGCATGTTAGACTTAAATGTGTTTTGAATTTGCCTCTTGATGTTCTCTTTTGCTTCAACTTCTATTTCTTGCGAGTGCATCATTAAAACTGCTGAGCCCATCTTAATGGCTATAAAGAAAGAACTTTTTGGGAGATAACCCATGTGTTTATTTTACTACAGAAATTTTTGTTTTGTTGAGTCTTGGAAGTTGTTTACTACTGTAGCAACCTCTCCTTATCATGTTTTTGTGCCAAGTAAAATTTCTATGTCAAAATTGATGTTATATTTGGGATCGCTGCGCAGAAACAGCATTGCTGTCTGTCACGAATCTGGGCACAGGCCTCTGTAGAAAATTCGAAAAAATCTGCCAATTTACGAGCGTGATCCTCAGATATGTACGCAACTTTCATTAGTTTTGAGTTTTTCCATTTGAGCAAGTCTGGTGCCATCTTTAAATTCGTCTTTACGGACTGTTCTGTTTTTGACAGATTCTGCCTTTTATTTCGCATTGCCTCTTTTGCTATGTTGGATTCATTTCTTTGATCCATTAATGTCCAGTAGCTTTATGCAATGTCCAGAAGTGTTAAGAATGATTGTGTCACCTCTGAACATGTGAATTTTGATTATGCACTAACCCTCTAATGAGTTTGCTTGAAGTTTGGTGTGGCAGAAGTTTTCAAGGGTCAATAGAAGAGGGTGATATAATGTGATCGAGAAGAGTGAAAGGTCTAAGCTTGGGGATGCCCGGTGGTTCATACCTGCATATTTCAAGAAGACTCAAGCATCTAAGCTTGGGGATGCCCAAGGCATCCCCTTCTTCATCGACAACTTATCAGGTTTCTTCTAGTGAAACTATATTTTTATTCAGTCACATCTTATGTTCTTTACTTGGAGCGTCTGTGTGCTTTTATTTTTGTTTTTGTTTTGTTATCTTAGTTCTCTGAATAAGTTCATCCTTGTGTGGGAGAGAGACACGCTCCGCTGGTTCGTATGAACACATGTGTTCTTAGCTCATAATATTCATGGCGAAGTTTCCTCTTCGTTAAATTGTTATATGGTTGGAATTGGAAAATGCTACATGTGGTAATTGGTAAAATGTCTTGGATAATGTGATACTTGGCAATTGTTGTGCTCATGTTTAAGCTCTTGCATCATATACTTTGCACCTATTAGTGAAGAAATACATAGAGCTTGCTAAAATTTGGTTTGCATAATTGGTCTCTCTAAGGTCTAGATAATATCTAGTATTGAGTTTTGAACAACAAGGAAGACGGTGTAGAGTCTTATAATGTTTACAATATGTCTTTTATGTGAGTTTTGCTGCACTTGTTCATCCTTGAGTTTGCTTCAAATAACCTTGCTAGCCTAAACCTTGTATCGAGAGGGAATACTTCTCATGCATCCAAAATCCTTGAGCCAACTACTATGCCATTTGTGTCCACCATACCTACCTACTACATGGTATTTTCCGCCATTCCAAAGTAAATTGCTTGAGTGCTACCTTTAAACAATTCAAAAGTTATTACCTCTTATTTGTGTCAATGTTTTATAGCTCATGAAGAAGTATGTGGTGTTTATCTTTCAATCTTGTTGGGCAACTTTCACCAATGGACTAGTGGCTTCATCCGCTTATCCAATAATTTTGCAAAAAGAGCTGGCAATGGGATTCCCAGTCCCAAATTAATTAACAAAAATAGACACTCCTCCATGGTATGTGATTGTTGGACGGCACCCGAAGGATTCGGTTAGCCATGGCTTGAGAAAGCAAA
The DNA here is from genome assembly GCA_030979885.1 of Lolium multiflorum. Classification (NCBI taxonomy): domain Eukaryota; kingdom Viridiplantae; phylum Streptophyta; class Magnoliopsida; order Poales; family Poaceae; genus Lolium; species Lolium multiflorum. Next base: position 221,585,224 of record CM061748.1, read on the forward strand.
GGTGGGGAGGAGTGTCATCATAATAAAACTAAAATAAAAAGACACTCCTTCATGGTATGAGATTGTTGGCAGGCACCCGAGGATTCGGTTAGCCATGGTTTGTGAAAGAAAGGTTGGAAGGAGTGCCACCCAAAAATAAAATAAAATGGGAGCCGCTCTTTGAAGGTTTGTCTGGCAAGGGGGTTAGAGTGCCCACTACCATTCGTTGACAACAACAAACACCTCTCAAAACTTTACTTTTATGCTCTCTATATGTTTTCAAAATCAAAGCTCTAGCACAAATACAGCAATCGATGCTTTCCTCTTTGAAGGACCATTCTTTTACTTTTATTGTTGAGTCAGTTTACCTATCTCCTTCCACCTAAGAAGCAAACACTTGTGTGAACTGTGCATTGATTCCTACATACTTGCATATTGCACTTGTTATACTACTTTATGTTGACAATATCCATGAGATATACATGTTATAAGTTGAAAGCAACCGCTGAAACTTAATCTTCCTATGTGTTGCTTCAACACCTTTACTTTGATTTATTGCTTTATGAGTTAACTCTTATGCAAGACTTATTGATGCTTGTCTTGAAGTACTATTCATGAAAAGTCTTTGCTTTATGATTCAGTTGTTTACTCATGTCATTACCTTTGTTTTGATCGCTGCATTCATTACATATGTTTACAAATAGTATGATCAAGATTATGATGGCATGTCACTTCAGAAATTATCTTTGTTATCGTTTTACCTGCTCGGGACGAGCAGAACTAAGCTTAGGGATGCTGATACGTCTCCAACGTATCGATAATTTCTTATGTTCCATGCTACTTTATTGATGATACCTACATGTTTTATGCACATTATATGTCATATTTATGCATTTTCTGGAACTAACCTATTAACAAGATGCCGAAGAGCCAGTTGCTGTTTTCTGCTGTTTTTGGTTTCAGAAATCCTAGTAAAGAAATATTCTCGGAATTGGACGAAACTTTCGCCCAGGGTCCTATTTTTGCACGAAGCTTCCAGAAGACCGAAGAGATAATGAAGTGGGGCCACGAGGCGGCCAGAGGGTAGGGTGGCGCGGCCCAGGCCCTGGCCGCGCCGACCTAGCCCCTGGGCCCCTCGTGTGGCCCCGCGTTGACCCTCCGCCTACTTAAAGCCTCCGTCGCGAAACCCCCGGTACCAAAAGCCACGAGAAAAGTTCCAGAGCCGCCGCCATCGCGAAGCCAAGATCTGGGGACAGGAGTCTCTGTTCCGGCACCTGCCGGAGCGGGAAGTGCCCCGGAAGGCTTCTCCATCGACACCGCTGCCATCTCCACCGCCATCTTCATCACCGCTGCTGCTCCCATGAGGAGGGAGTAGTTCTCCATTGAGGCTCGGGGCTGTACCGGTAGCTATGTGGTTCATCTCTCTCCTATGTACTTCAATACAATAATCTCATGAGCTGCCTTACATGATTGAGATTCATATGATGATGCTTGTAATCTAGATGTCATTATGCTAGTCAAGTGAGTTTTACTTATGTGATCTCCGGAGACTCCTTGTCCCACGTGTGTAAAGGTGACAGTGTGTGCACCGTGTGGGTCTCTTAGGCTATATTTCACAGAATACTTATTCACTGTTATGAATGGCGTAGTGAAGTGCTTATTTATATCCCTTTATGATTGCAATGTGTTTTGTATCACTATTTATCTATGTGCTACTCATGTGATGTTATTAAAGTAGTCTATTCCTCCTGCATGGTGTAATGGTGACAGTGTGTGCATCGTGTAGTTCTTGTCGTAGATTATGATCATGATCTCTCGTAGATTGTGGAGTTAATTATCATTATGATAGTATTGATGTGATCTATGCCTCCTTCGTAGTGTGATGGTGACAGTGTGCATGCTATGTTAGTACTTGGTTTATTTTGCAAAGATCTATTATGCTCTAAGGTTACTTAAACATGAATATCGAATGTTGTGGAGCTTGTTAACTCCGGCATTGAGGGTTCGTGTAATCCTACGCAACGAATGGTGTTCATTATCAAACAAGAGTGTATGTAGCACAAATGAGAAAGAACTTATTAATTATGTGATCAATGTTGAGAGTGTCCACTAGTGAAAGTATAATCCCTAGGCCTTGTTCCTAAATACTGTTATCACTGCTTTTTACTGTTTTACTGCGTTACTACTGCTGCGTTACTACTGCATGTTTACTTCCTACAATATTACTATCGTCAACTACGCGCCAAGCACTTTTCTGCCCGTACTACTGCTCATATTCATTCACACCACTTGTATTTCACTATCTCTTCGCCGAACTAGTGCACCTATTAGGTGTGTTGGGGACACAAGAGACTTCTTGCTTTGTGGTTGCAGGGTTGCATGAGAGGGATATCTTTGACCTCTTCCTCCCTGAGTTCGATAAACCTTGGGTAATCCACTTAAGGGAAACTTGCTGCTGTTCTACAAACCTCTGCTCTTGGAGGCCCAATTGTCTACAAGAATAGAAGCACCGTGATCACTGCCCATCTTAATAATTTTTTTGAACTTTGTGAAATGCAAAAGTATAAGGATATAGATGGGGATATTATAAAACTGAAATTGTTTCCTTTCTCCTTAAGAGGAAGAGCTAAAGATTGGTTGCTGTCTTTGCCTAAAAATAGTATTGATTCATGGACTAAATGTAAAGATGCTTTTATTGGAAAATATTATCCTCCTGCTAAGATTATATCTTTGAGAAGTAGCATTATGAATTTTAAGCAATTGGATAATGAACATGTTGCCCAAGCATGGGAGAGAATGAAATCTTTGGTAAAGAATTTCCCTACCCATGGACTAACTACTTGGATGATCATCCAAACCTTTTATGCAGGATTGAATTTTTCTTCAAGGAACCTATTGGATTCAGCTGCTGGAGGTACTTTTATGTCCATCACTTTGGGTGCTGCAACAAAGCTTCTTGATGATATGATGATCAACTACTCTGAATGGCACACTGAAAGGACTCCTCAAGGTAAGAAGGTAAATTCTGTTGAAGAAACCTCTTCTTTGAGTGATAAGATTGATGTTATTATGTCTATGCTTGTTAATGGTAGGACTCATGTTGATCCTAATAATGTTCCTTTAGCTTCATTGGTTTCTCAAGAAGAAATGTTGATGTGAATTTCATTAAAAATAATAATTTCAACAACAATGCTTATAGGAATAATTTTGGTAACAACAACTATAGGCCATATCCTTCTAATAATGGTAATGGTTATGGTAATTCTTACAACAATAGTAGAAGTGTACCCTCTGATCTTGAAGTCATGCTTAAAGAATTTATTAGTACACAAACTGCTTTTAACAAATCTGTTGAGGAAAAGTTTGGTAAAATTGATGTTCTTGCTTCTAAGGTTGATAGTCTTGCTCTTGATGTTGATCTTTTGAAACTGAAAGTTATGCCTGATGAAGTTAAAGATACTAAGTCATTTGCTAAAACAAATGCTATCCAAGTTCGAATTAATGACAATATTAGAATGATGGCTGAATTGCATGCTAGATGGGAAAGAGAAGAAAGAGAAGAAAAACTTGCTAAAGAGAATAATATAGCTAAAGTTTGGACTATTACCACCACTAGTAATGTTGATGCTTCACATGTTGCTAAACCTCCTACTATCAATGGTAAAATAATTGGTGTTGGCAATGTCTCTACTTCTACTACAAAGTGTGCAAAACTGCCTGAAACTGCTGAAACTGTTTGTGATAAAAGTGCTGAAATTTTTCAGAGTGTTGGGGACAATGGTCCCATTGCTGTAGATCATAATGGTTTTGATTTTGATAATTGTCATATTTCTGAAGTTATTAAGTTCTTACAAAAACTTGCTAGAAGTCCTAATGCTAGTGCTATAAACTTAGCCTTTACAAAACATATTACAAATGCTCTCATTAAAGCTAGGGAAGAGAAATTAAAACTTGAAGCTTCTATCCCTAGGAAGTTGGAAGATGGTTGGGAGCCCATCATTAAAATGAAAGTCAATGATTTTGATTGTAATGCTTTATGTGATCTTGGTGCAAGTATTTCTGTTATGCCTAAGAAACTTTATGATATGCTTGACTTGCCACCTTTGGAATGTTGTTATTTGGATGTTAATCTTGCTGATAATTCTATAAAGAAACCTTTGGGGAGAATTGATAATGTTCACATTACGGTTAACAATAACCTTGTCCCCGTTGATTTTGTTGTCTTGGATATTGAATGCAATGCATCTTGTCCTATTGTTTTGGGAAGACCCTTTCTTCGAACCGTTGGTGCTATTATTGATATGAAAGAAGGAAATATTAAGTATCAATTCCCTCTTAAGAAAGGTATGGAACACTTCCCTAGAAAGAGAATGAAGATGCCTTTTGATTCTATTATTAGAACAAATTATGATGTTGATGCTTCTTCTCTTGATATTACTTGATTTGCACTTTCTGCGCCTAGCTGAAAGGCGTTAAAGAAAAGCGCTTATGGGAGACAACCCATTATTTTATTTCTGCAATTTTTGTTTTATATTTGAGTCAAGGTGCTTGTTACTACTGTAGCAATACATGTGTATCTTTATTTTCTTGTATTGTTGTGCCAAGTAAAGTCTCTAATAGAAAGTTGATACTAGATTTGGATTTCTGCGCAGAAACAGATTTCTTAGCTGTCACGAATTCGCGTTTTTCTCTCTGTAGAAGAATCTAAAAAATCTGCAAAAATTTATGCGTGATCCTCAGATATGTACGCAACTTCATTAGTTTTGAGTTTTCTGATTTGAGCAAGTTAAGTGCCACGAAAAAATTCGTCTTTACGGACTATTCTGTTTTGACAGATTCTGCCTTTTATTTCGCATTGCCACTTTTACTGTATTTGAGTGGATTTCTTTGCTCCATTAAATTTTAGTAACCTTGGGTAATGTCCAGAAGTGTTGGGAATGATTGTGTCCTTGCTGAACATGTGAATTTTTGATTATGCACTAACCCTCTAATGAGATTGTTTTGAGTTTGGTGTGGAGGAAGTTTTCAAGGATCAAGAGAGGAGGATGATATGAGATGATCAAGAAGAGTGAAAATTCTAAGCTTGGGGATGCCCCCATGGTTCATCCCTATTTCAAGAAGACTCAAGCGTCTAAGCTTGGGGATGCCCAAGGCATCCCCTTCTTCATCAACAAACTTATCAGGTCACCTCTAGTGAAACTATATTTTAATTCCGTCACATCTTATGTGCTTTACTTGGAGCGTCTGTTTGTTTTTATTTTTGTTTATGTTTGAATAAATTCGGATCCTAGCAATCCTTGTGTTGGAGAGAGACACGCTCCGCTTTTTCATTTGAACACTTGTGTTCTTCATCTTATTTTAATATTCATGGCGAAAGCTGAAAGCCGCAACACTTATACTTGTTGTTATTTGGTTGGAAACAGAAAATGCCTCATATTGTCTTGAATAATTTGATACTTGGCAATTGTTTTGAGCTCTCAAGTAGATCATGTTTAAGCTCTTGCATCATGTAGTTTAAATCTATTAGTGGAGAACTACCGTAGAGCTTGTTGAAATTTGGTTTGCATGATTGGTCTCTCTAAGGTCTAGATATTTTCTGGTAAAAGTGTTTGAACAACAAGGAAGACAGTGTAGAGTCTTATAATGCTTGCAATATGTTCTTATGTAAGTTTTGTTGTACCGGTTCATACTTGTGTTTGCTTCAAACAACCTTGCTAGCCAAAGCCTTGTACTGAGAGGAAATGCTTCTCGTGCATCCAAAAACCTTGAGCCAAAACCTATGCCATTTGTGTCCACCATAACTACCTATATGTGGTATTTTTCTGCCATTCCAAAGTAAATTTCTTGCGTGCTACCTTTAAAATTTATTCCTTGTCTTTGCAATACATAGCTCATGGGAAAGTAGCCTAAAAACTATTGTGGTAATGAATATGTTGCTTATGTATCTTAGTTCTTATAAGTTGCTTGTTGAGCGGTAACCATGTTTCTGGGGACGCCATCAACTTTCACACCTTTGTTAAATATCATGTGAGTTGCTATGCATGTTCGTCTTGTCTGAAGTAAGGGAGATTTGCCATGAGTTGAAATGGTTTGAGTATGCATGTTGTTAGAGAAGAACATTGGGCCGCCAACCAAAGCCATGTATCATGGTGGAAGTTTCAGCTTGGACATTAATCCTCAGAATCTCTTATGAGAATATTATTGTTGTTGAATGCTTAAAGCATTAAAAAGAGGAGTCCATTATCTGTTTTCTATGTTGTCCCGGTATGGATGTCCTCAAGTTGAGATCTATCAAAATCGAGAAATCAAATGCGATTTATCTCCTTGGACCTTTGTACAAGTGGCTGATGTCTACGGGTGCTTCTATTCTTGTAGACAGTGTTGGGCCTCCAAGAGCAGAGGTTTGTAGAACAGCAGCAAGTTTTCCCTTAAGTGGATCACCCAAGGTTTATCGAACTCAGGGAGGAAGAGGTCAAAGATATCCCTCTCAAGCAACCCTGCAATCACGATACAAGAAGTCTCTTGTGTCCCCAACACACCTAATACACTTGTCAGATGTATAGGTGCACTAGTTCGGCGAAGAGATAGTGAAATACAAGTAGTATGGATGTATATGAGTGGTAATAGCAATCTGAATAAAATATGGCAGCGAGTAAACATGCAACAGAACAGTAAATAAGCGGTGTTTGCAGTATTGGAAACAAGGCCTAGGGATCATACTTTCACTAGTGGACACTCTCAACATTGATCGCATAATAAATAATAACTTCTCTCATTTGTGCTACATACACTCTTTTGTTGGATGACAAACACCATTCGTTGTGTAGGGCTACAAGAGCTCCCTCAAGCCGGAGTTAACAAGCGCCACAACATTCAACATTCATATTTAAGTAACCTTAGAGCATAATAGATCTTTGCAAAATAAACCGAGTACTAACATAGCATACACACTGTCACCATTACACTATGAAAGGGGGATAGATCACATCAATACTATCATAGCGATAATCAACTCCATAACCTACAAGAGATTATGATCATAATCTACGACAAGAACCACACGATGCACACACTGTCACCATTACACCATGCAGGAGGAATAGACTACTTTAATAACATCACATGAGTAGCACATAACTAGTAGCGATACAAAGCTCATCATATGGATCTCAATCATGCAAGCAATTCATGAGATCATTGTATTGGAGTACAGAGAGAGAGATTAACCACATAGCTACGGTAGAGCCCTCAGCCCGGGGGAGAATTACTCCCTCCTCATCATGGGAGCAGCGATGGCGGTGAAGATGGCGGTGGAGATGGCTTCCGGGGGCAATTCCCGTCCCGGCGCGTGCGGCACAGAGACTTCTGTCCCCCGAATCTTGATTTCGCGATGGCGGCGGCTCTGGAAGGTTTTCTCGGGTTTCGTCAATCGTGGCTTATTCGTATCGGGGTTTTAGGTCAGGGAGCTTATATAGGCGAAAGGGGAGCCTCGGAGGGGCCCTGGTGGGGCCAGACAACAGGTCGGCGCCCCCCTCAGGCCGCACCGCCTTAGTGTGTGGGGGCCCTGTGGCCCCCTCCTCCCTCTCCGGTGCGGAAGCTTCCGGTGAAAATAGGATCTTGGCGTTGATTCCTTACTAGGATTTGAAACCAAAAACAGCAGAAAACAGGAACTGGCACTTCGGCATCTCGTCAATAGGTTAGTTCCGGAAAACGCATCAAAACGATATAAAGTGTGAACAAAACATGTAGGTATTGTCATAAAACAAGCATGGAACATCAGAAATTATAGATACGTTGGAGACGTATCAGCATCCCCAAGCTTAGTTCCTACTCGTCCTCGAGTAGGTAAACAATAACACAAATAATTTCTGAGGTGACATGCTACCATCATAATCTTGATCAACATTATTGTAAAGCATATGACATGAATGGAGTGATTCAAAGCAATGATCTATAGTTTGCTAACAAGTAGATAACATATAGCAAAACTTTTCATGAATAGTACTTTCAAGACAAGCATCAAAAAGTCTTGCATAAGAGTTAACTCATAAAGCAATAAATTCAAAGTAAAGGCATCGAAGCAACACAAAGGAAGATATAAGTTTCAGCAGTTGCTTTCAACTTTCAACATGCATATCTCATGGATAATTGTCAACACAAAGTAATATGATGAGTGCAATAAGCAAGTATGTAAGAATCAATGCACAGTTGATACAAGTGTTTGCTTCTAAGATGGAAGGAAATAGGTAAACTGACTCAACATAAAGTAAAAGATAGGCCCTTCGCAGAGGGAAGCAGGGATTAAATCATGTGCTAGATCTTTTCAAGTTTTGAAATCATATAGAGAGCATAAAAGTAAAATTTTGAGAGGTGTTTGTTGTTGTCAACGAATGGTAATGGGTACTCTAACTACCTTATCAACCAGACTTTCAAGAGCGGCTCCCATGAAGGACGTTATTTCTACCAGCAAGGTAGATCATCCCTCTTCTCTTTTGTTTACACATGTACTTTAGTTTTATTTATTAGATGACACTCCCCCCAACCTTTGCTTACACAAGCCATGGCTAACCGAATCCTCGAGTGCCTTCCAACATTCACATACCATGGAGGAGTGTCTATTTGCAAATTTAAGTTGCTTACTGATAGATCAGAGCAAAACATGTGAAGAGAATTATTAATGCAAGTTAATTAATTGGGGCTGGGAACCCCATTGCCAGCTCTTTTTGCAAAATTATTGGATAAGCGGATGAGCCACTAGTCCATTGTGAAAGTCTGTCAAAAGTAAATGACAAGATCGAAAGATAAAACACCACATACTTCCTCATGAGCTATAAAACATTGACACAAATAAGAGATAATAGCTTTTGAATTGTTTAAAGGTAGCACATGAAGTATTTACTTGGAATGGCAGGAAATACCACATAGTAGGTAGATATGGTGGACACAAATGGCATAGGTTTTGGCTCAAGGTTTTGGATGCACGAGAAGCATTTCCTCTCAGTACAAGGCTTTGGCTAGCAAGGTTGTTTGAAGCAAACACAAGTATGAACCGGTACAGCAAAACTTACATAAGAACATATTGCAAGCATTATAAGACTCTACACTGTCTTCCTTGTTGCTCAAACACTTTTACCAGAAAATATCTAGACTTAGAGAGACCAATCATGCAAACCAAATTTCAACAAGCTCTACGGTAGTTCTCCACTACTAGATTTAAACTACATGATGCAAGAGCTTAAACATGATCTATGAGAGCTCAAAATAATTGCCAAGTATCAAATTATTCAAGACCATATGAAGCATTTTCTTATTCCAACCAAATAGCAACAAGTGAAGCGATCAACTTTCGCCCTTGAACATTAAAAGCATAAACGAAGAACACTAGTGTTCATATGAAAAAGCGGAGCGTGTCTCTCCCACACAAGGATGAATTTATTCAGAGAATGAAAATAACGAAACGAAAATAAAAGCACACAGACGCTCCAAGTAAAATACATAAGATGTGACCGAATAAAAATATAGTTTCAATAGAAGAAACCTGATAAGTTGATGAAGAAGGGGATGCCTTGGGATGTACACGTCGTTGGGAACCCCAAGAGGAAGGTATGATGCGCACAGTGGCAAGTTTTCCCTCAGTATGAAACCAAGGTTTAATCGAACCAGTAGGAGCCAAGAAGCACGTTGAAGGTTGATGGTCGCGAAATGTGATGCGGCGCAACACCAGGGATTCCGGCGCCAACGCGGAACCTGCACAACACAACCAAGTACTTTGCCCCAACGAAACAGTGAGGTTGTCAATCTCACCGGCTTGCTGTAACAAAGGATTAAACGTATCGAGTGGAAGATGTTTGCAAAGAAAACAGTAAAACAAGTAGATTGTATGCTATGTAAAGAATAGGACCGGGGTCCACAGTTCACTAGAGGTGTCTCTCCCATAAGATAAAAGCATGTTGGGTGAACAAATTACAGTCGGGCAATTGACAAATAGAGAAAGGCATAACAATGCATATACATGATATGATAAATATAGTGAGATTTAATTGGGCATTACGACAAAGTACATAGACCGCCATCCAACTGCATCTATGCCTAAAAAGTCCACCTTCAGGTTATCATCCGAACCCCCTCCAGTATTAAGTTGCAAAGCAACAGACAATTGCATTAAGTATGGTGCGTAATGTAATCAACAACTACATCCTTAGACATAGCATCAATGTTTTATCCCTAGTGGCAACAGCACATCCACAACCTTAGAACTTTCTGTCACTGTCCCAGATTCAATGGAGGCATGAACCCACTATCGAGCATAAATACTCCCTCTTGGAGTTAAGAGTAAAAACTTGGCCAGAGCCTCTACTAGTAACGGAGAGCATGCAAGATCATAAACAACACATAAACAATAGATTGATAATCACCATAATCATAGTACTCTCTATCCATCGGATCCCGACAAACACAACATATAGAATTACAGATAGATGATCTTGATCATGTTAGGCAGCTCACAAGATCCAACAATGAAGCACAACAAGGAGAAGACGACCATCTAGCTACTGCTATGGACCCATGGTCCAGGGGTGAACTACTCACTCATCACTCCGGAGGCGACCATGGCGGTGTAGAGTCCTCCGGGAGATGAATCCCCTCTCCGGCAGGGTGCCGGAGGCGATCTCCTGAATCCCCCGAGATGGGATTCGGCGGCGGCGTCTCTGGAGGTTTTCCGTATCGTGGCTCTCGGTCTTGGGGGTTTCGCGACGGAAGCTTTAAGTAGGCGGAGGGTCAACGCGGGGGCCACACGAGGGGCCAGAGGCTAGGTCGGCGCGGCCAGGGCTTGGGCTGCGCCGGCCACCCCTCTGGCCGCCTCGTGGCCCCACTTCGTTATCTCTTCGGTCTTCTGGAAGCTTCGTGCAAAAATAGGACCCTGGGCGAAAGTTTCGTCCAATTCCGAGAATATTTCTTTACTAGGATTTCTGAAACCAAAAACAGCAAACAGCAACTGGCTCTTCGGCATCTTGTTAATAGGTTAGTTCCAGAAAATGCATAAATATGACATATAATGTGCATAAAACATGTAGGTATCATCAATAAAGTAGCATGGAACATAAGAAATTATCGATACGTTGGAGACGTATCAGCATCCCCAAGCTTAGTTCTGCTCGTCCCGAGCAGGTAAAACGATAACAAAGATAATTTCTGAAGTGACATGCCATCATAATCTTGATCATACTATTTGTAAACATATGTAATGAATGCAGCGATCAAAACAAAGGTAATGACATGAGTAAACAAGTGAATCATATGACAAAGACTTTTCATGAATAGTACTTCAAGACAAGCATCAATAAGTCTTGCATAAGAGTTAACTCATAAAGCAATAAATCAAAGTAGAGGTGTTGAAGCAACACAAAGGAAGATGAAGTTTCAGCGGTTGCTTTCAACTTATAACATGTATATCTCATGGATATTGTCAACATAAAGTAATATAATAAGTGCAATATGCAAGTATGTAGGAATCAATGCACAGTTCACACAAGTGTTTGCTTCTTAGGTGGAAGGAGATAGGTAAACTGACTCAACAATAAAAGTAAAAGAATGGTCCTTCAAAGAGGAAAGCATCGATTGCTGTATTTGTGCTAGAGCTTTTATTTTGAAAACATGAAACAATTTTGTCAACGGTAGTAATAAAGCATATGAGTTATGAAAATTATATCTTACAAGTTGCAAGCCTCATGCATAGTATACTAATAGTGCCCGCACCTCGTCCTACTTAGCTTGGACTACCGGATCTTTGCATGCCATGTTTCAACCAAGTGTCACAAAGGGGTACCTCCATGCCGCCTGTACAAAGGTCTAAGGAGAATGCTCGCATTTCGGATTTCTCGCTTTTGATTATTCTCAACTTAGACATCCATACCGGGACAACATGGACAACAGATAATGGACTCCTCTTAAATGCATAAGCATGTAGCAAAGTTATTATTCTCATATGAGATTGAGGATATATGTCCAAAACTGAAACTTCCACCATGATTCATGGCTTTAGTTAGCGGTCCAATGTTCTTCTCTAACAATTTTGCATGCTCCAACCACTAAAATGATAGACCTTCAGACAAGACGGACATGCATAGCAACTCACATGATATTCAACAATAGTTGATGGCGTTCCCCAGAAGCATGGTTATCGCACAACAAGCAACTTAATAAAATATAAAGTGCATAAGTACATATTCAATACTACGATAGTTTTTAAGGCTATTTTGTCCCATGAGCTATATATTGCAAAGGTGAATGATGGAATTTTAAAGGTAGCACTCAAGCAATTTACTTTGGAATGGCGGAGAAATACCATGTAGTAGGTAGGTATGGTGGACACAAATGGCATAGTAGTTGGCTCAAGGATTTTGGATGCATGAGAAGTATTCCCTCTCGATACAAGGTTTAGGCTAGCAAGGTTATTTGAAGCAAACTCAAGGATGAACAAGTGCAGCAAGACTCACATAAAAGACATATTGTAAACATTATAAGACTCTACACCGTCTTCCTTGTTGTTCAAAACTCAATACTAGATATTATCTAGACCTTAGAGAAACCAAATATGCAAATCAAATTTTAGCAAGCTCTATGTATTTCTTCATTAATGGGTGCAAAGCATATGATGCAAGAGCTTAAACATGAGCACAACAATTGCCAAGTATCACATTATCCAAGACATTTTAGAATTACTACATGTAGCATTTTCCAATTCCAACCATATAACAATTTAACGAAGAAGAAACTTCGCCTTGAACATTATGAGTAAAGCCTAAGGACACATGTGTCCATATGCAACAGCGGAGCGTGTCTCTCTCCCACAAAGTGAATGCTAGGATCCATCTTATTCAAACAAAAACAAAAACAAAAACAAACCGACGCTCCAAGCAAAGAATACAAGATGTGATTGAATAAAAATATAGTTTCAGGGGAGGAACCTGATGATGTTGTCGATGAAGAAGGGGATGCCTTGGGCATCCCCAAGCTTAGACGCTTGAGTCTTCTTAAAATATGCAGGGGTGAACCACGGGGGCATCCCCAAGCTTAGAGCTTTCACTCCTCTTGATCATAGTATATCATTCTCCTCTCTTGACCCTTGAAAACTTCCTTCACACCAAACTTCAAGCAAACTCATTAGAGGGTTAGTGCATCATTAATAATTCACTCATTCAGAGGTGACAAAATCATTATTTTCACTTCTGGACATTGCATAATGCTACTGGACATTAGTGGATCAAAGAAATAAATCCAACATAGCAAAAGAGGCAATGCGAAATAAAAGGCAGAATCTGTCAAAAACAGAACAGTCCGTAAAGACGAATTTAGAGATGGCACCAGACTTGCTCAAATGGAAAAACTCAAAACTAATGAAAGTTGCGTACATATCTGAGGATCACGCTCGTAAATTGGCAGATTTTTTCGAATTTTCTACAGAGAATTGTGCCCAGATTCGTGACAGACAGCAATGCTGTTTCTGCGCAGCGATCCCAAATATAACATCAACTTTGACATAGAAACTTTACTTGGCACAAAAACATGATAAGGAGAGGTTGCTACAGTAGTAAACAACTTCCAAGACTCAATAAAACAAAAAATTGCTGTAGGTAAAAACATGGGTTGTCTCCCATAAGCGCTTTTCTTTAACGCCTTTCAGCTAGGCGCAGAAAGTGCAAATCAAGTAACATCGAGAGTAGAAGCATCAACATCATAGCTTGTTCTAATAATAGAATCAAAAGGCAACTTCATTCTCTTTCTAGGGAAGTGTTCCATACCTTTCTTGAGAGGAAATTGATATTTAATATTACCTTCCCTCATATCAATAACAGCACCAACAGTTCGAAGAAAAGGTCTTCCCAATACAATAGGACAAGATGCATTGCATTCGATATCCAAGACAACAAAATCAACGGGGACAAGGTTATTGTTAACCGTAATATGCACATTATCAATCCTCCCCAAAGGTTTCTTTTTGACATTATCAGCAAGATTAACATCCAAATAACAATTCTTCAATGGTGGCAAGTCAAGCATATCATAAATCTTTTTAGGCATAACAGAAATACTTGCACCAAGATCACATAAAGCATTACATTCAAAGTCATTGAATTTCATTTTAATGATGGGCTCCCAACCATCTTCTAACTTTCTAGGAATAGAAGTTTCAAGTTTTAGTTTCTCTTCTCTAGCTTTTATGAGAGCATTTGTAATATGTTTTGTAAAGGCTAAATTTATAGCACTAGCATTAGGACTTTTAGCAAGTTTTTGTAAGAACTTTATAACTTCAGAGATGTGGCAATCATCAAAATCTAAATCATTATGAGCTACAGCAATGGGATCATTGTTCCCAAGGTTGGAAAAAATTTCAGCAGTTTTATCACAAGCAGTTTCAGCAGTTTTAGCAATTTCAGGCAGTTTTGTACGCTTTGCACTAGGAGTAGAAACATTGCCAACACCAATTATTTTACCATTGATAGTAGGAGGTGCAGCAACATGTGGAGAATTAGCATTACTAGTGGTGGTAATAGTCCAAACTTTAGCTACATTATTCTCTTTAGCTAGTTTTTCATTTTCTTCTCTATCCCACCTAGCACGTAGTTCAGCCATTAATCTTATATTCTCATTAATTCTAACTTGGATGGCATTTGCTGTAGTAGTAATCTTACTATCAATATCATCAGGTTTAGCAGCCATTTTATTAATTAAAGAAGATTGTGATGCAGACATGTATGAGATTCGGGTTTCAGCATTTGAAATTTTAGTTTGCAGACCAGAAATCTCCCTATTCAAATTTTCAAGTTGATTTCCTATATTTTTCAACAAGGTAGATTGTTCATTCATAGTTTTAGTAAACAATTGATTTTGCTCATATTGCGATTGCATAAAGTTTTTAGTGGATCTTTCAATATCTAGCATCCTTCCCTCATATCTACCATAAGTATTACCATTAGCAGGATATGGCCTAGAATTTTGAGCAACTAATGAAGCTAAAGGAACATTATTAGGATCAACATTAGATCTATCATTCACAAGCATAGACATAATCACATCAATCTTATCACTCAAGGAAGAGGTTTCTTCAACAGAATTTACCTTCTTACCTTGTGGAGCTCTTTCCGTGTGCCATTCAGAGTAATTTATCATCATATCATCAAGAAGTTTTGTAGCCGCCCCCAATGTGATGGACATAAAGGTACCTCCAGCAGCTGAATCCAATAAATTCCGCGAAGAAAAATTTAGTCCTGCATAGAAGGTTTGGATGATCATCCAAGTAGTCAGTCCATGGGTTGGGCAATTCTTTACCAAAGTTTTCATTCTCTCCCATGCTTGAGCAACATGTTCAGTATCTAATTGCTTAAAATTCATTATGCTACTTCTCAAAGATATAATTTTAGCGGGAGGATAATATCTACCAATAAAAGCATCTTTACATTTAGTCCATGAATCAATACTATTCTTAGGCAAAGATAGCAACCAATCTTTAGCTCTTCCTCTTAATGAGAAAGGAAACACTTTCAATTTAATAATATCACCATCTACATCTTTATACTTTTGCATTTCACAAAGTTCAACAAAATTATTGAGATGGGCAGCAGCATCATCAGAACTAGCACCAGAAAATTGATCTCTCATAACCAAGTTCAGTAAAGCAGGTTTAATTTCAAAGAATTCTGCTGTAGTAGCAGGTGGAGCAATAGGTGTGCATAGGAAATCATTATTATTTGCATTTGTGAAGTCACACAATTTAGTATTTTCAGGGGTATTCATTTTAGCAACGGTAAATAAAACAAACTAGATAAAGTAAATGCAAGTAACTAATTTTTTTGTGTTTTTGATATAGAGAGCAAGACAGTAAATAAAGTAAAACTAGCAACTAATTTTTTTTGTGTTTTGATTTAGTGCAGCAAACAAAGTAGTAAATAAAATAAAGCAAGACAAAAACAAAGTAAAGAGATTGAGAAGTGGAGACTCCCCTTGCAGCGTGTCTTGATCTCCCCGGCAACGGCGCCAGAAAAAGTGCTTGATGCGCGTAGATGTACACGTCCGTTGGGAACCCCAAGAGGAAGGTATGATGCGCACAGTGGCAAGTTTTCCCTCAGTATGAAACCAAGGTTTAATCGAACCAGTAGGAGCCAAGAAGCACGTTGAAGGTTGATGGTCGCGAAATGTGATGCGGCGCAACACCAGGGATTCCGGCGCCAACGCGGAACCTGCACAACACAACCCAAGTACTTTGCCCCAACGAAACAGTGAGGTTGTCAATCTCACCGGCTTGCTGTAACAAAGGATTAAACGTATCGAGTGGAAGATGTTTGCAAAGAAAACAGTAAAACAAGTAGATTGTATGCTATGTAAAGAATAGGACCGGGGTCCACAGTTCACTATAGGTGTCTCTCCCATAAGATAAAAGCATGTTGGGTGAACAAATTACAGTCGGGCAATTGACAAATAGAGAAAGGCATAACAATGCATATACATGATATGATAAATATAGTGAGATTTAATTGGGCATTACGACAAAGTACATAGACCGCCATCCAACTGCATCTATGCCTAAAAAGTCCACCTTCAGGTTATCATCCGAACCCCCTCCAGTATTAAGTTGCAAAGCAACAGACAATTGCATTAAGTATGGTGCGTAATGTAATCAACAACTACATCCTTAGACATAGCATCAATGTTTTATCCCTAGTGGCAACAGCACATCCACAACCTTAGAACTTTCTGTCACTGTCCCAGATTCAATGGAGGCATGAACCCACTATCGAGCATAAATACTCCCTCTTGGAGTTAAGAGTAAAAACTTGGCCAGAGCCTCTACTAGTAACGGAGAGCATGCAAGATCATAAACAACACATAAACAATAGATTGATAATCACCATAATCATAGTACTCTCTATCCATCGGATCCCGACAAACACAACATATAGAATTACAGATAGATGATCTTGATCATGTTAGGCAGCTCACAAGATCCAACAATGAAGCACAACAAGGAGAAGACGACCATCTAGCTACTGCTATGGACCCATGGTCCAGGGGTGAACTACTCACTCATCACTCCGGAGGCGACCATGGCGGTGTAGAGTCCTCCGGGAGATGAATCCCCTCTCCGGCAGGGTGCCGGAGGCGATCTCCAGAATCCCCCGAGATGGGATTCGCGGCGGCGGCGTCTCGTAAGGTTTTCCGTATCGTGGCTCTCGGTCTGGGGGTTTCGCGACGGAAGCTTTAAGTAGGCGGAGGGTCAACGCGGGGGCCAAACGAGGGGCCCAGAGGCTGGGTCGGCGCGGCCAGGGCTTGGGCCGCGCCGGCCACCTCGGCCGCCTCGTGGCCCCACTTCGTTATCTCTTCGGTCTTGGAAGCTTCGTGCAAAAATAGGACCCTGGGCGAAAGTTTCGTCCAATTCCGAGAATATTTCTTTACTAGGATTTCTGAAACCAAAAACAGCAGAAAACAGCAAGGCTCTTCGGCATCTTGTTAATAGGTTAGTTCCAGAAAATGCATAAATATGACATATAATGTGCATAAAACATGTAGGTATCATCAATAAAGTAGCATGGAACATAAGAAATTATCGATACGTTGGAGACGTATCGGCATCCCCAAGCTTAGACGCTTGAGTCTTCTTGAAATATGCAGGGATGAACCACGGGGCATCCCCAAGCTTAGGCTTTTCACTCTTCTTGATCATATATCACCCTCTTCTCTTGACCCTTGAAAACTTCCTCCACACCAAACTTTAAGCAAACTCATTAGAGGGTTAGTGCACAATCAAAAATTCACATGTTCAGAGGTGACACAATCATTCTTAACACTTCTGGACATTGCACAAAACTTCTGAAAGTTAATGGAACAAAGAAACTCATTCAACTTAACAAAAGCGGCAATGCGAAATAAAAGACAGAATCTGTCAAAAACAGAACAGTCCGTAAAGACGAACCTGGAAGGGGCACTTAACTTGCTCAAACGGAAAAACTCAAAACTAATGAAAGTTGCGTACATATCTGAGGATCACACACGTAAATTTGCAGATTTTTTTGATTTTTTTACAGAGACTTCTGCGCGAATTCGTGACAGACAGCAATGCTGTTTCTGCGCAGCAATCCAAATCTAGCATCAACTTTACCATAGAGACTTTACTTGGCACAACAATACATGAAAATAAAGATAAGGAGAGGTTGCTACAGTAGTAAACAACTTCCAAGACTCAAATATAAAACAAAAGTGCTGTAGTAAAATAAACACATGGGTTATCTCCCAAGAAGTTCTTTCTTTATAGCCATTAAGATGGGCTCAGCAGTTTTAATGATGCACTCGCAAGAAATAGTATTTGAAGCAAAAGAGAGCATCAAGAGGCAAAAACACATTTAAGTCTAACATGCTTCCTATGCATAGGAATCTTGTAAATAAACAAGTTCATGAAGAGTATAGTGGCAAGCATAGGAAGACAAAACAAGTGTAGCTTCAAAAATTTCAGCACATAGAGAGGTGTTTTAGTAACATGAAAATTTCTACAACCATATTTTCCTCTCTCATAATAACTTTCAGTAGCATCATGAGCAAACTCAACAATATAACTATCACATAAAGCATTCTTATCATGAGTCTCATGCATAAAATTATTACTCTCCACATAAGCATAATCAATTTTATTAGTTGTAGTGGGAGCAAATTCAACAAAGTAGCTATCATTATTATTCTCATCATCAAATATAGGAGGCAAAGTATCATCAAAGAAAATTTTCTCCTCAATGCTTGGGGGACTAAAAATATCATGCTCATCAAAACCAGCTTCCCCAAGCTTAGAATTTTCCATATCATTAACAACAATGGTGTTCAAAGCGTTCATACTAATATCATTGCTACTAGCATGCAAATAAGATTCCATAGGTTTTTTAATTTTCGCAGCAAACAATCCATGTCTTAACTCAGGAAATAGAAATAAAAGCTCACTGTTGCTTTCCATTATGCCTAACTAGTGTAAACAAGAAACCAAAAGATGCAATTGCAGGATCTAAAGGAAATAGCTTCGAGTACTTACAACGGCGCCGGAAAATAGCTTAGTAGCCGAGATCCGGAGTGTGAGTACCTTTTACCTTTCCTCCCCGGCAACGGCGCCAGAAAATAGCTTGATGTCTACGGGTGCTTCTATTCTTGTAGACAGTGTTGGGCCTCCAAGAGCAGAGGTTTGTAGAACAGCATCAAGTTTTCCTTAAGTGGATCACCCAAGGTTTATCGAACTCAGGGAGGAAGAGGTCAAAGATATCCCTCTCAAGCAACCCTGCAATCACGATACAAGAAGTCTCTTGTGTCCCCAACACACCTAATACACTTGTCAGATGTATAGGTGCACTAGTTCGGCGAAGAGATAGTGAAATACAAGTAGTATGGATGTATATGAGTGGTAATAGTAATCTGAATAAAATATGGCAGCGAGTAAACATGCAACAGAACAGTAAATAAGCGGTGTTTGCAGTATTGGAAACAAGGCCTAGGGATCATACTTTCACTAGTGGACACTCTCAACATTGATCGCATAATAAATAATAACTTCTCTCATTTGTGCTACATACACTCTTTTGTTGGATGACAAACACCATTCGTTGTGTAGGGCTACAAGAGCTCCCTCAAGCCGGAGTTAACAAGCGCCACAACATTCAGCATTCATATTTAAGTAACCTTAGAGCATAATAGATCTTTGCAAAATAAACCGAGTACTAACATAGCATACACACTGTCACCATTACACTATGAAAGGGGGATAGATCACATCAATACTATCATAGCGATAATCAACTCCATAACCTACAAGAGATTATGATCATAATCTACGACAAGAACCACACGATGCACACACTGTCACCATTACACCATGCAGGAGGAATAGACTACTTTAATAACATCACATGAGTAGCACATAACTAGTAGCGATACAAAGCTCATCATATGGATCTCAATCATGCAAGCAATTCATGAGATCATTGTATTGGAGTACGAGAGAGAGATTAACCACATAGCTACGGTAGAGCCCTCAGCGGGGGAGAATTACTCCCCCCTCATCATGGGAGCAGCGATGGCGGTGAAGATGGCGGTGGAGATGGCTTCCGGGGGAAATTCCCCGTCCCGGCGGCGTGCCGGAACAGAGACTTCTGTCCCCCGAATCTTGATTTCGCGATGGCGGCGGCTCTGGAAGGTTTTCTCGGGTTTCGTCAATCGTGGCTTATTCGTATCGGGGTTTTAGGTCAGGGAGCTTATATAGGCGAAAGGGGAGCCTCGGAGGGGCCCTGGGGGCCACACACGGCGCGGCCCCTCGGGCCGCGCCGCCTTGTGTGTGGGGCCCCTGTGGCCTCTGGTCCCTCTAGGGTGTTGGAAGCTTCCGGTGAAAATAGGTCTGGGCGTTGATTTCGTCCGATTCGAGAATATTTCCTTACTAGGATTTCTGAAACCAAAAACAGCAGAAAACAGGAACCGGCACTTCGGCATCTCGTCAATAGGTTAGTTCCGGAAAACGCATCAAAACGATATAAAGTGTGAACAAAACATGTAGGTATTGTCATAAAAAAAGCATGGAACATCAGAAATTATAGATACGTTGGAGACGTATCAGTGGCATAGAGGTATCCCTTTGTGACACTTGGTTAAAACATATGTAATGCAATGATAGTCCATGGAAATCCAAGCTAATTAGGACAAGGAGCGGGCACTATTAATATTCGATGCATGAGGCTTGCAACTTATAGGAAGTTTTATGCATAACCCATATGAATTATTACTACCGTTGACACAATTGTTTCCATGTTTTCAAAATAAAAAGCTCTAGCACATGAGTAATCCCTGCTTCCCTCTGCGAAGGGCCTTTATTTTACTTTATGTTGAGTCAGTTTACCTACTTCTTTCTATCTTAGAAGCAAACACTTGTGTCAACTGTGTGCATTGATTCTTACATGCTTACTTATTGCACTTATTATATTACTTTGTGTTGACAATTATCAATGAGATATACATGTTGGAAGTTGAAAGCAATTGCTGAAACTTAAATCTTCCTTTGTGTTGCTTCAAAACCTCTTACTTTGAATCTATTGCTTTATGAGTTAACTCTTATGCAAGACTTTTTGATACTTGTCTTGAAAGTACTATTCATGAAAAGTTTTTGCTATATGATTCAGTTGTTTAGTCATTATCTTTTTGTTAGCAAACTATAGACCATTGCTTTGAGTCACTTCATTCATCTCATATGCTTTACAATAGTATTGATCAAGATTATGTTGGTAGCATGTCACTTCAGAAATTATTGTTTTTATCGTTTACCTACTCGAGGGCGAGTAGGAACTAAGCTTGGGGATGCTTGATACGTCTCCAACGTATCTATAATTTCTTATGTTCCATGCTAGTTTTATGACAATACCAACATGTTTTAGTCATACTTTATAATGTTTTTATGCATTTTCGAGACTAACCTATTAACAAGATGCCGCAGTGCCAGTTCCTGTTGCTGTTTTTGATTTCAGAAAAGTTAGTTTACAAATATTCTCGGAATTGGACGAAACAAAAGCCCACGGTCCTATTTTCCACGAGGCTTCCAGAACACCGAAGAGGAGACGAAGAGGGGACGCGAGGCGGCCACGCCATAGAGCGGCGCGGCCCCACCTCTAGCCACGCCGGCCTATGGGGTGGGCCCCTCGGGCGCCCCCCGACTCTGCCCCTTCGCCTATTTATTCCTTCCGTCGCGAAACCTTAGTACCGCGAGCCACGATACGAGAAAAGTTACAGAGACGCCGCCACCGTCAACCCCATCTCGAGGGGTTCAGAAGATCGCCTCCGGCACCCTGCCGGAGAGGGAATCATCACCGGAGGGCTCTACATCACCATGCCCACCTCCGGACTGATGCGTGAGTAGTTCATCCTTGGACTACGGGTCCATAGCAGTAGCTAGATGGTTGTCTTCTCCTCTTGTGCTATCATGTTTAGATCTTGTGAGCTGCCTATCATGATCAGGATCATCTATTTGTAATGCTACATGTTGTGTTTGTTGGGATCCGATGAATATGGAATACTATGTCAAGTTGATTATTGATCTATCATATATGTTATTTATGTTCTTGCATGCTCTCCGTTGCTAGTAGAGGCTCTGGCCAAGTTGATACTTGTGACTCCAAGAGGGAGTATTTATGCTAGATAGTGGGTTCATGTCTCCATTGAATCTGGGGGAGTGACAGCAACCCCTAAGGTTGTGGATGTGCTGTTGCCACTAGGGATAAAACATCAATGATTTGTCTAAGTATATTTGTATTGTTTACATTACGCACAGTACTTAATGCAATTGTGTGTTGTTTGCAACTTAATACTGGAAGGGGTGCGGATGCTAACCTGAAGGTGGACTTTTTAGGCACAGATGCATGCTGGATGGCGGTCTATGTTCTTTGTCGTAATGCCCTAAGTAAATCTCATAGTAGTCATCATGATATGTATATGCATCTCTATTTGTCAATTGCCCAACTGTAATTTGTTCACCCAACATGCTATTTATCTTATTGGAGAGACACCACTAGTGAACTGTGGACCCCGGTCCATTCTTTTACATCTGAAATACAATCTACTGCAATCATTGTTTTCTTTTGTTTTCTGCAAGCAAACATAATTCTCCACACCATACGTTTAATCCTTTGTTTTCAGCAAGCCGGTGAGATTGACAACCTCACTGTTAAGTTGGGGCAAAGTAGTTTGATTGTGTTGTGCAGGTTCCACGTTGAGCCGGACTGGTGTTGTGCCGCACTACACTCCTTCACCAACAACCTTCACGTGCCCTTCATCTCCTACTGGTTTGATAAACCTTGGTTTCTTTCTGAAAACTCGCTGTTGTACTCATCATACCTTCCTCTTGGGGTTCCCAACGGACGTGTGCTTTAGTCACAAGGAGGCCTCCAGGTGGCATAGAGGTACCCCTTTGTGACACTTGGTTGAAACATATGTAATGCGATGATAATCCATGGAAATCCGAGCTAATTAGGACAAGGTGCGGGCACTATTAGTATTTGATGCATGAGGCTTGCAACTTATAGGAAGTTTTATGCATAACCCATATGAATTATTACTACCGTTGACACAATTGTTTCCATGTTTTCAAAATAAAAAGCTCTAGCACATGAGTAATCTCTGCTTCCCTCTGCGAAGGGCCTTTCTTTTACTTTATGTTGAGTCAGTTTACCTACTTCTTTCTATCTTAGAAGCAAACACTTGTGTCAACTGTGTGCATTGATTCTTACATGCTTACTTATTGCACTTATTATATTACTTTGTGTTGACAATTATCCATGAGATATACATGTTGAAAGTTGAAAGCAATTGCTGAAACTTAAATCTTCCTTTGTGTTGCTTCAAAACCTTGTATTAAGAATCTATTGCTTTATGAGTTAACTCTTATGTAAGACTTTTTGATGCTTGTCTTGAAAGTATTATTCATGAAATTTTTTTGCTATATGATTTAGTTGTTTAGTCATTATCTTTTTGTTAGCAAACTATAGACCATTGCTTTGAATCACTTCATTCATCTCATATGCTTTACAATAGTATGATCAAGATTATGTTGGTAGCATGTCACTTCAGAAATTATTCTTTTTATCGTTTACCTACTCGAGGGCGAGTAGGAACTAAGCTTGGGGATGCTTGATACGTCTCCAACGTATCTATAATTTCTGATGTTCCATGCTAGTTTTATGACAATACCTACATGTTTTGTTCATACTTTATATCATTTATGCATTTTCCGGAACTAACCTATTAACAAGATGCCGAAGTGCCGTTCCTGTTTTCGTTGTTTTTGGTTTCAGAAATTCTACAGGAAATATTATCGGAATTGGACCCCACGAAGACAGAAGTCAATATTTTACCGAGACGGACTTAGAGAGCGGAGAAGGGCCGGAGGGGGCCAGGGGCCTCAACACCATAGGGGCGCGGGTGGCCCCCGGCTGCGCATATGGGGTGGGCCCTCGGGACTCCCCGATGCCGCCCTTTCGCCTATATAATCCTCCAGATGCGAAAACCCTAGATGGATCGGTCTTCCTCCACAAAAAGTTACGTAGCCGCCGCCATCGCGAAGCCAAGTTCGGGGGACAGAAATCTCTGTTCCGGCACGCCGCCGGGATGGGGAAGTGCCCGGAATCCATCTCCATCGACACCACCGCCATGTTCATCGCCGTTGCTGTCTCCCATGATGAGGAGGGAGTAGTTCTCCCCCGAGGCTGAGGGCTCTACCGGTAGCTATGTGGTTCATCTCTCTCCCATGGTGTGATCTTTATGTGATCATGAGCTTTGTAATCTAGTTGAATATGTAGATGTTACTCTTGTCTATTATGCACTCTATAGGTTACTTTAATATGAACTCCGGAGTTACTCTCCATGGTGTGATGGTGACAGTGTGCGCATCGTGTGTGATTCCTTTATAAAGTTGTGGAGCTTGTTTACTCCGGCTTGAGGGTGCTCTTGTAGCCCTACATAATGAATGGTGTTTGTTATCCAATAAGAGAGTGTTTGAGAGTAGCATTTATTTATTCAATTATGTGATCGTTGTTGAGAGTGTCCACTTGTGAAAGTATGATCCCTAGGCCTTGTTTCTAAGCATTGAAACACCGTTTCCAACAAGTTCTGCTACATGTTCGCTTGCTGCCATTTTTATTTCAGATTGCAATTACTACTTATAATCATCCATATTACTTGTATTTCACTATCTCTTCGCCGAACTAGTGCACCTATACATCTAACAAGTGTATTAGGTGTGTTGGGGGACACAAGAGACTTCTTGTATCTTAATTGCAGGGTTGCTTGAGAGGGATATCTTTGACCTCTACCTCCCTGATGGCGCGTGATGCACACGTCCGTTGGGAACCCCTAGAGGAAGGTGTGATGCGCACAGCAGTAAGTTTTCCCTCAGAAAGAAACCAAGGTTATCGAACCAGTAGGAGATGAAGGCCACGTGAAGGTTGTTGGTGGAGGAGTGTAGTGCGGCGCAACACCGGATTCCGGCGCCAACGTGGAACCTGCACAACACAATCAAAATACTTTGCCCCAACTTAACAGTGAGGTTGTCAATCTCACCGGCTTGCTGAAAACAAAGGATTAAACGTATGGTGTGGAGAATGATGTTTGTTTGCGAAGAACAACAGAGAACAGAGATTGCGGTAGATTGTATTTCAGATGTAAAAGAAAGGACCGGGGTCCAGTTCACTAGTGGTGTCTCTCCAATAAGATAAATAGCATGCTGGGTGAACAAATTACAGGTGGGCAATTGACAGAATAGAGATTCATATACATATCATGATGACTACTATGGGATTTAATCAGGGCATTACGACAAAGAACATAGACCGCCATCCAGCATGCATCTATGCCTAAAAAGTCCACCTTCAGGTTAGCATCCGCACCCCCTCCAGTATTAAGTTGCAAACAACAGACAATTGCATTAAGTATGGTGCGTAATGTAATCAACATAAATATCCTTACACAAAGCATCAATGTTTTATCCCTAGTGGCAACAACACATCCACAACCTTAGAACTTTCTGTCACTGTCCCAGATTCAATGGAGGCATGAACCCACTATCGAGCATAAATACTCCCTCTTGGAGTTACAAGTATCAACTTGGCCAGAGCCTCTACTAGCAACGGAGAGCATGCAAGAACATAAACACACATATATGATAGATCAATAATCAACTTGACATAGTATTTAATATTCATCGGATCCCACCAAACACAACATGTAGCATTACAAATAGATGATCTTGATCATGATAGGCAGCTCACAAGATCTAAACATGATAGCACAAGAGGAGAAGACAACCATCTAGCTACTGCTATGGACCCATAGTCCAAGGATGAACTACTCACGCATCACTCCGGAGGCGGGCATGGTGATATAGAGCCCTCCGGTGATGATTCCCCTCTCCGGCAGGGTGCCGGAGGCGATCTCCTGAATCCCCCGAGATGGGATTGACGGCGGCGGCGTCTCTGGAACTTTTCCGTATCGTGGCTCTCGGTACTAGGGTTTTCGCGACGGAGGGATTAAGTAGGTGAAGGGGCAGCGCAGGGGTACCCGAGGGGCCCACCCCATAGGGCGGCGCGCCCCCCTTCCTGGCCGCGCCGCCACGTGGTGTGGCCGCCTCGTGGCCCCTCTCCGTATCTCCTTCGGTGTTCTGGAAGGCTCCATGGAAAATAAGACCGTGGGCTTTTGTTTCGTCCAATTCCGAGAATATTTCTGTGTAGGATTTCTGAAACCAAAAACAGCAGAAACAGAACTGACGCTTCGGCATCTTGTTAATAGGTTAGTGCCGGAAAATGCATCAAAACATCATAAAGTGTGAACAAAACATGTAGGTATTGTCATAAAACTAGCATGGAACATAAGAAATTATAGATACGTTTGAGACGTATCAAGCATCCCCAAGCCTAGTTCCTACTCGCCCTCGAGTAGGTAAACGATAACACAAATAATTTCTGAAGTGACATGCTACCAACATAACCTTGATCAACATTATTGTAAAGCATATGAGATGAATGGAGTGATCTGAAGCAAAAGATTGCTAACAAAGATAATGACTAAACAAATGAATTATATAGCAAAACTTTTCATGAATAGTACTTTCAAGACAAGCATCAACAAGACTTGCATAAGAGCTAACTCATAAGCAATAAATTCTTAGTAGAATGCATTGAAGCAACACAAAGGATGATTAAGTTTCAGTGGTTGCTTTCAACTTGTAACATGTATATCTCATGGATATTTGTCAACATAGAGTAATATAACAAGTGCAATAAGTAAACATGTAAGAATCAATGCACACAGTTAACACAAGTGTTTGCTTCTAAGATAGAAAGAAGTAGGTAAACTGACTCAACATAAAGTAAAAGATTGGCCCTTCGCAGAGGAAGCATGGATTACTATTTTTGTGCTAGAGCTTTTATTTTGAAAACATAGAAACAATTTTGTCAACGGTAGTAATAATTCATATGTGCTATGCATAATACTTCCTACAAGTTGCAAGTCTCATGCATAGAGTACTAATAGTGCTCGCACCTTGTCCTAATCAGCTCGGATAACACGGATTATCATTGCATGACATATGTTTCAACCAAGTGTCACAAAGGGGTACCTCTATGCCGCTGTACAAAGGTCTAAGGAGAAAGCACGCATTGGATTTCTCGCTTTTGATTATTCTCAACTTAGACATCCATACCGGGACAACATAGACAACAGATAATGGACTCCTCTTTTAATGCTTAAGCATTCAACAACAAATAATATTCTCATAAGAGATTGAGGTTGTATGTCCAAACTGAAACTTCCACCATGATACATGGCTTTAGTTAGCGGCCCAATGTTCTTCTCTAACATATGCATACTCAAACCATTTGATCATGAAATCGCACTTACTTCAGACAAGACGAACATGCATATCATCTCACATGATATCCAACAAAGGTAAAAAGTTGATGGCGTCCCCAGAAACATGGTTACCGCTCAACAAGCAACTTATAAGAATTAAGACACATAACTACATATTCATCACCACAATAGTTTTTAAGCTATTTGTCCCATGAGCTATATATTGCAAAGATAAAGGAATGAAATTTTAAAGGTAGCACTCAAGTAATTTACTTTGGAATGGCAGAAAAATACCACATAATAGGTAGATATGGTGGACACAAATGGCATGGGTTTTGGCTCAAGGTGTTTGGATGCACGAGAAGCATTTCCTCTCAGTACAAGGTTTGGGCTAGCAAGGTTGTTTGAAGCAAACACAAGTATGAACAGGTACAACAAAACTTACACAAGAACATATTGCAAGCATTATAAGACTCTACACTGTCTTCCTTGTTGTTCAAACACTTTACCAGAAAATATCTAGACTTAGAGAGACCAATCATGCAAACCAAAGCTCTACGGTAGTTCTCCATTACTAAATTAAACTACATGATGCAAGAGCTTAAACATGATCTATGAGAGCTCAAACAATTGCCAAATTTCCAAACCATATGCAGCATTTTCTGATTCCAACCAAATAGCAATTTAACGAAGCAATTTCAGCCTTCGCCATGAACATTAAAGCACAATTAAGAACACAAGTGTTCCATATGAAAAAGCGGAGCGTAATATCTCCAATATAAGGATGGTGGGATCCAACTTTATTCAAACCAAAACAAAAATAAAAGCAAACCGACGCTCCAAGTAAAGAACATAAGATGTGATGGAATGAAAATATAGTTTCACTAGAAGTGACCTGATAAGTTGTCGATGAAGAAGGGGATGCCTTGGGCATCCCCAAGCTTAGATGCTTGAGTCTTCTTAAAATATGCAGGGATGAACCACCGGGCATCCCCAAGCTTAGACCTTTCAATCTTCTTGATCATAATATATCATCCTCTTCTCTTGACCCTTGAAAACTTCCTCCACAACAAACTTCAAGCAAACTCATTAGAGGATTAGCGTATAATTAAAAATTCACATATTCAGAGGTGACACAATCATTCTTAACACTTCTGGACATTGCACAAAGCTTCTGAAAGTTAATGGAACAAAGAAGCTCATTCAACATAGCAAAAGCGGCAATGCGAAATAAAAGGCAGAATCCGTCAAAACAGAACAGTCCGTAAAGACGAATTTTGCAGGGCACTTAACTTGCTCAAACGGAAAAACTCAAAACTAATGAAAGTTGCGTACATATCGAGGATCACGCACGTAAATTTGCAGATTTTCTAGATTTTTTGAGAGAGTTCTGCGCGAATTCGTGACAGACAGCAATGCTGTTTCTACGCAGCAATCCAAATCTAGCATCAACTTTACCATAGAGACTTTACTTGGCACAAAACATGATAAGGAGAGGTTGCTACAGTAGTAAACAACTTCCAAGACTCAACAATACAGTAAATAAAATGAAACATGGGTTATCTCCCAAGAAGTACTTTTCTTTAACGCCTTTCAGCTAGGCGCAAAAAGTGCAAATATAGTAGCATCAAGAGAAGAAACATGAATAGAGGTGTTTGGAGTCTTCTCAACTATACATTGTATCTTATTTATGTATGGAACTCCCTTTTCAATACCCTTAGGCTTACTATCCTCCTCAAATAAATTTTCAGGGACAATCCAATCAAAATTCTTTTCTAATGCCTCGTGCATTCCTATGAGTTTATGAGGTATTGGTATTTTAATCTCCCCCTCACAATTGACTTTATTAGTGTATCTTAGCCTATCTTTTTCCCTTTTTTCAAGGATATTTGCAAAATTGGTACACAAGCCTAGCATCTTATATCGAATAAAGACTTTCCTAGCTTCTCTAGCTACATCACCAAATTCTCTAAGAAGGGTTTCTAGAATAAAATCTTTCTTTTCTCCTTCTTCCATATCACCGAGTGTAAGAAACATATGTTGCATTATGGGATTAAGATTAACAAATCTAGCTTCCAACATGTGCACTAGAGAGGCAGTAGCAATTTCATAATCAGGAGCAAGTTCTACCAAGGATCTATCTTCAAAATCTTTAGTCTTACTAACATGAGTGAAAAATTCTTCTATATTATCTTTTCCAATGATAGACCCTTGTCCTACCGGTATATCTTTCAAAGTAAACTTAGGGTGAAGCATGATGAAATAAGGTAAATGCAAGTAACTAATTTTTTTGTATTTTGATATAGAACAAGAAAAAAGACAGAAAGTAAAGTAACTAATTTTTTTGTGTTTTCGATATAGAGCTAGTAAATAAAACAGAAAGTAAAGCAACTAATTTTTTGTGTTTTTAGATATGAAGCAAACAAGACAGTAAATAAAGTAAAGTAAAGCAAGACAAAAACAAAGTAAAGAGATTGGATGTGGAGACTCCCCTTGCAGCGTGTCTTGATCTCCCCGGCAACGGCGCCAGAAAAAGAGCTTGATGCGCGTAGATGTACACGTCCGTTGGGAACCCCAAGAGGAAGGTGTGATGCGCACAGCAGCAAGTTTTCCCTCAAAAAGAAACCAAGGTTATCGAACCAGTAGGAGCCAAGAAGCACGTGAAGGTTGTTGGTGGAGGAGTGTAGTGCGGCGCAACACCAGTGAAACCGGCGCCAACGTGGAACCTGCACAACACAATCAAGATACTTCGCCCCAACGTAACAGTGAGGTTGTCAATCTCACCGGCTTGCTGAAAACAAAGGATTAAGCGTATCGAGTGGAAGATGGTGTTTGTTTGCAAAGAACAGTAAAGAACAAGGATTGCAGTAGAATGTATTCAGATGTAAAAGAATGGACCGGGGTCCACAGTTCACTAGTGGTGTCTCCAATAAGATAACTAACATGCTGGGTGAACAAATTACAGATGGGCAATTGACAAATCAAGATTCAATACATACCAATGATGATTACTATGAGATTTAATCAGGGCATTACGACAAAGTACATAGACCGCTATCCAGCATGCATCTATGCCTAAATAATCCACCTTCGGGTTAGCATCCGCACCCCCTCCAGTATTAAGTTGTAAACAACAGATAATTGCATTAAGTATGGTGCGTAATGTAATCAACACAAATATCCTTAGACAATCGATGTTTTATCCCTAGTAGCAACAGCACATCCACAACCTTAGGACTTTCTGTCACTATCCGAGATTAAATGGAGGCATGAACCCACTATCGAGCATAAATACTCCATCTTGGAGTTACAAGTATCAACTTGGCCAGAGCCTCTACTAGCAACGGAGAGCATGCAAGAACATAAAAAACACATATATGATAGATTGATAATCAAGTTGTCGAGGGTGCTCCTCGGCAATGCCCTCTGTTAGGGGCTTAGGGTTGATGGAGTCCTGCAAGCTGACACGAGACATCGGTACACAGACAAGCGGGGAGAGCGATTTACCCAGGTTCGGGGCCCTCGATGAGGTAAAACCATTACGTCCTGCCTGTTCTTTGATTATGATGAAAACAGGTTACAATGGGGTGCCGAATCGTTCGGCTGTGATCTCGTCGAGATGCTGGTTGCTAGGGTAACCTAGTTCTAAGCTTCTATTGGCTGGTTTCGTTAAGATTGATTGTGTCCCTCGATAGCCCCTCTCCTGGCCTTTATATAGGTGGCCAGGTCCCGAGAGGTCTAATCGAGTACGAGTAGGCTTACAGTAGATCTATCTCTAATCTTTCCTTGTTTGGCTTCTTCCGTGTCTTGTACTTCAAGTAATCTTCCGCCGCACCGTCCTAGTGGCCCATCTTCCCTTCGGGTACCTTCATGGGCCTCCATCTGGACCGTATAGGGTAGAGCAATATTGGTTAACCGAAGGGTAATGCCCACGTCAGTAGCCCCCGAGTGTCTAGCCGAACATAGTTCGGGTAGAGACTGAAGCATATCTTCTTCCGAAGTCCTTCTCCTTGATTATTCTTGCTTTCTTCTGTCTTCTATCGGGTGCGCGTCAGCGCTCCCGATGGGAGTAGCCCCCGAGTCTAGGTACGGATGCTTGCAATCCGTGCGTAGACTCAAGTTGTACCACTCGAACATCTTCTTCTGCCGAAATTTTTCCTGCAAGTCTTTGTAGACCATCCGATATATTTTCTTTATGCAAGGGATAACGAATAACGTGCCCAACTTTTGTTGGTTAACTGCCGATGACAAAACAACGTTACCCTACACAGAATCAAGTCCCCGGGCATGATCCTGCGAAAAAAGTTATGTCGGGTGCGCGTCCGGTGCTCCCGATGGGAGTAGCCCCCGAGTCTGGGCACGGGCGTTTTACGCCCGGGTGCAGACTCGAGTCAAATATTTCCTTCGAGTCCTCATTCTATCGGGTGCGCGTCAGCGCTCCCGATGGGAGTAGCCCCCGAGCCTAGGTGCGGATGCTTGCAATCCGCGCATAGGCTCAAGTCGATCACCCGATACTTTCTTATCTCTTCGTATGCAATCAACAATGCCCATGACGTCACTGATGACACGCTGCTGCTGTGACCTGATTGACAAGACTTGACCCTCCGGGCCCACCCTAGTTCTGCGCAGGCAGTTTTTAGGTTTTGACCAGTGCACGCGCAGCGACCGAGGCGTTTCCTCGATTTTCGCGCGACGTGGGAATAATGGGCCGCCGGTTCCATCCTGTTTTCTAGTGCCACGTGTACAGCTGGATTCGCTCCACCTCCCACGACGCCCACGGAGTTATGGCCACGATCTGATGTCAATCCTTGTGGTATAAATAGAGGGCTTCCTCATTTTTACTTTTTTACACCTCCTACTGCTCATCTTCCCCGCGCATCCTCTCCTTCTTCCCGCATCGTTCTCTCAAGAGCTTCAAGCGCCATGGGTAAAAAGAAGGGTGCTAGTGCTTCGGAGGCGGCCAAGGTTAGCCGTGATTGGAGTGCCTCCGCCATTTCCAACCGCGACATCAACAAGCTGCGGTCCCTCGGATTCATCTCCGCATCTGAGGACGATATCCGTCTTCCAGGTGCGGTTTCTCGCCCAAAGCCCCCGAAGGGCTTTACTGTTATGTTTTCTGCCTTTCTGTTCCGTGGCCTCTCCCTTCCGGCGCACGAGTTCCTTCGCTCTCTTCTTTACTTCTATGGGATCCAGCTCTGGCAGCTGACCCCGAACTCCATCCTCCACCTATCCATCTTTGTCACTGTCTGCGAAGCCTTCCTCGGCATTGACCCTCACTGGGGTCTTTGGAGGAAGATCTTCTACGTGAAGCGCCATAACGACAGCAACGGCCCCCCCGTCGTCGGTGGCGTTGGCTTTGTTGTCAGGAAGGAGGTCGACTACTTTGATTACCCAATGAAGGAGTCTGTCCAGGGCTGGCGCAACAAATGGTTTTATCTACGAGATCCTTCAGTATCTGGGCGATGCTCAAACCTTCCTCCCTTTGAGGACAAACTGATTGCTAAGCCGAAGAAATCCTGGCAAAACACCCTTTCTCCCGACGAAAGATTGACAGCCGACAGGCTGTTCGATCAAATAGTCACTCTGAAAAACACGGGAGGCTTGACAATGTGCGGCACTGAGGTTGTCTCAGTGTTCCTGCAACGTCGAGTGCAACCGTTAATGTCTCGCCCCCATCAACTGTGGCTTTATTCGGGCAAGGATGATGAGTCCAGGGTTAGCTCTGCCGATCTTTCGGCTGATGATCTCCGAGACGAAGTCCGCCGCTTGACGTGCCTTAGCAAGAATGACAATATCGTCCTGATATCGGCTCGTCCTCCTTATGATGCTGACCATCCTCCAACCGAGGTAATCCTTCGTTTGTTTTTACTGCCGTCATCCCTTTTTCTGTTGTATCTCATCAATCTCTTTTTCTTTGAAAGGCGCTTGCAGCTGCCCGATGCTATCCTCCTACACCCGAAAGCGGTGTGGTATTAGAGGATGATGACGAAGATTCCGATGGAACCGAGGATGCCCCTCATGTCCTTGAGGACAGCGATGTCCAAGGGGAAGAGGCTACTGAAGATGACGCCTTCATCAGGAGTAGGCGTCGGAAGCAGGTACACGATGACCTTATCGCTTCGGCTGAATCAAGTCCTCGCGGAGGCGATAATGATGCCGACGACGCTGCCGCGCCTCCTCCTGCCAAGAAGAGCTCAACAAGCATCTTCGCAGGCGAAGATGACCTTGACCTGTGAGTGTTTCTTACTCCCTCCTTGATTTATTCCTTGTCATCTCGTATGCTAACCGCGCACTGTTTTTAAGTAGCTCTGATGACGATGATGATGAAGTCCCTCTTGCGAAGAGGGCGAAATTCGTCTCTGAGAGAGCCGTATCGGCAAAAGAATCTAATCCTTCACCCGCAAAATCGACGCCTCCCTCGCGAACGGCCGTAGAGAAGGTTCCAGTGTCGACAGTTATCCCTCCTGGCGACGTTCCTGCTTCATCGGCTGGTCGCGATCATGTAAGTATTTAACTTGCTTCATTTCGCTGGATTCCCTTTTATCGGTTGGATCCTTATGATCTTATCTTGTCGCAGCCGATCTATGCCACAGTCGACGCTGTAGTGGAGTTCGCCGAAGAGTTCACCCGACTAGAGATTGAAAACTCCCAACTTCGAAAGACTGTTAGGTCTTCGGCTGATCAGGTGCTGGAAGCCAACAGGCTTGCCACCGATGCCAAGAACGAGAACGTCTTGCTGAAGGAGGAGGTGAAGAAGTTGAAGCAGCGGCTGAAGGATGAGCAAGATGCCAAGCACGCAGCAGCAGCTGTAATCGACAAAAAGGAAGGCGCCCTTCGCGAGTCCATCAAGGATTTATTAGGTAAAACCCGTAATTCGCCGTTTTCTGTCTTGGTGTTTCTGTTATTGATTACTGATCTGTCTTTTTCTCAGATGCTGCCGACTTAACCGTCACCCGTCGTCATCAGCTTCGAGAGGATTCTATAGCCGACGCCTTGTCGCTTGCTGCCGAGTCTAACATCCAAGTGCTTGGTCTTTTGAAAAAGGCCAAAGGGGCGCTGTCGAGGTTATACTCGATGATCTTCCCGAAGATGAAGGAGGACAAGACTCTTGACGATATGGCGGCTTCTTTCCTCGTTGATCCTTCCGAGCCTGTGGAGGTATTGAAACGCCGCAGCCGTTTATTTGGGGCGGTTCTCACTTTTCAATTGCTCATGGGTCATGGGATGGAATCAAATTTGGAGGAGTTGTCCAAAACGTTGCCTGTCGATGACGACCATAACTTGATCGATCTTGAACCTTACAAGCGATCAGCAGTTACTTGTGCGAACCGACTTCTGAAGCTGGTGGATGAAGCTCAAGCCAAGCCTGCTCCCGAATCCGCCCCTGGCTCGTCATCAGCGGACCCTTGAACTTTTTATTTGACTTGTTGTAAATAAGACCAGTCGTAACTTCGTTGTAGTTCAACTTTATTTCGGCTCTGTTGCCAATTTGAACATGCTTTTGAATGTATCACATATGCCCGGCGCTCCCGATGGGAGTTTTTACTTTGATACTTAATCTGAATTAAGGATTGCACTGCAGATTCCTCCGTCTTCTTCTCGTGCTGAGCTTTTTCCGAATCCTTCAAGTAATGATGAATCAAGCCTCGTTCGCCGCTTGCGTGACCAAGTGTCTAGTTTAGACAGAGATATCACTTCTCTTCGTGCGATGGCGGCCTTGGTGAAGAAAAAAGGGGAGATGGCGACAGCTATCGAACAGTACGCTCTTGATGGTCTCCATATTGCTACCGAAAGTTTGGGCTGTAAGTATTAACCCATGTTTCTGCTTTCTGCAACAGTTTCGAATATTCCCTTAACTGGTTCTTATTCCTTTCCAGTTGTAGCTTCAGATGTGGCTGAGGAGAACAAGAAGATCCACGAAGAGGTTGAAGCAATGACTGACGTTGCGCACCCGAATCATGGTTTGTGGCTGCATCGTCCGAAGGCTGTCGTCATGGCGAAGTTTAAGTATCGGGTGGGGAAGGCGCATTATTATTTTGATAAGTTTCATGCTCATCTCACGATGGTTTGGAACACTTTGTTTCCTCTGGACCAAGCACCTGAAACCTTATCTGCCTTGTTCACCCGATTCAAATCTCCCGAAAGGATTCGGCAGCTGGTGCGGAAAGAACTCCTGGCTGGTGCGGAGCTTGCCTTTGCTTCAATATTGGCATGTCATCCATCTCTCGACTTGGGAGCTGTAGCGAACACTGAGAGGAGCTTAGGCCAATATTATGATGCCGCTAGAGGTCCTGCTTACACCATTGTTTCCCGGATGGAGTCGTGTCTTGAGAAGGATCTGAAGGCCCATTGGGGCCGGGAGGCTTGACTATGAATGTAATAGCCTTAGTTCCTGCATAAGATTACTTTGTATAAATTTATTGCGTACGTTGTACGCTATGATAGTTGTTATTTTATTTGTCGAGGGCGGCTGAGTGATCAGTTCAACCTGCTCTCCCGACGACTTCGTTGGATTATGCAATGTTATTGCGAAGCCTTTGTGTAAGTTTTGTAAGAGCGAGACCCATCGACTTAGTCGAGGGAATTAGACGCTTGGCATCGTCACTCGGTGCACCGGTTTGAGCCTTATTTTGTGATAATGTAACCATCGACTGCAGCACTCGCGTATTTTCTCGAGGCTTGGATTGGTTGTTTTCTTTTTGTGTGCCACTAATCTTAGCTCTCGTTGAGAGTATTTAATTAATGACACTGCGTGTTTTATGGGCCAACGCTCCCGATGGGAGTAAGAGCCGAAGGTAAGGGCCGCAGTCGACCTGTTCAGGTGGTGGGGCCTGAATTGAAGAAAGAAAGGCATAAAACCTGATTAAAACTTTATTCATAAAACAAAGCAACCTTAAAGGCTAAAAAATGAAAATCAATCTCGCCCTATGCATAGAACCGTCGCAGGTGTGCGACATTCCATGGATTTCCGACATCTTTTCCCGAAGTTGGATTTTTGAGCCTATACGTTCCTCCTGGTATCACTTCGGTGATGATGTAGGGTCCCTCCCATGGAGACTCGAGTTTCGAGGGCCTTTTTTGCTTTAGCCGAAGTACCATATCTCCAACGCTAAAGCATCGGTTGCGTATTCGTCGGCTGTGGTAGTTCCTCAGCGCCTGCTGGTATACCGTGGTTCTGGCTAAAGCAATGTCTCGGGCTTCATCTAGCAGGTCTACAGCATCTTGTAATGCGATGTTGGAAGAGGGTTCTGTGTGCCGTCACTCGAGGTGCTTCGAATCGGACATCAGCTGGTAGGACTGCTTCGGCTCCATGTACCAGAAAGAATGGGGTGTACTGAGTCGACCTGTTGGGCGTGTACGCAGACTCCAAAGTACTGATGGTAACTCTTCAACCCAAGCTCCCTCTGCGCCTGTAAGGCGTTTCTTGAGACCGTCCCCTATTAGACCGTTGATCCTTTCCACCTGGCCGTTTGTTTGCGGATGAGCCACTGATGCGAATTTCAGTTTTATTCCCCTGTCATCACAAAATTCTCGGAACTCTTGGAGTCGAAGTTAGTCCCATTATCTGTGACGATACTGTGAGGTACGCCGAATCGACATGTTATCTCCTTGAAGAACTGGACTGCTGTTTTTGCCTTCTGGTTTCGTACTGGTACTGCCTCGATCCACTTTGTGAATTTATCGACTGCGACTAATAGGTACGTGTGTCCTCCAGGCGATGATCTCGGCAGTGGCCCAACTTGATCGAGTCCCCATTGGGCGAACGGCCATGCCAGGGGTATTGTCATTAGGTCTGTTGCAGGGGCGTGCGGTTTTGGAGAAAACCGTTGACAAGGGTCGCACTTCATGACCAGATCTCGAGCGTCCGACGCCGCCGTTGGCCAGTAGAATCCTGCCCTGAAGGCTTTTGCTACGAGAGCCCTACTTCCTGCATGATGCCCGCAAGTTCCCTCGTGTATCTCGCGCAGCAGTGCTCTTCCATCGTCGATGGCAATGCACCTTTGGAAGATACCAGAAATGCTACGCTTGTAGAGTTCACCGTTTACTATGGTGAAAGCTTTTGATCGCCTGACGATTCGTTTTGCTTCCACCGGATCCGCCGGCAGTTCCTGCCTTGTCAGGTACGCCAGGAGCGGTTTAGTCCATAATGGCTCGAGGAGGAGAACTTGTTCGGCTGGGAGAGCTGGAGCTTCGTCAGTAACTTGCTGTGGGTTTGCCTCTGCTTCTTCAGTCGATGGTTTTAAAGGTGCCGGCGCCTTCTCTTTTATCGATCGCTGAGTGATTACCTCGTAAAATACTCCGTCTGGGATGGGAGAACACATGGAGCCGATGTTAGCTAAGGTGTCGGCTTCCTCGTTGCTGGCTCTGCCGATATGTTTGAGCTCACACCCCTCGAACTTGGCTTCCATGTTTTGATACAGCTGTCGATAGGCGATCATGTTGTCGCTAACTGCGTCGCACAGGTTCATCGACTGTTGTACCACCAAGTTTGAGTCCCCGTAGATTTCCAGGCGAGTTGCGCCACACGCCTTTGCCATCTTCATTCCATGCAGCAGTGCTTCGTATTCTGCTTCATTGTTTGTCGGTAGAGGGAAGTTCATACGTAATATGTACTTCATCTTATCTCCTTGTGGTGATATCAACACTACCCCTGCTGCAGCGCCTGTGCTTCGCTTTGACCCGTCGAAATACATTATCCATGATCCCGACATGTCGGGTGCCACCGGTGTCTGGGATTGAATCCAGTCTGCCACAAAGTCTGGGAGGATTTGGGATTTTATAGCTGTCCGGTTGACGTAAGTTATGTCGTGAGGTGCTATCTCGATAGCCCATTGGGACACTCGACCTGTGGCTTCTGGGTTGGTCATTATATTTTTCAACGGCGCTTCGCTCACAACGACAATCGGATGCTCTGTGAAATAGTGTCGTAGCTTGCGGGCTGACCTCCATACCGCATATGCCAGCTTCTGATGATGGGGGTACCTCTGTCTTGCAGGTGTGAGTACTTCACTGAGGTAGTAAACGGGCCTCTGCACGCCGTGAACTCTCCCTGCTTCTTCTCGTTCAACAACCAAGACGCTGCTGAAGACTTGGGCTGTCGCAGCTATGTACATGAGCAGCGTTTCCTTCTCACGGGGGGTTACAAGGACTGGAGATGTCGACAAGATCTTCTTTAGATTGTCGAAGGATTCCTGCGCCTCCTTTGTCCACTCGAATTTTTCCGATTTCTTCATCAGATTGTAGAAAGGCAAAGCTTTTTCTCCCAGCTTGGCAATGAACCTGCTGAGTGCTGCTAAGCGTCCTGCCAACTGCTGCACTTGGTGCAGATTCTTTGGCGGCTCCATGTCGAGAATAGCTTTGATTTTCAAAGGGTTGGCTTCGATTCCCCTGGCCGAGATGAAGTATCCTAGTACTTGCCCCCCTGGTACTCCGAAGAAGCACTTTTTGGGGTTTAACTTGATCTTATACCTGTCTAGGTTGTCGAAGGTTTCCCGCAGATCGTCAACGAGGGTGGCAGTGTGCTTTGTTTTTACCACGATATCGTCGATGTAGACCTCGATGTTTCGTCCGATCTGCTCTCCAAGGCAAGCTTGCATGCAACGTTGGTAAGTTGCTCCCGCATTTTTCAACCCGAAGGTCATGACGTTGTAGCAGAAAACGCCGTGTGGGGTGATGAACGCGGTTAGCTCCTGATCTTCCTTCTTCAATTTGATCTGGTTATACCCAGAGTAAGCATCGAGAAAGGAGAGGCGGTCGCATCCGGCTGTGGAATCAACTATCTGGTCGATTCTAGGCAGCGGGAAGTGGTCTTTCGGACAGTGTTTGTTGAGGCCGGTGTAATCGATACACATACGCAGAGCGGTGGTGTCCTTCTTGGGTACCATGACAGGGTTAGCCACCCACTCTGATTCCTTGAGCTCTCGGATGAATCCTGCTTTACGAAGTCGATTGATTTCCTCACCGATTGCTCTCCTCTTGGGTTCCGAGAATCGACGCATCGACTGCTGCACTGGTTTGGCTGTCGGGTCAACATTGAGGGCGTGCTCAGCGAGTTCCCTGGGGATACCTGGCATGTCGGATGGTTCCCATGCAAATATCTCCCAGCGCTCACGGAGGAACTCGATGAGCGCGCCTTCCTATGCGGCCGTGAGGTCAGCCGATATATTGACCGTTTTCTTCGGGTCGTGGGGTGCACCTGCAGCTTCTTGGCTTCCTTTGCAGCGTCAAACTCGTCGGATCTTACGTTTCGGTTGTCGGCTGGCGGCTGCGTATGATCCACGGCTGCGTCGATCGCATTGAGCTCCTCCTTAGCGCCGAATTTTGAAGCGATCTTCTGGAACTCCCTGTCACAGGTGTCCGACCGAGCAAAACTCCCGTGAATGGTTATTGGGGTTCCGTTGTTGCCTGGCATCTTCAGTTTTAGGTAAGCATAATGAGGTACGGCCATAAACTTGGCGAACGCCGGCCTGCCGAGGATGGCATGATACTGAGACTCCCAGTCGACAACTTCGAACTCGATCTTTTCTCTTCTGAAATTGGTGGGCGTGCCGAAGACCACATCCAATGACGTTTTTCCAAGAGAGTAAGCGGGTCGAGTCGGTATAATGCCGTGGAATCCTGTGTCGGACTCCCTCAGCATATCGACTGTTAAACCCATAGCTTTCATTGTGTTGGCGAACAGTAGGTTTAAGCCGCTTCCTCCGTCCATGAATACCTTACTCATGTTGTACCCTCCGATCTGCGCCTCGAGGACTAGAGCTGCGTGGCCTGGTCTAGGGACAGCTTTCGGGTGATCTGACCTGTCGAAGGAGATACTTTGCTCTGACCAGTCGATGAATTCAGGTGTATCGACCATAGCGACTTCTGCATACTTCACTTCTCGTGAGAATTTCTTGATTTCCCTTTTTGAAAAGCTGGTTTTATGGATCATGCTGACCTGCCCGCGCGGTTCTGGGAATACCTCGGCTGGCACATACTCATCCTTCTCCATTGGTTCGTACGGTTCCGGGATATATGGCTCCGCCCGATAGCTGTAAGATCTTGCCTTTTTCTCCATTATGTGAACTCTCGACATAGCTTCACTCCTGAGGTCATCACAGAACTGTCGAATTTCCAGGAAGTGTCGGCAGTTCCTTAATAGGTGACTGGATTTCTCCCGACCGTCCTTTGGGTCGATATAGGAGTGGAGGTAGCATGGCGCATCGAGTTGCTCCGTGGCTGATAGGTGCGGTGAACGGGCGCGGCCATGGATCGATTGCATG
Organism: Lolium multiflorum; assembly: GCA_030979885.1. Lineage (NCBI taxonomy): Eukaryota > Viridiplantae > Streptophyta > Magnoliopsida > Poales > Poaceae > Lolium > Lolium multiflorum. Next base: position 221,625,870 of record CM061748.1, read on the forward strand.
CCCTCCTGTTCCCGTTCTCCATAGTATGATTCCCTTCGCCTTTTCTTTCTCCCTGTTGCGTGATCGAGGCTCCCTCGGTTGCCTCCATGCATGCTTCTGGGCGGAATTTCCAAGGTTGCTGCCCGGGTATCTTCTGTTGAGGCCGAGGGGCCCAACCCGGACGTATTTGTCCTTGGGAGGCGAAGAAAGCCTCCGGAGTCGATAATGAAGTGGACGCCTCCAAAGTTGGTGGTTATGTCATCACTCGATTCTGAAGGGGTCGGGTGCGACGGCTTGAGGTGTGGTACGAATTTGAAGGGCCCACAGTAGATCGGATCTTTTGGTCCTGGAGGTGTTGGTGACTCGAGCACAAACGCTGCGGACATGACTGGTATTGCCGATGCCCTGCCTTGTGCCGACAGGTTTCCCACAGACGGCGCCAATTGTCGAGGGTGCTCCTCGGCAATGCCCTCTGTTAGGGGCTTATGGTTGATGGAATCCTGCAAGCTGACACGAGACATCGGTACACGACAAGCGGGAGAGCGATTTACCCAGGTTCGGGGCCCTCGATGAGGTAAAACCCTTACGTCTTGCCTGTCTGTTCTTTGATTATGATGAAAACAGGTTACAATGGGGTGCCGAATCGTTCGGCTGTGATCTCATCGAGATGCTGGTTGCTAGGGTAACCTAGTTCTAAGCTTCTATTGGCTGGTTTCGTTAAGATTGATTGTGTCCCCCTCGATAGCCCCTCTCCTGGCCTTTAAATAGGTGGCCAGGTCCCGAGAGGTCTAATCGAGTACGAGTAGGCTTACAGTAGATCTATCTCTAATCTTTCCTTGTTCGGCTTCTTCCGTGTCTTGTACTTCAAGTAATCTTCCGCCGCACCGTCCTAGTGGCCCATCTTCCCTTCGGGTACCTTCATGGGCCTCCATCTGGACCGTATAGGGTAGAGCAATATTGGTTAACCGAAGGGTAATGCCCACGTCACAAGTATTCTAGATTCATCGGATCCCATCAAACACAACATGTAGCATTACAAATAGATGATCTTGATCATGTTAGGCAGCTCACAAGATCTAAACAATGATAGCACAAGCGGAGAAGACAACCATCTAGCTACTGCTATGGACCCATAGTCCAAGGATGAACTACTCACGCATCAATCCGGAGGCGGGCATGATGATGTAGAGCCCTCCGGTGATGATTCCTCTCCGGCAGGGTGCCGGGGCGATCTCCTGAATCCCCGAGATGGGATTGGCGGCGGCGGCGTCTCTGGAAGGTTTTCCGTATCGTGGCTCTCGGTACAGGGGTATTCGCGACGAAGGCTTTAAGTAGGCGGAAGGGTAGGTCAGGAGGCGGCGCGAGGGGCCCACACCGTAGGACGGCGCGGGCCCCCCTCTGGCCGCGCGACCCTATGGTGGCGGCGCCTCGTCGCCCCACTTCGTTATCCCTTCGGTCTTCCGGAAGCTTCGTGGAAAAATAGGACCCTGGGCGTTGATTTCGTCCAATTCCGAGAATATTTCCTTACTAGGATTTCTGAAACCAAAAACAGCAGAAAACAGCGGCGCTTCGGCATCTTGTTAATAGGTTAGTGCCGGAAAATATATAATAATGATGTAAAGTATGTATAAAACATTCAAGTATTGTCATAAAAGTAGCATGGAACATAAGAAATTATAGATACGTTTGAGACGTATCAGCGCGTCTGGAAGTATCGCTCCTCTGGTACTGGAGGCACGACAAGAAAAGGCAAAGGGGAGGGGGGCCGGGGCAATGGCACGAAGGTGGGGCCGCGCCGCCTATGGGGTGGCCGCCTCGTCGCTTCTCCGTCTCCTCTTCGGTGTTCTGGAACCCTCCGTGGAAAATAAGACCGTGGGCTTTTGTTTCGTTCAATTCTGAGAATATTCGTAAACTAACTTTTCTGAAATCAAAAACAGCATCAACAAGACTTCCATAAGAGCTAACTCATAAAGCAATAGATTCTTAATAGAAGGTTTCGAAGCAACACAAAGGATGATTAAGTTTCAGCAATTGCTTTCAACTTGTAACATGTATATCTCATGGATAATTGTCAACATAAAGTAATATAACAATTGCAATAAGTAAACATGTAAGAATCAATGCACACAGTTGACACAAGTGTTTGCTTCTAAGATAGAAAGAAGTAGGTAAACTGACTCAACATAAAGTAAAAGAAAGGCCCTTCGCAGAGGGAAGCATGGATTACTCATGTGCTAGAGCTTTTATTTTGAAAACATAGAAACAATTTTGTCAACGGTAGTAATAATTCATATGTGTTATGCATAAAACTTCATACAAGTTGCAAGCCTCATGCATCGAATATCAGTAGTGTTCGCACCTTGTCCTAATTAGCTCGGATTTCCATGGATTATCATTGCATTGCATATGTTTCAACCAAGTGTCACAAAGGGGTACCTCTATGCCGCCTGTACAAAGGTCCAAGGAGATAGATCACATTTGATTTCTCAGTTTTGATAGATCTCAACTTGAGGACATCCATACCGGGACAACATAGAAAACAGATAATGGACTCCTCTTTAATGCTTAAGCATTCAACAACAGATAATATTCTCATAAGAGATTGAGGATTAATGTCCAAACTGAAAACTTCCACCATGATACATGGCTTTGGTTGGCGGCCCAAAGTTCTTCTCTAACAATATGCATACTCAAACCATTTAATCATGATAAATCACCCTTACTTCAGACAAGACGAACATGCATAGCAACTCACATGATATTCAACAAAGGTGTAAAAGTTGATGGCGTCCCCAGAAACATGGTTACCGCTCAACAAGCAACTTATATGAACTAAGATACATAGCAACATATTCATCACCATAATAGTTTATAAGCTATTTTCCCATGAGCTATGTATTGTAAAGGCAAAGGAATGAAATTTTAAAGGTAGCACGCAAGCAATTTACTTTAGAATGGCAGAAAAATACCACATATAGGTAGTTATGGTGGACACAAATGGCATGAGTTTTGGTTCAAGGTGTTTGGATGCACGAGAAGCATTTCCTCTCAGTACAAGGCTTTGGCTAGCAAGGTTGTTTGAAGCAAACACAAGTATGAACAGGTACATCAAAACTTACACAAGAACATATTGCAAGCATTATAAGACTCTACACTGTCTTCCTTGTTGTTCAAACACTTTTACCAGAAAATATCTAGACCTTAGAGAGATCAATCATGCAAACCAAATTTCAACAAGCTCTATGGTAGTTCTCCACTAATAGATTTAAAATACATGATGCAAGAGCTTAAACATCATCTATGAGAGCTCAAAACAATTGCCAAGTATCAAATTATTCAAGATAATATACCATTTACCACATGAAGCATTTTCTGTTTCCAACCAAATAGCAATCAACGAAGAGGTTGTCTGCCTTCGCCATGAACATTAAAGTAAAGCTAAGAACACCAGTGTTCAATATGAAAAAGCGGAGCGTGTCTTTCTCCAACACAAGGAATGCTAGGATCCGATTTTATTCAAACAAAAACAAAAACAAAAACAAAAACAAACAAACGCTCCAAGTAAAGAACATAAGATGTGACGGAATAAAAATATAGTTTCACTAGAAGTAACCTGATAAGTTGTCGATGAAGAAGGGGATGCCTTGGGCATCCCCAAGCTTAGATGCTTGAGTCTTCTTGAAATATGCAGGGATGAACCACGGGGGCATCCCCAAGCTTAGACTTTTCACTCTTCTTGATCATATTATATCATCCTCTTCTCTTGACCCTTGAAAACTTCCTCCACACCAAACTTAAAGCAAACTCATTAGAGGGTTAGTGCATAATCAAAATTCACATGTTCAGAGAGGACACAATCATTCTTAACACTTCTGGACATTACTCAAGGCTACTGAAAGTTAATGGAACAAAAAAATCCACTCAACACAGCAAAAGAGGCAATGCGAAATAAAAAGGCAGAATCTGTCAAAACAGAACAGTCCGTAAAGACGAATTTTTCTGAGGCACTTAACTTGCTCAGATGGAAAAACTCAAAACTAATGAAAGTTGTGTACATATCTGAGGATCATGCATGAATTTTCGCTGATTTTTTTGATTCTTCTACAGAGAGAAGGACGCGAATTCGTGACAGACAGCAAATCTGTTTCTGCGCAGAAATCCAAATCTAGTATCAACCTTCTATCAGAGACTTTACTTGGCACAATAACATGATAAGGAGAGGTTGATACAGTAGTAACAACTTCCAAGACTCAACAAAACAGTAGTAAAAATAAAAACAACATGGGTTATCTCCCAAGAAGCGCTTTTCTTTAACGCCTTTCAGCTAGGCGCAGAAAGTGCAAATCAAGTAACATCAAGAGAAGAAGCATCAACAGAGGTGTTTGGAGTTTTCTCAACTATGCATTGTATCTTATCTATGTAAGAAACTCCTTTTTCATTACCTTTAGGCTTACTATCCTCCTCAAATAAATTTTCAGGAACAATCCAATCAAAATTCTTTTCTAATGCCTCATGCATTCCTATGAGTTTATAAGGTATTGGTATTTTAATCTCCCCCTCACAATTGGCTTTATTAGTGTATCTTAGCCTATATTTTTCCCTCCTTTCAAGGATATTTGCAAAATTGGTACACAAGCCTAGCATCTTATGTCGAATAAAGACTTTCCTAGCTTCTCTAGCTACATCACCAAATTCTCTAAGAAGGGTTTCTAAAACAAAATCTTTCTTTTCTCCTTCTTCCATATCACCGAGTGTAAGAAACATATGTTGCATTATTGGATTAAGATTAACAAATCTAGCTTCCAACATGTGCACTAAAGAGGCAGTAGCAATTTCATAATTAGGAGCAAGTTCTACCAAGGATCTATCTTCAAAATCTTCAGCCTTACTAACATGAGTGAAAAATTCTTCTATATTATCTTTTCCAATGATAGACCCACTACCTACCGATATATCTTTCAAAGTGAACTTAGGGTGAAGCATGATGAAATAAACAAAAGTAAACTGATAAAGTAAATGCAAGTAACTAATTTTTGTGTGTTTTTGATATAAAGAAAGCAAACAAGACAGAAAATAAAATAAAGTAAAGCAAGACAATAAACAAAGTAAAGAGATTGGATGTGGGAGACTCCCCTTGCAGCGTGTCTTGATCTCCCGCAACGGCGCGAAAAAGTTGGCGTGTAGTTGACGTGGGAGTTAGAAATCTCTCGGGTGTAACTTTTCTTCAGGTCCCCGGCAACGGCGCCAGAAAATAGTCTTGATGGCGCGTGATGCACACGTCCGTTGGGAACCCCAAGAGGAAGGTGTGATGCGCACCCAGAGTTTTCCCTCAGAAAGAAACCAAGGTTATCGAACCAGTGGGAGATGAAGGCCACGTGAAGGTTGTTGGTGGAGGAGTGTAGTGCGGCGCAACACCAGGGATTCCGGCGCCAACGTGGAACTGCACAACACAATCAAAATACTTTGCCCCAACTTAACAGTGAGGTTGTCAATCTCACCGGCTTGCTGAAAATAAAGGATTAAACGTATGGTGTGGTGAATGATGTTTGTTTGCGAAGAACAACAGAGAACAGAGATTGCAGTAGATTGTATTTCAGATGTAAAAGAAAGGACCGGGATCCACAGTTCACTAGTGGTGTCTCTCCAATAAGATAAATAGCATGCTGGGTGAACAAATTACAGGTGGGCAATTGACAAAATAGAGATTCATATACATATCATGATGACTACTATGAGATTTAATTAGGGCATTGCGACAAAGAACATAGACCGCCATCCAGCATCAATGTTTTATCCCTAGTGGCAACAGCACATCCACAACCTTAGAACTTTCTGTCACTGTCCCAGATTCAATGGAGGCATGAACGCACTATCGAGCATAAATACTCCCTCTTGGAGTTACAAGTATCAACTTGGCCAGAGCCTCTACTAGCAACGGAGAGCATGCAAGAACATAAACACACATATATGATAGATCAATAATCAACTTGACATAGTATTCAATATTCATCGGATCCCACCAAACACAACATGTAGCATTACAAATAGATGATCTTGATCATGATAGGCAGCTCACAAGATCTAAACATGATAGCACAAGAGGAGAAAACAACCATCTAGCTACTGCTATGGACCCATAGTCCAAGGATGAACTACTCACACATCATTCCGGAGGCGGGCATGGTGATGTAGAGCCCTCCGGTGATGATTCCCCTCTACCAAGGCGATGATCAGTAGCTGGTCCGAGAGGATGATCAGCCACACTGGGACTGAGACACGGCCCAGACTCCTACGGGAGGCAGCAGTGGGGAATTTTCCGCAATGGGCGAAAGCCTGACGGAGCAATGCCGCGTGGAGGTGGAAGGCCTACGGGTCGTCAACTTCTTTTCTCGGAGAAGAAACAATGACGGTATCTGAGGAATAAGCATCGGCTAACTCTGTGCCAGCAGCCGCGGTAAGACAGAGGATGCAAGCGTTATCCGGAATGATTGGGCGTAAAGCGTCAGGTGGCTTTTCAAGTCCGCCGTCAAATCCCAGGGCTCAACCCTGGACAGGCGGTGGAAACTACCAAGCTGGAGTACTGAATCCCCCGAGATGGGATTGACGGCGGCGGCGTCTCTGGAACTTTTTCCGTATCGTGGCTCTCGGTACTAGGGTTTTCGCGACGGAGGATTAAGTAGGCGAAGGGGCAAGGGGGGTACCGAGGGGCCCATCCCATAGGGCGACGCCCCCTTCCTGGCCGCGCCGCCACGTGTGGCCGCCTCGTGCCCCTCTCCGTATCTCCTTCGGTGTTCTGGAAGGCTCCGTGGAAAATAAGACCGTGGGCTTTTGTTTCGTCCAATTCCAGAATATTTCCTGTGTACGATTTCTGAAACCAAAAACAGCAAAAGAACCGGCGCTTCGGCATCTTGTTAATAGGTTAGTGCCGGAAAATGCATCAAAACATCATAAAGTGTGAACAAAACATGTAGGTATTGTCATAAAACTAGCATGGAACATAAGAAATTATAGATACGTTGGAGACGCATCACTCCCTGAGTTCGATAAACCTTGGGCGATTCAGTTAAGGGAAACGTGCTGCTGTTCTACAAACCTCGAAGGACAACAATGTCTTCAAGAATGGAGTGGTGGAAGGAGGCCTCCGCGGAGATCACGGCAAGGCGAAGAGCAGCTCGTCAAGAGGCAACTGCTGCTGCCGATGTGACTCCAGGAGGTGGTGCCGATGCTGTTCCAGGAGGTGGTGCCGATGCTGCTGACGGCGGGCCAACCTCTGTTTGATGCTGGCGGTTTAGAACTATGAACTGTGTCATTTGATGTCTGCACTATGAACTATGCATGATTTGTTTGCGTTTTATCGTCAGGTTTGATCGATCATATGCAAATCAATTTCATAAACCCTGTTTTTACGGGTTCGGATGCCGCAGGCGCAGAACAGAGCCCGTAAACTAAAACTGAAAATATTCTGTTTTTCAGTTTAGGTTACGGGCTCTATTCTGCGCCTGCCATTTTCTGGCCCGTAAACATGAGTTCGGTGCAGTGAACTCGAGTTTTTTCGGTTCGCGTTTTTACGGGCTCTGCTAGAGATGCTCTAATACAACAACGTGGATTGTTGGGGATGGAGCAGCTTGAGAGCAAGTATGGTTCGCATTGGAAACGATGCTGGGAGGTTGGTTGTCGGCGTTAATGGCCTCTCGCACGGAAACCCAAGCACTGAGGGCGGCGACTGGCCACGCGGCGTCCTCCTACCTTACCCACGTGCCTTCAATGCGCGTCCGTGTCTCCCTTAAAACCCCAGCGGCGTGCACTTCTCTCTGTTTCCCGCCTTCCAACCCTAGCCGCCATCGTCCAACCGCCGCGCATACAGAAACCCCCAAAAGGAACACTCACAATAGTCAAATCACATCAAAACCAAAACAAGCTGAGGAATTCCCCTGCTCTTTAACGCACGCACATACGTCCTCGGTGTCGGGGATGGCGACGGCGCGCTCCTCGTCGAAGTAGGCCGACCAGTCGAGCGGCGCGTACTTGTGGAGAGAGTGGATGTGGAGCCACTTGGTTAGGGTTTCTGGCGAGGTGAGGACAGGGAGGTGGGGTCGGTGGCTTACTGCGTCGCGGGGCGAGGCGGCACGGCGGCGGCGGAGATGGCGGAGGGGGAGGGGGAGGATTCGTCGGGTTCCCCGTCCTCCCGCAGTGTGGAGAGCGGCGCGGGATCCATGGACGTGGTCGGGATGGAGGAGGAGCCGGTGGAGCGGCTCGGGGAAGAGAATGTCTCTCGAGAGAAGGCACGGCGAACTGGAGAAGACGAACGAAAATGGAGAAAGAGAAACCAAGGAAACGTGAACAAAGTTGATCAGTAGATACGTTTCCCCTCAGCCAAAGCTTACTATTGGGCCATTGTAGGGGCAATACCTACCCGGAATGTGCATTTGGAACTCTAAAAACTATAAAATATAATTATAAGTTTTACAAAATTCTGCAAAAACAGATATACTCATATAGATATAGGCAATGATGTACACTTCAAGTCTAACAAAAATTTATCACTAGGCTACATAAAAAGGATAAAGTCTGACAAGGATTTGAAATCCATTGTTCACCTATCTAAATCTATAATTTTGTCTGTTTTGTGTAGCATAGAGTACAACGTATTTTGGATTGAGATTTTGCATACTTGCATCATGCATTTTTGTCTATTTCTCTGTAATTATCTGAGGAAATCTCCTGCTTTATGTACACATATTTGTGTACCGACAAGCATTGTTTACTTTCTTGAAGGCGTTTCGAAATAGCTCGATCGGTTATCACTTGATGGCTGCGTAAACATCATCATTGTTGGATTTGGGAGGACACAAGTCTCTTAACAAGCTAGTGGCGTTCGGTTCACAATGTTGTTGTTTCTTCGACTACACTTGTGGTCGGGTTTGGCTAGGTTGACTAATCCCTTTGTTAGGTTTTTGTGCCAAAAAATGTAGGCAATATTTTAATTCCAAGAAATAGCATGAGGCAGAATTTGCAATTACTAAATTATGATGATAACAATTTATCTAGCAGCAAATAAAAAATAACAAGGCAGTACAATCTATCATGCTAGAATAGAAAAGAATTAACTAGGTAGAACACTGTATTGTGTTTATAGATTGTGCTAGAATAGTATCTTGTTCCAGTTGTGGTTATCGATCCGTCTCGTAGGGGACCTCATTCATGGCCTAGGGTTGCGCCTGAAATTGTGCTCGATCATCGTTGTCGCCGTAACCACTCTCATGGTTGAATGCATTGACTGTTTAGTGAACAAATGACTTGATCGATTGTTAATACAGATTCATTCCAAGCTAGATCCTTGATGAACTAAAGTGATAAGAATTTATAGTGAAATTTTATACCATTTAAAAATCACTTTTCTCCATTTTCATTATTAAGTATTAACAAGTATTATTTTATTTTATTTACTCGTCAGAGTTAACCATATAGTAATTAATGTTTCTTAATGTTAGTTGTAGTATTGTTCTTTCTTACAATTTCCCAATGTATATCTTTAAATAGTTTTCCCTGTGCTAAATTTTGAATTGTATTTATATATTCCCTCCGATTCATATTACTTAACATTAATATAGATGTATCAAAAAATATTTTAGTTGTACATATATCTATTTTAGCATCAAGTAATATGGATCGGAAGGAGTATAACCAATGTTTTTCATGAATTAATTTTAACAGTTGTGTAAATTATACACATATTTATGATAAGAATTTCTTAAACTCGTACCATAAATACATATCCTAATAGTGATTTCTAGTATCCTTTTGTCCTAATATTCTATGGCCGAGGGTTATGAGACGACCGTGTTAGCTAGTACAGTAGAACAATTTCCATCAGCGGAGTTTTCTACATCACTCGCTATAACAGCTAGCAGTACGTCTATTAACCCGAAGGACAAAATACCAGGATAACAATGACGGACATGACGAATGGTCAAAACAGTGGACGTGCCAGAGTGGTTATTGGGTATGACTAGAAATCATATGGGCTTTGCCCGCGTAGGTTCGAATCCTACCGTCCACGTTTTTTAAGATCTGTTTTATTTTTGCTACTGTATAGTGTAAATCACACTGGTACCTCAAGGGTTAATGTATGTACTCCAATCTTTCTTTCTTTTTTGCAATTCATCACACTACATTCTCGATGTTTTGGCAGATTATGTGATCTGATGATGTTTACTTTGTTACTTATGCTTCAATCTCCGTCGACTACCATTTCACCATAGCTTCCTGCTTTAAGTGATCCTGAAGCTAGTGAGCATTCAGCCGGATAGACTGCGGAGAATCCCAGGACCCCGAGGCTCAACCTCCCGATCGAGAAGAGAACGCATTCCCAGAGAGAAGATCTGGAGACCAAATTATAGTTTTCGCATCAACTCGGATACTACGAGATCAGATTAGTTTCAGAACAACAATCCCAATTGAGTTCCAAGTAGCAGTATATATGCACATTCTTGGATCCTGCCCCTGCCATAACTTCAACCCCATGATCGATCGCTCTGACCAAACACGCATTTCGGCGCAGGATCTTGAGAGATCATCGTGATAAGATAAACAATCTTCAACATGCGATCAGGTCATCCCGACGAAACAGTAATAAGCAGCGTTGCTGCAAGCTCGTGGAGTATCCCGTAGTAGGAGTATAAATCATCGCCATGCATCGAACTACCCCGGACGGTAACATAACAGTCGAGGCTCGAGACTCGAGGAAGAAGATGAGCAATTCAGCTGCTTTGGCGAGACCGAGGCCGTCGCCAACATCACGGGCGGTTGTGTTTGGCGTCTTCTTCCTCCTCTGGCTCTCAGCCAGCCATGTCGTCCTCGCCGCCGGACACCCTGACTACGCCGACGCGCTCGCGAAGTCGTTGCTCTTCTTCCAGGGGCAGAGGTCCGGCCGCCTGCCGCCGGACCAGGCCGTCACGTGGAGGTCCGACTCCGCCACGTCCGACGGTTCGGCCGCAAACGTGAGCAAGCACATTGCGATCACACTTTGTTGCCCCAACTGGGGTCAATGCGTTGACAGTGCAACTGACTTTTGTTGACTTGGGTGCTGCTGAACGTGCGCGGCAGGTTGACCTCACCGGTGGATACTACGACGGCGGCGACAACGTCAAGTTCGGCTTCCCGATGGCGTTCACCGCGACCATGCTGTCGTGGAGCATCATCGAGTACGGCGGGCGGATGGAGGGGCGCGTGCACGACGCGCGCGCCGCCGTGCGGTGGTCGACGGACTATCTCCTCAAGGAGGCCACGGCGACCCCGGGCGTGCTCTACGTTGGCGTGGGCGACGCCGACGCGGACCACCACTGCTGGGAGCGTCCGGAAGACATGGACACACCGCGGACCGTGTACTCTGTTTCGGCGTCTGCCCCGGGGTCCGACGTCGCAGGGGAGACCGCGGCCGCGCTGGCCGCGGCCAGCGTGGTCTTCAAGGCCGCCGACCCGGCATACTCCAGGAGGCTGGTCGCGGCGGCGAAGGACGTGATGGCGTTCGCTTGGCAGCACCAGGGGAAGTACAGCGACCACGTCGGCGGCGGCGTGAGCAACTACTACCCGTCCTACTCCGGTTACACGGTATGTAATCAAATCCTTCAAACGGTCGATCATTACCGTGCTGCGTGTTTCTTCGCACGATTTAGCGTGCACGTACGGCGTGTCAGGACGAGCTCCTATGGGGATCCGCATGGCTGCTGTGGGCGACGAAGAACACCTCCTACCTCGCTGACGCCCTCTCCCTCGGCGCCAATGACGGCGTCGACATGTTCAGCTGGGACAACAAGCTCGCCGGCGCGCGCATACTCCTGTCACGGGTAACAAACACACATCGCGCAACATTTCCTCCGCCGGCGCCATAAGTTTCCACTCGGAAGAGTAAAAAGCCAATTGCATCTGAACAGAGGGCGCTGGTGAACGGCGACAAGAGGCTGGACGCGTTCACGCGTCAGGCGGAGGACTTCATCTGCCGGGTCCTCCCCAAGTCCAGCTCGCCGTCGTCCACGACGCCGTACACTCCCGGCAGCCTGATGCACCGCTCCGACAACGCCAACCTGCAGTACGTCGCCTCCGCGAGCTTCCTGCTCACCACCTACGCCAAGTACATGGCCGGCTCCAAGCGCGCCTTCTCCTGCCAGAACCTCCCCGTCACCCACAAGACCCTGCGAGCGCTCGCCAAGCGGCAGGTGGACTACGTGCTGGGCGCCAACCCGCTGAACATGTCCTACATGGTGGGCTACGGTGACCGCTGGCCGCGGAGGATCCACCACAGGGCGTCCTCCATGCCGTCCATGGCCGCGCACCCGGCGCGCATCGGCTGCCAAGAAGGGTTTGACAGCTACCTCTACGCCTCCGGCGATAACCCCAACGTGCTCACCGGCGCCGTCGTCGGCGGGCCGGACCAGAACGACGCGTTCCCGGACGACCGAGCCGACTATGCCCCCTCGGAGCCCACCACTTACACCAGCGCGCCCCTCGTCGGCTGCCTCGCATACTTCGCCGGGAGCTACAAGAACAAATGACCACGCACGGCTGCCATGCGTCTTTTATTTATGCTCTTCTTCTAATTAGCTGATGATGATTAAAGAAATTACCGATGTGTCAATCTTTCGAAAATTCGCGTGGAATTGCAAGTCCACACTAATGGAATCATGTAGTGGACAGCTCTCCTAAATGAAACCTCGTCAGGATTGTTCATTTCACGCCTTAACTTTAGCAGTTTAGGCCCATAAACCGTCTGAAGAATACTTCTCAAATCCATCTCAAAATAAAAGTTAACTCCGTTACCAAATGCTAATTCCGATCAACCAAATATAAAATAAACAGAAGAGCAAAAGCTTATTAAAACAATACCCTCTCAAAAGTCAAAATACAAATGGTGTTCTCACACCAAAAGGGAAATAGATCCACATAAGATGTACCAACTGAAATTTCTGATTTTCTATCCATCATTCTCTCTTTTCAACTTTAGCTGATTTAACAATCCTTATCATAATAATGTTCGATTTGTTTCAATCTTTCCTTGAAACACTTGTTTTTAGTTTAAGTCCAGGTTCTGTTAATAATGGACAATAGTTAAATATTGCTCGCATTTCGTGACCTTATATGGCAAAAAATAAATATGTCGTAGTAGATCAAAACGATATATAATGTTGTGTATTGGCGATAGTCTTCAAAAGTAAAAAAGGGTCAATGCATCGTTTTGATAAGTTATGTTGATTTTAAGTTCGGATGATGTGTGCAATTCATTGGTCTTTTGAAGGATTAACTGCGCACTATTATGAATACTTCATGTAAAATAGTAAGATGTAAAGTTGTTCTACATGTGTATTCCAAGTGATGTTATTTTCCAGGTGATATGCAAGCAAACATTTTGGTTCATTTGAATATAATTCAAGAGCAAATGTAATGTACGGTTGCAAAGCTAGCATGTTAGTGAACCCATCAACTTGGAATATATATCTAGCCATGAAAGAACTACTAAATAGTCAATAGGGATGATTCGAGGACAAACAACTTTTAGACACTTCATACTCTAGAGCTCTCTATTTAGTTTTACCTATAATGGACAATCATGCACCTTGAGATCCTCCAAGGATATTTGTTAGACCCTACATTTTAGAGCCCTCTGCCAAGATATAAGAGGATGCTAAAAAATACACGAACACATACGTACATTTAGAGTTAATTTAAGTGAAACAAATAATTTGTTAAACCCATGTGATCATGTTCCTTTATAAACATAAATTCACCTAGCAAACAATGACTGACAAAGTAAACAATAAACTTCATTTTCTCTACAAAATATAGTGTACATTTAGCTAAAGATATTTTGCAACAAAAGACGTTCAAAATTTATAATGTACATATTGTATATTATATAATGTAAACATAGTAAGATCATTATTTAGTTAAAATGGTGTGTAGAGAAAATGACACATGTAAAGATAAAAAATGTTTAGTATAAAATCAACCCCTGCCACCAACCAAGCCATCCAATAATTCATTAGATATATATTTATATTGAAAAGTGTAGTTAATGCCCATGAGATAATTCATGAAGTTCATACGAGTAGTAGTAAAGGCTTAGTGGTTATAATAGACTATGTGAAAGATTATGATAGAGTGCATTTGAAGTTCATAGGAGTTTGTGCCCAAATTTCAACCTTGTAGGTGTTGTTAGTCTGCTATATGCATATGCCACTCTTTTTTCCTTTAAAATAACTATAGAGTAGCAAAATGGATCTTAAGATATTTTGAGCAGCTTTCTGGTATCATGATTGATTTACATAAAAGTGAATTTCTCCGTGATGACTGCAAGTGCACATGTATGTTGTAGCTAGTTTCTGAAGTAAGAGTATCCAACCATGGAGAGCTATTAGGTAGATGTCTTTATGCCTCTTGTTACCCATTACCAAAGGATACTTGAAAGTTGCCTTTGATTTCAAGTACGTTTGTTTTGAGATTGTGTTCGGTGTGAATTGAGTAATGATTAAAACTAAAGAATGCATACAGAGAGACGATCACTATGTAAAAGATAATGAAACTGCAAGAAGGCTAAAGCGTTCTCCGAAAGTGTAGGATCCACCACTAGCATTGGTACTACTTATGATATAAGATGAGTGTATATTGTCCTTCATGTGCACGTACATGAAGAGATCCATAATAAGATGATCATAGAAAGCTATTTGATATTTCATCCCGAATAACCAATGCAATGATGGTAAGCAAGCCACTTCGATCCCTCATAATTAAAGGTATCCCGATGGATATTGATATGAGTGATACGTTGCAAACGTATCTATAATTTTTTATGCTCCATGCTTGTTTTACACCAATTGCTATATGTTTTCCTCACACTTGCTTTTATACATTTTCCGGCACTAACCTATTGATAAGATGCCACAGTGCCAGTTCCATGTTTTCTGCTGTTTTGTATTTCAGAAAAGTTGTACAAGAAATATTCTCGGAATTGGACGAAACAAAAGCCGAAGTCAATATTTTTCGGTTACGAAGACGAAGTTCAGAGGAGAGATGAAGGGGGGGCACTTGGTGGCCAGACCATGCCTAGGCGCGGTCTGACCCTGGCCGGCGCCTAGGGGTGGTGTGGGGCCACCCGGCCTCCACCGACCTCGCACTTCCGCCTATAAAAGCCTCCCGACGCGAGAACCCTAAATGAATCAGCCTCCGCCCACGAAAAGTTTTGTAGCTCCGCCGCCGTCGCAGACAAGATCCGGGGGACAAAGTCTCTGTTCCGGCACCCTGCCGGGACAGGGAATTGCCCCCAGAGCCATCACCATCGACTCCACCGCCATCTTCATCGCCATTGCTGACTCTCATGATGAGGAGTGGGTAGTTCTCCCCGAGGCTGAGGGCTTTACCAGTAGTTATGTGGTCTATTTATCTCTCCATGTATGATCATTATGTAATCTAGAGCTTTGTAATCTAGTTGAATAAGTAGATGTTATTCTTCAACTATTGTGCTACTCAAGTGGTATTATTATGTGATCTCCGGGGACACCTTGTCCAATGGTGTGAAGGTGACAATGTGCACACCGTGTTTGTTTCTTATGCTTAATTTATAGAAATACTTATGAATTGTGGTGACTAGTTAGTATCATCTTTGTATGCTCAAAGTGACATCGTGGGATGTCCATAGATTGGGAATGCGAACTTTAAGAAATGCTTATGCAGACCTACGCAATGAATTTGTGTTTATTATCAAATCGGGGAGTGGTTCAGAGTAGCATAGTGAAGTGATAATATCTATGTATTCAATTATGGTATCATTGTTGAGAGTGTCCACTAGTGAAAGTATGATCCCTAGGCCTTGTTTCCAAGCATCGAAACACCGTTTACAACCAGTTCTGCTACATGTTTGCTTGCTGCTATTTTTATTTCAGATTGCAATTACTACTTACAATCATTCATATTATTTGTATTTTACTATCTCTTCACCAAACTAGTGCACCTATACACCTGACAAGTGTATTGGGTGTGTTGGGGACACAAGAGACTTCTTGTATTGTAATTGCAGGGTTACTTGAGAGGGATATATTTGCATGCTAACATCAATGTTATTGGTATAAATTCTTTGAACACCATTATTGCTAATGCTATGGAAAAGTCTAAGCTTGGGGAAGTTAGTTTTTATGAAAATGGTCTTTTAGTTCCCCAGCTTTAGAGGAGGAAATTTGGTATGATTATACTATGCCTCCAATATATGATGATTACAATGATGATTATGTTATTTTCAGTCCACCTACTATTGAGGAGAAAATTAATTATGAATACAATATGCCTCCTATATTTGATGATTATGGTGATGAGAATAATAATGATAGCTATTTTGTTGAATTTACTCCCACTACAATTAATAAGAATGACTATGCTTATGTGGGGAGTAGTAATTATTTTATGTATGTGGCTCATGATAAGAATGTTTTATGTGATAGTTATATTGTTGAGTTTATTCATGATGCTACTGAAAGTTATTATGAGAGAGGAAAATATGGTTGTAGAAGTTTTCATGTTACTAAAACACCTCTCTATATGCTGAAAGTTTTGAAGTTGCTCATGTTTTATCTTCCTATGCTTATCATTTTGTTCTTTGCGAATTTATTTGTATACAAGATTCCTATGCATAGAAAGTGGGTTAGACTTAAATGTGTTTTGAATTTGCTTCTTGATGCTCCTTTTGCTTTATTTTCTATTTTTATGTGAGCATCTTCTCAAACTACGCCTAGCTGAAAGACGTTAAATAAAAGCACTCTTGGGAGATAACCCATGTTTTATACTGTAATTTTTATTTTGTTGAGTCTTGGAAGTTATTACCTCTGTAATAACCTCTCCTTATAATTTTTATTTCGTTTTTGTGTCAAGAATAGCCTCTAATAGGAAGGAAGTAAGATTTGTGGAAGTTGTTGTCCTGAAAACAGATTATGTGTTGTCACCATAAAAATTCGTATAAACATCCAGAGCGGAATTTTGAGCTGCCAATTTTGTGCATATGCCCCAGGTTATTATCTAACTTTCATTAGTTGAAGACTTTTCGAGCTGAGTAACGGAAAATTTTCAAAAAAATCGATCTTTACCTGATGTTGAGTTTTGATAGATTTATGTCACTATTTGCATTTGCCTCTTAATCTCTTTCTTTTTGAGTTCTTTTGAGCAAAGCGATTTTGAAGAGGTTGTTACAGTAGCTAATGATTTAATAGGTGTTTGATATATGGTAGAACTAAACCCAAGTGGATTTAATATTTTGATTCTACTAATGCTGCTAATTGTGCGAAGTTTTGTATGAAGGAAGTTTTCAAGTGTAGAGAGAGAATGATGATGTAATGAGATGAAGAATGGACAAAATCTCAAGCTTGGGGATGCTCATGTACCCCAAGAAATATTCAAGAGGTACAAACGTCAAAGCTTGGGGATGCCCAAAGCATCCCCTCTTCATCAACAAAGCAACATGTCATCTTTATGTGCGCTATATTTTTATTGCTTCATACACTATGTGTTGTTTTTGGAGCGTCTTTATTTTTGTTTTTAGTTTAGTTTTGTTTTGTTTGCTGTAGCATATAGTTGGATCCCGGCATATTTGTTTTGGATAGAGACACGCTCCACTTTAATTTCATAGAACGCTCTAGTTTTCGTTGTTATTGTTCTGCGAGTGTTATAGTTTTCTAGTACCGCGTTTAGCTCTTGTTCTTTCACTCAAATTTTGTTCAGAGCACGTTAGTATTCTTTATTTATTTATGATTAGCTCTTTGGTCCATATTGTTTTTCATCTCTGAGAGCTATTTCAAATAAGTTGATTGGTGTTGGAGACGAGTAAACTGTTTCACGACTATAGTGATGCAAAAGGAAGCTTGTCTATACTGTGGCATAGACTTTGGCATGTCAGGTTGGATGTTGTTCTTGTCATATGCTTAGTATTTATTGTTGTATCATGACTTGTCTCAAATAGCTGAGAGTGCATAACGTGCCATTGAAAGAATCATGTTTTGTTTCCATCGTACAAAGCATAATATTGTGGTATTCTCCTTTGATGCTTTATTGAGTTGACTTGGCACATGTTTACATCATGCTATGACTACAAACTAGTCAACTAAAGCCTCTATGATTATTTATTTTTTGATTTGTAATATCATTTTATGCTTTGATTAAAAATGTTTTGTCGCTATGCATGATTATGGCTATTATTGCTCTCTTAGTTGGTCGCTCCCAGTATTTTCCTAGCCTCCGCCTGTACTGAGTATGAACTCTACTCGTGCATGCAACCACCATTAAACAAAGTTTGTCAATTGTGTCCACCATATCTACCTAGTAGCATTATTGCTATTCCAAGTATATGCATCATGTTTTTATTTATCTTCCAAATTAAATTTTGGCATGAGAAAATTAGTCAGTAAAGCTCTCACGAACTTGATGGAACATTTACTTTCTTGCACTTAATAAAGTTGATCATTGTGACTATCTTATGAAGTTTATATGTTTGCCAATTGTAAATTGGGAGTTAGCACAACCATGCTTTCATGGGAAACGCTTTCGACATTGCACTTATTCATATTTAGTTGATGTCATGTTCTTTTTTTATGGATGCCTAGCGGTGCGAAATAAAATGGAAACTTGTAACTCCATGGAGTTTTTATATGTGTTAGAGAAACGCCTGGGCCGCTAATCTAAGTCATGCGTCATTCATGGTGGGAATTTACAACGAACCATAGTGAGCATTCTATGAAGCATTTTCAATAAAAAGCTATACCCATAGTAAATAAAAAAATTGCAGAGGTGCTCATTGTCTGTTTGTCTTGTCATTTTGGTATGGGAATGCTCCTATATCATGGGGCAGGAGGTACCCCGTTGGCGGTTCTCAATGATACATGTATACTTACAATGACAAGAACTTATTTGGGACCTAAGTTGAGTAGCATGAGGTTTAGGTACTTGTATTCAAGGGGCATGAGATTTTCAACTTGTGATTTGTAAAGCATATAGCTCATATATATTTGCCATCACATTAACTTTAACCATTCAAAATACTCATGATAGGGGTAATGAGAGCTCAAAGCTAATGAGTACCATACTTTTTGGAAGGTTTATAACACTTGTTAATCTTGCTTACTCTGCAAAGAATGTTTCTTTTACTTTTATGTTGAGTCTTCATTTTCTTCTTTATGCACCATAGTTGTTATTCTTAGTGCAATGTGCATAGTACCAAAATTATTATTGATTGATTCATGATTATGCTATTGCTTGTTCTTAAATTACTCGTATCTAGTCACCCTTTGAACTTTGAAGGTTTCCTAGCATTTATGTTTTGCTACTTCATAAAGGACATGTTGAGTACCACTTTGCTATGTTTTCTCTATGATCATAAACAAACAGTTGCTTTCAATGTACAATTATTCATGATCCTTTGTTTGAGTTACTTCTCATGTTATAACATAGTTGCTAAGTTCTATTGTTAGAATTGTATCTATCATGTCTATGTTTTAGAGTACTTTGATCTCAGCTCACAATGCTTTACAATAACTTGATCAAGATTATGTTGGCTTCATGTCACCTCAAAAATTATTTTTTTATCACTTACCTACTCGAGGACGAGCAAGATTAAGCTTGGGGATACTGATACATTGCAAACGTATCTATAATTTTTGATGCTCCATGCTTGTTTTACACCAATTCCTATATGTTTTCCTCACACTTCGTTGCACTTTTATACATTTTCTGGCACTAACCTATTGACAAGATGCCACAGTGCCAGTTCCCTATTTTCTGCTGTTTTGTATTTCATAAAATTTGTACAGAAAATATTCGCGAAATTGGACGAAACAAAAGCCGAAGTCAATATTTTTTTGTTACGAAGACGAAGTTCAGAGGAGAGACGAAGGGGGGCCACAGGGTGGCCAGACCATGCCTAGGCGCGGCCTGACCCTAGCCTGCGCCTAGGGGTGGTGTGGGGCCACCCGGCCTCCGCCGACCTCGCACTTCCGCCTATAAAAGCCTCCCGATGCGAGAACCCTAAATGAATCAGCCTCCGCCCACGAAAAGTTCTGTAGCTCCGCCGCCGTCGCAGACAAGATCCGGGGGACAGAAGTCTCTGTTCCGGCACGGGACGGGGAATTGCCCCCGGAGCCATCTCCATCGACTCCACCGCCATCTTCATCGCCATTGCTGACTCTCGTGATGAGGAGTGGGTAGTTCTCCCCCGAGGCTGAGGACTTTACCAGTAGCTATGTGGTCTATTTATCTCTCCATGTATGATCTTTATGTAATCACGAGCTTTGTAATCTAGTTGAATAAGTAGATGTTATTTTTCAACTATTGTGCTACTCAAGTGGTTTTATTATGTGATCTCCGGGGACACCTTGTCCAACGGTGTGAAGGTGACAGTGTGCACACCGTGTTTGTTTCTTATGCTTAATTTATAGAAATACTTATGAATTGTGGTGACTAGTTAGTACCATCTTTGTATGCTCAAAGTGACAGCATGGGTGTCCATAGATTGGGAATGCGAACTTTAAGAAATGCCTATGCAGACCTATGCAATGAACTTGTGTTTATTATCAAATCGGAGAGTTGTTCAGAGTAGCATAGTGAAGTTATAATATCTATGTATTCAATTATGGTATCATTGTTGAGAGTGTCCACTAGTGAAACTATGATCCCTAGGCCTTATTTCCAAGCATCGAAACACCGTTTAATCTGCTACATGTTTGCTTGCTTCCATTTTCATTTCGGATTGCAATTACTACTTACAATCATCCATATTACTTGTATTTCATCGCCGAACTAGTGCACCTATACACCTGACAAATGTACTGGGTGTGTTGGGGACACAAGAGACTTCTTGTATCGTAATTGTAGGGTTGCTTGAGAGGGATATATTTGACCTCTACATTCCTGAGTTCGATAAACCTTGGGTGATCCACTTAGGGAAAACTTGTTGTTGTTCAGCAAACCTCTGCACTTGGAGGTCCAACACTGTCTACTAGAATAGAAGCGTGCGTAGACATTAATGAGCTTAGTTAATCTCTTCTTACCCCCATTACCCATGTGAATAGCATGCCGGCAGGTTATGTCATTTAGCACCGTACATACTACATCATGACCAACAGTAGTTTCCTCTCTAGTCCATAGGCAAATATTACATAGTGCACTTCACATAATATCTATAGAGAAAACTAATGCATGCTCACGAACTGAAATTATAGATCATCTCTATTTCAAATCCAAATATTGTTGGGTTTCTCCCTCTCCCCAAGAATAGGATAAACAACTCATACATATATGAAATCAACGACATCATCATAGGCATATGAATGATATACAAATATATGGATGAACTTTGCAAATACATAATGAAAAAATGGAATTACAACGAGAAGGAGGATGGGAATGGTGATGGTGATGGAAATGGAGCGGTTGATGATGATAGTGATGATGCATTGGCCTCCAATGATCAATTTAGAAGCAAGGATGATGCTATCTGCAAGTTCCCTCTCCAGATTTTTTTCCGGAGGTGAGGTTTCTGCGAGTTGTTGTAGCTCTGAATGTCGGATCTCATATCCGTCCTCCCAAAGTGGAACTATTTGACAAGGCGGAGGTGGTGCCACATGGTACAGATGTGCGGTATGGACGGACCCTGCTCGTACTGACCATTGATAAACCTTCTGGAGTTGCTCCTCTCATTGCCTTTTCACCCACGTGCGTGTAAAATTATTTAAATATTTTTTATCACCTCATTATGTTAAATATGATAGTTCCAAATGATATGCTCATCAATACTTTCATTATTTATTAAGATCATGTGTAAACAAGCATAAAAGATGCGCGCGAGCGCCGTAAAATATACCAAAATTCTATCACTACTCACGCAAAAAACATAAAGTAAACATGTTTCAAAAATGCACTCATCAATCGGTGTAGGTGACAAAGAACACCTCCTACCTCACTGACGTTCTCCTCGGCGCCAAGGACGACATTGGCATGTTCAGCTGGGACAACAAGCTCACCGGGGCACACGTCCTTCTCTCGCGGGTAACCAATGCACATCGTGCAAGTACAATGTCCCCTCCAGTGCCATCAAGAACCACACCGAGTTAACAACAATTTGTCAATTTTTATCTGAGCAGAGGACCCTTGTCGTTGCCTATTCGACGGTACCTCGGAGGAGGGATCCTCACGAGGGGGAGAAGAAGTAGGGGTCATAGGGCGGAGAGTCCTCGAGATGGTGGTACGGTTTACCCAGCTTCGAACACCCGACGACGGGCCTACTGCTGCTTGTCTGAATTATATGGGCGTCGCGTTGTTACAATGAGTTGTGGTTGTGCCTCTAGGGCTTCCGGGATCCGGCTTATAAAGGCGCACTGATCTAGGGTTTACATGGAGAGTCCTAACCGGAATACAAGTTGCCTAACTACGGTACAATGTCTTGCCGTGTACGTCAAGGATCCACCTTCCATCTACGTCGCACCGGATCCGGATACCTTATGGGCCTCCACGGATCCGGCCTCCTTCGTAGGTCGGTTGGGATCCGGCTCTCGTTCCTGGGCTGGACTTCATCCTTCATGATCTACAGCAACTGGGCCGCCCGATGGGCCACATGCCACATCACCATCTGGGCCACCCGGGCTTGCCGGATCTAGGCCATGTCGTTGATATACCCATAAAGTATACCCACAATAGTAGCCCCGAAGTTCTCCGAGATTCATCATTCTTCCGACTTCATTCAACTCGGATCCGAAGAGAATCTTGAAGAGCTTCCAAAACTTTCTTGTTTCCGACTTAAATCAACCGGAAATCATTTGCTTTTCTTCAACGGTATCTTCAACAGATATTTCGCGTACGTTGCACTGAACATCCCTTTTTCCCGCGCTAAATTTTCGCAGATGCTAATCTTCAGCCGGAAATTTTGGAGCTGCCCAGTTCTAGTTACCGCTGCCTCGATTTCACCCTCCTGACCTAAGACACGTGGCGGCTATCCAATGGTGTGACTGTTTCGTTTCCGCCGTTGGATCCGGCTCACGAATCTCCGCGCGTGGCTTATAGATACCCGCCACGTCGGTCAAGCAGAGCTCAACGCGCTCCGTCCGGCAACCTCACCCTCGCTGGCACGACGCAGAACCACCACGCCATTAACGGTATGTCCACCGGACTTGTAGGAGAAGACGTAGTTTAGATTTAGACTAGCTCCGGCTTACTCAGCTTAGTTCATCACATGGGTGCAGCCGAAAGCATGTCACCTAGCTCACCAAAATGCACTGATAGTTCTCCGAACAGCCCTGAACCTAGCTCACTAGAACCAAGCTGTACGGAATCCATAGCATTCCTGCCACCATATATTTCCGACACCAAGTTAGCTCAACCATTCTCCGCATCTTCCAGCAACGCGTTAGGCCGGATCCCAACTCTCCAAGAGATCCAAGAGGAACTTGAAGGCCAAGCCAGGATGGCCGCTGAAGTGCAGAGGTGGAGATGAAGAAGGCTTCCAAGGCCCGGATCTGAGAGGGCGAAAAAGGACAATGGTGGCCTTGCAAGATCAAGGATTCGGATCTCAGAGACCTTCAGAGCGAAGGAATGATTTCCCCGAACTGGAGCTTCATGGCAGACTCCATCACTCCCAAGCCGGATAAAGACGAATGCGTCCTGATGAAGGCTTGGGTAGAGCACGGTCTATCGCTCCCTTGCTCGGAGTTCTTTCTCTCCATCCTCTCCACCTACTGTCTTCAACCCCACAATATCTGTCCAAATTCCTATCTTCTCCTTTCGAATTTCGGAGCATCAAACTCTCGTAAACGTCCCGGGCCAGCCGGTCCCGGAGATTGGGATGGATATCAAGATGAACAACGAATGTCCTCCGGTACGTGTTTATATCTTTATGCTTTTAACTTCTCAAGATTGGAAGTACTTATCATCTTTATCTCTCCAGCTTGATACTTTGGCGGAGGAGGATTTGAAAACTATTCTCCAAGAACCCATGAGCCAGGATCGGCAGAGGAGGATCCGGAGGACGACAACGAATAGGAGGAGCAAGCTCCAAAAAAAGCTGCACCCCGACTCGCCAAGCGTCCCCGCACCAAGGCTTCCGGCTCCGAAGCCGGTGCCAACGAGGCCTCCGCCAAGAAGGCCAAGACAGTTAAACCACCTCCCCTTGACTCGAAGAAGGCGGAGCGCGAGCGCCTTAAACTGCTTGCTAATGCAGGGAAAGGGTCGCACCCCTTTATTCCCGGAGCCACGTAAGTATCCGAGATCACCTCTTAGTTTCCGTGTAAGCTTATTACTTATATCTTTCATTTGCTTGTCGCAGGAATCAGAAGGCCCCTGCTTCTCGGGTTAACACCCAGAAGCAGATTACAAAATATTTGAAGGCATCACCAGCAATTCCTCCAGTCACGCCAACACCCCCCAGCACCTCACACCCCGTTCTGCCATCGCCGCGGCACGAAGCCCCGCCCTCCCCTACTCCAGCTGCCTAAACTCCACCGGAAATAATTCCTGTGAGCAGCGAGAGAGGTGGTGGAAGCTCTTTGATACGTCCAAAACGTATCTACTTTCCCGAACACTTTTGCTATTGTTTTGCCTCTAATTTGTGTATTTTGGATACAACTAACACGGACTAACGCTGTTTTCAGCAGAATTGCACTGGTGTCTTGTTTTTGTCAGAAACTCAACTTTCAGGAAAATCCCCGGAAATAATCGCAATGGGCCTATTTTCACAGAGAACTCACGAGGCCAAAAGGGCAAGCCAGGGGGCCCACGGCCCCCACACCATAGGCCGGCGCGGCCTGGAGGGGGGCGCGCCGCCTTATGGTGAGGGCTGATACGTCCAAAACGTATCTACTTTCCCGCACACTTTTGCTATTGTTTTGCCTCTAATTTGTGTATTTTGGATACAACTAACACGGACTAACGCTGTTTTCAGCAGAATTGCTCTGGTGTCTCGTTTTGTGCGAAATCCAACTTTCAAAAAACTCGGAATTTATACGAAGGCCCTATTTTCCCGTAAGACTCACGAAGCCGAGGGCGAGCTGTGGGGCACGAGGGCCCACACACTAGGCCGGCGCGCCCAGGGGGCCCGCGCGGCCCCAGTGTGGCCCTCGGCTGGCCCCCGATGCCCTCCTTCGGACTACTTATCGGCCTAGACCTAAAAACACGGGGAGAAGTCGGGTCGCCGAAACCCTCCGAGAGCCGCCACATCGCGAAACTCCGTCTCTGGGAGCCGAAGTCTCGTTCGGCACTCCGCCGGACGGGAATTGGAGGAGATCTTCACCGCCATCACCGCCAACGTCTCTCCATCGACCAGCCATGTTTCCCCCATCCATGTGTGAGTAATTCCCCCGCTGTAGGCTGAAGGGGATGGTAGGGATTGGATGAGATTGGTCATGTAATAGTCATAAGATTGTTAGGGCATAGTGCCTAGTATCCGTAGATGTCACTTTTATGATATTGTTGCAACTTGTTATGCTTAATGCTTGTCACTAGGGCCCGAGTGCCATGATCTCAGATCTGAACATGTTATTGATTCATGAAGATATTCGTTGTTTATGATCTTACCTGCAAGTTGTATACACATGTCGCTGTCCGGAACCAATGGCCCCGAAGTGACAGAAATCGGGACAACCGGAGGGGATGGTAGTGATGTGAGGATCACATGTGTTCACGGAGTGTTAATGCTTTGCTCCGGTACTCTATTAAAAGGAGTACCTTAATTTCCAGTAGTTTCCCTAGAGGCCCGGCTGCCACCGGCTGGTAGGACAAAAGATGTTGTGCAAGTTTCTCATTGCGAGCACGTACGACTATATATGGAACACATGCCTATTGATTGATTAGTACTTGGATACCGTTTTATTATTATCTGCAAATGCCCTGCTTTGATTGTTATATGAGTTTCTCTCATCCATGCAACGCCCGTTAATCCGTCCGTGCCTACATTTTAATCCCGCCGTTTACTATAATCACTGCTGTCTTTATTTCCCATTGTGTTATTTCACTATTCCTACGCTATAAAACTGTTACTATCGATAAACTCTTGCGAGCAAGTATGTTTCCAGGTGCAGCTGAATTGACAACTCCGCTGTTAAGGCTTACAAGTATTCTTTGTCTCCCTTGTGTCGAATCAATAAATTGGGTAATACTTCCCTCGAAGACTGTTGCGATCCCCTATACTTGTGGGTCATCAAGACTATTTTCTGGCGCCGAGCATAGCTTTATTTGGAAGTTCACTTGGATTGATATTGTTCGCTGCAATTCTCCATCATGGGTAAACCTCGCGATACTAAGATCGCCATATTACCATCCACTACAAGAAAAGGTACAACTCTTAGTACCTCTGCTGCTCTTGATTCACCATCTGTGATAAGTAAACTTGTTTCACCACCACAAGCTTCAAATGCTGGTACTTCTGCTGAATCTGAAAATTCCTCTCATAATTGTGATGATGCTTCTGCTGTGCTTGATAATGATGGTTCGTTAGGATCTTTTCTAGATGCTACAATTGCTAGGTCTAGACAAATTGAAAATACTGAAACTCCTAATGAAAATGCTGCTACACCTGTTAATTCACCTGAGTCTGTTGAATATTCTAGTGATGATCTTGATGAAGATTATGTAGAGCTTGATGATGATTTTATTGAAAAATGCAATGCTACTACTGATGCAAGAAAAATTAAAAAGTTGCTTGCAGAACATGCTGTTAGATATAAACTGTCTCCTGATCCTAAATTTGCCACATCTCCTATAAACATTAATGATAAAGATTATGATTTTTCTCTTGATCTATCTCATATAGCTATTGTTGAGAAAACACCCTTTTGTGGTACTGAAAAAGAAAGTTGTTGAACACATGATTGAGTTATCTACTCTGAGTAGCGTGTTTTCTGATGATGTTAAGATGCGTACTTATTTTGTCGCTAAAATTTTTCCTTTCTCATTAAAGTATGATGCTAAAACTTGGTATAATAATTTGCCTCCTGGTTCTATTAAAAGTCCAAAAGAATTGCTTGATGTTTTCTTTCGAAAATACTTTCCTGCTAGCGCTCAACACGCTGCTTTGCAGAGAATTTATAATTTTGACCAGGAAGATGGAGAGAAATTGCCTGAGGCTTGGGCGAGATTTTGCTCTCTTATTAGAGCTCAGCCTGATCATGATTTGGAAAAGCATGATTTACTTGATATATTTTATAGTGGACTAACCATTGAGTCTAGGGCATACCTGGATAGTTGTGCTGGTTGTGTTTTCAGGAAAAGAACTCCAGACGACGCTGAAGAATTATTGGCTAAAATAGGCCGGAATCATGATGATTGGTCTACACCTGAACCAACCCCGACACCGATATTGAAGAAGAGGGGTATGATTAAATTAAATGATGAAGATATGAGGGAAGCTAAGAAGTCTCTTAAAGAGAAGGGTATTAAACCTGAAGATGTGAAGAATTTACCTCCTATAGAAGATTTATGTGAGATAACTCCCCCTTCATCCATGATTGAGGTACACTCTCTTCAACGCTTTACTAGGGAAGATATTCCGTATTCAAAACCTCCTGCTCAATGCTTAGATGAGTTTGATAATTATATTGTTAAGCAAGAAAACTTTAATATGAGAGTAGAGAATCATTTAATGGAAAATTCTCGAGCTATTAGTGAATTGCATGATATTGTGGAGAGAACCTCCAATGATGTTAAGATACTTGTTAAACATTTTCATATGGTTCAAACTCATGATCAACTCACTAAAGTGCAAAATGACTTGTTGGGAAATAATTCTAAAGAAAAACATGCTTATGAAGTAACAACTAGAGGTGGTGTTTCTACCCAGGATCCTCTATATCCTGAAGGGCATCCCAAAAGAGTTGAACAAGATTCTCAACTAATTAAAACTAGTGCTCCATCTAAGAAAAAGAAAAAGAAACATAAGAATGTTGTAGAATCCTCTGAACATGTTAATGATCCTAATAGTATTTCTATTTCTGATGCTGAAACTGAAAGTGGTAATGAACATGATAAAGATGATGATAAGGATGATACTCCTGATAAAGAAGAGGTTGAAGAAGAACCTGAAAAGCATGCTAAAAATAAAAAGTACACTAAAGAAGATTTTATTGCTGAGAAACATGGTAATGAAAGAGAACCTTGGGTTCAAAAGCAAATGCCTTTTCCTGCTAAGAAACTAAAATCAAAGGAGGAGGAACATTATAATAAATTTTGTGATTGGATGAAACCTTTATTTTTGCAAATCCCTTTGACTGATGCTATTAAATTGCCTCCTTATTCAAAGTATATGAAAATAATTGTCTCTAACAAAAGGAAAATGCCCAATGAGGAGATTTCCACTATGCTCGCTAATTACTCCTTCAGTGGTAAGATTCCAAAGAAGCTTGGAGACCCAGGTATACCGACTATTCCTTGTTCCATCAAGAATAATTATGTTAGAACTGCTCTATGTGATTTGGGAGCAGGAGTTAGTGTAATGCCTTTTTCTCTTTATAAAAGACTTGATTTAGATAAGTTAATACCAACTGATATATCTTTGCAAATGGCTGATAAATCTACCGCTATTCCTGTTGGTGTATGTGAAAATGTTCCTGTTCAAGTTACTCAACAGTGCTTGATATTAACTGATTTTGTTGTGTTGGAAATGCCTGAAGATGATAATATGTCCATTATTCTTGGAAGACCCTTTCTTAATACTGCAGGGGCTGTTATTGATTGCAATAAAGGCATGGTTACTTTCAATGTTGATGATAAGGAACATACTGTCTATTTTCCCAAGAGGATTGATAAAGTATATGGAGTTAATACAATTTTTAATGTGAAAACTATCAAAGTGGGATCCATTGATTGTCCTATATATGAGCCTAAAGAAGAATATCAAACTCTTGTGATTGGATCCATATCAATTCAATATAAGGTAACATGATTGATTTGAGGTTTATTTCTTCTTATGTCATATAAAATTTATTTGGTAGCAAGACTTGATCAACCTTGTTAACAAGTATATTTTAATGCATAAGAGAGCTAAACAACATTTCTTTCTTTCTTTCTCCCTCCACTTATTTTACTTGCTGTAGCACTTTTGTTTTGCAATATGCTTTAGTTGTTTAAGATTTTGGAAATCATTTTCCTGCGCAGTAATAATTAATTTAACACCCAGAAATGTGCATTTTTCGAAGTTCTCTAAAAATTACAAAAATTATACTGGTAGTCCTATTTTTCGAAGAGGCACCTGGGAGCACCTAGGCCAGTGGGGCACCCCATGACCCACAAGTATAGGGGATCGCAACAGTCTTCGAGGGAAGTATTACCCAATTTATTGATTCGACACAAGGGGAGACAAAGAATACTTGTAAGCCTTAACAGCGGAGTTGTCAATTCAGCTGCACCTAGAAACAGACTTGCTCGCAAGAGTTTATCAGAGTAACAGTTTTATGGCAAGGGAAATAGTGAAATAACAAGCGGTGAAATAAAGACAGCAGTAGTGATTATAGTAAACAGCAGGATTAAAATACTGTAGGCACAGGGGACGGATTTAACGGGCGTTGCATGGATGAGAGAAACTCATGTAACAATCAAAGCATGGACATTTGCAGATAATAATAAAACGGTATCCAAGTACTAATCAATCAATAGGCATGTGTTCCATATTTAGTCGTACGTGCTCGCAATGAGAAACTTGCACAACATCTTCTGTCCTACCAGCCGGTGGCAGCCGGGCCTCTAGGGAAACTACTGGATATTAAGGTACTCCTTTTAATAGAGTACCGGAGCAAAGCATTAACACTCCGTGAACACATGTGATCCTCACGTCACTACCATCCCCTCCGGTTGTCCCGATTTCTGTCACTTCGGGGCCATTGGTTCCGGACAGCGACATGTGTATACAACTTGCAGGTAAGATCATAAACAACGAATATCTTCATGAATAAATAACATGTTCAGATCTGAGATCATGGCACTCGGGCCCTAGTGACAAGCATTAAGCATAACAAGTTGCAACAATATCATAAAAGTGACATCTACGGATACTAGGCACTATGCCCTAACAATCTTATGACTATTACATGACCAATCTCATCCAATCCCTACCATCCCCTTCAGCCTACAGCGGGGGAATTACTCACACATGGATGGGGGAAACATTGCTGGTTGATGGAGAGGCGTTGGCGGTGATGGCGGTGAAGATCTCCTCCAATTCCCCGTCCCGGCGGAGTGCCGAACGGAGACTTCTGGCCCCGCGACGGAGTTTCGCGATGTGGCGGCGTTCGAGGGTTTCTGGCGATGTCGACTTCTCTCCGTGCGTTTTTAGGTCGAACCCGATAAGTAGTCCAAAGGGGGCGTCGGAGGCCGGCCGAGGCACACCATAGGGCCGCGCGGCCCCCCCGCGCCGCCTTATGGTGTGGGGCCCTCGGGCCTCCACCTCCTTCGCCCTTCTCCTCCGTCAATATTTTGGTAAAATAGGGCCATCTGAAGAAATTCCGAGGATTTTCCCGAAAGTTGGATTTCTGCACAAAAACGAGACACCAGAGCAAACAGCGTTAGTCCGTGTTAGTTGTATCCAAAATACACAAATTAGAGGCAAAACAATAGCAAAAGTGTTCGGGAAAGTAGATACGTTTTGGACGTATCAACTCCCCCAAGCTTAGCTTATTGCTTGTCCTCAAGCAATTCAGTTAACAACTGAGCGACAAAAGAACTTTCACGAACACATTTGCTCATACGATGTATATATTCTCATGCTATGGCTAATACTTAAGCAGTTCATAATGAGATACATGCAAATAAGATCATCCAACAGCTATGTCAATCATGGAGAGGTACCAACAATTAATAATAAGCACCATGAATCATGTATATAAGCAGGATTGCAATGTTCATAAGAGAATATGATAAAGTGGTATCTCGCTTGCCGTATTTGATCGGCAAAACATAAATGCCGAGGCACCTCTTGAGTTCATAGAAAGACTAGAAGTAGTGATTGTCAAAGATAAAAGTATCAAAGTTATACCACAATCAATCATATTTTGAGACAAGCATATTATACTAAGAATGACAGTTGTGCTCTCAAGACAGTGCTCAAAGAAGGAATGGAGACACAACATAAAAGTAAAAGATTGACCCTTCGCAGAGGGAAGCAGGGATTAACATGCGCTAGAGCTTTTCATTTGTAAAGCAGGAGTAAAATTATTTTGAGAGGTGTTTGTTGTTGTCAACGAATGGTAATGGGTACACTAACTACCTCATCAACCGGACTCACAAGAGCGGCTCCCATTTATTTATTTTTGCGTGGCACTCCTTCCAACCTTCCTTTCACAAACCATGGCTAACCGAATCCTCGGGTGCCTGCCAACAATCACATACCATGAAGGAGTGCCTTTTTATTTAAGTTTTATTATGATGATGACACTCCCCCCAACCTTTGCTTACACAAGCCATGGCTAACCGAATCCTTCGGGTGCCGTCCAACAATCACAAGCCATGGAGGAGTGTCTATTTAAGTTAATTAATTCGGGACTGGGAATCCCATTGCCAGCTCTTTTTGCAAAATTATTGGATAAGCGGATGTGCCACTAGTCCATATGAGAGTCCGTCAAAAGTAAATGACAAGGTTGAAAGCTAAACACCACATACTTCCTCATGAGCTATGAAACATTAACACAAATTGAGAAGCATTTTGAAAGTTTTAAAGGTAGCGCATGAGAATTTACTTGGAATGGTTTGAAATGCCATGCATAGGTATTTATGGTGGACACTTATGGAACAACTTGGTTTTCAGGTGTTTGGAAGCACGAGCGGCGATACCGCTCAGTACAAGTGAAGGCTAGCAAAAGACTAGGGAGCGACAAATCAAGAGAGCAGTAACTGTCATAATCATGCTTGCGGCAAAATAAATTAACGGAGGCATAAAAGTGATACAAGAACTCTGAAGCAATATAAATCATCGAGGCTTAATTGACTTTTTGTTCAGTCATATGCATGCGTGAGCATGTGCCAAGTCGATATAAATGAATTATTCAGAGGAGGATACCACAATGCCATACTTACTTATGAATAAAACAATGCAAGCAAACATCCACGACATGCTACTCATATTAATAAATTGGAACTAAACATGAGAGATCATGAACTACTAGACTTTCTCAAATAACATATACCTCACATGAACCAACTAAGCATGCTCATATGGATGAGTATATGTACAAAAATGAAAGCAAATAGAGTTCATACCAGCCTCTCACCACAATCAGATTGTCGTAGATCGTCATTATTGCCTTTTCACTTGTGTAGCTTGGATAATATGAAATGAAAACCACGCTCCAGCCACCGAAGACCATTGAACTCATGATGAACTTTACAAACCAAAGAAGAACAGCAAATATTTTTGGTGTTTTCGAATTGGAAACAAGAACAAAAGAAAACAAGCAAACAAAGCAAAATCTTTTTGGGTTTTCTTATAGCAAACCAACGATAGCAAACGAAATAAACTAAGAGCAAAGAACCAAATAAACAAATGGTGAAGAGAAACAACAGAAATATTTTTGGTCTTTTTGTGTTTTAGGAGAGAAACAAAGCGAAAACTAAAGAATGCAAACTAACAGAAACACAGAAAAGCAGGATGACAGAAATCTGCCAAATCCTGACAGCAGTACAGAAATCGAATTTAACAAAAATCTTCCATTGCTCAGACCAAAAAGTGTTCAACTAATGAAAGTTAGATAACAACCTGGGGAACATGCTCAAAAATTGGCAACTCAAAATAACGTTCTGGCTGTGCGTACGAATTTTTTTAGTAACAGCACAGAATCTGTTTTTGGACAGCACTTCCCCAAATATCATCTCCCTCTCATTAGAAAACCACTCTAGAGACTAAACAAGTATGTACAAGTATCCAGCAATCATAATATGCAAAGAATGAGTGATGCCGGTATACCTCCCCCCAAGCTTAGGCTTTTGGCCTAAGTGGAGTTCATTCCCACGGTCCCCATGAAGTGGTGTCTTCGTAATATGACGAAGAACGACCCGGTTCCATGTATGTGCTGGAGGAAACGTCGGGGTACGTGACGGTGTAGTCGTAGGAGGGCTCGGCGTTCTCGGAGTCATGTTGCTGGTGGAATTCTTGTATCTTCATATGCTCTTCCACCACCTCCTTTGTTAGCGACCATGATTGCCTGTCAATATTAAACAAACCCTGCTGGGGAAGAGGGATTTCTTTCTCGTTCCCGTCAGCAAACAACATTTTATAGACAATATTATCTATGGTGGAGTTAGTAGTAACAAAATGATGGCTCTTCATAGCAGCAATATCTAGCTTCCTAGGGGTTAATGGTACATCATTAGAATCAAGAGGAATATCTAGATGTGTTAGAATGCGTGATGCAATAGTTCCTCCAAAAATAGGCCCCCTGCTAGACAGGCGGCGAGCAATAAGAGAACCAAGATGATAAGGTGTCTCTCCAGTAAGTGCAACATTCAAGAAAGCAAGATGGTAGCTAGAAATGTTACTAGTATTTTCTCTACCCAAAATGCTAGTACCAATGTAATATGCGAAATACTTAATAGCGGGGAGTTGAATGTTTCTTATCTTCCCTCGCTGGATGGTGCGGCAATCATCCCCGGTGATCCCTCGGTATAGCTCCAACAAGTCCCGGGGGTTGTCATCAATCCTTCTTGCTGTACCTACAGGGGCAATACCCAATGCAAAACAAAATTCCTCCAATTTCATGGTAACAGGAATATCATAAATCTTGAATGCGACTGTCGGCTCATATTCCGTGTTGTGGAACTTGAAGCTCTCAACGAAAATCTTGGTGAGCCTGTAATATTGTCCCCTCTCGTCTCCCACGTAGGTGGCTAGGCCTGCCCTGTTGACGAGGGTGAAGAAGTCATCCAATAACCCTGCATTGGTTAGAAACTCATAACAAGGGAAGGATGAAGCATTAGGGGCCCCTTGGTCCTCCTCGGGCGCGAAGCTAGGCGCGATGACATCCTCATTGTAGGATCGCCTAATTTGAGTGGACGCCCTTGAGGGCCTACCGGTGCTGGTTGTTGCTTTCTTGAACAACTCTCCAAACTTGAATTTCTTCATCTTCCCCTTCTGAAATTTTCAACAATCATTATAAAATTTGATTTCAAGGTATGTAATTGAAGGGAACTACTATAGGAACTTGCTAGAGTACTAAACATGCATCAAAACTAATTTCTACCACTTAGAACAAGCATGCAAGCTCACTAAACATGTTATCTACAGCAGCAAAATATTCAAGATATACTCAACCAAATGAAATTCTAATTGGACAATCAAAGGAGTCACATACCAAGGAGTAAATGTGCCAAATTTCAGACGGAAATCTGGGCTGAGCAAGGAGATCGAAAAATCGCGAGTTCTTGAGCAGAAACACGAGTGAGAGAAACTTGGTACGAGTTTTTTCGGGAGAGAGAAGGTGCTGGGAGAAAGAGATGAAGAAGTGGGGCAAGGGGTGGCCCACACCACATGGTGGCGCGGCCCCCTTGCCGCGCGCCGCCCTATGGTGTGGCACCCCCTGGTGCCCCACAGGTCATCCTCTGGTGCTCCCAGGTGCCTCGTCGAAAAATAGGACCAACGGTATAATTTTTGTAATTTTTAGAGAACTTCGAAAAATGCACATTTCTGGGTATTAAATTAATGATTACTGCGCAGGAAAATGATTTCTAAAATCTTAAATGACTAAAGCATATTGCAAAACAAAAGTGCTACAGCAAATAAAATAAGTGAAGGGAGAAAGAAAGAAAGAAGTGTTGTTTAACTCTTTTATGCAATAAAATATACTTGTTAACAAGGTTGATCAAGTCTTGCTACCAAATAAATTTTATATGACATAAGAAGAAATAAACCTCAAATCAATCATGTTACCTTATATTGAATTGATATGGATCCAATCACAAGAGTTTGATATTCTTCTTTAG
Source organism: Lolium multiflorum (assembly GCA_030979885.1). Taxonomy (NCBI): domain Eukaryota; kingdom Viridiplantae; phylum Streptophyta; class Magnoliopsida; order Poales; family Poaceae; genus Lolium; species Lolium multiflorum. Next base: position 221,660,814 of record CM061748.1, read on the forward strand.
GCTCATATATAGGACAATCAATGGATCCCACTTTGATAGTTTTCACATTAAAAATTGTATTGACTCCACATACTTTATCAATCCTCTTGGGAAAATAGACAGTGTGTTCCTTATCATCAACATTGAAAGTAACCATGCCTTTATTGCAATCAATAACAGCCCCTGCAGTATTAAGAAAGGGTCTTCCAAGAATAATGGACATATTATCATCTTCAGGCATTTCCAACACAACGAAATCAGTTAATATCAAGCAATGCTGAGTAACTTGAACAGGAACATTTTCACATAAACCAACAGGAATAGCAGTAGATTTATCAGCCATTTGCAAAGATATATCAGTTGGTATCAATTTATCTAAATCAAGTCTCTTATAAAGAGAAAAAGGCATCACACTCACACCTGCTCCCAAATCACATAGAGCAGTTCTAACATAATTATTCTTGATGGAACAAGGAATAGTCGGTATACCTGGGTCGCCCAACTTCTTTGGAATCTTACCATTGAAGGAGTAATTAGCGAGCATAGTAGAAATTTCCTCATTGGGGACTTTCCTTTTGTTAGTAACAATATCTTTCATATACTTTGAATAAGGAGGCAATTTAATAGCATCAGTCAAAGGGATTTGCAGAAATAAAGGTTTCATCCAATCACAAAATTTATTATAATGTTCCTCCTCCTTTGATTTTAGTTTCTTAGCAGGAAAAGGCATTTGCTTTTGAACCCAAGGTTCTCTTTCATTACCATGCTTCTCAGTAATAAAGTCTTCTTTAGTGTACTTTTTATTTTTAGCATGCTTTTCAGGTTCTTTTTCAATTTCTTCTTTATCAGGAGTATCATTCTTATCATTATCTTCCTCATGTTCATTACCACTTTCAGTTTCAGCATCAGAAATAGAAATACTATTAGGATCATTAACAGGTTCAGAGGATTCTACAACATTCTTATGTTTCTTTTTCTTTTTCTTAGATGGAGCACTAGTTTTAATTGGTTGAGAATCTTGTTCAACTCTTTTGGGATGCCCTTCAGGATATAGAGGATCCTGGGTAGAAGCACCACCTCTAGTTGTTACTTCACAAGCATGTTTTTCTTTAGAATTATTTCCCAACAAGTCATTTTGCACTTTAGTAAGTTGATCAATTTGAGTTTGAACCATTTGAAAATGTTTAACAAGTATCTTAACATCATTGGAGGTTCTCTCCACAATACCATGCAATTCACTAATAGCTCGGGAATTTTCCATTAAATGATTCTCTACTCTCATATTAAAGTTTTCTTGCTTAACAATATAATTATCAAATTCATCTAAGCATTGAGCAGGAGATTTTGAATACGGAATATCTTCTCTAGTAAAGTGTTGAAGCGAGTGTACCTCAATCGTAGATGAAGGGGGAATTGTCTCACATATATCTTCTATAGGAGGTAAATTCTTCACATCTTCAGGTTTAATACCTTTCTCCTTAAGAGACTTCTTGGCTTCCCTCATATCTTCATCATTTAATTTAATCATACCCCTCTTCTTCACTATCGGTGTCGGGGTTGGTTCAATTGTAGACCAATCATCATGATTCCGGCCTATTTTAGCCAATAATTCTTCAGCGTCGTCTGGAGTTCTTTTCCTGAAAACACAACCAGCACAACTATCCAGGTATGCCCTAGACTCAATAGTTAGTCCACTATAAAATATATCAAGTAAATCATGCTTTTCCAAATCATGGTCAGGCTGAGCTCTAATAAGAGAGCAAAATCTAGCCCAAGCCTCAGGCAATTTCTCTCCATCTTCCTGGTCAAAATTATAAATTCTCTGCAAAGCAGCATGTTGAGCACTAGCAGGAAAGTATTTACGGAAGAAAACATCAAGCAATTCTTTTGGACTTTTAATAGAACCAGGAGGCAAATTATTATACCAAGTTTTAGCATCATCCTTTAATGAGAAAGGGAAAATTTTAGCGACAAAATAAGTACGCATCTTAATATCATCAGAAAACAAGCCACTAAGAGTAGATAACTCAGTCATGTGTTCAACAACACTTTCTTTTTCAGTACCACAAAAGGGTGTTTTCTCAACAATAGCTATATGAGATAGATCAAGAGAAAAATCATAATCTTTATCCCTAATGTTTATAGGAGATGTGGCAAATTTAGGATCAGGAGATGGTTTATATCTAACAGCATGTTCTGCAAGCAACTTTTTAATTTTTCTTGCATCAGTAGTAGCATTGCATTTTTCAATAAAATCATCATCAAGCTCTACATAATCTTCATCAAGATCATCACTAGAATAATCAACAGACTCAGGTGAATTAACAGGTGTAGCAGCATTAGGAGTTTCAGTATTTTCAATTTGTCTAGACTTAGCAATTGTAGCATCTAGAAAAGATCCCAATGAACCACTATCATCAAGCACAGCAGAAACATTATCAATATTATGAGAATTTTCAGATTCAGCAGAAGTACCAGCACGCGAAGCATGTGGCGGTGAAACAAGTTTATCAATAACAGATGGTGAATCAAGAGCAGCAGAGGTACTCAGAGTTGTACCTTTTCTTGTAGTGGATGGTAATATGGCGATCTTAGTATCGCGAGGTTTACCCATAATGGAGAATTTGCAGCGAACAATATCAATCCAAGTGAACTTCCAAATAAAGCTATGCTCCCCGGCAACGGCGCCAGAAAATAGTCTTGATGACCCACAAGTATAGGGGATCGCAACAGTCTTCGAGGGAAGTATTACCCAATTTATTGATTCGACACAAGGGAGACAAAGAATACTTGTAAGCCTTAACAGCGGAGTTGTCAATTCAGCTGCACCTGGAAACAGACTTGCTCGCAAGAGTTTATCAGTAGTAACAGTTTTATGGCAGTGGAAATAGTGAAATAACAGCAGCGGTGAAATAAAGACAGCAGTAGTGATTATAGTAAACAGCAGGATTAAAATACTGTAGGCACAGGGACGGATTTAACGGGCGTTGCATGGATGAGAGAAACTCATGTAACAATCAAAGCATGGGCATTTGCAGATAATAATAAAACGGTATCCAAGTACTAATCAATCAATAGGCATGTGTTCCATATTTAGTCGTACGTGCTCGCAATGAGAAACTTGCACAACATCTTCTGTCCTACCAGCCGGTGGCAGCCGGGCCTCTAGGGAAACTACTGGATATTAAGGTACTCCTTTTAATAGAGTACCGGAGCAAAGCATTAACACTCCGTGAACACATGTGATCCTCACGTCACTACCATCCCCTCCGGTTGTCCCGATTTCTGTCACTTCGGGGCCATTGGTTCCGGACAGCGACATGTGTATACAACTTGCAGGTAAGATCATAAACAACGAATATCTTCATGAATAAATAACATGTTCAGATCTGAGATCATGGCACTCGGGCCCTAGTGACAAGCATTAAGCATAACAAGTTGCAACAATATCATAAAAGTGACATCTACGGATACTAGGCACTATGCCCTAACAATCTTATGACTATTACATGACCAATCTCATCCAATCCCTACCATCCCCTTCAGCCTACAGCGGGGGAATTACTCACACATGGATGGGGGAAACATTGCTGGTTGATGGAGAGGCGTTGGCGGTGATGGCGGTGAAGATCTCCTCCAATTCCCCGTCCCGGCGGAGTGCCAGAACGGAGACTTGGCTCCCGCGACGGAGTTTCGCGATGTGGCGGCGTTCTGGAGGGTTTCGCGATGTCGACTCTCTCCGTGCGTTTTTAGGTCGAACCCGATAAGTAGTCCAAAGGGGGGCGTCGGAGGCCGAGGGGGCCGCGCGGCCCCCCTGGCCGCGCCGCCTTATGGTGTGGGGCCCTCGGGCCTCCACCTCCTTCGCCCTTCTGGCTCCGTCAATATTTTGGTAAAATAGGGCCATCTGAAGAAATTCCGAGGATTTTCCCGAAAGTTGGATTTCTGCACAAAAACGAGACACCAGAGCAGTTCTGCTGAAAACAGCGTTAGTCCGTGTTAGTTGTATCCAAAATACACAAATTAGAGGCAAAACAATAGCAAAAGTGTTCGGGAAAGTAGATACGTTTTGGACGTATCACACCAGGGTGGCACCCCACAGGCCGGCGGCCAGCAAGGGGGGCGCGCCACCCTGGTGTGTGGGCCCCCCTTTGCCCCACTTCAGCATCTCTTCCTCCCATGCTCTTCTCTCTCCCGAAAAAACTCGCACCAAGTTCCTCTCACTCGCGTTTCTGCTCAAGAACTCGCGATTTCTCGATCTCCTTGCTCAGCCCAGATTTCTGTCTGAAATTTGGCACATTTGCTCCTTGGTATGTGACTCCTTTGATTGTCCAATTAGAATTTTGTTTGGTTGAGTATATCTTGAATATTTTGCTGCTGTAGGTAACATGTTTAGTGAGCTTGCATGCTTGTTCTAAGTGGTAGAAACTAGTTTTGATGCATGTTTAGTACTCTAGCAAGTTCCTATAGTAGTTCCCCTCAATTATATACCTTGAAATCAAATTTTATAATGGTTGTTGAAAATTTCAGAAGAGGAAGATGAAGAAATTCAAATTTGGAGAATTGTTCAAGAAAGGAACAACCAGCACCGGTAGGCCCTCGAGGGCGTCCACTCAGATTAGGCGATCCTACAATGAGGATATCATCGCGCCTAGCTTCGCGCCCGAGGAGGACAATGGGGCTCCTAATGCTTCATCCTTCCCATGTTATGATTTTCTGACAAATGCAGGGATATTGGATGATTTCTTCACCCTTGTCAACAGGGCAGGCTTAGCCACCTACGTGGGAGATGAAAGGGAGCAATACTACATGCTCACCAAAATTTTCGTTGAGAGCTTCAAGTTCCACAACACGCAATATGAGCCGACAGTTGCATTCAAGATCTATGGTAATCCTGTTACTATGGAATTGGAAGAATTTTGTCGTGCATTGGATATTGCCCCTGTAGGTACAGCAAGGAGGATTGATGACAACCCCCGGGACCTGTTGGAGCTCTATCGAGGGATCACCGAAGATGATTGCCGCACCATTCAGCGCGGCAAGATAAGAAATATTCAACTTCCCGCCATTAAATATTTTGCATATTACATTGCTACTAGTATTCTTGGTAGGGAAAATACTAGTAATATCTCTAGCTATCATCTTGCTTTCTTGAATGCTGCACTTACTGGACAGACACCTTATCATCTTGGTTCTCTTATTGCTCGCCGCCTGTCTAGCAGGGGGCCTATTTTTGGAGGAACTATTGCACTGCGCATTTTAACACATTTAAGACTCCCTCTTGATTCTAATGATGTGCCATTAACCCCTAGGAGACTTGATATTGCTGCTATGAAGAGTCATCATTTTGTTACCACTGATTCCACTATAGATAATATGGTCTATAGAATGTTGTTTGCTGACGGGGATGAGAAGGAAATCCCTCTTCCCCAGCCAGGTTTGTTCAATATTGACAGGCAATCATGGTCGCTCACTAAGGAGGAGGTGGAGGAACATATGAAGATACAAGACTTCCACCAGCAGCATGACTCCGAGGACGCCGAGCCCTCCTACGACTACACCGTCACATACCCCGATGCTTCCTCCAGCACATACCTGGAACCGGGTCGTTCTTCGTCGTACTACGGAGACACCACTTCATGGGGACCGTGGGAATGAACTCCACTTAGGCCAAAAGCCTAAGCTTGGGGGGAGGTATACCGGCATCACTCATTCTTTGCATATTATGGTTGCTGGATACTTGTACATACTTGTTTAGTTTCTTAGAGTGGTTTTCTAATGAGAGGGAGATGATATTTGGGGAAGTGCTGTCCAAAAACAGATTCTGGGCTGTTACCAAAAAAATTCGTACGCACAGCCAGAACGTTATTTTGAGTTGCCAATTTTTGAGCATGTGCCCCAGGTTGTTATCTAACTTTCATTAGTTGAACACTTTTTGAGCTGAGCAATGGAAGATTTTTGTTAATTTCGATTTCTGTACTGCTGTCAGGATTTGGCAGATTTCTGTCATCCTGCTTTTCTGTGTTTCTGTTAGTTTGCATTTTCTTGTTTTCACTTTGTTTCTTTCCTAAAACACAAAAAGACCAAAAATATTTCTGTTGTTTCTCTTCACCATTTGTTTATTTGGTTCTTTGCTCTTAGTTTACTTTATTTACTATCGGTAGTTTGCCATGAGAAAACCCAAAAAGATTTTGCTTTGTTTGCTTGTTTCTTTTGTTCTTGTTTCCAATTCGAAAACACCAAAAATATTTGCTGTTCTTCTTTGGTTTGTAAAGTTCATCATGAGTTCAATGGTCTTCGGTGGCTGGAGCGTGGTTTTCATTTCATATTATCCAAGCTACACAAGTGAAAGGCAATAATGACGATCTACAACAATTGGATTGTGGTGAGAGGCTGGTATGAACTCTATTTGTTTTCATTTTTGTACATATACTCATCCATGTGAGCATGCTTAGTTGGTTCATGTGAGGTATATGTTATTTGAGAAAGTCTAGTAGTTCATGATCTCTCATGTTTAGCTCCAATTTATTAATATGAGTAGCATGTCATGGATGTTCGCTTGCATTGTTTTATTCATAAGTAAGTATGACATTGTGGTATCCTCCTCTGAATAATTCATTTATATCGACTTGGCACATGCTCACGCATGCATATGACTGAACAAAAAGTCAATTAAGCCTCGATGATTTATATTGCTTCAGAGTTCTTGTATCACTTTTATGCCTCCGTTAATTTATTTTGCCGCAAGCATGATTATGACAGTTATTGCTCTCTTGATTTGTCGCTCCCTAGTCTTTTGCTAGCCTTCACTTGTACTGAGCGGGAACGCCGCTCGTGCTTCCAAACACCTGAAAACCAAGTTGTTCCAAAGTGTCCACCATAAATACCTATGCATGGCATTTCAAACCATTCCAAGTAAATTCTCATGCGCTACCTTTAAAACTTTCAAAATGCTTCTCAATTTGTGTTAATGTTTCATAGCTCATGAGGAAGTATGTGGTGTTTAGCTTTCAACCTTGTCATTTACTTTTGACGGACTCTCATATGGACTAGTGGCACATCCGCTTATCCAATAATTTTGCAAAAAGAGCTGGCAATGGGATTCCCAGTCCCAAATTAATTAACTTAAATAGACACTCCTCCATGGTTTGTGATTGTTGGACGGCACCCGAAGGATTCGGTTAGCCATGGCTTGTGTAAGCAAAGGTTGGGGGAGTGTCATCATCATAATAAAACTTAAATAAAAAGGCACTCCTTCATGGTATGTGATTGTTGGCAGGCACCCGAGGATTCGGTTAGCCATGGTTTGTGTAAGAAAGGTTGGAAGGAGTGCCACATAAACATACAAATAATTCATGGGAGCCGCTCTTGGGAGTCCGGTTGACGAGGTAGTTAGTGTACCCATTACCATTCGTTGACAACAACAAGCACCTCTCAAAATAATTTTACTCCTGTTTTAAAAATGAAAAGCTCTAGCGCATGTTAATCCCTGCTTCCCTCTGCGAAGGGTCAATCTTTTACTTTTATGTTGTGTCTCCATTCTTTCTTTGAGCACTATCTTGAGAGCACAACTGTCATTCTTAGTATAATATGCTTGTCTCAAAATATGATTGATTGTGGTATAACTTTGATGCTTTTATCTTTGACAATCACTACTTCTAGTCTTTCTATGAACTCCAGAGGTGCCTCGGCATTTATGTTTTGCCGATCAAATACGGGCAAGCGAGATACCACTTTATCATATTCTCTTATGAACATTGCAATCCTGCTTATATACATGATTCATGATGCTTATTATTAATTGTTGGTACCTCTCCATGATTGACATAGCTGTTGGATGATCTTATTTGCATGTATCTCATTATAAACTGCTTAAGTATTAGCCATAGCATGAGAATATATACATCATATGAGCAAATGTGTTCGTGAAAGTTCTTTTATCGCTCAGTTGTTAACTGAATTGCTTGAGGACAAGCAATAAGCTAAGCTTGGGGGAGTTGATACGTCCAAAACGTATCTACTTTCCCGAACACTTTTGCTATTGTTTTGCCTCTAATTTGTGTATTTTGGATACAACTAACACGGACTAACGCTGTTTTCAGCAGAATTGCTCTGGTGTCTCATTTTTGTGCAGAAATCCAACTTTCAGGAAAAACCTCGGAATTTATACAGAAGGCCCTATTTTCCCAGAAGACTCACGGAGCCAGAAGGGCGAGCCAGGTGGGGGCATGATACGTCTCCAACGTATCGATAATTTCTTATGTTCCATGCTACTTTATTGATGATACCTACATGTTTTATGCACATTATATGTCGTATTTACGCATTTTCTGGAACTAACCTATTAACAAGATGCCGAAGAGCCCGTTGCTGTTTTCTGCTGTTTTTGGTTTCAGAAATCCTAGTAAGGAAATATTCTCGGAATTGGACGAAATCACCGCCCAGGGTCCTATTTTTGCACGGAGCTTCCAGAAGACCGAAGAGATAACGAAGTGGGGCGACGAGGCGCCGCCACCATAGGGCCGCGGCTAGAGGGGGCCCGCGCCCTATGGTGTGGGCCCTCGTCCCCCGACCTACCCTTTCGCCTACTTAAAGCCTCCGTCGCGAAACCCCAGACCGAGAGCCACGATACGGAAAACCTTCCGAGACGCCGCCACCGCGAATCCCATCTCGGGGATTCAGGAGATCGCCGGCACCCCCGAAGAGGGGATTCATCTCCCGGAGGACTCTTCATCGCCATGATCGCCTCCGGAGTGATGAGTGAGTAGTTCACCCTGGACTATGGGTCCATAGCAGTAGCTAGATGGTCGTCTTCTCCTAATTGTGCTTCATTGTTGGATCTTGTGAGCTGCCCAACATGATCAAGATCATCTATCTGTAATACTATATGTTGTGTTTGTCGGGATCCGATGGATAGAGAATACTATGTTATGGTGATTATCAATCTATTGTTTATGTGTTGTTTATGATCTTGCATGCTCTCCGTTATTAGTAGAGGCTCTGGCCAAGTTTTTACTCTTAACTCCAAGAGGGAGTATTTATGCTCGATAGTGGGTTCATGCCTTCATTGACACCTGGGACAGTGACAGAAAGTTCTAAGGTTGTGATGTGTTGTTGCCACTAGGGATAAAACATTGATTCTATGTCTAAGGATGTAGTTGTCGATTACATTACGCACCATACTTAATGCAATTGTCTGTTGCTTTGCAACTTAATACTGAATGGGGTTCGGATGATAACCTGAAGGTGGACTTTTTAGGCATAGATGCAGTTGGATGGCGGTCTATGTACTTTGTCGTAATGCCCGGATTAAATCTCACTATATTTATCATATCATGTATATGCATTGTTATGCCCTTCTCTATTTGTCAATTGCCCGACTGTAATTTGTTCACCCAACATGCTTTTATCTTAGGGATTTCTATTTTCGTGCCCTCGGTTCCTTAGTTGTACTCAGTTTTCCCCAGCTCCTTAGTTTTTCCTCAGTTTTACCCAAACTTCTGTCTGAAACCATCACACGTGATGTAACGGCCGGTTGCCCGACGGTTGACCGTTATCTTCTGACTAGTGGGGCCACGTAGAGCCCGCAAAGACACGTCAGACCATCCATCTTTGTTTGACCGTAAGCATCGCTGTATCCCTGACCAAAACGCGAACGAGTGGGGCTTCGGTATATCGAATGACAAGTGGGGCCATGACGCTGATACAAGGGGCAATACACGGGTAGGATTAGATTTTTAAATGGAGCTCTACAGCGATGGCACGGAGGAGGTGGCATGCGGGGTGCCGAGATGAGATCGACGTCCACAATGAACTGCATGAGGCGAGACCAGACGCATTAGATAGATATGAACTAGACGCGTTTAACCATGCAAAGAAGAGAAGAAATGGTCGACGACATCGAAGACTACGTCAAAACTTTGACTGACCGTGTCGGACACGAACACGAGCAATGTAGAGAAAACTAGTGTCTCTCCTTTCTGGCGTGTATAGGTGGGTGCTAGGAGAGTGTGGTGGCGAAGGGAAAGACCTCGCGGCGGTCTGTGGCGTCCAGCATAGCGGGTCGGCGTGGCCGTGCCCACAGCGGCGTGCATGCATGTTCGGCATTGGCATCAGCATGTACGTTCGGCATTGGCCTCGGCGGTATCTCTGGTGTGTCAGTGATCGAATGAGGGGACGGGATTGAGGGTGCATCCCGACGTTGACCTAGCAGTGGCGGCGAGCATAGCCGTTCTGACCATGCCGATATCGGCATCGGCATCGTTTGGAGGCTGTGGTGCTCGAATCAAGTTGGGATTTGTTTCTCGTAGGCCAAAATGAATTTGAAACAAGTTTCATGTTGAAGGTTAGGTAACGAAAGTTTGTAACTATCCCAAAATTATACTAGCGCCATGGTGAGGTTCTTTTTGATAGAGCTATACGGTTGGGCAAACTTTTTTGACACTTTTTAGATAGGGTTCCTTGTTGTTACACGTATGGCATCATGTATGGAAAATTTGTGGTCATTTGGAGATGTTCGAAAAAATCACTTTGCTTAAGCGCATGCCGTTTCGTCTCGCTGAAACCAGCTTTTCTAACAAGGTGATTTTTTCTACCTTCTCTAAATAACCTCAAATTTCATACAGCTGATCTTCTATACATAGATAGATAGATTGTTTCGTTTTTACATTTTTCGAACTTTTTATTTCCCTTTATAATACCCAATTGATTTTCAGGTCAAAACCTCGAAAAACAGCATCATGTATGGCATCATTTCACCCTAAATTTCAAATTTTCTGAAACTTTCCCTTTTAGATATTCCTTGTTGTTATAGGTATGCCATCATGTATGCCAAACTTGGTTAGGTCTCACTGAAACCAGCTTTTGTAACAAATTAGGTGATGGTTTATCATTTTTTTGCGTGAAAAGTAATGGCAACAACAAATCGGTGATGGTTTATCATTTTTTTGCGTGAAAAGTAATGGCTACAACAAATTGTTGATGGTTTATCATTTTTTTGCGTGAAAAGTAATGGCTACAACAAATTGTTGATGGTTTATCATTTTTTTGCGTGAAAAGTAATGGCAACAACAAATCGGTGATGGTTTATCATTTTTTTGCGTGAAAAGTAATGGCTACAACAAATTGTTGATGGTTTATCATTTTTTGCGTGAAAAGTAATGGCAACAACAAATCGGTGATGGTTTATCATTTTTTTGCGTGAAAAGTAATGGCTACAACAAATTGTTGATGGTTTATCATTTTTTTGCGTGAAAAGTAATGGCAACAACAAATCGGTGATGGTTTATCATTTTTTTTGCGTGAAAAGTAATGGCTACAACAAATTGTTGATGGTTTATCATTTTTTTGCGTGAAAAGTAATGGCTACAACAAATTGTTGATGGTTTATCATTTTTTTGCGTGAAAAGTAACGCCTAAAATAGTTTATAATTTTTAGCGCGTGAAAAATAATACAGAAAACCGCCCTTCAGCATACTTAGAGGGTGGAAGCTAATTAACCGCCAACAGAGAGAGAGAGGGGTTATCCTGCCCGTTCCCTATATCATACGATCAACGGTCGGCGGGCACGATCCGCGTGACATGGGCTAGACCAATCAGGGCGATGATGCACGTCTGCGAGAATTTGTGAAGAGAGAGGGCAAAACTGAGTACTATCAAGAAACCAAGGGCACCTGAGTAGTAAACAGACTAAGGGATTCAAATTTGAGATTTGAAAAATGGAAAATGTGTGTTTTGTACAATGAAACCCATCTTGGCCTACCTCAAACTATTTGCAATACCAATATACATCAGTGTGAGAATTGTGGCCTCATTTAGACAAAGTATGATTTGGGGGAAGCTGTTTTGGGAAGGGCTTATTGTGGAAAACCATGCACCTTCATAGCTACTAGGTGATTTGAGAAGTGGCAATTTGTGGTAAAACTTGATTTATCTATGATTTGAGAAGTGGCAATTTGTGGTAAAGACTCCATGAGTAAGTGCCACTCTTTTTCGGATTTTTTTGCACATTAAATGACTCATTTAACTAGTTAATCCCATTTGTTGACTCTCTGTTGACCAGCCACTTGAGGGTAAAACTGAGTATATTGCACTAGCCAGTATTAGCACTCGAGGGGAAAATTGAGCACACAAAAAATGCTAGTATAAGACTCGAGGGTATACCTGAGTATATCTAAATTTCCAGGGTTAGACTCGAGGACACGTGCAATTGTTGACGCGTAGACGCGGGTCGCGGTGGAGAAGTCGAGACGTGCAATCGTGGACGCGTGTCGCGTTGCAGAAGTCCAAGACGTGCAGACGTGCACCGGTGCACGCGTAGGACGCGGGTCGCATTAACCACCCCTCGCCTTTATAGACGCCTCCTCGCACTCTCTCTGTCACTCTCACTCGCTCACGCATCGCCAACTCTCTCACGTCCCATCATCTTCTCCAAAGCAAAAAACCCTCTCCCTCTCCCTCTTCCTCTTCCTCCGCCGTAGAGATGGACAAGGAGAATGCCAATCCCATCGTCGAGGTGGGCTCAAAGCGCGACGCCTCCATCTTCGGCGCCGTCCCCTCTACGGACGACGACGCCGCCGCCGCCGTCGCCGGTGCATCGGAGGCTGCTGCCGCCGGTGGCAGTCAGATCCCGGCGGGATGGGTCGACCCCTACGACCCCGTGCCGTACGTCCCGCCCCCGAACCCCTACGACACCTCCCTGGAGGACCCATGGAACGAGGTAACTACGGTTTGCTTCCTTTTTTGTTCCCCATTCCTTTTTGAACCCTATTTTTGCTGGTGTAGATGGATCTGTAGATGGATGAGTATTGGGCTAATATTTGCGCCGATTTTATTCCATTTTGTTTTGATCACTTCTTGATTTCGTTTAAGATTTGGGGTTCGGCTGTTCGGTTAATTTATGCAAGTAATATTGGATCTCAATCAGTTAATTTATGCAAGTAATCATGGGATCTCAATCAGTTATTTTATGCACTAATCAAAAGATATCAACCGTTTAATTTTGCAAATAATCTCGAATGTGTTCAAGTTTAGATCTAGTTCAGATCTAGAATCTGTTTCTTTGCCTATGATGAATGGTTGGGCACAAATTTTTACAGGGAGGGTTCAGCGAACCATTGCTGTGTACAAATCTGTTGTGCATGAGCTTTAGTTCGCTAACACCTTCCCTGTAGATATATAATCATGTCCACTCTAACTGAGGCTGACTCTGTTTTTCTTAACTTTGTTATCATGTACGTTAGTCATCGTTGCAACTCATTCACTAGTTTCTGTTTGATATGGATCAGATGTCTGGCAGCGACGTCGGCAGCGACGAAGAGGAGGAGGACGTCAAGACTCGCCAGGTCCTGCGGAGGCTGCAGGTCGGCCAGTACATCTCCTACTTCGCCAAGGAGGTGTACAGGTGCCCCTTCTGCACCAGGAGACTCGGCGCCACGGACTTCAACTGCCTCGTCACGCATGCTGAGAACATCAGCAACACCTTCCCCAACGTCGGCACGACGGTGAACGTCCACTCCTTCCGCGCCAAGCACAGGGCGCTCGGCATGCACCTCCGCAGCTTGCAGCGGGTGGAGATCTCCGCCGGGCGCATGCCTCCGCTCAAGCCCAAGGCTCCCAAGGGGAGCAAGAGCAACAAGTGGAGGCAGAGCCAGATGGGGTAGGCGGAGTCCTGGACGTGTGCTGCTGCTGCTGCCTCCTAGTTTGTTGTTGGGATCCCTTTGTTGTTAGCTAGGGATCCCTTGTTGTTATGTTAGTATGATGGTGCTGTGAAGAACCTGTTACTATGTTGGCTGCTGTGTATGCAGCCTATTATCTATCCATATTATCTAGGGATTATCTATCCCTAGTCTACTATATTTTGTTGGCCGTACTTAGTTTTCTTGATTTACTATGACTGTGAATTTATCGTACATTATCCTGGAGATTTGCTTCTAGATTTAACTACATACATATGGACCAGAGGGAGTACTAGATTTGCTGCCATATTGGGCAAACAACGAGGGCCAAAAGGCACAAATAATTGAAGAAAGTCAGAAATGCAAGCTTCTCTAGATTTTATACTAATTTGGTGAAAAGGACAGAGAGAAAGAGGGGAAAAAGGTGCACTTAATAATGCCAATTTGGGGCCGAGAGAGACAGAACCCAGCTCCTGCTCACGTGCAACCAAACGCTTCTCGTCCTGTCCCACGCGGTCCCTTTCTACCAGCCCCACGCGACGCGGGCCCACACGACGCGGCCCCACACGACGCGGCCCCACACGTGACAGAACGGTCAACTAAACGGGAATCCTGCCGTCTGAGCTGCTTCTGCGGGTTTCGGGGTAAAACTGAGGAAAAACTAAGGAGCTGGGGAAAACTGAGTACAACTAAGGAACCGAGGGCACGAAAATAGAAATCCCTTTATCTTATGGGAGAGACACCTCTAGTGAACTGTGGACCCCGGTCCTATTCTTTACATAGCATACAATCTACTGCAATACTTGTTTTACTGTTTTCTTGCAAACAATCATCTTCCACACAATACGGTTAATCCTTTGTTACAGCAAGCCGGTGAGATTGACAACCTCACTGTTTCGTTGGGACAAAGTACTTGGGTTGTGTTGTGCAGGTTCCACGTTGGCGCCGGAATCCCTGTTGTTGCGCCGCATCACATTTCGCCACCATCAACCTTCAACGTGCTTCTTGGCTCCTCCTGGTTCAATTAAACCTTGGTTTCTTCTGAGGGAAAACTTGCTACGTGCGCATCATACCTTCCTCTTGGGGTTCCCAACGAACGTGTGAGTTACACGCCATCAGGGCACGAGGGCCCCACACACTAGGCCGGCGCGGCCCAGGGGGGGCCCGCGCGGCCCTAGTGTGTGGCCCCTCGGCTGGCCCCCGACGCCCTCCTTCGGACTACTTATCGGCCTCGACCTAAAAACGCACGGGGAGAAGTCGAAGTCGCCAGAAACCCTCCAGAGAGCCGCCACATCGCGAAACTCCGTCTCGGGAGCCAGAAGTCTCCGTTCTGGCACTCCGCCGGGACGGGGAATTGGAGGAGATCTTCACCGCCATCACCGCCAACGCCTCTCCATCAACCAGCCATGTTTCCCCCATCCATGTGTGAGTAATTCCCCCGCTGTAGGCTGAAGGGGATGGTAGGGATTGGATGAGATTGGTCATGTAATAGTCATAAGATTGTTAGGGCATAGTGCCTAGTATCCGTAGATGTCACTTTTATGATATTGTTGCAACTTGTTATGCTTAATGCTTGTCACTAGGGCCCGAGTGCCATGATCTCAGATCTGAACATGTTATTGATTCATGAAGATATTCGTTGTTTATGATCTTACCTGCAAGTTGTATACACATGTCGCTGTCCGGAACCAATGGCCCCGAAGTGACAGAAATCGGGACAACCGGAGGGGATGGTAGTGATGTGAGGATCACGTGTAACTCACACGTTCGTTGGGAACCCCAAGAGGAAGGTATGATGCGCACAGTAGCAAGTTTTCCCTCAGAAAGAAACCAAGGTTTAATCGAACCAGGAGGAGCCAAGAAGCACGTTGAAGGTTGATGGTCGCGAAATGTGATGCGGCGCAACACCAGGGATTCCGGCGCCAACGCGGAACCTGCACAACACAACCAAAGTACTTTGCCCCAACGAAACAGTGAGGTTGTCAATCTCACCGGCTTGCTGTAACAAAGGATTAAACATATCGAGTGGAAGATGTTTGCAAAGAAAATAGTAAAACACAATTGCAGTAGATTGTATGCTATGTAAAGAATAGGACCGGGGTCCACAGTTCACTAGAGGTGTCTCTCCCATAAGATAAAGCATGTTGGGTGAACAAATTACAGTCGGGCAATTGACAAATAGAGAAAGGCATAACAATGCATATACATGATATGATAAATATAGTGAGATTTAATCCGGGCATTACGACAAAGTACATAGACCGCCATCCAACTGCATCTATGCCTAAAAAGTCCACCTTCAGGTTATCATCCGAACCCCCTCCAGTATTAAGTTGCAAAGCAACAGACAATTGCATTAAGTATGGTGCGTAATGTAATCAACAACTACATCCTTAGACATAGCATCAATGTTTTATCCCTAGTGGCAACAGCACATCACAACCTTAGAACCTACTGTCACGATCCCAGATTCAATGAAGGCATGAACCCACTATCGAGCATAAATACCCCCTCTTGGAGTTAAGAGCAAAAACTTGGCCAGAGCCTCTACTAATAACGGAGAGCATGCAAGATCATAAACAACACATAAACAATAGATTGATAATCACCATAATCATAGTACTCTCTATCCATCGGATCCCGACAAACACAACATATAGTATTACAGATAGATGATCTTGATCATGTTAGGCAGCTCACAAGATCCAACAATGAAGCACAACAAGGAGAAGACGACCATCTAGCTACTGCTATGGACCCATGGTCCAGGGGTGAACTACTCACTCATCACTCCGGAGGCGACCATGGCGGTGTAGAGTCCTCCGGGAGATGAATCCCCTCTCCGGCAGGGTGCCGGAGGCGATCTCCGAATCCCCCGAGATGGGATTGCGGCGGCGGCGTCTCGAAGGTTTTCCGTATCGTGGCTCTCGATGGGGGTTTCGCGACGGAAGCTTTAAGTAGGCGGAGGGTCAACGCGGGGGCCACAAGAGGGGCCCAGGGGGTAGGTCGGCGCGGCCAGGGCCTGGGCGCGCCGGCCTGCCCTCTGGCCGCCTCGTGGCCCCACTTCGTTATCTCTTCGGTCTTCTGGAAGCTTCGTGCAAAAATAGGACCCTGGGCGAAAGTTTCGTCCAATTCCGAGAATATTTCTTTACTAGGATTTCTGAAACCAAAAACAGCAGAAAACAGCAACTGGCTCTTCGGCATCTTGTTAATAGGTTAGTTCCAGAAAATGCATAAATATGACATATAATGTGCATAAAACATGTAGGTATCATCAATAAAGTAGCATGGAACATAAGAAATTATCGATACGTTGGAGACGTATCAGCATCCCCAAGCTTAGTTCTGCTCGTCCCGAGCAGGTAAAACGATAACAAAGATAATTTCTGAAGTGACATGCCATCATAATCTTGATCATACTATTTGTAAACATATGTAATGAATGCAGCGATCAAAACAAAGGTAATGACATGAGTAAACAATGAATCATAAAGCAAAGACTTTTCATGAATAGTACTTCAAGACAAGCATCAATAAGTCTTGCATAAGAGTTAACTCATAAAGCAATAAATCAAAGTAAAGGTGTTGAAGCAACACATAGGAAGATTAAGTTTCAGCGGTTGCTTTCAACTTATAACATGTATATCTCATGGATATTGTCAACATAAAGTAATATAACAAGTGCAATATGCAAGTATGTAGGAATCAATGCACAGTTCACACAAGTGTTTGCTTCTTAAGGTGGAAGGAGATAGGTAAACTGACTCAACAATAAAAGTAAAAGAATGGTCCTTCAAAGAGGAAAGCATCGATTGTTGTATTTGTGCTAGAGCTTTTATTTTGAAAACATGAAACAATTTTGTCAACGGTAGTAATAAAGCATATGAGTTATGAAAATTATATCTTACAAGTTGCAAGCCTCACGCATAGTATACTAATAGTGCCCGCACCTCGTCCTACTTAGCTTGGACTACCGGATCTTTGCATGCCATGTTTCAACCAAGTGTCACAAAGGGGTACCTCCATGCCGCCTGTACAAAGGTCTAAGGAGAATGCTCGCATTTTGGATTTCTCGCTTTTGATTATTCTCAACT
This sequence comes from Lolium multiflorum, assembly GCA_030979885.1. Classification (NCBI taxonomy): domain Eukaryota; kingdom Viridiplantae; phylum Streptophyta; class Magnoliopsida; order Poales; family Poaceae; genus Lolium; species Lolium multiflorum. The sequence goes on from CM061748.1 coordinate 221,678,560, forward strand.
TAGACATCCATACCGGGACAACATGGACAACAGATAATGGACTCCTCTTAAATGCATAAGCATGTAGCAAAGTTATTATTCTCATATGAGATTGAGGATATATGTCCAAAACTGAAACTTCAACCATGGTTCATGGCTTTAGTTAGCGGCCCAATGTTCTTCTCTAACAATTTTGCATGCTCCAACCACTAAAATGATAGATCCTTCAGACAAGACGGACATGCATAGCAACTCACATGATATTCAACAATAGTTGATGGCGTTCCCCAGAAGCATGGTTATCGCACAACAAGCAACTTAATAAAATATAAAGTGCATAAGTACATATTCAATACTACGATAGTTTTTAAGGCTATTTTGTCCCATGAGCTATATATTGCAAAGGTGAATGATGGAATTTTAAAGGTAGCACTCAAGCAATTTACTTTGGAATGGCGTAGAAATACCATGTAGTAGGTAGGTATGGTGGACACAAATGGCATAGTAGTTGGCTCAAGGATTTTGGATGCATGAGAAGTATTCCCTCTCGATACAAGGTTTAGGCTAGCAAGGTTATTTGAAGCAAACTCAAGGATGAACAAGTGCAGCAAGACTCACATAAAAGACATATTGTAAACATTATAAGACTCTACACTCTTCCTTGTTGTTCAAAACTCAATACTAGATATTATCTAGACCTTAGAGAGACCAAATATGCAAATCAAATTTTAGCAAGCTCTATGTATTTCTTCATTAATGGGTGCAAAGCATATGATGCAAGAGCTTAAACATGAGCACAACAATTGCCAAGTATCACATTATCCAAGACATTTTAGAATTACTACATGTAGCATTTTCCAATTCCAACCATATAACAATTTAACGAAGAAGAAACTTCGCCTTGAACATTATGAGTAAAGCCTAAGGACACATGTGTCCATATGCAACAGCGGAGCGTGTCTCTCTCCCACAAAGTGAATGCTAGGATCCATCTTATTCAAACAAAAACAAAAACAAACCGACGCTCCAAGTAAAGAACACAAGATGTGACTGAATAAAAATATAGTTTCAGGGGAGGAACCTGATGATGTTGTCGATGAAGAAGGGGATGCCTTGGGCATCCCCAAGCTTAGACGCTTGAGTCTTCTTAGAATATGCAGGGGTGAACCACGGGGGCATCCCCAAGCTTAGAGCTTTCACTCCTCTTGATCATAGTATATCATTCTCCTCTCTTGACCCTTGAAAACTTCCTTCACACCAAACTTCAAGCAAACTCATTAGAGGGTTAGTGCATCATTAATAATTCACTCATTCAGAGGTGACACAATCATTATTTTCACTTCTGGACATTGCATAATGCTACTGGACATTAATGGATCAAAGAAATAAATCCAACATAGCAAAAGAGGCAATGCGAAATAAAAGGCAGAATCTGTCAAAAACAGAACAGTCCGTAAAGACGAATTTAAAGCTGGCACCAGACTTGCTCAAATGGAAAAACTCAAAACTAATGAAAGTTGCGTACATATCTGAGGATCACGCTCGTAAATTGGCAGATTTTTTCGAATTTTCTACAGAGAACTGTGCCCAGATTCGTGACAGACAGCAATGCTGTTTCTGCGCAGCGATCCCAAATATAACATCAACTTTGACATAGAAACTTTACTTGGCACAAAAACATGATAAGGAGAGGTTGCTACAGTAGTAAACAACTTCCAAGACTCAACAAAACAAAAAATTGCTGTAGGTAAAAACATGGGTTGTCTCCCATAAGCGCTTTTCTTTAACGCCTTTCAGCTAGGCGCAGAAAGTGCAAATCAAGTATTATCGAGAGTAGAAGCATCAACATTATTACCTTGAGAGCTGGGAGTTTTCTCAACAATGCATTGTATCTGGTCTATATAAGTTTTAGCGTCTCCCTTTTCATTAGTCTTAGGCTTGCTACTCTCATCGAACAAATTTTCAGGAACAAGCCAAGCATAGTTATCTTCTAGTGCATCATTCATAGCTAGGAGTTTACATGGTATTGGTGCTTTGATTTCCCCACCATCATTAATGTTATTAGTGTACCTTATTCTATCCATGTCCATTTTTTCAAGTAGACCAATAAAATTGGTATGAGAACCTAGCATATTAAATTTAGCAAAAACCTTTCTAGCCTCTCTTGCTAGACCGCCAAATTCTCTAAGAAGGGTTTCTAAAACAAAATCTTTCTTTTCCCCTTCTTCCATATCACCAAGTGTAAGAAACATGTGTTGGATTATAGGATTGAGATTAACAAATTTAGTTTCCAACATGCGAACTAAAGCAGCAGCAGCAATTTCATAGGTAGGTGCAAGTTCTACCAAGTGTCTATCTTCAAAATCTTCAGTAATACTAACATGATTGAAAAATTCTTCTATATTATTTCTCCCAACTATGGACCCACGTCCTACCGGTATGTCTTTTGTGGTAAAATTAAAAGGAAACATGATGCAATAAGCAAAAAGTAAACTAGGCAAATAAAGTAAAGACAAGTAACTAATTTTTTTGTGTTTTTGATATAGAGAGCAAAACAGTAAATAAAGTAAAACTAGCAACTAATTTTTTTGTATTTTGATTTAGTGCAGCAAACAAAGTAGTAAATAAAATAAAGCAAGACAAAAACAAAGTAAAGAGATTGAGAAGTGGAGACTCCCCTTGCAGCGTGTCTTGATCTCCCCGGCAACGGCGCCAGAAAAAGAGCTTGATGGCGTGTAACTCACACGTTCGTTGGGAACCCCAAGAGGAAGGTATGATGCGCACAGTAGCAAGTTTTCCCTCAGAAAGAAACCAAGGTTTAATCGAACCAGGAGGATCCAAGAAGCACGTTGAAGGTTGATGGTCGCGAAATGTGATGCGGCGCAACACCAGGGATTCCGGCGCCAACGCGGAACCTGCACAACACAACCAAAGTACTTTGCCCCAACGAAACAGTGAGGTTGTCAATCTCACCGGCTTGCTGTAACAAAGGATTAAACGTATCGAGTGGAAGATGTTTGCAAAGAAAATAGTAAAACACAATTGCAGTAGATTGTATGCTATGTAAAGAATAGGACCGGGGTCCACAGTTCACTAGAGGTGTCTCTCCCATAAGATAAAGCATGTTGGGTGAACAAATTACAGTCGGGCAATTGACAAATAGAGAAAGGCATAACAATGCATATACATGATATGATAAATATAGTGAGATTTAATCCGGGCATTACGACAAAGTACATAGACCGCCATCCAACTGCATCTATGCCTAAAAAGTCCACCTTCAGGTTATCATCCGAACCCCCTCCAGTATTAAGTTGCAAAGCAACAGACAATTGCATTAAGTATGGTGCGTAATGTAATCAACAACTACATCCTTAGACATAGCATCAATGTTTTATCCCTAGTGGCAACAGCACATCACAACCTTAGAACCTACTGTCACGATCCCAGATTCAATGAAGGCATGAACCCACTATCGAGCATAAATACCCCCTCTTGGAGTTAAGAGCAAAAACTTGGCCAGAGCCTCTACTAATAACGGAGAGCATGCAAGATCATAAACAACACATAAACAATAGATTGATAATCACCATAATCATAGTACTCTCTATCCATCGGATCCCGACAAACACAACATATAGTATTACAGATAGATGATCTTGATCATGTTAGGCAGCTCACAAGATCCAACAATGAAGCACAACAAGGAGAAGACGACCATCTAGCTACTGCTATGGACCCATGGTCCAGGGGTGAACTACTCACTCATCACTCCGGAGGCGACCATGGCGGTGTAGAGTCCTCCGGGAGATAAATCCCCTCTCCGGCAGGGTGCCGGAGGCGATCTCCGGAATCCCCGAGATGGGATTCGCGGCGGCGCCTCTGGAAGGTTTTCCGTATCGTGTCTCTCGGTAGGGGTTTCGCGACGGAAGCTTTAAGTAGGCGGAGGGTCAACGCGGGGGCCACACGAGGGCCCAGGGGGTAGGTCGGCGCGGCCGGGCCTGGGCCGCGCCGGCCTGCCCTCTGGCCGCCTCGTGGCCCCACTTCGTTATCTCTTCGGTCTTCTGGAAGCTTCGTGCAAAAATAGGACCCTGGGCGAAAGTTTCGTCCAATTCGAGAATATTTCTTTACTAGGATTTCTGAAACCAAAAACAGCAGAAAACAACAACTGGCTCTTCGGCATCTTGTTAATAGGTTAGTTCCAGAAAATGCATAAATATGACATATAATGTGCATAAAACATGTAGGTATCATCAATAAAGTAGCATGGAACATAAGAAATTATCGATACGTTGGAGACGTATCAAGGATCACATGTGTTCACGGAGTGTTAATGCTTTGCTCCGGTACTCTATTAAAAGGAGTACCTTAATTTCCAGTAGTTTCCCTAGAGGCCCGGCTGCCACCGGCTGGTAGGACAAAAGATGTTGTGCAAGTTTCTCATTGCGAGCACGTACGACTATATATGGAACACATGCCTATTGATTGATTAGTACTTGGATACCGTTTTATTATTATCTGCAAATGCCCCTGCTTTGATTGTTATATGAGTTTCTCTCATCCATGCAACGCCCGTTAATCCGTCCCTGTGCCTACAGTATTTTAATCCTGCTGTTTACTATAATCACTACTGCTGTCTTTATTTCACCGCTGCTGTTATTTCACTATTCCTACTGCTATAAAACTGTTACTACTGATAAACTCTTGCGAGCAAGTATGTTTCCAGGTGCAGCTGAATTGACAACTCCGCTGTTAAGGCTTACAAGTATTCTTTGTCTCCCCTTGTGTCGAATCAATAAATTGGGTAATACTTCCCTCGAAGACTGTTGCGATCCCCTATACTTGTGGGTCATCAAGGGCGCCTCGGCCGCCCCCCAACGCTCTCCTCTGGACTACTTAATGCTTTCGACCTAAAAACGCCAGGGGGTTCGACCATATTTCCAGAAGACGTCCAGAACTCCGCCGCCATCGCGAAACTCCGCCTCGGGACCAGAAACTCCGTTCTGGCACCCTGCCGGGACGGGGAATTGGAGGAGATCATCGCCATCATCACCACCGACGCCTCTCCATCGACCATCCATGACTCCCCCATCCATGTGTGAGTAATTCCCCCGCTGTAGGCTGAAGGGGATGGTAGGGATTGGATGAGATTGATCATGTAATAGTCATAAGATTGTTAGGGCATAGTGCCTAGTATCCGTAGTTGGTACTTTTATGATATTGTTGCAACTTGTTATGCTTAATGCTTGTCACTAGGGCCCGAGTGCCATGATTTCAGATCTGAACATGTTATTGATTCATGAAGATATTCATTGTTTTATGATCTTACCTGCAAGTTGTATACACATGTTGCTGTCCGGAACCCGAGGCCCCAAAGTGACAGAAATTGGGACAACCGGAGGGGAAGGCTGTGATGTGAGGATCACATGTGTTCACAGAGTGTTAATGCTTTGCTCCGGTACTCTATTAAAAGGAGTACCTTAATTGCCAGTAGTTTCCCTAGAGGCCCGGCTGCCACCGGCTGGTAGGACAAAAGATGTTGTGCAAGTTTCTCATTGCGAGCACGTACGACTATATATGGAACACATGCCTATGGATTGTTTAGTACTTGGATACCGCTTTATTATTATCTGCAAATGCCCTGCCTTGATTGTTACATGAGTTCTCTTATCCATGCAACGCCCGTTCATCCATCCCTATGCCTACAGTATTTTAATCTTGTTGTTTACTAAAATCACTACTGCTGTCTTTATTACACTGCTGCTTATATTTCACTACTGCTACTGCTATAAAACTGTTGCTACTGATAAACTCTTGCGAGCAAGTCTATTTCCAGGTGCAGCTGAATTGACAACTCCGCTGTTAAGGCTTACAAATATTCTTTGGCTCCCCTTGTGTCGAATCAATAAATTGGGTTTTACTTCCCTCGAAGACTGTTGCGATCCCCTATACTTGTGGGTCATCAAGACTATTTTCTGGCGCCGTTGCCGGGGAGCATAGCTTTATTTGCAAGTTCACCTGAATTGATATTGTTCGCTGCAAATCCTCCATCATGGGTAAAACTCGCGATGCTAAAGTCGCCATATTACCATCCACTACAAGAAAAGGTACAACTCTGAGTACCTCTGCTGCTCTTGATTCACCATCTGTGATAAGTCAACTTGTTTCACCACCACAAGCTTCACGTGTTGGTATTTCTGCTGAATCTGAAAATTCCTCTGATAATTTTGATGATGCTTCTACTGTGCTTGATGAAAATGGTTCATTAGGTCCTTTTCTAGATGCTACAATTGCTAGGTCTAGACAAATTGAAAATACTGAAACTCCTAATGAAAATACTGTTACACCTGTTAATTCACCTGAGTCTGATGACCTTGATGAAGATTATGTGGAACTTGATGATGATTTTATTGATAAATGCAATGCTACTACTAGTACAAGTAACCTTAAAAAGCTTATTGCACAACATGCTGTTAGATATAAACTGTCTCCTGATCCTAAATTTGCCACATCTCCTATAAATATTAAGGATAAAGATTATGATTTTTCTCTTGATTTATCTCATATATCTATTGTTGAGAAAAAACCCTTTTGTGGTACTGAAAAAGAAAGTGATGTAGAGCACATGAATGAGCTTTCTACTTTAAGTAGCTTGTTTTCTGATGATGTTAAGATGCGTACTTATTTTGTTGCTAAATTTTTTCCTTTCTCATTAAAGGATGATGCTAAGATTTGGTATAATAGTTTGCCTCCTGATTCTATTGATAGTCCAAGTTGTTTGCTTGATGTTTTCTTTCGAAAATATTTTCCTGCTAGTGCTCAACATATTGCCTTGCAGAAAATTTATAGTTTTGATCAAGAAGATGGAGAGAAATTGCCTGAAGCTTGGGCAAGATTTTGCTCTCTTATTAGAGCTCGGCCTGGTCATGATTTGGAAAAGCATGATTTACTTGATATATTTTATAGTGGACTAACCATTGAGTCTAGAGCATACCTGGATAGTTGTGCTAGTTGTGTTTTCAGGAAAAGAACACCACACGAAGCTGAAGAATTATTGGCTAAAATAAGCCGGAATCATGATGATTGGTCTACACCTGAACCAACCCCGACACCAATATTGAAGAAGAGGGGTATGATTGAATTAAATGATGAAGATATGAGGGAAGCCAAGAAATCTCTTATGGAGAAAGGTATTAAATCTGAAGATGTGAAGAATTTACCTCCTATAGAAGATCTATGTAAGATAATTCCCCCTTCATCCACGATTGAGGTACATTCTCTTCAACGCTTTGATAAAGGAGATATTCCTTACTCAAAACCTCCTGATCAATGTTTAGATGAATTTGATAATTATGTTGTTAAGCAAAATAACTTTAATATGAGAGTAGAGAATCATCTAATGGAAAATTCTCAAGCTATTAGTAAATTGCATGATATTGTGGAGAGAACCTCCAATGATGTTAAGATGCTTGTTAAACATTTTCATATGATTCAAACTCAAATTGATCAACTTACTAAAGTGCAAAATGACTTGTTAAAAAATACTCATAAAGAAAAACATGCTTATGAAGTAACAACTAGAGGTGGTGCTTCTACCCAGGATCCTCTATATCCTGAAGGGCATCCCAAAAGAGTTGAACAAGATTCTCAACGAACTAAAGAAACTAGTGCTCCTTCTAAGAAAAAGAAGAAGAAACATAAAACTGTTGTAGAATCCTCTGAACCTGTTAATGATCCTAATAGTATTTCTATTTCTGATGCTGAAACTGAAAGTGGTAATGAACATGATAAAGATAATGATAAGAATGATGCTTCTGATAAAGAAGAGATTGAAAATGAACCTGAAAAGCATGCTAAAAATAAAAAGTACACTAAAGAAGATTTTATTGCTAAGAAACATGGTAATGAAAGAGAACCTTGGGTTCAAAAGCAAATGCCTTTTCCTGCTAAGAAACTAAAATCAAAGGAGGAAGAACACTATAATAAATTTTGTGATTGGATGAAACCCTTGTTTTTGCAAATCCCTTTGACTGATGCTATTAAATTGCCTCCTTATTCAAAATATATGAAAGATATTGTCTCTAACAAAAGGAAAATTCCTAATGAGGAGATTTCCACTATGCTCGCTAATTACTCTTTCAATGGCAAGGTTCCAAAGAAGCTGGGAGACCCAGGTATACCGACTATTCCTTGTTCCATCAAGAATAATTATGTTAGAACTGCTCTATGTGATTTGGGAGCAGGAGTTAGTGTGATGCCTTTTTCTCTTTACAAGAGACTTGATTTAGATAAGTTAATACCAACTGATATATCTTTGCAAATGGCTGATAAATCTACTGCTGTTCCTGTTGGTATATGTGAAGATGTTCCTGTTCAAGTTACTCAAAATTGCTTAATATTAACTGATTTTGTTGTGTTGGAAATGCCTGAAGATGATAATATGTCTATTATTCTTGGAAGACCCTTTCTTAATACTGCAGGGGCTGTTATTGATTGCAATAAAGGAAAAGTCACTTTCAATGTTGATGACAAGGAACATACTGTCTATTTTCCCAAGAGGATTGATAAAGTATATGGAGTTAATACAATTTCTAATTTGAGATCTATCAAAGTGGGAGATATTGATTGTCCAATATATGAGCCTAAAGAAGAATATCAAACTCTTGTGATTGGATCCATATCAATTCAATATAAGGTAACATGATTGATTTGAGGTTTATTTCTTCTTATGTCATGTAAAATTTATTTGGTAGCAAGACTTGATCAACCTTGTTAACAAGTATATTTTAAATGCATGAGAGAGCTAAACAACATTTCTTTCCTTCTCCACTTGTTTTACTTGCTGTAGTACTATTTGTTTTGCAAGATACTTTAGTTGTTTAAAATTTTGGAAATCATTTTCCTGCGCAATAATTACTTTAACACCCAGAAATGTGCATTTTTCGAAGTTCTCAAAAATTTACAAAAATTATACCGTTGGTCCTATTTTTCGAAATGCAACCTGGGAGTGCCTGGGGCTGACCAGTGGGGAACCCCAGGGCTGGCCCCCATGTGCCGGCGCGGCCAAGGAGGGGGGCGCGCCACCCTGTGGTGTGGGCCCCTCCTTGCCCCACTCATCTCTTCCTCCCATTCCACTCTCTCTCCCGAAAAAACTCGTACCAACTTTCTCTCACTCGCGTTTTTGCTCAAGAGCTCAGGATTCTTCGATCTCTTTGCTCAGCCCAGATTTCTGTCTGAAATTTGGCACATTTGCTCTCCGGTATGTGACTCCTCCGATTATCCAAATAGAATTTTGTTTGGTTAAGTATATCTTGAGAAATTTGCTGCTGTAGGTGACATGTTAAGTGAGCTTGCATGCTTGATTCAAGTTGTAGAAATGAGTTTTGATGCATGTTTAGTACTCTAGCAAGCTCCTATAGTAGTTTCCCTCAATTATATGTCTTGAAATCAAATTTTATGATGATTGTTGAAAAATTTCAGAAAATGGAATGGAATAGACATCAACTCAATCAACATGAATTGGAGGTGCAAGAAGTTATGAGAGTTCACCGCGAAGAGGGAGTATACCCCTCTTATTACCCATGCACTGATTTTATGCGGAATGCAGGAATCTTGCAAGATGTTCAAAATCTGATTTCCAATGCAGGGTTGGAAAGTTTTGTTGTTGGTGAACCTTACCAATATGCAAAACTAACCATGTCAGTGGTGCAGGATTTTGAATTCCATTGGTCCCAACCTAACCCCATGGTTCAATATAAAATCTACAATAAAACTGTCAACTTGCCCTTTGATGATTTTTGTGCAGCTATTAAAGTGCCACAGTGGGGATCGCGTGAGAAGATTAGGGGGCTGCCATCGGAACTCTTGAAACTTTACGAGATGATCTGTCAAGGGAGAAGCTTCTCGGATGAGAGTGGTAAAATTCGTAGTATTCAACTCCCAGCTATTCGCTACTTTGCTTATTTCATCACCAAGTGCGTTCTTGCTAGAAAGAATGCAAATAAGTTATCTATCCAGGATTTGGCTTTCCTAGCTGCTGCATTGCAATGTGATAGGACTTATAATTTGGGTGCTTTGATAGCCTTTAGACTTGCTACTAACCGTGATAAAGGAGGAATTTGTGGAGGTCTCATCGCCTCTCGTTTGCTAGCTATGCATGGTGTAGAACCTCACCCTCTTGATGTTCAGCTCTCCATAGAGAAACTTGATATTGTTTCCATGATAAAACATGACTTTGTTTCTGATTGGTCTAATTTGAGTAACCTGTCTTATAAGATAACATTCTATAAGAAATATTGGAGAACAACTAAGAAAACTGAAAATCTAGTAGGACTGCCTGCACCTGCTTTGTTTAACCTTGATTCCAGGAAAAATTGGTCGGTCACTGATGTCTACGGGTGCTTCTATTCTTGTAGACAGTGTTGGGCCTCCAAGAGCAGAGGTTTGTAGAACAGCAAGTTTCCCTTAAGTGGATTACCCAAGGTTTATCGAACTCGGGGAGGAAGAGGTCAAAGATATCCCTCTCAAGCAACCCTGCAACCACAAAGCAAGAAGTCTCTTGTGTCCCCAACACACCTAATAGGTGTACTAGTTCGGCGAAGAGATAGTGAAATACAAGTGGTATGAATGAATATGAGCAGTAGTATGGCGCCAGAAAAGTGCTTGCTGGCGTGCAGTTGATGGTAGTAATATTGCGGGAAGTAAACATGCAGTAGTAACGCAGCAGTAGTAACAGTAAAATAGTAACAAGCAGTGATAGCAGTATTTAGGAACAAGGCCTAGGGAATAGACTTTCACTAGTGGACACTCTCAACATTGATCACATAACAGAATAGATAAATGCATACTCTACACTCTCTTGTTGGATGATGAACACATTGCGTAGGATTACACGAACCCTCAATGCCGGAGTTAACAAGCTCCACAATTAATGTTCATATTTTAGTAACCTTATAGTGTAAGATAGATCAAAAGACTAAACCAAGTACTAACATAGCATGCACACTGTCACCTTCATGCATATGTAGGAGGAATAGATCACATCAATATTATCATAGCAATAATTAACTTCATAATCTACAAGAGATCATAATCATAGCCTACGCCAAGTACTCACACGGTGCACACACTGTCACCATTACACACGTGGAGGAGGAATAGAGTACTTTAATAACATCACTAGAGTAGCACATAGATGAATAGTGATACAAAACTCATATGAATCTCAATCATGTAAGGCAGCTCATGAGATCATTGTATTGGAGTACAGGAGAGAGATGAACCACATAGCTACCGGTATAGCCCCGAGCCTCGATGGAGAACTACTCCCTCCTCATGGGAGCAGCAGCGGTGATGAAGATGGCGGTGGAGATGGCAGCGGTGTCGATGGAGAAGCCTTCCGGGGGCACTTCCCCGTCCGGCAGGGTGCCGGAACAGAGACTCCTGTCCCCCAGATCTTGGCTTCGCGATGGCGGCGGCTCTGGAACTTTTCTCGTACCGTGGCTTTTTTTCGTAAGGGTTTTCGATGCAGGGGCTTTATATAGGCGAAAGGGCAGCGTCGGAGGGGCGAAGGGGCGACGACACCATAGGGGGGCGCGGCCCAGGCCCTGGCCGCGCCACCCTATCATCTGGGGCCCACAGGGCCCCCCTCTGCGCTCTCGGGTGTTCTGGATGCTTCCGGGCAAAATAGGAACCTGGGCGTTGATTTCGTCCAATTCGAGAATATTTCGTTACTAGGATTTCTGAAACCAAAAACAGCAGAAAACGAACGGCACTTCGGCATCTTGTTAATAGGTTAGTTCCAGAAAATGCACGAATATGACATAAAGTGTGAATAAAACATGTAGATATCATCAATAAAGTAGCATGGAACATAAGAAATTATCGATACGTCGGAGACGTATCAGCATCCCCAAGCTTAGTTCTGCTCGTCCCGAGCAGGTAAAACGATAACAAAGATAATTTCTGAAGTGACATGCCATCATAATCTTGATCATACTATTGTAAGCATATGTAATGAATGCAGCGATCAAAACAAAGGTAATGACATGAGTAAACAAGTGAATCATATAGCAAAGACTTTTCATGAATAGTACTTCAAGACAAGCATCAATAAGTCTTGCATAAGAGTTAACTCATAAAGCAATAAATCAAAGTAAAGGTGTTGAAGCAACACAAAGGAAGATTAAGTTTCAGCGGTTGCTTTCAACTTATAACATGTATATCTCATGGATAGTGTCAATATAAAGTAATATAACAAGTGCAATATGCAAGTATGTAGGAATCAATGCACAGTTCACAAGTGTTTGCTTCTTGAGGTGGAGGAAATAGGTAAACTGACTCAACAATAAAAGTAAAAGAAAGGTCCTTCAAAGAGGAAAGCATCGATTGCTGTATTTGTGCTAGAGCTTTTATTTTGAAAACATGAAACAATTTTGTCAACGGTAGTAATAAAGCATATGAGTTATGTAAATTATATCTTACAAGTTGCAAGCCTCATGCATAGTATACTAATAGTGTCCGCACCTCGTCCTACTTAGCTTGGACTACCGGATCTTTGCATGCCATGTTTCAACCAAGTGTCACAAAGGGGTACCTCCATGCCGCCTGTACAAAGGTCTAAGGAGAATGCTCGCATTTTGGATTTCTCGCTTTTGATTATTCTCAACTTAGACATCCATACCGGGACAACATGGACAACAGATAATGGACTCCTCTTAAATGCATAAGCATGTAGCAATGATTATTATTCTCATATGAGATTGAGGATATATGTCCAAACTGAAACTTTCACCATGATTCATGGCTTTAGTTAGCGGCCCAATGTTCTTCTCTAACAATTTTGCATGCTCCAACCACTAAAATGATAGATCCTTCAGACAAGACGGACATGCATAGCAACTCACATGATATTCAACAATAGTTGATGGCGTTCCCCAGAAGCATGGTTATCGCACAACAAGCAACTTAATAAAATATAAAGTGCATAAGTACATATTCAATACTACGATAGTTTTTAAGGCTATTTTGTCCCATGAGCTATATATTGCAAAGGTGAATGATGAAATTTTAAAGGTAGCACTCAAGCAATTTACTTTGGAATGGCGGAGAAATACCATGTAGTAGGTAGGTATGGTGGACACAAATGGCATAGTGGTTGGCTCAAGGATTTTGGATGCATGAGAAGTATTCCCTCTCGATACAAGGTTTAGGCTAGCAAGGTTATTTGAAGCAAACTCAAGGATGAACAGGTGCAGCAAAACTCACATAAAAGACATATTGTAAACGTTATAAGACTCTACACCGTCTTCCTTGTTGTTCAAAACTCAATACTAGATATTATCTAGACCTTAGAGAGACCAAATATGCAAATCAAATTTTAGCAAGCTCTATGTATTTCTTCATTAATGGGTGCAAAGCATATGATGCAAGAGCTTAAACATGAGCACAACAATTGCCAAGTATCACATTATCCAAGACATTTTAGAATTACTACATGTAGCATTTTCCAATTCCAACCATATAACAATTTAACGAAGAGGAAACTTCGCCATGAATATTATGAGCTAAGAACACATGTGTTCATACGAACCAGCGGAGCGTGTCTCTCTCCCACACAAGGATGAACTTATTCAGAGAACTAAGATAACAAAACAAAAATAAAAGCACACACAGACGCTCCAAGTAAAGTACATAAGATGTGACGGAATAAAAATATAGTTTCACTAGAAGAAACCTGATAAGTTGTCGATGAAGAAGGGGATGCCTTGGGCATCCCCAAGCTTAGATGCTTGAGTCTTCTTAAAATATGCAGGGATGAACCACCGGGGCATCCCCAAGCTTAGACCTTTCATTCTTCTTGATCGTAGTATATCATCCTCCTCTCTTGACCCTTGAAAACTTCCTTCACACCAAACTTCAAGCAAACTCATTAGAGGGTTAGTGCATAATCAAAAATTCACATGTTCAGAGGTGACACAAACATTCTTTTCACTTCTGGACATTGCATAAAGCTACTGGACATTAATGGATCAAAAAATAAATCCAACATAGCAAAAGAGGCAATGCGAAATAAAAGGCAGAATCTGTCAAAAACAGAACAGTCCGTAAAGACGAATTTAAAGCTGGCACCAGACTTGCTCAAATGGAAAAACTCAAAACTAATGAAAGTTGCGTACATATCTGAGGATCACGCTCGTAAATTGGCAGATTTTTTCAAATTTTCTACAGAGAACTGTGCCCAGATTCGTGACAGACAGCAATGCTGTTTCTGCAGCGATCCCAAATATAACATCAACTTTAACATAGAAACTTTACTTGGCACAAAAACATGATAAGGAGAGGTTGCTACAGTAGTAAACAACTTCCAAGACTCAACAAAACAAAAATTGCTGTAGTAAAATAAACACATGGGTTATCTCCCAAGAAGTTCTTTCTTTATAGCCATTAAGATGGGCTCAGCAGTTTTAATGATGCACTCGCAAGAAATAAGAGTTGAAGCAAAAGAGAGCATCAAGAGGCAAATTCAAAACACATTTAAGTCTAACATGCTTCCTATGCATAGGAATCTTGTAAATAAACAAGTTCATGAAGAGCAAAGTAACAAGCATAGGAAGATAAAACAAGTGTAGCTTCAAAAATTTCAGCACATAGAGAGGTGTTTTAGTAACATGAAAATTTCTACAACCATATTTTCCTCTCTCATAATAACTTTCAGTAGCAACATGAGCAAACTCAACAATATAACTATCACATAAAGCATTCTTATCATGAGTCTCATGCATAAAATAATTACTACTCCCAACATAAGCATAATCAATTTTATTAGTTGTAGTGGGAGCAAATTCAACAAAGTAGCTATCAAATATAGGAGGTATATTGTAATCATAATCAAATTTATCCTCCATAACAGGTGGTAACAAAAGACTACTATCATTATAATCATCATAAATAGGAGGCAAAGTATCATCAAAGTAAATTTTCTCCTCAATGCTTGGGGTACTAAAAATATCATGCTCATCAAAGCCAGCTTCCCCAAGCTTAGAATTTTCCATAGCATTAGCAACAATAGTGTTCAAAGCATTCATATTAATATGTTCCATGGGTTTTTTAATTTTCGCATCAAACCATCCATGTCTTAAATCAGGAAATAGAATAAGAAGCTCATTGTTGTCCATTATGCCTAACTAGTGTAAACAAGAAACCAAATGTCGCAATTGCAGAGTCTAAAGGAAATAGCTTCGAGCACACACACAATAGCGCCAGAAAAGTACTGTTACCTGGAACCGAAGTATGAGTGCCTTTTACCTTTCCTCCCCGGCAACGGCGCCAGAAAAGTGCTTGATGTCTACGGGTGCTTCTATTCTTGTAGACAGTGTTGGGCCTCCAAGAGCAGAGGTTTGTAGAACAGAGCAAGTTTCCCTTAAGTGGATTACCCAAGGTTTATCGAACTCAGGGAGGAAGAGGTCAAAGATATCCCTCTCAAGCAACCCTGCAACCACAAAGCAAGAAGTCTCTTGTGTCCCCAACACACCTAATAGGTGTACTAGTTCGGCGAAGAGATAGTGAAATACAAGTGGTATGAATGAATATGAGCAGTAGTATGGCGCCAGAAAAGTGCTTGCTGGCGTGCAGTTGATGGTAGTAATATTGCGGGAAGTAAACATGCAGTAGTAACGCAGTAGTAAAGTAAAATAGTAACAAGCAGTGATAGCAGTATTTAGGAACAAGGCCTAGGGAATAGACTCTCACTAGTGGACACTCTCAACATTGATCACATAACAGAATAGATAAATGCATACTCTACACTCTCTTGTTGGATGATGAACACATTGCGTAGGATTACACGAACCCTCAATGCCGGAGTTAACAAGCTCCACAATTAATGTTCATATTTTAGTAACCTTATAGTGTAAGATAGATCAAAAGACTAAACCAAGTACTAACATAGCATGCACACTGTCACCTTCATGCATATGTAGGAGGAATAGATCACATCAATATTATCATAGCAATAATTAACTTCATAATCTACAAGAGATCATAATCATAGCCTACGCCAAGTACTCACACGGTGCACACACTGTCACCATTACACACGTGGAGGAGGAATAGAGTACTTTAATAACATCACTAGAGTAGCACATAGATGAATAGTGATACAAAACTCATATGAATCTCAATCATGTAAGGCAGCTCATGAGATCATTGTATTGAAGTACATAGGAGAGAGATGAACCACATAGCTACCGGTACAGCCCCGAGCCTCGATGGAGAACTACTCCCTCCTCATGGGAGCAGCAGCGGTGATGAAGATGGCGGTGGAGATGGCAGCGGTGTCGATGGAGAAGCCTTCCGGGGCACTTCCCCGTCCGGCAGGGTGCCGGAACAGAGACTCCTGTCCCCCAGATCTTGGCTTCGCGATGGCGGCGGCTCTGGAACTTTTCTCGTACCGTGGCTTTTTCGTAAGGGTTTTCGATGCAGGGGCTTTATATAGGCGAAAGGGCAGCGTCGGAGGGGCGAAGGGGCGACGACACCATAGGGCGCCCGGCCCTGGCCGCGCCACCCTATCATCTGGGGCCCACAGGGCCCCCTCTGGCGGTTCTCGGGTGTTCTGGATGCTTCCGGGCAAAATAGGAACCTGGGCGTTGATTTCGTCCAATTCCGAGAATATTTCGTTACTAGGATTTCTGAAACCAAAAAGCAGAAAACAGAACTGGCACTTCGGCATCTTGTTAATAGGTTAGTTCCGAAAATGCACGAATATGACATAAAGTGTGCATAAAACATGTAGATATCATCAATAAAGTAGCATGGAACATAAGAAATTATCGATACGTCGGAGACGTATCGATCACGGAAAATGAACTAAATGCATACATAGAGGGATGGCCATCATGCAAGGGACGACACGGAGGAGGCCGAGGAACACCTCGACTTGTCATCCGATGCAGCGAGCTCTTCACATCAACATTTTGGTCATGTGGAGCCTTCACCCTTTTCTTCTGCACAGGGACCTTATTATGACCACACCATGTACGATCCACCGGCGTGGAACCCTGACCCTCGCTGGGGTTGATCTCCACTTAGGCCAAAAGCCTAAGCTTGGGGGGAGGTATACCGGCATCACTCATTCATTGCATATTACAATTGCCGGATACTTGTACATACTTGTTTAGCTTCTTAAGGTGGTTTCTAATAAGAGGGAGATGATATTTGGGGAAGTGCTGTTTGAAAACAGATTCTGGGCTGATACTAAAAAAATTCCTGTGCGTAGCCAGAACGTTATTTTGAGCTGCCAATTTTTGTGCATGTTCCCCAGGTTGTTATCTAACTTTCATTAGTTGAACACTTTTCGAGTTGAGCAGCGGAAGATTTTCGTAAAAATCGATTACTGTACTGCTGTCAAGTTTTGGCAGATTTCTGCCATCTTGCTTTTCTGTGTTTCTTTTAGTTTTCATTCTCTTGTTTTTGCTTTGTTTCTTTCCTAAAACACAAAAAGACCAAAAATATTTCTGTTGTTTCTCTTCACCAATTGTTTATTTGGTTTTTGTTCTTATTTTGCATTGTTTTGCTATTGTTGGTTTGTGATGTCTACGGGTGCTTCTATTCTTGTAGACAGTGTTGGGCCTCCAAGAGCAGAGGTTTGTAGAACAGCAGCAAGTTTCCCTTAAGTGGATTACCCAAGGTTTATCGAACTCAGGGAGGAAGAGGTCAAATATATCCCTCTCATGCAACCCTGCAACCACAAAGCAAGAAGTCTCTTGTGTCCCCAACACACCTAATAGGTGCACTAGTTCGGCGAAGAGATAGTGAAATACAAGTGGTATGAATGAATATGAGCAGTAGTACGGCGCCAGAAAAGTGCTTGCTGGCGTGCAGTTGATGGTAGTAATATTGCGGGAAGTAAACATGTAGTAACGCAGCAGTAGTAACGCAGTAAAACAGTAACAAGCAGCGATAGCAGTATTTAGGAACAAGGCCTAGGGATTAGACTTTCACTAGTGGACACTCTCAACTTTGATCACATAACAGAATAGATAAATGCATACTCTACACTCTTTTGTTGGATGATGAACACATTGCGTAGGATTACACGAACCCTCAATGCCGGAGTTAACAAGCTCCACAATTATGTTCATATTTTAGTAACCTTGTAGTGTAAGATAGATCAACAGACTAAACCAAGTACTAACATAGCATGCACACTGTCACCTTCATGCATATGTAGGAGGAATAGATCACATCAATATTATCATAGCAATAGTTAACTTCGCAATCTACAAGAGATCATGATCATAGCATAAACCAAGTACTAACACGGTGCACACACTGTCACCTTTACACACGTGCAGGAGGAATAAAACTACTTTAATAACATTGCTAGAGTAGCACATAGATAAATTGTGATACAAACTCATATGAATCTCAATCATGTAAAGCAGCTCATGAGATTATTGTATTGAGGTACATGGGAGAGAGATGAACCACATAGCTACCGGTACAACCCCGAGCCTCGATGGAGAACTACTCCCTCCTCATGGGAGCAGCAGCGGTGATGAAGATGGCGGTGGAGATGGCAGCGGTGTCGATGGAGAAGCCTTCCGGGGGCACTTCCCCGTCCGGCAGGGTGCCGGAACAGAGACTCCTGTCCCCAGATCTTGGCTTCGCGATGGCGGCGGCTCTGGAAGGTTTCGCGTACCGTGGCTTCTTCCGTAAGGGTTTTTAGGTCAGGACCTTTAAATAGGCGAAAGGGGAGCCTCGGAGGGGCACCAGGGTGCCCTCACCACCAGGTGGCGCGGCCAGGCCCTGGCCCGCGCCCAAGTGTGGTGTGGGGCCCCCTGGCCCATCTCTGGCCCCTCTTCGGTGATCTGGAAGCTTCCGGGAAAAATAGGAACCTGGGCGGTGATTTCGTCCAATTCCGAGAATATTTTGTTACTAGGATTTCTGAAACCAAAAACAGAAAACAGGAACTGGCACTTCGGCATCTTGTTAATAGGTTAGTTCCGAAAATGCACGAATATGACATAAAGTGTGCATAAAACATGTAGATATCATCAATAATGTAGCATGGAACATAAGAAATTATCGATACGTTGGAGACGTATCAGCATCCCCAAGCTTAGTTCTGCTCGTCCCGAGCAGGTAAAACGATAACAAAGATAATTTCTGAAGTGACATGCCATCATAATCTTGATCATACTATTTGTAAACATATGTAATGAATGCAGCGATCAAAACAATGGTAATGACATGAGTAAACAAGTGAATCATAAAGCAAAGACTTTTCATGAATAGTACTTCAAGACAAGCATCAATAAGTCTTGCATAAGAGTTAACTCGTAAAGCAATAAATTCAAAGTAAAGGCATTGAAGCAACACAATGGAAGATTAAGTTTCAGCGGTTGCTTTCAACTTATAACATGTATATCTCATGGATATTGTCAACATAAAGTAATATAACAAGTGCAATATGCAAGTATGTAGGAATCAATGCACAGTTCACACAAGTGTTTGCTTCTTAAGGTGGAGGGAGATAGGTAAACTGACTCAACAATAAAAGTAAAAGAATGGTCCTTCAAAGAGGAAAGCATCGATTGCTGTATTTGTGCTAGAGCTTTTATTTTGAAAACATGAAACAATTTTGTCAACGGTAGTAATAAAGCATATGAGTTATGTAAATTATATCTTACAAGTTGCAAGCCTCATGCATAGTGTACTAATAGTGCCCGCACCTTGTCCTACTTAGCTTGGACTACCGGATCTTTGCAATGCCATGTTTCAACCAAGTGTCACAAAGGGGTACCTCCATGCCGCCTGTACAAAGGTCTAAGGAGAATGCTCGCATTTTGGATTTCTCGCTTTTGATTATTCTCAACTTAGACATCCATACCGGGACAACATGGACAACAGATAATGGACTCCTCTTAAATGCATAAGCATGTAGCAATGATTATTATTCTCATATGAGATTGAGGATATATGTCCAAACTGAAACTTCCACCATGATTCATGGCTTTAGTTAGCGGCCCAATGTTCTTCTCTAACAATATGCATGCTCCAATCATTAAGGTGGTAGATCCTTCAGACAAGACGGACATGCATAGCAACTCACATGATATTCAATAAAGAGTAATTGATGGCGTTCCCCAGAAGCATGGTTATCGCACAACAAGCAACTTAATAAGAGATAAAGTGCATAAGTACATATTCAATACTACGATAGTTTTTAAGGCTATTTTGTCCCATGAGCTATATATTGCAAAGGTGAATGATGGAATTTTAAAGGTAGCACTCAAGCAATTTACTTTGGAATGGCGGAGAAATACCATGTAGTAGGTAGGTATGGTGGACACAAATGTCATAGTGGTTGGCTCAAGGATTTTGGATGCATGAGAAGTATTCCCTCTCGATACAAGATTTTGGATGCATGAGAAGTACTCCGGAGGCGACCATGGCGGTGTAGAGTCCTCCGGGAGATGAATCCCCTCTCCGGCAGGGTGCCGGAGGCGATCTCCAGAATCCCCCGAGATGGGATTCGCGGCGGCGGCGTCTCGTAAGGTTTTCCGTATCGTGGCTCTCGATGGGGGTTTCGCGACGGAAGCTTTAAGTAGGCGGAGGGTCAACGCGGGGGCCAAGAGGGGCCCAGGGGGTAGGTCGGCGCGGCAGGGCCTGGGCCGCGCCGGCCTCCCTCTGGCCGCCTCGTGGCCCCACTTCGTTATCTCTTCGGTCTTCTGGAAGCTTCGTGCAAAAATAGGACCCTGGGCGAAAGTTTCGTCCAATTCCGAGAATATTTCTTTACTAGGATTTCTGAAACCAAAAACAGCAGAAAACAGCAACTGGCTCTTCGGCATCTTGTTAATAGGTTAGTTCCAGAAAATGCATAAATATGACATATAATGTGCATAAAACATGTAGGTATCATCAATAAAGTAGCATGGAACATAAGAAATTATCGATACGTTGGAGACGTATCAGCATCCCCAAGCTTAGTTCTGCTCGTCCCGAGCAGGTAAAACGATAACAAAGATAATTTCTGAAGTGACATGCCATCATAATCTTGATCATACTATTTGTAAACATATGTAATGAATGCAGCGATCAAAACAAAGGTAATGACATGAGTAAACAACTGAATCATAAAGCAAAGACTTTTCATGAATAGTACTTCAAGACAAGCATCAATAAGTCTTGCATAAGAGTTAACTCATAAAGCAATAAATCAAAGTAAAGGTGTTGAAGCAACACATAGGAAGATTAAGTTTCAGCGGTTGCTTTCAACTTATAACATGTATATCTCATGGATATTGTCAACATAAAGTAATATAACAAGTGCAATATGCAAGTATGTAGGAATCAATGCACAGTTCACACAAGTGTTTGCTTCTTAAGGTGGAAGGAGATAGGTAAACTGACTCAACAATAAAAGTAAAAGAATGGTCCTTCAAAGAGGAAAGCATCGATTGTTGTATTTGTGCTAGAGCTTTTATTTTGAAAACATGAAACAATTTTGTCAACGGTAGTAATAAAGCATATGAGTTATGAAAATTATATCTTACAAGTTGCAAGCCTCACGCATAGTATACTAATAGTGCCCGCACCTCGTCCTACTTAGCTTGGACTACCGGATCTTTGCATGCCATGTTTCAACCAAGTGTCACAAAGGGGTACCTCCATGCCGCCTGTACAAAGGTCTAAGGAGAATGCTCGCATTTTGGATTTCTCGCTTTTGATTATTCTCAACTTAGACATCCATACCGGGACAACATGGACAACAGATAATGGACTCCTCTTAAATGCATAAGCATGTAGCAAAGTTATTATTCTCATATGAGATTGAGGATATATGTCCAAAACTGAAACTTCAACCATGGTTCATGGCTTTAGTTAGCGGCCCAATGTTCTTCTCTAACAATTTTGCATGCTCCAACCACTAAAATGATAGATCCTTCAGACAAGACGGACATGCATAGCAACTCACATGATATTCAACAATAGTTGATGGCGTTCCCCAGAAGCATGGTTATCGCACAACAAGCAACTTAATAAAATATAAAGTGCATAAGTACATATTCAATACTACGATAGTTTTTAAGGCTATTTTGTCCCATGAGCTATATATTGCAAAGGTGAATGATGGAATTTTAAAGGTAGCACTCAAGCAATTTACTTTGGAATGGCGGAGAAATACCATGTAGTAGGTAGGTATGGTGGACACAAATGGCATAGTAGTTGGCTCAAGGATTTTGGATGCATGAGAAGTATTCCCTCTCGATACAAGGTTTAGGCTAGCAAGGTTATTTGAAGCAAACTCAAGGATGAACAAGTGCAGCAAGACTCACATAAAAGACATATTGTAAACATTATAAGACTCTACACTGTCTTCCTTGTTGTTCAAAACTCAATACTAGATATTATCTAGACCTTAGAGAGACCAAATATGCAAATCAAATTTTAGCAAGCTCTATGTATTTCTTCATTAATGGGTGCAAAGCATATGATGCAAGAGCTTAAACATGAGCACAACAATTGCCAAGTATCACATTATCCAAGACATTTTTAGAATTACTACATGTAGCATTTTCCAATTCCAACCATATAACAATTTAACGAAGAAGAAACTTCGCCTTGAACATTATGAGTAAAGCCTAAGGACACATGTGTCCATATGCAACAGCGGAGCGTGTCTCTCTCCCACAAAGTGAATGCTAGGATCCATCTTATTCAAACAAAAACAAAAACAAACCGACGCTCCAAGTAAAGAACACAAGATGTGATTGAATAAAAATATAGTTTCAGGGGAGGAACCTGATGATGTTGTCGATGAAGAAGGGGATGCCTTGGGCATCCCCAAGCTTAGACGCTTGAGTCTTCTTAGAATATGCAGGGGTGAACCACGGGGGCATCCCCAAGCTTAGAGCTTTCACTCCTCTTGATCATAGTATATCATTCTCCTCTCTTGACCCTTGAAAACTTCCTTCACACCAAACTTCAAGCAAACTCATTAGAGGGTTAGTGCATCATTAATAATTCACTCATTCAGAGGTGACACAATCATTATTTTCACTTCTGGACATTGCATAATGCTACTGGACATTAATGGATCAAAGAAATAAATCCAACATAGCAAAAGAGGCAATGCGAAATAAAAGGCAGAATCTGTCAAAAACAGAACAGTCCGTAAAGACGAATTTAAAGCTGGCACCAGACTTTCTCAAATGGAAAAACTCAAAACTAATGAAAGTTGCGTACATATCTGAGGATCACGCTCGTAAATTGGCAGATTTTTTCGAATTTTCTACAGAGAACTGTGCCCAGATTCGTGACAGACAGCAATGCTGTTTCTGCGCAGCGATCCCAAATATAACATCAACTTTGACATAGAAACTTTACTTGGCACAAAAACATGATAAGGAGAGGTTGCTACAGTAGTAAACAACTTCCAAGACTCAACAAAACAAAAAATTGCTGTAGGTAAAAACATGGGTTGTCTCCCATAAGCGCTTTTCTTTAACGCCTTTCAGCTAGGCGCAGAAAGTGCAAATCAAGTATTATCGAGAGTAGAAGCATCAACATTATTACCTTGAGAGCTGGGAGTTTTCTCAACAATGCATTGTATCTGGTCTATATAAGTTTTAGCGTCTCCCTTTTCATTAGTCTTAGGCTTGCTACTCTCATCGAACAAATTTTCAGGAACAAGCCAAGCATAGTTATCTTCTAGTGCATCATTCATAGCTAGGAGTTTACATGGTATTGGTGCTTTGATTTCCCCACCATCATTAATGTTATTAGTGTACCTTATTCTATCCATGTCCATTTTTTCAAGTAGACCAATAAAATTGGTATGAGAACCTAGCATATTAAATTTAGCAAAAACCTTTCTAGCCTCTCTTGCTAGACCACCAAATTCTCTAAGAAGGGTTTCTAAAACAAAATCTTTCTTTTCCCCTTCTTCCATATCACCAAGTGTAAGAAACATGTGTTGGATTATAGGATTGAGATTAACAAATTTAGTTTCCAACATGCGAACTAAAGCAGCAGCAGCAATTTCATAGGTAGGTGCAAGTTCTACCAAGTGTCTATCTTCAAAATCTTCAGTAATACTAACATGATTGAAAAATTCTTCTATATTATTTCTCCCAACTATGGACCCACGTCCTACCGGTATGTCTTTTGTGGTAAAATTAAAAGGAAACATGATGCAATAAGCAAAAAGTAAACTAGGCAAATAAAGTAAAGACAAGTAACTAATTTTTTTGTGTTTTTGATATAGAGAGCAAACAGTAAATAAAGTAAAACTAGCAACTAATTTTTTTTGTATTTTGATTTAGTGCAGCAAACAAAGTAGTAAATAAAATAAAGCAAGACAAAAACAAAGTAAAGAGATTGAGAAGTGGAGACTCCCCTTGCAGCGTGATCTCCCCGGCAACGGCGCCAGAAAAAGAGCTTGATGGCGTGTAACTCACACGTTCGTTGGGAACCCCAAGAGGAAGGTATGATGCGCACAGTAGCAAGTTTTCCCTCAGAAAGAAACCAAGGTTTAATCGAACCAGGAGGATCCAAGAAGCACGTTGAAGGTTGATGGTCGCGAAATGTGATGCGGCGCAACACCAGGGATTCCGGCGCCAACGTGGAACCTGCACAACACAACCAAAGTACTTTGCCCCAACGAAACAGTGAGGTTGTCAATCTCACCGGCTTGCTGTAACAAAGGATTAAACGTATCGAGTGGAAGATGTTTGCAAAGAAAATAGTAAAACACAATTGCAGTAGATTGTATGCTATGTAAAGAATAGGACCGGGGTCCACAGTTCACTAGAGGTGTCTCTCCCATAAGATAAAGCATGTTGGGTGAACAAATTACAGTCGGGCAATTGACAAATAGAGAAAGGCATAACAATGCATATACATGATATGATAAATATAGTGAGATTTAATCCGGGCATTACGACAAAGTACATAGACCGCCATCCAACTGCATCTATGCCTAAAAAGTCCACCTTCAGGTTATCATCCGAACCCCCTCCAGTATTAAGTTGCAAAGCAACAGACAATTGCATTAAGTATGGTGCGTAATGTAATCAACAACTACATCCTTAGACATAGCATCAATGTTTTATCCCTAGTGGCAACAGCACATCACAACCTTAGAACCTACTGTCACGATCCCAGATTCAATGAAGGCATGAACCCACTATCGAGCATAAATACCCCCTCTTGGAGTTAAGAGCAAAAACTTGGCCAGAGCCTCTACTAATAACGGAGAGCATGCAAGATCATAAACAACACATAAACAATAGATTGATAATCACCATAATCATAGTACTCTCTATCCATCGGATCCCGACAAACACAACATATAGTATTACAGATAGATGATCTTGATCATGTTAGGCAGCTCACAAGATCCAACAATGAAGCACAACAAGGAGAAGACGACCATCTAGCTACTGCTATGGACCCATGGTCCAGGGGTGAACTACTCACTCATCACTCCGGAGGCGACCATGGCGGTGTAGAGTCCTCCGGGAGATGAATCCCCTCTCCGGCAGGGTGCCGGAGGCGATCTCCGAATCCCCCGAGATGGGATTCGCGGCGGCGTCTCTGGAAGGTTTTCCGTATCGTGTCTCTCGGTACTGGGGGTTTCGCGACGGAAGCTTTAAGTAGGCGGAGGGTCAACGCGGGGGGCCACACGAGGGGCCCAGGGGGTAGGTCGGCGCGGCCAGGGCCTGGGCCGCGCCGGCCTGCCCTCTGGCCGCCTCGTGGCCCCACTTCGTTATCTCTTCGGTCTTCTGGAAGCTTCGTGCAAAAATAGGACCCTGGGCGAAAGTTTCGTCCAATTCCGAGAATATTTCTTTACTAGGATTTCTGAAACCAAAAACAGCAGAAAACAACAACTGGCTCTTCGGCATCTTGTTAATAGGTTAGTTCCAGAAAATGCATAAATATGACATATAATGTGCATAAAACATGTAGGTATCATCAATAAAGTAGCATGGAACATAAGAAATTATCGATACGTTGGAGACGTATCAAGGATCACATGTGTTCACGGAGTGTTAATGCTTTGCTCCGGTACTCTATTAAAAGGAGTACCTTAATTTCCAGTAGTTTCCCTAGAGGCCCGGCTGCCACCGGCTGGTAGGACAAAAGATGTTGTGCAAGTTTCTCATTGCGAGCACGTACGACTATATATGGAACACATGCCTATTGATTGATTAGTACTTGGATACCGTTTTATTATTATCTGCAAATGCCCCTGCTTTGATTGTTATATGAGTTTCTCTCATCCATGCAACGCCCGTTAATCCGTCCCTGTGCCTACAGTATTTTAATCCTGCTGTTTACTATAATCACTACTGCTGTCTTTATTTCACCGCTGCTGTTATTTCACTATTCCTACTGCTATAAAACTGTTACTACTGATAAACTCTTGCGAGCAAGTATGTTTCCAGGTGCAGCTGAATTGACAACTCGCTGTTAAGGCTTACAAGTATTCTTTGTCTCCCCTTGTGTCGAATCAATAAATTGGGTAATACTTCCCTCGAAGACTGTTGCGATCCCCTATACTTGTGGGTCATCAAGGCGCCTCGCCGCCCCCAACGCTCCTCTGGACTACTTAATGCTTTCGACCTAAAAACGCCAGGGGGTTCGACCATATTTCCAGAAGACGTCCAGAACTCCGCCGCCATCGCGAAACTCCGCCTCGGGACCAGAAACTCACTCCGCCGGGACGGGGAATTGGAGGAGATCATCGCCATCATCACCACCGACGCCTCTCCATCGACCATCCATGACTCCCCCATCCATGTGTGAGTAATTCCCCCGCTGTAGGCTGAAGGGGATGGTAGGGATTGGATGAGATTGATCATGTAATAGTCATAAGATTGTTAGGGCATAGTGCCTAGTATCCGTAGTTGGTACTTTTATGATATTGTTGCAACTTGTTATGCTTAATGCTTGTCACTAGGGCCCGAGTGCCATGATTTCAGATCTGAACATGTTATTGATTCATGAAGATATTCATTGTTTTATGATCTTACCTGCAAGTTGTATACACATGTTGCTGTCCGGAACCCGAGGCCCCAAAGTGACAGAAATTGGGACAACCGGAGGGGAAGGCTGTGATGTGAGGATCACATGTGTTCACAGAGTGTTAATGCTTTGCTCCGGTACTCTATTAAAAGGAGTACCTTAATTGCCAGTAGTTTCCCTAGAGGCCCGGCTGCCACCGGCTGGTAGGACAAAAGATGTTGTGCAAGTTTCTCATTGCGAGCATGTACGACTATATATGGAACACATGCCTATGGATTGTTTAGTACTTGGATACCGCTTTATTATTATCTGCAAATGCCCTGCCTTGATTGTTACATGAGTTCTCTTATCCATGCAACGCCCGTTCATCCATCCCTATGCCTACAGTATTTTAATCTTGTTGTTTACTAAAATCACTACTGCTGTCTTTATTACACTGCTGCTTATATTTCACTACTGCTACTGCTATAAAACTGTTGCTACTGATAAACTCTTGCGAGCAAGTCTATTTCCAGGTGCAGCTGAATTGACAACTCCGCTGTTAAGGCTTACAAATATTCTTTGGCTCCCCTTGTGTCGAATCAATAAATTGGGTTTTACTTCCCTCGAAGACTGTTGCGATCCCCTATACTTGTGGGTCATCAAGACTATTTTCTGGCGCCGTTGCCGGGGAGCATAGCTTTATTTGCAAGTTCACCTGAATTGATATTGTTCGCTGCAAATCCTCCATCATGGGTAAAACTCGCGATGCTAAAGTCGCCATATTACCATCCACTACAAGAAAAGGTACAACTCTGAGTACCTCTGCTGCTCTTGATTCACCATCTGTGATAAGTCAACTTGTTTCACCACCACAAGCTTCACGTGTTGGTATTTCTGCTGAATCTGAAAATTCCTCTGATAATTTTGATGATGCTTCTACTGTGCTTGATGAAAATGGTTCATTAGGTCCTTTTCTAGATGCTACAATTGCTAGGTCTAGACAAATTGAAAATACTGAAACTCCTAATGAAAATACTGTTACACCTGTTAATTCACCTGAGTCTGATGACCTTGATGAAGATTATGTGGAACTTGATGATGATTTTATTGATAAATGCAATGCTACTACTAGTACAAGTAACCTTAAAAAGCTTATTGCACAACATGCTGTTAGATATAAACTGTCTCCTGATCCTAAATTTGCCACATCTCCTATAAATATTAAGGATAAAGATTATGATTTTTCTCTTGATTTATCTCATATATCTATTGTTGAGAAAACACCCTTTTGTGGTACTGAAAAAGAAAGTGCTGTAGAGCACATGAATGAGCTTTCTACTTTAAGTAGCTTGTTTTCTGATGATGTTAAGATGCGTACTTATTTTGTTGCTAAATTTTTTCCTTTCTCATTAAAGGATGATGCTAAGATTTGGTATAATAGTTTGCCTCCTGATTCTATTGATAGTCCAAGTTGTTTGCTTGATGTTTTCTTTCGAAAATATTTTCCTGCTAGTGCTCAACATATTGCCTTGCAGAAAATTTATAGTTTTGATCAAGAAGATGGAGAGAAATTGCCTGAAGCTTGGGCAAGATTTTGCTCTCTTATTAGAGCTCGGCCTGGTCATGATTTGGAAAAGCATGATTTACTTGATATATTTTATAGTGGACTAACCATTGAGTCTAGAGCATACCTGGATAGTTGTGCTAGTTGTGTTTTCAGGAAAAGAACACCACACGAAGCTGAAGAATTATTGGCTAAAATAAGCCAATCATGATGATTGGTCTACACCTGAACCAACCCCGACACCAATATTGAAGAAGAGGGGTATGATTGAATTAAATGATGAAGATATGAGGGAAGCCAAGAAATCTCTTATGGAGAAAGGTATTAAATCTGAAGATGTGAAGAATTTACCTCCTATAGAAGATCTATGTAAGATAATTCCCCCTTCATCCACGATTGAGGTACATTCTCTTCAACGCTTTGATAAAGGAGATATTCCTTACTCAAAACCTCCTGATCAATGTTTAGATGAATTTGATAATTATGTTGTTAAGCAAAATAACTTTAATATGAGAGTAGAGAATCATCTAATGGAAAATTCTCAAGCTATTAGTAAATTGCATGATATTGTGGAGAGAACCTCCAATGATGTTAAGATGCTTGTTAAACATTTTCATATGATTCAAACTCAAATTGATCAACTTACTAAAGTGCAAAATGACTTGTTAAAAAATACTCATAAAGAAAAACATGCTTATGAAGTAACAACTAGAGGTGGTGCTTCTACCCAGGATCCTCTATATCCTGAAGGGCATCCCAAAAGAGTTGAACAAGATTCTCAACGAACTAAAGAAACTAGTCCTTCTAAGAAAAAGAAGAAGAAACATAAAACTGTTGTAGAATCCTCTGAACCTGTTAATGATCCTAATAGTATTTCTATTTCTGATGCTGAAACTGAAAGTGGTAATGAACATGATAAAGATAATGATAAGAATGATGCTTCTGATAAAGAAGAGATTGAAAATGAACCTGAAAAGCATGCTAAAAATAAAAAGTACACTAAAGAAGATTTTATTGCTAAGAAACATGGTAATGAAAGAGAACCTTGGGTTCAAAAGCAAATGCCTTTTCCTGCTAAGAAACTAAAATCAAAGGAGGAAGAACACTATAATAAATTTTGTGATTGGATGAAACCCTTGTTTTTGCAAATCCCTTTGACTGATGCTATTAAATTGCCTCCTTATTCAAAATATATGAAAGATATTGTCTCTAACAAAAGGAAAATTCCTAATGAGGAGATTTCCACTATGCTCGCTAATTACTCTTTCAATGGCAAGGTTCCAAAGAAGCTGGGAGACCCAGGTATACCGACTATTCCTTGTTCCATCAAGAATAATTATGTTAGAACTGCTCTATGTGATTTGGGAGCAGGAGTTAGTGTGATGCCTTTTTCTCTTTACAAGAGACTTGATTTAGATAAGTTAATACCAACTGATATATCTTTGCAAATGGCTGATAAATCTACTGCTGTTCCTGTTGGTATATGTGAAGATGTTCCTGTTCAAGTTACTCAAAATTGCTTAATATTAACTGATTTTGTTGTGTTGGAAATGCCTGAAGATGATAATATGTCTATTATTCTTGGAAGACCCTTTCTTAATACTGCAGGGGCTGTTATTGATTGCAATAAAGGAAAGTTACTTTCAATGTTGATGACAAGGAACATACTGTCTATTTTCCCAAGAGGATTGATAAAGTATATGGAGTTAATACAATTTCTAATTTGAGATCTATCAAAGTGGGAGATATTGATTGTCCAATATATGAGCCTAAAGAAGAATATCAAACTCTTGTGATTGGATCCATATCAATTCAATATAAGGTAACATGATTGATTTGAGGTTTATTTCTTCTTATGTCATGTAAAATTTATTTGGTAGCAAGACTTGATCAACCTTGTTAACAAGTATATTTTAAATGCATGAGAGAGCTAAACAACATTTCTTACCTTCTCCACTTGTTTTACTTGCTGTAGTACTATTTGTTTTGCAAGATACTTTAGTTGTTTAATATTTTGGAAATCATTTTCCTGCCCTGAAATAATTACTTTAACACCCAGAAATGTGCGTTTTTCGAAGTTCTCAAAAATTTACAAAAATTATACCGTTGGTCATTTTTTTCGAAATGCAACCTGGAAGTGCCTGGGGGTGACCAGTGGGGCACCCCAGGGCTGGCCCCCATGTGCCGGCGCGGCCAAGGAGGGGGCGCGCCACCCTGTGGTGTGGGCCCCTCCTTGCCCCACTAAGTCATCTCTTCCTCCCATTCCACTCTCTCTCCCGAAAAAACTCGTACCAACTTTCTCTCACTCGCGTTTTTGCTCAAGAGCTCAGGATTCTTCGATCTCTTTGCTCAGCCCAGATTTCTGTCTGAAATTTGGCACATTTGCTCTCCGGTATGTGACTCCTCCGATTATCCAAATAGAATTTTGTTTGGTTGAGTATATCTTGAGAAATTTGCTGCTGTAGGTGACATGTTAAGTGAGCTTGCATGCTTGATTCAAGTTGTAGAAATGAGTTTTGATGCATGTTTAGTACTCTAGCAAGCTCCTATAGTAGTTTCCCTCAATTATATGTCTTGAAATCAAATTTTATAATGATTGTTGAAAAATTTCAGAAAATGGAATGGAATAGACATCAACTCAATCAACAAGAATTGGAGGTGCAAGAAGTTATGAGAGTTCACCGCGAAGAGGGAGTATACCCCTCTTATTACCCATGCACTGATTTTATGAGGAGTGCAGGAATCTTGCAAGATGTTCAAAATCTGATTTCCAATGCAGGGTTGGAAAGTTTTGTTGTTGGTGAACCTTACCAATATGCAAAACTAACCATGTCAGTGGTGCAGGATTTTGAATTCCATTGGTCCCAACCTAACCCCATGGTTCAATATAAAATCTACAATAAAACTATCAACTTGCCCTTTGATGATTTTTGTGCAGCTATTAAAGTGCCACAGTGGGGATCGCGTGAGAAGATTAGGGGGCTGCCATCGAAACTCTTGAAACTTTACGAGATGATTTGTCAAGGGAGAAGATTCTCGGATGAGAGTGGTAAAATTCGTAGTATTCAACTCCCAGCTATTCGCTACTTTGCTTACTTTCATCACCAAGTGCGTTCTTGCTAGAAAGAATGCAAATAAGTTATCTATCCAGGATTTGGCTTTCCTAGCTGCTGCATTGCAATGTGATAGGACTTATAATTTGGGTGCTTTGATAGCCTTTAGACTTGCTACTAACCGTGATAAAGGAGGAATTTGTGGAGGTCTCATCGCCTCTCGTTTGCTAGCTATGCATGGTGTAGAACCTCACCCTCTTGATGTTCAGCTCTCCATAGAGAAACTTGATATTGTTTCCATGATAAAACATGACTTTGTTTCTGATTGGTCTAATTTGAGTAACCTGTCTTATAAGATAACATTCTACAAGAAAAATTGGAGAACAACTAAGAAAACTGAAAGGCTAGTAGGATTGCCTGCACCTGCTTTGTTTAATCTTGATTCCAGGAAAAATTGGTCGGTCACTGATGTCTACGGGTGCTTCTATTCTTGTAGACAGTGTTGGGCCTCCAAGAGCAGAGGTTTGTAGAACAGCAGCAAGTTTCCCTTAAGTGGATTACCCAAGGTTTATCGAACTCAGGGAGGAAGAGGTCAAAGATATCCCTCTCAAGCAACCCTGCAACCACAAAGCAAGAAGTCTCTTGTGTCCCCAACACACCTAATAGGTGTACTAGTTCGGCGAAGAGATAGTGAAATACAAGTGGTATGAATGAATATGAGCAGTAGTATGGCGCCAGAAAAGTGCTTGCTGGCGTGCAGTTGATGGTAGTAATATTGCGGGAAGTAAACATGCAGTAGTAACGCAGCAGTAGTAACGCAGTAAAATAATAACAAGCAGTGATAGCAGTATTTAGGAACAAGGCCTAGGGAATAGACTTCTCACTAGTGGACACTCTCAACATTGATCACATAACAGAATAGATAAATGCATACTCTACACTCTCTTGTTGGATGATGAACACATTGCGTAGGATTACACGAACCCTCAATGCCGGAGTTAACAAGCTCCACAATTAATGTTCATATTTTAGTAACCTTATAGTGTAAGATAGATCAAAAGACTAAACCAAGTACTACCATAGCATGCACACTGTCACCTTCATGCATATGTAGGAGGAATAGATCACATCAATATTATCATAGCAATAATTAACTTCATAATCTACAAGAGATCATAATCATAGCCTACGCCAAGTACTCACACGGTGCACACACTGTCACCATTACACACGTGGAGGAGGAATAGAGTACTTTAATAACATCACTAGAGTAGCACATAGATGAATAGTGATACAAAACTCATATGAATCTCAATCATGTAAGGCAGCTCATGAGATCATTGTATTGAAGTACATAGGAGAGAGATGAACCACATAGCTACCGGTATAGCCCCGAGCCTCGATGGAGAACTACTCCCTCCTCATGGGAGCAGCAGCGGTGATGAAGATGGCGGTGGAGATGGCAGCGGTGTCGATGGAGAAGCCTTCCGGGGGCACTTCCCCGTCCGGCAGGGTGCCGGAACAGAGACTCCTGTCCCCAGATCTTGGCTTCGCGATGGCGGCTCTGGAACTTTTCTCGTACCGTGGCTTTTTCGTAAGGGTTTTCGATGCAGGGGCTTTATATAGGCGAAAGGGCAGCGTCGGAGGGGCGAAGGGCGACGACACCATAGGGGCGCGGCCGGCCCTGGCCGCGCCACCCTATCATCTGGGGCCCACAGGCCCCTCCGCGGTTCTCGGGTGTTGGATGCTTCCGGGCAAAATAGGAACCCGGGCGTTGATTTCGTCCAATTCCGAGAATATTTCGTTACTAGGATTTCTGAAACCAAAAACAGCAAAACAGAACTGGCACTTCGGCATCTTGTTAATAGGTTAGTTCCAGAAAATGCACGAATATGACATAAAGTGTGAATAAAACATGTAGATATCATCAATAAAGTAGCATGGAACATAAGAAATTATCGATACGTCGGAGACGTATCAGCATCCCCAAGCTTAGTTCTGCTCGTCCCGAGCAGGTAAAACGATAACAAAGATAATTTCTGAAGTGACATGCCATCATAATCTTGATCATACTATTGTAAGCATATGTAATGAATGCAGCGATCAAAACAAAGGTAATGACATGAGTAAACAAGTGAATCATATAGCAAAGACTTTTCATGAATAGTACTTCAAGACAAGCATCAATAAGTCTTGCATAAGAGTTAACTCATAAAGCAATAAATCAAAGTAAAGGTGTTGAAGCAACACAAAGGAAGATTAAGTTTCAGCGGTTGCTTTCAACTTATAACATGTATATCTCATGGATAGTGTCAATATAAAGTAATATAACAAGTGCAATATGCAAGTATGTAGGAATCAATGCACAGTTCACAAGTGTTTGCTTCTTGAGGTGGAGGGAAATAGGTAAACTGACTCAACAATAAAAGTAAAAGAAAGGTCCTTCAAAGAGGAAAGCATCGATTGCTGTATTTGTGCTAGAGCTTTTATTTTGAAAACATGAAACAATTTTGTCAACGGTAGTAATAAAGCATATGAGTTATGTAAATTATATCTTACAAGTTGCAAGCCTCATGCATAGTATACTAATAGTGTCCGCACCTCGTCCTACTTAGCTTGGACTACCGGATCTTTGCATGCCATGTTTCAACCAAGTGTCACAAAGGGGTACCTCCATGCCGCCTGTACAAAGGTCTAAGGAGAATGCTCGCATTTTGGATTTCTCGCTTTTGATTATTCTCAACTTAGACATCCATACCGGGACAACATGGACAACAGATAATGGACTCCTCTTAAATGCATAAGCATGTAGCAATGATTATTATTCTCATATGAGATTGAGGATATATGTCCAAACTGAAACTTTCACCATGATTCATGGCTTTAGTTAGCGGCCCAATGTTCTTCTCTAACAATTTTGCATGCTCCAACCACTAAAATGATAGATCCTTCAGACAAGACGGACATGCATAGCAACTCACATGATATTCAACAATAGTTGATGGCGTTCCCCAGAAGCATGGTTATCGCACAACAAGCAACTTAATAAAATATAAAGTGCATAAGTACATATTCAATACTACGATAGTTTTTAAGGCTATTTTGTCCCATGAGCTATATATTGCAAAGGTGAATGATGAAATTTTAAAGGTAGCACTCAAGCAATTTACTTTGGAATGGCGGAGAAATACCATGTAGTAGGTAGGTATGGTGGACACAAATGGCATAGTGGTTGGCTCAAGGATTTTGGATGCATGAGAAGTATTCCCTCTCGATACAAGGTTTAGGCTAGCAAGGTTATTTGAAGCAAACTCAAGGATGAACAGGTGCAGCAAAACTCACATAAAAGACATATTGTAAACGTTATAAGACTCTACACCGTCTTCCTTGTTGTTCAAAACTCAATACTAGATATTATCTAGACCTTAGAGAGACCAAATATGCAAATCAAATTTTAGCAAGCTCTATGTATTTCTTCATTAATGGGTGCAAAGCATATGATGCAAGAGCTTAAACATGAGCACAACAATTGCCAAGTATCACATTATCCAAGACATTTTAGAATTACTACATGTAGCATTTTCCAATTCCAACCATATAACAATTTAACGAAGAGGAAACTTCGCCATGAATATTATGAGCTAAGAACACATGTGTTCATACGAACCAGCGGAGCGTGTCTCTCTCCCACACAAGGATGAACTTATTCAGAGAACTAAGATAACAAAACAAAAATAAAAGCACACACAGACGCTCCAAGTAAAGTACATAAGATGTGACGGAATAAAAATATAGTTTCACTAGAAGAAACCTGATAAGTTGTCGATGAAGAAGGGGATGCCTTGGGCATCCCCAAGCTTAGATGCTTGAGTCTTCTTAAAATATGCAGGGATGAACCACCGGGGCATCCCCAAGCTTAGACCTTTCATTCTTCTTGATCGTAGTATATCATCCTCCTCTCTTGACCCTTGAAAACTTCCTTCACACCAAACTTCAAGCAAACTCATTAGAGGGTTAGTGCATAATCAAAAATTCACATGTTCAGAGGTGACACAAACATTCTTTTCACTTCTGGACATTGCATAAAGCTACTGGACATTAATGGATCAAAAAAATAAATCCAACATAGCAAAAGAGGCAATGCGAAATAAAAGGCAGAATCTGTCAAAAACAGAACAGTCCGTAAAGACGAATTTAAAGCTGGCACCAGACTTGCTCAAATGGAAAAACTCAAAACTAATGAAAGTTGCGTACATATCTGAGGATCACGCTCGTAAATTGGCAGATTTTTTCAAATTTTCTACAGAGAACTGTGCCCAGATTCGTGACAGACAGCAATGCTGTTTCTGTGCAGCGATCCCAAATATAACATCAACTTTAACATAGAAACTTTACTTGGCACAAAAACATGATAAGGAGAGGTTGCTACAGTAGTAAACAACTTCCAAGACTCAACAAAACAAAAATTGCTGTAGTAAAATAAACACATGGGTTATCTCCCAAGAAGTTCTTTCTTTATAGCCATTAAGATGGGCTCAGCAGTTTTAATGATGCACTCGTAAGAAATAAGAGTTGAAGCAAAAGAGAGCATCAAGAGGCAAATTCAAAACACATTTAAGTCTAACATGCTTCCTATGCATAGGAATCTTGTAAATAAACAAGTTCATGAAGAGCAAAGTAACAAGCATAGGAAGATAAAACAAGTGTAGCTTCAAAAATTTCAGCACATAGAGAGGTGTTTTAGTAACATGAAAATTTCTACAACCATATTTTCCTCTCTCATAATAACTTTCAGTAGCAACATGAGCAAACTCAACAATATAACTATCACATAAAGCATTCTTATCATGAGTCTCATGCATAAAATAATTACTACTCCCAACATAAGCATAATCAATTTTATTAGTTGTAGTGGGAGCAAATTCAACAAAGTAGCTATCAAATATAGGAGGTATATTGTAATCATAATCAAATTTATCCTCCATAACAGGTGGTAACAAAAGACTACTATCATTATAATCATCATAAATAGGAGGCAAAGTATCATCAAAGTAAATTTTCTCCTCAATGCTTGGGGTACTAAAAATATCATGCTCATCAAAGCCAGCTTCCCCAAGCTTAGAATTTTCCATAGCATTAGCAACAATAGTGTTCAAAGCATTCATATTAATATGTTCCATGGGTTTTTTAATTTTCGCATCAAACCATCCATGTCTTAAATCAGGAAATAGAATAAGAAGCTCATTGTTGTCCATTATGCCTAACTAGTGTAAACAAGAAACCAAATGTCGCAATTGCAGAGTCTAAAGGAAATAGCTTCGAGCACACACACAATAGCGCCAGAAAAGTACTGTTACCTGGAACCGAAGTATGAGTGCCTTTTACCTTTCCTCCCCGCAACGGCGCCAGAAAAGTGCTTGATGTCTACGGGTGCTTCTATTCTTGTAGACAGTGTTGGGCCTCCAAGAGCAGAGGTTTGTAGAACAGCAGCAAGTTTCCCTTAAGTGGATTACCCAAGGTTTATCGAACTCAGGGAGGAAGAGGTCAAAGATATCCCTCTCAAGCAACCCTGCAACCACAAAGCAAGAAGTCTCTTGTGTCCCCAACACACCTAATAGGTGTACTAGTTCGGCGAAGAGATAGTGAAATACAAGTGGTATGAATGAATATGAGCAGTAGTATGGCGCCAGAAAAGTGCTTGCTGGCGTGCAGTTGATGGTAGTAATATTGCGGGAAGTAAACATGCAGTAGTAACGCAGCAGTAGTAACGCAGTAAAATAGTAACAAGCAGTGATAGCAGTATTTAGGAACAAGGCCTAGGGAATAGACTTTCACTAGTGGACACTCTCAACATTGATCACATAACAGAATAGATAAATGCATACTCTACACTCTCTTGTTGGATGATGAACACATTGCGTAGGATTACACGAACCCTCAATGCCGGAGTTAACAAGCTCCACAATTAATGTTCATATTTTAGTAACCTTATAGTGTAAGATAGATCAAAAGACTAAACCAAGTACTAACATAGCATGCACACTGTCACCTTCATGCATATGTAGGAGGAATAGATCACATCAATATTATCATAGCAATAATTAACTTCATAATCTACAAGAGATCATAATCATAGCCTACGCCAAGTACTCACACGGTGCACACACTGTCACCATTACACACGTGGAGGAGGAATAGAGTACTTTAATAACATCACTAGAGTAGCACATAGATGAATAGTGATACAAAACTCATATGAATCTCAATCATGTAAGGCAGCTCATGAGATCATTGTATTGAAGTACATAGGAGAGAGATGAACCACATAGCTACCGGTACAGCCCCGAGCCTCGATGGAGAACTACTCCCTCCTCATGGGAGCAGCAGCGGTGATGAAGATGGCGGTGGAGATGGCAGCGGTGTCGATGGAGAAGCCTTCCGGGGGCACTTCCCCGTCCCGGCGGCGTGCCGGAACAGAGACTCCTGTCCCCCAGATCTTGGCTTCGCGATGGCGGCGGCTCTGGAACTTTTCTCGTACCGTGGCTTTTCGTAAGGGTTTTCGATGCAGGGGCTTTATATAGGCGAAAGGGCAGCGTCGGAGGGGCGAAGGGGCGACGACACCATAGGGCGCGGCCCAGCCCTGGCCGCGCCACCTATCATCTGGGCCCACGGGCCCCCTGCGGTTCTCGGGTGTTCTGGATGCTTCCGGCAAAATAGGAACACGGGCGTTGATTTCGTCCAATTCCGAGAATATTTCGTTACTAGGATTTCTGAAACCAAAAACAGCAGAAAACAGAACGGCACTTCGGCATCTTGTTAATAGGTTAGTTCCAGAAAATGCACGAATATGACATAAAGTGTGCATAAAACATGTAGATATCATCAATAAAGTAGCATGGAACATAAGAAATTATCGATACGTCGGAGACGTATCAGTCACGGAGAATGAACTAAATGCATACATAGAGGGGATGGCCATCATGCAGGGGACGACACGGAGGAGGCCGAGGAACACCTCGACTTGTCATCCGATGCAGCGAGCTCTTCACATCAACATTTTGGTCATGTGGAGCCTTCACCCTTTTCTTCTGCACAGGGACCTTATTATGACCACACCATGTACGATCCACCGGCGTGGAACCCTGACCCTCGCTGGGGTTGATCTCCACTTAGGCCAAAAGCCTAAGCTTGGGGGGAGGTATACCGGCATCACTCATTCATTGCATATTACAATTGCCGGATACTTGTACATACTTGTTTAGCTTCTTAAGGTGGTTTCTAATAAGAGAGAGATGATATTTGGGGAAGTGCTGTTTGAAAACAGATTCTGGGCTGATACTAAAAAAATTCCTGTGCGTAGCCAGAACGTTATTTTGAGCTGCCAATTTTTGTGCATGTTCCCCAGGTTGTTATCTAACTTTCATTAGTTGAACACTTTTCGAGTTGAGCAGCGGAAGATTTTCGTAAAAATAGATTACTGTACTGCTGTCAAGTTTTGGCAGATTTCTGCCACCTTGCTTTTCTGTGTTTCTTTTAGTTTTCATTCTCTTGTTTTTGCTTTGTTTCTTTCCTAAAACACAAAAAGACCAAAAATATTTCTGTTGTTTCTCTTCACCATTTGTTTATTTGGTTCTTTGCTCTTATTTTACTTTATTTGCTATCGTTGGTTTGTGATGTCTACGGGTGCTTCTATTCTTGTAGACAGTGTTGGGCCTCCAAGAGCAGAGGTTTGTAGAACAGCAGCAAGTTTCCCTTAAGTGGATTACCCAAGGTTTATCGAACTCAGGGAGGAAGAGGTCAAAGATATCCCTCTCATGCAACCCTGCAACCACAAAGCAAGAAGTCTCTTGTGTCCCCAACACACCTAATAGGTGCACTAGTTCGGCGAAGAGATAGTGAAATACAAGTGGTATGAATGAATATGAGCAGTAGTACGGCGCCAGAAAAGTGCTTGCTGGCGTGTAGTTGATGGTAGTAATATTGCGGGAAGTAAACATGCAGTAGTAACGCAGCAGTAGTAACGCAGTAAAACAGTAACAAGCAGCGATAGCAGTATTTAGGAACAAGGCCTAGGGATTAGACTTTCACTAGTGGACACTCTCAACTTTGATCACATAACAGAATAGATAAATGCATACTCTACACTCTTTTGTTGGATGATGAACACATTGCGTAGGATTACACGAACCCTCAATGCCGGAGTTAACAAGCTCCACAATTACTGTTCATATTTTAGTAACCTTGTAGTGTAAGATAGATCAACAGACTAAACCAAGTACTAACATAGCATGCACACTGTCACCTTCATGCATATGTAGGAGGAATAGATCACATCAATATTATCATAGCAATAGTTAACTTCGCAATCTACAAGAGATCATGATCATAGCATAAACCAAGTACTAACACGGTGCACACACTGTCACCTTTACACACGTGCAGGAGGAATAAAACTACTTTAATAACATTGCTAGAGTAGCACATAGATAAATTGTGATACAAACTCATATGAATCTCAATCATGTAAAGCAGCTCATGAGATTATTGTATTGAGGTACATGGGAGAGAGATGAACCACATAGCTACCGGTACAGCCCCGAGCCTCGATGGAGAACTACTCCC
Organism: Lolium multiflorum; assembly: GCA_030979885.1. NCBI lineage: Eukaryota > Viridiplantae > Streptophyta > Magnoliopsida > Poales > Poaceae > Lolium > Lolium multiflorum. The sequence continues at coordinate 221,718,793 of CM061748.1, forward strand.
TCCTCATGGGAGCAGCAGCGGTGATGAAGATGGCGGTGGAGATGGCAGCGGTGTCGATGGAGAAGCCTTCCGGGGGCACTTCCCCGTCCGGCAGGGTGCCGGAACAGAGACTCCTGTCCCCCAGATCTTGGCTTCGCGATGGCGGCGGCTCTGGAAGGTTTCGCGTACCGTGGCTTCCTCCGTAAGGGTTTTTAGGTCAGGACCTTTAAATAGGCGAAAGGGGAGCCTCGGAGGGGCACCAGGGTGCCCTCACCACCAGGTGGCGCGGCCAGGCCCTGGCCCGCGCCCAAGTGTGGTGTGGGGCCCCCCTGGCCCATCTCTGGCCCCTCTTCGGTGATCTGGAAGCTTCCGGGAAAAATAGGAACCTGGGCGGTGATTTCGTCCAATTCCGAGAATATTTTGTTACTAGGATTTCTGAAACCAAAAACAGCAGAAAACAGGAACTGGCACTTCGGCATCTTGTTAATAGGTTAGTTCCAGAAAATGCACGAATATGACATAAAGTGTGCATAAAACATGTAGATATCATCAATAATGTAGCATGGAACATAAGAAATTATCGATACGTTGGAGACGTATCAGCATCCCCAAGCTTAGTTCTGCTCGTCCCGAGCAGGTAAAACGATAACAAAGATAATTTCTGAAGTGACATGCCATCATAATCTTGATCATACTATTTGTAAACATATGTAATGAATGCAGCGATCAAAACAATGGTAATGACATGAGTAAACAAGTGAATCATAAAGCAAAGACTTTTCATGAATAGTACTTCAAGACAAGCATCAATAAGTCTTGCATAAGAGTTAACTCGTAAAGCAATAAATTCAAAGTAAAGGCATTGAAGCAACACAATGGAAGATCAAGTTTCAGCGGTTGCTTTCGACTTATAACATGTATATCTCATGGATATTGTCAACATAAAGTAATATAACAAGTGCAATATGCAAGTATGTAGGAATCAATGCACAGTTCACACAAGTGTTTGCTTCTTAAGGTGGAGGGAGATAGGTAAACTGACTCAACAATAAAAGTAAAAGAATGGTCCTTCAAAGAGGAAAGCATCGATTGCTGTATTTGTGCTAGAGCTTTTATTTTGAAAACATGAAACAATTTTGTCAACGGTAGTAATAAAGCATATGAGTTATGTAAATTATATCTTACAAGTTGCAAGCCTCATGCATAGTGTACTAATAGTGCCCGCACCTTGTCCTACTTAGCTTGGACTACCGGATCTTTGCAATGCCATGTTTCAACCAAGTGTCACAAAGGGGTACCTCCATGCCGCCTGTACAAAGGTCTAAGGAGAATGCTCGCATTTTGGATTTCTCGCTTTTGATTATTCTCAACTTAGACATCCATACCGGGACAACATGGACAACAGATAATGGACTCCTCTTAAATGCATAAGCATGTAGCAATGATTATTATTCTCATATGAGATTGAGGATATATGTCCAAACTGAAACTTCCACCATGATTCATGGCTTTAGTTAGCGGCCCAATGTTCTTCTCTAACAATATGCATGCTCCAATCATTAAGGTGGTAGATCCTTCAGACAAGACGGACATGCATAGCAACTCACATGATATTCAATAAAGAGTAATTGATGGCGTTCCCCAGAAGCATGGTTATCGCACAACAAGCAACTTAATAAGAGATAAAGTGCATAAGTACATATTCAATACTACGATAGTTTTTAAGGCTATTTTGTCCCATGAGCTATATATTGCAAAGGTGAATGATGGAATTTTAAAGGTAGCACTCAAGCAATTTACTTTGGAATGGCGGAGAAATACCATGTAGTAGGTAGGTATGGTGGACACAAATGGCATAGTGGTTGGCTCAAGGATTTTGGATGCATGAGAAGTATTCCCTCTCGATACAAGGTTTAGGCTAGCAAGGTTATTTGAAGCAAACACAAGGATGAACCGGTGCAGCAAAACTCACATAAAAGACATATTGTAAACATTATAAGACTCTACACCATCTTCCTTGTTGTTCAAAACTCAATACTAGAAATTATCTAGACTTTAGAGAGACCAAATATGCAAACCAAATTTTAGCAAGCTCTATGTATTTCTTCATTAATAGGTGCAAAGTATATGATGCAAGAGCTTAAACATGAGCACAAAAATTGCCAAGTATCACATTATCCAAGACATTTTAGCAATTACTACATGTACCATTTTCCAATTCCAACCATATAACAATTTAACGAAGAGGAAACTTCGCCATGAATATTAAAAGCTAAGAACACATGTGTTCATATGAACCAGCGGAGCGTGTCTCTCTCCCACACAAGGATGAACTTATTCAGAGAACTAAGATAACAAAACAAAAATAAAAGCACACACAGACGCTCCAAGTAAAGTACATAAGATGTGACCGAATAAAAATATAGTTTCAGGGGAGGAACCTGATGATGTTGTCGATGAAGAAGGGGATGCCTTGGGCATCCCCAAGCTTAGACGCTTGAGTCTTCTTAAAATATGCAGGGGTGAACCACGGGGGCATCCCCAAGCTTAGAGCTTTCACTCCTCTTGATCATAGTATATCATACTCCTCTCTTGACCCTTGAAAACTTCCTTCACACCAAACTTCAAGCAAACTCATTAGAGGGTTAGTGCACAATTAATAATTCACATGTTCAGAGGTGACACAATCATTATTTTCACTTCTGGACATTGCATAAAGCTACTGGACATTAATGGATCAAAGAAATAAATCCAACATAGCAAAAGAGGCAATGCGAAATAAAAGGCAGAATCTGTCAAAAACAGAACAGTCCGTAAAGACGAATTTAAAGCTGGCACCAGACTTGCTCAAATGGAAAAACTCAAAACTAATGAAAGTTGCGTACATATCTGAGGATCACGCTCGTAAATTGGCAGATTTTTCGAATTTTCTACAGAGGCCTGTGCCCAGATTCGTGACAGACAGCAATGCTGTTTCTGCGCAGCGATCCCAAATATAACATCAACTTTGACATAGAAACTTTACTTGGCACAAAAACATGATAAGGAGAGGTTGCTACAGTAGTAAACAACTTCCAAGACTCAACAAAACAAAAATTGCTGTAGTAAAATAAACACATGGGTTATCTCCCAAGAAGTTCTTTCTTTATAGCCATTAAGATGGGCTCAGCAGTTTTAATGATGCACTCGTAAGAAATAAGAGTTGAAGCAAAAGAGAGCATCAAGAGGCAAATTCAAAACACATTTAAGTCTAACATGCTTCCTATGCATAGGAATCTTGTAAATAAACAAGTTCATGAAGAGCAAAGTAACAAGCATAGGAAGATAAAACAAGTGTAGCTTCAAAAATTTCAGCACATAGAGAGGTGTTTTAGTAACATGAAAATTTTTACAACCATATTTTCCTCTCTCATAATAACTTTCAGTAGCAACATGAGCAAACTCAACAATATAACTATCACATAAAGCATTCTTATCATGAGTCTCATGCATAAAATAATTACTACTCCCAACATAAGCATAATCAATTTTATTAGTTGTAGTGGGAGCAAATTCAACAAAGTAGCTATCAAATATAGGAGGTATATTGTAATCATAATCAAATTTATCCTCCATAACAGGTGGTAACAAAAGACTACTATCATTATAATCATCATAAATGGGAGGCAAAGTATCATCAAAGTAAATTTTCTCCTCAATGCTTGGGGGACTAAAAATATCATGCTCATCAAAGCCAGCTTCCCCAAGCTTAGAATTTTCCATAGCATTAACAACAATAGTGTTCAAAGCATTCATATTAATATGTTCCATGGGTTTTTTAATTTTCGCATCAAACCATCCATGTCTTAAATCAGGAAATAGAATAAAAAGGTCATTGTTGTCCATTATGCCTAACTAGTGTAAACAAGAAACCAAATGTCGCAATTGCAGAGTCTAAAGGAAATAGCTTCGAGCACACACACAATGGCGCCAGAAAGTACTTTACCTGGAACCGGAGTATGAGTGCCTTTTACCTTTCCTCCCCGGCAACCGGAAAGTGCTTAGTTGCGGGTTGCTTGGTGTGTGAGTGCCGTTTACCTTTCCTCCCGACAACGGCGCCAGAAAAGTGCTTGATGTCTACGGGTGCTTCTATTCTTGTAGACAGTGTTGGGCCTCCAAGAGCAGAGGTTTGTAGAACAGCAGCAAGTTTCCCTTAAGTGGATTACCCAAGGTTTATCGAACTCAGGGAGGAAGAGGTCAAAGATATCCCTCTCATGCAACCCTGCAACCACAAAGCAAGAAGTCTCTTGTGTCCCCAACACACCTAATAGGTGCACTAGTTCGGCGAAGAGATAGTGAAATACAAGTGGTATGAATGAATATGAGCAGTAGTACGGCGCCAGAAAAGAGCTTGCTGGCGTGCAGTTGATGGTAGTAATATTGCGGGAAGTAAACAGTAGTAACGCAGTAAAACAGTAAACAAGCAGCGATAGCAGTATTTAGGAACAAGGCCTAGGGATTAGACTTTCACTAGTGGACACTCTCAACTTTGATCACATAACAGAATAGATAAATGCATACTCTACACTCTTTTGTTGGATGATGAACACATTGCGTAGGATTACACGAACCCTCAATGCCGGAGTTAACAAGCTCCACAATTACTGTTCATATTTTAGTAACCTTGTAGTGTAAGATAGATCAACAGACTAAACCAAGTACTAACATAGCATGCACACTGTCACCTTCATGCATATGTAGGAGGAATAGATCACATCAATATTATCATAGCAATAGTTAACTTCGCAATCTACAAGAGATCATGATCATAGCATAAACCAAGTACTAACACGGTGCACACACTGTCACCTTTACACACGTGCAGGAGGAATAAAACTACTTTAATAACATTGCTAGAGTAGCACATAGATAAATTGTGATACAAACTCATATGAATCTCAATCATGTAAAGCAGCTCATGAGATTATTGTATTGAGGTACATGGGGAGAGATGAACCACATAGCTACCGGTACAACCCCGAGCCTCGATGGAGAACTACTCCCTCCTCATGGGAGCAGCAGCGGTGATGAAGATGGCGGTGGAGATGGCGCGGTGTCGATGGAGAAGCCTTCCGGGGCACTTCCCCGTCCGCGTGGAACCTCCTGTCCCCCAGATCTTGGCTTCGCGATGGCGGCGGCTCGGAAGGTTTCGCGTACCGTGGCTTCTTCCGTAAGGGTTTTAGGTCAGGACCTTTAAATAGGCGAAAGGGGAGCCTCGGAGGGGCACCAGGGTGCCCTCACCACCAGGTGGCGCGGCCAGGCCCTGGCCCGCGCCCAAGTGTGGTGTGGGGCCCCCCTGGCCCATCTCTGGCCCCTCTTCGGTGATCTGGAAGCTTCCGGGAAAAATAGGAACCTGGGCGGTGATTTCGTCCAATTCCGAGAATATTTTGTTACTAGGATTTCTGAAACCAAAAACAGCAGAAAACAGGAACTGGCACTTTGGCATCTTGTTAATAGGTTAGTTCCAGAAAATGCACGAATATGACATAAAGTGTGCATAAAACATGTAGATATCATCAATAATGTAGCATGGAACATAAGAAATTATCGATACGTTGTTTGCTATGAGAAAATCCAAAAAGATTTTGCTTTGTTTGCTTGTTTCCTTTTGTTCTTGTTTCCAATTCGAAAACACCAAAAATATTTGTTGTTCTTCTTTGGTTTTGTAAAGTTCATTAGGGAGTTCAGCGGTCTCCGGTGGTTGGAGCTTGGTTTTCATTCCATATTATTATTCAAGCCACACAAGTGAAAGGCAATAATGACGATCTACGGCAACTCGACTGTGGTGAGAGGCTGGTATGAACTCTATTTGTTTTCATTTTTGTACATATACTCATCCATGTGAGCATGCTTAGTTGGTTCATGTGAGGTATATGTCATTTAATGAAAGTCTAGTAGTTCATGATCTCTCATGTTTAGTTCCAATTTATTAATAATGAGTAGCATGTCATGAATATCTGCTTGCATTGTTTTATTCATAGATAGGTATGACATTGTGGTATCCTCCTCTGAATAATTCATTTGAATCGACTTGGCACATGCTCACGCATGCATATGACTGAACAAAAGTCAATTAAGCCTCGATGATTTACTTTGCTTCAGAGTTCTTGTATCACTTTTATGCCTCCGTTAATTTTATTTTGTCGCAAGCATGATTATGACAGTTATTGCTCTCTTGATTGTCGCTTCCCAGTCTATTGCTAGCCTTCACTTGTACTGAGCGGGAACGCTGCTCGTGCTTCCAAACCCCTGAAAACCAAGTTATTCCAAAGTGTCCACCATAAATACCTATGCATGGCATTTCAAACCATTCCAAGTAAATTCTCATGTGCTACCTTTAAACCTTCAAAATACTTCTCAATTTGTGTCAATGTTTTATAGCTCATGAGGAAGTATGTGGTGTTTATCTTTCAACCTTGTCATTTACTCCTGACAGACTTTCACCAATGGACTAGTGGCACATCCGCTTATCCAATAATTTTGCAAAAAGAGCTGGCAACGGGGTTCCCAGCCCCAATTAATTAAACTTCATTAATAATTCTCTTCACATGTTTTGCCCTGATTTATCAGTAAGCAACTTAATTTTGCAAATAGACACTCTTCCATGGTATGTGAATGTTGGAAGGCACCCGAGGATTCGGTTAGCCATGGCTTGTGTAAGCAAAGGTTGGGGGGAGTGTCATCCATAATGAAACTAAAATACATGTGTAAACAAAAGGGAAGAGGATGATCTACCTTGCTGGTAGAGATAACGTCCTTCATGGGAGCCGCTCTTGAAAGTCTGGTTGATGAGGTAGTTAGAGTGCCCACTATCATTCGTTGACAACAACAAACACCTCTCAAAGCAATTTATTTTATGCTTTATAAAAATGAAAAGCTCTAGCACATGTTAATCCCTGCTTCCCTCTGCGAAGGGTCAATCTTTTACTTTTATGTGTCACCATCCTTTCTTTGAGCACCTTCTTGAGAGCATAACTGTCATTCTTAGTATAATATGCTTGTCCCAAAATATGATCAGTTGTGGTATAACTTTGATGCTTTTATCTTTGATAGTCTCTATTTCTAGTCTTCCCATGAACTTCAGAGGTGCCTGGGCATTTATGTTTTGTTGTACAAATACGGGCAAGCGAGATACCACTTTATCATATCTTTCTATGAACATTGCAATCTTGCTTATGGAAGTGTTTCATGATGCTTGTTATTAGTTTATTGGTATCTCTTTCATGATTGACATAGCTATTAGATGACTTTATTTGCATGTATCTTATTATGAATTGCCTAAGTACTCGTCCATATCATGAGAATATTTACATCATATGAGCAAATGTGTTCGTGAAAGTTCTTTTATCGCACTCAGTTGTTAACTGAATTGCTTGAGGACAAGCAATAAGCTAAGCTTGGGGGAGTTGATACGTCCAAAACGTATCTACTTTCCCGAACACTTTTGCTATTGTTTTGCCTCTAATTTGTGTATTTTGGATACAACTAACACGGACTAACGCTGTTTTCAGCAGAATTGCACTGGTGTCTTGTTTTTGTGCAGAAACTCAACTTTCAGGAAAATCCCCGGAAATAATCGCAATGGGCCTATTTTCACCGAGAACTCACGAGGCCAAAAGGGCAAGCCAGGGGGGCCCACGGCCCCCACACCATAGGCGCCGCCTATGGTGAGGGCGCCTCGGCCACCCCCCGACGCTCTCCTCCGGACTACTTAACGCTTTCGACCTAGAAACGCCAGGGGGTTCGACCATATTTCCAGAAGACATCCAGAACTCCGCCGCCATCGCGAAACTCCGCCTCGGGACCGAAACTCCGTTCCACCGGGACGGGGAATTGGAGGAGATCATCGCCATCATCACCACCGACGCCTCTCCATCGACCATCCATGTTTCCCCCATCCATGTATGAGTAATTCCCCCGCTGTAGGCTGAAGGGGATGGTAGGGATTGGATGAGATTGATCATGTAATAGTCATAAGATTGTTAGGGCATAGTGCCTAGTATCCGTAGTTGGTACTTTTATGATATTGTTGCAACTTGTTATGCTTAATGCTTGTCACTAGGGCCCGAGTGCCATGATCTCAGATCTGAACATGTTATTGATTCATGAAGATATTCATTGTTTTATGATCTTACCTGCAAGTTGTATACACATGTTGTTGTCCGGAACCCGAGGCCCCAAAGTGACAGAAATTGGGACAACCGGAGGGGAAGGCTGTGATGTGAGGATCACATGTGTTCACGAAGTGTTAATGCTTTGCTCCGGTACTCTATTAAAAGGAGTACCTTAATTGCCAGTAGTTTCCCTAGAGGCCCGGCTGCCACCGGCTGGTAGGACAAAAGATGTTGTGCAAGTTTCTCATTGCGAGCACGTACGACTATATATGGAACACATGCCTATGGATTGTTTAGTACTTGGATACCGCTTTATTATTATCTGCAAATGCCCTGCCTTGATTGTTACATGAGTTCTCTTATCCATGCAACGCCCGTTCATCCATCCCTATGCCTACGGTATTTTAATCCTGTTGTTTACTAAAATCACTGCGATGTCTTTATTACTTGTTGCTTATATTTCACTACTGCTATAAAACTGTTGCTACCGATAAACTCTTGCGAGCAAGTCTATTTCCAGGTGCAGCTGAATTGACAACTCCGTTGTTAAGGCTTACAAATATTCTTTGGCTCCCCTTGTGTCGAATCAATAATTGGGTTTTACTTCCCGACTGTTGCGATCCCCTATACTTGTGGGTCATCACTCTTCCGCCGTGAGATGAGCGGCTCCGAAAGGTCCCTCGGACAAGGCCACAAAAGAAGTGAACTCCCAAGACTTGGCTGATGCTCCGGCTAATGATGTCGTGACCTTCCCGAAGAACTTTGGTGATCCGACCAACCCGTGGTCCACTCCTAAGGCCTACTCGCACAAGTTTTTTCATAAACTAACATAGGCGGAGAAGTGGGACCTGGAGCAGGATCTTCTGAACTCCATGATGGACAATGCTTGGGGGAAGGCGGATGTTGAATCTTCCAGATTCAACTCACAAAAAGGAAATGGGTGACTTCTTCGACTGCTCTCGTCAAGAGCAAGGTAATCCAATATTCCCAGTAGCCCCCAAGTATCTAGGCGGAAACTAATAATAGTTAGCGCGTCGACACTTAGAGTAACATGAACTGAATTTTTTTATAGTGTCGTGGTAGCCCCCAAGCGTCATGGCGGAAACTTTTCCGGCAATGATGCTTCGAAAGAACATACACAACGTAAGTGAATGCCTCCGGAAATTAATCCGGACGGCCTTTTACAGAGCGAGGCGCTACACTATGAGTTTCATAAGAACATTTCTGCAGCGCCGTGTCACATTTGGCCAAGCGGAAGATATCCAGCGGAAAGGATAAATTGCGGAGTTAGAAAAACAGCTAAGAAGCCCAAAGTAAGCTTTATAATTTAATAGATGCATCCACCTCCCTTGCTACCGCATCTCCCGAGCTTGAGCCTGCGCTCCGCCTTCCGTCTGGAGACCGAGCGCGGCGGAGGCGAACAAAAAGCGAGAGGGCGGAGAAGCAGTGAAAGAGAAAAACTCCGAGCTCCTTTAGAAGAAGCGAATTTGTTCGAAGCCCGGGTTGACAGCAACACAATGCGAAGTGCAAAAAGAAGTCAACGGCCTTGAACTATATGACGAGTGGCGGAGAAAGGTGGGACCTTCTCAACTCCGACGTTATGGGTAAGAATCCGGACTCAGAATATTTCAAACAGATCCTTCAATGCCGATGTCGACTCCAAAATTTTCATGCGAGCCATTTGGATATGATGAGACGCCGCAGCGAAATTCCCCGTGACGATCTTATCCGGCTTGGAGACGATTATCGGGATCTTATCTCTGCGTGTCGGAAGATTTGCCACAACCAGAACATCAAGGACAGCCGCTTGCGATATCAATGAATTGATCAAGAGAATGGACATGTCGGGCCGGTTGTGGACCTCCGGGCTTCTTCCTCCGCCAGGGGCGCTTCCTGTATGTCGCAGGCCATGTGCCTAGCTCGGTGTCCGGGTCTGGATCTAGACATCACCACCGCTGGTGTTCCTCCGAACACCGATGTAAATGCACTGCTAGATGCGTGCAGTGGCTATGATACGGATCGCCAGGATTCCTCATACCAAATTCTACGACAAAGTCATGCTGCCGGTGACGAACTTCGAGGCGGAATATGCCAAGGAACGGAAGCGGAGGCACGACCTCTTGGATCCGGCGATGAGGGCCAAGTCACCTGGACCAGCTCAAAAGACAAATCTAAGGATGGCGCCACTTCGCCGATGAAAGGAGCCGAAGATGATGATGATGAGGACGTCATTTCGTCTCCGGCTAAGGAAGCGGAGGCGAAATCGCCCATCCGGAGATGGAGCTGGCTCTTCTCCGGCGAGGAGAAGTAAAAAACTATGTCTGCGGAAAAAACAATGCATCATTTTGGCCCCATCGAGGGTTTGTAATATATAACTTAAATTCTTAAGTAGCTAGGAACGAAACAATCTGCATGGGCGGAAAAAACTTATCCTTCTATCCGTAATATATATTTGCATGTTTCGTATATTTGAAAAGCAAGTGCTAGTTTCTAAGTTTTCCGGCTTGCTCACTTGACCTTCCACGAGCCGGAAGACCTTTAGCCGGAAACGCTCGCCAGCGGCGACGAAGCCCAATGGCAGTCCGTCAATAACCGCGGAAACAAGCCCCCAGCCTAGGTGCCGGAAGTCGCTACCAGGAATCCATGAGTTCGCAACAGAAAAATTTCCACCAGAAAACTTAAGCTTACGTCCTAAAGGACGATTTTGAAAAAATCACAACTTTCATACACGCCTAGGCGGAAACATCCAGCTCTGCGGTTTTAGTCGGAAAAACATACACGATCCAAAAATGAAAAAACTAAAGGAGGTAAAAGACTCTAAGAGTGAACCATATGCTTTATTTCATTGATCATGTATCATAGATATTACAATGTATGTAATGTGTAATTTGCTAAGTGTGGAAAGGACGTAGCTGTGCTATATTCCAGGGGCGATCTGTTTCATCGTATATGTCATCCGGATCCTCTCGTGGCGTTTCCGGTACCAATTGGCAGGTCTGTCTTTAGCTCCGGAAATCAACGAGGTAGTAAGATCCGTTGTGAAGCACTTTGCTGATGACGAAAGGTCCTTCCCATGGAGATTACAACTTATGGTCTTTAACTGGCGGCGGAGGACCAAGTCTCCTGTCATGAACGAGCGATTCCGAACTCGACGACTATGGTAGCGTCAGAGTTTCTGCTGGTAAATGGCGGAACGTTGGTCAGCTAAATTCCGAGCTTCTTCGATCAGGTCCACAGATAGCTGTCGAGCCTCGTCAGCAGTTTCTTCATTGTAGGCGGAGACTCGCGGTGAATCGTGGATGATGTCGGAGGGGAGCACGGCTTCGGATCCATATACCAGGAAGAAAGGAGTAAATCCGGTTGACCTGTTAGGGGTAGTTCGTAAACTCCACAGAACAGAGTCTAACTCCTCAGCCCAAGCTCCTGCTGCGCGTCGCATCGGTTCTTCAAGGCGAGGTTTAATTCCGTCTAGTATGAAGCCGTTGGCTCGTTCGACCTGACCATTAGATTGTGGGTGAGCCACAGATGCAAGGTCAAGCCGGATCCCTACGTCATTGCAATAATCCTTCAATTCTCCTTGTGCAAAGTTTGTGCCATTATCTGTGATTATGCTGTGTGGGATGCCGAATCTCTTCACGAGGCTGCAAACAAATTTTAGTGCCGTAGCACCATCGGCTTTTCTCACTGGCTTTGCCTCGATCCACTGCCGAACTTGTCAATAGCGACCAGGAGGTATTCAAAACCGCCGGGAGATGGCTTTTTCAATTTTACGACCATGTCTAGCCCCCAGACCAAACGGCCAAGTGATGGGGATGGTCTTTAGCTCTGGGCTGGAGCATTTGGTTGAGTAGCATAGTGCGACAACCTCGGCAAGTTTTACTAGTTTATCAACATCTTCTTTAGCTGTTAACCAGTAAAAGCCTAGCCGGAAAGCTTTTGCAACGAGGGATCTGGGAGCGGCATGATGCCCACAATCCCCTGTGTGGATCTCTCTGAGGATTTCAATGACATCTTGATTTGAGACGTATTTGAGAAATACCCCGTTTGCACTTCTTTTGTAGAGCTGTCCATCAACGATTGTGTAGGATCTTGCTCGTCTGATGATTTGTCGCGCGAGGACCTCGTCCTCCGGCAACTTACGATCGATGAGGTAATCCAGGAGCAGTGTGTCCGGCGGGAATGATGGCCATCACTTCTTTAGCCGGAGACTTGCCATATCTCGGGTTTTCCGGGTTGGCGCCCTGTTGAGGTGTATCGTAGGTGCTCTAGAAAAATTCCGGGTGGGATTGGTTTCCGACCGGATCCGAGCTTGGACATCATGTCTGTCGCTGTGTTATCATCTCTCCTAACGTACTTGACTTCGTATCCGAGGAAGCATTTGGCGATCTCGTCAACTTCGTCTCTGTAAGCCGCCATGACGGAGTTTCTGGCGTTCCAGGTTCCGGCTACTTGTTGTGCCACCAGGTCGGAATCTCCACAACATATGATGTGCTTGATCCCAATTTCCTTAGCGATGCGCAATCCGTGTAGTAGAGCCTCATATTCCACCGTGTTGTTTGTAGCTTCGAAGTGAATCTGCAAGACGTACTGCAGTTCTTCTCTGGTTGGTGACTTCAGGGTAACTCCAGCCCCCGAGCCTTGGTGTTGCTTGGATCCGTCAAAATGCATGACCATGGTTGGGTTCCGGTCAGCTCGCCTCTGTTCATCCAATCTGCGAAATCTGCCAAGACTTGGGATTTGATCGCGGCCCGGTAGTTGATATCGAAGGCGATAATTCAATGCCCCATTTTGCTATACCTGTCGCATCGGAATTATTGATGATGGTTGATAATGGAGCCTTGCTCACAACTGTCATGGGATGCTCCTGGAAGTAGTGCCTCACTTCCTGGTGCCTAGGAAAAGTCCATAGACTAGCTTCTCGCAAGACTTCGCTAACGTAGTAGACTGGCCTTTGGACTCCGTGCTCATAGCCTTCTTCCTTTCGATCCACCACGATAACTAAGCTCACGACCTTGTTGGTGCTGCTAAGTAGACGAACATAGGTTCGGCTCAGCTGGTGCCGCCAAAATAGGTGGGGAAGTGAGTATTTCTTTCAACCCTTGAAGTGTTGCTTCTGCTGCGTCATCCCAGACAAACTTGTTTGATTTCTTCAGCAGCTTGTCTAAAGGTAGTGCCTTCTCGCCAAGACAGCTAACAAATCTACTGATTGCGGCTACGCAACCAAACAAGTTGGCATTTTGATGCACATAATTGCCTTGATTTTTTCCGGGTTAACTTCAATGCCTCTGTGAGACACAATGAAGCCAAGGAGTTTTCCGGCTGGTACGCCAAAGACGCACTTCAGCGGATTCAACATCATCTTGTACCGTCGGAGATTATCAAAGGTTTCCGTGAGGTCGCTGATCAAGTCGGATCCTTTCCTGGTCATGACCGCGATGTCGTCGACGTAGGCGTGCACATTCCGGCCAATTTGGTCCTTCAGGCATCGCTGCATCGTACGTTGGTAGGTGGCACCTGCATTTTTCAAACCAAAAGGCATGGTGACATAGCAGTAAGTGCCAAAGGGTGTGATGAACGAGGTCGCCTTTTGGTCGGACTTCTTCATCCGGATCTGATGATACCCGGAATATGCATCAAGAAAACACAGAAGTTCCGCCCCTGCCGTCGAATCAATGACTTGGTCAATGCGCGGCAAGGGGAACGGATCCTTCGGACAATGCTTATTCAAGCCGGAGTAATCGATGCACATTCTTAGTATTTCAGAATTCTTTTTGGGTACAAGGACGGGGTTTGCGACCCAATCAGTATGGATAACTTCTACTACAAAACCTGCCTCTAGTAACTTTGCTAATTCCATCCCTATGGCGCGGCGCTTCTTATCTCCAAAGCGTCGCATAGCTTGCTTCACCGGTTTTGCACCCGGATTTATGTTGAGGTAGTGCTCGGCGAGTTCCCTTGGTACTCCGGACATGTCAGAAGGTTGCCATGCGAAGATGTCCATGTTGGCTCTGAGGAACTCGACGAGCGCGCTTTCCTATTTGGGGTCCATATCGGCTCCGACTGAGACTTGCTTGGGTCGCCTTCCTTGAAGCTGACCTGCTTGGTTTCTATCGTGGCCTTGAATGATGTCTTTTGTTCGGAGATATGCTTCTTGGTGGTATGCATCTCTTTTGGATCCACCGCGGCTCTGTAGCCTCGCAGCTCCTCTCCAGATATGACGGATTCTGCAAAGGCGGCTTCGCCCTCCTCGCAGTCTTGCGCTTTCTTGTAGTCTCCGGATACGGTAATCATGCCGTTAGGACCCGGAATCTTGAGCTTGTTGTAGATGTAGCATGCCCTTGCGTGGAACTTGTGGTAGGTGGGCCTGCCGAAGATTACATGGTAGGAGCTTTTGAAAGGCACAACTTCAAACGTGATCATCTCTTCGCGGAAATTATTAACATCGCCGAAGGCCACGGGAAGTTTGATGCTGCCGAGGGAGTTCGCCTTTTTACCCGGAACCACACCATGAAACTCAGTGGTGCTATGTTTGAGCTGTTCCTTGGTAAGGTTCATCCTCTCCAGGGTCTCCAGGTACATGATGTTCAGGCTAGCTCCACCATCCATAAGGCACTTGGAGAAGTCATACCCGTCTATGCGGGGACTCACAATCAGGCGTAACACTCTTTTGGGATGATGGCCGGGTGATCCGCCTGTCAAATGTGCAGGGTTTTCCGACCACTTGACATACTGCGGCACAGCCGGAACTGTCACGTTCAGGATCCGGAGGCCGATTTTTTGCGCGGACCGTCGGGGTTCGGAGGAAGGTGTGGTAAGCTCAGACACTCTTTCTTAGAAGGGGTTGGATTTGTTAGCTGCGGAACCCTCTTTGGGATCTGGCGAAGCGTCATCCTCGTCCATGGCCTCGAACTGTCCTCCTCTTTGTCCTTGTTCTTGCCCTTTCCTCCTTTGCCGCGTGGGCGGTGCTTCCGGGCTCGCTTGTATCCTGCTTCCGGGTCAGTTTTGAGATCGTTGACCCACTTGCAGTTGCGGTTTGTGTGAGAGGACTTGCCAGTAGCCGGATCTATGTGAGCTAAGCATGGCATATCCTTTGTATTCCCGTAGGTTTGGGGCGCGGGTTCGCGGTACCCGTCGTCGTTGTCCCTGCCGGCTCGCCTCCGCGACCGCGGCCTCTTCCGCCTCCTTGACCTCCGCGTTGGAATGTCATGGCGACCATGTCGGATGCCGCCTTTCTGGTCTTCAGGGGGGTTTTCCGCTTGTTCTGTTGTGACGCCGTTATCACGGTTTTTCTTTTTGATGCAGGGGTATGGCTATAGCTGCGAGATCTCCGCCTGCGTCGTCATCGGCGGCAGTGTGATCGCTGGCGATGTTTATCATCTCATCCAAAGTCAGCTTATTCTCATTGACCAAGTAGGTAAGCTTATGCCGGAGCAGCCCCCCCTCTGCAATCCACCTATGAAGGCGTGCATAGCTGTGCGATTATCGACGTTCTCGCACTCGTTCCTGGTTTGCAACCATCGGGTGAGGAAGTTCCTTGATGTTTCACCCTTCTTCTGGATACATGCCTGTAAGTCGCTTGTTGTGGCAGGCCTTTTGTAGGTGCCCCTGAAGTGCTTCTCGAAGGCGTTCTTCAGGTCAAACCAGCAAAAGATGGAGTTTTTCTCGAGGTCGCTGAGCCAGATCCGGGCTGGACCTACAGGTACAGCTGGAGCATGCGGAGGCTATGTTAGGGGTTCCTCGGCGAAAGGTTCTGCATTGTAGTAATCCTTGATCCAGTATCGGCCTTTCGTGCCATCATAATGCTTCAGGTTCCGGGTAGCTTGAGGTTCATCCTTGGCTTTGGTTCCTCTCGGATCATCCTGCCAAAGCACTTTGGGCCAATGTAGTCGCATCTGTATTCGTTGAGACGTTCCCGCGCGTCACGCGAGCCATTGCGGGGGTATTTTGAGCGTGAGCGGGATCTCCGGCTTCGCCTCTCCTCTGCCTCCAACGCTAGGTGGTGGGGAGGGGGATGCGAGGGGCCGTTGCGATCTCTTGCTTCCGCCTTCGCATTCTCCGCGTCCCTCGCGCTGCGACTCCGACTTCGGTGGCTGCCTTCACCCGTGACGGTCGCCTCCGTCATTCGGCTCTGCGAGGCTACGTCGCTCCTCGTTCCGTCTCCGACGAGGTTCCGACGTGCGCTCCCTGTTCCTGTTCCTTTGAGGGACCACGTTGTCACGGATGTTTATTCCACCGGGCCCATGGGGCCTAGTGTTTCCGACTGGACTACAACGGCGAGGAGATGGAGGACGCGGGTGCCTGTTGGGCGGAGGTGACGGGTTCCGGTATTTGTCCCTGCCAGTGTACATCGCATCGTTTCCTTCTTTCCGACGGGGGCATCTTTGATGGTATGGGGACAGATTTGGTTGTTCTCGGTTCTCTTCCTTCGCGCTCCGTGGATCCGGTGCGCGATTTGTCGTCACGATGCTTGCTTAGGAGGCGTCCTTCTGCGCGGTGGACATGCATAACTCCGGGTTAGATTTCAACTTGTGAAGTGTCTGCCTTGCTCTCTGCTGCTTCATTGCTGAAGCGACGAGTGCGGAGGTGGTCGATGTCGATTTCCTCATTCTTCTTAGTCAAAATCTCCGTAGCCTTCTCGCATGTTTTCCTTTGGAGTTGTGAGAGGTCGATCGATCGGAGGGAGTTGCAAAGGTGATCGGGGGCCAATGGCATCCGTCGGATCTTGTCTGCGTCCTTGTGAGCATCTTTTATCATGGATTCCCAATGTTCTCGAGCTTTTGGCCTTACGCAAGGAGTCTACAGCTTCACGCTCTCTTTGAGGAAACCATCCATTACTTCTCGGGCCTCCACCTTTCTTCCGGTCGCCATTGCGGTGGTGGAAATTCTCTTGGCGGTAGCCGCATCTCCTTCCTTGCCTTCTAGAGCTCTTTGGATCTCGGCTTCCTCCGGAGTTATAGGCTTGTTGAGGACTGTGAATTAAGGCTCCTATGCCTTGCTCCACGAGCTCTTAGGGGTCAGGTAATCCTTGCTCCCGGTCGGAAGGCCCTGCCTCCATGGGGCCGGAGGAGTTGATTCTCGTCGGTTCCTTGCTCCAGCCCAACAATGGTTGCGAAGACCTCCTTGGGCGGAGCGGATTCACTCTCAGCTTGTTCTTCATCCTCCAACTCCTTCATGGCGCGGTTGTACTCTTAGTGTCCATAGTGGAAGCGTCGGAGGTTGGGCTTAGGTTGCCGGGATCGATTCTTCTTTGTCTCCGGCATCCTCTTGCCGATCCGGTGCGTTGTGTCTCCACAGTCTCTTGCTGCCGGGCGTCAGGGCTCCGGCAGCCTCATCTGCATGGGTCGGCTTCTTCTTCACGAGGAAGCGGTTCGGCAGATGTGCGAGAAGTGCAGTGGCACATTTGCTTCTCTAACACCTGGGAGACCTAGGTGGATCTGCATTGGTCTTCCACCGTTGTTTCCTGCTCAGGGGCGGATTGGGTGGGTTTTGAATTTTCCAGATCTAAGGCGGACTTCTTCAGGAAGTTCCTGCATCTCAGATCGGATCTTCGCGTGCGTCTGCTCAGCGGCGGTCGCGTCAGCGTGACACCAGGGCGTTTCCGTCGGAATCGACGGTCTCGCCGATGAAGATGTGTATCCCGCCAATCGGGATGATGTAGAGCTGGGCTTGTCTTGCCGAATCCGGCACTCGTCCTCGGGGACAATCGGAAGGTTTCCGTACATGGCGCCCACGGCGATGGTGTCGCCGATGCCTCGAAGGTAGAACCCTCCCGGTTCCGGCCTCCAGACGCCGCAGGCCCATATGGCGCCAGCGTCGTTGCCTGTTCGACGGTACCTTGGAGGAGGGATCCTCACGAGGGGGAGAAGAAGTAGGGGCCATAGGGCGGAGAGTCTCGGGACGGTGGTACGTGATTTACCCAGCTTCGGAACACCAGCAATGACAGCCTCTGCAGCATGCGGAATTATATGGGCGCTTTCGCGTTGTTACAATGAGTTGTGGTTGTGCCTCTAGGGCTCCCGGGATCCGGCTTATAAAGGCGCACGGATCTAGGATTTACATGGAGAGTCCTAGCCGGATTACAGATTGCCTAACTACGGTACAATATCTTGCCGTGTACGTCAAGGATCCGCCTTCCATCTACGTCGCACGGATCCGGATACCTTATGGGCCTCCACGGATCCGGCCTCCTTCGTAGGTCGGTTGGGATCCGGCTCCTGTTCTGGGCTGGACTTCATCCTTCATGATCTACAGCAACTGGGCCGCCCGATGGGCCACATGCCACATCACCATCTGTGGACCACCTGGGCTTGCCGGATCTAGGCCATGCCATGTATATACCCATAAAGTATACCCACAACAACCCTGCTGAACGGGGACAAGAGGCTGGACGCGTTCACGCGTGGCGAAGGATTTCATCGCCGCCGGGTCGTCCCCAAGTCCGTCTCTTGTCGTCCATGACGCTGTGCTGCCTGATGCGCGAACTGCGCAGCGTCGCCTCCGCTAGCTTCCTCCTCACCACCTACGCAAGTACATGGCAGGCTCAAGTCCAACCGCACCCTCTCCCCCGAACCTCCCAGTCACCTACAGGAAAACTTATATACATGGGTAGACAAATGAACAAACAAGTGTTCCTAGTCCCAACTCAAGAACTAGGTCATGTATTGTTTGATGATGGTGTTTTGATGTATTGTTTGAACTCAAGAACTAGGTCCTCTTCCTTTGTGATCCGGCATGAGGGATGCGTAGGAGTGCCGATCTTGCTTTGTTTTTGGTGGTCCTCGGGTTTATCGCATGCGAGGATGAAGATCTTCCGGAGGTTAGTTTGCTTTGATCTGGCTGGAGAGATGAGTTCCGGAAAGCTCCGCTGGCGAATGGAACAGTGCATCTTTTGCCTGGAGTTTGCTGGATCGGGTGGTATTCGGTCGCGCGCACCCATGTTTTTATTCCGACCGTTTGGTTCCGGAGGGAGCGGCGCGAAGCTCTATTCTGTGTTGACATCAGGTGACTTTTTGGTCCATGGTGAAGTCAGAAGAAGGAATATCATGAAGGCCGGATTGGTGGACTAGCTAAAGGAGGTTCGAGTCTCCGTGATGCTGAGGGATCTGTTTGGCGTTCCGGCTCGCAGCCAGTTATGCATGTGGGGGCGGCAGCACGGGGAAAGTTCAGATCTTACCTCTCAGGGTGAAAACCCAAGGTCTGGCCTTAATTGGTTGTGCCTGGCAATGTTCTTGTTGGAGGCATTGTTTTGAGAGTGGGTACTATATTCAGGGTGAAAACCTAAGACATTTGGTCGGGCGACGATGGTGCTAGTGCTTTGCCCTTTTGGAGGCGTCTCTTTGGAGAGTGCTACGGGTGTTGTCACGGTGGTGGTTGTATTGTTGTTGCTAGATCTAGAAGGTTGTAGCGGGACCTTTATTTTTAGTTTTCTTTACTTTTTTGGCTGTGTGCATCCGTGCCATTAGGTGGGGCGTTGTTACAGAGGTGGGTGTAATTGGTATCTTTTGATATTAATATATTCCCTTTATCTAAAATATATGCTTAAGTGTAACAAAGATACACACAATGCGAGTACATTGCTAGGAATAACAAAATTTTGTTTTAACCCCTTCAATAGCTACATATGCCCGATTTTCTCTCTAGAAATAGAAAAAAAAGGTTTGCTTTCTCTTAATTAACTATGGGATGATCTCTTGGTAAGATGAAACAAGACATTTTCGGTATTGTACAATATGCTTTCTCTTGCTCACACTCTCAATATTTTTTTTGCGAATTACTCTCACAAGCTTTTTCATCTTTGTTTCTACGAGACGAAATATATGAAAAGCTTATCAACCAATGTACCTGCCCTTAACCGTCAAGCAAAATCCAAAACAGCTGGTCGGAATCGGCTAACTTGACACCCTAGTATCTCTAGACTCTAGTACATTTTACTGTTCCATAAGAGTTGAACTATTTTCAAGACTATCGTAATCTTGCATTTTTACCCTTCGCTCAAGCTAAAAAAAAGAGAGAATTGCCAAAATACCACACATGAAAACCAAAAGTGCTAAAATAACCAAAATACCATTCTTTCAATTTTTCATGCCAATCTACCACTAGTGACTAACTTAGACTAACTTTCTCAAATAAAGACATGGATGCCCTTACATTTTGACATGCCAAAATAGAAGGGGAAAATCATGGGGTAGTGTGTCTAGTTGTCATCTATCAATTGGATCAAGGAAAATAACATCGAAACAAATGTTGTGTTCACCAATGGATCTAACACATCAACAAGGAAAATAGAAGTGGTCGTTGGATCGATCGCAAACTAGCCCGCCATAGATGATCCGGGGAGTGTGCGAGAGACCGGTGAGGTCTTCTTCTTCCTCTCCTTGCATCACATAAGCATGGGGCGGCCGCCAGGGTTGGGCATGGGCGGTGGTGGTCGGGGACGGGAGAGTGCCGTGGAACGGGATTGGTGCTCGGAGGCCAGGGATGGAAGGGTCCCTAGCGGCGGGGCATGCATGAGTGAGGCGTTAGTGCCGCGATGCCATGCCTCTACTCGCAGAACACATGGCACGTAAAGTTGGGGACGGAACGAGAATAGCTGCCTTTTCCTTTTTCATAGGGGCAGTTTTGGTAAGTTGCAAAACCTCACATTTGACTAGCAAAGCTCCATTGACAATAGACGGTACCGCTATTTTGGTGTGAAAAACTGAAAAAGAGTTGTATTTTGACATTTTAGTTTTTAAGAGTGGTATTTTAGCACTTTTGATTTTCATGTGTGGTATTTTGGCTAGCCTCTCAGAAAAGAACTGAAGATTCGTCGTTTATTCCATCTCCTTCCCCAAACCCAACTAGAAAAGAGTTCCAGTGGCACTTTCCCATCCAAACGCCAAAACCAAGAACAGGAAGAAACCATCCAGCCCCAATGGTCAACATGGCGGCTGCATCCCCCACCAGCCTTCTCCTCCTCCTCTGTCTCAGCTTCCTCCTCACCAGCTCCACCTCGACGGCGCCCTACAACCCTCCCACCGTGCCGGAGCTCATGGACCTGTTCGGCCTCCCGCGCGCGCTCCTCCCGAGCACCGCCTGGCGATACCTCCTCCACGACGACGGCTCCTTCGAGCTCTTCCTCGACGACGTCTGCGAGGTCGAGGCCGGGGGCTACCGCGTCCTCTACGACATCCGGTTCGCCGGATCCCTGGCGGCCGGGTCGGTCACGGGGCTCGAGGGCGTCCGCGTCCGCGTGCTGTTCGTCTGGGTCCCCGTCACCGGCGTCGAGGTGGGCGGCGGGGTCGTGACCCTCAGCGTCGGGCCCCTCGAAGTCCTTCCCGGCCGTCGGGTTCAAGACCAGCCCGGTGCGCCGCCGCCGCCGCCGATGTCGCTTAGTATCCATCCAGAGCAGTTAGTTAGGTGCGGTTCTTAGCTAGGCCACTTGTACTCGTATTGCATTGGACGATGAAATACGTGTGTATACATATTATTTGCGGTGAAATACGTCTCTATACGCATACATCTACACGATACATCATTGTATATGCATCATTGTACTGTGTTTCGCAAAAAAAAAAAAAAGATAAGCGACCAGTGCGGCCCCGCCCCGTATTTGCGGAAACTAGATGAGCTTTATTTGCTGGCAAGCATGTGTTTGTTGTTTATTTCTTCTTAATGCTGACATTGCTTGTAAACTCTTATAAGACACCACTCACCGGTCGTTAGGTCGAAAAATATATGTTTTTTTTTAAGTTTCTCTGCTTTTACTTTCTGACGGTAACTTCTATAGATAATTTTTCGCATGTACCTTTCTATCGGTAATTAACCAAGGTACCTCCTCGACGATGAAAATTCCCTCAACATTACATCTTCGACCATTTTTTTTCGTTTTTCTTCTTTTACTCTTCGACGGTAACTTTTTGAGATGAAATCCCAACTGTAATGTCTCATAGGTAGTTACCCCAAGGTAGATCCTCTACGATGAGTACTCTCGCAGTAATTTTTTCTTTTTCTTTTGTTTGACACATTTTCCCAATTGTAGTTTCACCGCGGTCAATTCAACGTGATTAGTCGATTTCTTTGATGGTTATTTCTGAAAATCGAATTTGAACCTCAACATTGAGTATTCGACATTAAACCTTCGTCAGCATACCGGTAGTTATTCCACGCAAATCATTAGTCCCAAATAGTAATTTCCGTACGGTAATTATTTAACAATGGTTTTTCAATGACACGTAATTCTTCACAGTGGTATTTTCTTACCGGTAATATTCAAATGTGCAAGTAGCAATCTTCATCGGTAATTTTCAAATGTGCATGGGCAGCAATCTTTAGCAATAATTTGCCGACGGTAACTCTCCATATGTAGTTGCCTTCTTCTATAGTACCTTCATGGTTCTGCTATGCTAACTGTGAGAAATAAAATACTTCACTAATTGCCACATCGTCTATTCAAAAATGATATTAATAACTTCTGTTAATCACCTCACGACCGCCTTACGAAAATACTATCACCTTCTTCCACATATATTTCGACACAAAGAAAACTATATCATCCAAAACTTTTCTATTCAAGAAACAAATATTGCTTTTTTTGTTAATCTCCTCATGATAACCCTACGGGCATGCCATGCCAATGCTTCCTAGTGTCAATTCAGTTGCAACATCTCTTGATTAGCACGAGAAGATTAGCATTTCATTAAGGCCACCCATACACATGCAACTGGGACTTCATCATCCAGATATGTACAAAACAATCTAGTTGTTCTCCAGCAAGACACTGTGTTAAGGAATTAAAATTAAGGTTCAGGAGAAAAGATGGCAAAAGTGCAAAAGAATCTTAAGAACGCAAACAGTGGCGGACCTATGTGCATGTCAGGGGGCCACTGCCCCCACACCCCCAGCTTTCGACCATTCTTTGAAGAATTTTTCATGGGGATAGGCTTAAATGGGATTTTTTTACCCTTTGTCCCTCAAACTTATGTTAAGAGTAGACATGCAATTACCCATCTCCGACTGTAAACAACCAATCAAGGCGTCGTAAACGGCGCTTGCTAGACATCGCGTAGATGTCCAGAAAAGCCACTGGAATGGTTCACAAACACACCATACCAGAGGCTGCAACAAGAGAACTCACCAAACCAGCAACTTGTGAGTTTGATATGGGAAAAGACTTAAATGCAGCATCATGTTTAAGAAATAAGAAAAAAGCGAACCAAAGTGAAGGAACGACCGTGAAGTCTATGTTGGCCATGATGACTACAAGGGTGATCGCTGCGCAGCCGAACTGTAAAACCGGAGGCCGAGCCCAAGAAGCGTCCCAGGCTTCCCGGGCACATGTTCCATGTTGACCCCTAGCTTCTAACCCACCGGAAGCAACGGTGCTGGCCCCTCCACCTCCACCGGACATACGGCTGTCCGACTCATTTTACTTCCTAAAATTAACCAAAAATTGAACCGACTCATGTTAAATAAAACATTGACTAGAAGAAAATCATCAAAAATAAGCTTCAAAATACAAATAAATACAATGTAAACTAGGTTCACATATTTCACTTACAAATTCCACAAATTCACGATTGGGAGAGTGGATTATAATAGTACTCGTATCATTTGCACCATTCGATAAGCGACCAGTGCGGCCCCGTCCCGTATTTGCGGAAACTATATGAGCTTTATTTGTCGGCAAACATGTGTTTGTTGTTTCTTTCTTCTTAATGCTGGCATTGCTTGTAAACTCTTATAAGGCACCACTCACCGGTCGGTAGGTCGAAAGAGATGTTTCATCAAACGAATAGAATCCATCGATCTGTTTAGAAAATGCTAAATCATTCAAATCGATGAAGTGAAAGTGCAAAAGATACAAAACCACCGCCAATTAGCCCCCTCAAAATAGATGTGTGTTTTGAAACAATTTTGCTTAATGGCTAATCCTTGTCGCTGCAAACAGAAAAAAATGTCATTGTTAAGATCCCCAAACGTAGCCGTCGACGGTTGCTAATTTTTATTTGATAGTTTTATGGAAGTAACTGTGAGACGGTCCATCATATCCATTTTCTTCAGGAAATTTTAGAAGAAATGTCTTTGAAAATAATATTCTGTCCGTAGCGACACTTATTTTTGAATTGGATGTAGTACTAAGGATGATGCAAGAACCTAATATGGTTAATCACATATTCATCTCACAGGAGTAACAAAGAAAGAACCCCAAAACAAAACCTAGCAAGGAAACGAGTCCGTCTTTGTCCCTCTCGACACGAAAAAGGTCACGCCGTCTGTGGGAATCGAACCCACGACCACGTGGTTAAAAGCCACGCGCTCTACCAGCTGAGCTAAGACGGCTTGGACGAATGAAAATCAGTCATTGTAGAATTTGACACATACTTCCCCAGATGTGAATGGAAAATTTCCACTGCTGAGATCATTACGGAATCAGTCCAAACAAGAGATTGCAGCTGCACTGCTGTGCAGGTTTCCCAATTCTGAGTTATCCATGTTTTCGAAATCAGCAGTGTGCTTTCCCGATGATATGTTAATAAGAACAAACAGGACATCACATTTCAGAACGGTTGCCCTTGGAATGCCAAGGATATACTCCGGAAATAAAGCCGCTTAAAGTGGTATTGTAGGTCTCTACTTGCTACTAATATTTACATTCTCTGAAGAAACGCAATACTTAGCCACTGCTGCCAGTGAAGAGTGAGCACTGTCACCTGAAACATTCACCGAAATAGGTTGCTGCCTAATCCGGGACAAGAGGATTGAAACCTCGTGTGTCGCAAGATCCATCCGCTCATCCGATTTGGCTGCTTCGCTAACCAGAGCCGAGGCAATAGACTGCAGTGTTTTCACCCTCTCTGATGCTCCGCTATGATTCAAGGACTTGGAAGGCGGCGGCAAGTTTTTGTGCCATCGGACAGGAAGGTAATGGTCCGGGATCTGAAAGTAGTTTAGCGATGTGAGGACGCGCAGGGTATGCCTGCAGAGGATCCCTGATGACTCAAACATTTGGCAGCCGCAAGAAATTTGCTCCTCCCTTTGGTTCCATGTGACTATGCACCCGACTTCTGTCTTGGTATGGTGCCGGACAAGAAAAGCACCCCCTTCCAACTGGAAGGATGCACAATGGACAGCCGCAACGAGCTCGTCTTGTAGCTTAGAGAATGCATATGGGGTGAGAATATCCGCAGCATGGCCTTCCATGGGAGTTGCTGTCTTGAAGCTTATGTTCTGCATATTTTGTTGCATTGTTTGTTGCTCCCCAGCTTGGTCTTTGTAGTCAACAACTAGCGCAACCTAGGTAAAACAGGAAGAAAGATATAATACTGTACCCATTTTACTTTCCACAAAGTTAGCATGCATCGAAATACAGTAAACTCATCTGGAGCAGCATTGACTAATGAAAAGGGTATCGCAGTTTTTCGTACAGAGAGATCTAATCAGCATAAGAAAAAACTGATTGGCCAAAGATAAGATAAAACTCTCACCTGCTCAATAAAACGGGATAGGTATCTTTGAGCACTCAAGAGCCGCTGAATGAAATCATTTATTGATTTTGATACTCCTGGTGAAGCAGTCAGCCCTGCCGAAAAAAGCCCACTCAAATATGGCGATGCCCAGCTACTCCGTGATGCAAACAGACTAGAAATGTCCCTATTTCCATGTAGTCCGTAGCAGTCCACCATGTCACTCCACCCAAGATCAAAGTCCAGTGTGCTTTCTATGTTGTACAGCCTGTAGAACTCATTTTCCCAGTCATTATAGTGTTCCCCAAGAACCGCACTGAAACAAGATGGAAACCTGGCTGCCATGAGCAAGATGGAGAATGCATGCTCTGTGTTTGGCAGCTCCTTTTCAACTGCTTCTTTGAGATATACATTTTGATCAGTCAATATCGTCTGAGGGGCTTTTCTGTTCACGAAGTTGAGAAACACCTGTCAATAAGAAAGACTTCCTAAGAGAACAGTTGTAAAGAGGACCATGAGCCTTCAACCTCAGTAGTTACCTAGTTACCTGTAATGCCCAAGTGAAGGATTGCAGATTCTCCTCCCTCAGAAGCGTGCCACCGAAGAAGCACGGCATGCCATGATTGTTCATTCCAATCCAAATACCTAGCGACATGTCCAGCGCATTTAACCGATGAGAGGTGTCAAACACAACAGCATCACCAAATACCTCGTAAGACTGAATCGACGATGCATACGACCAGGCGATATTCTCAAGGCGATTGTTAGCGTCTCTGGTGAAGTCATACTTGAAATCGGGATCCTTCTCCTTAAAAACTCTGCACATTTTAAGCAGGTCTTCCTGGTCGAACCTCCTGAAGGAATGAATGAGGTTCATCACATCCTTCTCGGCGAACGGGAGGCTCCCCGGCTCAACGCACTGCTCCAGCTCCAGTATCCTCACCATCTGCTGCACAGAGATCCCAGACTTCGAAAGCAGTAAGATCCGGTCTCTGTCCGAGTCCGAGATGACGCGGCACGCCGGCGGGGGAGACCGCGCTTGGTCCTGCCGGAGGAGCTCATGGTTGTGGTGGTCGGAGAAGCCCGTGACCCGCCACTCCGGCCCCCCCGCGCCGGCGTCCCTGCCGATGCGCAGGAGCGCTCGGCACCCGCAGCGGGAGGACCTCCTGTTCCTCTGCGGCGCGGCGCCGTCGCCGAAGGGCTTCGCCGGCGCGTTCCCGGCGCGGTGGCACACGAAATAGCGCCGCGTGAGCCCCTTGCCCACGCCGTCCTTGCCCTCCGTCCGGTGCCGCCGGATCGAGAACCCGCGCCGCTTCGCGTACCCGCCGTAGAACTCGTACGCCGCGTCGTGGGTCGGAAACCGCTGCCCAATGTAAGGGGCGGAGTCGTCCGGCGCCACCGCCGAAGAGTCCTCCGCCTCCGCCTCATCCTCCCCGCTGCTGGTTCCTTCCATGGAGGACGCGTGCTGCTCTAGAAGGTCGCCGCGAGGTGCGGATTCAGCGGGCATCTGGCCGGCGGAGGCGAATCAGGACGGGAGGGGATGAGGAAGGCGTGGTTTGAAGGGTACATGGATTACCGAGACGACGAAGAATCCGGCGCGGTGGCCCGGCTTACCGGCGGTGTCCCTGGGTTAGGGTCTTCGACGGAGAATCCGGCGACGGTGGCCGGAGGAATGCTTTTTTTTTTGAGCGAATAGCCGGAGGAAATGTATCACGTTAACGGACGAACTATCGCGAAATGCACTGATGAATGGGCCTTCGTCAAAAGGATGAGAGGGCCTTGGGCTGTAGCCTAGTAGCTTGTGGGCTGATTAAGAGCTCAAACTTTCTCCTTCTCAGAAAAAAAATAGAGCTAGAGACTAGTCTAAGGGCTAGGGTTAGGGCGACGGCGGCGGCGGCGGCGATCTCAATCTCCGTCGACGGCTTCCACGATCTCACCTCCAGAACCTCTCTTTCCCCTCAGTGTTGACTCGAGCTGACTAAGGGGCTGGCTTTGCCCAGCTGCCTGGCCTTGGAAGACCTAAGGGACAACGAGAGCTCTCGAGGTTGAGAACCTCCACGATCGCCATGGAAGAAAGTTCCAAGGCGGCGGGTGGGAGGTCCAGGAGGGAAGTTGATGTTGATGATCTGCTCAAAAACCTGAATTTACATGGGGAGGAGCTGCATGATGTGGTGCTAGGGAAGGATGAGGTCAAGAAGTGGCCTGAGGTGAAGTGGTTGGCCGCGGCCAAGGTGCTGACGGGGAAGAGTTTCAGCATGGAGTCTCTGAAAAAGTCGATGCATGCAGCGTGGAACCCTGCACGTGATGTCTCCTTTCACGCCGTGGGAGAAAATTTGTTTGTGCTACAAGCCCACTGTTTGGGTGACTGGAATCGTATTATGCTGGAGGGAACGTGGCTGTTCCGGGGTTGTGCTCTGATGGTCAAGCCTTTTGATGGCGCTACAATGGCACCTACGGTTATCCCGGCCGGCGTCCAAGCATGGATCCAAATCCACAAGATACCACCATTGTTTCGCAACAAAGAGGTTCTTAATCAGTTGGCAAGCAGGGTGGGAGAGGTGATTGCCTCGGATCTGACACCCGTCCAGATGAGGACAGGGGAGTTCCACAGGGTCAGAGTTAAATTGGATTCTGCAAAACCCCTAATGTGTTTTATGCCATTAGCTGTGGAGGGGAGTCAGCGAATGTTCTTACAGATCAAGTATGAGAAACTT
Source organism: Lolium multiflorum (assembly GCA_030979885.1). Taxonomy (NCBI): domain Eukaryota; kingdom Viridiplantae; phylum Streptophyta; class Magnoliopsida; order Poales; family Poaceae; genus Lolium; species Lolium multiflorum. The sequence goes on from CM061748.1 coordinate 221,747,083, forward strand.
CCAAGATATTGTGAACATTGTGGCTTAATGGGTCATATTTTCCTGGAGTGTGGCACGGGTGAGCATGCCGAGTCGGAACTCCAGTATGGCCCCTGGATGGTGGCAGAAGAAGCTTACTGGCGTCATGGCACACCGGGGCTGCGTACGCGTGGTGAGCGGGATATGGGCAGAAACAATGGACGCGATCCAGTGGACGGCCGTGGAAGGGCGCCGGGTCGCGGTGCAAGTACTGATCGCGATCGACGCAAGTGGATCCCCAAGGCACGTGGTAACTCAAAGCCACGGAAGAGGACTTCTGAGGAGGCTGGTCTAGGCGAGGTGCCGACAGACGACCTGGATGATACAGCGGCTAGCCCTCTGAAACAACCGGCAACGGCGGTGACTCACAGCTCTGTTGAAGGTCGGGTGGGTGCTAGGAAGAAGCTTGACATGGGCGTGGAGGGGGAACTGGTAACCAATGAAACCATTCCACCGCCACCACCGGCCTATGTTCCGCCGAAAGATCTGAAGAAGCAAAAAAGGGCTCACGCAAGGAATGGAGCTGAAACGAGGGAGAAGGAGCAACCTGCTCAAAAAGGAGGAATGCACTCAATGAATGACAAGAATCCATCGGCGGCCTCTAAGGAGGACCGCCCGGCCCAATGAGTTGCCTAAGTGTAAACTGTCGTGGTTTAGGGGGAGCTGCGACAGTCCGTGAACTTCGTGATCTCGCGAAGGATTATGCCCCCACCGTGCTGTGCGTTCTTGAGACACAACTACCTAAGATTCGTGTCGACGGTTTAGCACGGTTGCTAGGTTATGATTATGCTTTTGCTGTTGGTAGTTCAGGCCGTAGTGGTGGCCTAGGAATATTTTGGAACTCTGAAATAAATATCGAGATTTTACCCTACTCCCAATATCACATTGATGCAATTGTTTCTTCTGTTTCGATGGAACCGTGGCGTCTCACATGTGTTTATGGGGAGGCTCAAGTCAGCGAGCGACACAAAACATGGGACTTGCTGAAGTTTTTGAAATCATCCGCTCCACATCCATGGGTGTGTATTGGTGATTTTAATGAGGTACTCCTGCGGGAGGAACATCAAAGTATCACTGAGCGGAGTAATGCTCAGATTATGGCTTTTCGTGAAACAGTGGATGTGTGTGGGCTATCTGACCTTGGGTATTCGGGCATCCACTGGACTTTGGAGAAGAAAATTACTGGTGGCTCTTACTGCCGAATTCGGCTTGACAGAGCACTTGCGACAGCTGACTGGAGCACTCGCTACCCTTTGGCGGAGGTGCTTCATCTCCCTGAAGTGGCTTGCTCAGATCATATTCCGATCCTACTCAAGCTAGAGCCGAGCCCAGACCGCGAGCGACGTCCTCAGCCTTTGTTTAGATATGAAACGATGTGGGAGACACATTCATCCTTTCAACCAATGCTGGCCAAGGTGTGGACAGAGGGAGAGACGTGCAGTTCAGTTCAGAGCTTGCAGGATAAATTAGCAGAGGTGTCTAGCTCCCTCTCTACATGGGGCACGTGCACCTTTGGAAATGTCCGGAAGGAGATCAAAGCACTGAAGAAGGAGTTGATAAAGCTGCGAACAGACCCGTTACGAGTTGGTCCAACATATGAAGAAACCAAAGTGGTTGCCAGATTACAGGAATTGAACCACAGGGAGGAATTAATGTGGCGCCAAAGATTCCGGGTACAGTGGCTATCGGAGGGCGACAAGAACACTCATTTTTTTCACCAGCGCGCAAGTCGCCGTAAGAAGAAAAACCAGATTTCTCGTCTTGCTCGACCAGATGGGTCGATCACTGAAGACAAAGACGAGCTAATGACGCTGTCCAGAAATTTCTACGACAATCTGTATACGTCGGAAGGGACTAGCGGTATGGAGACAGTGTTGCAAGCTGTCCCAGTTTCGGTAACGATGGAGATGAATGCCAAGCTGATTGCACCATACCAGGCGGAGGAGATCAAGACAACTTTATTTCAAATGTACCCCACAAAGGCACCAGGCTCAGACGGGTTTCCCGCACATTTCTTTCAACGTCATTGGGACTTGTGTGGAGATGAGGTGACACAGGCCGTTCTAAAGATTTTGAGTGGGGAAGATAGCCCGGAGAAAATAAAAAAAACGTTCATCGTTTTGATTCCGAAGGTTGCTAAACCTGAGGAGCTCGGCCAATTCCGCCCAATAAGCCTCTGCAACATCATATACAAGATAGCCTCGAAGGTTTTGGCGAACAGATTGAAAGTTATACTACCGGAAATTATTTCAGAGGAGCAGTCCGCCTTTGTCCCCGGTAGGTTGATCACGGACAACATTATCACAACGTATGAATGCCTACACTTCATGAAGAGTAATGGAGCAGTGAAACATCGGCATTGTGCGCTAAAGCTGGACATGCGCAAAGCCTATGATCGTGTAGAATGAAATTACCTAAAAGCTATCATGGAGCGCATGGGTTTTCATCACCGATGGGTACATCAGATTATGAACATGGTATCATCGGTTTCGTTCTCTGTCCTTTTTAATGGGAAACCATTGGAGGAATTTCGGCCATCACGAGGGATTCGCCAAGGCGATCCGATATCTCCTTACTTGTTCTTGATAGCAGCAGAGGGCCTTTCAGGCCTCCTCAAACAAAGTCGTCAGTCATCACAGCTTCAGGGTATCCGGGTGGCTCCATCTGCGCCTGCAGTCAACCACCTCCTGTTTGCCGATGACAACCTGTTGTTCGTCAAAGCGAGTGAGGAGGGAGCTCGTGATGTTAAAAGTCTTCTGGACAAGTATTGTGAAGCATCGGGGCAACGAGTGAATTTGGATAAATCTTCGGTATTCTTTAGCAAGGGTTGTCCTGAGACATCAAGGCAGATTGTGAAAGACATTCTGCAAGTACCCAACGAGACGCTTAATGAGAGGTATCTCGGGATGCCATCCGATGTTGGCAGATCCTTAAATGGTGCTTTTAAGCACCTAAAGGATAGAATTTGGATACATGTTCAAGCATGGCTGGAACAGTTGCTCTCGGCTGCTGGCAAGGAGGTCTTAATCAAATCAGTGCTACAAGCTATACCAATTTTCTCCATGTCGTGTTTCAAGTTGCCGAAAGGGTTATGCGACCATATTAATTCTCTTATCCAAAATTTCTGGTGGGGATCAAAGAAGGGAAAGAGGAGAACACATTGGGTTTCGTGGGAAGTGATGTGCTCACCAAAGGCTGCGGGCGGTCTGGGTTTCAGAGACGTGGAACTATTTAATTTGGCCTTGCTTGCGAAACAGGCATGGCGTCTCCTCCAAAACCCGAGCAGTCTAAGTGCGAAAATACTCAAGGCAGTGTACTTTCCTTCGTCAAGTATCCTTGAGGCTACAACCGGTCAGCACCCCTCTCAAATTTGGCGCTCCATAATTCAAGGAAGAGATGCCATGATTCAAGGTTTGGTGCGAAGAATCGGAACTGGGGAGGATACACACGCGTGGGATCAGAATTGGATTCCACGTGATTTCATGTTGCGTCCCATGGCTTCCAAGAAGATAAACCCACCGGTGAGGGTCAGCGCTTTCATCGACACTCAATCCGTGTCTTGGAACCGTGTAGCCCTTGAGGAGTTCTTTCTGCCTATGGATGTAGACCATATATGTACAATTCCGCTGGGCACCCGCCGACAGGCTGATTCTTGGGCCTGGCATTACGAACGATCAGGCAGCTTCTCGGTCCGATCGATGTATCGGCTATTGGTTCATACAAAGAGGCGCAGGGAAGACTGGCTTGACAATAGACCAGCCGCCTCGAATGGGGCGGGAGAGGAGAAGTTATGGAAAAAGATGTGGACAGTTAAAGTGCCATCAAAGCTGCGAGTGTTCCTTTGGCGTCTCGCACACCAGTCCCTCCCAACAAGAGATGTCCGACATCATCGGAATATGGCGGACACGAGTCACACTACAAGAAAAGTTGCCATGGCCGACGAAGTTGAAGTCGCGCCGTGGTTGCTGGTGTACCATGGCCGACGATTTTGGTCCCTCCGTGGTGCATGTCAAAACTTTTTTTTTCGTTTTTGAGGCCACCTAGCCCGACGAAAGCGGCCAAAACGTCGCGTATGGTGGCCCGGGACGTGGTGCATCTCGAAATCTCGGGTTCGCCGGCCGAGTCAACGCAAATCCGCACCGCCGAGGGATGTAGGGCCCAGATGGCAGCCTCTCTGGCATTGTTTTTTTCTAGATCGCGCCATCTCGTTCAACGTTCTCCGATCGAGCCGTTTACGATGCAGGATCATGGGTCCCGCATGTCATCCTCTATGAACCAAAATTCTTTCTATTCTTGGATTTTTTTGACCCCCTGATTTCTGGCTACTTCCTTTTTCTTTTGATCCCTTGCCGCCTTGGAAACGTTGAGACCGCTGCTGCTAAATGGGACCCGCATGTCATCCTCTATGTGCAATCAACTTTCTTTTCTTGGAGTTTTTTTTGGCACCTCAAATTTGGTCACTTGCCTTTTTCTTTCGATCCCCCGCCTCTCAAACGGTGATACCGCTGCTGCTATGGACCCGCATGTCATCCTCTATGTACTATAAAACTTTCTTTTCTTGAATTATTTTTGGCACCTCATATTTGGTCACTTACCTTTTTTTCTTTCGATCCCCGCGCCTCTCAAACGGTGATACCGCTGCTCTAAATGGGACCCGCATGTCATCCTCTATGTACTATAAAACTTTCTTTTCTTGGATTTTTTTGGCACCTCATATTTGGTCACTTGACTTTTTCTTTCGATCCCTGCTGCCTCTCAAACGGTGATACCGCTGCTGCTAAATGGGACCCGCATGTCATCCTCTATGTACTATAAAACTTTCTTTTCTTAGATTTTTTTGGCACCTCATATTTGGTCACTTGACTTTTTCTTTCGATCACCTGCTGCCTCTCAAACGGTGATACTCTCTGCTAAATGGGACCCGCATGTCATCCTCTATGTACTATAAAACTTTCTTTTCTTGGATTTTTTTTTGGCACATAAAAATTCAGAAAAAAATCAAAAGAATGAAAAACCAAAGCACATAGCATTCTTATGTCATATGTATAGTAAGCATTCAAGTTGATAAACAAGGTCTAGACATATATATTCAAACCGGAAAAATCATGTATATATCTACCCCTAAAACCCTAATTAAACTCAGTCAATCATGAAGAGAAGTGGTTTTGGGTTTCAAACATGGAAATTTCAAGAACCTCCCAAAAGCTTCATTTTAGAGTGACTAAGAAGGATCCAGGCTTACTTATTCGTTTTCACGTGTTAAACTTGTCTAAATCTTGGTCAAACCTAGGATTTGACCAAGATATGATTCAAATGCGCAGAAAATTAAAAAAAATCAGAAAAATGAAAAACCAAAGTACATAGTCTTCTTATGTCATATAGTAAGCATATTCAAGTTGATAAACAAGGTTTGGACATATTCAAACCATACAAATCATGTATCTATATATACCCCTAACCCTAAACTTTGTCTTATGAAGTCAAGCATGAAGAGAAGTGGTTTTGGGTTTCAAACATTGAAATTTCAAAAACCTCCCAAAAACTTCATTTTAGAGTGACTGAGAAGGTTACATGCTTCCCTTTTCATTTTCATGTTTTATAAAACTTGTTTTAATTATCTTGGTCAAACCTAGGATTTGACGAAGATACAAATGGGTGGGCAAAAAATTAAAAAATCAGAAAAATGAAAAACCAAATCACATAGTCTTCTTATGTCATATCGTAAGCAATCAAGTTGATAAACAAGGTCTAGATATATCCAAACCAGACAAATCATGTATCTACCCCCTTTCGATCTTATGAAGTCTAGCATGAAGGGAAGTCGTTTTGGGTTTCAAACATTGAAATTTCAAGAACATCCCAAAAGCTTCATTTTAGAGTGACTAAGAAGGATACAAACTTCCCTTTTCATTTTCATGTTTTAAACTTGTTTAAATCTTGGTCAAACCAATGATTTGACCAAGATTCAAATGGCCCTAAAAATTCAGAAAAAAATCAAAAGAATGAAAAACCAAAGCACATAGCATTCTTAGATATGTCATATGTATAGTAAGCATTCAAGTTGATAAACAAGGTCTAGACATATATATTCAAACCAGAAAAATCATGTATATATCTACCCCTAAAACCCTAATTAAACTCAGTCAATCATGAAGAGAAGTGGTTTTGGGTTTCAAACATGGAAATTTCAAGAACCTCCCAAAAGCTTCATTTTAGAGTGACTAAGAAGGATCCAAGCTTACTTATTCGTTTTCACGTGTTAAACTTGTCTAAATCTTGGTCAAACCTAGGATTTGACCAAGATATGATTCAAATGTGCAGAAAATTAAAAAAATCAGAAAAATGAAAAACCAAAGTACATAGTCTGCTTATGTCATATAGTAAGCATATTCAAGTTGATAAACAAGGTTTGGACATATTCAAACCATACAAATCATGTATCTATACCCCCTAACCCTAAACTTTGTCTTATGAAGTCAAGCATCATGAGAAGTGGTTTTGGGTTTCAAACATGGAAATTTCAAAAACCTCCAAAAACTTCATTTTAGAGTGGTAGAAGGTTACATGTTTCCCTTTTCGTTTTCATGTTTTAAACTTGTTTAAATTATCTTGGTAAAACCTAGGATTTCATGAAGATACAAATGGGTGGGCACAATATTCAAAAAAATCAGAAAATTGAAAAACCAAATCACATTGTCTTCTTATGTCATATCGTAAGCATTCAAGTTGATAAACAAGGTCTAGATATATCCAAACCAGACAAATCATGTATCTACCCCCTGTCGATCTTATGAAGTCTAGCATGAAGGGAAGTCGTTTTCGGTTTCAAACATGGAAATTTCAAGAACATCCCAAAATCTTCCATTTTAGAGTTACTAAAAGAAGGATATACAGACTTCCCTTTTTCATTTTCATGTTTTAAACTTGTTTAAATCCTTGTCAAACCAAAGATTTTGACCAAGATTCAAATGGGCATAAAAATTTAGAAAAAAAATCAAAAGAGAATGAAAAACCAAAGCACATAGCATTCTTATATATGTCATATGTATAGTAAGCATTCAAGTTGATAAACCAGGTCTAGACATATTCAAACCAGAAAAATCATGTATATATCTACCCCTAAAACCCTAAACTCTTTCTTATGAAGTCAATCATGAAGAGAAGTGGTTTTGGGTTTCAAACATGGAAATTTCAAGAACCTCCCAAAAGATTTAATTTAGAGTGACTAATAAGGATCCATGCTTACCTTTTCATTTTCACAATTTAAACTTGTTTAAATCTTTGTCAAACCTATGATTTGACCAAGATTCAAATATATGGGCATAAAATTCAAAAAAAAATCAGAAAAATGAAAAACAAAAGCATATAGTCTTCTTATGTCATATAGTAAGCATTCAAGTTGATAAATTAACAAGGTTTGGACATATTCAAACCATACAAATCATGTATCTACCCCTAACCCTAAACTCGGTCGATCTTATGAAGTGTAGCATGAAGAGAGGTCGTTTTGGGTTTCAAACATGGAAATTTCAAGAACATCCCAAAATGCTTCATTTTAGAGTGACTAAGAAGGATCCAGGCTTACTTATTCGTTTTCACGTGTTAAACTTGTCTAATCTTGGTCAAACCTAGGATTTGACCAAGATTCAAATGCGCAGAAAATTTAAAAAATCAGAAAAATGAAAACCAAAGTACATAGTCTTCTTATGTCATATAGTAAGCATATTCAAGTTGATAAACAAGGTTTGAACCTTGATCTGTAGTAGTGGGCAAAACCCTAGTTTAACCTATTTAATTATAGATTCGTAGGTTGATTTTTCTACCTTTTTATTATTACTAACCTATTTAATTATAGATTTGTAGGTTGATTTTTCTATACCTTTTTATTATTACTATGCAGCACAAGTGTGTTTGCGCGTCGAGTGAAACTCGGAGGAAGAGGGATCACTCGGAGGAAGGAGAGAAGGGAGAGAAGGTGTCTCCCTTTTTCGGGTGATGATGTTGACTTTTGTGCGGGTTTGTCAGTGAGCAGGAGGTGCGAGCGAGCGAGCGAGCGAGCGAGTCGAGCGAGGCCGAGAATGAGAGATTTGTTTTTTTTTGTGAGAGGGACAACCGAAGAATCCAGAAGGACCCAGACTTCCAATACGCATCCCGATGCGTCTTCTCTTGACAAAGAAGATGGCTGGGAGTTTGCGTACATTGCACGTGACTTGTGCTCACGAAGTGTGGGACCTCACACGTGGGCACCACACGTAAGTGACAGACCTGTTGGTGTAAAAACTCGGTTGATTATTATAGTGCATTAGAACAAAGTTTCCTATGGATTCAAGGGTAGGAAATCCAAGTTAACTCATTTACATGACATTATTTTTCTTATGTCATATAGTAAGCATTAAAGTTGATAAACAATGTCTAGACATATTCAAACCAGACAAATCATGTATCTATACCCCTAACCCCTAAACTCTGTCTTATGAAGTCAAGCATGTGAACAGATGTGGTTTTGGGTTTCAAACATGGAAATTTCAAAAAACTCCCAAAAGCTTCATTTTAGAGTGCCTAAGAAGGATACATGCTTCCCTTTTCATTTTCATGTTTTATAAAACTTGTTTTAATTATCTTGGTCAAACCTAGGATTTGACGAAGATACAAATGGGTGGGCAAAAAATTAAAAAAATCAGAAAAATGGAAAACCAAATCACATAGTCTTCTTATGTCATATCGTAAGCAATCAAGTTGATAAACAAGGTCTAGATATATCCAAACCAGACAAATCGTGTATCTACCCCCTTTCGATCTTATGAAGTCTAGCATGAAGGGAAGTCGTTTTGGGTTTCAAACATTGAAATTTCAAGAACATCCCAAAAGCTTCATTTTAGAGTTACTAAGAAGGATACAGACTTCCCTTTTCATTTTCATGTTTTAAACTTGTTTAAATCTTGGTCAAACCAAGGATTTGACCAAGATTCAAATGGCCCTAAAAATTCAGAAAAAAATCAAAAGAATGAAAAACCAGAAAAATCATGTATATATCTACCCCTAAAACCCTAATTAAACTCATTCAATCATGAAGAGAAGTGGTTTTGGGTTTCAAACATGGAAATTTCAAGAACCTCCCAAAAGCTTCATTTTAGAGTGACTAAGAAGGATCCAGGCTTCCCTTTTCATTTTCATGTTTTAAACTTGTTTAAATTATCTTGGTCAAACCTAGGATTTCATGAAGATACAAATGGGTGGGCACAATATTCAAAAAAATCAGAAAAATGAAAAACCAAAGCACATAGTCTTCTTATGTCATATAGTTAGCATTAAAGTTGTTAAACAAGGTCTAGACATATTCAAACTAGACAAACCAAATGTATCTACACCCCCTGACCCCTAAACTCTATCTTATGAAGTCAAGCATGAAGAGAAGTGGTTTTGGGTTTCAAACATGGAATTTTCAAAAACCTCCCAAAAACTTCATTTTAGAGTGACTAAGAAGTATACATGCTTCCCTTTTCATATTCATGTTTTAAACTTGTTTAAATTATCTTGGTCAAACGACCTAGGATTTGACAAGATTCAAATGGGCATCAAAATTCAAAAAAAACAGAAAAATGAAAACAAAAGCAAATAGTTTTCTTATGTCATATAGTAAGCATTCAAGTTGATAAACAAGGTCTAGACATATTAAAACCAGAAAAATCATGTATATATCTACCCCTAACCCTAAACTAATCTGTCGATCTTATGAAGTCAATCATGAAGAGAAGTGGTTTTGGGTTTCAAACATGGAAATTTCAAGAACCTCCCAAAGGCTTCATTTTAGAGTGACTAAGAAGGATCCAGGCTTACTTATTCGTTTTCACGTGTTAAACTTGTCTAAATCTTGGTCAAATTTAGGATTTGACCAAGATTCAAATGCAGAAAATTAAAAAAATCAGAAAAATGAAAAACCAAAGTACATAGTCTTCTTATGTCATATAGTAAGCATATTCAAGTTGATAAACAAGGTCTAGACATATTCAAAGTTTCAAACTAGACAAACCATGTATCTACCCCCTAACCCCTAAACTCTGTCTTATGAAGTCAAGCATGAAGAGAAGTGGTTTTGGGTTTCAAACATGGAAATTTCAAAAACCTCCCAAAAACTTCATTTTAGAGTGACTAAGAAGGATACATGCTTCCCTTTTCATTTCAATGTTTTAAAGTTGTTTAAATTATCTTGGTCAAACCTAGGATTTGACAAGATTCAAATGGGCATCAAAATTCAAAAAAATCAGAAAAATGAAAAACCAAAGCAAATAGTTTTCTTATGTCATATAGTAAGAATTAAAGTTGATAAACAAGGTCTAGACATATTCAAACCAAACAAATCAAGTATATATATATATCTACCCCTATCCCTAAACTCTGTCTTATGAAGTCAAGCATGAAGAGAAGTGGTTTTGGGTTTCAAACATGGAAATTTCAAGAACCTCCTAAAAGCTTCATTTTAGAGTGACTAAGAAGGAGGCTTACTTATTCGTTTTCACGTGTTAAACTTGTCTAAATCTTGGTCAAACCTAGGATTTGACCAAGATATGATTCAAATGCGCAGAAAATTAAAAAAATCAGAAAAATGAAAAACCAAAGTACATTCTCTTCTTATGTCATATAGTAAGCATATTCAAGTTGATAAACAAGGTTTGGACATATTCAAACCATACAAATCATGTATCTATATATACCCCCTAACCCTAAACTTTGTCTTATGAAGTCAAGCATGAAGAGAAGTGGTTTTGGGTTTCAAACATGGAAATTTCAAAAACCTCCCAAAAACTTCATTTTAGAGTGACTGAGAAGGTTACATGCTTCCCTTTTCATTTTCATGTTTTAAACTTGTTTAAATTAGCTTGGTCAAACCTAGGATTTCATGAAGATACAAATGGGTGGGCACAATGTTCAAAAAAATCAGAAAAATGAAAAACCAAATCACATAGTCTTCTTATGTCATATCGTAAGCAATCAAGTTGATAAACAAGGTCTAGATATATCCAAACCAGAAAAATCATGTATCTACCCCCTTTCGATCTTATGAAGTCTAGCATGAAGGGAAGTCGTTTTGGGTTTCAAACATTTAAATTTCAAGAACATCCCAAAAGCTTCATTTTAGAGTGACTAAGAAGGATACAGACTTCCCTTTTCATTTTCATGTTTTAAACTTGTTTAAATCTTGGTCAAACCAAGGATTTGACCAAGATTCAAATGGCCCTAAAAATTCAGAAAAAATCAAAAGAATGAAAAACCAAAGCACATAGCATTCTTATGTCATATGTATAGTAAGCATTCAAGTTGATAAACAAGGTCTAGACATATATATTCAAACCAGAAAAATCATGTATATATCTACCCCTAAAACCCTAATTAAACTCAGTCAATCATGAAGAGAAGTGGTTTTGGGTTTCAAACATGAAAATTTCAAGAACCTCCCAAAAGCTTCATTTTAGAGTGACTAAGAAGGATCCAGGCTTACTTATTCGTTTTCACGTGTTAAACTTGTCTAAATCTTGGTCAAACCTAGGACTTGACCAAGATATGATTCAAATGTGCAGAAAATTTAAAAAATCAGAAAAATGAAAAACCAAAATACATATTCTTCTTATGTCATATAGTAAGCATATTCAAGTTGATAACCAAGGTTTGGACATATTCAAACCATACAAATCATGTATTATACCCCCTAACCCTAAACTTAATTTGTATTATGAAGTCAAGCATGAAGAGAAGTGGTTTTGGGTTTCAAACATGGAAATTTCAAAAACCTCCCAAAAACTTCATTTTAGAGTGACTGAGAAGGTTACATGTTTCCCTTTTCGTTTTCATGTTTTAAACTTGTTTAAATTATCTTGGTAAAACCTAGGATTTCATGAAGATACAAATGGGTGGGCACAATATTCAAAAAAATCAGAAAATTGAAAAACCAAATCACATTGTCTTCTTATGTCATATCGTAAGCATTCAAGTTGATAAACAAGGTCTAGATATATCCAAACCAGACAAATCATGTATCTACCCCCATCGATCTTATGAAGTCTAGCATGAAGGGAAGTCGTTTTCGGTTTCAAACATGGAAATTTCAAGAACATCCCAAAAGCTTCCATTTTAGAGTTACTAAGAAGGATCCAGGCTTATCTTTTCTTTTCATGTTTTAAACTTGTTTAAATCCTGGTCAAACCTAGGATTTGATGAAGATACAAATGGGTGGGCACGTACAATATTCAAAAAAATCAGAAAAATGAAAAACCAAAGCACATAGCATTCTTATGTCATATGTATAGTAAGCATTCAAGTTTTGATAAACAAGGGCTAGACATATTCAAACCAGAAAAATCATGTATATATCTACCCCTAAAACCCTAAACTCTGTCTTATGAAGTCAATCATGAAGAGAAGTGGTTTTGGGTTTGAAACATGGAAATTTCAAGAACCTCCCAAAAGATTTATGTTAGAGTGACTAATAAGGATCCATGCTTACCTTCATTTTCATAATTTAAACTTGTTTAAATCTTGGTCAAACCTAGGATTTGACCAAGATTCAAATGGGCATAAAATTAAAATAAAACAGAAAAATGAAAAACCAAAGCACATAGTCTTCTTATGTCATATAGTAAGCATTAAAATTGAGAAACAAGGTCTCTAGCTAGACATATTCAAACTATGCAAATCATGTATCTATGTACCCCCTAACCCCTAAACTCTGTCTTATGAAGTCAAGCACGAAGAGATGTGGTTTTGGGTTTCAAACATGGAAATTTCAAAAACCACCCAAAAGCTTCATTTTAATTAGAGTGACAAAGAAGGATACAGGCTTCCCTTCTCATTTTCATGTTTTAAACTTGTTTAAATCTTGGTCAAACCTAGGATTCTACCAAGATTCAAATGGGCATAAAATTCAGAAAAAATCAAAAGAATGAAAAACCAAAGCACATAGCATTCTTATGTCATATAGTAAGCATTCAAGTTGATAAACAGGGTCTAGACATATTCAAACCAGAAAAATCATGTATATATATATCTACCCCTATCCCTAAACTCTGTCTTATGAAGTCAAGCATGAAGAGAAGTGGTTTTGGGTTTCAAACCTGGAAATTTCAAAAAAAAAAACAAAAGCTTCATTTTAGGGAGACTAAGAAGGATCCATGCTTACCATTTTATTTTCACGTCTTAAACTTGTTTAAATCTTGGTCAAACCTAGGATTTGACCAAGATTCAAATTGGCAGAAAATTTTAAAAAATCAAAAAAATTAAAAACCAAAGTACATAGTCTTCTTATGGCATATAGTAAGCATTCAAGTTGTTAAACAAGGTCTAGACATATTCAAACCAAACAAATCATGTATCTATACCCCTAACCCCTAATTAAACTCTATATATCTTATGAAGTCAAGCATGAAGAGACGTGGTTTTTGGTTTCAAACATGGAAATTTCAAAAACCTCCCAAAATCTTCATTTTAATTAGAGTGACTAAGAAGGATACATGCTTCCCTTCTCATTTTCATGTTTTAAACTTGTTTAAATCTTGGTCAAACCTAGGATTTGACCAAGATTCAAATGGGCATAAAAATTCAGAAAAAATCAAAAGAATGAAAAACCAAAGCACATAGCATTCTTATGTCATATATAGTAAGCTAGCATTCAAGTTGATAAACAAGGTCTAGACATATTCAAACCAGAAAAATCATGTATATATCTACCCCTAACCCTAAACTATGTCTTATGAAGTCAAGCATGAAGAGAAGTGGTTTTTGGTTTCAAACATGGAAATTTCAAAAAAAAAGCTTCATTTTCGGGAGACTAAGAAGGATCCATGCTTACCATTTTATTTTCATGTTTTAAACTTGTTTAAATCTTGGTCAAACCTAGGATTTGACCAAGATTCAAATGGGCAAAAAATTAAAAAAAGTGTGTTTGCCCGTCGAGTGAAACTCGGAGGAAGAGGGATCACTCGGAAGGAGAGAAGAAGGGAGAGAATTATGGTGTCTCCCTTTTTCGGGTGATGATGTTGACTTTTGTGCAGGGTTTGTCGGTGAGCAGGAGGTGCGAGCGAGCGAGTCGAGCGAGGCCGAGAATGAGAGAGATTTGTTTTTTTGTGAGAGGGACGACCGAAGGAACCAGAAGGACCCACAGACTTCCAATACGCATCCTGATGCGTCTTCTCTTGACAAAGAAAATGGCTGGGAGTTTGCGTACCTATTGCACGTGACTTGTGCTCACTGAAGTGTGGGACCTCACGCGTGGGCACCACACGTAAGTGACAGACCTGTTGGTGTAAAAACTCGGTTGATTATTATAGTGCATTAGAACAAAGTTTCCTATGGATTCAAGGGTAGGAAATCCAAGTTAACTCATTTACGTGTTAAACTTGTCTAAATCTTGGTCAAACCTAGGATTTGACCAAGATTCAAATGGGCAGAAAAATAAAAAAACAGAAAAATGAAAAACCAAATCACATAGTCTTCTTATGTCATATAGTAAGCATATTCAAGTTGATAAACAAGGTTTGAACCTTGATCTGTAGTAGTGGGCAAAACCCTAGTTTAACCTATTTAATTATAGATTCGTAGGTTGATTTTTCTACCTTTTTATTATTACTAACCTATTTAATTATAGATTCGTAGGTTGATTTTTCTATACCTTTTTATTATTACTATGCAGCACAAGTGTGTTTGCCCGTCGAGTGAAACTCGGAGGAAGAGGGATCACTCGGAGGAAGGAGAGAAGAAGGGAGAGAATTATGGTGTCTCCCCTTTTTCGGGTGATGATGTTGACTTTTGTGCAGGGTTTGTCAGTGAGCAGGAGGTGCGAGCGAGCGAGCGAGTCGAGCGAGGCCGAGAATGAGAGAGATTTGTTTTTGTGAGAGGGACAACCGAAGGATCCAGAAGGACCCACAGACTTCCAATACGCATCTGATGCGTCTTCTCTTGACAAAGAAGATGGCTGGGAGTTTGCGTACCTATTGCACGTGACTTGTGCTCACTGAAGTGTGGGACTCACACGTGGGCACCACACGTAAGTGTGACCTGTTGGTGTAAAAACTCGGTTGATTATTATAGTGCATTAGAACAAAGTTTCCTATGGATTCAAGGGTAGGAAATCCAAGTTAACTCATTTACATAACATTATTTTTCTTATGTCATATAGTAAGCATTAAAGTTGATAAACAATGTCTAGACATATTCAAACCAGACAAATCATGTATCTATACCCCTAACCCCTAAACTCTGTCTTATGAAGTCAAGCATGTGAAGAGATGTGGTTTTGGGTTTCAAACATGGAAATTTCAAAAACCTCCCAAAAGCTTCATTTTAGAGTGCCTAAGAAGGATACATGCTTCCCTTTTCATTTTCATGTTTTATAAAACTTGTTTTAATTATCTTGGTCAAACCTAGGATTTGACGAAGATACAAATGGGTGGGCAAAAAATTAAAAAAATCAGAAAAATGGAAAACCAAATCACATAGTCTTCTTATGTCATATCGTAAGCAATCAAGTTGATAAACAAGGTCTAGATATATCCAAACCAGACAAATCGTGTATCTACCCCCTTTCGATCTTATGAAGTCTAGCATGAAGGGAAGTCGTTTTGGGTTTCAAACATTGAAATTTCAAGAACATCCCAAAAGCTTCATTTTAGAGTGACTAAGAAGGATACAGACTTCCCTTTTCATTTTCATGTTTTAAACTTGTTTAAATCTTGGTCAAACCAAGGATTTGACCAAGATTCAAATGGCCCTAAAAATTCAGAAAAAATCAAAAGAATGAAAAACCAAAGCACATAGCATTCTTATGTCATATGTATAGTAAGCATTCAAGTTGATAAACAAGGTCTAGACATATATATTCAAACCAGAAAAATCATGTATATATCTACCCCTAAAACCCTAATTAAACTCAGTCAATCATGAAGAGAAGTGGTTTTGGGTTTCAAACATGGAAATTTCAAGAACCTCCCAAAAGCTTCATTTTAGAGTGACTAAGAAGGATCCAGGCTTACTTATTCGTTTTCACGTGTTAAACTTGTCTAAATCTTGGTCAAACCTAGGATTTGACCAAGATATGATTCAAATGCGCAGAAAATTAAAAAAATCAGAAAAATGAAAAACCAAAGTACATAGTCTTCTTATGTCATATAGTAAGCATATTCAAGTTGATAAACAAGGTTTGGACATATTCAAACCATACAAATCATGTATCTATATATACCCCCTAACCCTAAACTTTGTCTTATGAAGTCAAGCATGAAGAGAAGTGGTTTTGGGTTTCAAACATGGAAATTTCAAAAACCTCCCAAAAACTTCATTTTAGAGTGACTGAGAAGGTTACATGCTTCCCTTTTCATTTTCATGTTTTAAACTTGTTTAAATTAGCTTGGTCAAACCTAGGATTTCATGAAGATACAAATGGGTGGGCACAATGTTCAAAAAAATCAGAAAAATGAAAAACCAAATCACATAGTCTTCTTATGTCATATCGTAAGCAATCAAGTTGATAAACAAGGTCTAGATATATCCAAACCAGACAAATCATGTATCTACCCCCTTTCGATCTTATGAAGTCTAGCATGAAGGGAAGTCGTTTTGGGTTTCAAACATTGAAATTTCAAGAACATCCCAAAAGCTTCATTTTAGAGTGACTAAGAAGGATACAGACTTCCTTTTCATTTTCATGTTTTAAACTTGTTTAAATCTTGGTCAAACCAATGATTTGACCAAGATTCAAATGGCCCTAAAAATTCAGAAAAAAATCAAAAGAATGAAAAACCAAAGCACATAGCATTCTTAGATATGTCATATGTATAGTAAGCATTCAAGTTGATAAACAAGGTCTAGACATATATATTCAAACCAGAAAAATCATGTATATATCTACCCCTAAAACCCTAATTAAACTCAGTCAATCATGAAGAGAAGTGGTTTTGGGTTTCAAACATGGAAATTTCAAGAACCTCCCAAAAGCTTCATTTTAGAGTGACTAAGAAGGATCCAGGCTTACTTATTCGTTTTCACGTGTTAAACTTGTCTAAATCTTGGTCAAACCTAGGATTTGACCAAGATATGATTCAAATGTGCAGAAAATTAAAAAAATCAGAAAAATGAAAAACCAAAGTACATAGTCTGCTTATGTCATATAGTAAGCATATTCAAGTTGATAAACAAGGTTTGGACATATTCAAACCATACAAATCATGTATCTATACCCCCTAACCCTAAACTTTGTCTTATGAAGTCAAGCATCATGAAGAGAAGTGGTTTTGGGTTTCAAACATGGAAATTTCAAAAACCTCCCAAAAACTTCATTTTAGAGTGACTGAGAAGGTTACATGTTTCCCTTTTCGTTTTCATGTTTTAAACTTGTTTAAATTATCTTGGTAAAACCTAGGATTTCATGAAGATACAAATGGGTGGGCACAATATTCAAAAAAATCAGAAAATTGAAAAACCAAATCACATTGTCTTCTTATGTCATATCGTAAGCATTCAAGTTGATAAACAAGGTCTAGATATATCCAAACCAGACAAATCATGTATCTACCCCTGTCGATCTTATGAAGTCTAGCATGAAGGGAAGTCGTTTTCGGTTTCAAACATGGAAATTTCAAGAACATCCCAAAAGCTTCCATTTTAGAGTTACTAAAAGAAGGATATACAGACTTCCCTTTTTCATTTTCATGTTTTAAACTTGTTTAAATCCTTGTCAAACCAAAGATTTTGACCAAGATTCAAATGGGCATAAAAATTTAGAAAAAAAATCAAAAGAGAATGAAAAACCAAAGCACATAGCATTCTTATATATGTCATATGTATAGTAAGCATTCAAGTTGATAAACCAGGTCTAGACATATTCAAACCAGAAAAATCATGTATATATCTACCCCTAAAACCCTAAACTCTTTCTTATGAAGTCAATCATGAAGAGAAGTGGTTTTGGGTTTCAAACATGGAAATTTCAAGAACCTCCCAAAAGATTTAATTTAGAGTGACTAATAAGGATCCATGCTTACCTTTTCATTTTCACAATTTAAACTTGTTTAAATCTTTGTCAAACCTATGATTTGACCAAGATTCAAATATATGGGCATAAAATTCAAAAAAAATCAGAAAAATGAAAAACAAAAGCATATAGTCTTCTTATGTCATATAGTAAGCATTCAAGTTGATAAATTAACAAGGTTTGGACATATTCAAACCATACAAATCATGTATCTACCCCTAACCCTAAACTCGGTCGATCTTATGAAGTGTAGCATGAAGAGAGGTCGTTTTGGGTTTCAAACATGGAAATTTCAAGAACATCCCAAAATGCTTCATTTTAGAGTGACTAAGAAGGATCCAGGCTTACTTATTCGTTTTCACGTGTTAAACTTGTCTAATCTTGGTCAAACCTAGGATTTGACCAAGATTCAAATGCGCAGAAAATTTAAAAAATCAGAAAAATGAAAACCAAAGTACATAGTCTTCTTATGTCATATAGTAAGCATATTCAAGTTGATAAACAAGGTTTGAACCTTGATCTGTAGTAGTGGGCAAAACCCTAGTTTAACCTATTTAATTATAGATTCGTAGGTTGATTTTTCTACCTTTTTATTATTACTAACCTATTTAATTATAGATTCGTAGGTTGATTTTTCTATACCTTTTTATTATTACTATGCAGCACAAGTGTGTTTGCCCGTCGAGTGAAACTCGGAGGAAGAGGGATCACTCGGAGGAAGGAGAGAAGAAGGGAGAGAAGGTGTCTCCCCTTTTTCGGGTGATGATGTTGACTTTTGTGCAGGGTTTGTCAGTGAGCAGGAGGTGCGAGCGAGCGAGCGAGTCGAGCGAGGCCGAGAATGAGAGAGATTTGTTTTTTTGTGAGAGGGACAACCGAAGGATCCAGAAGGACCCACAGACTTCCAATACGCATCCTGATGCGTCTTCTCTTGACAAAGAAGATGGCTGGGAGTTTGCGTACCTATTGCACGTGACTTGTGCTCACTGAAGTGTGGGACCTCACGCGTGGGCACCACACGTAAGTGACAGACCTGTTGGTGTAAAAACTCGGTTGATTATTATAGTGCATTAGAACAAAGTTTCCTATGGATTCAAGGGTAGGAAATCCAAGTTAACTCATTTACATGACATTATTTTTCTTATGTCATATAGTAAGCATTAAAGTTGATAAACAATGTCTAGACATATTCAAACCAGACAAATCATGTATCTATACCCCTAACCCCTAAACTCTGTCTTATGAAGTCAAGCATGTGAACAGATGTGGTTTTGGGTTTCAAACATGGAAATTTCAAAAAACTCCCAAAAGCTTCATTTTAGAGTGCCTAAGAAGGATACATGCTTCCCTTTTCATTTTCATGTTTTATAAAACTTGTTTTAATTATCTTGGTCAAACCTAGGATTTGACGAAGATACAAATGGGTGGGCAAAAAATTAAAAAAATCAGAAAAATGGAAAACCAAATCACATAGTCTTCTTATGTCATATCGTAAGCAATCAAGTTGATAAACAAGGTCTAGATATATCCAAACCAGACAAATCGTGTATCTACCCCCTTTCGATCTTATGAAGTCTAGCATGAAGGGAAGTCGTTTTGGGTTTCAAACATTGAAATTTCAAGAACATCCCAAAAGCTTCATTTTAGAGTGACTAAGAAGGATACAGACTTCCCTTTTCATTTTCATGTTTTAAACTTGTTTAAATCTTGGTCAAACCAAGGATTTGACCAAGATTCAAATGGCCCTAAAAATTCAGAAAAAAATCAAAAGAATGAAAAACCAGAAAATCATGTATATATCTACCCCTAAAACCCTAATTAAACTCAGTCAATCATGAAGAGAAGTGGTTTTGGGTTTCAAACATGGAAATTTCAAGAACCTCCCAAAAGCTTCATTTTAGAGTGACTAAGAAGGATCCAGGCTGCCCTTTTCATTTTCATGTTTTAAACTTGTTTAAATTATCTTGGTCAAACCTAGGATTTCATGAAGATACAAATGGGTGGGCACAATATTCAAAAAAATCAGAAAAATGAAAAACCAAAGCACATAGTCTTCTTATGTCATATAGTTAGCATTAAAGTTGTTAAACAAGGTCTAGACATATTCAAACTAGACAAACCAAATGTATCTACACCCCCTGACCCCTAAACTCTATCTTATGAAGTCAGGCATGAAGAGAAGTGGTTTTGGGTTTCAAACATGGAATTTTCAAAAACCTCCCAAAAACTTCATTTTAGAGTGACTAAGAAGTATACATGCTTCCCTTTTCATATTCATGTTTTAAACTTGTTTAAATTATCTTGGTCAAACGACCTAGGATTTGACAAGATTCAAATGGGCATCAAAATTCAAAAAAAATCAGAAAAATGAAAACAAAAGCAAATAGTTTTCTTATGTCATATAGTAAGCATTCAAGTTGATAAACAAGGTCTAGACATATTAAAACCAGAAAAATCATGTATATATCTACCCCTAACCCTAAACTAATCTGTCGATCTTATGAAGTCAATCATGAAGAGAAGTGGTTTTGGGTTTCAAACATGGAAATTTCAAGAACCTCCCAAAGGCTTCATTTTAGAGTGACTAAGAAGGATCCAGGCTTACTTATTCGTTTTCACGTGTTAAACTTGTCTAAATCTTGGTCAAATTTAGGATTTGACCAAGATTCAAATGCGCAGAAAATTAAAAAAATCAGAAAAATGAAAAACCAAAGTACATAGTCTTCTTATGTCATATAGTAAGCATATTCAAGTTGATAAACAAGGTCTAGACATATTCAAAGTTTCAAACTAGACAAACCATGTATCTACCCCCTAACCCCTAAACTCTGTCTTATGAAGTCAAGCATGAAGAGAAGTGGTTTTGGGTTTCAAACATGGAAATTTCAAAAACCTCCCAAAAACTTCATTTTAGAGTGACTAAGAAGGATACATGCTTCCCTTTTCATTTCCATGTTTTAAAGTTGTTTAAATTATCTTGGTCAAACCTAGGATTTGACAAGATTCAAATGGGCATCAAAATTCAAAAAAATCAGAAAAATGAAAAACCAAAGCAAATAGTTTTCTTATGTCATATAGTAAGAATTAAAGTTGATAAACAAGGTCTAGACATATTCAAACCAAACAAATCATGTATATATCTACCCCTAACCCTAAACTCTGTCTTATGAAGTCAAGCATGGAAATTTCAAGAACATCCCAAAAGCTTCATTTTAGAGTGACTAAGAAGGATCCATGCTTACCTTTTCATATATTTTAAACTTGTTTAAATCTTTGTCAAACCTAGGATTTGACCAAAAGATTCAAATGGGCATAAAATTCAAAAAAATCAGAAAAATGAAAAACACTACGAACAGTGAACAATACTGTTTCGCGTCCCTACAGTACACCATGTACAGTGTTGCGAGTGACCTGTGTCCTTCACGGATAGAGATCAGGTGACATGCACCTTTCGCATGTCACCTGGTGACATGCGGCTTAAATCTAAATTTAAATATTGCGTAAAAATCATGTCCCAACCTATAGCCCTCTCGATTTATAGGCCCCTGCCGCCTCTCCCCATTCACTTCACTTCTCGCTACCTCACTCCTCTCGATTTATATAGGCCCCTGCCGCCTCTCCCCATTCATCTTCAAAATCCTATAGCCCCAACCTGTACAGTGCTCGTCGGCGGCTGTACCATCCACAACCTCTGTATTAGCGCCTCCCTGCACCCCCATCTTCCGGCGATGAATCCCACGAGTGGACAAGGGGGCCTGTTAGGTGTGCGGCCCACCGTCGTAATCCCCCAGCAGCAACTACAGGACCTCGCCGCCAACTCGCACGCCCCCCTACAGCTGCTGCAGCAGGCGCATGGCGGCCTCGCCGTTGAGTCTGATGTGCCCACCAAGCGGCAGCGGATCAACGACCTCTCCGTGGGCTCAGACGTGACAGTCCTGCTGCAGCTGCAAGACAACCTCGCCGTCGCCGGGGAGTCGGTCCTCTCCAAGGAGGAGAGCTTCGAGGTCAGTGGTTAATGTAGTTTAATCATTGGTTTAAAACTAGTTAGCCCCCTACTGAGTATTATTCGGAGGGGATTTGATGCAAAATACTTCATTCACCATGTTTTGGCGTGAGTATTTGCGGCAGATCAGGACAACCTGAGAGATAGCCTGTCCTGGGGCATTATTAGTTTTTTTTTGAGGGGTTCCTCGGGCCTTATTAGTGAAGCGTCCAATTTCTATTCACGTAATCCATGCCAGCAGGCCTCAGGACTTGTAATTTTGCATTGGAATCAATCCCTCAGCCTGATCCATGCTGGAACGGGGTGGATGCCTGGAAGGAGAAGCAGCAATCGGAGCACGTATGCGGAACGACCAGAAACGCGAGAGCATAGAGGTGTTGCGGTTCCACGTCCACCCGACGTGCGCGGAAGTGTTTCCTGAGGATCCCCGCGACTCTGATCCTGTCCAATACTCTTCTGCCAAACAGATAAAATGTGTTCTTATTAAGAAAGACCCAGATATTACTCACTGAACCATGTGAAAACACGTCAACCAAACAAGGCACAAGGGATTTCTACTGCACTAATACTAGCTGCATTACCACTTTCGAACTTCAATGCAAACTTGAAACTTCACTGCAGTCTTTTTCCCCCTTTCGAACTTGAGATCCAGCCTCTCCATCGATTGATGCATAGGGCAAACTTTATTAGTTCATGTTTCGTTCTTAGTTTGAAACTTTATTACTCCAAGCTCCGGAGTACTCATATTACTACAGTATTGCAATTGAAATTTATACATATTACAATTACTATTGAAGTTAGTCTTGTACATATTACTATGAGTATTGAAGTTTAAGTCCTGCAAACTTTCGGAGTACTATATTTTTACTATTGAAGTTACACTCTTGCACTTTATTAGTATAATATCATGTGTCACACAGGGTCGCTCTGTGAATCTACCATCTAATGAAGGACGACAACATGAAGCGTCTCTGCAAGTAATCCGGCGGTCGCTCCTGGATGAGTCGCGCGAGTTGATTGACCATGCGTCCAAGCTCCGAGATGTGAACGCACATCTGGTAAACCGTGCTATGAAGCTATGGAATGAGTATGCCGTACTCTTGAATGAGCACTCATCTCTATCAAAGGAGAACTCATCTCTATCGAAGGAGAACCTCTCCATGGTAAATCAGAACGGGTCTCTAACGAAGGAGAACATCTCCATCCTAAAAGAGAACTCATCTCTGAAAAAGGAGAACATCTCCATCCTAAAAGAGAATTCATCTCTGAAAAAGGAGCACACCTACTACAAGTGGCGGAGCATGACAGGAAACAAGTAATCTTCTTCGGGTGTGAAGAAGTTGTACCCATATGTGCATGTAGAGAGGTGGAGACGGTTGCCGATGAGACAAGTGAGTAGATTGAGGAGGGCAGCCACAACCCACAACGTTTGTAGTTACAAATCTTCTATCGTAAAAGTAGTAGTATCGAAATTAATATGTATCCCTTAATATATGTGGTGTTTGGCAATATATAGTTTAACATGCAAGGACTCTGCAATGTAATTTGTATCAGTTTGATTGGCTTTCTACCCAAGTGAGCATGTGTCATATTTGTCCAAGGTTTGATTTTTGCATCTTATCATATTTTGTTGAATACCATACTAAAAAATTCCATGTGCATCATTTTGATGCAGAGGCTGGGGGTCTCAACTTCCATTACGAAAAGGATTTGTCAAGACATGAAACATTGGATAAAATCTTTGACTGTACCCTGCAAGTGTGGCACCTAGAAACAATGATTAAAATTCAAAGCTGCATCTCCTACCAATACAAATGGTATATCAGACAATTTTGAAACAAATTGAATCCAACCCGAAATAAATTAAATTATATTTGGAAGAAGATATGTAGAAATACCCCTGTACAGTAGGACGCTATGTGCAATGCACGACATATTGGCAAAAAATTACCCGCATGTACCAAAGGCATGGGCACCAAGATCTGATGCAAATTTGAATTCGGCCAAAGGAGGGTACTAGCAAAGATTTCGATCGTGTCAGCGATCCAGACATTCTTATGAAGTAAAGGGAATTTGATCATCTTGGTCTTGCAAGTAATGAAATGTGGGGACTCCTAAGATCGACGCCTTCAACACTGATGTTTCTTTCTATCAGAAGCTAGTGGCTGACAACTTTGATTCCTATTCGGCTGATGCAGATATCCATGAGATCATCAAGAGGATCTTGGAACATGTTGAAGCACGTGTCGACATTCTGCTCTCGTGCTTGAAGGCAGATGATTTTGATAGGGTGATGCAAAAGCCGCCATATGGTCAATAGATTGTTATTATATACAAGGATGTTTCTTGGGTCATCATCTAGATCTTTTGTTTTCTTATGTGTTAGCAGTACTTTATGGAAACTATGTTAGTATTGTCTTATACTGAATTGTTGCTATATCTGGACACCGGATGCTTATGTTCTATGACATTATGGAATGTATGGAAAAAAGATGACACCTTTTTAGCTATTCAGAAAAGGCAAAAAAACAACAACAATTTGTTTCCCACAATAAAATGAAATCTTATTGCACCTTTCCCCAAAATGTTAATGCACATTTTACCTTGGGCATTTTCGTTAAGACCCATGGTTTTTTATATAAAATGGTAGGCCATATTTTGAAGCTAGTTTTTTTAAAAAAAACATATCAAAATTCAAGCTTATCATTTTATAGCCACAAGTTCACTTTTTTTTCTTCATTTTTTCTGAAACAGGGTGGGAATCGACTGCATGCCATTCCTTGCAAACATTGGCGAATGTCGGAAATAATCTTAGATAGGGCGAACTCTAAAAGAAGAGGTAAATACCGAAATAGTCCCGAGACATTGTGATGCATGTAATTCTAACGCAATCCCAATAAACCAAAACATATTTTATTATAAGTAGAACCTATATACATACCAATTATGTGATCAATGGCAAAACTTTAGTTCTTTTGAAAATCATTTTGTAATTGGATCGATCAAGAATTTTTTCAATATCTTTTGCTCGATGCACAACTCGGAATTTATGATCTTTGTTGTCGAGCCATTTCAGGAGTCCTTTAAGTCATAGGATAGGAAAAACGTATGTACATCTTGTCTATTTGAATCCTATGGGAATATGAGTTTCTTTGATTGTACCAAAGGGATTTTTCCATGAGGGATGACCTAATGTTTTGTTCATATAGGATTTGTAGTACAAGATTCATATGGGATATGTTCCCTTTGAATATAACCAATAGTGTAGAATAATTCCCGTAGGATCTAAATCCTATAAATCAAAGGAGCCTCAGTTGTTTTCGTCACCACATATAAAATCAGCGCCAACTCAATGAGATGATAAATGTTGTCGGATGAAACATGGCGTTTCTTTCAAATATAAAGAAATATCTGAAGTCTTCAATTCTACGCGTATGATAATGAATAGCTCAAGGTTATTTTACATATACTAAGATCCATGATACATCAATCTTTTTAATGCGGAGAACGAGTCTATATATGTTTTTTGGTACCTAGTCCATGTTTTGTTTTCGAAATCGGCTCCACGCAGTGTTCACTAAAATAGGCGCAACTTTGTCATATGAAGTCCGTTTTAAGTACTCAAATGTTCAGAAAAAAACACATATATATGAATGGATGGATATTCACTAAAAATCAAGGTAGGATGGCTGCCGTACCGCCCATGCTTACAAATGAGACCTTGATGGGGTCGGACCGCGTCCATTTTTTTTCGCGCATCCACCAAACCATTTCAACGAAGCGCCAAAACAGCGGCGAAAATAGCTCGGGTTGCCGCCTCCAATTTTCAAATGTTCGAATTTCCGATCTTATCCTTTCATCAAAAACGTCCCCAGCGGTTCTTCTCTTGGCCAAGGCCAATCTCACCCCAGCCATTAAAACATACCGTGCCAGGCGCCGTTAGTTGTACTCATTTTCCCCAGGTCCTTAGTTTTCCTCGGTTTACCCAAACGTTTGTCTGAACCGCAGAAGGAGCTCGGACGGAAGGAATCCGTTAAGTTGACCGTTCCGTGCTGACGAGTGGGGTCGTGTCGTTTGTGGGGTCGCGTCGTGTGGGACCGCGTCGTGTGGGGCTGGTAGGAAGGGACCGCGTGGGACAGGACGAGGCCGTGTTTGTGGGGCCGTAGCGTGTAGGGCCGTAGCGTGTGGAGCCGTGTGGGTCCGGGACGGGGGCACGAGTGGTTTCTGTCTCTTTCGCCCAGATTAGCAGTTTTCAATGTACCTTTTTCCTCTCTATCGCTCGATCTCATTCATATTTGATAGCCCAAATTGGTAGCAAATCTAGAGAAGCTTCTCCTTCTGTTTTTTAACGCCATTCATTTCTTTATGCCTTCGTTTTTACCCAATCAGGTAGGAAATCTAGGGCACAAATCCAGAGAGAAAATATAGGATAAGCTGCATACAGCAACCAACATAGCATAGATATATTCAGGACAGATCCAAATGTAGTACCGATAGATCCAACATAAGCTACATTTTACATGAATTTAATCTGCTCTACAGATAGAGCAGTCACATACAGAGAGTGCAGTAGGCACGTTCAACGCCTCCAGGTGGCGCGTGTGACTCGCTTGGAGGTTGCGCAGGTGAATCCCAAGTGCTTTGTGTTTGGCCATGTACGCATGCACGTTCACGGTACTTCCAACTCTAGCGCCATGGCTGCCAATGGATTCAGCATGGTTCAGCAGGGTGTTGAAGTTGGTGTCGAAGAGCCTCCTGTTGCAGAAGGGGCACTTGTAAATGCCTTGAGCAAAGGGGCGACCGTATTGGCCGGACTGCAGCCTCCTGAGGACGTGACGAGTCTTGGTGTGGAAGGACTCGTCGTCGCTGTCGACGTCGCTGCACCTGTCACGTAGCACCAAAGATCGTGCAAAAAACACGGAGTCAATTGCAACGATGATTGAACAGAGAGTGAACAAAAAATCATGCATGATAATATGGGCTCGAAAAAAAGAGGTAGCCTCAGTTACATTGGACACACTTATATCCAGGATTTGAGTAAGTAAACCAAAGATCATGCACAACAAATTTGTACACACCAATTGTTTACTGACCAAACCCTGAATCAATTTAGGGATGCCCAAATATTCATCATCATCGGCACAAATCTGAAACAAAAGCAAATCACAAACACTAATAACGCAAGATCTAACACAAAAGGATCGAACTAGGAACAGACGAACAGTAATAACGCAAGATCTAACACAAAAGGATTGAACTAGGAACAGACGAACAGTAATAACGCAAGATCTAACAAAAAAGGATTGAACTAGGAAGAGACGAACAGTAATAACGCAAGATCTAACACAAAAGGATTGAACTAGGAACAGACGAACCGTAATAACGCTAGATCTAACACAAAATGATTGAAATGAGATAAGAACAAGGGAACAAAGGGTTACCTCCGAATCGTAGTCGACGATGGTGGTGTCGTAGGGGTTCTTCGGCGCGTCGTACTGCACTGGTTCGTACGGGTCCCAATGGACGGGGGCCTGGACGGGGGCGGCGGCCGATGCGCCGGCTGCTACGTTGGAAGCAGCGACAGGGGCCTGGACGGGGGCGGCGGCCGATGCGCCGGCTGCTACGTTGGAAGCAGCGACAGGGGCCTGGACGGGGGCGGCGGCCGATGCGCCGGCTGCTACGTTGGAAGCAGCGACAGGGGCCTGGACGGGGGCGGCGGCCGATGCGCCGGCTGCTACGTTGGAAGCAGCGACAGGGGCCTGGACGGGGGCGGCGGCCGATGCGCCGACAATGGGCATCTCATTCTTCTCCATCGCCGGCGGTTTTCTTCGGGGTTTTTTCTTCGGTTGTGGAGAAGATGATGGGACAGGAGAGGCGGTTGCAGTGAGCCAGTGAGAACGTGCGTCGAGGGAGAGAAAGAGGGGCTCTATAAAGACGAAGGTGGCGTGTACCGCAACACGCGTCCGCTATGCACGGCTGCAGCGTGCACCGCTACACGAGTCTAACCCTGGGACGTTTGGTGTACTCAGTTATAACCTCGGGCCTTATACAGAAATTTTATCTGTACTCAGTTTTCCCCTCGAGGACTTAGACCGGCAAGTGCAATATACTCAGTTTTACCCTCAAGTAGCTGGTCAACAGAGAGTCAACAAATGAGATTAACATAGCTAATTGAGTCATTTCATGCGCAAAAAAATCCAAAAAAATAAAAACATAGTGGCAACTACTCATGGAGTCTTCCTACGCAACCTGCCACCTAGAAAACCTTAACAAACATATATAAATCAAGTTTTACCACAAATTGCCACTTCTCAGAATCACTAGTGTAGCTATGAAGATGCATGGTTTTCCACCCAAACCCCTTTGCAAAACATCTTTCCCAAAACATAGTTTGTCTAAATGATGCCATAATTGTCACACTCATGTATATTTGAATTGCAAATAATTTGATGTAGCCCAATATGAATTATATTGTACAAAACACACATTTTTCATTTTGTAATTCTTTTGTTTGAATCCCTTAGTCTATTTACTATTTATGTGCCCTTGGATTCTTAGTACTACTCAGTTTTGCCCTCAAGTACTGTCACAAATGCTCTGAGAAGCCCAAACTTATCCTGATTGGTTGAGCCGTTGTCACACGGATCGACTCCACGAACCGTTGATCCACTGATCTAACGGGCAGTATACCCCTATCCGTCTCTTCGTGGCAACCTCTCTCTCTCTCTCTCTCTCTCTCTCTCTCTCTCTCTCTCTCTCTCTCTTCGTGTCCTCTCTCTCTCTCTGTCGGTGGAGAATAAACATGAGGAATATAGTTTGGGATATAGTATTGATATTTTGAAACGGCCTAAAAGTGGTATAATTTTGTTATAAACATGAGGCATACATTTTTGCTGATTTCGGCGATTGCATTATTTGTCACCCCTCTAACAATTATCAACTATCTTTAGCTGTCCTTTTCTTTTAGGGAATATAGTTTGGGATATGGTATTGGTATTTTGGAAAGGCCTAAAAGTGGTATAATTTTGGTATAAACATGAGGCATACATATTTGCGGATTTCGGGGATTGCATTATTTGTCACCCCTCTAACAATTATCAACTATCTTTAGCTTTCCTTTTCTTTTAGGGAATATAGTTTGGGATATGGTATTGGTATTTTGGAAAGGCCTAAAAGTGGTATAATTTTGGTATAAACATGAGGCATACATATTTGCGGATTTCGGGGATTGCATTATTTGTCACCCCTCTAACAATTATCAACTATCTTTAGCTTTCCTTTTCTTTTAGGGAATATAGTTTGGGATATGGTATTGGTATTTTGGAAAGGCCTAAAAGTGGTATAATTTTGGTATAAACATGAGGCATACATATTTGCGGATTTCGGGGATTGCATTATTTGTCACCCCTCTAACAATTATCAACTATCTTTAGCTTTCCTTTTCTTTTAGGGAATATAGTTTGGGATATAGTATTGGTATTTTGAAACGGCCTAAAAGTGGTATAATTTTGTTATAAACATGAGGCATACATTTTTGCGGATTTCGGCGATTGCATTATTTGTCACCCCTCTAACAATTATCAACTATCTTTAGCTGTCCTTTTCTTTTAGGGAATATAGTTTGGGATATGGTATTGGTATTTTGGAAAGGCCTAAAAGTGGTATAATTTTGGTATAAACATGAGGCATACATATTTGCGGATTTCGGGGATTGCATTATTTGTCACCCCTCTAACAATTATCAACTATCTTTAGCTTTCCTTTTCTTTTAGGGAATATAGTTGGTAATTTCGGTGAATGCACACACTAACTTTGAAAACAACTACAAGTACATGTAACTGAATAATGGATTTGTAACAAGGTATCCCTTGTAACAACTTCTAGCGCCTGGTGAGCAATGATAAGAATCCGATCGTAATTATACAACAAAAAAACAACCAGCCATCATATTAGCTTGCTTCTTCAACTCGATCAGCTGCCTTAACTGCTTGTTCATTTTCTTCAGTTCTCCCTTCACTTCCACCAGTTCTGCATTGGGAGCATTAGGCATAATCGGAAGGTCCCTAATCGGAACGGCTCCTCTCTCCGCCGCATTCTCTACAGCAAGTCCCCCCCTCCCAAATTGCGCCCCCAATAGCGCCAATTGATTCCTGCAACTGAAGCCTCTGAACGTACACATCGATCCACTCGAAATGCCTGCATTTCTTCAAGATCTGAAAACAACAACGTGAACCCTAAATCCCAAATTCGAGGGAATAACAAGAAAATCGAGAGAAAACAGAGAAATTGGAGCGAGATCTAACCTTATCCCCCTCTCTATATGGCAAGCTCTCGCATGCAACGAACTCACGTCCACGGTTGCCGTTCTCGTCCGTCTTACAGATCGACCGCTTCAGAGGCTCCTGGCGTGGGCAGTCAGGGCATCTTGTCAAAGGCACGGGTCCATACTGCGGCCATGAAGAACGGGAGGTCGAAGAGAAACTAGACATCACCCGCGTGCCGGAGAAGGGCTGCCGCTGGCGGAGAAGAAGAACAATGGGGCGCGGAGAAAGAAAGGGGAAGCAATGGCACGGGCACGGGCACGGGGCTAGCTCGGGCTCCCATTTTGCAACGGTCACCTGGGTAAGCTGTGGGTCCGGCGCGCTAACGTGGACAAGTTGTGGGTCCCACGATGATCTGGATAAGTGGAGACGTGTCCACTGCGGGGCACCAACAGCGGCCCCACTTGCCAGCACCAACCAACGTCAACTAAACGGGATTCCTTCCGTCCGAGCTCTTTCTGCGGGTTATAGACAAGGGGGGGAAAACTGAGGAAAAACTAAGGATCTGGGGAAAACTGAGTACAACTAAGGAGCCGAGGGCACGAAAATAGAAATCCCTTAAAACATACCACCGGCACAGGCGCCGAATCCCACATCTCTCACGCGTCACACACCGAATCGGAGCATCTCGCCCGACGACGGCAGTGCACCACCGTCCCACCTCGCCACCACAGCCTCCTGACCAGACGCTGTAGTGTCCGAGAAGACGTTGTCAAGCAAGCCGGAGCCGCTTCCCCTACGAAGGCGCACACCGCACCATTTGTGCTCCACCGTAGCCGACGCCCACCGCGCCGGATCCTGCTCAGGGACGCCGTCCACCTCCGCCGCTGCGTCGGATCTGCTTCCCGACTCCCTGGTCTACCGCACGGTGAAATGGGTAGACCCCGCGCCCAACCGGTCCACCGCGCGAAACCAAAGCGTAAAGCCGTCCACTCCCCATGCGAAGGTTGGTGTTTAGCCGCTTCCGTTATGCATTTCATTTCCGAACATCAGTTTCGTGCGATCTGGGGTTTCAAGTTTACTTTTCCTACAATCTGTTTGGTGCTATCTGGTATGACTGTAGTAGAAGTCAAGCCTGCAGAGTGATTAGTCGACATTATTAAACTGCATGTTTATAAATCTTGTAATCATCAATTGGCATGCACAGGGAAATCATTTATTTTTGATCTACGCTTTATTCCTTTTTGAGCTATCATCTACTTGCTACTACTAATTTGCCCTTCTACTGCTCTACTCAAAGTTCCATGATAAATCTCGTTAGCATTTTTTTCTAATGCATGCTAAAGATACTGTAGTAGAGTACAAAGAGGGCCGGAGAGAAAATATAGGCATCACCAGTGAACAATCAAACACCTCTCCTGTCTCCATCGATAACAATCATTTTCTTATTCAGAACTTGATCCTACTGAACAAGAGTCTGAGGGAGACCTGAGTAAAGAGGATGCCCTTGTCAAGCACCCTACTCCACCCCCCAAGGTGATTGCTCGCTCTTTTCATTGGCATTATTGTTGCATCTTCAATAACTGTGATGTATCTGTCCAACCCAGCCCAAGTTATAGCATTATCATCTGCTCAGTTAACACATAATAATAACATATGTTTCATCATGTCTTGGCTTGCTGTTCTTATGTTCCATAATCGTATCAAGCATGTATATGATTTTGTTGATTGAAGTACCGTTTATCTCTGGCAGGCATCAGGGACTTCACGTAAGGACGTTTCAAATACCAACAAGGTGAAGAACATAGTTCAACAGGAAGATCAATATCTGACAGCTCACCTAAAAATAAAAAGGGTTCAAGCTGGTCATGTCAGATCACAAACAAATGCAGTGAACAGAGTAAAAACAAGGTCTCAGACTCAGAGTCACTCTAATCTAGTTGAAAATGATGACCAGGCAAAAAAATATTGTAATGCGAAACACCAACATAAAAAGCTTCGACCTAACCCCACATCGGTTGGTCTAAAAGCTGTAGACGGAGCAAATACCAAACCACATGTTCCCCAGCCACCTGTTGCCAATCCAGTTACCCAAGAACAATTCACAGCAGACCCAGTTTCAACAGCAGGTTCTCAACACCTAACTAATCACGATCGCCCGCTGACATTTAGTCCTGCCAGAGACAACTTCTTCCTTAAAGATGATGGTGGGGCCGAATTAGGTACGTGTTCCCTTACATGCTCCGTTACATAAATACCTTGATAGCTTGATGTAATGCTTAAATTTGCAGTTCCACCACGACCAAGAAAACGAAGGGGGCCAACGACTTTGAAATCACTTAAAAATAAGATTGCCCGAATGGGAACAAGATTTCCCATCACATCAGTTATAGCAGGTATCAGAAGGCCACTGGATCCACAAGAATCATCTAATATAGCATCGATCACAGGCGTTTTTGTCAGGACTCAAATTCCTATCTTTCCATCATGGAAACAACACGTAAACACCCCTTCTCATTTTGAAGGTTTACTGCACATGTTACATGTAAGTCATTTTCGTAAACAATACCATGTTGCTCGTTCACATTCCCTCTAGCTTTCTGTTGGCTAGCTATCTAACACATGAACGGTTCCCATTGTTGTAAACAGACATGTCTTGAGTTTGATGATGACATGAAGAATGTAATCACTGTTATCAGGAGCATATTCTCTTCAGCGTTGCGCCAGGAGCGCCATAGGCTAAAGATGAGATACTTTGCTGGGAGGACTCCTAGCGATATTCCAACAACCTCTCCTATACTACAGATGACTGATGATCAATGGTGTGATCTTGTTGAGTATTGGTCTGCTCAAAAGAATTTGGTATGTTCTGTGAAGACAGTGAGACAAGATCACATTACTGATTCCTTTTTAAGCATGTGTCTCACAAGTCTTCATTTGTAGTTCATCGCTCGAAGTAACATGCGTGCTCGTAATAATGTACGTTTACAACAGCGTACAGGATCTCGTAGCTTGATTGGACACCTCTACTGTATGGTAAGGAATGTTATCTGTACAACTATATTTAAATTAGTAAATCATTTAGAATTTATAGATGCACAATATACATCGTAAATTGATGTCTCTGTTTTATTTATATTTTTTTTGAAAACTTTCAATTGTCGCATGTCGGCATGTGACGTGGTTGTGAAACTAATTTATATTTTCTCTTGCGAAAATATCAGAAGGCAAGGCAAGCATACTGTGAGAGTACAGACAGAGAGATGAGTCTACTTGAGCAATTCAAGGTGTGCCAGACGAGCAGAAATGGTTTGACTGGACATTTTGCACAGAGTGTTATTGTAAGTATTCTCTACTAATGTCAGTTATGGTTTTCAATTGTATTCAGAAATATCTTGTCATATTTGTCAAGCTTCATGCACTAGCCAACACAACCAAATGTCGAACTGCTGGAAAGGGCTAGTACAATTCACTTATATACTTCTCAGCAATATCATGCACATTACGAATTCTACACATGGATCCATGCATATTTTTATAGTCCTGCTATTACGTGTTAGCAATAGAAGACATGTCAATATGATGTAACATGCTCTTACTAAAATGTATATGCGGTAATCAGCCATGCCAGTTTGTAGGATTATTAGAGGTAGTTCATACACATGTCTTCACATTATAATCTCTTCTCTTACACATGTGTAACAACTGAAAACTCCTCAGTCTGACATGAAAGTGGAGCTGGCAAAACCAAAGAAAGATGGTATAGAAAAAACCCAGGAAGAATGTCTGAATTCATTTTCCAAGGTACTACAATGTCATGGTATAGCCAACAACACATTCCTGCGTAATGCTGGGTTCACAACTAATTTGTCGAGGTCCAAGTCCAAGTCAAAGCCCAAGCGCAGGTTGAGGTCCAAGTCATTGTCTTTTTATGTTCTCGAGGAACTACTCAAAGAGGAACGAGCAATAGTGGCTGCACAAAGAGTAGTCATCCACCGTATAACTGCAGGATTAGAAGCAAGTCAAGCCCACCTGGGCAACATCCTGAGAAAGTGTGGGAGATGCTGAATACCACAGTGAACACTGACAGTCAAAGGTGTCCCTTGGTTGTGTGAAAGGGTTTGTGATGCTGAACTATTTTGTTGGTGCTTCTATCTGCACTTGTTATGTACCTGGTGGTTGTTTCCTTGGTGATGTGGATTAAATGAAAACTGAATGGATTGGATGCACCAATATTTAATCAAGGTTTAATCTGATTTGTAGTATTTTTTATATTGCGCTGCATGGGAAAAGTATAACTATTAGTTGGCCCATTGGTGACCATTTTCATACATTATTTTAGTTGATTGGTCCTTGTCCTTGTATCCCTGAAAGGAGGCAGTACTACAGTAAGCTACCAATTTTGCTAGTACAGTATTTTTTTAGCGCCAGCTAAATTGAAAATATCTGTCAAGCGCTACAATCTCCCGCCAATAAAATCCAAAATATTTGTACATGGGAACTGATTTTGGTTGTGATTATGACTTGATGTGACCGTATAGTAGTGTCATGCGCATGCGGGACTGGTGTTTTGAAACATAGGAGCATATGCTCCCTCCATTTTGAAATGCATCTTACACATATTTTGAATTTCAAAAAAATGAAACAAAAAATTCGCATGTACATCTTCTCGTGCTACGCCCTTAAAAAGTTGCGACTTGTCGTGTGACGTGTGTAAAAAGATAAAACACAGTACTAAAAATAATGCTTTTCACAAGATAAGTTTTCTCTTTTTTACATAGACCACAAAAAATATTGGTTTTTCGTGAAACTTGACGAACGAACATATATTATGAATATGTACATGTAAATTTTTTGCTAATTTTTTTCGACATTTTAAAATATGATTTTTTGGTAGAGGGAGCATATGCACCCGGGAGCCAAATTGAATTTCCGCATGCATATGACACTACTCTATGTTACTACCTTCATAATGCATAGTAACTTAGATGTAGTACTATCATGCATGATTGTTTTAGTTAGTATGTAGACTCATTCTATCTTGAAAAGTGTTATGGTAACATAGCTAGTTACCACAACCAGCTCTATGTTAATACTCCTTAGTTACTCCCACTATGAGTAGTCTAAGTAGCATGGTCTACCCCGGAAGTAGATCCTCTAACGTGCAATAGACAAGTCGGGTAAGCTACACCTCTCTAATTTTCCTTCTCCACATCTACATGATTAAGTCTAATTTGATCTAAATTAACTTCCATAATATATGTAAGCCATATGCATTTACGATAATTAGTAACAATCAAAATTATGACTATCTTTTTTAAATATTTATACGATTTTTTATACAGTAAAAATATACAGTGGTTGCTACAGTAAATACGTACAGTATTTGTTACATTTTCCTGATTTTTCTTCTACGTTTTGCACTACTTAAGCACTGTGCTTACCTGACTTGTCATCTCTACGTTAGAGGATATGGTTCCGGTCTACCCCTGGCCTTATATTACAATCACGAGTATATATTACTTGGACCATCTGTACAACATACTTTTGTTGCTCCTTGCAAAAAAAACATACATTTGTTGCGACTGGATTATTAATAAAAGTCGTGTGCATCACCACGATGCAGAGGCTGGGGTCATATCCCCTTTTCGAAGAAAAAAAATTACTTAGTCAAGCTGCAAAATCTCCTAGTACCAATCCCGAAATATTTCAGAAGGGCTTTTCAAAATTGATTTTCAAGATATATCATGATTATGCTCGTGGTAACCGATTTTCAACGTGATGATGACTTGATGTGACACTTGGCCGTACTAGTACGGTCTCATATTTTTGTATTACTTGGACTATAGCCAAATTCGAAATCTCATTCCAGCGGCAAAACTTCCCGCCGAAAAATACAAATATTTCACACGCTTCTAACTTCCCATTCTACCCTCGTAAAGATGACAACAATGTCCATGCATAAGTCGGTTGGTGGGGGGTCTACCCGTCATTTTTTTCGATCACCACCTCCCTAGCTCCGAAACTCCCCGAAAAAAAATTCATTTCCCTCACTCTCTCCTCTGAGACCACCCACCGGAACTTCCCAAGTCCCTCTCTCTCCCACCTCCACGACCACCGCACCGGAACATCCCCGCCGGACTTCCCTGGCCTACCCGAGGCCTCGCGATCCTCGTCATCCGGCTGTCTGCCGGAGCCGCTTCATCGACGCCGTCATCAACCGGACTGGATCATCCCCGCCGAACCTCGAAACCATATACTCATCCAGTCTACCGCAGTCGCTTCAGCTGCGGTATCGTCCACCCCACCGGAGCCGCTTCGCCGGATCCGTCGTCCACCGCATCGGATCTTGCTCACCGACACCGCTGTGCATGAACCGGATCTGCTTCACCGGCGCCGTGCATGATCTAAACTCTTCTACTGTCGCTTTTCTATTGCTTGCCTGCAAGTTCTTGTTTAATCTTGGGGGAATCTGTTTGTGCTAACGACGCGCCGTTACGTTTTTGCAGATGAGATGAGTAACCATGAAGTGTAATGGCCGTCTCTCCAACCCCAAGTAGCACATGTAGCATACTTCATCACCGGATCTATCAACCCCAGGAAGATCTGCTGTGACTCCCACAGAGTGCTTCTCCTAATGTAAGTCCCTTGTTTTAGCGCCATGTTCTGGGTTCAGATGCTTGTTTGTCTGAAGCTCTTTTAGTTCATTCCTAGCTATGACCGTAACATCTTGCTATTTTCTACTTCATTGCTAACTTTAAGCGATTGAACATTTTGGTTTGCATTCCCTGCTCTGTAGATGTAGCCATCATAACTTCTATCTTGCTCAGTCGTTGTTACAAAAATTATAGGTATTATAGTAACATCCTGCTATTATTTAGTTCATGGCCAATTTTAAGTAATTGCACATGTTGGTTCGCATTCCCTGCTCTATAGCTTTTGGCATCGTAACTTCTATATTTGGTTTACATTCCCTGCTCTGTAGATCTAGCCATCATAACTTTATCTTGCTCAGTCGTTGTTACAAAAATTATGGCCTGCTACTATGTTGTTTGTGCCAATTTTTTACTCCATGAACATGTTGGCTTGCATTCCCTGTACTACGGGTGATGCCATTGTTTTGTATCTAGTTCATTGTAAGCTAACAAAGTAAGGACTTAGTTTGGCATGCTATCACTCTGCTATCTAGCCTGTAGTACAAATAAACTTGTCATACTACTAGATAATAATTTTGCGTGCCATCTTGTTCTTCAAAAGCTGCATTATTGACTTGTTTCTCTGACTTGGCATGACGCTCACATATGGAAAGCTGAACATATTGGTTTGCATTCCCTCTTATACAAGTTCACAGGTGATCCCACTATATTCTGTATCTGGTCCATCCTAAGCTCCAGCATTAACTATCCTCTATGTGTTGCTCATTACAAGTTTATATCCCGAAACATCTTGATTTGCATCCCCTTCACTATAAGTTCAGGAGTATTATTTAGTTCACGGCCAAAATGAAGTAATTGCACTTGGCACATGTTGGTTCACATTCCCTCCTCTTTAGCTTTTGCCATCGTAACTTCTATTTTTGGTTTACATTCCCTGCTCTGTAGATGTAGCCATCATAACTTCATCTTGCTCAGTCGTTGTTACAAAATTTATAGCCTGCTACTATGTTGTTCATGCCAATTTTGTACTCCCTGAACATGTTGGTTTGCATGGGACTCGACAGTAGTAAGTCTGTTGTTTCATTCTAACATGCTCTGTTATATTGGCTGTTGGTATGCGGCATGCACTCTTTGTTTGCTTATTGTGCGCATTACAATGATCTTGTTATAACGACGAAATGATGAGTTCCAAATTCTTTGCCAAACAATATTGTAGTGTCTTTGCCTTTCCATTGTTGCTGTCTTAACTTGTAATGTCTTTGTTTCAGATATAGGTGCTGCATGGACAACTTAAAAGATTGCCGGATCGCTTCTTGTATTGCTAGGTTTAATTACCATTCAATTTCTGGGTTCTGTAATATTTTTCAATGCCTTGCAGCTGATGTAATATTTAGTTAGTTTTTATAGTTCTTTCGCGCATTTTTTCTTTGGTGCTTGTGGTAAGTGAGGCTATCCGACAGAAATAAATGCTGCGTAAATATTCTCAGTATCTAAATCACGAATTCCCATCCCTTAAACGGCCCAATTAAGCGAAATCACATATGTGCCTGCCGCAAATTCCTATAG
Organism: Lolium multiflorum; assembly: GCA_030979885.1. NCBI lineage: Eukaryota > Viridiplantae > Streptophyta > Magnoliopsida > Poales > Poaceae > Lolium > Lolium multiflorum. The sequence goes on from CM061748.1 coordinate 221,785,600, forward strand.
CGCCTATTATGCCGGCATATAAGCAACTAAACGGGCTGGCCCACTTACTTATTGGGCCAGCCCATTTGATTGAAGGTGGACCCCACACTAATTGGGTGGCCCACTTGCTTTAAGGTGGACCCTCCCACTACTTAGTTGGGCACCAATTGCTTTTGTGGTGGACCCCACATACTAAATGGGCGGCCCTTTAAGAGGAAAGTGGGACCCACTGTGTTTTTGGCCCGGCCCACTATCTTGTTGGGCGGCCCACTGCTATATGGTGGACCCCACAAACTAATTGGGGCCCTTTAAGGAAAGTGGGACCCACTGTGCTTTTGGCGCCACTATCTTGTTGGGCCACCACTTGCTATATGGTGGTCCCACATGGTAAACGGGCCGGCCCTTTAATAGGAAGGTGGGACCCCTGTGTTTTTGGCCGGCCCACTATCTTGTTGGTACCACTTTCTATATGGTGGAACCCACATACCAAATGGGCGGCCATTAACAAATGTGGGACCCTTGTGTTTTTGGCGACCGCTAGCTTGGTGGCGGCCCACTGCTATATGGTGGACCCCACATACTAAATGGGCGGCCCTTTAACGGGAAGGTGGGACCCACTGTGTTTTTGGCCCGGCTATCTTGTTGGGCCGGCCCACTTGCTATATGGTGGACCCCACATACTAAATGGCCGGCCCTTTAACAGGATAGTGGGACCCACCATGTGTTTTGGCGCCCACTAGCTTGTTGGGCCGGCCCCTTGCTATATGGTGGACCCCCACACTAAATGGGCGGCCCTTTTACGGGATAGTGGGACCCACCTATGTTTTTGGCCCCACTTGCTTCTTGGGCGGCCCGATTCTTAAGGGGACCCCACATGTTAAATGGGCGGCCCATTTAACCAGTCAACATTAGAGGTTAGGCCCGGCCCACGTAACTAATGGACCAGCCCAGCTATATAGTTGACCGGTCAAACTATGTCATCTGGCCGGCCCGCTTAAGACGTGGCAGGCCTCGTGTGGGCCTACCATCTACCACGGTTTTTTTAGCCGGTTAACCCGATTAACGCGTCGCACGTGTCGGTTGCATGACGTCGGCAGTCAACGGGCTCCCGGAAACACTTCCGCAACGTCCGATTTTTCGTGGCGGAAGGGCGCCCAAGCGCGACGGACCGAAAAATCGTCGTTGGACTTTGCTGACGCAGTTTCGACAACAGAACCCATATCGTCGGGTTAGGCCCATAGGCGACGAAAAATGCCCCTTAGTTGACGATTTTGGGACGTTGTCTATCAGAACTTTTCTTGTAGTGTCAGTGCTCGGTATGTGGAGCGGAGGACTCCTGGAGGCATTCTCTTATCGAATGCACAATGTCCATATGTGTTTGGGCACTTGTAGGTGAAGAGATTACTGAGCATATGAGTTTGACATCAGAACCATCGGCGAAGCAATGGATCTTCTCAATGATCCAGTCACTCAGTCACTCGGCCTGTGTGGAGATGATTGTCACTCTATGGGCAATTTGGTATGCACGAAGACGCCTTATTCATGAAGGTGAGCAACAAAGCCCATTATCCACGTTCTTGTTTGTAAAGAGCTTCCTAGCAGACCTTGCTATGGCGTCCCCTCCAGCAGGCCTGTCATCACATGCTCATCCAAGCAAAGGGAAGAAGTGGATTGCCCCACCGTCTGGGTGGGTGAAGATCAACGTCGATGCGGCCACGGCAAAGAATGGACCAGGTGGCGCAGTCGCGGTGGTATGCAGAAGTGAAGCAGGAACTTTCATGGGGGCCTCGACGCTCACTATCAGTGGCCTAGACAACCCTGCGACCCTAGAAGCAGTGGCCTGCCGGGAAGCTCTCGCTCTCGCGCAGGATCTCAGTTTGTCCCATGTATGTGTGGCCTCTGATTGTCTGGAGGTCATTCGAAACCTGCAGCAGCCATACATGGGAGCTTATAGTATGATTGTTGATGAGATAAAGGAGACTAAGACCCTTTTCTCGTCGGTGTCTTTCCGCCATGAAGGTAGAAGCACCAATGGCAAGGCTCATCGCCTCGCCCGTAGCGCTGTTAGTTTAGCCATCGGTCGCCAGCTTTGGCTCCTAGAGCCGCCGGGGGGTTTATGTATCCCTGTACAACTTTCTATCCTTGATGAATAAAGAGCGGCCGAATTCTCAAAAAAAAAAATAGAGCTTTTTCTCAACAACAAAAAAAATATAGCTGAACTTTTTATAGAAAATCTTACTCCCTCCAACTCAATTCAATTGTCGCAGATTTAGAAAAAATATTGTCTAAAATCTATCTAAGTTCATTTAACACGTGATAACTAATTTGGATCAAAGCTACTACGACTTTCTTTCTAACACCAATAATCCGGCAAGTGAATGCAGGTCATGATCCAACTTTTAGGTGTCCAATGCAAACAAAAATGTTGGAGATGTTTTCTACTTATTTCGGTGGACAAATGTTTGCTCTCAATTATTCTGGTCGATTCTACATGTGTTTGTTGTAGTGTGACTCACTGGCAGGTCTAGGGGCAAGCACCAAAACTTGATTGACGAAGCAAGCCAACCCGATAACAAAATTTGATTCCACTAGGGGGTGGGCGGTATCAACGAACATTAGCTTCTTTTTTTGAGGGGGGAGGAGGGGGGGGGGTAGCCTTTATTAATCAAGGGGTACAGATACAAGAAAGCCCTCTGGCGGCCCAACTAGCCACACACGGCGGCCCGGATCATCGTAAACTGCACTCCTAGCAAGACGGTGTGCTTCCTTATTGGAACTGCTAGCTTCGTGGCGGAACTCAAGAGCATCGAAATCGCCCATGGATTCCCTAATCTCTCTCACAATGTGAGCATAACTTCCGAGGGTCCCTTCGGCCAAGATAGTAACAACATTCGTGCAGTCTGTTGCCACCATAACCCTCCGGCCATCTATGTCCTTGGCCAGAGCACAAGCCTCCCTGCACGCCAATGCCTCGAGGGTTTCGGTGCCTGACTTTCCAGGAAAAACGAGCGTCGATGCCCCTGCGAACAACCCTTCCTCCGTCCTGGCGATCGCCGCCACCATACCGAACTTCCATTCTTGCCCACCGCTACGTCAACATTAATCTTGATCATCCCCCTTGGTGGCGGGATCCATCCCGGTGCCCGCTGCTCAGTAGCGATGGCTCGTTCCTTCTTTTTCAAATCATTGCACTGTTTGAGATCAGTCACAAACCTCTCCACAAACAAATGAACCGACAAAGGGCTCTGAAATATCTGCTCATGGATCGCCTTCCTTCTGGCATGCCAGATGGCCCAGAGCGTAACCAGCACCGTCATGAGGTCGTCGTGTTTTAATGTTTTGATCAAACCTGATATCCAAGCCCTAGCATCGCCATCCTCCGAACAACTCACGTGTTCCGTTATTTCTTCATCAAGCAATGCCCACACGCATCGGGACATTGGGCAATCTAACAGAGCGTGACGCCAAGAGTCACACGCGCCATATAGCTGGCAGCGGTAGTCTTCCGCCATACCGCGTCTATGCCTCATTGCGTTAGACGTCAGGGACTGCTTGGCTAATCTCTAAAGAAATACTTTGATCTTGGACGAAACTTAGGTTTTCTAGATCGAGCTCCATTCCTTTGCTATTCCTGCTTCATTTGAACTCGTGGCCCTGCTGTCTAGCCATGCCTCACGCTTCTCCCGCGTATTGACCAACATACGGTATGCCGAACGCACAGAGAATTCGCCCTTTCGCTCATAGTGCCATGCCCAGAAATCATCGTGTCGCCTGCTAGAAATTGGAATCTCCTTAATCATATCAACATCCATCGGCAAGAAACATTCCCGGAGCTTCTCCTCGTTCCAAGTTGCAGAGCTCGAGTCTATCAACTCAGCCACTAACCGAGGTGGGTCCCTGGCCAAGCATGCCATGGGCCGGAGCATACCATCCCTCGGTAGCCAATTATCATTGTACGGGTCTGTTAGCTCTCTCGTGCCAATCCTCCTCACCAGGCCTTGCTTAAGGACCTGTATACCTTCATGCACACCCCACGCCACATCTGAGAAGGAGAAGTGCGAATCTCAGCTTGCAGCATATCTGTGGATGGAAAATATTTTGCCTTCAAAATCCTTGCGCTCAGCAACTCAGGATTCTGTGGATGGAAAATATTTTGCCTTCAATATCCTTAAACCCAAAGCCTTCCATGCTCTTCGGTTTGCACATCTCTCTCCAGGAAACCCAGCAAGGCTTTCTCTCGCCCTCGTGGCTCCCCCACCAGAATTTGCGGATCAAAGCATTGATATGATCGCACAGTCCTTTTGGCAATAGAAAACAGGCCATGGAAAAAATCGGCACGGCTGGGGCAACCGACTTAATGAGGAGGATGTCCTTTCCTCCAGCCGATAAGAGTCGCTCCATCCGAAACAGACATGGTTAAGGTGCCGAGATGGTATGGGATAACATGCTGAAAACTCCGAACCGAACACTCCCTAAGTAACACACACCCATTTTTTTAAAAAAAACTAATGATGATGTATTGTTTGTGCCAAATCGTGATGTATTTTTTTTCTATCATTCCATTGTATGTTGGTATATGAGACACGTGCGCTACGTGCTTAGCACTACCACACCTGAGAAACTTTAGCTTATCCGATAAAAGTTTTAGCTTATCAGATCAAAGCCCCACGTTAAGAGCATTAAAAAAAATCATGTAATTGTTTCGTATAGTCACACATCACCCCCGCGTCGCCCTCCTCTGGCGACACGGGGGGAACCCTAACCGCCGCCGCCTCTTGCGGTCCCCCACCATCCTTCCCCTCTTCGCCGTCGCCGGAGGGGCCGCCGGCGAAGCCGTGCGCGTCCCAAGGAAGGTGGCGGCGGGGCACCTTTCTCCTCCCCGCGCGGGAGCTCTCCATGGCGCGCGAGCGCGGCGACGAAGTTGGTGAACGGCTCGTCGGCTGCGGGCGGCGGACAGCGGGCGGTGGGCGACGAGAGGCGTGGTGCAGCGGCGATGGGCCGGGTGCAAGGACGCCGGAGCAGCGGCTCCGGGATGGTGGCGGTTCTGGGGCCTTCGCGCCCGGATCTGATGGGGAGGCGGGCCATGGCGGCGGCCCGGCGGACGCGGCGGCGCTCGGGACGTGTGGTTAGTCGGGCGGTGGCGCGCGCGGTCCCTGCCCATTGTGGGGTGCGGGGATGGTTCGGGCGCGTTGTGTTGGCCCGTTTCTGGCCTCGCTGGAGTTCCGGAGGGCTTGGGCAGCGCGGATTTTCGGTTGTTTGGTCTGCTTCGGGAGGCCGCGGCGGTGGCGCCGCATCGGGAGCAGCGTGGGCGGAGGAGCCAGCCGATGGCCATGGCGGCGGTGCTGCTTCTGGTGGCTGCGGTGATGGGCAGGCCCCGATCTGTGCGGTGGCGGCTTCGGATGGTGCGGTGTGTTCACGTCTGCGGACTTCGGCGATCGTCCTCGAGCCCCGTGTCAGTGTTGTCGGCGTCCCCTCTATGTGGCGTTCCGGCGGCGCCCGCGGTGATCTTCGGCGTTTCTCCGTTGGCTTCGGGATGTGTTGCCCTCTGCGCGTCGGCGGCTGCGGGTTAGCGGTTGCGGATGGTGGTTTGTGCCGGTCCTTGTTGGCGGGCGGGAGGTCTTGGAACTCTTCGCTGGGCGAAAGCTCTGTCTTGGCGGCCGGCCGGGACCGACGACGGTGACGCCTGTGGGCGCCGCATACTTCTTGAAGGCGTCGTCGAAGCGGGTGTTCCTTGTTCTCCGCTCGGGTTCTCCGGGGGAAACCCTAGATCCCTCGCGGATCGGGCGTGGGCGACGCTCTTGCGTCGTTTTGCCTCTTGGGGCCTCGCTGGATGTCCACCGGACATGGAGACTTTGGAGTGTTTTGGTGGTTTTTTTGGCGGAGACGGGTTCGTCTTCGGCCAGGCGGGGCGCGGCCTCGGGGCCGGTGTGGTAGTTGGAGCGGTGGCTCCGGTCTTTCGCCTCCGCCTATTGCGTTGAGGTGTGGTGTCGACCTGGCTGGTCGTCGACCCGTGTGGAGCGCAGCCTCGGGGCTGGCGTGTGGTGTCGTGTTGTAACGGTTTTCGGCCAGTTTTCCTCATAAACGGGCATTCTCTTTTCTCCTATATCAATGAAAGGCAAAGCTTTTGCCTCGTTTCAAAAAAAAAATCATGTAATATGTCAGTCTTTGGTGATTGTTTTGCTTTGCATATGATTGAAGATTTAAAAAGATTCATCTGAAAATTAAATATAACTAGACTAAGGATTCAACATAATCTTATTGGTCGATTTACCCACCGCCGTTATATTAAATATTCACGATGTAAAATAAGTAGTGGATGGACGTTTTGTTTGTGCAATGTACTCCATTCATAAGTGGACTAAGGAGTATTTTTCTACCATACCTACCTATCTTGGTATATGAGCCACGTGTGCTACGTGCTTAGCAGGACCACACCGAGAAACTTTTAGCTTGTCCGGTGAAAAAATTAGCTTATCAGATCAAAGTCCCACAATAAGAGCATAAACAACACGATCTGGCGCTATCTTGTTCATATACTGTAGCTTTTATTAAGAATGTGATATTTTTTGTACTCACAACATTTGGGCACCAAAATCAATACTCTTTTTGCGAGAAGGACCCCAATCGATTAATCATCATCAACAATAGTATTGTACAAAAAATACCAAAGGCAATAAGAATTATAAATAGGTATTTAGACCACCTACCGAAGACTACGAGCATTGGAGCTAGCCGAAGGCGTGCCGTCGTCCTCGTTCCTCCATCACCGGAGCCAAGGAAGGCCTATTGAAGTAGAGCTTGTTATAGTAGACGGGCTGGAAGTCATCGTGCTAAGATTCCAAAGGATCAACCGCAACAGAGTAGTAACCATCACCAATAATGAGAGCCGTGGATCGGAAGAGTCAAACCTGTAACCACACCAACGAACACGAAGATGGACCGCATCTCAGGAGATCCGTTGGATGAAAAAAAAAACTCCACACGCCCTCCACCAGCACTAGGCGCACCACCGGAGAAAGGATATGATACAAAGAACCTTATTCTGCCATCAGAGTGTAGCCGCCGTCTCATCACCTTGAAGAAGACAAAAAAAAATCTGAAAAAGTTGGGTGGTTAGGAGGGTGGTTGTACCCCCAGCCCACCAGAGTTTAAACTCCAGGTTTGACATCTGTGTGTCTCATAAAGGCGGAATATTCATTCAGTGGGAGACGACGTTCCCGTCGACAGCGCATGTGGTGACTTCGTCAATTTCAAGATCCAATCCGCCGGCTCAGTCTTCCGGATAGGGGTAGGGTGTGTGTGTGCGTTCATAGGGGCCGGTGAGTATATGCGCGTGTATGTGAGCGTCTGCGTTTGTACTGTGTTTCTCAAAAAAAAAAGAATGGGTAGTGTTGATGATCCTAACATGTCCTATTAGAACTAGCTACTATGCATTTTAGTTTTTTCGTTTCCAGAGTTGTATTTCGAATTTAGATTTAAATCTTTGTGCCATGCTTAGTAAACTATAATGTATGTATGTCTTTATCGAAAAAACTATAATGTATGTTTGCCTGACCACTGACCAGGTAACACGTGCACGCAACCACACACTATTTTTTTTTTTCACATCCGGAAGTCTCGTTGGGGCAACTACACATGGAGTTGATCGATCATCGGGAGAACGTTCGCTTGTAGAAGGGTACCATATCACATGGACGCGCAACCATGTCCATGTGGCATGTGTTCGGAGGAACTCATACGTACACCGGTGATATGGTAGCTACACATACACAGTCCGTCTCCATGACTCCATGTGCGTGACATGGCGTGTGCAAATCGATCAGGTTCAACCCATCTACCTCTTCTGACCCGTGGAGGATCACATGCGCGCCTCGTTCCAGAGATCATTTCTCGGCGACATGTACTGTATATCTGTATAATATACAGTGTACTCCGTATATCGATTGCTTGGAAGTTGGAAGGTTCACCTAAATGCACGCTTAATTAATCACTTGCTACTGTACGTGCATGAGATGTGGGTCGGAGCATCGGCCTCCCATCTCTCGTCAAGCGCAGTGTATGAATCGTACGTCGAGACCGTTCGCCTTCAGTAGTAGGCTAGGAAATGACCACACGGGCCCAGGATACAGATGTGTCTGTGCGTCACCGGACGGCGACACGCTGCTCCACATTCAGACTCCTCGATCGCGATCCATCACGAGACAATCAGACGTTGCCAGCTCGATATGCTGCTTAACTAGCTGCCACCGCTAGCTGATAATCCTTCATCCTACGATCCTAGTATAACGCAACTTGCCCCACATGGCCACATGTACCATGTATGCTATGATGTTACGATGTCTGGTGTGCATCTGCGGGGTTAATTACCTCGTATCTCTGGCAAATTAAACTCTGACCTCGTAGATCCATCGGCCCTCTGCCTCTTGTATGTACATGAATTGAACTTTCTTCTCTCTCACAAGGCTAGCTCCCGGCCATGTCACTGTCAACGCTTACTTAATTTGACAAGGAGGCCGCCCCGTGATGCATGCAACCCTCGGGCCAATTCTCAAATCCATCTCTGGCCGGTTCGTAGGATAGGGCGGTGCGTCCGGGTACTGTCTAGTGGTCGGCAAGCACAGTCGTAGCTCTGGATGTATCAAGCCGACCAGCAGCAAAGAAAATGGGAACAGATAATAAGAACATCTCTAGCAGCAAGACGTGAACGGAACAAAAGTGTTCGTTTTTGTCTAATTAGTTAAAATTCTAATTTAGAGGTCCGACGCATACTGGCCGGCATGTCCGCACATTCACGTCTTAAATGTAAGCCGCGAATGCGGGGGCGAGGACAGCAAAGCCCCCCTCCCCACCCCAAGGGACAGCGAACCCACCTCGACCATTCCCCTCCCCTTTACAACCCTAGAGCTTGGTTGGCACCCGTCTTGCTGCTCGCCATTGCCGTTACATTTGTGTTCGGCCCGCAAATCGCCAGAGGATAGTTGTTTGGTGGCAGTGTCGAGTGCCCTTGCAGGCCTCGCCGTAGCACCCGCCCCGCCGCAATCTCGCTCGGAACTGTTCGTTTGTCACGATGTCCATGACCTATTCGACCAATTTCCGGTAAGAAATTCTAGACCATTTTTGGCCATTTGTTTCATATAGTGAGGCAGTTGGCCCATATTTGTTGCCACCACATATGAACATCGAGGAGTCGATCGACTTTTTCGTCGAAGACGTCCTAGACAGCTCGTCGGAAGACGATTCGGGTGCCTCTTCGAGGCTCTTGGTTACCGGTTTACCGCGCCCTCCCTCATCCACGAGCACACTAAGATGGAGAGGCCGGTGCACAGAGGCTCGACGAGGCCTCCCAAGGCCAAATGTTGCGTGATCGAGGGGGTGGCCACTACTGGCTCTATCGAGACTACTTCCACCCCACCAATCCGGTCTTCACAGAAGCCATGTTCCGACGGAGGTATCAGATGTCAAGATACTTGTTCTTGACTATTCTACGCAGCATGAGAGACTATGGCACCTATTTAGGATACATGACCGATGCCACCGGTAAGTTTTGCTTCACCTCTTATCAGAAGTGTTCCGCGGCTATTTGTATGCTTGCGTTTGGATTGGCTGGTGATCGCCTTGATGTGTACTTGCGAATGAGCGAGTCCACCTTCCTGGAGGCGATGTACATGTTCTCATGAGCTGTATTTGCGGTGTTCGATGATCTTTACTTGAGAGAGCCAACTTTTGCTGACACTGCCCGATTGTTGTCGATAATGAGGCAAGAGGATTTCCGGGAATCATTGGAATTATAGATCACATGCATTGAGAATGGAAAAGTTACCCATTTGCATGATAGGGCCAGTATAGCGGGCATGCAGAGGGATGCACTGTTGTTCTTGATGCAGTTGCATCGTATAATCTGCGGATTTGGCACTCTTCTTTTGGCATGGTCGGTTCTCACAATAACCTCAATGTGCTCCATCGATTGTCGGTGTCCTCAAGGCTTGTAGAAGGAAATGCTACTAGGTTAGCTATGAGATCAATGACAGTGGATATGACAAGCCACGTTATCTTGTTAATGTCATCTATCCGGACTGGAACACATTAGTGAACACGGTGCGTAATCCAATAACAGAGAAAACGAAGAGGTTTGCCCAGAGGCAATATGCTTGCAGGAAAGATGTGGAGCAAGCATTTGGTGTGCTGCATTCTCAGTGTGATATTGTTCGTCGCCCGGCTAGAACATGGAATAATCAGATCATGTATGAGGTGATGACTGTTGGTGTCATCATGTACAACATGATCGTTGAGTAAAAACATGTCGACAACCTCCATGACCAAGGTTGGCAATTTTAGGGTGGGTTGGTTGAGCCGCAGCCATGGGCAACAACATTTGAGGAGTTTCTTCGTATGCACATTAAGCTCCGTGGTAGCCACATATCCGCTCGTCTCCCAGCAGATATTGTTGAGCTTCAATGAGCATTGGCAGGGCATGAGGAGCAGTCATTTATTTGAATTTTAGCCGTCTACTTATTACTGGCGAAATTTTATTACTGGCGAAATTTTGTTTGTGTTTGAATGTTGTCCTTTATATGATGTAATAAAGAACTTAGCATTAGTTTATTGCAGGACTATTGTTCACTACGTCTACGAGTAATTTGCGTTGAAATTTTGACCGCAAATGAATGAAAATGGTTCGCATGGACCAACCCGAATCCAAGCGCACATTTCTGCCAACCAGGGTAATTTGGTGCGCGCAATTCGACCCTAACAAACTAGAAAGAACACTTTTTTATGTCGGAAATGAGGCGATGGAGATGCACTAAGTTTAAGTTAGAAAAAAGCCAAGGGATTAATTTGTAGCCACGGGTTTGCCGCGATCGCAGCCGTCCACCTATCGGCGGGGTGCCACGGGAGACACGTTCCCGGGCAGGACAGCAGGTTCCACGTCCGCGCCATGATTTGTATGACGGATGGAGCCGGCCCCAGATGGAGCCGATCGAGTGCACGTCAGGGAAGGTATCTCCATCCCATCCAGCGCTTCATTCATTTAGCCCAATACTTAAGCTAGCCTTCCATCTCCTTCTTCCCTGACTTGTCCCGCGCTCCTCTCCCTCCACTTTCTCCCACGAGACGAGACTCCTTGTTGCCTTGCGGGTACGTCTCCTCTTCGTCTCCGCCGTCCTTGCTCACGAGGGAGCAGGGAGTCTGGTACCGGAAGAGGGGAAAGGGCTGCCTGCCTGCCTCGATCGGCACTGTTCTTGGCCTCGGATCAGCTCCTGCACGGCAGCGGGTCAACACCGCTACTCCGCTAGGTAATCTCCAGCTCCCTAGCTCCTCTGCATACTCAATCTTGGCGTAGCTGTGTGCTTTCTACATTTCGCATTCCCTTCCATCTTCTCTGCATATTCATTCATTCATTCTTTTTTGGTCGCTGCTGGGATGCTTGATAGATCGCCGCGCCGGTTGATCCCTAGCGTAGCGGCAGATTTCGGACGCTGGTAGCAGTAGATCGAGCGGCCGTGTTTGCCTAATTAGCGCCATCGAAGTTATGGGTGCGATTGTTGGCAGCTAGGTTGGGCATGGCGCCATGCTGGATGCGAAGCTTCTGCAGTAGCTAGCCGATTGGTGGCACATTAGCGGGCGGGCCATACCAGCTGCCGTCATGGCTCAATCATGGCCTTCCTGTGACGTGAGATTGCCTGAAATTTAGGACCGAAAGAAGCTTGACTAGTACTACAAAATTACCGTGTGATCTAGATCATGAGCCGAAACCCAGGTAGAGAGACAGAGGGAACATGCGGCACGCATCTGCTGAAATTAAACTACTAGCCTGATAAGGATTAGAACCGGTTTTGTTATTATCTCAGTGTGAGTGGAGCAGGAGGCGATTACTGCACTCTGCTTTGCTTGCCCAGCTCGCTCTTCGTGGCCTCTTGTCCACTTGTAGGAGGACCAATTAGGATAAACATCGGTTGTCTATTACCACTGGTTCATTGGTTAATCTAGAAAGCTAACCATGATTGGAGGGTTCACCCAAAAAGTAAGCATGCGTAGGTTGATTAACAATGGTCAGCATTTGAGCCGTGAGGGTGTTGGCAAAGCTGGCAGCGACGGTAGCTACGTCGACGTGCGGATTGGATGCTTTGTCTATGTCTTTACTTTACCTTTTTGTGAACCTGATTTTTTAGAACCTGATTTTGTCCTATGGGAGCGGGAATCTGTCGTATCGGTAGATAGGGCAGGCCGACAGACGGAGACATACTATTGGTAGATGGTTGCAAACTTGAATTCGTTTCTGTATGCCCACCTTGTGCTCTTTGTAGCAAGCAGTCATAATCCTACAGCTGCTGAAACTCTTCGTGCACAAGCCAATTCTGGCCTTCACCTCCATCAGCAAAATGGGATTGCCATCTCCGGCCCAAACAAGAGCGTCGGTCTCTCCCGGATCTCTGTATGTGCAACCCTTAGAGGATGTCAGCCGTGTTCCTCAAAGTGTTCCTAAAAGGGGGTTAGGGCATGGCAGATGTTTGGCACTTCAACCGCGCGCCCTAAAACCTATTTTCATCGGACGCAGTTTAATACGATGTACGGTGCGTCTAGTCCGTCCCCGCTACACAGTTGACGCTACGGGAACGTCGGACAAAACGAAAATCCGCGTCATGAGTGGCAGGCTAGCATCGTCAACCACACAGGGTTGCCGCACACTCGTCGCCTACCTCTTGCCATCGCAATTTAATTTCCGCGTTGTAACATTGCAGTTTCCCCAAAGCGTAGCGAGACGTCTCGTCGCACCCTATCTTGCGTGACGATGTTAATACGTGCCACCACCCCCTCGCCTACCTCCGGTGAACAAAACGCGATGCTCATTCATCGCCCCTTCCACACAACCCTAGCACAACACATCCACAACGCTAGCCATGGTACTTTCTCCACACGCGCTCCATGACGGGTTCAACTGGACGTGGTCGTGGCAGGGGCAGAGACGGTTGTGTTGCACGCTCGCCGTCGCCTAAGGAAGAGAACTGCCCCAGCAACAAGTACTTCAACTTCCTTGGTTAATCTGGAAAGCTAACCATGATTGGATTCACCTAAAAAACAACATAGTACTATCCGATTTTGTTAATCAACAATGGTCAGCATTAATTTGAGCCGTGAGGGCATGGGCAAAGCTGGCAGCGACGGTAGCTATGTCGACGTGCGGATTGGATGCTTTGTCTATGTCTTTACTTTGCCTTTTTGTGAAGCTGATTCTGTCCTATCCTATGGGAGCAGAACCTGTCGACTTTACACGTACTACAGTATATACTTCCTCTTTTACACTTTATTAGGCGTGTACCTCTATGTCACAAATTTAATCAAATTAATATTAGTTATATGTTATAAAAATTATATTATTAGAAAATTTAGATGTTTATTTTTTAATGATATGATTTTTAAATTATATAATTTAAATTATATAGGTTAAATTGACGATCTAGAGATACGTGGAAGACTATTAAACTGAGACGGAGGGAGTACTAGTTCTGAACTCGTGGATAGCGCAGACGGACACATCCTATTGGTAGGTGGTTGCAAAACTTGAATTCGTTTTTTTATGCCAGCGCTGCTGGGTTTCTTCCCCAGTACGGCCAATCATTTTTTTTTATGCCAGCCTTGTGCTCTTTATATATAGCAAGCAGTCTTAATCCTACAGCTGATGGAACTCTTCGTGCACACGCCAATTCTGGTCTTCAGCTCCGTCAGCAAAAGGGGATTATTGCCATCTCCGGCCCAAGCAAGCGCGTCGGTCTCCCTCCGATCTCCCTCTGCCCAACCCTCGTTAAATAATCACGCGCGTTCGATCGTACCATCGGAAAGCCTTCATGATTAAAAGCTTCCCACCCTGATCCTTGCGTGATCTGATCTTACAATCTGGGTTGGTAGAGGCCATGATTTAACACTGCTTCTCTTCCGTCGACTCGACGCTGCCGGTGTCCCCGCTGCTTTGTTGCCTGTCGCGCGCTTTTCTGTTAATCAGATCACATGTTCCTCGCCGCCGGACATCATGACCTCGCCGCCACGGCGGCTCCATGGCAGGAGCCAGGAGGAGGTCTGTCTGCTTCACCGCAGCTCCTTTCATCCACTTCTTTTTTCTGGTAAAACACCTGAGGCATCTCCAACGGGTCGATGCATTCAGACGTCTAAATTATCCGCGCGCGTCTGTTTATGTCGCTTCGCGGACGTCGAAATAGTCACTAGGCGTAAATTGTCAGTTTGCGTTGGGGGGAAACCTCATCGGTACAACGCATTTTGGAGAAACTTAAGTAGAATCTATATATTGTTTGATCATGACATGCGAAGTCGAATCAAACAACTTCAAAAAAATTTAAAATATAAACTACGAAAATAAACGCGTGAACAAATAAATTTTAGGCTAACTAATTCTTGTATTTCTTGTTAGAAGGCCCCGCCTCGTTATCCTCACGGGCGCGCCTCCTGCTCGTCACCTCCTCCGAAGAGGTACTGCCGATCGACGCGTCCGGCGAGTTTGAGTTCCCTCCGACGAGTAGTCATTGGGGTCTTCCTCGTCGTCGGTGAATGGATGACGAGCCTCCGCCTGCGCTTGCCTTCTTCCTTGCAGCCGCCGCGTCATCGACCGCCTCTAGCGCCTCCAGCCGTGCCCACCTTCCGTCTGAGTCCTCCTCCTCGTCCTGGCCGTCGAGGCCAACGACGCCCCCTCCTCCTCGCCCTCCGTCGGTTGGGAGATAGGGTTGCTCGGCGTGGCAGCCCTATCCCACCAATGCCGCCATCTCGGCAGCTTCCCCTCGTTATCGATGTTCGATGGCAACGACAGGTTGCTTTAAACATAAGGCTCGAAAGCCCGACTTTGAATTAACAAAGCATCAACCGGCCAGGCGTACAACGGTGTTGGAGAAGAAGATGAATGTCAGCCGGTTGAAGATGAATTAGAGTAGGCGTAAGGGTTTTATTTAGCGGGGAATAATGACGACGCGTATAATGGAGAGGTCTGTGGTTGCTCTTTCGCGGCGGTTCGGCGCTCCATTCCGACGATTGGCGCGGTTGTCACTTTGACGGTTGCCCTTCCCGGCAATTGTTCTGTTTTAATTTGCGCCGTCTCGAGCCAGGGTTGCTGCTAGGCAGGTCCGTGGGAGAAGCGAGCGAACGCTCGGCGCGACCGCGTAACGTCCACAGAGACGGAAACGTGTCACATATTTGCGCCGCGTTTACGTCTCTGCGCATGATCCGAACACAATGCATCGCACCGGCTGGAGCATGGTGCAGGCGCATTTCCAATCTGCGTGACGCAACGGTCGCGCACCCCATTGGAGAGGCGCTGATGATAAAACGGGACCAGGCGCGCAAGACGAGGCGGATGAGACAAGGACAAACAGCCCGCTAAATCAGGGAGGAGATTCAAGTATCGTGTGGCGGAAACTCCACGATGGGTCACCATGACAAGCAGGGCCGACCACCCATGGTGCGCCGCGCCTGTCATGTCGTCGTGCGCGGCGCTGGCGAAACTGCCTCGCCCTGTCGTTTGCGGCCTCGTGTATCTCGTGCCCGTCTTTTTTTCACAACGGAGCCTATTTCCTTTTTTTTTTACCTCATGGGTCATGTAATGTACAATTTTTATTTCGTATAAGTTGAACTGGTGGATGTGATTTTTCTTAGAACCAACGGTTGGATGCTTAATTAGGAGCACTGACATCTCCATGGATCATGGGTGACAATTTAACCTGCATACCCGCATGGCGGCATGAGTAGGGTATAGACACACTTTTATACTCATAGGTAGTACATATATCATGCTCGTTAAGTTACCGGTAGGGCACAAATATAAACTTGTACCCATTAGTATACTTACCCATATATCGTCAATTTATCATGTGACACGTTTACTCCTTTTGACATATGGGTTAGTGTATTAGATTGTTATTTCCATGTTTTGATAATACCATGTACTAGACTATTTGTTACTACCTCCATCCCAAGGATTAAGTATAATTTTTTAGAAAGTCAAACGAAGTAAAGTTTGACCAAAATTTAGAAGAATTTATCAACAAATATGATATTTTGTAGGTACCATATGAAAATATATTTTATTATCTATCTAATGATATTGATTTTGTACTTTTCATGTTAATGATTTTTGACAAAAACTTAGTCAAACTTAACATAGTTTGACTTTTTTAAAATAATATAGGCCTTAAGCCTTGGGATGGAGGTAGTATTTTATTAAGATAATTATCAAATGTGCTATCAAAAATGTAAAATTGTGAACAAGTGGAGTAATGTTTGATCTACCCATTGGGTACCTAATGTGGGTAAAATTTCATATCCGCGGGTACAAGTATAGGTAAAATTGTGTACCTGCTAACTATAAGGGTAGGGTATGATATTTCTCTACCCTACCCATTGTCATCTTTAGACATCTCTAGTCCACTAGAATATAAACCATAGTTTTTCAGTCGGAAGCAATGATCACATCGACAGCGATGTATTTGTGGTGCTTTGTCTACCTCAAAACACGCCTAATATTTCTTGTACTCAGTCTCTCAAAATTACTTATTAGAGGTAGGCTTTTCATGCGAGCGTTTATATAGGTTTAAGCACACTCCTATTTACCTGTTTGTGAGTTTCTACATCTCTACCATGTTTTGAAAAAAAAAGTGAATTTTCTTATTTGGCAAAAAGAAATTGTGATTTTCGCTAGATTACACAGCTTTTATAATCGCATTTTTTTGCCACGTGCTGACGCAATTTTCGCCAAGAATTTAACTCCCAGATTTCCTTCCATTTATTTGCGCCTCTTTCACTCATTGCCATTTCTGCTGCTCACGCACTCCAATAAAACTGCAGGCGCCGAAGCGAGGGCCACCCGCGCGCCACAGCGGAAGGATGGACGGCAACCACGCGCCGCATTCCAACCAGCACCAGCCGTCGCCGGAGCGGGACGGCAGCTTCAGCTACGACATAGAGAGCATGGACGGCGGCGGCGGCGGCGGGTTGCGTGGCGCCGCGTCCGAGGCGCTGCTGCGGTTCGACGACGACGACAGCGGCGGCGGCCCGCGCGAGCCGCTGCTGCGGAAGCGGACCATGAACACCACCTCGCAGATCGCCATCGTCGGGGCCAACGTCTTCCCCATCGAGAGCCTCGACTACGAGTACGCGTCCCCCCGAACCCCCTACCTGTCCTTCTCCCTCCATCAATTCCTCCCCCCTTCCCATAAGCTACTGATTAATGGAACTGGGGCGATGCCCTGCTCTTCTGAACCTACTAGCTCCTCTACTCTAACAGCTCTTATTTTATCGCTCTGCTGATCTCGATGAATGATGAGCTGTCCTTACGCTTAGTTTATTGGTTCACTTGGACATTAAAAAAAAAGTCACAGCAGCATCTTCTGCTGAATTCGGGATCCGTCGGTGGAAAAAAGTGTCACCCTTTGTTGCTCTTTTTGTTTCCAACTTTGTCAAGAACTCAGATACTGGCAGGCATCAAGGTCAAGAACAATGCCAAAGTTGAGGTTTGGTCTTGTGCCGACTAGGGGAGAATACCAGGTTTAAGCAGGCTAACCTGTGACTATTATTAGGATTCTTATTACTGGTCCAGTTTTAAGGGAATCCTACGAATGTATTATTTGAATGGGCACTTGCTATACATAGTTACCGACTGTGGGACTGATTGTACAGAGCCGCTAGTAAAATGTTAATTATCCCTTGACACGAACTAGCAGTAACGTGTTTGCACGCAGTAGTCAACATCAAACTTCTGATGAATTCAGATGTTAATTAACTGAAAGCAAGATGCAAAACTAAGATAGCCAAGAAACTTTTTCTTTTAAAAAGTCCCACCTTCAGAGGATCTAGCATTTACTCTGCAAGCAAGTCAACGATCGAATTCTGACAGGAAATAGATACTAATGTAGCTACGCAACATGTGCACTGTAAGCCACTAGGTGCATTTAAGTAGTTTCGATATTGAAATTTTCCGTTGCTTGTTTCAGAATCGTGGAGAACGATCTTTTCAAGCAAGATTGGCGGTCGAGGAAGAAGAAGCAGATATTTCAGTATGTTGTTCTGAAATGGGCACTGGTTCTTCTTATTGGCCTGCTGACTGGGCTTGTTGGTTTCTTCAACAATCTTGCGGTCGAGAACATTGCTGGGTTCAAGTTGTTGATCACGGGTGAACTTATGCTCCAGAACAGGTAAAGCTTCACCACCCATGGATTTGCTATTTTACCATAATGCATTCTACTGGTTCTCCGTACGTACAGCTTGTTGGTTTACAGCGATGTGGTAATGTGAAGTTATCGATTGTCTGCTGCTTCCAGTGCAGGTACTTCGTAGCATTTTTGGCATATGGAGGCTGCAATCTAGTCTTGGGAGCCACTGCTGCAGCAATCTGCGCTTACATAGCACCGGCTGCTGCTGGTTCTGGAATTCCTGAAGTTAAGGCATATCTTAATGGTGTTGATGCTTACTCTATTTTAGCTCCCAGCACACTCTTTGTGAAGGTAAGTTTGAACCCAGAATAAAAATGTACTAGCATTTTCTACTGTCAAGCATACTAATTCATATAACCGGCTCTGGCTTTGGCTCTGGCTCTGCTGCAGAAACAAAATAACTTGGAAAATTAATCTAATTGACATGGAACTCGACACTACTACATCTGTTAAATGAAAACACTCATCATTATTTCATTTTCGTTTTATTTTGTCAGCAACTGCAGAAAATGTCTAGGGTTATTGAAATTTATTCAGATTTGTGATGCCAACGGCGTCCCACAATGTCCCAAAGCATGTCCATGTGTGAAAATGCAAAGAACCTTTCATTTAGATTCAGTTGCACAGCATATGGTTGATAACTTCAGAACAAAATGATGTACAACCAACTCGTTTGTAGCTGGCACATCATTAGGCCGAGACAAATAGGTATTGCTAATTGCATGCCAAAGTCAAATTACGTTGTTCTTTGAACTTTCGTCAATTATGTTGCAGATATTTGGTTCAATACTTGGAGTTTCAGCTGGATTTGTACTTGGGAAAGAAGGTCCCATGGTACATACAGGGGCATGCATTGCAAACTTGCTTGGTCAGGGGGGATCACGCAAGTATCATCTTACCTGTAATTGGCTGAAATATTTTAAGAACGATAGGGATAGGCGGGATTTGATTACATGTGGTGCAGCAGCTGGAGTAGCAGCAGCATTTCGTGCACCTGTTGGTGGTGTACTCTTTGCTCTTGAGGAAGCAGCATCATGGTACCATCTCTGTCCCTTCTCAAGCTGTTCATTAGTACTTTAATGCAGATGATAATCTTGTTAGATTGCTCTTACTTATAACTGTGTTTCTACTTACCGCTTTGAAACTTCCAGTCTTAAGTAATAAAAAACATCTGCAGCATCCATAGACACTGGGTATGTATTATACTAACCTGCACAATCTGAAGTTCTAAATGGCATGAAATTGTTATAGACCACAGGTCAGTATGCTGATAAGGGCATAAGGCAACTGGTCAAAGATGAACAAATCTGTTTTTTAAATTAGTACGTGGGTCTGCGAGTGCAAACAAATCGGACGGTGGGCATTTGATCCATATTTTAAAGTCAAATACAAATGTGATTCCAACTTTTACTGAATTTGGTCGAATTGTGTTATCTGCCTAAAGAATATGCAAGATGGCACTTCCGCTCATGCTCATAACGACTATCTTTTGCAATTTTGAACTAAGCCAACGAAACATCAAGTTTACACTATCTTGACCAATTGTCAAATTACATACAGATATGGTAGAAAATATGTATACAGATTTATTATCGCCTTCAAACTGGATTTCAGGTGAAATAACATTTCAGATGGAAAACTTGAAATCTTATCTGCAACCATAGTTTTCCATATGAATGCGAATGGGGGAAGGATCTATTGATTCGATGAGTTTCTAAACCTTATATTTGTCCTATTTAATATGGATAGGGTATTTTAATAATATGGAATTCGTGTTTCTTTTCACTTCTGCACGTGGTTAATATGATTATATGAACATGTTAATTTTACTGCGTATGTTTTTAGTTTTTTCCGTGACAAAGGTTCTGCTTTTATTTATTCAGGTGGCGAAGTGCTCTTCTGTGGAGAACATTCTTTACAACTGCTGTTGTTGCTGTCGTGTTGAAGGCCCTGATTGAGTTCTGTCGTAGTGGAAAATGTGGTCTGTTTGGGCAAGGAGGCTTGATTATGTTTGATCTTAGCTCAAACATCCCGACATACGGCACCCAAGATGTCATCGCAATTATAATCCTTGGAATAATTGGTGGTGTCTTCGGGGGCCTCTTCAACTTTCTCTTGGATAGGATTCTCCGTGTCTACAGTATTATCAATGAGTAAGTACGTTGATGTAGTTTTCCAATTTTTATACTCCCTCCGGTTCATATTAATTGACTCTAATATAGATGTACCTAGACACATTTTAGTTCTAGATACATCCATATTGAAGTCAATTAATATGAATCGGAGGAATATTTCAATTTCAAAACGAAATCTCATTTACATTGTCATGCTTCCATATAGGAGGGGTGCTCCATTAAAGATCCTCCTCACCATCACAATATCAATTATCACGTCGGCGTGCTCCTATGGGCTCCCTTGGCTTGCTCCGTGCACTCCATGCCCTGTTGGTTCCATGGAGGAATGCCCCACCATTGGTCGTTCTGGAAATTATAAGAGCTTCCAGTGCCCGCCTGGTCATTACAATGGTCTTGCATCACTCTTCTTCAACACAAATGATGATGCCATCCGCAATCTTTTCAGCCGTGGCACCGCGAACGAGTTCCACATGTCTAGTCTTTTCGTATTCTTCACCGCTATTTACTGCCTTGGCCTCTTGACGTATGGTATTGCTGTCCCATCTGGTCTCTTTATCCCTGTAATTCTTGCTGGGGCTACGTATGGACGCATAGTGGGGACACTTCTCGGCCCCATGTCTGATCTTGATCCTGGCCTCTTTGCACTGCTTGGTGCCGCATCCTTCCTTGGTGGAACAATGAGAATGACCGTGTCAGTCTGCGTAATCCTTCTGGAGCTTACGAATGAACTCCATATGCTCCCATTGGTCATGCTTGTCCTTCTGATATCGAAGACCATAGCCGATTGCTTCAACAAAGGGGTCTATGATCAGATTGTGGTGATGAAAGGTTTGCCATTCATGGAGGCGCATGCTGAACCATACATGAGGCAGTTGGTAGCTAGTGATGTCGTGTCCGGGCCACTGATCTCCTTTTCAGGCGTTGAGAAGGTGGGCAACATTGTGCAAGCTTTAAGGATCACGGGCCACAACGGATTTCCAGTGGTTGATGAGCCACCTCTATCAGAAGCTCCAGAGCTGGTTGGGCTGGTGCTTAGATCACACCTGTTGGTTCTGCTGAATGGCAAGAACTTCATGAAAGACAAGGTGAAAACAAGTGGTAGCTTTGTGCTGCGAAGATTTGGTGCATTTGACTTTGCCAAGGCTGGTTCTGGTAAAGGTATGAAAGTCGAGGACCTGGATTTCACTGATGAAGAAATGGAGATGTATGTTGATCTCCATCCTATCACAAATACCTCACCCTACACGGTGGTTGAAACAATGTCACTTGCAAAGGCTGCAGTCCTTTTCAGGTCACTAGGCTTAAGACACCTCCTGGTTGTGCCAAAGACCCCAGGGGTGAGACCTCTCTATCTACAGTCCTTCTATAATCATTATTTTACTGCACATCTTTTTTGCATGATATGAAGTTGATGATGCAGCTGGATTTTCATATATTCAACACCAAAATACACGCCTGTAACAGTTTTTCTTCTTGTTTTCATGCAGAGACATCCCATTGTTGGGATTCTCACCCGGCACGATCTCATGCCGGAGCATATCCTTGGGCTGTTCCCAAATCTCCGCAAGTCACACTGAGGGGGCAAAATCAGAGCACTCAGCAGATCATACAATTTTTTTGTACCTGGCTTGTCATTTCTCATGAAGATGCTTCATTGGATCATGGAATAAGCTGATATATGTATTGTAAAGAGTTGATTCCCCAATCAGCAGTTTCATTGGATTTCTTTTTGGTAGCTTATTATACTCTTGTGTAGTAACAAACAATACACCTGCCAGTACATGTTGTCTCTTTTTTCCTCAGCTGTGCCTTGCCGTGTTGTTCAGCGGTTCTCATCTGCCGTTCCTGTAGCTTGGATTGCAAAACTTTGTCGGTAGTAATCTTTTCTGAACAGAATGATGACGGCAGACAAGGTTCTGCAATCTGAATCGTAAGTATTCATGAAGGAAATGCAGTTGCTTCCAAACAAACTGGCTGTCCAGGCGTCAGTGGGGAGGCCTCTCATTTGTTGCTGTCACATGCCGGTGTTGGTTCTTGCATTGAAGGATCCACAAAAAATCGCCAGGATCCTTTCCACAGCGACCCTGGTGGCATCTACTGCTGACCTAATAATCACCAAAATTTTATTGGCCTACATGCCAGTGGCTGGTTAAACCCCAGACATGAACAGAAAGAGGGGGAACAGTGACAGGCAAGGCACCATGATAGTGCCCCTGTAGATTCCAGCATGTGTGGTCATTGCTTGCTAGTTGCTACTGTCTCACACCCCCAGTCACCAGTGTAGGCTATTTTTTCAGTGTGTGATGCATGCATTCCAAATGCCAAGAACTTTATGCACAAACTCTCATCTGCTTTGGCACTATTAAATTAGATTTTGTGCCTGTGCAAACCTTTTTAGCTTTTTGGTCGGTTTGTGCTCTGCTGCTCTCTGACAGTTGCAAGAATTGTTACATGCATATTGTGGCAACAGGCCAACATGTTGTTGCATGAGATCATGTACACACTGCAGATACGGTGTTTTTTCAGGCGAGGATTTTGGGTCATGATATCGGAGTGAGGCATGCACCATTGCGTTCTAGCTTGCCTTCCAAGCAAGGTGGGCAAGCAAAAGAAAAAAAGGAAGATCATGTTTTTCCCCTCTGTTATTCTCGCACTAATTATAGCTAGCTCGACGTATTAGTGTGGACTAATTGATTGTGTGAGTATGTTTGGTTAGGAGAGATATCTGGGGAAATCCACTTTGGCTCGTAGGAGCATATGAACCCGTTATGAGAAAATACATTTTGAAATATCAAAAAAATTCGAAATAAAATTTTGCATGTACATCTAGACATTTTATGTTCGTAAACAAGTTTCCAGAAAATTTTATTTTTTTTATGTGTCTCCTGTAAAAAAGATAAATTTTGATGCTACAACACGACTACGTATAGGACAATTTTTTGTCATTTTTGTACATGCCACATAAAATTTTGTTTTTTCACGAAAACATGTGTACGAACATAAAATGTCACAATGTACACCACAAATTTTATGTCAAATTATTTTAACATTTTTAAAATTATTTTTTAATTGGTTTACATAATGGGTTCAAATGCTCCTATGAGCCAAAATGCCTCCTCCAGATATCTGTTGCTAGTAAATATCTCTCGCTTTATAATATAGTACAACGGAAAAATACTTTTATCAATGTTGGTTTATCTTAGTCACCTCTAAACATATGTTTAGAGAGGACGCTAACGGCAACAGAATGGGTCGCATGGCTCCATTTGTGTCAATGTTAGTGATGGTAAATTTATCCGAGATAGTTCTCTTCGAAAGCTAACTAAATTAGAAACCTTTTTGGTCGAATCAATGGACAAGATTAAGTGAACGGAATGTAGCAGCCACCTCACCATCCTAAAGAAGATACTGCAAATACCTAAAAAGATATCAAAAACCTCGTCCTGGCGAGAGGTTGTGGTACGCCATATCTCCAAGACCCCCGGAGACGGGGGAGGAGGGACGGACCGGTGGCGTCGCCGGCTAAGGGGGCAAAGCCCTAGATTTCTTTTGGAGCGTCTCCTCTCTCTCTCTCTCTCCCTGTTGTAGCATACGACCACTAAATATAACTTTTATGTGGTTCCCCAATACAAAGGTATTACTCACAAAAGAAACTTATTGAGGCGAAAATAGAATGGGTGTTACAAGTGTTGCTCTTGTGAATCGAGAAAGGGAGAGGCAATAGAACATTTATTTCTCGCATGTCTATTTGCAAAAATTATACAGTGAATTATTTTTTGTCTACAACATTCCACCACCTACAATTATAAAAACTTGTTTGAGAATTTGCTAAATTGAATTGATAAGAAAACCAAACCTAGAATACATGTTTCTCCTTTTATTCTGGTGGTTATGGAGCTGTAAGAACAATTTTTTTATAGCAAAGTTGGGGTTTTAAATTGTGGCGGGTTATTCATATGGCTACGCAGTGGATCCAAGTATAGTCCCTTCTTACAGAGTACGAGCGGGATCTTATGGTTACTAGATGCAATAGGTTTATAGATAGTCGCTCATGATAGCTACAAGCCGTGTACTAGTAGACTAAGAGATTTCTAGCTGCTATATTTATGCTTTTATACCCATTTTGGGAAAGAATAATTATATCCCACTCTAAATACTTATCATGGATTTAGGCATAATATAGGCTAAAATATGCTAGTTCACACGTATTCAAGGGAGAGTGAACAGGAATTTTTAAATCTAACATGCAAAGTAATATTCCCTTGGTTCCGAAAGTAGGTGTCGCAACTTTAGCTAGATATACAAATTTACCTAAAATAAAAATATATCCGTATCTAAATAAAATTGTGACATCTATTTTTTAAAACGGAGGGAGTACTAAGGAGCACTACATTCAGTGGTCGACTAGGCAGGCAGGTAGTACTACTAGTAGCCTAGTAGGACCTCCATTGATGGCCGGAGAATCCAGCAAAGGATCCGCGAAGTCCGAAATCTAAACCAGAGCTGCCAAATAGACTAGACATACACTCACCGTCACCGAAGAAGAAGCAGCGAAAGCTACGACCATACACCACGTACTCCATCTCAGCCTCCGGTTCCGGTTCCGTGCCCTGGCCTCCCCGTGGTGAGGACTGAGGACGCCGAGGAGTACGGCTGTACGGGTCAAATCAAAGCGTAGTAGACTGCGTGCCGCGGCGGCGGACGGACAGATTCCCTCGCCGGTGACTGAACCGTCGTCCCCCGTACGCAAGGCAAGGCAGGATCTCCCCGTACACTTGTACCGATCCGCCTCCCCTTTCGGCGCTTGAATGCGAGGCCGGCCGGAGCTGCGGATGCACCCACCGTACCCGCACGAGTACTCCCCGATCGAGTCCCCTGACGCCGGTGAAACCCGTGCCCCGGGTCGCGGTCTCGCTGGTCAAGCGCCGGGCGGCGCGGGATTCGCACGATCCGAGATCCCCTCCGTGGGCGAGGTGGACTGGCTATTTTCGGTGCCAAATGAAAAAAACACCCGAAGTTGTGCAAATCGGCATTGTTTTCATAGGCTGCCGTAAAACTACGATTTCAAGTGTTGTTTCGTAAAAAAAAAACACGAGTGTTAGATACTCCCTTGGTCCTAACATATAAGGACACTATGCATTTTGAGGTTTAACTTTGATCAGAAAAATATGAGTTATATATGTCATTAGAAGTATGTAATTGGACTTATATTTGAAAGATGTTTCCAACAATACTCCCTCCATTTCAATGAACAAGACACCCTCGTTTTTCGTATTTTTTCTTTGATCTAAATTACTCCAAATATAAAAGGATTGTTGGTATGAAATTAACGTCAATTAGAGAGTGTTTTCAATACGAATCCAACGATACTAATTACGCATAATACAATCAAGGTTTTATTCCTCTCTTTTTTTTTATCAAAGTTCGTTTTGGAATATGTGTGTCTTATTCATCGAAATAGAAGTACTCCCTCCTTCTCACGAAGGTTGTCTAATTTTTGTCGAAATTTAGATGTATCTAGATACTAAATACCATCTAGATACATCCAAATTTTGATAAATCTTATAAAACCTTCATGGAACGGAGGGAATAGTATATTTTTGGTATCATGTGACGTATATTATATTGCTCAAATTATTGACAAAAATTGAGGCTCGAAATACAAAATGGCCTTACATATATAAACATAGAGAGTACTAGTGATGTAATAGGATGAGGTTGAATTTTTTTTCCATTACTTTATACGAAGTACTATGCTATATTTTTCCGACCAATTCGAAACTGATCGGTAATGTACGGTGACGAATCTAATACAGATACCCGAGACCGTGGATTCAGAAGGGAAACCAAACATACTCGTGACAAAAAAAAAAATCAATTAATCGAATATGAACGTGCATTAATAGAGTAGTAGTAGGTCTGCAAACCATATCGCTGATGATAATTAATAAGCAGAGTTTAAGAAAACACACATAAATAATTAAAATAACAAGATAGAAACATAATCTCATCAACAAGGTAGGTTCATATGGATGTAATAATGCAAACATAATGACTAGGATAACACCGCCGCATGCTTTAATAGCTCAATATCTTAACAAGTTTGGGCTCCATATTTAATTGTCCCTGTGAGTGAGCTACTGTTTAAATGACGAACTTAGGTTAGCTACGAGGTTCGAAGAAAAACTACCAAATAGTCTACTCACCCAATCTGTACAAATTCCCTCAAATACTCACTCCCAAAATTACTAGTATGACGAGAGTTTTTAATCTAAGCAAAATATTTCAGAGTTATTTTATCAAAACCCAGATAAATAAACGGCTCATTGCGGAATTTTCAGGATCGAGAATAATCTCCTCTGATCCCTAAAGTACACTAGAGGTAAACAAGTTAGACAAATCCAACAGCTAGCCCGTTCATTCTTGCATTCCTGGAGCCGAGTCTAGCCATGTCTGTAGATAACCTAGCATAGCTTAGCTGGTGCGGTTGCAGGTGAGAACAAATCATGAATCCATGTGACGTGCGTACTACCATCGCCAGGCGTGGCAGCCTGCATGGTGGGGTCATCAAGGACGAGGATCTTTCTCGGATCTCCTAGCTAGACCCTCGGGGCTGGGGCTTAGCTTAACCCCACACACATTAGCATTCTGCCGCACGTTACCACAGCTAAGCCTCGCTAGCTCCAGATTTGGTTCTTGTTCCCTTCTTCCTTGCTGCTGAAACCTTCGTACACCCGTCTTCAACAGCCCGCAGGCGACGTCACCCGCAGAACAACGTAGCCAAGACAGTGAGATGGAGCATTTAATCTGTCCCGCCCAGGATCGATCCAGGACACTGATACAAGCGATTTGGTTGGTAATGTGTCGCGTCAAGGATATCTGGATATATGCATACGTAGATTCTCGGGAAGAAAATATACATGAAAGAGATCGCATCAACACCTCTTTGGTCTTGTTTACTTCGAAGGATTTTTTAAAGAATTGTGTAGAATTTGTACTAACAAGAATTTTTCCACATAGGTTGTTTGATTTAAAGGATTGAACCCTCCAAAATTCTTATGAATTGCCTTCCTACATTACAATCCTATAGAATTTTAAGAAAGGGGTTAGACCTCTTGGAAAAATTCCTGTGTATCTATGACAATTACGACATGTATATAATCTCTATAGAGATTTCCTGGGTTTTTTTATGTGAAATCAAACGACTTCTGCAATTTATTCTTGCATTTATTTTATTACTGTAGGATTTCACATGTCATGACATACTATTTTAATGTTTTTCTCCTCTTGTGCTCTTAAAATCCTTTAAATCAAATAGATCCTTAGTTTCAGTCACTAACAAGGTCACCATAATTTGTGATTGCACGAGACAATATGCATGTGTAAATAATGGATACCATATACATGATCTTTTTTTTACGTGACCATGTATATGATCTTAAAAGCAGTCAAACTGAGGTACACATGGAAGCACGCAAGAAAACGGAGGACAAGGCCGGTCATCATTCTTCAAGATGTGTGTGGCAGATGCACTTCATTTTCTCGTGGAATTTTTCTAGAGTGCACTATACTTCTGGTCAATTCAACAAGATCCAGCTCGATCATGCATGTGTGAACAATTATTGCTCCTACTGTTTTTGTACCGCTAGATGTCTTTCACTCTCTTCCTGTCATTCTTGCTCATTTAAGAATCCTTTTAGCTAGGATTAGATACTTTCATTTCGTTTGGTCTCATGGAAACGTAGGAGAAAATGATTATCGACCAACTAACAGAGCCTTCTTTTTGGCAATGCCCTTTTGTTTTCAGAATCTGTACCACCACCAATCTTGTTGTAATCTGTGGTTGGCCCCCCGGTGGGGTGGCTCAAATCTTAGCAGGGCCACTCAAAAGTTCAAACCCATCCCTGTGTTATCTACCTCCTCCTCTACCATATCGAGTTGGTAGGCCATGTTATGTACCCCATGCTCAGCTCGCATTATACCATTCCTTCCTAATAAAGCTAAAAGATTTCTAGGGTGATATGCAAGCAACATGCATCAGAGAGAGAGAGAGAGAGATGCACAATCGCCGTGGATATCTTCTGGCTGTTATTGATTCACAGTCGGTGGATCGGTCAAAAGAGGGTCAAGTGGAAATCTTTAAAGGGTTGCTCAATTAGGTCAAAACGGTGAGATCTTAAAGCATGGTTTGATGGCGCATCTTGCCCTCGATTGACTTTATCACAGCCTTTTCTAGTTCCTCTGCCTATCCATCATTCCTTCCTGATGCAGGCTCGACATGTGCCATCAATCTATGATTGCGCTTTCGAGGAACATCGTCAACAGAAAGTTTTAAAGGGAGGCTCTCCTTTGCATGCATGCGTCATTAGCAAGCACTTCGATTCTTAAACTAGGAGAGGGGACACTTGTTCTAAGTTCTAACACTAGAGAACCCGGTAAATGCTCATCTCTATCGACTTGAATCTCCTTCCTATATTCTTTTTCATCTCTTTGTACTCTTAAAAAAAATATGATTTTCTTGGAAAGAAGCATGTATGTTGTAACATGCACATTTGTAGCACTTTGAACAAAAAATATGTTCGTATGTTCCTTGCATGCAAAGCAAATTTTGCATGTCCGTGGCAGCTTATTTTATTGCACAGTGCATATACTGTTATATTTTCACAAATACTTTTGTAAATCTAAATCTTATGGATGAATTCATGAAGTGCAAGAAAAAAAATGAGAGAGGATATAGGTAGGAGACCAAGCGGGTGAAGAGACCTCATATGCTAAAGAACCTCCTTTGTAGCAATCACTTGGATCCTACTACCTCCATAAAAGAAGGCATATAAGTTTAGTCAAAAGTTAAAATACTCTAAGTTTGATCAAACATTTAGAAGAATATATCAACATCTACACTATTGAATAATTATATTATGACAATATATTTTATGGTGAATCTAGTGATATTAATTTTGTATCATGAGTATTCGTATGGTAGTCTGTATTATTGGTCAAAGTTTGTAGACATTGAATTTTGAATAAATTTATATGTATTGTTTTATGTAATGGATGTAGTAGGAGAGAGAACACTCAAACACAACAATCAAAACATAAACCACATGCTAACATCACTAGCGGAATTTTGGGGAAGGCTATGACATCCCCGCAGTGCGCAGGTGCTAACATGATGGGAGATTTGGAACGAGAGAAACTCTAGACTATCAAACGGGGCAATATTAAGGATATGGATGTACATATATACACCATTTTTCTGAAAATAGGAACGCTCAATTAATTTTACAATTAATGTGTAGAACACTAAGCTTCAAACCAATCCAAAAATGCGGCAAGAATAATCCTTGTAGTTCATTTTATTGCGCCTTTTCAGTACAATGTAAGTACATTCTCTTTAGTTAATATGATCATGCAAAGAGGTTTGCCTCCGTTTTAAGAACATGAGGCTTCCTTCGGTGCCCACCCCCTCTCATCAAAACTTGAAGGGGTAAGTTTTTCCTGGTGCATTCTTTTTTGAGCCCGCAAAAACCCATATCAAGTCCTATATACCCTCGTATAGATATACTAGGTGTACTCAATGTTTCTACCAGCCGATGTGGCCCATAGAATATTTTACCCACCGACGTTTTGGTTCTCATCGTACATCGTTGTCTACTGAGCAGTGTACACTTAAACGGATCGTACTGGCTACTACAGAGCTCCTACTTATGTGTTTTTTGTTCAGTTTTAATCATTGCACCCCTAATTACAAAGAGGTATGAAGATTGTAGACAGTACGATCCTCATCCTGGCCGTTCATGCGTTTCAGTTCATCAAAGCTTGAAGGGGGAGGGGGGACAGTGAAGCAAAAGTGTAAGAACATGCCAGTACTTTAAAGCCGACTAGTTGCTATTTTATCCTCATAATACATTTGCTGTTGCTAATTTCTCCTCATGATACAGTTTTTGTTGCCTTGTAGATCCAAACGACAACTAAGTTGTAGGAATTCAAGAACCATGGTGCATATGGAGTCACTTTCAAATACTTAGTGAAAATCGTACTTCTAAATTTCACAAAAATACAACACAATCATGCATGTAGATAATGGATACAAGTATCTACTTGAAAATTTAAAATCTAAATATGACAATTTGTTATCTGTACAAAATCATGAAGTGATTCAGGCTGTAGAATAAGTTAAACGTTTGGAACTCAAAAAGAAGCCGTAACTTGGTAAGTATGAAATTTTACAAGAGTAAGTTTATTTCTACCCCATGACATGTCAGGGATCTTTTTGTTTGAAATTTAGAAGTTTTCACCTAGTTTATATAAAAAAGCTGATTTCATAGGTCTCGCTGACGAGACGGTCTCCAACTCCGATTCTGTTGGTAAGCGCGCTTCAACCACGACGATGACAGTTTTTTTTTTTCAAGATAGGAGAACCCTGAAGTATCTAGAGCTGCCTTAATCGGTAGGCATTTTACATGAGGTGAGGTTGTTTTCCTGAAGGGACGACGGTGTTAAGATATGCTCAAAGTGGCGGTTCATCGTTGCTGATGCCATTTGAAATGTCTAAACCAGTTGCAATAGGTGATCCCAATAGACCAAAGACCTGTATGTTGAGAGAGATTAGAGCATCTCCAGTCGCGTCCCCCAAAGCGTCCCCCAAAGGGATTTGGGGACGCCGGCCAAAAAAACGACCCAGTCGCGTGCCCCAAAGGCCGCTTCGGTCCGGACGTGCTCCAAATGTTGTCCGGCGTCCCTAGCCCATCCCCTGTGTATACACAACTTTTACACTTACTTTTTGTTTGGAGGTCGCGTTTGGGGGACGTGGCTAGAAAAGGGACCTTTTCCAAACGAAAATTTTGTCCGGACGTCCCCCAAACGACTAATCCGATGCTTTGTCCGGATATCGTTTGAGGGGACGCGACTGGAGATGCTCTTAGACCGTCAGAGGCGGATATGCTTGAATGCTCCGTGGCCCACGACTCACTAATCCACCAGTGATCGGCGGAGCTGCGATACATTCCCGGTTCCCCACGCATGGCAGTTACGAATGTCTGCATCGAAAATGAATGGGCAGCGTCGCCTCTGCGGATTGATCGTCTTTCTCCCTGTGTGTGCTCCCATTCAAGACAACCATGAATCAGAAGCAGATTTGGTCTGTCCAGAGCTACGCACACAGCTCTGTACCAGAAGCGGCAGCGGATATCTTGCCAAACCAGGCCTCTGCGCGCCATATTCCCGCGGTTCGCAAGCGGACATGCGCATGTCGCCAAGGCCCCGAGCAGAGCAGAGCTCCCCCACCACAACTCTCCCGCTCCTCGCCGCCGGCAGGTCGGCCGGCCAGACGCGCGCTGAGTGAGAGAACCTGAACCCCGCATTGAATTTCCTGAAGCCAGCCAGCCAGCCATTTGATGCAGAATTGATTTCCGGTAGCTGCCTGCGATCCGGGATACGATGCTCGGCCTGGAAGAGACCGCGCACCCAACGCGCGAGATTTGATCGGATTACACGAGGATCGATCGGATTTGGGTGTCGATCCATCGTCTGAGACTGTCATTTGCGATCGGATTTGGTTTTATTGCGTGATTGAGGCGATCTTTCTTGCTGGAGGTGCGTACGTGCAGGGTATATTGATGTATGTATTAATGGATGGATGGATGCCAGTCAATCGTAGACCGGTTGCTGTCCGAGAGATCGCCTTCCTCCGTTCCGTCGCCGTCCGGCGGTCGCGTCGGTCGAGATCTTCTTGGGCACTGATTCGGTGCAACTAGGCGTGATTCGGAGAGGAGAGCGCCTGCCTGCCTAGTCATGTCGGAAATCTTCCTCTGACCTCTACTACTACTGAGAGCATGTCTAGTAGAGCCCCTAAACCCCTAAATCTGTAAAAATAACCGCTTTTTTACAGTTTTTGACGAAAAATCGCAAAGACTAGACCTAAATCTGTAAAACTGTAAAAAATTCTCAGGTCGGACCGGGAATCCCTTCTTGGCCTGTAAAACGAGGGTTGGGCAATCCAACCCGTCCCCGACCTATTGTTCTCGGACACGCGGGAGGGAACATTCAGCTCGTTCCCTCCTCTTCCTTCCGCCGCGCCGCCGCCCTCCGGCCGCCGCGCCCCGCCGCCGGCCGCCTCTCCGCGCCCCGCCGCGCGCCCCGCTCCGCCGCCGCGCCGCCTTCGCTCCGCCGCCTCGCGCTCGCCCTTTTCTCCGCCTTCCCGCCCCGCTTCCCCGCCTGCCGCGCCTCCTCCGCCCGCACGCCTCCCGCGCTTCGGCCTCTCTGCCGCTCCGCTTCGCTGCCGCCGCCCCGCCTCCTGCGCCCGGCCCTGCCTCCATGGATTGAAGATGTAGCCACTCATGGTCGTCTCCGTGATGATCTAGTCGAGCACCAGTGGCAGTTGGATGGGCAGCGCCGTGGCGCATGATTTACCTTTGTTCTATTTGATTCGAACAATTATTGTTGTATGGTCCAACATTGTTGTAACAATTTGAATGATTATTGTTTTATGTGCTCAAATGTACTATTTGGTGTTGTAATAATAACTAGAATGATTATTGTTTTATGTGAAATGTGATGATATTTGTGATATGTGAAATGATGATATGTGATGAAAACTGTGATATGGCATATGACAGTTTTAGGGGTTGGGGTTGAGCCAAAGACTAGAACCCTCAAACTGCATTCTTTAGGGGTTTAGGGGTTCTACTCTTTACCCCTGTTTTTCAACCTGTAAAAGTGCACAAAAATGGCTATTTCCAACCTGTAAAACTGCTATAGAGGTTTGAGGGTTTAGGGGCTCTACTAGACATGCTCTGAAAGTAGACTGGAATACTCTACTCCGAGTCTGTTACACACACTGTTTAACTAGCCCTAGTCATTGCTGGTCCAGGACAGGAGGATGCCCCTGCGCCACGCCAACGCTCAGACATACATGTATTTTCCACCTCTCATCTACTACCACGAATCCACGCGACACCACTGCCCAGCCCCGTTCTGCTCCGACGCCTTGGTCTTCCGTCGTCCAAACTGCAGTAGTTTTTCCACGTCTGCTGGTTTCAGTTTAGTCGAGAATTAAGTTAGTTCTATGTCTGGCTGTAGAAGCGTTACATTCGTTTACACAGGGGTGTGGAATTGCTCATCCAAGAATTACACATTTGTTTTGCAATTGCACGTAAATTGCACGTGAAATTGGCTAACATCATCTGGCCAACAGTTAATTCAATTCTCGGTCGAATGAGACCTAGCAGCGTTATTTTTCCCCACAAAAAAAGATACAGTATTCCAAACCTGGAGAGCATATCAGCTACTCCAAGGATTGGAGCACTTCCGGTACCCCACGTTTAGAAACACCATCCTCAGTGTCAAAGATAAATCCCCTTGATGGCGAAAAGTCATTTTGGATCCTACTCCCTCTGTCCACAAATAAGTGTACACGTGGATTTTCCAAGACAAATTATGAAGTGGAGTGAAAATGCATTGGAAATATGCATCTCTCATCTTTAATTTTTTTCACCCCCAATTAGCTAAGTGCATGTAGAAAACAACGAGAACATATGCTCAATATTATTGGGTTTGATTTCTGTGCGATGAGAGAGAAATAATTAAAATGTATTGGGAAGATAGGAGTACACTCTTTTATGGACAAAGTTTAGAGCTAGATGTCCACTTATTTGAGGACGGAGGGAGTAGGAATTAGTGCTCTTATCGTATTTAGAATTAGAAAATTATATATATGTATTTAAAAAATGAAACAAAATTTTAACAGGAGTTGATGATGTATCCAACTAACGTACAAAATCTCAATTACAAATGCTTTTTTTTTCTGAGCTACATAAAAATAATAAATGTGTAGGATTTGTTATTTTTGTGTAGCTCAAAATACACATTATTTCAAGTTGAAAGTTTACACGTTTGTAGGATACAATATTAGCTACATCATAATTTATTTTCATATTTGTCTAAACCTGTAGTCAGAGGTGGACTACTCCCCCTTGATCATGGTATTGATGAGGAAGACATTGGAGAAGGTGGAGATCCCTCCGGCGGCGGTTCCGGCGGAGTTTCCCCCTCCAGTCTTCGATGGCGCAGTCTCTGTTTTTGTGTTTTTGTGTTTCTGTGTTTCTGTGGCGCTTTCTTTCGAGAACCCTCGGAGGTTATATATATAGGTTTTTAGGTTAAAATAAGTTGGTTCGCGAAAGAATTAACTGAATCAGACGATTGACAGCGAAAAGAGGTAGGGTGGCGCCCCCTGTTGGGTGCGCCACCTACCCCTCTTTTGGGCCTCCAAGCCCTCTAGGTCTAGTCCAAGTGCCAATGTTGCTTCTCTTGATGAAAAAATGACGTCCCCGGAATCCTAGCTCAATTTAACTCCGTATAGGTCACTGAAAGTGAAAAAATACACAAAACATGAGTTTCCTGTTCTGCAGAGTTATAATTCAAATAAAAAGAATCATTGGTAAATCCCCATAAATCAATATAACATATGGAAATAACATCATATATGTTGCAAATATGTGGGAATATGTGTTAATAAAGTACAAAGTTCATGTATGCATTTTACATGCATCAACGACTTGATGACGACTTTGTCTCCTTGATCCAGCAAGAGAGAGGAAGTGGTAGATGAGATCTATGACTAGCAGCGCTACGGTGGTGGTGGCTACAATGGACAACTCCATGGGCATGGCTTCGCCTACGCTCATGAGAGGAGGAAGAGAGAGACAGTGGAGGCATGGCCGGCTAGGGTTGGATGCCCCTGCACGCCTCAACATATATATTGGTAGGGAGGGGTGGTCAGCCTTGCCCCTCCAAGCCCTAGGGCCGGCGCACAAGTGGGGGAGATTTCTTCCACCAATCGGTGGTCTCTAGACCCCCTCCCTTTGGGCCAACTACATGGGCCAAGTGAGGCAGGTGTGCTGCCCCATGTAGGCATGTGCACAGCCCCTTGGTCTATGTGCGCCCATTGTGGGACCCTCTAGGTGGGGCCCATTGTGGGACCCTCTAGAACCTTCTAGAATTTTCCCGATACAATACCAAAAAAATCCTAAACTTTTCCAAACCCTAAAATGAATTTCCCATATATGGTTCTTAATCTTTGGACCACTCCAAAGCTTCTCGTGATGTCTTGGATCCCATACGAAACTCCGAACAAACCTTGATCTCACCATCATTAAATATCATTTCTACCCTAGCAAACATTATCTATCTCTCCGGCTGAACAACCATTCACCTTAAATTCAGAAACTTGGAAAAATGTAATATTGAATTTTCTAGGTGAAAATTAGGTAAATAAAATAAAATATATTAACAAATATTTTTAGAGGAAGTAGGATCATACAAAGATATACTTAAAATGGGATTTACGAGAAAGGTAGATATGGAGTAATATAAGAATTATAAAAGCCCATGAAATTTAGAAAACTCACAAGTATTCCAAAGAAGTTAAAAGATCCAAGAATTTAAAATTCTTTGAAAAGGGGATCTTATGGTTTGGTAAAAAAGAACTTGTATTCCACGATAAATACGAACTTGATGCATTTTGCAAAAATTACAATAAGCTTTAGTAACTTCTTATAAGAGCATCTCCAGTCGCGTCCCCCAAACCGATTTGGGGCGCGGACAAAACCCTCCGCGTCCCCCAAAGCTGTTTTTTGTCCGGCGCAGCCCGATACGGTGTCCGGCGCCCCGAGCCTGTCCCCGCCCCACAGGGGACACGCCGGACACAATGAAATGAGAGGCGAGGAGGCGCGGGCCCGACCCATCAGCGACTCATTCAAGTTTGGACCTAACCGTCGCCTACCTCGTGGCGGAAGTTATTCACGCGCAGTGACACACGACGGCATCTTTGCCTTAATGGCGACGGAGAGGCAGGCGAGATGTCTCGTCGGTCGCAGCCTCCACGCGTCGCGTTCGCACGCCACCGTCCGTTCCACTTTCTTCCGCCTCTTCTCGCCTCTTCCCGCGCTTTCTTCCCGACGCGGCGTCTATAAAAGGCCCTCCGGCTCAATGGCAGCCACCACAACCGCCGGCACCCCTTTCTGCGCCGCAAGCACAGACCTCGTTGCTCCACCGCCGTCTCCTCCACCACCAGTGCGCAATGATGAACCGCCCCGACGATTTCCAGTTCCCACCACCGTCGTCTCCTCCACCTCCACCACCGGATATGCAGCTCGACATCGACCCCGTCTGGCATAGGTATCCCCAATGGTCCTGCGAAGAAGGTACCCGGGGTTTTACTGGAGGCCCACGACCCGAAGTTTTACGAAGCCCAGAAGCCCAATCGAGAGATAGTTCGGAAAGATAGAATTGTATTAGGAATATCGACTTGTAACTATTACGGGACGGTTCAGAAACCCTCCCGGACTTTGTAACTTGTACATCACGAAACCCTCGGCTCCACCTCCTATATAAGGGGGAGTCGAGGGACAAAGAAAGGATCGATTCATTGTTTTCGCACAACCCTAGTTTTCATAACAGTCGAGCACTTTTCCGGCCGAAACCTTCGAGATCTACTTGCCCTCTACTTCCAACTAAACCCTAGTCTACAACTTGTAGGCATTGATAAGTTAATCCCTTATCAATTGGTGCCGTCTGTGGGAATTAGAGGCGACAAGGATCTGATCTCGATGGCACGTTCAACATCGTCGACATCTTCAGTGGCAAGCAACGCGATGTATCGAGGTAAACAGATCGAGTTAATCCCTTATCACCGCCGCCCGGGAAGAGAGGCGACGACGAGGGATGCAGCTCTGGCGTGGACATCGTCAGCAGCGGCGGGAGGCACTCGAGCAGAAGACCCGCCAGCAGCGTGAGGCGGCGCACGCGGCGGATGTAGCGACGTTCTACGCCCCTGGCCCCGCAGCTGACGAGACCGCGGCGGCAACAGCGTGGCACGAGGAGGCGCTGGCGGACACCATTGCGGCGTTCGACGCCTCGACGGCAGAAGAGGCGCGGCGGTGCCAGACGGAGGAGATGGAGCAGCGGTGGGCTGATGAGCGCCGCCGCCAGCGCGAGGAGCGGGAGACGCTGTACCGTGAATGGCGGAAGGAGATCGAGCGCCAACGGTGGGACTCGATCGAGCGCCAGCAGCAGCTAGCGGCGAAGGAGCGTCAGCAGCGGGAGGCGGCGCTGGCGGCAACGGAGGCGGCCTAGGGGAGGAGGGTGGATGAGTTGGCGGCAGAGGCCGACGCGTTGTCGGCGGCGATGATGGAGGCGCCAACGGATGAGGAGGAGGCGCCAATGGAGGAGGAGGCGGAGGCGGAGGAGGAGGAGACCAAGGTGGAGGACAACGACGACGAGTTTGAGTGGTCCGACGACGACGGGCCGCACCCGAACGAGACGGCCGATCAGCAACGCGCGCTCGTCGAGTCCTTCGAGTCGGAGAAGAAGCTCCAGGACGACGCTCGTGCCCGCGAAGAGGCGATTCGTCGCGCCATCGAGCTCTCCCTCCGGCGGCGCCGCGGGTGCATCGACGCGCTGCCGGAACAGCGGCGTCGGCCACCGCCCTACGCACGGAGAGGCGGCGCGCGCAGAAGAGCGGGGGAGGCGGGGGGCGGGGCCGTCGAACGCACCGCCAAGCGGTCAGTAGGCTAGGTGTGCTCCTCGGCTCGGGAGGTTCCGTGGCGGCGCAGGTCTTCAGGCAGCACAACGACGGGCGGCGGGCTGGCAATTGCGCGACTGCTTGGCGGTGGGGCGGCGAGGTGGTGCGCAGCAGGGCTATCTCGGCCCAGAGACAGGCCCTCGGGGGCCCATCTAGGGCTAGGCGGGTCGGGCTCGGGCGCAGCTGGACTGCTTCTGGCGGGTAGGGGAGGTGGCCGGAGCTGAGATGGGTGAGGTGGAGGCGCGGGTCCAACAACATCCTGACGAGGGCTTCACGAGCATGGACCATGTGGGTCTGTGCTCGGCCTGGCCAGGAGGGCCCGGTGTGCCCCTTGCCGGCATGTCCGGACGGGTACCGCCATTGGCGGTGGAGGCGGGTCCCTCCCACGTGACCACTACCTCATTGCTCCTCGGCTTTGAGATCCTCCTTCAGCTCGCTATCCTCAATTCGTTGGTCGCGGTGTGGCGGCGATGGTGGTTCTGCAATCGTGGTGGCGCATGTTGGTGGGCGTTGAGTTTGGTGGAGCACAATGGAGCGTCCGGGGCGAGGATGCGAAGGTCGGGAGAAACCTCTGTCGGTTTGGCCGACACCAACGCGGTGACGCTCGCGGGTGCCACCTTTTCCTTCCTAAAGGGCGTTGGCTGAAGCTCTCCTTCCTTGCCCTTGCGTACCGGGGGAAACCCTAGGAGGGTAGCAGCGTCCTTGTCGTCGCATTCTTTCTTGAAGGTGCTACTTGGTACGCGGCGTTGCAGAGTGCTAGGAGGGTGGTGGGAATTATCCAGAGGGCGCAATGACTACAGAACACCTTCGTATTCGTCGATCCGACCTTTTCGACTTTCTTTCTTTTTTCTTTCTTTTATGTTTTCTCTGGGCGTGCTTGTGCTGATACCCCAGCAGTTGGTTGTACCATGCGGTTACGATATTAATATAGCGGGGACGAAGATCTATTTCGAGATTTCATTAATACATGTCATATTAAGCGTACGTGGAGATTTCACATAAGTGGCTTGTGTTGCACACGTTTTTTTTGGAATTCTGTCAGATGCCCTTACCTACTGGTTGAAAGTTGAAACCACCCTCAAAGATCAATACCAGTTCTAGTTCTCTGTAAACAAGTTTAATGCGATATAGGTTGAAGAGTCTGAGCTGTGCATATTTGCATCAACATAAACAAGGCGGCAAGTGGAAGAGCATGTCAAACATTGTCTCATCTATCGTCGCATACACATTACCACTATCCACTGCATATCAAACCATATCCGGGTCACTCGATCGCAAAGTATATAATCATCAAGATACGCATCCAGGTGAGCACGATTTAGTTGGCACAGACATGACGCGAATAAACATCCGCTTGGACGAGTGATGAAAACGGTTGGGACGTATCCTGAACCGAATCCACGTGCTGACTTTTCTAGTCCCACCGCAACCAAACGCCCGTCGTGTCATCATCAAGGTTTAATAGTATGCTAAAAGAAATAGCGTCAACCTTATTTAAATGCAATACACGATATATTATGCTATATTTTAAATAACATATTTAAAAAGTACAACATATAGGTTAAAAATAATGGATTTTAGAAAAAAAGATATATATTGTCTAAAATGACTCAACCATACATACATAACGATACATGCGAAAAATGTTTCGTGGCCCCGCACCTCCCCCAACCCCCTAGCGCAGCCTCCTCACGTCCCCTCCTTGCTTCCTCTTCTCTCCGCCACCGCTTGCGCGGGTTGGCGGCAGCGGCCGGCCATTCCCTGCAAGCTTGGAGTTGTGGAGGGCCACACGGCGAACTATGGCAGTGTTCTTCGGCAGATGGCGGTCTGGCGCTGCCGAGTCGTCTCGGTGGCGGTGGCATGTAGCTTGGGGCCGGCCGGCTGGTCGCAGGTGTGCGGCCGACAGCACCTTCGCGACCAAGATTTAAGCCCGTCGGGCTTCCTTCGGGTCTAGGCGGGCCGCCCTAGGCGTGGTAGCGACGCCCCCTGGAGGGAGAGGATGTGCGTCGACGGGGATGGGTGGTGGTGACGCTGTCATCCGGTCTACTACAGCGCGGCGGTGGGGACTTTGCGGGCCAGTATGGCCTGGTGTGTCTCTGCAGCAACGTTCCACGAAGGCGGTGGAGGTAGTTCCCTCCCGCGTGGTTGCGGTGCTGCTACCCCCGACACCGTTGTCCTCCTTTTCGTTCCTCTAGGCCTCGCAATGGTGACCACAATGAGACGGCGAGAATGGAGCCAAGGCCATGGTGGCGCGTGCTGGTGGACGGTAGGTTGGGTGGAGCACTTTGAATCATTCGTGTTGGTGTTGTTGGGGGTTGGGAGAAATTCTTGTCGGCTCGTCCGGCACCGACGCATTGACGTCTGCGGGTGCCATCTTGCCTTCCTGGAGGGCGTCGAGTGTACCCCCTCCTCCCCTCCTTCGCATATCGGGAGAAACCCTAGGACTAGTCCGGGCAGCAACGGTGTCGTTGTCGCTTTCCTTGTTGAAGGTGTTGATTTTATATGTGGCGATTCGGTGTGCTAGGAGCATGGTGAGACTTCTCCGGAGGGCGCAACGGTGACAGGTCATCTTCGTTTGTTCGTCGATCTGCCGATGTCGGCATTTGTTTCTCTTATATTTCTTTCTTTTCTGTTGGGTTTGGTTATGCCGCGACTCCAATATGCTCGTTGTATTATGTGGTTGCTATATTAATATAGCGGGACGGAAGCTTATTTCGAGGAACCATGCATACATAACCACATATAGTTCCTACATTTATAAAAGCTTAACATCAACATTTCACGAGGCAACACTATAGTATAAGCTATTTATTAAGGATCACCAACACTAGAGATATTATCTTTTAATCCAGAAGAGGAACCAGGTTGCAGTTCACCATCACAACAAACAAAAAAGCAACTTCTTTTTTTCTTAAGAAGATAATCTCGGTCCTTAAACTAATAGGACGAAAAAATAGCATGCTAAAGCTACAACACTTTAGCACGATATAGCATGATATTTCTTATATAGCCCCATAGAGAGCAAAAGCGCTAAAAATTTAGTGTGGAATATATACATATGCTAACCTTGGTCATCATGGTGGCGACGCGGACTAGCAGAAAGGATCAAGCGAGATCGGACCCCGGCGCAGGTCAAATGGTTCTTAATCCCGGCGCACCACCGGTGCGCATAATTACAAGAGAAACGTTGCTGATGATACTACTAGTAATTAGCGAGATTTTATGTGATACGCACGACGGGGCCGATCGCCGTCGTTCGTACTGGCAAAAATCCTGGCTTCTGTGCGGAAAGGACCGGGGGTGGAGGAAGAAAAGGGAAAAAGGAGAAATGGAGAGGAGAGGAGGTGGAGAGATTCCCCGACAGCAAAATCTAGAGGGAGAGAGAGGGGAAAAGCATTCCTTCCCCCGTGCCCCACGAGCTGGCCACCGCCGGCGGGACCCACCGGCCGGCGCCTTCTCTCTATCTCTCTCTCTCCCACGCTCGCGGTCACCACTTCCCTGAAGAAGAGGAGGGAGAAGAGCCTTCATCACTCGGTTGCAGGTGCACCGGGTCATCAAATGCTTGTCCTCCTCCCCAGACCTTCCACCTCCTTCTTCTTCCCGGCTGCTTAAAAAGGCAGTCGCGGTGACCTCACTTCGGTGCAACAACAACCTGCGGTCACAATTCTAGCATCTTACCATTAGTAGGAGGAGGAGCTTCTGCTGCTGGGCTGGTTCTTTTCTTCCTTTGGTAAAAGAGGAAGAAGAAGCGAGAGATGGACGGAGGAGGCGGCGTGGAGGAGGGGGTGATGAGGGTGCTGCTGGTGGACGACTCCCCGGTGGACAGGAAGGTGGTGCAGCTCGTGCTCGGCAGCACCACCTTCGCCGGCTCCTTCCACGGTCAGTCTCAGTCTGCTCCTCTTTCCTTCATTCATTCCATCTTCCTTTCATGGCTAGCTACTGTTCATTCAATTTCCCTTCGCTCCCTGCCCGGCCATGCTGCAATTTCCCTTTCTCGTTTCTTGCTCTGTTTGCTTCTCCCGTTTCTCGGTTCATAGGAAAATGCAAACGATGCCCTGTTTTCTTGTTCTGAATAACATGCGTGGGAAGTGTAGTCCCAAGATTCTTGTCTTCCTTTCCCATTGTTATTGCGTTTTTGAGATTTTATATCACCATGCCGACTCTACTGTCATCTGAAAACATCATCTTGATTTCATTCCAGTTACCGCCGTCGACAGCGCCAAGAAGGCCATGGAGTTCCTCGGCCTCAAGGACGGCAAGGTACTGAAAACTTCATCCGCACTTCCGGCTTTACATGGGATCCCCTCGCATTCAGCACAGAGCAATCATCAAACAGCAAAGCAGGACTTGCCACTTCTTTTCATATTCGTTTTCGCCATTGGCGGCACCACGGCGTGTCGGTGGCACGCCGGCCGCCGTACCGTACGGGGTGGGCTCGCGCATGCGCGCGTGAGGGTTTTGTGTTCTTGGCATTGGGAGGAGCACAGAAAAGGTCCACACTTTTTCATGGGGAGAAAGGGATAAAAACTTGCCATGTTTACAGCGGCCTGCCCCGGCTGTCTGCTCTGCTAGCTACATGACACCAAACCTCTAGTTTAAAGCATGGTTACAAAAAAGCTGTTTCTTGGATTAGGGTAACTACTAAACTTAATTATTCTAGCGACCTCACCCGTTGTGGTGTTTGTTTGCAGGAGCAGGCCATCGACATGGTGCTCACCGACTACTGCATGCCCGAGATGACCGGCTACGACCTCCTCAAAGCCATCAAGGTACATGTCGCTCGAAAAATCATCTTTTTTCACATTTCTGTGTAAGTACCTGTCTTATGCTACCTGAACTTCCTTGTGCAATTTCATAATTTCCATGATGGATGTTTTCAGGCGATGAGTTCTCTGAAGCCGATCCCGGTGATCGTCATGTCG
The DNA here is from genome assembly GCA_030979885.1 of Lolium multiflorum. Lineage (NCBI taxonomy): Eukaryota > Viridiplantae > Streptophyta > Magnoliopsida > Poales > Poaceae > Lolium > Lolium multiflorum. Next base: position 221,828,423 of record CM061748.1, read on the forward strand.
TCGGAGAACGAGCCCCAGAGGATCAGCAGGTGAGCATTTGCCCTTTCCCCTTTCCTTCACATTGAGTACTCATTTCTGTGCAAAGTTGATGCGGCTATACGAGTGCAAACAAAAGGCTGTGTCTTTGCTGTAACAGTAGGCGGTAGTACACCATCATTCATTCATGGGGTTAAAAGCCGGTTAAAAACACGGATTCGCGACCACGGTGCTTTGCTTCAGTAAATACTCTGTCAGACAGTTCATTATGCTGCCTGTACTTATCCTCACAATTATGTGCCGCTTCAGTAAATCGTCCCACTGAACTTTGTTTGAACAAGCGGTAGTACTCTCATGGAGATCTCGCTTTTCCATGCGCATTCATTGTGTCTTCGTAATCTTCTGAACGTACTATAGAATCCTGCAGCTGATACCTTGTGATAGTAACCGGTTTAACCTTTTGCTGGGAGCAGATGCCTGAAAGCCGGTGCTGAAGATTACATCGTCAAGCCTCTTCAGACAAAGGACGTGCCGCGCCTGAGGAGCTGCTCGAACGTGAAACCGAAGGACGCCTCCTGCAATATTGTGAACAACAGGAAGCTGCATGCAGACCATATCATCGTCGATGGCGCGTCTTTGCCGGGGCGGCGAGCGCACATCACCGAGATCGCCATGGCACGTCACCGCTCCCGCCACAATTCATATCGTAACATCATCTAACCATCCGATGTTCAAGAACTTATTGTCTTTCTCTTGCTGTTTTGTTTTTTCAGATTCTGCATTCGTCGAGCGCCGGGCTCTCGCACTACTTCCCGTTCCTCTTCAAGTTCATCCTGCTGGTCTACGCCATCCTGTGCCTGGGCGAGCTCCTGCACAGATGGTCCAAGGGCTCCTTCCTCTCCATGTGGTGATGGTGCTGCAGTGCATTCCAACGACATGCCGCAGCTCAGCAAGGAGTTGTAGCTTCTGCAGTGAGCAGTGAACACCCCAGGTGTTCAACAACCATGGATATAGAGCTTTTAGGTAGAATTTGTTTGGTTTGAGATGATGCTAACCGGGCGTTGGTTCTTGGCCTTCGGCTGATGAGTGACTTGAGGAAGAACCCCCTGTACTGTATCCTTGTACAAAACGCACAATGAGGCAGGCAGTATCTCATGTCCCTTTTGGCTTGGATCTTGGCCGATCTGATGATGTGACATTCAGGGATCTTTTCTTCGCCTTTCGCTTGGCTGACGCCGACTTCTCACCTGTTTCATAGTAGTAGTCGAGATCAGATCTCGTGAGAAAATAACAGCACAAGTTGACCTTAAAGTAGCATCAGATACTTCTTCTGATGGCAAAAAGAAAATGCAGACACTATTAGAAGGTTCGCCTCAAAGTTTCCTAGTCGTGATTGCGCTTATACAGTAGTTCAGACAGCGAAGTTGCATCATAGAACGGATGTTTCCTTTCAGACACGACCTTTCAAATGGACGACTTCAGATTAAAATATTTGCTATTTAAAATGAAGCAGAATATTTGCTATTTACATGCCTAGTAATGTACAAAGGTGGGGATCCGAGTCTTTGATATCACAATATCGCCTCCTGGGGCAAGGGATCACCCGTATTCCTATTGCTACTTCATTCGTGCAGTAGGGTCATATGCATAGCTGCACTTCACTGTTCTACATTTCATCATCTTGATGAGCTGCAAATTCCTTCATTATGTCTTCCTTGTATGGACCTGAATCGCGCAGGACATTGATGACATGCTTAACCTGATACAAACGCAAAAGGACAAACATTAGCTGGAATTGTGAGCAATGGCACCAGGTAGATAAGCACCCCTTGGAGAATAAAAGGATTCTATAAAACTGGAGTGGCATAAAAATCAGCATTCTCTAATATGTGTCCCTATATTCAAAAGCGTGGACTTAGCAAAGAGAAAGTTAATCCTGCAAAGGTATGGAGATAAAGGTAAAGAAATGTTTATCAGAAAACATGGAATAACTCACGACAACATGAAATGGACGCAGTCAGTACTGGTTAATACATTTCTAAGACGGAAATTCTAAAATATTTCTCCTTTTGCTCGTTAGTGATAAGTTGGAAAATAAATGACAAGAGGGACAGCACAAAGTGTCAATATTCTTTTCTGTGGGAAATGCATATTAAGACACATATTATCATTTCAATTAATTCTAGCTAGTATATTAACATACATCTTTTCTGAGTGCGCAACAAAGCATGCACTCCTTGGCAGTAGCACTAGCCATTATTGTTTAGCATTTAGCTCTAAAAAGTGAGGATCATCAACAGAAACAATAAATTCCTTGGCCATGTGTACATAACTCAGCATACAATGTGAGAGAGGGAGTAAAATACAAAACTGTGGGCCAGAGAACTATATGAGCTTTAATGGTGATGTATGCTCTACGCAGCGCAAACTTGAGCACTCAATCTGCATACTAACATGAAGCCATTGTTATGAGTGTGTATATACGAGTATGAGGTCCTAGAGCTATGTATGACATATATGCGCACTTCTATCAGCCATAAAACTGGATAGTAGTCTTCGGCTATGAGTTCGGTTTTCGGATGACAACATCACAGTAAGTAATTGCAGACTATGCATGCAAATGGCTGAGTAGCAATTGTGGATGCAATTTATCTGACAAGGCACATTAGAGAAGATCAATATGATGCACATATTGAAGCGAACAGAAATAGACTGCTCATCCACATTTAAAAGAATGTACTTTTGAATAATCTCTAAAAATTGAGTATTCATGGGGAATACCTGAGCTGTCTCATGTACAAGAAAATTTCCTATAGCTGTCGCAAAACCAGGTTCTAAGAAGTAGTGGCAGCTGTATGTGGTCACTGGGAGGTAACCACGCTGGATCTTGTGCTCTCCCTGAGCACCTGCTTCCACCTTACTCAGGTTTAGTTCTATTGCTGCTTCAATTGCCTGAATACGTAATAAGGACCATATTGTTCAGAGTACTACTCATATATAATATGATTATTACAAATAGAAGATACTTCTGAATTCAAACGGCTGATTCTTATGCACAGATGAGATGCATAAGTGCAATTAATGGATAATTGGACAGCCCACCATTTTTGCAGAATGGTCAAGTCAGGGTGTCTAATAAAAGTTGGGAACAGTATTGTAATGATGCATTAGTTCTCATTTAGTACAATACATATTCTTGCGCAAAGATGCGTCAATTACCTGGTAATAGCAAGCTTCAAAATGCAAATTGGGGAAATGAACATCTGGTAGGCATCCCCATAAGCGGCCATATAATGTATCGCCTCCAATAAGATTAAGAGCTCCAGCGACTAGTTTATCATCATGTTCAGCAACAATAAGCATTACCTTGTCACCCATCTTTTCTCCCAAAAGGTGAAAGAACTCCCGTGTCAAGTACGCTCTGCCCCAGCTGCAAACAGAAATATCGTTTAAGTGAAAAAAATCACGGCACAACAAATTATATGCAAGTACCCAGATTCAAATAGAAACTATGGGAGAATTCTATCAAAGTACAAAGGATATTCAACTTTGTGATCATTCTTGTTATTGATAAAGATGTGTTACTCAGTTAGCAAAGTTTGGTTTAATATAATGTCAATAGAACAGACAACTATTTCAAGAAGCCCTTGTGATGTTTTTAGGACAGAACCACTTGGGAATTGTTTATTATGAAAAAAATACGGAAAGTAAGTTACAAGGGAAGAGTGTTATTGGACCGAACTGATTGTCAGTTGTGTTGCGGTAGAATTTATAGAAGGTGTCCCAGTGGCTGCTCTGCAATGCGAGGGAAAATCATTATAAATTAATAATATATGTAATTATTTTGTAAAATACACTTAAAAGCACCTCAGATAGAAAGAAGGATGAGAAGGTATTAATGAAAGTATATGATAATGTCAAGAAAACTAATATCGAGTACAAATAAGCAGTTGACCATTGTAACTTTGTAAGTACCTTTATTTCATCTCCGCGGAGCCGCTTCATTTTTAAGTTCTGAGCAGGAATCTGGAAAGTGGGAAAAAAATATAAATGTTATTTACACCCAAGATTGAAACCAGGGGATCCAAAACAAAGGCAAACCTTTTTGCGTTCTTGTCTGATATTCTTCCGTTTGGGCTGCTTCAAATCCATCAAAAAATCGTCAAAACTGAAGGGGTGGGACAAAGAGATATCAGTTTATATTGATATATCATAATCACATAATTAATAGCATGCCAGCTCATAAAATTTTCAAAATAAGCACATGAGGGCAATGGCTCCATCATAAAGTCCACAAGGTATAATGTTTCCGCTTTTCTAATGGTAATTTCTGTTTCTGGCTATGGTCAACAAGATTAGATGTCATAGGTTCTCTTCTCTACAATTATCTATACAAATAAACTCCACCACTAAAAGGAAACAAAAAGGTATATCAAGTTATAACCAACCTGGCATCATGATGTGTTAAGGTGTTGAAGGTTATTGTAAGGTAAACCCTGGAGTTTGCGTTATTCTGATTAAAATTATAGGAACCCCCAGTATGCGAGCTTGTTTGTGCTGTAAATATGTCTACAAGTCGGTTCTTATGACACAAAGTGAGCCTTGACTTATAGTCTTATATGGTCAGAAGGGCACTTTAAAGCATTATAATCCACAAGTACTATAGATCCCATATTAGCATACCTTTTGTAGTTCCGGTTTCTCCAATGGTATTGCAACCCAATTCTTTGCAACAACCCCCTATCCTTCAACTTGCTGAATTCACCTTCTGATGGGAAAGTTATATGCAGTGATGACGCGTTCAGCTGAAATGCAGCAGAAAGCAATAAGATTGTCAGTTTGTTCAGTAGATCTGAAGGCTCTCCACCTATTTAATTGTCACAGAAACAATCAATGAAACCAAGAATGGATAGGAAACTTACATGCTATTATTACATCGTGACAACACAAACTCAAATCTTAAGAGGTCAGACTATAAAACTTTTATTACTTTTCACATTAACTTAGCGTTGTTACATGATTCAATAGAGACGTAGCATCAATTTGAAAACATTAGCTGCAAGCGGACAACAGAATTCTTCTAATTCAGTGAAATAAACTTGGTGCCCTGTAGGGGTGTGCAAAATTGAAACCGGTTGAAACCGTTTCAAACCGGTTAGTGGGAGTAGTTCATTTCCTTTCACAAATTAAATCTTCACTTCCACTTTAGTGCACGAAAAATTAACTAAGCTAAAACCGGTCAAACCGTGTTTGCCCACCAGTAGTGCTCTGCTATATTCATTGAAAGTGCAAACAGAACTAGAGTAATAAAAACAGTACAAACATACAGTAGCATTATTCGGTAGCCAAGAGATTGTTGAGTTAACAAAATATTGCCAGTACTCTGATTTCAATACCTTGGTAGCCAAATTCTTCAAAGCTTTTACTAAAGCATCAAAAACTTGATCCCGGTAGGATGTATCTCGAAGTAATATTCTTTGACCAGTTACTGGAGTAAAAGGCACACAAGACTGCAACTTTGGATAATATTCAAGTCCATAACTGTAGTAAGCTTCTGCCCATGACTGATCAAATACAAACTCGCCCCTAGAATGGCTGAAATGCACATTGCAAATGTTCAGCCAATAAACAAGATGAAGAGAAGTTTACAGCAAGTAGGCAAACAGTATTAGATATTTTGTTAATTATATTAAACCTTTTAAGGTAAAGCGGAACAACACCCACAATATCTTTGTTCTCGTCCCGTGCAACAATATGCAGAGGTAGCCACCCCGTTTCCTGAAATCAGTCCAGAACATGACGTTTTCAAGGAGGGTCATGATTATTTTAATTGTAGCACCTGTGCTTATTGGTACAGAACAAGGGTTGGTGCTAATACTAGTCTTGAAATATCTGGAAGTACATTAACATGGATAAAATGAACCATGCATTAAGTATAAAGTCTGATTACGGAGGCAAGGAATCAAGAAATGGTGCTTTATGTGCTCACCTTCACTGCAGAACCTGATTCTTCTAAGCTTGAGAGAAATGCATGGGTAAGGAAAGGATTTAGCTTTTCAGGCTCAGCTGAGTCAACTGCACAGGCATCCCACTCTGCTGGAGGTATGTCCATGATAGAAGAGACAACAGAAATTGATACCTCGGGTGGCTTCATGTCCACCTAAAATCAAGAAATGGTTAAGAAAGCCATGAATGAGGAGCACAAGTCCCGGAAAAGAAATCCACTTAAGAAACACAAAACACCTCTGAGGCTGACCCTGTGAGAGCGTACGGTTCAGCAGAGGGGATCAATTCACGTGTCCTCGCAAGTTTATCTCCCTTAATCCAATCCAAAAGTGCAGTGACTCTTAACCGTGAGGCCAAGCTTGGGGAACCCAACTTGGAAGGTGAGTACTCCTACAAATCATTGTGGATGCAAAGAATAATCAATGGCCTGAGAACAGAATTTGGCACAAGATAAAAAACATTACACAGGAACAGAAGCACACGGAAGACACAAAAAGTGAAGTTAGTGTAATGACCGATTTGGGTGTATATATGATTCATTTATCCAATGTTTTATGAATCCCATGGTCTATGTGTGTAGTTGTGTAGATACTTAATTGCACGAACGGCACTGCTTTACCGAAAAACGAACTGGCACTGGTCTTAAGTCTTAAGTTTTACCAAGTTACTAGCTAGATGCCAATGCTACGCTACAGAACCAAAAATAATAATGTGAAATACAGCTTAGTTATATGTCAAATTAATTCATTTTGATGCTTCCATTTATCGGGGGCGGTAGTGGATACAGTAGCTTGCTGCTATATGCTCATAGATTTGTATGGTCGCACTTGTCAGGGTTAAGACAAGGAAGGCTAGAAATGGAGTGAGCGTCTGACCACAACTCAAATCTTTAATCTTTGTAACTACGAAAGGCATTATATCGGTGTCTGCTCTACGTACAAATTCTTACAAGAACAACTCTCTAACTAGCAATGCGCCAGTCATTTTATGAAACAAGCCAAATCATACCAAGCTCAACCCTAAACCTAATGCTCCCACGTCAAGTGGAGCCGATTCATGGGCAAAGAATTCCCCTAAATATTTCTAATTCGCCTAGAGTACGGCAGTCAAACTCCGGAGCGCTGGCTAGACTAGCTGATGGATTCCACAATACACAAATCGAAGTGCAGGGTTCCTCCATCAAAGCGCAGAAATTAGGCCGGGACACCAAATCAGAACGCACAGGTAAGGGCTACAATTTCGGCCGACGTGGGGGGCACGGGATCAACGAGAGCGGGCACTCACGTGACGACGGAGACGGTGGCGAGGGCCGGAGGCCAGGAACGTGGGGGACGTGCGCCGCGTCGCCACCGCCGGCGAGGCCATGGCTGTCTAGTGCCCCGTGCAGAGTGGAGAATTTCGGGGAGGGACCGAGCAGTGGGAGCTGACACCTGGGACCCAGCACAGAAGGCTATGGCCAGGCCCGGGCATCAACGGCATCAACAGAGCTTGTCGTAAAAACAGCAGCCACGTGGCAAATTCTGGAACGATGAATGGCTTCTTCTCATTTTATCTTCTCTTCTTTCCTTTCTCTTTAACTTTTTTCTTGTAAAACATACTACTCGTCGATTTTGACAGAAATAACGGGAAAAATGCACGAAATAATCTCCCGACGAAACTATTTCACTCCACTTAGTCTTCTGTATGCGACGCCTATGCGACGAGCAGCTGCCAACATGAAAGACACACTACTCTTTAGATATAGTGTTTGTCCAATGTTGATAGAATAATATGGTAGCTTAGCTGGATGAAGCTTTTGGTGTTAAATCCTAGACGGTCAGTTCAATCCCTAAAAGGTGGTGTGTAGGTTTGAACTCAAGACCTAGGATTTGGCAACATAGGCTTTATCCAGGCTGAGCTACCATAATGTCATGTTAACTCTAGAACAAACACTATATATAAAGAGTAGTGTTGCACCTTTGGCTTAGGCGCCACATATATCTTCCACGTTGGCAACTGCAAGGCAACTGCATATGGTAAAACATGATTACGGTGCTGCCTGCACGAACAAAAGGGGAGACGTTGCTGCCATCCTCGCGGCGCCAGTACGAATTGCAGAGAGTCGGCGAATCCCCGCGAATCCCACCGCCGGCCGCCGCCGCCCCGGATCCATCCTCTACCGGCCTCCCCGAACTCCCCCGCAGCCGGCAGCTGGGCTCATCGACCGCACTGCCCGCCCGTCGGCCCGTGACGCTTCTGCGCGACGGCGTGAGCCGTGAGGCGGTCGCCGGTCGGCCCGCCGCCGCCCCCATTCTCGCCCATCAGCCCGCTTTCTTCCCGGATTCCCGGATTCCCGGCTGCGGCTGGCAGCTCGCCAGCTCTCGCCCCGATCGAACCGGAGTTCCGTGGCGCGTGATGGGGCTGCGCGTGATGGGCGGCTCGGTCGGATCCTGCGCGTGCCGCCGGTGCATCGGCTCCTCCTCGCCGGTGGCCAACCGTTGGATCCAGATTCTGCTGCCTAACGGAGGATGAGGATTCGACGAGAAGACGCGGGAGACGGCGGAGGAGGCGGCGTGGTCGGTGCTAGGGTTTGAACCAGCAGTGCAGCAGATCGGGCGGTTGCCGGAATTGTCCCTAGAGGAGGTGAGAGAAGACTTCTGGACAAAGATCGGATTCCCGACGTCTGAGTCCAGGGAATGGTCAAGGTCTGCGTCGCCGGAGGTACGTTTATCGTCGTGCAGGTTGTCGGAGCGGGCAAGGTCTGCGTCGCCACCGTCGAGGGAGAAGGTCAAGAGGTCTGTGTTGAGGGCGGCGTCCTCGTCGCCGGTAGGCCGCGGCTTTTCCGGATGCCGCGGATGAAGCCCTGGAGAGGCCCGCTCGCGTCGTCGAGTCACGGCGGCGTCTTTGGGGACTTCCTCGCTGCAGCCTACGGCACGTCGGCCGGCGGCGATCGCGCCGGTGGATCCTTCGTTGGGGTCCGCTACCTCCGTGGTGCTTGGGGCGTCTCCGACGCGAGTCGCGGTGGTGCAGCGACGCGGCAGCCTTCGCTCGTGACGGCCGAGGAGCCGGCGGCGGCCGTTGATCGCGGCGGGTCTCGAGCCGCGATTCAAATCGGCGGATGCAGCGAGGCCTCCTCTAGTGGGCCGCAAAGTCGATGGGCCTGGTTCGGTCGGGCCGTGATGGCTGTGCAGGCGCTCGATGCGGCCCTAGCGACAACAGCATGCGATCACGGGAGATCGACCAGGTCCAGGATCGTTCCAGTCATCTTCACCGCCGCCGCCTGCGTGGTGGTGTGGGGAGGCAGCGCCGCCTTCGGTGACGGCCGAGGAGCCGGCGGTACGGCCGTTGATCGCGGCGGGTCTCGAGCCGCGATTCAAACCGGCGGATGCGGTACGGAGGCCGTGGGCCGCAAAGTCGATGGGCCTGGTTCGGTCGGGCCGTGTTGGCTGTGCAGAAGGCGCCTCGCTGCGTCCCTATCGACAACATGCAGCAGTCGGCCGTGGTGACCCCAGCGCCGCAGCAGCAGTCGGCCTTGTCGCCACCTTCGTCGCTGCAGCCGACTTCGGAGGTCAATACGCAGCTGCACGGTGCGGCGGAGGACGCTACGCTACCGCGCCATCTGGATGCGGGGCGGCGGACCTTGAGGGTCTCATCGTGTCCCGCGGACGGACCCGTTGAGTCTGTGATACCGCCTCCATGGGCGGAGGGGCAGGCTGATGGGACGAAGGGCGCTTCTTCTTCGACACCCTCTTCCCCCGCGAAGGGGGACTCGCCTGGGGCTGCTGTGATACAGGGGGCTACATCATCTTCTACCCCTGTATCGACGACCTCTTCTCCCTCACCGGCTTGGTCTCCACCGCCCTCGACTTCTCCATCGCCGGTATCCACCCTGCAGCAGCCGCCACCCACGGTCCCTCCTCCCGTTGATCAACCGGCGGTGAGGCGGAGTGGGAGGTACGCTCTTGCGGTGGATGGGGCGGGGCCGACGGATGAGGACACCATGCAGAGAGCCATGCGACGTAAGGCTGAGAAGAACCTCGACACGGCAGGTACTAAGCAACCATCCAAGTCGTTTAATTCGTTTTCAGATACTCGTATTTCTTCAAATTTGAGTAGTATAGGAGTTAATATAGGTAGTAGGTCTGATGAGATTTCAGTTTCGGCCAATGTGTTGAGACAGACGGAGCTTGACCGTCTAACGGTTGTTCCGAATGTTTCCACTGGGTATGAAACAACAGTAGTAGACGATGAGGAAGAGGATGACATCCTAGATGGTCAGCTTCTCTCGGCTATTATTGGTAATATTTCAGAAGTCGATTTAGAACACGTGGAGCTTAGTTCTGATCTACAAGCTTCCGAACGTGGTTCTCGATCGTCGGCTGGAAAGAAATCTCGTAGATATAGCAAGAATACTAAATCTAAAATAGTTTCTCGATGAATGGCATGTTTCGGAATAGCAGAGGTCTTGGTGACTTGGCTAAACATTCCCACATTGCCGATGGTTGTAGAGATTATGATTTAGATTTCATTGCTATATCGGAGACGGGTAGGCGAAATTTCACACAAAGTTTTCTCGACCGACTCTCAGGCGGGATTAACTTTCAGTGGTTTTCTCGCCCGCCTCGTGGTAGGTCCGGTGGCATTTTACTTGGCGTCCGTATAGACACCATGACTGTCTTAGCTAGTTCTCGGTTTCACGTGGAGTCTAGTTGCTGTGTATGGTGCCGCCCAGGATGCTTTTAAGGCTGACTTTTTACGTGAGTTGGTAAATCTTACAAAAGATAATCCTTATCCGATTTTAATCGGAGGCGATTTTAATTTGTTGAGATTTCCTCACGAGAAAAGTAAAGGCCGTTTCGATGGACATTGGCCTTTCTTGTTCAATGCTGTCATTGATAGCCTTGATTTAAGAGAGGTGTTCATGTCCGGTCGACAGTTTACTTGGGCCAACAGCTTGCCTGAACCCACATACGAGAAACTAGATCGCGTGTTGATGGATACCGAATGGGAAAATAAATACCCTATGGTGTCAGTCCGTGCACTAGAACGTATTGAAAATCTGTCTGACCATGCTCCCATCATCCTAACTACTGGGAATCCCCGGCCTGTTTGTAAACGGCCGTTCAAACTTGAACTTGGCTGGCTACATCGAGAGGGATTTCATGATATGGTTAAGAAGGTTTGGGAGAGAGGGGCAGCACTCCAATTTTGAGATGGAATAATAAGATGCGGACAATGCGCAAACATCTCTCTGGTTGGGCTGCCCATACGGTATCCTTAAAAAAGAGAAGGCTCGCTTATCAAATGTAATTGATGAGCTTGAGACTGTTGCGGAGGTTAGACCGTTGTCTATGCAAGAGATTGAACTTAAAAATCAATCAAATGCGCATATGGCGAGTCTTCTTCGCGAGGAGGAACTCAAATGGTATCAACGTTCCAAAGCTCAATTCATACTGGAAGGAGATTCAAATACGCGATATTTCCATGGCTTAGCCAATGGGAGACATCGGAAAAAACGTATTCATTCTCTTATTCAAGATGAAGGGTTGATTGAAGGCCATGAGCAACTCAAATCTTACATTACTAATTATTATAAAGGTCTGTTTGGTCCTCCGGAGGAAAGCACCTTCTCTCTTAATGAGGACTTAACGGACGATATACCCCAAGTTTCTATTGAAGAAAATGGTCTACTAACCGCACCTTATATGAGGAAGAGGTTCAGAAGGCAATTTTCCAAATGGAATGCAACAAAGCACCGGGTCCCGATGGTTTTCCAGCGGAGTTTTATCAAACTTTCTGGGATACGATTAAATCGGACCTTCTAGATTTGTTCAGTGACCTACACATTGGACAACTAGAATTATTTCGTCTAAATTTTGGTGAAGTAATCTTCTTACCGAAAGTTAATGAGGCAGAAAGGATTCAACAATATAGACCTATTTGCCTCTTAAATGTAAGTTTCAAGATTTTCACGAAAGTGGCCACCATTAGACTTAATACGGTTGCGGATCATGTTGTCCAGCCATCACAGACAGCCTTTATGCAAGGAAGGAACATCCTTGATGGAGTGGCGGTCTTGCATGAGACGGTACATGAGATGCATTCTAAGAAATTACATGGGGTTATTTTAAAACTAGATTTTGAAAAGGCGTATGATAAAGTTAAGTTGTCTTTCCTACAGCAGACACTCAGGATGAAAGGTTTTTCTCCAGAGTGGCGCGCTCTAATAAATGATTTTGTGTATGGAGGTAGTGTCGCAATTCGGGTTAATGATGACACCGGCCACTATTTCCAAACACGAAAAGGGTTACGCCAAGGGGATCCGTTATCACCGATGTTGTTTAACATTGTAGCGGATATGCTGACTATACTCATAGAGCGGGCCAAGGCTGATGGCCAGATTGAAGGAGTGATTCCACATCTGGTTGATGGTGGTTTATCTATACTTCAATATACCGATGATACAATTCTGTTTATGGATCATGATCTTGAAAAAGCTCAAAATCTAAAATTAATTTTGGCTTTTGAGCAGTTGTCGATTGAAAATCAATTTCCATAAAAGCGAATTGTTCTTTCAGTGATGCCCAAAACGATACGGCTCGTATACGAGTTGTTTGGTTGGGCAAGGTCAATTTCCTATTCGTTATTTGGGTATTCCGATTCATTATCGGAGACTTACAATCGCAGAATGGAAATTAGTGGAAGAAAGATTACAAAACGCCTTAGTAGTTGGAAAGGTAAATTGTTGTCCCTGGGAGGAAGATTGGTACTCATTAATTCGGTACTCACAAATATGGTACTGTATATGTTATCATTCTTCATCCTACCGAAAGGAATTCTGCATAAACTCGATTACTATCGATCCAGATTCTTTGGCAAGGGGACAACGAGAAAAAGAAATATCGACTGGTTAAGTGGAGTATAGTTTGTAGTCCCAAAGATCAAGGAGGGCTTGGAGTTCATGACCTGGAGGTCAAGAATTCAGCTCTTCTGGGTAAATGGCTGTTTAAGCTACTTACGAGGATGGGACTTGGCAAACTATTCTTCGGAGAAAGTATATCGGTTCGAAGACATTATCCCAAGTGGTTTGGAAACCTGGGGATTCTCACTTCTGGGCTGGTCTGATGGCGACAAAAAATGTATTCTTTCGCCATGGTACTTTCTCAATCAGGAATGGAGCACAGATACGGTTCTGGGAAGATGCTTGGCTAGACAATGCACCCTTAAGTGAACAGTATCCTGCTCTGTATAGGATTGCTCGTCGCCAAGGTGATACCATTGCTACTGTAATGGCTACCTCACCTCCGAATGTGACGTTCAGACGGGTTTTACTTGGACAAAGACTTGTGGCATGGAATACCCTAATTCAACGGCTCGGAGATATTCATTTATCACCTGAACCAGACGAATTTAGATGGAACCTTCATGTAGATGGTACCTTTTCCGTAAAATCTTTCTACAATGCGATCCTTCTTTCTGACTTACCAGTTGACAACAATAAGAAGATTTGGAAGATGAAGATACCATTAAAAATTAAAATTTTTGGATGGTATCTTCGTCGTGGGGTTATTCTCACCAAAGACAATCTTGTTAAGCGGAATTGGCATGGAAGTACACGGTGTGTTTTTTGTCATCATGACGAAACAATCAAACACTTATTCTTCCAGTGCCAGTTCGCGAGATCTATATGGTCAGTCATCCAAGTAGCGTCTACCCTGTATCCTCCGACTAGTGTCGCCAATGTCTTTGGCAATTGGCTTCATGGTATAGATTCAAGGTTTAAGTTGCTTCTTAGGGTGGGGCGCTAGCAGTTATCTGGGCGCTTTGGCTATGTAGAAATGACAAGATCTTTAATGACAAAAATTGTTCTTTGTTGCAGGTCATCTACAGATGTACAAGTATTCTCCGTTCATGGTTACCTCTACAGCGAGTGGAGAACCGACAGCTATTTACGGAGGTCTGTACACGGTTGGAGACTACGGCGAGGGATACTTTTTCCCTACATGGGTGGCAGCATAGTCTACGGATAGATGCCCCACCTACACTTTAGGCGTTATATGATTCATCGTTCCGATATGTATCTCGCCTAATTTTTATTATTTATCCTTTTGGACTTGAGACAACAAAACGGCTGTGTGCATCCTGGTTATGCAGAGGCTGGATGTAATTGCTTATTAAAGTAATAAAGCATCCTTTATCGAAAAAAAACGTTGGCAACTGCAGGCCATACAACATATGTCTTCCACGTTAGCAACTGTAGGCCACGTAGGCAAGATGTGTGACACCGCTCGCATAAGCGTCACATGAAGGGGTTAATGGAGTGAAATAGTTTTGCCGGAAGGTCATTTCGTGCGTTCTTTGCAAAGGATTATTTTCTGTCAAAATCGCCCTTACTACTCCGTACTTTTTTTTTGAAATTTTCACCGGGGGGGGGGAGGATCCTCACCTGAATTTCATTGATCATAAAAAGGTCAAGCTTGAAATATAGAGTTACATGCGGAGAGGTAGTCTCGCCATGACAAGGCGTCCTCTTTGAGTTTGGGAGTTTTAAATCTGTTTAGTCGTAGCGATAGATCCACGATTACATTAGCTATAGACTGAGTAGGAGAAATGACTTGGTCTCTGAATACCAACGCAATCCTGGTGTCTCAAATCTTCCAAAGGATGACGAGGAGTACCGTGATCCAAACTGACGGAGGTAGTTGATTAGAGGGTTGCATTTTCCAAATGTTTGCTAGCCCTGCATGGAGAGGTTGTAATCCAATTCTCAGCCAGATCTGTTGTTGAGCCACCGTGCATTCGAAGAAAAGGTGCATCTTATCCTCGATTATCTATGGGCATGTTGGGCAGTAAGGAGAGTCTAGGAGTCCTTTGTGGTGCAGTTTCTGACTGGTGTTGAGTTTGTCAAGCTGCATGAACCAAGCGAAGATCTTAACTCTGGCCGGTGCTCTTAATTCCTAGATGAAGGAAGTAGTGTCATCGCTTTGGCTGTCTTGAAGGGTTTTTTTTCCGAAAGCACGCGCAAAGTGTGCCTTATCTTTATAGAAGAAAGAGCATAACAATTTACAAGATAGCACAGCAATGCTAAAACACACACACTACCCCCTCCGCCTAGGCCTACTCTCTCGCTATATCTAGCCTCCTCCTCTCTTAGCCCTCTCCCAAAGGTGGAACTCCTGTCTTATCTCTACCACCAAGCCGATATTTCAAAGCCGATATTTCAGGGCCAGCCAAGCGAACATCTTGCATTTCATGGGTGAGAAGGATCCCCACACCGGCTTACTCATACTCCAACGGACACTCCCGAGGAAAAGCATTCTATATGTGCCCCTCGCCATGTAACTGCCCGAGTCCGCACCCTTCCACTCAATGCGGTCCGAACTCGTGACGTCTTTCTCCACCGTTTCCACGGCCTCCCACTGTCTCATGCATTGCATCCAAAGCTCCACCGTCATCTCACCATGTATGTCGTCTATCCATCCATTGTCCCGCAACGCCTCTGCCACACGGCGGGTGTTCTTTCTCCTAGTTGGGACCATGGCAAACACATCCTGTCTTGAAGGTTGAGGTAGGCATTCTTGGTG
The DNA here is from genome assembly GCA_030979885.1 of Lolium multiflorum. Lineage (NCBI taxonomy): Eukaryota > Viridiplantae > Streptophyta > Magnoliopsida > Poales > Poaceae > Lolium > Lolium multiflorum. The sequence continues at coordinate 221,843,968 of CM061748.1, forward strand.
GAGAATTTAGAACTCCGTACTTTTTTTCATGGAACTGAGAGCTTCATTGATTAACTAGAAACAAAGTTTCAATCCCAATTTCCTCTGCCATTTGATTTGTGGTTCCTCCGTAGTTTTCTTCTAATAACTTTCATGATGCATGTACAGTTGGATATCAAGGGCTACATAACAAAAAAAAAGTGCATTAGAATTGGAAGATAAGGACTGTCAATGCAATGTTTTATGAAGCCAAAGAAAGGGGAAAAAACGCACAAGAGAAACTCTGAGGCATTCGTACCATAGAGGAACCACAAATCATGTTCCAGAAGTAAGCAAAATATATTACAACGTGACCATATTGTCATTCTGTACAGTTTGCATCTCTCCTTAGGTGGCTACAACATAATATTAGCATCTGTATAAATTTGTTACATGCAAGATACATGAACAATGAATAGCCAAATCTCTATTATTTTGTTTTGCTGGCGTATTTCACAGACATTTATTTGCCGAACTAATGCAACTTGATCTAATGGTTCAGTCTTCCCAGGGTTCAACGGCGGCGGAATTTAGGACGAACATTGAAGACACCAGGCCTCAGCTCATCAAATCGATACCCATTTTCAATAAGGAAGCCCCTAACTGCGGCAGGCAGTGAAGCCTGTCCTTTGCTGTGATTGCCAATCCCTGTAAAACGCAAAGCAAACAAGTTCTCACTAAGTTCAGTGTTGCTCTTACCAAAGTAACAGCTAAAGGAGTAGGGGAAGCCCTCATGTGCCAAAGACAGCGGTAATAAGAAACTATGAAGATAAACCGCAAAGCTTGATAAATACAAAAAGAATAGAGAGGCATATATTACCTGTGATCACCTCTAACACAGACTGTCTAGGACGAAGAAGCACCACCACCTTATCTGCAGGAACCTCATCTGAGCCAGCAATTGTGTGTTCTGACTTGTCTAATTCATCAGTTGAAGCTGGACTATTTCCTGGTGGCTGGAACTCTAACATGTGCAGATGCCTCTCCAATGCAGCTACAGCCTCTGATGCATGTAGACCATGCATGTCAATCTTCCAGATCCCGTTGTTGCTGTTCCTGAGGTGAAATATTTCTTCTGCTGCCTTATTATTTAACTTTTCTGCAGCGGACCGCTCTTCTTGAGCTCGGAGGGAGAGCTCCTTGGCAGCAGCATGGTCACCTCTCAGAAATGCGTTGCTGGCAGCCTGAGAATGCCTTGTGGCAGCCCTATACCAAAAGGAAACACAATGGGTCAGTTACACAGAAAAAAACTAAACCTGTTTTGGTTATATCATTAAATCTTTTATCGTTAGATGATATACACATCTTTTAGTTGTAACACAGTAACTTTACATATGTGTTATATCTATGTTTTAACCGATGAATTTTCAAGAAATTCAGCTCTTCCTTCTCTAAATCAACTAAGATGCTGCGGACATCAACGACAACCATCATTATCATGCAAGATATAAATTACAAAAGTAAGCCTGTACACAAAGTCTGCACTCATTAGACCTACATTTGTCTGAGTATGCAGGAATGCACTCATTGCCCATGAGATCTTGCTTAAGATGTCAATGCATACTAAGTGGAAGAAGTTAGGTTTGATCTGTAATTTTCATTGAATTAGACTATGATATGCATATAACCTAGTTAAAGTCATACCATGAACGGGAATTTGGAGTATACCTCATAATCTTCAGCGCATCTTTCCGGTGGTTTAAGTAATCATCATCAAACTCTTCTAATTCAGGTTCCAGGGGTACAGAGGCAACATTTTGCATTGGTAACAACTTTGATTCATTTGGATATTTACTCTCTGCTGTAGCATTTTCCGACGCTAAACCATGTGCTTTATTCATCTCAAAAGCAGGCTGACCAGTTGTTCTACCCTCTCCTGGTAACAAATCAGGAGAGACCATAGCTTTCAACAAAACAGATGCTTGGCCTACATCATTATTCACACCAGCCAATACATCCTCAATTAAATTACTGTCGGCCCAACTATGAGCATCCTTCAGGAGCTTAATGTTGTCAGATGCAGAGTTTACACCAAAGTTTGTTTTCTGTGTGTGGTCAATCAAATGCTTATTTCTTTTGTCATTACCAACAGCTGCACATTCAACAGGAGGGCGAATCACTGATGCAAAAGGCTTTGCCTTTGGCATATTATTACTTTCTGCAACTGAGCTGCTAGCCAAACTGGAGCCCCTCGAACCCGAGAGAGCAGGAAATTTGTTGGCATCAACGTCTTCCCCTCCATCAGCTGTGCCGCGCAACCTGCGATCGAAAGCAGCCCACCCAGAATTGGAGATCTTCTGCCTATGCATGTTTACAGTTGACAGTCTTCTTCTAATGGTCTTATTTTAGCTCAAAAATAGATAAGACCCCAATGCTCGCCGAAAGGATGCTGGGTTGCCTTTGCTTTACTTCCTTCAATCAATCAAGAATTGCACCAAACCTTTCATATAATGTGGGCAAAGATGTCAAATCACTTAATCTAATGCATTCTTTTAATAGAAGACATTTCATCAGTGGGGAAAAAGTGGAATAGAACGTATCTCTACTAACAGACAGATAAATCCAACACATAACATTTTTAAAATTTCATAACAAGGTCTTTCAGGGCCTAATATGTTTTTTGCATTAGATCATACTAGTATCAAAATTGGCAAAAATAGTAGTGCAGTAGTTGTAATTTAAACTTTGACTTGAATGTGTGGCATTTAGCCCAATATTTATTTCAAAAGGGCTGATGCTTATCAAGTAACACTGAGCCAGCTTTATTGTAGAAATAAATAAGATAGTTATATATGCGTATGTGTTTGTTGATTAAGGCCAAAACTGTCACACTGCGGAATACAAACCACTGTCATGTACATGAAATTTGAGTTATAAGTATAACCTTGAAGTTATTTTCAGTTGATATTGCCTGTTTCCAGTGCTTTATTGATCAAAAATTTAGGACATGGAACGAAGTAATTTCATAGGGAATTGAGGAAAAGTCCCGCTGAATGGGCCCATCTTTCTTGTGATGATACCTACTCCTAACAACTACAACACTGCAGGAACTACAGCCGTCCTGAAGCTTCTACTGATATGTAGAGTCGTTCTTTATCAATTTGGAGCTCTCCTTTTTCACAGCAATTCACAAACAAGTAGAGTAACAGACAAATAAATCTACTGTGCACATTTTTTTTCACTGGATCCACTTGTCCGACAATCCAGCTCTTACGATTTATCCCAAATAACCCGCGCTCAGAGATTTACCAGACCTCCCGACAGAATTTACACAAACAGCACAGACAATCAAGCTCCAACCGCGGCACAGCTTAAAACTGCATAATCTTTACTCATAATAATTCAAACAGAACTGACATACCCGTATGCACGTACGTACCTTTGCAGAGGCTATTATTTTGAGGCGTTGACCCACAGCTCCCGGAACCACGGCGTGGAGGGGGTCGCTGGAAAGGGCAGGCCGAAGGGGCGTAGGGATGCACTGCTCTTCAATTCGTTCTTGCTGGTTTTTGCGGCGGTTCTTCCGAAATCCATCAAATGCTGCGGCGGCGCTGTGGTCGGGCGGAGGATTCCGGCGAGCAAACTTGCTTCTTTTCTCTCTCTGTCCGCGCGGTCGCGAAGGGGAACAAATTCGTGGGTAGGAGGCGAAGGCCGTTATTATATGGCCGTCGTAGGCTGGCTGGTAGGTAGGTGGCGTCTTCCGACACGGACGGTGGGCATAAAAAGCGCGTGCCAGCAGCGTTCCTGAGGTGGACTCGGTCTCCGTTTCCGTTACCCGCAAGGCCGCAAGTTTTCTGTTTCCTCGAGGGCCCGTCCCATTCAGCCTGCTGGGCCTAGGTGTTCTGGGCCGGGCTGTTCAGGCTGGCAGATCCAGGCCGGGCTGTAGTAGTGTAGTGTATGTAATCTGTCTCTTTTCTTCAGCCACCTGACGATGATGTACCTGGAGATCCGGCAGAAGGGCTTCTCATTGTTAAAACAGTATAGGTACAGTACATATGCAAAATTTTCATTGATTTATATGTAAGGAAATCGACACAAGCAGCAAGGAGAGTTACGTACCTACCCAAAGACATCATCGACAGCAAACTAGTGGAACAAGAGCTCTGACTCTGATTCCAGCTGCTAGTGGTGTTTCATCAGCCAGACTAACGCCGTTAAGCAGAGCTCTAATCAGATTTGCTCAAGTAGATGACAGTGCTAACATTCCCAATGCCAGAAACTGCTAACAAGACTTCCAGAGTAAACCTGTCATCAAGGAGCAAAGTTTATTCTTTCATGACCTTGGTCACATTGGGCTCCTTAGTCTATTAGTTTGACTCGAGAGATATTGTATCTTGTCACATAGGAGTTGTATACTAGGAACAGTTAGAACTATCAAAAAAAAAGCCATTGTCTGACATGATGGCCATGACAATTTTACTGGTTTACAAAAGTAATGATAATCGGAATTTGGAAATGTGGATCTGTAAGGTGTGCAGGATTTAGGTACAGGTATTAAGCACAAGGACCAGCCAAATGAAGAAGCACGCTTTCTGATCACGGCTCACACCCAAATAAATACATAGTTGAGCTTCCTCTGGAACTAAAATAAATCAGCAGGAACCCTTGTCTTATACTAGTTCAGTATCATAACTAAAATATTAACAAGATGCCAAAAACAAACAACATGTTGTGATGAAAGGCATGAATAAAATGAGATGTTACTGAACCTGGTTTTGTAGAAAACCAAAATGAGAGTTCCAATGGAGATAGCTCATGATTTAATTGCTGCTTGCTTCAATTACAGGATGCATGATGTGGTCCGGTGGATGGCAGCATGTTACTTATTTACCACAAATCTGCCAGTAGGATGAATTTGTCAGTATAATTAAGCAGTGATGGATACAAAGTTGTGAAGTTCATACACAGTTCGACTACACGGGATGACATGAGACAAATGGGAATGCACAAAATGCATATCAAGTAATGTGCTTAGGTAACTGCTTATTTGCATACTTTAGGAAAATAAATAATATATGTGGATGGCAAGCAAACTATCAAAGAAACGATTGGCAAGAAAAATTCAGATTCAAGATCCTGCAACCTGTGGCCACTTTGATTGCACAAATGTTGAAACTCATAGCTGAATGTTCTGTGCATGCATCTTTCATTTGCTGATACAGACTTCCTAACATAAAAGACCTACCTTTGTGTTTAACATTACTGGCTATATACAAGTGCCTGGCTGCATCCTGCAGGTTTCTTCATATCCTTGGACGTCAACAGTTTCCTGACATACTCAACACCGTCCCATTTCTCATCAGCTGCATAGATGTTTGACACGCTAATATAGTTCCCCATGTCCCCACCCTCCATGGCGAACAAGTGATCAGCTGCGAGCTGGCCGATTCTGACCTCTCCATGGACATTGCACGCACCTAGCAAAGAGCCCCATGCATTGGCATTGGCCAAGTGAGGGGGAATATCCAACGCAAAACTGTATGCATCTTGGAGACGCCCACCACGGGCAAGAAGATCAACCATGCACGTGTAGTTCTCTGCCGTTGGCTCAACTCTGTAAGTCTCTCTGGCGAACTTGAAAATCTTGATTCCTGCATCAACAAGCCCAGCATGACTGCAGGCTGACAGCAGAGCAGTTAGAACTACATGGTCTGGTTTGATGTCAAGTGTAAGCATATCAGAAAACAGCTCCACTGCCTCTTCTGCCATTCCATGCATTGCATAACCTCCTATCATCGCAGTGAATGTGACAATGTCCTTGTTAGGGCTGATTTGAAATAGGTTGAATGCATTGGCTATATTCCCGCACTTGGAGTACGCGTCAAGAAGAGCTCCTTCAAGATGAATGTCTTCTAGGGATGCTCTGAGCATGTAGCCATGACATTCTCTCACAAGCTGTACTGAACTCAACTGGATGCAAGCTAGGAGAATATTTGTAATGCTGACAGCATCAGGACACTGCAACTGATGGAACAGACTGAAAGCTTGATCGCACATGTTATTACGTGCATACAGCTGGATCATGAGATTCCATGTTGTCTGATCTTTCTCAGACATCTGGTGGAAGATCATCTCAGCTTCCTCTACGCTGTTATTTTTCAGGTAGCAGGAAATCATTGTATTGTCTGTTACAATGTTCCGACCTGCAAGGTTTCTGAAGAGTATATCCGCATCCTGTGTGTGGCCACACTTTGCGTATGCATCAATAATAGCGTTTGCAACAGAAATATCACCAATATAACCAACTCGCAATGAACATCCATGAGCTTCCCGAACCATTTTAATCCCACAGGAGGTACTCACACGGATAACATTCAAGATCGTGATCGAGTCCCAACGAGTTACCTTGCGGCACATTTCACTGAAGAGCCTGATGAACTCCTCAATATGGTGTCCTCTGTTAGCACAGGCTGATAGAATTGCATTCCATGATACTGAATCCTTGTCCAAGATATCGTCAAAAGAACTAAGAGCATCATCAAGCCTGTCACACTGGCTGTAAAAAGTAACAAGAGCATTCATCAAGGATGTTTCCTGACGAAGCGCTGCACGTCGAAAAATATAACCATGAACCCCCATCCCTCCTCGCACATCACCTACTTGAGCACACGCAGTGAGCAGGCTGATGAATGAAACTGAATCGGGGGCCATGCCTGTAGACAGAAGCCTACGGAACAGGCCTAGCACCATGGAGTGACACCCGTTCATCACATACCCAGCCATCATTGTGTTCCACGTAACTACATCTCTTGAACCCATACTTCTGAATATTGATTCCACAACCCGCATTTCACACACCTTGGAATAGTGTGCCATCAGCGCGTTGCAAACAGATACGTCCGTGTGTAAGCCAGACCGGAACACGAAACCGTGCACTTCTCTGCCGTAGTGCCTGCCGCGCTCCATGAATGAGCACACAGGGAGAATATTAGCTACCGTTGAATAATTCGGAAGGCAGCCCTCCGAGATCATCTGACCGAATAGCGCGAGCGCTTCCTCGAACGACCCGTTCTCGGAGTATCCTGCGATGATCGAATTCCATGAAACAACATCCTTGCGGCGAATTGAGGAAAACGCTCGATGGACGTCGTCTGTGATTCCGCTTCCGCCGCCACATTTTGCGTACATGGATACTAATGCGTTCCCACAGAGAGTGTCGGACTCCAGCCCAGTCTTGATGACGTAGCCGTGGACAGTCCTCCCGGCCGTCAGATGTCTCAGCTTCGCGCACACCGGGATGACGACAGCCACCGTCACCGCGGTCGGCATGCTCTCGTCCGCGCCGCACGCAAGCATGGACCAGAAGAGGCGGAACACGGCGTCAGACCGCCCGGCGCGGGAGGACCCGGTGATGAGGATGTTCCAGCACACCGCGTCGGGGCAGCCCATTTCGTCGAACACCCGGCGGGCTTCGGCCAGAGCCCCGCGCCTCGCGTACATGTCCATGACGGCCTTGGCCACCGCCGCGCCCGCGGCGTGCCCGGCCCTGACGGCGAACCCGTGGAGGCAACTCCCGAGGGCGCCGCCGTCCGGGAGCGACGAGGCGGACTTGATCGCCGCGGCGAGCGCGAGCCTGTCGGGGCGGAGGCCCTGTCGGAGCATGCCGCGGAGGAGGGAGGCGGACCCGGCGTGGTCCCCGCTCGCGGTGCGCGCCCTGAGCAGCGCGCTGCACTGCCTGTGGTCCGGCGCGGGCGCCGCGTCGAACGGGTTGTGGGCGTCGCCGGCGTGGAGGTGGAGATGGAGACGGCGGAGAGCGGCATGGGCCAGACGGGAAGGTGTTGGTGGAGAGCAGCATCCGGGTTTGCCCAGCCTTGCGAGGAGGAGCATAGGAGAGTAGCTCGGCGGGAAGGTGGAGTGAGGGTACAGTGGGGCATCGGAGACTATACTCGTTGAATCCTTGGAGGCGCATACAGCGAAGAGACGTAGGCGCGGGCCGCGGGACCGCAGCCACGCGCTCTGGGAGGGCATGAAACGGGGCCGACAGGGAACGGGCCGGCGTTCCGGAGAAACATCTAGGGATGTAAAAAAACGAAAGAAAAAAAATAATCTAAATGGATCGGATTTTTCTATTTTCATACTATCATTTATCATATTTTTGTAGCGGATTCGGATCGAAGGTTATAATGGCTAGATGCGAGTTATATCGGATTATGGATATGGAGCGCACTCGGAACAGACTCGGATCAGAAGCAGATGGTTGAGAAATATACAAACAAAATAAGAAATACATTTATTTAATGTAAAATATGTAAGAAAAAAGCATTTAACATTAAACTATAGCTAAACTTGCACATTTGTTCATATAATAAAGAAACTTACGTGCTCGTAGAAAGCATAATTGGGTCGATGAACTAACTATGTTGTCTAGACATTTGGGGTAGAATTAATTTATCCGATTATCCTCTTTGAGAACCTCGAATAATTCGCAAAAAATGTCGGATAATCCATATCTATCAGATATTATCAATACCATATCCGCTACCGTATCCACCGGATATATTCTTGACCAATATCCACATCCGCATCCATATCCGACGGATTTCTAAAAGTGAATACCATATCCTCAAAATCGGATGCGGATTCAGAGCGGAATTTATCCCTGCCATTTACACCCCTAGACACATCCGGTGAGCGCTAAGTATTGCAGTCCACCGACAGGCCCGCAGATGCAAACTCGGGCTATTTGGTTATTTACCGTCCTCTGGTTGGTCCGGGTTAGCGCGTCAAGCGCGCACCTTGCTAACAAAAATGAACAGGCCCATCATGGTTGGGAGGCGTATTTGGATCTCACCGAAGATAATGAAGACAACCTCACCTAAGATGGGGATTGGTAATAGTATCGTTGGCGGAGGCAAGGAGTAGACTTAGCTATGGTTGGGTATAGGGAGCTCGGCAGGGACTTAGGGTTCAACGTGCGGGGTTCTCATCATCGCTCGAGTTGGAAGGGGTTAGCTAGAGGGAGGCCGGGCTTGCGACTTGAGTAGGACGGAGCAACGAGGCGGCGCTTAGTGAGCTATAAAGCCGGCAATTGGCTACAAGCATGGTTCAACTGCAATCTGTTGGTGTTGGAGATGGTGGGCCTGGCCCACGTGTGGTCTATTGAGAGTGTCTGTGCGCTCCATGATGCAAAAGGCGTCAACTAGGAGTACCTATTGGATCCCTCCCCTTTTAGCTAGGGACGAGCTCCGGAATAGCTCATCCTTCCTAGCCCAATAACAAGTAGTGTTTCTCTTTTTCTTTTTCTTTTTCTTTTTCTTTTTCTTTTTTTTCTTTTTTTTCTTTTCACGTCTTTTTTTTTCATTTTCCCTTTTTACTTTAGTTTTCTTTTCTTTTTTATCTTATTGGAACGTTTTTTTAATGAGAACATTTACCTTATTTGACCGATTTTTAGACATTAACCTTTTATGTTATTTGAACTATTTTTTCAATATAAACATTTATGTCATTCAAACAAGAAAAAACTAGTACTTATATATTTTCAGTAAGAAGATTCTTTATTTGAACTGTTTTTGAATAAGAACATTTACCTACTTTGAACGGGATTTTAACTTTTAAGAGGCGGCAGAGGTACAAACGACACGATCATGGTCATTTTCTATTTTTCCCTTTCAGCATACTTTGATGATTTCTACTAGTAATAGAAATATGGAAAGAAACTCTTTCATAAAGTCCAAACCCTATTAAGCCGATCGATCGACCTCTCCTCCACGCCCCAATCCGACTCGGCCTAGGGTATCGTTGAATTGTTGGTGATCGACTCTGTAAATAAATAGGACAGGCCAACAAAGACCAGAGAACCGATAGATCATCACCATCAGCATCAGGTGCCAGCTAGTTATAGCCCGATAAAATCTGGTACCGCGCGTACTTTGTAGCATTGCGCTGCACTTACGGAACAGAGAAGCGATGGATCCATCCGTAGCGGAACACGCCAACAACGACGCAAGTGCTCCGGCCGACGGCGTCCATGGGTCGCAGCTGTCAATGGCGGCGGGCGGTGAAGGCGGCCAAGCTCCCCGCGGGAGCAGCAGCAGCAGCGACGAACCGGCGGCGGCGCCGGGCGTTGGAACCGAGAACGATTCCCAAGATGACGCCGACATTGTTTTAGACGAGGACTCGTTGGCGGAGCTCTACGAGCGGTTCTATCTGGCGACGAAGATCGTGGACCTCAAGTTCGATATCTTGGATATGGTGGAGGCAAACTTCAACCCCGCCTTGCCCGTGGAAGCGCAGCACGACGCGATGCGGAGGATGCGCGAGGAAGTAGAGCGGAAGGAGGCGAGCAACAAGTTAGAGCGCGCAGGCGACGAGGTGAACTGCGGCGGCCACGCTAGCGGTGTCCCCGGCGACGAGGACTTCGTGGAGAAGTTCGTCCGCGCGTCCGGGTACTGGGACCGCATGGAGGATGTCAGGAAGATGATCAATACCTACTTCGACGAGGATCTAGACGACGAGGAGTGCAAGGTTACCATCACCGAGCTATGCAGCAAGCTCGGGCAGGACCTGGATGCCAGGGCCAATGCAGTCTCCACCGGAATATTTGGATTATAGTTGTAGCACCTAAATTGTGAGGCCCCTACAGAAAAAAAGAGTGTTATACAATTATCCTATCGTGTAATCTAATACTTGCCTGGGCACTCTAGTGTCTTACGCGGTGCTCACGCTTCTCGCACGTCGGATCCCGATCGAACGATCTGAACTCAGCGGCGTTTCCGTCCAAAAATTAAACGAACGCTATCTTTTCCTTCTCTTTCGTCAACTGGTCAAATCTCGTGCTCGTCTCCCATTCCCCTCTCCTCTCGCCCGCATCGACGCCCCGCTCGATCTCCACCTGGTCCGTCTCGTCGGCGGCGAGTTGCTGGTGGGAAACCCCTGCAGGGTTGTGCTGGTCGGTTGGGGTAGTTGGGGAGGCCCGTCGACGGCATGGGCGAACGGATCGACGCTACCGAGGTGGGGACAGACGGGGTGAGATGGGTCCTTCGCCGTCGCGGCCCTGCGAATCGACGCGTCCGAGGCGGCGGCGGGGTAGCAGGGGTCGCTGAACGAGATGCGCCTGCTCAGCCTCGCGAATCGACGCGGCCGAGGCTGTTGGACGTGCTTCAAGGTGTCCCTAACAGAGTTTCAGCGGCGTGGTTCTGGTAAATGCTTCGACCTCGCTTGATTTCTGCCGTTGTTGCTTCGGGCTGTAGTTTTTGATCTATGCGCATTGGATTTTACCTCCAATTTTTATCCTCGGTGATGTTGGACTAGTATGCACGGTGCTGCTGGTCAGTAGGCACGGTGCTGCTGGCAGTTACAGTAGTCTAGTTGGTGCTCGTGTAGGCTTCCCATCTCGATCTGATTGTCTTTGCCTGCGACAGCCCAACTAGACTGCTACGGACGGCTCGAGTAGGACAGGCATAAAGATGGCTGGATGGCTCAGCTGTGAGACAGCCATAGACTGCATCGTCTTCAGAAGCACCTCGCCGTCCTGCGATTTTTTCTGCCATCAGAACTTGCCGTGGCTCTCTTAGGTGTTGCAGAGACTGGATACGTGCTCATGGTGGAGGTACCGTAGATTGGTCTCTGTGATTTCTAACTGCAGTTTACCCTGTAGGATGTAGCAAGTAGGCGTTGTGATTTTGAAGATCAGTGTACTTTAGCCTTGAAGTTAAATGGTAACATAATACGTAGCTATGGTGGTTTCTGTTAGGGTTCATGTTATCATCCATTAGTTCAGCTCATTATGCAGTGACACATGTAGTTTTGGGTCAATAGTTACATACATGCTATCCCAACCGCTTGATGCAATTCATTTTGTGGAGTTTCTCAATAATTTCGTTTGAATTTTATTGTCCAACATGTATGAAGTTTTATGTTGTAGAAACCGTGATTATGGATGTAACTAGCACATCAGGACATGTATATTGTATGTAATATTATGCTCCTAGGTTGTATGTTTGTCAACTTGTAATTATTTGATCGTAATTAACTAATTATGCAATGGGGTATGTATATTCGTTACAGTAGATGGTGTAAAAGTTAGATAATAATTACATCCTGTTCCCTACCAGTATGCACATTGGGATATTGTAGGCAGAAGAGGATGTATATTTTTTTGTTGGGATGTATATTTTAGCCTTAGGCAATACGATGTATTTTTTTTGCTGGGAATATTTCCTACGAACATTTGTTACATGCTGTTTACCAATTTGTTAGATGTAACTTTTGTTTTATTTTCATACCCATCAGTATATATTTTGCTTCCAGGAATGTATAATCATGCATGTTCATATCCATAATAAATTAATAATGGTGACAAATTTATGCTCATGGACACACTTTCTTTTCGTGCCTTCTTATATGTATTGTTCTATAGATAGTATGTAACTTTAAGGTCTAGTCGAGCTGTATGATAGGTGAAATCCGTACTTGCAACACATAGAACATTTCCATGTTTATGAAATAGTACATTCTGTATAGAAGCTTAATATACAAGACAAACAAGCAAGCACATTTTCATATCAGCAAATAGCATGTAGTTTGCCTGAGCTTGTTTTCAAGTCTAGAAATTTGCGGCTGTTATTATGCTCTTACTTGAGATTTGCATGCAAACAATACAAACCTGCTACTAACTTTGTTTGTGTCATTTTTCTTACAGTTCATAAAAAACTCGGCTTTCTACTTCACTGCGCACTCATGTCGCCTGCAATTGCAGTGAGCATAACCTGAAGGATCTCATACATGTCAGTTGTGAGTGGTGGTACAAAGTTTGGATCTCACGAACTTTGTGAAATACAAGATGCTCTTTTGTTTATTGCTTTCACAGTAAACCATTTTATACATCCTGGATCTTTTTTCCTGCTCCAGAGCGTATATCATATCAGTTCTTCCTACTTTGTGATGGCTCTACTATGAGATCTGGCTAGCTTTGTTGCCGTCCCTGGATCGTTTTGTTACATCTATGCACTCATCTCTTCTTGGGTTGGGGATGGGCAGTGGGGGTAGGTGATCCAGAAGAATTTTTACATCTAAGTTGTTCTTGGTATAGTATCTATTCTACTAGTAAATTTGGATGAGTAGTTGAGCAGAAGTATCTTCATCCAAGTCAGGTATTTTGCACAGAGGATGGACTAGATCCGTTTTGGTTAGATACTTTTTTGTTTGGGGTAATTGCATGTATTTTTGTTCTGCGAACTGGCACTGCAATGGAGTTTTCAGCGGTCCCTCGGGTCTTTTTGTTAAGGCAGATTCGTTGCTATTTGCCCGCGCCTAAACAAAAGCAAGTGTGAACTCATGCTATTTTCGGTAGCTGTCGTTATCAGGTCGTGGGACCACTTACTATTCCTGGAAATATTCCCTTTCAGACAGGGGGGCACCGGGTAGAGCAAACCAGTAACCGCGCACTCCCTAGCCACGTCCTTATCCTATTAATAATTTAGTGTTCGCCCGGCCACTACAGAAGCAACTGTTAACGGTTATTATGGTGAATTCTTTACAAGGGCGATAGGTTAGTTACATTTATATATGAAAAATCGAGATATAGTGACATAACGCAAGGTCTTCTAAAAGTGGAACAAATCTTTGAAATGCATTCAATTAGTTAAAGTAAGCATGAATGAAAGGGTTAATTCCTTTTATTTTTTTGTACTAGATATGTTCGTAAAGCACTCACCTAAGGGTTTCGTCGGCCGTCGTCTTTGGGCCACGGTGAGACGGCAATGGTGATTGCAAGATCGTGGTGGCGCGCGTTGGTGGACGGCAAGATTGGCGGAGCGCGATGGAGTGTCCGGGTCGTGGTTCTTTGGGGGACGGGAGAAATCCCTGTCGGATGGTCGACACCGACGCGGTGACGCCGGGCGCCGCCTTCCTTCTTGAGGGCGGGGTTCCCCTACCCACAACCCTCCCGCATATGGGAAACCCTAGGATTTGTCCGGGCAGCAGCTCGTCATCGTCGCATCCCTTCTTGAAGGTGCTGCTTTGGTATGCGGCGCTTCGGAGGGCCAAGATCGTGGTGGGAATTCTCCGGAGGGCGCAGCGGTTGCGGATCATCATTGTTTTCGTCGATCCGGCTTTGTCGACGTTGTTTTCCTCTTTTCTTCTTCTTATGTTTTCTTTTGGGCTTTGATGTGCTGTTTGCCCCAGCGGTGGTCTCTATCTTGTATCGGTGTTGCTATATTAATATAGCGGGGCGAAAGCCTATTTCGAGGAGGAGTTATGGAAAATTCATCAGTTATTTTAGATAATACTAAAGAAACAAGATAGAGTGAGATATGGAAGTGTAAAAGAAAGTAGATTCATCAAATGATACACGAGTCCCTAATTCCGAATCAAGAGATTATTATAGAAATTTTCAATTTGAGTAAGAATCCCGTTGAAAAAATGGAATTCAATTTTAAGGTGAATTTTAGAATAATATAAGAGATAAATAAATAAGTGAATTTGGAAAAAAAAACTTATTTCTATCTTGGATTATTCTTTTTCCGAACTCCAACAAAGTGAATTCGAAGACGAGGCCGTAATCATTTTATTCGTATCTTTTCATATGTATCTTGCTATAAAAAAGATTATGGCTATGTTTGGTAGCGTAAACTTTAATGGACGAAATATTCCAAAAAATGTTTTTTTATGACTGTGTCCCCAGTCCTAGCCAATATTATGGGGTAAACACTATCTATCAGAGTCCGATGGAAGAGAATTATCGGACCCCTCCAGCATCGTCCATCTCGTTGGGATCCAACGAACTATCGTCCACCTTGTTTTTTTTTTTCCGTTAACCATGCAGGTTTGCCGACCAAATTCCCCAAACTTTTGGTCATAAACGCCTCCCAGATCTACCCAAATCACGCCACCTAGCAACCTTCGCCTCCTCATCGTTGTGCTCCGGGAAATCATCGTTCCAATCGCTCCAGCCATGGAGCTTGCTTCCCTCCAGATTGTCATTTCCCATTCCACCTGATTCACTCGTGCGCCGCCGGCAACACGCGCAACGCTCCATCGCGAGGAGACGTCGTTGGGGCATCACTAACGAGCGGTTGACGCAGGTGGTGTGAGAGGCGATTAACCAAGTCGTCTAGGCTACCATCCGTCGACGAAATCTGCAGGCCATAGACTTCTTCCACCACTCACTTCAGCAACAACACGATATGGGAAGAGAAGGTAAAAGAAACTGACCTAGGTCCCCATGCGTGCATATTTTCTGAATATTCTGAACACCAGATCCTTGTAGTCCTCTGCTATTTGAAATTGTGAAATCAAATTTAACATTCGTTTCGTCATATATTTTGCATCTTCTATGTTGTAGATCTTTACGTGGTAGTATCAGTCATGCTCGTGTTGCTATTCTGAAGCTCCCATGGTACGCAAGTACATCTGGGCACCGGCGGCAATCCACCAACTAATATCAGGTTCCCATCTAGCTCTATATTTCAGTTTGTATGGTTTGAAGTACAAGCCTACAGACATACCAATTGATCCACTGATGTTTTGTTCGTATGACAGGCACACAAATATTCACTTGTTGTTTAGTCATAGTTTTTTTCATTTCTAAATTTATATGCTTCCACTAGGTTTAGCAATATTTAACTGCTAAAGAAATATGGTGATGCTTCCTTCAGTACCCAAAAATTTTCTGGAAGCATACCAATTTGCAAAAACAAAATTTCTCTAGTGCTAGTGCAAGTTATATATGCTCTGATGGCATGAAATCGCAGCTTTACGCCTGCCAAGTTTTTCTACTCTGGCTTTTTTTTCTTCAACTAGTTCCATTGTGTGATGCTCTCATCGTACAATAATTATGCTTCAACGGCTACAAGTATGTGCTTCCACCATGTGTGTTTGCTTTAGGCACAGTTTCTAACTGGTGCTTCAACCTTTCTTACTGCTAGTGTGTGCTTCATGCTACTAACTGGTGCTTCTATTATATAAACATTATTCTGCCTAACCTGATTCTAGTTGTATAGTCAGTGATGTTGCTATACTGCCTACTACGCCGCCGCTGGAACACAAAAGCCTTATTGAGGAGGAGCTTGCAGCGCATGGGAGATCATCCATGATCATCCCATACAGCCGTCAATAATGTTGGTTAGGGAGAAGTGAGAAAAGTGTTGATGTAATAGTGTTTAACTTTGTTACTACAAGAGTTGTAATTTTTGTTTAAATCAAATTAATGTGTACATTGCTTTGTGCTTGATGTGGTGTTTGTGCATATTCTTTTGCGAAGCAAATATTTTCATCAGACTGTAATTTGCTTTGGTTGGCCGTAGAAAAAATGTTCTATGATGCGAACAATATGTCTCTAAGGCCACAAAAAGTATGCTTCCATTTGTCAAGATGAGTGCTTTCTTGGTCCAAAATCATGTTGCCATTGCAAACTAATGGAGGCTGAAAATTGTGCTTCCATCGATCAAGGCGAATGCTTCTGCCATCAAGATGCATATTGAAAATATAAATCATAATTATTATACATTTATTTTGTTGGAAACGAATTACTAGAAGCACGCTCCCATTATTTTTTGAAGCAAATTTATATTTACTTTGAAACATTAAATTACAAGAAGCACATTCCCATTATTTTTGAAGCAAATTCATATTTAATTTGAAAAATGCATATTGAAATACAAATCGAGATTATTTTTATACATTTATTTTGTTGGAAACGAATTACCAGAAGCGCGCTCCCGTTATTTTTGAAGCAAATTTATACTCCCTCCGTTCCTTTATATAGTGCCTATTGTTTTTTCACTTTTGTTTCAGAATATAAGAGTAAAGCTATGTTTTTTGCAAAGAACCCCTTCCACCGATTTGTTCCGTCCAGAAAATCTGGAAACGAATCTGTTCTCGTCCAGAAAATCTGGAAACCAATCTATTTTCGTCCAGAAAATGTGGAAACCAATCTATTCCCGTCCAGAAAATGTGGAAAGCAATTTGATTATGGAAAGAATAGCGGGAGAGGGAGTACATGACGCGATCGGTTATGGAAACATGATTATTTTCTGAGATCTAATTTCAATTTCCTATTTTGTCTCTAAGATCACTAGGGGGTTTTGTGACAAAAAAATGGTTTGCGCTAATTTCCGTGCCAAAATACAATAGGCACTATAAAAAGGAACGGAGGGAGTATTAACCTTGAAACATCAAATAATATTAAAAACAAATTTTGCTCCGTACGAAACCATATGTGGAAACATATTGACTTGCCTGGAAACATGGTTAATTACATTAATTAGTCGCCCAAAAATCTACAATCATTTTAGGAAGCATTTAGTAGAAAACAAATTATAATTCACAATTACTCCGAATCCCCAGATCTGTTCCACAAAGAATGCAATCTGGCCCACGATTTCCGGAGGCAATCACGCGCGGGGCTGGTTCATAACTCGGACGGCTTCAACATCGTACGGCTAGCAAATATTGATCCTGTGGCCCAACCTGGTTCCGATGGGAAGTGATTCATCGGGTTCCGATGCCTAGCGCTGCCCTTATTATGGTCTTGCCACTACGATTCGGTGAATTTCATGGCCGCCACTAACTTGAGTGACTTTATTGTTTCTATGCCATTAGATTACCTTGATGGCAGCTATCTATGGTTAGGTCTAGCTAAATCGTTGTCTGTTTGGCTCATTATCTTATATGTCGGCCCTACTTGCTCGCTTCTTCATTGCGACTGTTATCCTTGTAGGCGGGCCCAACGTGTGAACAGAAGACGGCTAGCATCCCAGGTTTGAGGGTTCATTCCTTACTATGTTCCCCTATTATGCTCCTCCCGCCACCACTATTCCACCGCTGTGCACCTACCTAGACCTTACCTTAGCCCATTGTACTCTGCCGCAGACGGCTCGATCGATGCTCTGGTGAGCTCCCTCTTGGTATTTGTCCTCTTCTCTGTCATTCTCTAGCGACTGGAAACAAAGTGTGTGAACCCAGGTCATCACTGGCACGCCTACAACGGTCGATGTGAAGCGTATCTAGGTGCGGAGATGGATCCTGCTTGTATGGTGACCATGGAATGGAGTGTTGCAGAGCCAGAGGTCATATGAATCAAAGCTTTACAGATCTAGAGCCCTATGAATGCCGTTTGTCATCACTCAAGGATATGAACTAGATTTTATTGTCTAATATGGTTATTACTTCAATTAGCGATTCGAATCATGTGATAGTCGCGTGGATATGTGTTGGTAACCGCAGAACGTCAGCTGCATCTAGAGTTTTACTGAAGATTTGGCACATGTGTCGAAATGAAACCTTGTCTGATTGTAGAAAAATTAACGTCAGCAACGTATTTGATTATCACTGATAGTAGACGCGACATAGCTAACTCTATAACACTTGCACATGGAATATGTAATGTTCCTGTGTAGCCAAACACAAGGAATTAGTGCCTAGGTAATAAGACATTAATTCTGAAAATTTCTACGATATTAGGACTAATGAGGTTTTGGCCCTGATTGGCTTTGGCCCTTATGTGGGGCAGACATCTATGCACATGGATTGTGTTGATGTTGGTCCATATTGTTAACAAAGGTACTAGGGAAGAGAAAGTCATCAATGATTTCAGACCATCATGTAAGCAAACATCTCAACCGAGCAGCTTCTCCTTACTCAATCGAGTGTAAGCAAACAACTTATCCTCACTCAAGTGAGCGTAACTGGACAGCTTCTACTTAAGTGCAATGTCAAGCGAGTGGGAAGATATACAAATGGAGGGGATAAAGGATGATTTTTCTTTTGGAGATGATGATGAGGATGAGGATGATGATGATGATGATGATGATGATGATGATGATGATGATGATGATGATGATGATGATGATGATGATGATGATGATGATGATGATGATGATGATGATGATGATGATGATGATGATGAAGCATATCTAGGTAGTATTGATCCTGATATGATGTGAAGTAGAGAATATTTGGTTCATCCTAACCTTGAGCCTGACTGTGGGATAAATGAGGATGAGGATGCTAGAGATGAGGAAATGGGTTGCATATATGATGATGAAGATGAGGACATGCAAATCATACACTTTGACGAGGACAAACCAAGAATAAATGAAAGGACTATCTTTGAGACTTGAGAGTGAGGAGAACTGTAGATATCTAGTTTCTACTTTCTCAATAAAGGTTGGGTTTGATTATATACACAAAAGAGTGACCAAACAAGACTAAGGGTGCATTTTAGGGAAACTATAGTGTGTAAATGGAGAATGCATGCATCCTCGGTGAGGGGGACTACCCATTTCAGGGTGCATTATTCCCTTTTGAATTTGCTATCATGTTTTTTATCTTTTTAAATGTGATATAATTTATTCAGTCACCATCCAATGCAGATCAAGGTGAACACCAAGAAACACAACTGTCATAATATGGCCTTAAGTGACAAAATAAGACTTGCTTCAACCAAGTGAATTTCTTCTACTATGCTTCATTGGGTGAGAAAGGGTCAATCAATTGGACCTGCTGAATTGAGAATGAAGTTTAGTGATAAGTTTAATGTGGTAATTCCTTACCATAGAGTTTTCCATGGGAAGGAGATGTCGTTGGACCTGATTCAAGGCCATAACAGTTTCCACATGTCGTAGAGTTTCAAAGAAGAGGTGAAGAAGATATCACATGGGAGTGATGTTGACATTGATTACGAGTTTGTGAGAGGAAGAGTGAAATACTCGATTTTTTTTGGAAATGGGGGGAATATCACCCCAGCTTCTTGATGAGGACTGATTTTCCCGATCTTTCACGATGCACCTTGATGATCCATAGGACCGATAGATCTTGAACTCCCTTGACAGATTCAAGGATACTCAAGCACATATGATTACTCTTGACAACTCAAGAACTCACACATCTTTATTGGATAACTAGACGAATGTCCGAGACGCCGTCATAGGGCCAACCCCGCAGGGATGGTGATACTGGAGGAACCCAAGGTTCTACATAACTTGAATCAAAACTAGACCCCTGAAACCCTAGCCGCCCCACCTCCTTATATGAGGGGAAGGGTGGCCGGCCAACCCCTATTGGGTTGGGGCGCCCACTCATGGGCCTAACCCTAATTTGACTTGGACAGGCCCAAGTCAAATAGACTCTATTAAAACCCTAATTTGGCCCACAGCATGACCTGGCTACATTATTATCTCCTAATAACAAGATTATAATAAACTACTGGTACAACCTTAGACCTAATTATCGTATCAATGGCTGTCCTAGTGTACCAGGCCTGGATATCCATATCACTTCTGCATCCAAGAGATGCACACGGTTTTTTTATTAGATTATTCACAACATCTTACAAGAAGCAATACAAAAGATCAAACTCGAAGCCACCTTGCTAAATCTACAGTGGGATGAAGGGGGTGACAATACACCAACTCACATCATCCAAAAAACCAAATGTCGGTGTAGCAGCTTCTGTGGCGTGTGCGTTGGCGTGTCCTGAGAGTCTGTTTGACTGGATGTGCTTCTCGTCTGCTATTAGGCGGCCTGGAAAGTTATTTGGTTTTTTGGATGATGTGAGTTGGTGTATTGTCACCCCCTTCATCCCTCTGTAGGTTTAGCGAGGTGGCTTCGAATTTGATCTTTTGTATTTATCTTGTAAGGTGTTGTGAATAATATAATAAAAAAAACCGTGTGCATCCCTTGGATGCAGAAGCTGTGGTGATATTTCCCCATTTCGAAAAAAACTATCTCTATCGCCAATAGTTGTAGATTTGTCAACGGGTGGGTTCAGGAGATATGAGCAGTGTAGAGTACGGTTGCGGGTTGTGCGAGACGTGGATAAAGTGAGCGCAATCTATAAATGATAAGAGCATCTCTAGCAGAGCCTGTAAACTGGGCAAAACCGAAAAATAACTGCCAATTTACGGGTTCAGTTCAGAAAATGGCGCAGATCAGTCACCGTAAACGAGCCAAAACCGAAACAAAGTTTTCAGGCCGAGACCGAAAACCCAACTCGGCCTGTATTTGTAGGGGCTAAAATAGCGAACTGAACACGAACCCCTACTCGTGGCGCGCTGAAATTTCAGCTCGAGCTAACTGCTTCGGCCGGTACAGTCGCCGGAATCCAACTAAATTCGCCAGAATCCAACCAAATTCTGACGAGCTCGTGACGGTATGGGACGGCGCGGGCCGGAGCAGGGCCGGGCTGGGCGGGGCACGGCAGGCGGGCGAGCAGGCGGGGCGGGGATGCCGCGGGCGGGCAGGGCGCGGCTGGCGGGGAAGCCGCGGGCAGGAGCATGCCGGCGCTGGCGGGCAGGGGGCGAGCGGGGCGGCGGTGAGCAGGTATGGGCGGGGCTGGGTGGGCAGGCGGCGCAGGTCCGGGGCGCGGCGTGGCGCGGGCGGGGCCGGCGCGAGCGGCGGCGGCGGACGCGGCCTGGGGTCGGGTGAGGCGCGGCCGGAGCGGCACGGGGAGGAGCAGGCCAGGGTTGGCTGGAGGAAGAAGAAGGAGATGCAAGGGAAAAAAAGAGTTGATACGCACTGGCATATTTAAAGAAGGGATTTCTATTTTCGTGCCCTCAGTTCCTTAGTTGTACTCAGTTTTCCCCAGCTCCTTAGTTTTTCCTCGTTACCCCCAAACGTTTGTCCGAAACCCGCAGAACTCGGACGGCAGGATTCCCGTTTAGTTGACCGTTCGTCACGTGTGGGGCCGCGTCGTGTGGGGCCGCGTCGTGTGGGCCGCGTCGCGTGGGGCTAGAAAGGGACCGCGTGGGACAGGACGAGAAGCGTTTGGTTGCACGTGAGCAGGAGCTGGGTTCTGTCTCTCTCGGCCCAAAATTGGCATTATTAAGTGCACCTTTTCCTCTCTCTCTCCTTTTCACCAAATTAGTATAAAATCTAGAGAAGCTTGCATTTCTGACTTTCTTCAATTATTTGTGCCTTTTGGCCCTCGTTGTTTGCCCAATATGGCAGCAAATCTAGTACTCCCTCTGGTCCATATGTATGTAGTTAAATCTAGAAGCAAATCTCCAGGATAATGTACGATAAATTCACAGTCATAGTAAATCAAGAAAACTAAGTACGGCCAACAAAATATAGTAGACTAGGGATAGATAATCCCTAGATAATATGGATAGATAATAGGCTGCATACACAGCAGCCAACATAGTAACAGGTTCTTCACAGCACCATCATACTAACATAACAACAAGGGATCCCTAGCTAACAACAAAGGGATCCCAACAACAAACTAGGAGGCAGCAGCAGCAGCACACGTCCAGGACTCCGCCTACCCCATCTGGCTCTGCCTCCACTTGTTGCTCTTGCTCCCCTTGGGAGCCTTGGGCTTGAGCGGAGGCATGCGGCCGGCGGAGATCTCCACCCGCCGCAAGCCGGAGGTGCATGCCGAGCGCCCGTGCTTGGCGGAAGGAGTGGACGTTCACCGTCGTGCCGACGTTGGGGAAGGTGTTGCGATGTTCTCGCATGCGTGACGAGGCAGTTGAAGTCCGTGGCGCCGAGTCTCCTGGTGCAGAAGGGGCACTGTACACCTCCTTGGCGAAGTAGGAGATGTACGCCGACCTGCCTCCGCAGACTGGCGAGTCTTGACGTCCTCCTCCTCTTCGTCGCTGCCGACGTCGCTGCCAGACATCTGATCCATATCAAACAGAAACTAGTGAATGAGTTGCAACGATGACTAACGTACATGATAACAAAGTTAAGAAAAACAGAGTCAGCCTCAGTTAGAGTGGACATGATTATATATCTACAGGGAAGGTGTTAGCGAACTAAAGCTCATGCACAACAGATTTGTACACAGCAATGGTTCGCTGAACCCTCCCTGTAAAAATTTGTGCCCAACCATTCATCATAGGCAAAGAAACAGATTCTAGATCTGAACTAGATCTAAACTTGAACACATTCGAGATTATTTGCAAAATTAAACGGTTGATATCTTTTGATTAGTGCATAAAATAACTGATTGAGATCCCATGATTACTTGCATAAATTAACTGATTGAGATCCAATATTACTTGCATAAATTAACCGAACAGCCGAACCCCAAATCTTAAACGAAATCAAGAAGTGATCAAAACAAAATGGAATAAAATCGGCGCAAATATTAGCCCAATACTCATCCATCTACAGATCCATCTACACCAGCAAAAATAGGGTTCAAAAAGGAATGGGGAACAAAAAAGGAAGCAAACCGTAGTTACCTCGTTCCATGGGTCCTCCAGGGAGGTGTCGTAGGGGTTCGGGGGCGGGACGTACGGGGTCGTAGGGGTCGACCCATCCCGCCGGGATCTGACCGCCACCGGCGGCAGCGTCCGATGCACCGGCGACGCGCGCGGAGGCGCGTCGTCCAGAGGGACGCCGAAGATGGAGGCGTCGCGCTTTGAGCCCACCTCGACGATGGGATTGGCATTCTCCTTGTCCATCTCTACGGCGGAGGAAGAGGAAGAGGGAGAGGGAGAGGGTTTTTGCTTTGGAGAAGATGATGGGACGTGAGAGAGTTGGCGATGCGTGAGCGAGTGAGAGTGACAGAGAGAGTGCGAGGAGGCGTCTATAAAGGCGAGGGTGGTTAATGCGACCCGTCCTACGCGTGCACCGGTGCACGTCACGTCTTGGACTTCTGCAACGCGACACGCGTCCACGATTGCACGTCTCGACTTCTCCACCGCGACCCGCGTCTACGCGTCAACAATTGCACGTGTCCTCGAGTCTAACCGGAAATTTAGATATACTCAGGTATACCCTCGAGTCTTATACTAGCATTTTTTGTGTGCTCAATTTTCCCCTCGAGTGCTAATACTGGCTAGTGCAATATACTCAGTTTTACCCTCAAGTGGCTGGTCAACAGAGAGTCAACAAATGGGATTAACTAGTTAAATGAGTCATTTAATGTGCAAAAAAATCCTAAAAAGAGTGGCACTTACTCATGGAGTCTTTACCACAAATTGCCACTTCTCAAATCATAGATAAATCATAGATAAATCAAGTTTTACCACAAATTGCCACTTCTCAAATCACCTAGTAGCTATGAAGGTGCATGGTTTTCCACAACAAGCCCTTCCCAAAACAGCTTCCCCCAAATCATACTTTGTCTAAATGAGGCCACAATTCTCACACTGATGTATATTGGTATTGCAAATAGTTTGAGGTAGGCCAAGATGGGTTTCATTGTACAAAACACACATTTTCCATTTTTCAAATCTCAAATTTGAATCCCTTAGTCTGTTTACTACTCAGGTGCCCTTGGTTTCTTGATAGTACTCGTTTTGCCTCTCTCTTCACAAATTCTCGCAGACGTGCATCATCGCCCTGATTGGTCTAGCCCATGTCACGCGGATCGTGCCCGCCGACCGTTGATCGTATGATATAGGGAACGGGCAGGATAACCCTCTCTCTCTCTCTGTTGGCGGTTAGCTTCCACCTCTAAGTATGCTGAAGGGCGGTTTTCTGTATTATTTTTCACGCGCTAAAAATTATAAACTATTTTAGGCGTTACTTTTCACGCAAAAAAATGATAAACCATCAACAATTTGTTGTAGCCATTACTTTTCACGCAAAAAAATGATAAACCATCACCGATTTGTTGTTGCCATTACTTTTCACGCAAAAAAATGATAAACCATCAACAATTTGTTGTAGCCATTACTTTTCACGCAAAAAAATGATAAACCATCACCGATTTGTTGTTGCCATTACTTTTCACGCAAAAAAATGATAAACCATCAACAATTTGTTGTAGCCATTACTTTTCACAAAAAAAATGATAAACCATCACCGATTTGTTGTTGCCATTACTTTTCACGCAAAAATGATAAACCATCAACAATTTGTTGTAGCCATTACTTTTCACGCAAAAAAAATGATAAACCATCACCTAATTTGTTACAAAAGCTGGTTTCAGTGAGACCTAACCAAGTTTGGCATACATGATGGCATACCTATAACAACAAGGAATATCTAAAAGGGAAAGTTTCAGAAAATTTGAAATTTAGGGTGAAATGATGCCATACATGATGCTGTTTTTCGAGGTTTTGACCTGAAAATCAATTGGGTATTATAAAGGGAAATAAAAAGTTCGAAAAATGTAAAACGAAACAATCTAGGGAAACAATCTATCTATCTATGTATAGAAGATCAGCTGTATGAAATTTGAGGTTATTTAGAGAAGGTAGAAAAAATCACCTTGTTAGAAAAGCTGGTTTCAGCGAGACGAAACGGCATGCGCTTAAGCAAAGTGATTTTTTCGAACATCTCCAAATGACCACAAATTTTCCATACATGATGCCATACGTGTAACAACAAGGAACCCTATCTAAAAAGTGTCAAAAAAGTTTGCCCAACCGTATAGCTCTATCAAAAAGAACCTCACCATGGCGCTAGTATAATTTTGGGATACTTACAAACTTTCGTTACCTAACCTTCAACATGAAACTTGTTTCAAATTCATTTTGGCCTACGAGAAACAAATCCCAACTTGATTCGAGCACCACAGCCTCCAAACGATGCCGATGCCGATATCGGCATGGTCGAACGGCTATGCTCGCCGCCATGCTAGGTCAACGTCGGGATGCACCCTCAATCCCGTCCCCTCATTCGATCACTGACACACCAGAGATACCGCCGAGGCCAATGCCGAACGTACATGCTGATGCCAATGCCGAACATATGCATGCACGCCGTGGCACGGCCACGCCGACCCGCTATGCTGGACGCCACAGACCGCCGCGAGGTCTTCCCTTCGCCACCACACTCTCCTAGCACCCACCTATACACGCCAGAAAGGAGAGACACTAGTTTTCTCTACATTGCTCGTGTTCGTGTCCGACACGGTCAGTCAAAGTTTTGACGTAGTCTTCGATGTCGTCGACCATTTCTTCTCTTCTTTGCATGGTTAAACGCGTCTAGTTCATATCTATCTAATGCGTCTGGTCTCGCCTCATGCAGTTCATTGTGGACGTCGATCTCATCTCGGCACCCCGCATGCCACCTCCTCCGTGCCATCGCTGTAGAGCTCCATTTAAAAATCTAATCCTACCCGTATTGCCCCTTGTATCAGCGTCATGGCCCCACTTGTCATTCGATATACCGAAGCCCCACTCGTTCGCGTTTTGGTCGGGATACAACGATGCTTACGGTCAAACCAAGATGGATGGTCCGACGTGTCTTTGCGGGCTCTACGTGGCCCCACTAGTCAGAAGATAACGGTCAACCGTCGGGCAATCGGCCGTTACATCACGTGTGATGGTTTCAGACAAAAGTTTGGGTAAAACTGAGGAAAAACTAAGGAGCTGGGGAAAACTGAGTACAACTAAGGAACCGAGGGCACGAAAATAGAAATCCCTTTAAAGAATATGCCTTTTTGCAGTTTTAGTTTACGGGCTTTTC
This sequence comes from Lolium multiflorum, assembly GCA_030979885.1. Lineage (NCBI taxonomy): Eukaryota > Viridiplantae > Streptophyta > Magnoliopsida > Poales > Poaceae > Lolium > Lolium multiflorum. The sequence goes on from CM061748.1 coordinate 221,870,299, forward strand.
GATCCGTAAACACGAGTTCGGTGAACTGAACTTCAAATTTTCAGTTCGCGTTTTTACGGGCTCTGCTAGAGATGCTCTAAGCTCGGCAGTGGTGGACCTAACCAATCAACGATATGTGGTTGATAAGTCTAAGCGGCTGGACCCATTAGGGTTTAACTTACTTCTTTCAAACTTATTCTTAGAGTTCTATGATCAACACCTAATTGTGAGGATCATGATCTTGGCTTTCCCAAATATATCACTAAGAGGGTTTGACTCTCCCCTCCAAGATCAAGTGCTCAGGTAATTTGAGTGTAACACTTAACGTGTACTCTCTTACATGAATATGCCTATGGTTAGCAGAAACTCAATTCGGCTCCCGGGTGCGTATGATCCCTCTACCATAAAAACATATTTCCAAGTGTTAAAAAATTTTGAAAAAAAAATTTACATGTACATCTCCATAACATATGTGTATTCGTCAAGTTTCACGAAAAAATGATATTTTTTGTAGTTTAAGCGAAAAAGAGAAAATTTATCTTGTGACAAGTCTTTATTTCAGCACCGAATTTTGTCTTTTTTACACACGCCACATGACATGTCGATTTTTCATGAAACGACTTTGTAAGCGCGTAGCACATGAAGATGTACGTGTGAAATTTTTGTTTCAATTTTTTTAACATTTTAAAATGTGTCTAACATGTATTTCAAGATAAAGGGAGCATACGCTCCCATGTGCCAAAACATCACTCCCGTTGGTTAGGGTTTATAACATGCCCACAAGGTTTCTTTGATTATATAAGCTTAGGTTCACCTTGGCTAGTCAAATACCTAAGGTAAAGCTAACTGCTCAACTTGGTTTAGTACGTAGTTAGCCTCTCCAACTTATAAATGATTTGGATTACATCCTAGGGAATACGAGGAGTTGTGTTGGTTTTGTTTTCATGAGTTCAAGAATTTAATTTAGAATATACCATGAGGATCATCTATTTTGTTAAAGACATAGAAAAGATAAGTTAAGATTGGGTTGTTAACCCCCTTCTTATTTGTGTTGTACTAGAATATGTATCAATGAGTTGTTGCAAAGAATATCATATTATGATCCCTTACAAGATCTAGTACTTGATTCTTAAATAATGTGTTCTCGTATTAGTTCTAGTTCAATTTGATATATCCCATAGATCAAATCTCTTTATCCAAAACAAGGTGTTAGCAAAGATCACATTAAAGTTAATATCGGCCAACTTGATGATATACTTCAGTTTCATCACTAAAGTGAAACTTCAATCACTTTTATTTAACAGCATGAAAATTTCCTAGATTTTCTATGTATGAATGCAATGCACACATCTGTAATGCTGGGCGAGCACGACATCAACGTGGCGGCCTCGGCATCCAGAATGGTGTCGTGCCAGGACTGTAGCCATGTTGGGCGAGCACGACATCAACGTGGCGGCCTCTCCACCAGTCGGTGCCCGTACCAGTTGTACGAGCCGACGTAGGGGCCGTAGGTGGCACATATGGTGACATCACGCTCGGCGGAAGATGCCCCTCCCACATATGGTTGTCTTCATCCTAGGTGGGGCCCGCCTATGCCTTCGGTGTGAGCTGGCTCCGATGCCATGTCATGTACTCCTCTTACGCGCGGCTGGCCGGTAGAGGAGGCACGGCGTACCCCCAGACGCTGATCTTCCAGCCGTTGGGAAGCCGCTAATACGGCGGGACAAGGAGCCCGCCTCGCACAGGGCATGATCCTCGCTGATGGTAATGTTCTGTGGGTGCTCCGCGGCTCCTTTTCGCCGCTCCATCTCCCACTGGCTTCATGGTTGTGAGACATGGCGCTAGGGTTTGTGTTTGATTGGAGGCCGAGCGGCGGAGATGGCTAGAAGGGGAAATGTGGCGGCCAGGGTTTGAGTGGAGGCTGGGTGGCGCTCCCCTTTATCTAGCGGCGGCCAAGCGGCGAGTACGGGTAGGTGGACGCCATTACGCCGGCGTCAGGAGCCGCGCCATCAAGCGTCCAAAACCCACACCAACACGTGTGTCGACAGCGTACAATATGTTGACCGAAGCGTTCCGTTGCTGCCAGGGTGGGCCCACGTGGCTTTCTCCACGCGCCGAGTACCCTGGTATCCCGAAGGAGGGATCCTCACAGATGGGGGGAAGAAGTAGGGGCCATAGGGCTGAGAGCACACGGGACGGTGGTACGCGATTTACCCAGCTTCGGAACACCTGCTCGAGGACGGACAGGGTCTACTGCTACTTGTCTGGAATTATTTGGACGCATTTGCGGTGTTACAATGAGTTGTGGTTGGCATTCACGACAGAGATGAATCTGGATGCGATGAAGCCAAGGCGACGAAGTAGTGTGCAGCGGTAGCGAAGTCAGAGTGGTCGGCTGTGGCGGCAAAGCCAGCCATGGCAGAGCCCAAACAATCCTTTGCGGGTGCAAAGCCAGCCTTGACGGAACCAAAACAATCATGTGATGGCGGCAAAGCCAGCCTTGACGGAGTTGCGATAGTTCGCCAAGGCAACAAATTCAGCCTCCGCAGATTTAAGTTTATCTTGATAGCGAAGTCAGTCACCACGAGGATGAATCAATCCGTGGCATAGTTGGAGTAGAGCCGACATCGGTCGTTCAAGAACTGGAGACGGATCCGTCCAGGGCAGACCGGATCGATTTGACACTGAGACATGCACACACAAGGGCCTTGCTTGATCGATTGGAAAGTTATCTTCATGTGGAGTTGCACCAATTGATCTTTTCTGTCCTTGGCCTTCGTACGTGCATGAACTTCACGTGCAGATTTTTCCGACTTGAGCACTAGCACGAAATCATCTGCACGATTGCGAGAGAAAATCTTTCACGCGTCCGGATTATAACTGCTTTCAAGTGGTGCGTGTGCGGCCCAGTCTTGCCGGATCGAAGTCGGATCCGCCACTTTTCGGCTTTTTCTTCGGCGTTTCGCTGAGCCGGTAAGAGATTGATTATGGTGGTGGTCCTGCACCTACCAAATTTTTGTGCGGATCCTACCTCCAAAATTTAGGTGCGGATTCGGCTACCAAAATCTAAGTGCGGATCCGGCTACCAAAACCTAGGTGCGGATCCTGCTTCTAAAATTTAGGTGCGGATCCGGCTATCAAAACCTAGGTGCGGATCCGGCTACCAAAATCTAGGTGTGGATCCAGCTACCAAAATCTAGGTGCGGATCCGGCTACCAAAATGTAGGTGCGGATCGGGTTACCAAAACCAGGATTTAAAATTTCTAGATCTAAGACGGATTCTTCCTTAGGGAGCTCCAGCGACTCGGATCGGATATTTGTAGTTGTGTCCTGCTCGGCGACGGTCATAGCTGTGGTACTTACCAGTGTGATTCCGTCGAAATCAGCGGTCTCGCGATGAAGATGTGTATCCCGCCGATCGGGATGATGGGGAGCTTGACGGGTCTATCCTAGCCAGAATCCAGCACTCGTCCGGAGGGACGATCGGAAAGTTGCCGGCGTACAAGACACGCCCCACAGCGATGGTGTCGTCGAAGCTTCCCACGGCGGAACCCTCCCGGTTCCGGCCTCCAGACGCCGTTGGGCCCACGGTGGGCCCACAACACCGAGAGTTGTCGATGCCCCTTGTTCGACCCCCTATTTACGGGGCCGGTACGGGAGTGCCAGTCAACCTATCAAGTTCGCTTTTGTGCCAGCAGCGTTTGGAGGGGCCTGGTGGTTTTTTTGGGGGGCTAGAGCCCCTAAAGGCCGTTTGGGTGCCTTTCGGGTTTCCCGGTGGGAATGTTTTTAAAGAATTTCTCGCTGCGACATGCGGGGTATGTATTATAGGAGACATGTCATTGCGCTAACCGAAAAGCGGAACTGTAGTACTGCTAAAGTTAAGGTAGATAGAGGTAGATAACACCAGGTTAAAGTACGAACCATGCTGTTTAGACTTTTTTTTTGTGGAACTTTACTCACAAAATAGCTGATGGAAGAAGACAGAAGCCAGAAAATAAAGTGAAATTTTATGACATTGCGCGGGCGGGCCACCAAACTCGATGCCATTAGTCTTCTATTATCACACGCAAAAGTTTTCACCTACAACCTAAAATAGTAATGAAAATAATCTACCAAAGTTGCAGATTTAAGCTCTAGGAATACAGTATGCTTCATGTTTGGCAGTTTGGAGCTGAAAGTCACATTAATTCCTTAGTGCTAACATCTCAAATATCTGATCATTCAGACAAGCTACCGATCAGTAGACATAAACACAAATGATGTGAATCAGTAAAACATCTCGGTGTACATCGAAGATTGATAAGAACAGGGTAAAAGCAGCATGTGAGAATTTGATTAAGCAAACTGAAATTCTCAAATATTGTACAATCACCTATGATTACATTCTGACCATCAATTCTCAGTACTCTGTTTTCTATGTTCGAGTGTAATGTTTTGACCACTTCGAATCAACACCCTTCAACACATGACATAGAAAACAGTGAACAAGCCAGACGCTATATCAGTGCAACACTATCTTGTCCAAACTACATTCCTATGCTATCATCTGAGAACCATTATATTTTACATTGTAATCCTACAGTATATGCTACAGATATTGTCATGATTTCTGGATCAAGTTGGATTCGGTATCTTTTCATGTGCAGCCTTTCTTTTACTGTGCGGACTGCATCATCCCACTGCTTCAAGTAGCCTTTTAGTCGTTCATTGGGCAGAACAACATGGCTAACTCGCCCACCAGTTATTGGACAGACATGACCTTCGTTTTCGAACCACAACTCAATGGAGGCTCTGTTGAAAGTCTGCGGAAAACACATAATTAGAACGTAAACAAAAATTATATCACATTTTCTAATTTAAAATTGTACTCGCCACTTGAAATTGTCACGGGATCGGACATTGTTTCTCCTGACAAGGGACAAACGAACATATGTGGTGCAGGCACCTCTCCTTGGCCAAACTTCCGTGCTGCAGTTGTGCATGTACTTTGTAGCTCCTGAAGTGCCATCTTGTAAGGCGGATTTGGTAGACGACCTCCCTGTAACAGACTGGAGGTAAGGTCTTGAAAAAAAATGCCAGCATGAGTCCTTTCTTGCTCTCTAAGCGGACGAATCTTCCGGACCTTTGCACCATTCCAGTTCATCATCTGAGGCAAGAAAATAATATTCATTACAATGCGCAGATAGAACAAAGAAACAAGCAATAATTTGTACTACTCACAGGACAGGGATTATTTATTGGTGTTAAGAAACCTCACCGTGCGCGATGGGAACATCTCAGTTAGAGTACTGATGATGTTTTCAACCTTTAGTTGCGTATCCGTTGGCATTCCTCTCGATGATAGCTTCTGCAACCTCTCCTTCAGTTTCTCCACATTCGTCACTGTATTTATCTTATGGGGATCCCTCTGAATAATAATGTAAATTAAGGAAATTGCAGAGTAAAGAGCCTGACAGGTTGCCAATCCACTTGCATTTTCCTCCATGACGATATTCACCAATTCCACAGCCTGGTCACAGATATTATCCAGCACATGCGGAGCTTTTGGGAGACGATCAAGCAGAAGCAGGAAATCATCAGTGACCATGAAGCATTCCAGCAGCATATTGGGCACATCAAAATCTGCAGCTAATGAATTGGCGTCTTCATCTGTACAGAGTGCAAGGATTGCAGTGCCGGTCTCCTTCCTTACTACAACATCCTCAACCTTGAGTACATCCCTGAGCATTTCCATTCCCCCTATGTCCAGAATTCTTTTCCTGAACACATCAAACTCTGACAGTATTGAAATAGTAGAAGCTACCATCGCCAACAATGATGCTGACCTTCCAAGCATATCTGCCTTGTCAACGACTTTCTTGAGAATAGCTGGTAGTTTATCCTGTCTAGCTAGAATCTCCATGTTGGTCCTGTGCATGGATAAATTAAGGATTATCGCAAGCCTCTCTTCGTCGAGATCGCCTGTCCATACCGATTTCCATTTCTCCTTGACATCCATGAGCAGTGGGATTAGTTCAGGCCACTTGTTGAGGCAAGGTTGCATTCCCTTGGAGGTTTTGGACAGTAGATGGAACAAATGCAAGGCCTCTTTCTGCAACCCTGAATGCCCTGCGAACTTTTCTAGGATGTCATGAATTTGTTCCTCTGTTTTATCAGAAAACTGCAATCAAGCAAGAAAATATGGTTACTTGGTCAATCTAAACTATTGGAAAATTCCAGAACACATTACACAAATAGATTACAGTAATTGATCACAGCCACTAAATGCTGATAAACACATACATCTTACTTGGAGTTAAAACCTAAACCCATGCGACCATTTGATGAATGTAAGCATCTGGCTATCAGTGGTGACATATAGTATTTTTCTTGAAAATAAAATGGTGAAATAAAATACATAATAAACAGAAATGCAAAAGGTAAAATAAGTAAAAAAAAGGGTCATTCATTAGGTCATAGTGTGTCAATAACTACTAATTACATTTACATCTAAGATACAACTATAAAACTACAGCACATGTATAATCACTTTCCCACATAACCTACCAAATTAAGTAGAAACATGTAAATTCGAACTGCAACATAGAGCAGGAAGTTCAGGTATTCTTAATATGAACCGGGGGAATGTTAGATTGTACATTTTCTTTCAGCACCCAATCTATCTGTTTATTTTATAAGAAAAAAACTGTAAAACATGATCTAATTCGAGAGGAAAGTACAATGCCAGCCTAACTAAGTAATTAAAAAGACAATCTCATGTATAAAATCAGGTCAGATAAGAGGATTGCATTTTATACTAATTATAATATTGGAAAGTTTAATTCCGGTTCTGGATAGCTGTTATCAGAAGTCATTATTAAATTTTAAAAATAATTAAATAATAATATTCATTGATTTGGTATTGGTGAGTAGAGAAATTTGCTTGCTTCGGAGCCCGTTTGTCCTTTTAGCATAACATGGGTTATGAAGAACGCAACTGAAACATCAAGTACAAAATACAGGGTATATCATTTGGTGTAAAACCAAGCAGTGGCCAGAGCTTGTCAGTTACATATCCAGAAGTCAATATAGCAGTATCATCCATTACTCTTTCATGCAGTGGATTATCCTAAGGACACAACATGACTGTGTAATTAGTATTGGTAAAGTGGTAGAGATGGACTAATAAATTCGATATGATGGAACTGTCATAAACGAATAGGGACTGCTCAATCAGTTTGACTGAATACTACTGTTACACATAAAAACATGATGCTACCAGATTTGTATTGAACAAGAAACTTCACCCTAATTATAGTTCTTAATCAAAGAAAAGGAGTTCCATTTTTCGGAAATAGCACAACAGATTGTGCACTGACATTTTTTTGTTTGAACTTAAAAAAAAATCTTTTCGTACTGACCACTTGAAAAGTGCACTGACATTGTGTTTTGCAGAGGCAACTATACGTCAACAGGAACTATAGACCAACCTAGATTTTTTCAGAATAGGAAATAGCTGGAATTATCTGCCAGAAATGCTGATAAGTACAACTTACTTAGAACCTACAGCTGAGTGACCATTTGATGAATGTCAGGGTTCATCTATCTACTTCAGTGAAAGATGGGTGATATAGAATATTTCTTAGAAAGAAAATGGTGAAGCAAGATACTGACCGTAAATGTAAACTCATAAAAAACCACAAAAAGTAAGTCCTTTGGTTTTTTTGTACCATTATTCCAGTCTTCAGAAACAAGAAACCCTGATGCATTAGAGGATACATCCGTACGGAACTAAAAACCAAAAAAGTATTTATGATGCAAATGATCAAACCCTATCACAATTTCCTAAAATAACCTACACATCTAAGTACAAATTAGCAATTCGAACTACTACGTAGAGCATATTATGATGGCTGGGAATGTTAGCCTGTGTCGTGTAAAGGCAATTATATGGTAACAGTCGACAGGAACTACGCAGTGAGATGTTCTTGCACAAGAGTGAAAATAAAAAAACTTACAGGCAATTCATCATCAGAGGAACAGCGAGAAAGACTGAAAGAGGCATAATATCGAGCGGAACCAGAAGAAGACATGAATTCCAATTCAAAAGAAAAAGGGAAGAAATCCAAAGAATCAGAGACCGTGGCACTTACATCACGAGAAGGCCATTCGGTAGCGAATTCGCGGGGAGATTTTGGGCGATCCGCTTTCTTGTGGGAGATGTCCATGAGGCCGCTCATTGCTTGCTCCATCTCGGCGAACGCTGTCTCATCTTGGCCGTCGGCCGTGGCATGCTCTGCGAACTTCGCCAATGCAGCTGGCATCATGGCGGTGAACTCAGGCCTCGTGTTGGGTACATGCTTCTGCTCCGACCTGGCTTCATCACTGATTCCATTTCTTGACGACAACACGTGCACCGAGTCTGACGTGCCCGAGACATGAGATACTGACTTGGGGGAGGAGGGGCAGGAGTTCTTGCGGACGCTAAGAACCTTCTTGGCCACCATTGGCGCTCCTCGCCGGAATCTTGACGGTGATGGTAGGGCGGAGGAGGAGCTCCCTTGTCCGTTCTCCCCGCAGTTCATGACTCTGGTTTCCTCTTCTGTTTCCTTCGCCGCGTTCTGAAGCGGCTCTTCTTCCAAGGTCGAGTACGCGGAGCTCGTGGAGCACAGGGAGGGTGGCCTCTCTCCGGAAGGGGCACTTGCCCCGCCTCTATCTCTCCTTCTCCACATGGCTGCTTCCGCTTCTTGGTTTCTTGCCGTGGGATGAGTTCTTGCGTTGCCGTTGGCCTCTTTCGTTTTAGTCAGGGAACGGTATTGAAGCCGAGAGAGACTGGCCTTTTATAGTCGTTGGATTGGCTGTGCGGGGAGACTCGCATGTTGGCAGTCCAAACGGACAGGACGTGCTGTTTTGTTTTCTGTTTCTGGAAGCGGAGCTGCTTGTGCCCAATATCAGTATCTCCAATTTCCTTCCTTCAATCTATGCAAAACAGTCACCAGCATTCATCTCTGCAGCAGGAACCATCTAGCTTGAAAGCCAATGCTCTGGAGCCATGAAAGAATCAAACGCCAGTGGCATTTGCGATTGGCTTCACCACTCCATCTGGCAAGTCGCTTGTCCACCGCTCCAGAGCGTGCACATGCATCGCCGTTCGGGAGAACTCCAAGTGATCTCTATGGCGACGGGACTCTGAATTCTGAAAAGCTTGAGCATTGTATCGAAGTCCAGCTCAACAATTTCGACGCATTTGCATGAATTCCTCAGGTGTTTCCCACAACAAGACCAGTGCTAGCACAGATGCATCTCCTCTGCTCGGCATTTCATCAGACAGAAGCCCTTGTCCTTGCCTGGCATTTCATCCTACACAAGCCCTTGTCCTTGCCTGGCATTTCGTCGAGCAGCCTCAGCTCTCGCAGACCAAGGAGCAGAAACTCCTCGAGTAGTCGATTGGGAGTTGGCTCGCCGCCGCCGTCTTCCTTCCCTTCCGACCGACAGCACCTCGGCAAAGGGCTTCCCCGGCACACTCGACCACCAGATCGGAAGCGGTCGAGCTTGGTCTTCGCGAGCGAGGCGGCCCCACCCCCGGACACGGTGAATCCTCTTAACCTCAGCAGGCTATTCGCCGGTGAGGTGAGAGAAGACATCGCCGCAGCCGTCTCCCCTCGGCTTATCCGGCGGACGCGCTTGCTCTTTCACTGCGCCGGCGACTTCCATAACCAGGACGCCACGGCAAAGGCCGTCCTAGAGGGGATACTTCACCGGCGTAGGAGGTGGGAGGGGATGATACTTCACCGCCGATGTCTTGGACAAGTCCAGATCAGTCGACGCTGTTGCAGCCCCCGCCTCCTATGCTGGTCTAACTTTTGGTGATGACATTGGTCTTCTGGACAACTACAGATAGTGTGTTACATCACCGAGTGATTATATTGCTGAGTATCATGATTTTTCTATATCTTAAAATTTGTTCTTTTTTTTTTAATCTACGTCGAGTTGCCGCCTGCTGCCCTTTTCCCCCTTTCTCCCCAGTTACTGTTCGAGAGAGGCGAAAGGGAGGTTGTCTAGGTCCCTCGCTCCGCTGACGGCCGATCTGCCGGTCCCCTCCCTCTCCGGCCGCCGTTGAGGTGGTGGGAGAGTGGGGGGACCCCGGATCCGTGTCTTAGGCGTGTAGATAGTAGGGTAGGGTCCCCGGGCGGCGCTGGCGAGGTGGTGGCGGCGGCGGCGTTCTGGAATAAGGGTGCCGGATCTTGTTCCCCATCTCGGCAGTGCTCTGTGGGGTGCTGTCGACGAGGTTCCGGCTTTGGTCTCGCGGGTGTTGTCCTGGCGAGAGGGACTTCATCGTATGGCAAGTTTTTGTCCTCCCGGCTTCTCGGTTCCGATCGGTGGCTAGCTAGCGTTTCTTGACAATGTTCTTGCCCTTCTTCATCGCGGTTGTTGAATACTTTAGCCCGGCCACCTTGAGATTTCTTCTCGTGTACGGGCAACCTTTAGCCGGTAGGTGGTCTTCCTTCTTACTTTCGAATAAGTAGTAGGCTTGTCGAAGTACTTGTCAAATTCCTCTTCGATCTTCGGATCGCCGTTCTTGTCGATGTCTTGCTTGTCGGCTTCTCCTTCCATTCCGATGATGCTCCTCTTGCCCCTCCTCACGACCACACGGCTGGGCTTTGACGGGTCGGTAATGAAGAAGCATTGGTCAACTTGGCTAGCGAGCACCCACGGCTCATTTTTCGCGGAGGGGGTCTTCGATTTGGCATCGGGTATAACCATGGTGGTGAAATATAGTCCATCTTTTTCGACGCTCTTGGCCCATCTCACACGGAACATCGGCATCGTCACTCCAACGTAGTCGAGTTCCCAAATCTCCTCGATCCTTCCGTAGAATCTTTCCTTGACATCAGTCTTGTCATCGGTGTAGGATAGCATAGTTACTCCTGAGTTTTGATATTCGCTATTCTTGTCCTTTTCCTCGGTGTAGAATCTATACCCGTTGATGTCGTACGACCGATAGGTCCTTACGTTGTGCCCGGGTCCCTGTGACAGGGAGAATATGAGTTTCTGCTCTTCAGTAGAAGGCATCGGTGCGGGACTTTCCAGTAGCCTTTTCTTGAACCACCCCGTGAAGGTGGAGTTGTGCTCTTTCGTAACGTCCCCTGTTTTCCTCGGCCGTCCTAGGTCGATGAACTTCTGCTCGATTAAGCTTTTGTGCTTATCCACCCAAGGGCTGACCAATTCTATGTGTTATAGCGCGACTCGGTGTGCCCTGTCAAAGTCGGCGTGTCGACCAGCGATGCCGACATGCATTGCGCGGTAGCCCTCGCGGTGACCAAACCCTGCTAGCCTGCCGACGTGCTTCCTGGTGGGCAGACCGACATCCTCGTTCTCGGTGCTTAGGTAGTTCGGCAGAAGGAGATGCACTCGTAGGTGAGAAAGCCCTTGGCTATGCTTCCATCTGGACGGGCCCCGAACGAATCCTTTGATGACACCGTTCAACCTTTCGAATGGCATCATGTTGTGCAGGAATGTCGGCCCGAGGTGGATGATGTCATCCACTACATGGACAAGCAGATGCACCATGATGTCGAAGAACGCGGGCGGGAAGTAAATCTCGAGCTCGCATAGTATCTCGACGATCTCTTCTTGTAGCCTGTTGAGCTGCTTAACGCCGATGGACTTCCTAGAGATGACGTCGAAGAAGTTGCAGAGGCCAAACAGCGTCTCGCGGACGTGGTCGTCCATTATCCCTCGCATCGCAACGGGAAGTATCTGTGTCATCAGCACGTGACAGTCGTGAGACTTCATCCCGCTAAACCTCTTCTTCGCTACGTCCAGATATCTGCTTATCTTCCCAGTAACCGTGAGGAACTTTTACTCCTAGGAGGCACTCGAAAAACCTCTCGAGCTCCTCCTCGCTCGAGTGAAGCAGCAGGTTTAAGCACCACCACCTCATTCTTCTTAGCCCTTTTGTGGTGACCCTGAGTCGTTTCCGTCTCATCATCATCATCATCATCATCACTATCGGTGGGGTACTGAAGTTCTTTCTTGAGGCCAAGCAATTTCAGGTCGGTTCTTGCGGGCCATCCTTGGTCCTCTCCGGCATGTTCATCAGAGTGCCAAGTAGGCTCTCGGTAACGTTTTCGTGATGTGCATGACATCGAGGCTATGGGGCGTGTGGAGGACCAGTACGGCAGGTCCCAGAAAACGGACCTCGCTTTCCATACTCCCAGCAGCGGCGATTCCCGCGGTCGCTTCTTTCCGGCGCAGGCACTCTTCCCAATTTTCCAAAAGCTCGGATATTTCTTCGCCGCTCCTCGGTCGTGGGGCTCTTCCGAGCTCCTCTTCGCCGTTGAACAGATCATTGCGTTTTCTCCACGGGTGATCGAAGCGAAGCCACATTCGAGTCCCTTGGAACACAGTTTTACAAGACCCGGGAGGCTTCGGCAGCTGCAGATGCGGGTCTTATCCATGCACTTGACACATGCCTTGAATCCGTGGTTCACCTGGCACGATACATATGCGTAACCAGGATAGTCCTGCACTGTCGTTAGCAATGCGGCTCTGAGAGGGAAATAATCTCTTTTGTACGCGTCCCAAGTACGGGCGGCGTCTCCACGGCGTGGCTAACTCCTCTTTCAACAGACCGAGATACATATGCATGTCCATGCCCGGTTGTTTTGGCCCCTGAATAAGAATACTCATGTACCGTGCTGTGCACAGCCAGGGGGGAGGTTGTATGGCCATACAAACACGGGCAGGTGCTATGCGTGCTACTCGGTTTCCAAAGGGATTGAGTCCGTCGGTGCTCATGCCCACGAATGTTCCTCGGTTCGCTCCCGAACTCATGTGCGAACTCAATGTCCAACGCATTCCAGCTAGCGTCTGCAGGGTGTGTCGGATCTTGCCCTTCTCCGGATCATCGCGGGCTTCTCCCTTTCCGCGTGCCATTGCATGAGCTTTGCTTCCTTAGGATCTAGGAAATACCGCTGCAGACGGGGAGTGATAGGAAAGTACCAGACAACTTTCAGAGGAACTTTCTTGTTCCCTCTCTTGTACCGTCCTTGGCCGCACACCGGACATGTGGTTCTATCCTTGTACTCATTCCAAAAAAGTGCACAATCATTGATGCATGCGTGGTACTTTACGTGCGGTAGGTCGAGTGGGCAAACTACTTTCTTGGCCTCGTCGATACTTGTCGGCAATGTGTTGTCCTTGGGAAGACGAGCATGCCAGGATTTCATGTTATCGCTGAAGCTGCTGTCGGTCCATTTGTGTTCCGCCTTCATCTCCAGACACTCGAGTGTTACACTCAAGGGTGTATCCTTGGGCCGGCACCCTGGATACAATGGAGTCATCCCGTCTACCTCCATTTGCGCCAGCTTGGCTTCAGGTTTGGCGTTGCCCGTGTCCTTCAGGAGAAGCTCTTGAACATGAGGTCCCGCAGGCCGACGTTAGCGGCGCTGCTTGCTCTCGGCATCTCCACCACCATCTCCTCCGGCATCATCATCTCCTTCATCGGCCTCTCCTTCCTCATGATGAACACCATGTTCGGGAGACTCTTCGTCTTCTCGCCCGATGTCGGCCTCTTCTTCATGACCAACATTTGCCGCCGGCTCCTCGTTGAAGCCGAGCATGAAACCGCGCCTGAGCAGGTGTTCCTCCAGTTGTCCAGAATCAGGGTCGATCCACTGCCGGAGTCCGCATTTTCGACACGGACATCTTATCAGGGTCATGTTGTTCCTAACCATGTCGGCCTTCGCGTTCACCTTGTATCTAACCACTTGTCCTTCCCTCATATGGACGACCATGGCTGACTGCATCATACTTATATAGAGCAAAAGAGAGTTAATTAGAACCACACACACCATGCACAAACACACATGCATGCATGATCGCCGGAAAATTTCGACATGACCTATCCTAAAAGTGGGACATATGGCTAGTGCAAGAATTTGCCGAAATGGAAATGAATCAACATTTCGGCAAACATCCATGCACCACACGCCGGCACAAACCAACAACACAAATAAGCTTCTTCGCAAGCAAACATTCAACCACAACACAAAGCTCAACACATATAAACATCATCGTCTCGCCACCGCAAACCGTCCGGGAGCGCGATAATAATCTTCACCTACAAAACATCCATACACACAAAACATGCATCCAATAGTACTCAACCTCTCACAAATCTACCAAGATCATGGTGGAGCAAGAGGATGGGGTGGTGGAGACAAAACAATGGACCATGCAAGAGGGAAAGTGGAGGAGGAGGGAAAGAGAATTGTGGTTTTTAGTACCCCTCTACAAGTTGGAGTGGCTTCCCCTCACAAATATGCCCACAAAATAGGCTTAGAGCTATCAACAATGGAGAAAAGTATGACCAAAATGGAGTGGGAGAGAGGAGCAACACGAGCTGGTTGGAGGAGACAAGAATGGAAAGGGTGGTGGGTGGAAGAAAAGAGGGGAAAAGCTGCTCAAAAGTGAGATCTACTATGCACTTTCTGTGGCGCATATGCTGATATGCGCCACAAACATGAACTTCTGGCATATATGAGCTCATGCGCCACAGAATGGCGTGAGCCGGGGTGGTCCCCGCAGGAAATTCTGTGGCGCATGGATCAACGTGCGCCACAGAAAGTTAACTTTTTGTGGAGCACGCTGGACCATGCGCCACAGAATATCCTTCGGCCATGTGCAGTGGTGGACCCAGCGTGGGTCCCACGACTTTCTGTGGCGCACTACCCACCGTGCGCCACAGAATCTCCATCTTCTGTGGCGCATATGCTTGCACGTGCGCCACAGATACATTAAATTTTTTATGGCGCATTTTAGTGGTGCGCCACAGAAATATTTTTGTGGCGCATGGGCCATTTGGTGCGCCACAGAGGTGGTTTCCACCTATAATGGTTTTCCTACTAGTGCATGAATCTTTGAAGTATTTGAAAAGTCAACACAATTTGAACAAAAGACATGCAAAATGGGTTGAGTTCATTGAGTCCTTTCCATATGTAATCAAATACAATAAGGGCAAGGACAATGTCGTTGCGGATGCCCTTTCCCGCAAACTCACCCTTTTACTCGCTCGTTTGGATTTCCATGTGTTGGGTCTTGATGAAATCAAAGAACAATATGCCTCCGATACCTTCTTTGGCCCAATTTTTGCAAAGTGTTCCATTGAAAAGGGCATCGATGATTTCTATTTGCACCAAGGATTCTTGTTTAAGGGCAACAAACTTTGTGTTCCAATGTCCTCGCTTCGCCTTTTGCTCTTACAAGAATCGCATGGTGGTGGTCTCATGGGTCACTTTGGACGTGACAAGACGCTCTCTATGCTCTCCACCCATTACTATTGGCCACGAATGAAGCGCGATGTGGAGCGCCTATGCAACCGTTGCACGACATGTTTACAAGCTAAGTCCACCTCCAATTCTTATGGTCTTTATACACCGTTGCCTATTCCTTATGCTCCTTGGTCCGATATAAGCATGGACTTTGTACTAGGATTACCTCGAACTAAATATGGTCATGATTCCATCTTTGTGGTAGTGGATAGATTCTCAAAAATGGCTCATTTTATACCATGTTCCCGAACGGATGATGCTTCACACATTGCCTCCTTGTTTTTAGGGAAATTGTGAGACTCCACGGTGTACCAAGAAGCATTGTCTCCGACCGAGATGTCAAGTTCATGAGTTATCTTTGGAAGACACTAATGGCCAAATTCAACGTCAAGCTTTTCTTCTCATCATCCTCGCACCCCCAAACCGATGGGCAAACCGAAGTGGTGAACCGAAGCCTCTCCACGCTACTACGAGTCCTTGTCAAGAAGAATTTGAAAGCATGGGAAGATTGCATCCCACATGCGGAGTTTGCCTACAACCGCGCCAAGCACTCTACAACATCGAGAAGCCCATTCATGGTCGTCTATGGGTTTGAACCACCTACGGCGATCGACCTTCTTCCTCTTCCGCTACATGAGCAAGTGAACATGGACATCGACAAGCAAGCACAATACATGAAGAAACTCCATGAAGACACAAGGGCAACGATCGAGCAACAAGTTCTCCGTCAAGCCACAAGACTAAACTTGAAGAAAAAAGCACGGATCTTCAATGAAGGCGACCTAGTGTGGATACACCTTCGCAAGGACCGCTTCCCTCAAGAAAGAAACTCCAAGCTCAAGCCCCGAGGTGATGGTCCCTTCAAGGTCCTCAAGCGCATCAACGACAACGCCTACGTCGTCGACATACCAACATCCAAGTACTTGGTGAGCAACACGTTCAATGTGTCCGACCTCTCACCATACCATGGAGATGAGGAGAACATCGAGTCGAGGACGACTCTTTCCCAAGGGGAGATGATGCAGCCCCACCCAAGGTCGACACTACATCAAGACCGACAAGCCCTCCTCGTGGTCCAATGACACGAGCTCGAGCCAAGCACTACGCCAAGAGGTGAATTCGGTCCTCTCTACCTATGACTTTGACACCCCCTTGGATGGCTTGCTACTTCATGCAAATACCCTATGTTCAATCAGGTACATCGAACAAGACACAAGCCATGGAGACCAAGACGTTGGAGAGAGAGAGCTGGAAACGATGAAGATGGAGCTACAGCGCCCAGGCCGAAACTTCCGCCCCCCAGGATCGGAACTTCCGGCGATTCCTCCAAGATGCCCCCAAGATGCCCTCCAGCGCGAGGAAAAACATCGGACCGGAACTTCCGCCCGAGGGACCGGAACTCCGCCGAACTTCCGCCAAGTTCCGCCCAAGTTCGAAATTACGCGAAAACAACACACTGGATGTTACCGAGAGGAAATGGACGACTTTCGGAACTTGGCCGGAACTTGGAACTTCCTGACCGGAACTTCCGCCCAAGATGACCGGAACTTCCGCCACCGCGAACTTGACAACAGCACTTTTCAGCATGTAACTTAACCCTTCGCCCCCACCTATAAATAGCCTAGTTGGCTCAGATCTGAGATTAGACTTGATTTGAAAGAAACCTGAGCTTAGCTCACCCTTGTGGGAATCCTACCTAGATCTATGATCTTGTATCCCCACCCGGGCTCCTTATCAACTCGTGAAGATCTCTTTGGCGACTTCTACCATTTGTTTGATCTTTTGCTTGCACTTCTACCTATTTGGTCTTTTGCTACTTCTATCAAACCTTCCGGTCTTTTCGCCCTTCTAGATCTCCCGAGCTTTGATTTGTCGATCTCTTTGCGGGACTTCTACCGGAAGGTCTTTTCCTGCAATCTCTATCGAGTTGGTGTTTCGAGCCAACGAGGGAAAACTCGAATTGTGTGCGTGTGTGTGTTGTATCCCCGCGTTTCCCCACGTGTTCATCGCGTTCATCCACCTACCCCCACGTATCCCTTCAAATCCGTGAAGATCGGGCACATCCCCGGGCTTAGCCCTTATCAAAAAGTGTTCTTTTTTTATATCCAGATTTAACATTTGAATTTGGTTTTGAAATTTCATCGTAGGTGTTTCCAAAATTTCTCTGGAATTAATTTTCCTAAAATGACATAATTTCTCAGACTTAGTACCATGAAGATCCTGTCTCATTTTATTAATTAAGAAGTTTAGTTCTACCTCCGTCTAAAAATAGGTGTCTCATTTTTATATAGATACTGATGTATCTAGATACCTTTAGTTAGAGATATATTCGTATCTAGATAAAATTAAAATAACTAATTTTAGACAGAGGGAGTAGATTTATTCCCTCAAAAAAAGAATTATAAGCTAGCAAAAGATTGGAACAAAAGCCCACTCTCGCGGCATCAAATAAACCAAATGTTTCACCTTAGCACGGCTCAAAGAAATACAACCATCTTTTTTTTTGAAGTGAAATACAACCATCTTTAGTACTGTATGTAGAGATATAACTGTCCACATTGTGGGTGTCTGGCGGAAAACTCTTGTAGTAAGAGCATCTCCACTCGTCTCCCCGACGAGGCCCCCGAACGACGTTTTTTCCATCCGGACGGCGAAATTCGGCTCAGTCGCGCCCCCGGTTCCTCGTTTTCGTCCGGATTTGGCCCTTCATTCATCCGGCGAGCCCACGCCATCCCCGGTCCCCCGGGGATCTATCGGGACTCCGGACGAGTGAAAAGCGGGGAAGGGCCCGATCTGTCGGCGACTCGACACACGAACCCCACCGCCACCTCGCTCAAAATCTCCCCACCCCTCGTATCTCTCTCGCCGCCGGCACCACCCCGCTGGCTTGTTGCCTAGATTCCGCCGTCCCTCCTTCTCCACCTGCCTATATTCCGCCGTCTTTCGACGAAGGCCTATCTGGCTGCTCCTCCGCCGGCCTGTTTTCCGACTTTGGCCTACTCCTCGTCGCTCGCGGCTCGGGTTGCCTCAACCACGCCCGTCAGGTGTTCGTCCATTTGCCTCGCTGGCCATGGACTCAGACGAAGAGGAAAAGCAGATGTTCGTCGAGCTTATGTGAGAAGAGATGGCAGCCGCCGCCTAAGACGAGGAGCGCATGATGATCCTCGGTTGCTTGTCAAGCATGTACGCCGGACTGGCAACTGGTCGACGTGGTGGGTCGGCACCAGGTCGCCGGAAGTGCAAGCCAAGACAACGAATGGAGGGCTACTGCATGTTGTACGTCAACTACTTCGCCGACAATTGTAACATCCCAAATTTCAATAAAAAGAAGAAGAAGAATTCCAGAGAGCCAAATTTGAGATCCAACAAAAACTTTTTGTTGCATATAGTGCCATGCATAGGACTTTTGCATTTTGAGTGATATGCCATGATAATTGTTTTTTTGCTTATGTGATAAACACTAAAACCCTAAAGTGATCAAGTGAAGATCACAAACCCAATAAACCCAAAAAGAGAAAAGAAATCAAATAAAGACAAAAACCCTAAAACCCTAACATAGGGTTTATGCCATTTTTAAAAATCTTTACCCTAGATCAATTTGGTCTTCACCATTAGTTGAATTATGTTACTAAACACTTATTGCAACTTTGGTAATCAAATAAACACCATTCAAATCAATTTCAAACTCAAATTGTGATCACATATGATGATGGTCAAAACTGCCATTTATATTCTGGTCACTACTTTGAGCCCTTGTGTATCAAGTTTTTCAAACTAAACAAACCCAATTCTTTGCACCTCATCCAAGAGCACATCAAGGTGAACAACTTTTGTAAAGACCACCATACCAAAATCATCTTGGATCAAAAACTATGCTCATGCAAATTTGAGACTTTTTAACTTGATCAATAATCTCACTTTTTGCAAATTTGCATCTCTTTGATTTTTAAAATTTCACCACCACCATTGTGAGTCTCTGGTCATTTGCAACCAACCCAACCCACTCATTTTCAAATTTTGAAAGTACATTGCATGGAGAAAATTTGGCACAAATTTGAATTTGCAATTATGATCAAATCTCAAACACTATTTGGAATAGTGTTGGCCAACCCTACCTCTCACACTTGGCCTCTACCTAGTCCCCTGGTTCCCTCTTCACCTACACATGGCATAGAAACCCTAAGTGGAGGGCTACACATGGCTATGCCATGGCCATGCCGGCCATGGTCACCATGTCCACCCTCTCCTCTCTCCCTTCCTCACCAGCCCTGGCCACCGTGCCATTTCCCTCCACCTCACTCTAGTGCACCGGGCTACACCCGCCCTGGTCGAGGAGGAGCACGACAGCCGCCGGACAACGCGCAACCAGGAAGCCCAGGCCATGCCGATGACGTCGCGAGCGTGCACGCCGCGGACGCCACTGGCCACGCGCCACACCGTCGCCTCGCGCACGCCCTGGACCCCCGTTGAGCAGATTGAGCATCGCCGTGCCAACGCAAGCCCGCCAGACACACTCGCGAAGCCAACCCGTGCCCGCCGCCGCCGGAGACGACGACCCCATTCCGCCGCAAACGCGCTAGAACCTCGCGACAGCCGACCGATTTAGGCACCGCCCGACAGCGCCAACGCCGCCAAAAGAACTCCCTGGACACGCAGCACAGTTCCCCGCCATCCTCTAGCTCGCTAGCTCGCCGGAGCATCCGCGTCGATGTCGACTTCATCACGGCCCCGCAGCACCCCAACGATTCTATAAATAGAGCGTTCCCTGGACTCAACCAAGCACACCATCTCACTCCCCTCTCTCCACCGCTTCTCCTCACACCGTTAGCCAGACCAATCGTCGCCGGAGCCGCCGGAATTGCAAGCTCGGAGCCGCGGAAGCCCTGAGATCATCGTCGTCGATTCACGCCTCCCCAAGCTCCGCCACTGCTACCAGCTGCCTCAGCGTCATCGACAACGTCGCCGTGAACCTCGCCGCCAACCGCCGGAGCCCTGGTACCCTCTCCGACCCCCTAGGTTCGCCGCCAGAGCCTCAGGTTCTCGCCGGAGAAGACGATGATCGTGCGCCGCACGATCACCATCTAATCCAACGCCCCACAGCCAACGTACCGATTCGGGTTTTTAAGAGACACTGACGGGTGGCCCCCACCTCGTCAGACGGCCCACTCGCACTGGATGCGTTGCTGGGCTGGTTTTCTTTGATTTAAACCGTTTCGGCCCAACTCAGTTTCCCGCCGGCCCTTTTAATTCAAAATTGGAATTTCCAAATTCATTTAAATTCAATACTGGTCCTGACTTTGCAATTCAATAGAATCTGTTTGGCTTGGCCAAATTTAGCCAACTTTATATCCCTGGAAAGCCCATGAAATTATCTAAGCAATGCCACTGGTCTCAACCCTAGATTTGGTGTGGTCACTTTGGACTTCAAACAATTATTAAAAATTAACCAAAAATGATATTGGGTTGATTTCAACTCTCATATCTCACATTTCACTTACACTAATTGTTTCTGCAAAAATATAGTGTGGTCACTTTGGATGATCATGGCCTAGTTTAAATAAAGGACTATATGGCTAGTTGAATTAAGTGATATTGTCCAAAACTATTATGCAAATTATATGAAGTGTTACACTTCATTTAAATCTTGTTCCAAGTACTTTCATGTGAAGTTTAGACCCTGGTCAAATTACTCTCACATGAAATACTTGGTGATATTAAATCATAATTAGCATTGCTAAATAGTATGAGGTATTCTACCTCATTTAAATCATTTTCTCAAATGATGATGATGAATGGTTGACTTAGGTCAACATAAATTCATGTATGATTGTTTGAGAAGTTAAATCTTAAGAAGATTCAATGAGAGGAAATTACTCCTCAAGAACTAAATGGAAACTATCATTTACATATGTAATGAGAGGAAATTATTTCTCCATGAATTAAATAGAAACATTAATTAAAATTTGTAATGAGAGAAAATTATTTTCTTAAGAATAAAACCATATCACTCAACATGATGGCAATGTGGTAATGCTAGAATAGCTTGTGTGAATCTTCTGTGTGCTTAGTCTAGTACTTGAGCTTGTTTGGTGATTGGATACGTCGTATTTATTTTTAGACGCTAGCACCGGAGAATACCAGGAAGAGGAAGGTTGCTACCAAGAGGAGGAAGATGAGAACTTTGACCACTACCAAGGCAAGCTAATATTCTTGCAAGTGCAAAGCTCTACCAAGAGCAAGGCACACTCATCTTTTCTTATGCTTCATGAACCCATCCCAAGTTTTCCTCTTACCAGTCTTTACTTTGAATATTTAAGCTTCCTTTTATAGTTAAATTTGGTCTAAGTATAGAGTACTACAAGAGTATCAAACTTAGCCTAAAAAGCATTACAAGTTAGTTAGCACCCCTCATGACTAGTGCTAGTGCTAATACTAAAACTTGACTACTCTAGATGGGAACATATGATTTGAAATAAATTGAAACCTTGGAATGATGATTCATTCCATTGAATGACTGTTGAAGGTGAATATGATTCAGAGAAGATAGTGATTTTTGATTAAAACTGATATTGGTTTGGATGCGATACCTTTCCAATTTTAGAGTACCCCCACAATACCTGATTATGGGTAGGGCTTAACTAGAAATTTATACATCTTAGTATGGGTTCCCTCTGAACACACATCATAGGGGTTATGCCGAGGCTGCCTCCGTTGTTGAGAAATGATGTGAATTGAGGTGAATTGTACGGCCAAGCCCTGTGCAGTTCCCGGGTTGACAGTTGGTCTTGGGAGGCCAAGCTCATGGGGAGAGGTGCCTATACTAGGGTTTATAAGTGAAAGGTTATGGTTGATGATCCGCGTACCGTGTTACGATGATTCGGGGTTATCCCAACGGATGAAATCAAATGTTGTGGCACAAGTGTGCAACCTCTGCAGAGTGTAAACCTATTCGAATAGCCGTGTCCACGGTTACGGACGATTGGAAAGGCCATATAGTTTCCGGTGTCAGATTCTTGAAAATGTTGGTGAAAGTGAATGGTGAATGATGACTTGTTTTGGGAATCACAACTGATTTGTGGGAATGACACTAATGTTCCCACTTGAGTAGTTTAGCACATGAATAAGTCTTTTATCAAATACTGGTGAACTAAAATTGGCTTTACGCAAATTAAACTAGAGCTTAGCACCCCTTACTAAAATTGTTAGCACTTACACTAGTATTAGTTTGCGAGTACTTAAAGTACTCACGGCTTTGTCCCTGGCTATTCAAATGGCCAGAGTATGAAGACGAACAGAACTACCAAGGAGATGATCAGCAGGACGCCTACGACAACTAGGAGTCTTCCGACGTCAAGCGTTGGCCTGTGGACTAGAGAGTCCATGTTTATTTTACGCTTCCGCTATGAACTTGTGTTTGTTCGTTGATCAATAGATCAACTATTTGTGTAATATGGATCATGTGATCTGAAGTTGTAAGACAATATGGTTTGTAATGAATGATGACTATGATACTTAACTATTATGCCTCGCAACAACACTATTCCTGGGATTGCGATGAATGACATAATAGGCATCCGGACTTAAAAATCCGGGTGTTGACAAGTTGGTATCAGAGCCATTGTTTGACCTTAGGAGACCCTAGTTTAGAATGGACGTTCTGAAAAATTTAGTTTCAAAAAAACAAATGAAGTGAATACTTACAAAAAAAAATCATACACACTCTTTTCCTTGAGATCTGTTCAAAATGATATGTCATGCTCTTCCTTATAAAAATACTTAAAATTTTGACACACTTGTTCACTCTCTAACTTGCTCATCCAATTCACTTTCAGATGGAGCCGACCAACATCAAGTTTTACCAGCTCGGGAATGGTGGGGACTTGATCTTCGAGAGGGACCTTGACTCCCTATCGGAGTACCTTGGACGCCCACACCCGGAGTTTCACGGAGTCGAGGTCAACGACCAGCACGGAGGGGAGCTCAGTGGGCTCTCACCGCTGACTTCAGGAGCAAGATGGAGCCTCCTACCTCTGAGAGGATCCTCTTTTCCTTCAGGGAAAGCAGCTGGATGACCTGATGACATAGGCATCCCCAATGGGCCTGCCAAAGATGGTACCCGGGGTTTAATCAAAGCCCAGGACTCGAAGAATAAGAAGACTTGGAAGCCCATTTAGTGTTAAGGAAAGATAGTTTGTATTAGGAAAGATAGAGATTTGTAATCTTACGGGTTGGGTACGAAACCCTCCCGAACTCTGTAACTTGTGTACTACGAAACCCTCGGCTCCGCCTCCTATATAAGGGGGAGTCGAGGGACAAAGAAAGGATCGAATCTACTGTCAACATAACCCTAGTTTTCATAATCGTCGACTTTTCGGCTGAAACCTTCGAGATCTACTTGCCCTCTACTTCTAGCAAAACCCTAGTCTCCGATCTGTAGGCATTGACAAATTAATCCTTTGTCAATTGGCGCCGCCTGTGGGAATTAGAGGTTGCAAGGAGCTGATCTCGATGGCACGTTCAAGATCGTCGACTTCGTCGGTGGCGAGCAATGCGATGGATCGAGGTAACCAGGAAAAAACTGATCTAGTCGATTTTATTCCTCACCCGCCCTCCCGTGTGGATGCATGTGCCTATCTGGAGGAGCCCATCATCATGACGTTCGGAGAATTCCGATTTGGCGTCAACAAGGAAGGATCCTACCGTCTCGAAGTTCCGATCTCGTCGGAATTTTCAGCGGTCGATTCTAACTTTTCGTCGAGTGACGGGAGTTTTCGTCGCCACGCTTCATCGACAGCAAGGCAAGCGGAAAGCTCGCCAAGATCTTCAACACATCCTTCGAGTCGTCTGCGGACTCCTTTGTAAGCAGCGATTCCGACAGTCGACTTCAACTTCATCGACAAATCTGCTGCCATCGGAAAGGTCTTCACCACTCTATATGATGGTGTCACCAATCCCGACAAAAATCAATACGCAAAATATCATCAGATCTATGCGATAGAAGAGGCAGGCCGATCGGAACCAGAAACGTCGAGGCTTTCGATGATTTGGGAAATCCTTACATCGATCCCGCTGATCTCAGAAAAGGCTTAGGCACTAAATATGCTGGGACTTCAACTCGAGCACAAGTCCAACTCCCGCAAGCAGCGATAGGGCTGCTAGAGCCATGGATGGCTCAGAACCAATGACCACCACTGCTATTGTACAAGAACTACAAGCATATCAATATAGACTTGCTCGAGTAAGTAGAGAGTTGGAAAAACAGACAGCATCCTTGAATAGGAGAAAAGAGGCAGCTTCCGCGTCCAGCAGGCGTCGAGCAGAGCTCAGTCGACAATCGAAACTTCGGCGGATAGCCATAGAGAGGCTCGAAGGAGATCGAGATCTCGGCTGCAAAATATACCCGAAGAAGAGAGAGGAAACCTAATTCAAAATCTCGACATGTCCTTCATGACGATCGATGAAAGGGGAAATATCATCCCAAAAACGCCAGAAGCAGGTTACATGGCAACGCAAGCTTACATCCTCGCGTCCAGACCACCCCTGGGGACCCGAGAGAACCATTGTTCAATATGGCAATGGCTGGAGTAGGAGTTATGGGAACAGCGTTTGCAGCCACGCCTCCCGAAGGAAATCCTAGGCAAAATAGTCCACGACCCGCTACAATGGTTCAAGATCCACCGAGAACAAGTGGAGCAAGAGATACAGCAGTTCAAGTAAGGGTGGATAGAGCGCGACAAGAAAGAAGAGAACGTCAGCACTCACCAGAAGTTGCCGACGAAGATATGTGCGGACTCCCGTGCTTTACGAGAAGAGTTCGAAAGACTCGAGTTCCAAAAGGGTTCAAGTTACCCGAGAATTTCAAGAAGTTCGACGGCCTGCAGGATCCCGAGGATTGGCTCGTAGATTACCTCGAGATGGTGAAGCTGGTAGGAGGAACCAGAGCAACAGCTATGCAAAGTATCCAAGTTCACTTGAGTGGTGCCGCAAGATCTTGGATAAAGAAACTCCCCCAGGCTCCGTCGACAGCTGGGATGATTTCGAGGATATCTTCGTGAGAAATTTCAGATCCACCTGCAAGAAACCTGCGTCATTGGAAGAGCTGAGGGCCTGTCGACAGAAACATGACGAGTCGATGAGAAAATATATACAGCGGTGGAACATTATAAAAAACTCGGCAGAATATCCGACGAGAGAGCAATAGATGCGTTCGTGGCAGGAATTCGGCGAGGAGACTTCGTCGAGGACTTAGGGAGAACTAACCCTAAGACCATATCAGCACTCATGGAGATAGCCAATAAGTGGGCAGATGGAGAAGACGCAATATACAACAAGCGACACAGGTCGCCAGAAGAGGATCGTGGTCGAAATTATCAAAATAGAAGGCGATTTTCTCGCCAGTTCTACAACAACGATGCTCCTGGCCATATATCGGCTGGCTTTCGGGAAATCCTGGAGGGAATAGTCGAGATGACTATCAAAGGAGTAATGAGCAACAAGGCGACAATAGAGGAGATTCTCGCGGCAACAGGCAAAATAGTGGACCAAGGTTTCAAAGACCTTACGTGTCACCCGAAGAGATGATGAACGGTCCATGTCAAATGCATTTTTATCTCGATAACAACGGAAAAAGGCAGTCAGGACATCTCCGAAAGATGCCGAAACTTTCAGGCAATGTTGCGAGCCGCAGAATTGCAAATGCCCAAGCCATGAACAGAAACCCCTAGGGGCCAAGGAGCGAGATCCACCTTGCACCTCCTCCCGCAATCACGGACGAAAATCGGCACCATCTCAGAATAGCGGCAGCACCACACCCACCTCCATATGTTGATCCTAATTCCAACGGTGCGGTCTCAATGATTCAGAAAGCTAGGCCATCCAACAGGGCGCAGAAGGTAATCTCACGACAAGTGTTCATGGCAGAGAAGATGCCTCCACCAACACGAATACTTAAATTGGTCGGGGCAAGACATCGGCTTCACAATCGCGGACCATCCGCAGCAAGTTCCTCGACCAGGACAATCAGCACTCATCTTACCCGCAGTAATCGCTGGTTTTGACGTGTCGAGAGTTTTCATAGATGGCAGCAGCAGCTTAAACCTTATGTATGCAGATACATTGAGGAAGATGAACATATCCCTAGCAAACTTGAAACCAACTGACACACGTTTCCACGGGATTACACCAGAGAAGCCAAGTTACCCATTGGGCAAGATCAACCTCGACGTTCAGTTTGGAACCCGAGAAAACTACAGGATAGAGAATTTGGAGTTCGAAGTGGTGGATTTCCCGTCGCATATCACGCTTTGTTGGGACGACCAGCATACGCTAGGTTTATGGCGGTACCACATTATACGTATTTATTGTGGAGGTTGCCCGGACCCAAGGGACCTATTACAATCAAGGGAAGCTTCGCGTTATCCGATAAATGCGACAAGGATTTTCATCGACTATCGGAAACCTTCGGGATGCAAGCAGAATATACGGCGCCAAGGTTCACTGATTATGATGCTGCAGGGAGGTCCTCGAAGGAGCCAACTTTCAACACAAACAAGGATTCAAAAGAGGTACAGATCCACCCGACAGACCCAAAGAAAATGACATCCATCGCAACAAACATGGATATCGCATAGGAAAGCGCGCTCGTCGAGTTCCTCCGTGAGCACTGGAAAATCTTCGCATGGTGTCCAGCTGACATGCCAGGAGTACCCAGGGAACTTGCCGAGCACCACCTCAACTTGGATCCTCTCGCAAGACCAATCAAGCAACCTTTGCGGCGTTTTTCGGAACCTAGCCGCAAATCCATGTTATCGGAAATAGATCGACTCAAAGATGCTGGTTTCATCAAAGAAATATCTACAGAAGCCACATGGGTAGCTAACCCAGTGATGGTGCCGAAGAAACACACAATAGTCCTTCGCATGTGCGTCGACTTCACGTGTCTCAATAAACATTGTCCTAAGGATCACTTTCCCCTCCCAAGGATCGATCAAATCATCGATTCCACGGCAGGATGCGAACGTCTTTCCTTTTTGGACGCGTACTCTGGTTATAACCAGATCAGATTAAAAGAAGAAGATGAAGCAAGACAGCGTTCATAACACCTTACGGCGTGTTTTGCTACAAAACAATGCCCTTCGGTTTGAAAAACGCGGGAGCAACATATCAGCAGATGATGCAGAAGTGCCTAGCAACACAGATTGGAAAAAATGTGCAAGTCTACATTGACGATGTCGTAATAACATCAAAGAAGGGGTCGACTCTGATCGAAGATTTGAAGGAAACCTTCGACAACCTCGACAAATTCTGCCTCAAGCTGAACCCGACAAAGTGCTCTTTTGGAGTTCCGCAGGAGAACTTCTCGGGTTTTAGTATCAGCAAGGGGGATTGAAGCTAATCCCGAAAAAATCCAGGCCATTGTTACTATGAGAAAGCCAACAAAGTTGAAAGAAATACAACAGCTAACGGGGCGAGTCGCAGCTTTAAGATCTTCGTCGCTAGGCTAGGAGAAAAAGCATTGCCGTTCTACGCATTGATCAAACAGGGGGGAAATTTCAATGGAACGAGGAAGCAGATAGGGCTTTCGAGAATCTCAAGCGGACAATTTCGACACCACCAATCTTGGTGGCGCCTAAAGAGAAAGAACCTCTCCTTTTATACATTGCAGCCACACCTCGTGGTCAGCACAACCCTAGTAGTCGAGAGAGAAGAAGAAGGCAAGCTTCATGGAGTTCAGAGGCCGTATATTTCATCGTGAAGTACTGTCGCCTTGAAAACAGCGGCACCCGCAATATCGAAATGGCGTATGGAGTATTCACGACAGCAAGAAAATTGCGACACTATTTTTCGGCGCACCCGATAATAGTGGTCAATGAAGCTCCCTTGTCAAATATATTGAACAATCCAGAAGCTACGGGTCGTGTCTCCCTTTGGGGAATAGAACTTTCCCCTCGGGACATCACGTATGAAAAAAAATCGCAGGTTTTACCAGATTTCATTGCAGAGTGGATGGAGCTACAAAACACGGGGCCTCCAGATTTATCGAGAACTTGGACCATGAACTTCGACGGGTCCAAAAGGTTGGAAGGTGCTGGAGCAGGCGTGATATTAGTATCACCTGAAGGCGACAAGTTGAAATATGTCTTAAGGATGACGTTTCCAAATGCGTCTAACAACGAAGCAGAATATGAAGCTCTCATACACGGGATGAAGATGGCGAAAGCTTGTGGTGCAACCCGATTGAAAATCTTCGGTGACTCACAATTGGTGGCACAAAGTTATGAACCAATGTGATGCAGTCAACGAAAGTATGATAGCATATAAAGAGGTGTACAATGAGCTGGAGAAATTGTTTGATGGATGCGAGGTAAACCACATCAGCAGGCTAAGTAACGATGAAGCAGATGTTCTTGCAAACATCGGGTCACAGTGTCTCGCGATTCCGCCAGGCGTGTTTTGGGAAGAGATAAGCGAGAGATCAACAAAGCCAGCGAAAATAAAGAAGGAGAAAAGAGAAATCCTCGAGTACCACCAAAGACCCAGAAGAAGAAGAGGAGCAGGAGCTAGTCATGATGGTGCAAACTCCATGGATGCAGGCTTATATATCATACATCCTAAGGAAAACAATACCCGACGACCCAGTTGAAGCAAGGCGAATAATTAGGAGATCAAAAGCTTTTACTGTGGTAAAAGGGGAGTTGTACAAACGAAGCATCTCGGGCGTGCTACAGAGATGTGTTACACCCGAAGAAGGAATAATCATCCTGAAAGATGTGCACGAAGGAATATGCGGGCACCACGCAAGCAGCCGAGCTATCGCGGCTAAAGTTTTCAGAGCAGGATTTTATTGGTTAACAGCAATCGAGGACGCGAAGGAAATAGTGAGAACTTGCGACGCGTGCCAAAGGTTTGCCGCCAAACCTCACTCTCCCGCAGCAGAACCAATCCCACTGTCTTGGCCCTTTGCTCAATGGGGTCTCGACATGGTGGGAAAACTACACAAAGCTTCGCCAGGAGGCTATGAGTATATGCTTGTCGCTGTCGACAAATTCACAAAGTGGATAGAAGCAAAGCCGATAAATTCACCGGACGGCGCGTCGGCGATTAAGTTCGTGAAAAGCATCGTCTTTAGATTTGGAGTCCCTCATAGCATTGTCACAGCACGGCAGTAATTTTACATCCAAGGAGTTCAAGGCATATTGCGCAGAAGTAGGCATCAAATTGAGTTTTGCGTCTGTCGCACATCCACAGACCAATGGTCAAGTCGAGAAAGCTAATGGCATCATCTGCAACGGTATCAAGAAGCGTTTGTTGGGACCCTTGGAAAAAGCTCGGCATACTTGGCCGGAGGAGTTGCCAAGTGTGTTGTGGAGTATTCGAACAACACCAAATACGGCGACGCAGGAAACGCCGTTTTTTCTGGTCCATGGAGCCGAAGCAGTCCTGCCGATAGAAATAGAGCACGATTCTCCAAGAGTCACAGAATATGATCAAGAAACTTCGAGAAAAGCTCTAGAGGATGATGTCGATGCACTTGATGAAGCTCGAGACGAAGTCCTGTCACGAGTCGCCAAATACCAACAGGACCTGAAAAACTACCACAGTCGACGATTGCGGCCAAGATCCTTCCAAGTTGGCGATTTGGTTTTGCGACTCAATCAAAAAAGCCATGAAAAACTAGAGTCACCATGGCTCGGACCCTACATCGTCACAGAAGTAATCGAAGGAGGAGCATACAGAATCAAGGACAAGAAGACGGGGATTGCCGAGCCAAATCCTTGGAACGTGGCGCAGCTCAGGCGTTTTTACGCTTAGATGCCGAAATATAGTCTCCTTTGTAAACATACAATGTACTGAAACGCCCGCGAGTTTTCAGACGCACTCTTTTCTTTTTTCGGGGCACCGAGTGGGGCCGGGAAAGGTTTTTAATGAGGCGGGCTCGCGGTGCTGCAATATAATAAAAATAGTAGAGATATACTTTTTATTCGTCGACACACTTGGGGGCTCCACACCTTCAAGTCTCAAAATACATACAATACAGACAAACTAGACTTACCGAAATATTTCGCCTTGGTATAATAATACCTCGCCAAATACATAAATCGGAAGCTAGTAATTTTAAATATAGTACACACGTCAAAAATCTCATTGCTTTGGTCCAAGAACCTTTGCAACAAAAATATAGAACTCCGACACTAAAATACTCGAGGGCTTGCAGTCCATCAAGATGTCTTATTACAACAGAAGGAGAAATCCTCGAAAGGGAAAAAACAGTACAAATTCTAGCCAAAAGGCTCGAGGGCTCCAACAATATAGAGCACTTTGCAATATACAACAAATTTCTTTGACAAGGTTTTGCCATATGGAACAAATCAGTCAAAACCTAAAATACTATCTATTGACAAGCCTCTGCTTGTTTTATGCTCAGCATAAGATCCCTTGACGAAGAATTCTGAGTCCATCCGAAGAAGCTCATCTATCATCGACTCGGCCACAGGAGTCACCATTTCATTGATTGTGTCAATATCATTCTTCCGCCGCGATTTTTTCGCCATGCAATCAACGACAATCTTCGTCAGGTCTAATTTTGGATGGCAAATATTTATCATAATCATGGCGAATCTTGCTCCAGCAGTCAATTGGGCTCGCACAAAATTATGAATACGAGGAGCATCTCTGAAGGTCTCTAGCAATTCAGGAAGAGTTGCAGGAACCTCATTTCGAGGAAACAAAGTCTTGAAAACAAGGGTTAATGTTGTCGTGCAAAAATTGAGAAATTCGCGCACTTGGCAAGCACGATCTTGGAACCTGACAATGCTGGGTTCGTTCAGGGGTGGCCCAAAATAAACAGCCATGGTTAAGGGAAAGGTTGACAAGAAGATTCGTTCTCTCGTTCACTCTTCGATCTTCGGCGGCAGCATCAAGAACCGAGCCTATTAGGCAACAAGGCAAGAAACTTGGAAGAAGGCACAGCAAAATAAAGAGGAGGCATCATGAGGTTGGAGATACATACCTAACATATCCGTGCTAGCTTCCAACATTAGCTCGAGCATGCTATTTTCTCGGGTAGTAGCTCCTTTTGCTTCCAATACAGCAGTATCCTTGGCAACCATAGCCTCTTTGGCTTGTTGAAGAGCAAGTTTCTCTTGTTCAGACGCTTTCCGAGATTGTTCCATCATTGCCAGAGTTTGTTTCTTCATGGATTGAAGTTGTTGTCGAAGTTCTTGTAAATCTTCCGACAAAGGTTTGCTTGAAGAACCTTCAAGGAGATTATCATCGACTAGTATTTTCTTCGAGAAGGAAGACGCAGGCGCAGCATCAGGAGAGCAAGGGTTGGTCGAATAATTATCAAATATTAACTGGAAAAGAAAATCCCAGGATCAATGATAGTACCAAGAGGAATTTCATTGATTTTTAGAAAGTTTACACGGACATTACAAAAGAAGTTCTCCAAAGGGATTGACAGGGTAATTGTCGCCAAGGCTAGAATGGCGACAACAGCAAAAGAAATAAAGAAAGCAAAATATAGAAAAAGCAAAGGCATTCAATTAGACCTCCGGCCTTGACGAGCTAGGAGTTGAAGATGGTTTGATCCCGAGATAGGCCAGGATTTTCTTCGTATTCAGCTTTGCCGCCTTGATCAATGATCGCCATTTTGTTTGCTCTATCTGCTCCGTGTTGCCCACTTTCGCCCAGTCAATGGTCTGTTGACTATCAGCAACCAAGGCAACAGTGCTTTCAACGGCAACCTTCATATTTTCATGGCGCATCTTCAGCCCAAGATCTTCGGGAGGATTAAAGCACTTGGCAAGAGCAAGGAAAGTTGCGGGTTCCTCTTTCTTCGGGAAGAAGTAGGGGAAGAGCCGCGACAGCCCTGTCCTGGCTTCATCAATGCCCTCACGCGCTTCTGTCCCATGAAATTCAAGGAACGAAACGGCATCAAGAAGAGGATCATTGTCGGGATCTTCAAGTTCAAATTCTTGAGAGGTCTTATCTGTCAAAAAAAAAATCCGATCAACAAATGAGTGCAGAAAAGAAAAATCCAAAGGATATGAAGTGGTTCAGATACTTACTGACAAAGCGACGATTTTGCGTCCTTAGACGTTTAGTGATCGCTTCTTCGCGAGCGGATTGTGCAGTTATGTGCTCGCTTAACGAAGTCTCGGCATCGTGCAGACGTTTCCGAAGATCTTCGACACCAGCAGCATCAGCCTTGGCTTTGTCAGCTTCTCGCCTAGCTTGAACGGCATCTGACTCGGCCTTCTTACGAGCCTCTTCACATTGCTCTAATTTTTGAGCAAGTGTATTAGCACGCTCGTTGGCTTCTGCCAGTTTTTCTGCAAAGAAAGTTAAGATTAGATAAAAATGTCGACAACAAAGGAGTAAGGAAGCAGAAGCAAAAAGAAGCAGCCAGGCACTACCTTCAGTTTTATGGCGTAATCACGGTACCCAACGAATTGGGCACCAATGCGAAGAAGCTCTTTGATCATAGGCTATCAAGGAAAGACAAAGAAAGAAAATGTCGGTATGGAAAAAATGATGGCAGAAGCAAACGAAGGAAATATAGGTAATGACAAGCAAATTAAGAACTTACATCATCCAAGAGAGGGCTAGAGGAGCTACTTATTTGGAGAGTAGGCTCCGGGATTGTGTCAATCCTTGCCCTTTTTGGTGAAGGGACAAGGGGCTTGAAGGAGGAGTAGCAGCGCCGACGTTTTGTTGAGGAGGCGAAGTTTCCTCTCCTTCAACTGGCGTCTCCGAGGCGACTAGAGTATGTGACGTGCTCGTTCGAGCCGCCACATTGGAAGCTGGTACTACTTCCTCATCATCACTACGATTAAATGTCGGCAATATAAAAAGCAATATAGACAAAAATCTTCAAGTGAAATAAAAAAAAAGAGAAAAGAGGAACTTACGAACTGATGAGGGTCGAGATATGGATCATAAGTTGCCTTATGGCGTGAAGGAACAGCTTCTTTGGGCTTGGAGGTGCCGGAATCTTCGGCATCATTCCTTTTCCTTTTGTTCTTTGGAGAAACAGCAGGAGGAGGAGATTGTGCCGACGCAGTGGCTTCAGAGGCACCCTCCTTTTCATCGATCCCGCAGATTTTCGAGAATCTGCGGGTTCATTCACAAAAGAGGGGGCATCTTGGTTATCATCGGAAATAACCGCCCTTTCTTCGACTTCTCCACCTTCAGGAAGGGGAGGAAGCGAAACAAGATTTGGATGGTCCTGTATAAAAATAAGGAAGGATGTCAAAAAAGGAGTAACAATAAAAATAGCAAGGCAATAACAAATTAAGCGACAATGTTTACCTTAGGAAGCGCATTGGTGGCGCTGTATGGTTTTACACGACAAGAGGAAGGGATGGGATCTTTTTTGTTGAGAGATGAGATTTTTCGGACAAGCCTATCCAAATCCTTGACTTCCAGATTTGTCGACAAACGATCTGTATCTTCATCGCCAGCATAATTCCAGAGAGGGTTTTTGCGGGCCTGAAGAGGCTGCACTCTGGCTCTAAGGAAATACGCTATAATTTGGATACCAGACAATTCTTTGCCACGAGTATTCTGCAACTCATGGATGCGAGTCATCAAGGCCTCTGTCGAAGCTTTTTCCTCTTCGGTAGCCTCTGCATCCCAAGAACGGCGGCGAAGGATTTTCTCGGCACCATCAAAAGGAGGGATATTGTCTTCGCATCCATGGTTTTCTTCCTGAATATACAACCACTTCTTGCGCCATCCTTGAACGGAGTCAGGGAGTTTGACGTCGAAGTAATTGACCGAGGAGCGAACGAAATAACAATGCCGCCTATATTATAGGCGACATTGGAAGAGCCATTACGGCGACAGAAGAAAATGCGCTTCCATAATGCCCAGTTAGGCTGGACACCAAGGAAGGCTTCGCAGAGGGTGATGAAGATGGAAATATGAAGGATTGAGTTGGGCGTGAGGTGGTGAAGTTGGAGACCGTAAACAAAAAGCAACCCTCGAAGAAAAGGATGAATGGGGGCGGAAAGACCGCGGATGAGATGATCGACGAAACTTACCCGATACCCCATTGGAGGGGATGGGTAGCCCTCTTCACTAGGGAAGCACACCGCCTTGGTTTCTTGCTAATCCCCAGCTTCTTCAGGAGATTGATGTCCTGGTTGGTGATCTTGGACCTTTCCCACTCCGCGGTTCCTAGATCCGCGGCAGCCATTGATGATTCCGGCGTGGTGTGCCTGGTCAAGCGACGCGGTGGCATCAACAATGGCGGAGGAATGCAGCTGAGAAGAGATGAGCTCTGAGAGTTGTGGGGCGCAGGAGGAAGTTTTGCAGGTAGAAGCAGGGGAACGGCGCGAGCGGAAGTGCTCGAGGTAGAAGAAGGAGATCTTATATAGAGGTGCGGTGAAGCGGCGGACCGTTGGATGGAAAAGTATACGGCAGATGATAACCACGTGGAGACGAGGGTAAAACAGTATTTTAACATTGAGAAGTTACGGTACGTGCGCCAGAAAAAGCGGAGGACGTGTGTCCCCCACTAGAACGACGTGTCAAGATAATGGTTACTTAGGACCCACAAGGCAGTGAGAGAAGCGGTTATCGCATATTTCCAAAACAGAAATCGTGGTTATCATCAGCAACGACGTCATCAAGGTAAAAGAAAAGCTCGACTATGAAGCTTGGAGAGTTTATCGACAACGCAAGATTATTTCGGGAGCCTTTGATCAAATACAAGTTTTTGCCCAAACGCTCGGGGGCTACTCTGGAAAAGAGAAAATTTCGAGTATGACAAGATAGAATTGACGAGAGCCTATGACCAAATGCAGCATTTGTTCATGGGGGCTACTCCCATCGGGAGCGCTGGTCGCGCACCCGATAAATAGAAAAATATCGAGAAGGATTATAAATATAGCGGCAAAGGATACTAATCTGTGGAGCCTACACCCAAGCACAAGTCCTTGGCTGTAGCCTCGGGGGCTACTCCCATCGGGAACACTGTTCGCGTGCCCGATGAATTTTCATTAAAAGAAAGAAGTAGAAGTGAGTATATTTCGAGTTACAGATAACTCTACATATACTCCCATCGGGAAGACAAAATAAGTCATCAAATATGACTCGATAAAATGTGCTATTCCAACAGCCAAAAAGCACTCGACAAAATATTCTCAGAGCGCTAAAAGTCGCGAATAAATCTCTGAATGCCGCAAAACTTTGCGAAGGTAAGACCCAGATCCGTTCGAGCGGCGTAGCACCGTCTCTGACGGCGGATTGCTACTATTTTCCGTATCAACAGATACGAAGAAAAATCCTAACGGACGCGTTAGGTACCCGATAAAATATGACTGGGACTCGACAGAATGGTAAGACCTTAAGCGGAACCTGTCGAAGTTTACACCAGTATCCCGAGATCATGTCCAGGGACGTGATTTTGAAGTAGGTTTTTGCGGATTGCCACTAGAGCAGTTAACTAGTACCTGATCCGTCAGATGAACTAGCCCCAATTACCGTTATCCCTGTACAAAATAGTGTTTGCATATCGAAAGATTATGTAATGAGTAAAATTGGAGATTTTCCCTGATTCTTCGATTCAAGAAAAATCTCGGGGGCTACTGACATAGGCATCCCCAATGGGCCTGCCAAAGATGGTACCCGGGGTTTAATCAAAGCCCAGGACTGATGCGCGTAGATGTACACGTCCGTTGGGAACCCCAAGAGGAAGGTATGATGCGCACAGTGGCAAGTTTCCCTCAGTATGAAACCAAGGTTTAATCGAACCAGAGGAGCCAAGAAGCACGTTGAAGGTTGATGGTCGCGAAATGTGATGCGGCGCAACACCAGGGGCGCCAACTAGGAACCTGCACAACACAACCAAAGTACTTTGCCCCAACGAAACAGTGAGGTTGTCAATCTCACCGGCTTGCTGTAACAAAGGATTAAACGTATCGAGTGGAAGATGTTTGCAAAGAAAACAGTAAAACAAGTAGAATGTATGCTATGGAAAGAATAGGACCGGGGTCCACAGTTCACTAGAGGTGTCTCTCCCATAAGATAAAAGCATGTTGGGTGAACAAATTACAGTCGGGCAATTGACAAATAGAGAAAGGCATAATAATGCATATACATGACATGGTAAATATAGTGAGATTTAATTGGGCATTACGACAAAGTACATAGACCGCCATCCAACCGCATCTATGCCTAAAAAGTCCACCTTCAGTTATCGTCCGAACCCCCCTCCAGTATTAAGTTGCAAAGCAAAGACAATTGCATTAAGTATTGTGCGTAATGTAATCAATAACTACATCCCATAGCATCAATGTTTTATCCCTAGTGGCAACAGCACATCACAACCTTAGAACTTTCTGTCACCCCAGGTATCAATGAAGGCATGAACCCACTATCGAGCATAATTACTCCCTCTTGGAGTTAAGAGTAAAAACTTGGGCAGAGCCTCTACTAGAAACGGAGAGCATGCAAGATCATAAACAACACATGAACAATAGATTGATAATCACCATAATCATAGTACTCTCTATCCATCGGATCCCGACAAACACAACATATAGAATTACATATAGATGATCTTGATCATGTTAGGCAGCTCACAAGATCTAACAATGAAGCACAACGAGGAGAAGACGACCATCTAGCTACTGCTATGGACCCATGGTCCAGGGGTGAACTACTCACTCATCACTCCGGAGGCGATCATGGCGATGAAGAGTCCTCCGGGAGATGAATCCTCTCCGGCAGGCCGGAGGCGATCTCCGAATCCCCGAGATGGGATTTCGCGGCGGCGTCTCGTAGGTTTTCCGTATCGTGGCTCTCGACCGGGGGTTTCGCGACGAGGCTTTAAGTAGGCGGAAGGTCAACGCCGGGGGCCACACGAGGGCCCAGGGGCAGGCCGCGGCCAGGGCTGGGCCGCGCGGCCACCCCTGGCCTCTCGTGGCCCCACTTCGTTAGGTCTTCGGTCTTCTCTGAAGCTGCAAAAATAGGACCAAAGTTTCGTCAATTCCGAGAATATTTCTTTACTAGGATTTCTGAAACCAAAACAGCAGAAAAAGAATCAAGCCTCTTCGGCATCTTGTTAATAGGTTAGTTCCAAAATGCATAAATATGACATATAATGTGCATAAAACATGTAGGTATCATCAATAAAGTAGCATGGAACATAAGAAATTATCGATACGTTGGAGACGTATCAGCATCCCCAAGCTTAGTTCTGCTCGTCCCGAGGGTAAAACGATAACAAGGATAATTTCAAGTGACATGCCATCATAATCTTGATCATACTATTTGTAAACATATGTAATGAATGCAGCGATCAAAGCAAAGGTAATGACATGAGTAAACAACTGAATCATATAGCAAAGACTTTTCATGAATAGTACTTCAAGACAAGCATCAATAAGTCTTGCATAAGAGTTAACTCATAAAGCAATAAATCAAAGTAAAGGTGTTGAAGCAACACATAAGAAGATTAAGTTTCAGCGGTTGCTTTCAACTTGTAACATGTATATCTCATGGATATTGTCAACATAAAGTAATATAACAAGTGCAATATGCAAGTATGTAGGAATCAATGCACAGTTCACACAAGTGTTTGCTTCTTAAGGTGGAAGGAGATAGGTAAACTGACTCAACAATAAAAGTAAAAGAATGGTCCTTCGAGGAAAGCATCGATTGCTGTATTTGTGCTAGAGCTTTTATTTTGAAAACATGAAACAATTTTGTCAACGGTAGTAATAAAGCATATGAGTTATGAAAATTATATCTTACAAGTTGCAAGCCTCACGCATAGTATACTAATAGTGCCCGCACCTCGTCCTACTTAACTTGGACTACCGGATCTTTGCATGCCATGTTTCAACCAAGTGTCACAAAGGGGTACCTCCATGCCGCCTGTACAAAGGTCCAAGGAGAATGCTCGCATTTCGGATTTCTCGCTTTTGATTATTCTCAACTTAGACATCCATACCGGGACAACATGGACAACAGATAATGGACTCCTCTTTAATGCATAAGCATGTAGCAAAGTTATTATTCTCATATGAGATTGAGGATATATGTCCAAAACTGAAACTTCCACCATGATTCATGGCTTTAGTTAGCGGCCCAATGTTCTTCTCTAACAATTTTGCATGCTCCAACCACTAAAATGATAGACCTTCAGACAAGACGGACATGCATAGCAACTCACATGATATTCAACAATAGTTGATGGCGTTCCCCAGAAGCATGGTTATCGCACAACAGCAACTTAATAAAATATAAAGTGCATAAGTACATATTCAATACTACGATAGTTTTTAAGGCTATTTTGTCCCATGAGCTATATATTGCAAAGGTGAATGATGGAATTTTAAAGGTAGCACTCAAGCAATTTACTTTGGAATGGCGGAGAAATACCATGTAGTAGGTAGGTATGGTGGACACAAATGGCATAGTAGTTGGCTCAAGGATTTTGGATGCATGAGAAGTATTCCCTCTCGATACAAGGTTTAGGCTAGCAAGGTTATTTGAAGCAAACTCAAGGATGAACACGTGCAGCAAAACTCACATAAAAGACATATTGTAAACATTATAAGACTCTACACTGTCTTCCTTGTTGTTCAAAACTCAATACTAGATATTATCTAGACCTTAGAGAAACCAAATATGCAAATCAAATTTTAGCAAGCTCTATGTATTTCTTCATTAATGGGTGCAAAGCATATGATGCAAGAGCTTAAACATGAGCACAACAATTGCCAAGTATCACATTATCCAAGACATTTTAGAATTACTACATGTAGCATTTTCCAATTCCAACCATATAACAAATTAACGAAGAAGAAACTTCGCCTTGAACATTATGAGTAAAGCCTAAGGACACATGTGTCCATATGCAACAGCGGAGCGTGTCTCTCCCACAAAGTGAATGCTAGGATCCATCTTATTCAAACAAAAACAAAAACGAAACAAACCGACGCTCCAAGTAAAGAACACAAGATGTGACTGAATAAAAATATAGTTTCAGGGGAGGAACCTGATGATGTTGTCGATGAAGAAGGGGATGCCTTGGGCATCCCCAAGCTTAGACGCTTGAGTCTTCTTAAAATATGCAGGGATGAACCACGGGGGCATCCCCAAGCTTAGAGCTTTCACTCCTCTTGATCTTAGTATATCATTCTCCTCTCTTGACCCTTGAAAACTTCCTTCACACCAAACTTCAAGCAAACTCATTAGAGGGTTAGTGCATCATTAATAATTCACACATTCAGAGGTGACACAATCATTATTTTCACTTCTGGACATTGCATAATGCTACTGGACATTAATGGATCAAAGAAATAAATCCAACATAGCAAAAGAGGCAATGCGAAATAAAAGGCAGAATCTGTCAAAAACAGAACAGTCCGTAAAGACGAATTTATAAATGGCACCAGACTTGCTCAAATGGAAAAACTCAAAACTAATGAAAGTTGCGTATATATCTGAGGATCACGCTCGTAAATTGGCAGATTTTTCGAATTTTCTACAGAGAA
The DNA here is from genome assembly GCA_030979885.1 of Lolium multiflorum. NCBI lineage: Eukaryota > Viridiplantae > Streptophyta > Magnoliopsida > Poales > Poaceae > Lolium > Lolium multiflorum. Next base: position 221,910,104 of record CM061748.1, read on the forward strand.
TTATGCCCAGATTCGTGACAGACAGCAATGCTGTTTCTGCGCAGCAATCCCAAATATAACATCAACTTTGACATAGAAACTTTACTTGGCACAAAAACTTGATAAGGAGAGGTTGCTACAGTAGTAAACAACTTCCAAGACTCAATAAACAAAAAATTGCTGTAGGTAAAAACATGGGTTGTCTCCCATAAGCGCTTTTCTTTAACGCCTTTCAGCTAGGCGCAGAAAGTGCAAATCAAGTAACATCGAGAGTAGAAGCATCAACATCATAGCTTGTTCTAATAATAGAATCAAAAGGCAACTTCATTCTCTTTCTAGGGAAGTGTTCCATACCTTTCTTGAGAGGAAATTGATATTTAATATTACCTTCCCTCATATCAATAACAACACCAACAGTTCGAAGAAAAGGTCTTCCCAACACAATTGGACAAGATGCATTGCATTCGATATCCAAGACAACAAAATCAACGGGGACAAGGTTATTGTTAACCGTAATATGCACATTATCAATCCTCCCCAAAGGTTTCTTTTTAACATTATCGGCGAGATTAACATCCAAATAACAATTCTTTAATGGTGGCAAGTCAAGCATATCATAAATCTTTTTAGGCATAACAGAAATACTTGCACCAAGATCACATAAAGCATTACATTCAAAGTCATTGAATTTCATTTTAATGATGGGCTCCCAACCATCTTCTAACTTTCTAGGAATAGAAGTTTCAAGTTTTAGTTTCTCTTCTCTAGCTTTTATGAGAGCATTTGTAATATGTTTTGTAAAGGCTAAATTTATAGCACTAGCATTAGGACTTTTAGCAAGTTTTTGTAAGAACTTTATAACTTCAGAGATGTGGCAATCATCAAAATCTAAATCATTATGAGCTACAGCAATGGGATCATTGTTCCCAAGGTTGGAAAAAATTTCAGCAGTTTTATCACAAGCAGTTTCAGCAGTTTTAGCAATTTCAGGCAGTTTTGTACGCTTTGCACTAGGAGTAGAAACATTGCCAACACCAATTATATTACCATTGATAGTAGGAGGTGTAGCAACATGTGAGGAATTAGCATTACTAGTGGTGGTAATAGTCCAAACTTTAGCTAAATTATTCTCTTTAGCTAGTTTTTCATTTTCTTCTCTATCCCACCTAGCACGCAACTCAGCCATTAATCTTATATTCTTATTAATTCTAACTTGGATGGCATTTTCTGTAGTAGTAATCTTATTATCAAGATCATCAGGTTTAGCAGCCATTTTATTAATTAAAGAAGATTGTGATGCAGACATGTATGAGATTCGGGTTTCAGCATTTGAAATTTTAGTTTGCAGACCAGAAATCTCCCTATTCAAGTTTTCAAGTTGATTTCCTATATTTTTCAACAAGGTAGATTGTTCATTCATAGTTTTAGTAAACAATTGATTTTGCTCATATTGTGATTGCATAAAGTTTTTAGTGGATCTTTCAATTTCTAACATCTTTTCCTCATATCTACCATAAGTATTACCATAGTTGTTCCTATAAGCATTGTTGTTGAAATTATTATTTTTAATGAAATTCACATCAACATTTTCTTCTTGAGCAACCAATGAAGCTAAAGGAACATTATTTGGATCAACATTAGATCTACCATTCACAAGCATAGACATAATCACATCAATCTTATCACTCAAGGAAGAGGTTTCTTCAACAGAATTTACCTTCTTACCTTGTGGAGCTCTTTCCGTGTGCCATTCAGAGTAATTTATCATCATATCATCAAGAAGTTTTGTAGCCGCCCCCAATGTGATGGACATAAAGGTACCTCCAGCAGCTGAATCCAATAAATTCGCGAAGAAAAATTTAGTCCTGCATAGAAGGTTTGGATGATCATCCAAGTAGTCAGTCCATGGGTTGGGCAATTCTTTACCAAAGTTTTCATTCTCTCCCAAGCTTGAGCAACATGTTCAGTATCTAATTGTTTAAAATTCATTATGCTACTTCTCAAAGAAATAATTTTAGCGGGAGGATAATATCTACCAATAAAAGCATCCTTGCATTTAGTCCATGAATCAATACTATTCTTAGGCAAAGATAGCAACCAATCTTTAGCTCTTCCTCTTAATGAGAAAGGAAACACTTTCAATTTAATAATATCACCATCTACATCTTTATACTTTTGCATTTCACAAAGTTCAACAAAATTATTGAGATGGGCAGCAGCATCATCGAACTAGCACCAGAAAATTGTTCTCTCATGACCAGATTTAGTAAAGCAGGTTTAATTTCAAAGAATTCTGCTGTAGTAGCAGGTGGAGCAATAGGTGTGCATAGGAAATCATTATTATTTGCATTTGTGAAGTCACACAACTTAGTATTTTCATGGTTGGCCATTTTAGCAACAAATAATAGCAAACTAGATAAAGTAAATGCGAGTAACTAATTTTTTTGTGTTTTTGATATAGAGAGCAAGACAGTAAATAAAGTAAAACTAGCAACTAATTTTTTTGTGTTTTGATTTAGTGCAGCAAACAAAGTAGTAAATAAAATAAAGCAAGACAAAAACAAAGTAAAGAGATTGAGAAGTGGAGACTCCCCTTGCAGTGTCTTGATCTCCCCGGCAACGGCGCCAGAAAAAGTGCTTGATGCGCGTAGATGTACACGTCCGTTGGGAACCCCAAGAGGAAGGTATGATGCGCACAGTGGCAAGTTTTCCCTCAGTATGAAACCAAGGTTTAATCGAACCAGAGGAGCCAAGAAGCACGTTGAAGGTTGATGGTCGCAAATGTGATGCGGCGCAACACCGGGGATCCGGCGCCAACTAGGAACCTGCACAACACAACCAAAGTACTTTGCCCCAACGAAACAGTGAGGTTGTCAATCTCACCGGCTTGTTGTAACAAAGGATTAAACGTATCGAGTGGAAGATGTTTGCAAAGAAAACAGTAAAACAAGTAGAATGTATGCTATGGAAAGAATAGGACCGGGGTCCACAGTTCACTAGAGGTGTCTCTCCCATAAGATAAAAGCATGTTGGGTGAACAAATTACAGTCGGGCAATTGACAAATAGAGAAAGGCATAATAATGCATATACATGACATGGTAAATATAGTGAGATTTAATTGGGCATTACGACAAAGTACATAGACCGCCATCCAACTGCATCTATGCCTAAAAAGTCCACCTTCAGGTTATCGTCCGAACCCCCTCCAGTATTAAGTTGCAAAGCAACAGACAATTGCATTAAGTATTGTGCGTAATGTAATCAATAACTACATCCTTAGACATAGCATCAATGTTTTATCCCTAGTGGCAACAGCACATCACAACCTTAGAACTTTCTGTCACTGTCCCAGGGATCAATGAAGGCATGAACCCACTATCGAGCATAATTACTCCCTCTTGGAGTTAAGAGTAAAACTTGGCCAGAGCCTCTACTAGAAACGGAGAGCATGCAAGATCATAAACAACACATGAACAATAGATTGATAATCACCATAATCATAGTACTCTCTATCCATCGGATCCCGACAAACACAACATATAGAATTACATATAGATGATCTTGATCATGTTAGGCAGCTCACAAGATCTAACAATGAAGCACAACGAGGAGAAGACGACCATCTAGCTACTGCTATGGACCCATGGTCCAGGGGTGAACTACTCACTCATCACTCCGGAGGCGATCATGGCGATGAAGAGTCCTCCGGGAGATGAATCCCCTCTCCGGCAGGGTGCCGGAGGCGATCTCCGAATCCCCCGAGATGGGATTCGCGGCGGCGGCGTCTCTGTAAGGTTTTCCGTATCGTGGCTCTCGGTACTGGGGGTTTCGCGACGGAGGCTTTAAGTAGGCGGAAGGTCAACGCTGGGGGCCACACGGGGCCCAGGGGGCAGGGCCGCGCGGCCAAGGGCTGGGCCGCGCCGGCCACCCCCTGCCTCCTCGTGGCCCCACTTCGTTAGGGTCTTCGGTCTTCTGGAAGCTTCGTGCAAAAATAGGACCCTGGGCGAAAGTTTCGTCCAATTCCGAGAATATTTCTTTACTAGGATTTCTGAAACCAAAAACAGCAGAAAACAGCAATGGCTCTTCGGCATCTTGTTAATAGGTTAGTTCCAGAAAATGCATAAATATGACATATAATGTGCATAAAACATGTAGGTATCATCAATAAAGTAGCATGGAACATAAGAAATTATCGATACGTTGAGACGTATCAGGACTCGAAGAATAAGAAGACTTGGAAGCCCATTTAGTGTTAAGGAAAGATAGTTTGTATTAGGAAAGATAGAGATTTGTAATCTTACGGGTTGGGTACGAAACCCTCCCGAACTCTATAACTTGTGTACTACGAAACCTCGGCTCCGCCTCCTATATAAGGGGGAGTCGAGGGACAAAGAAAGGATCGAATCTACTGTCAACATAACCCTAGTTTTCATAATCGTCGAGTACTTTTCGGCTGAAACCTTCGAGATCTACTTGCCCTCTACTTCTAGCAAAACCCTAGTCTACGATCTGTAGGCATTGACAAATTAATCCTTTGTCAACTGACTCGCTCGTGCTCTTTAGGAAGCACGTGCTCGTCTGTGCGGACAGAATGTGGTGGCGGTACTCGCGTCTCGCTTTGCTAACCATGCAAGGCGTGACTCCTTTGGAGCACCCATGGAGCTGCAGATGCACCCCGAGCTGAGGCACCATGTGGACCATCTGGACTACATGCTGTATCAGACTCAGAAGGAGCTGGACAACTCCCGCGCTTACGCCAACCAGACTCACATGGCATGCATTGGCTCACCATGCCGATGCCATCAAGATGCTCGCCAAGGACCGCAAGTCACTCCGCCTGCAGCGTGCCAAGAAGGACGCTACCATTGCGTGCCTTCGCGCAAAGATAGTCACCATAGAGGCCACTGTCAAGGCCCAAGAGGACCAGCTGAAGGAGATGGAGGATGATGGAGAGGACATTCAGGGAGGAGGAGCCTTCCTGAGTGACGACGATGACTTCGAGGAGGATGAGTTCACTGAGGAGGAGGACTATGAGTTCCTGGAGGCCGCAGAGGATGGGATCATCCCGATCGATGTGGATGAGGAGTAGATGCACTAGATCACTTATGTAGGTGTGAGTTGTATCCCGTCCCTTGTATCGTAGCATGAGAAGAATGGTTCTTAAAACCATGGGTGTGTTAGCTTGTAAGATGTGATGAATGAATGAATGAATGAATGTTTGTGTGTTATGTTCATCATCAAAGGATTTCAAGTTGTCAATATTTTCAAACTTATCCAAACAAGCCATAGAAAATTCCCTCTTATCTCATGATCTCTCTACATGTTCAGATGACTCGCCCGAATCGCACGCCAATCCAGATGCAATGATGCAACTGCTGCAGACCCTGATGGCAGATAGGGAGAATGACAGAGCTGAGCGCCAAGCCAACATAGCAGCACTGCAACAGCTGGCCAACAACAATCATGGCCATGGAAACCATGATCACCCCGGATCAAAGCTCAAGAACTTCCAGAACACCAACCCACCTGTCTTCAGCAAGACTGAAGAACTCGATGTGGATGATTGTCCAGACCATGGAAAACAACTTAGAAGTGGCTGGAGTGGAAGCCAATGAGAAAGTGCTATTTGCCACGCACTACTTAGCAGGACCAGCAAGAGCTTGGTGGACCAGCACCCGTGCCATGAACGGAGGTCAAGTCATGACTTGGGCAGATTTCAAGCTCAAGTTCAGCAAGTACCATGTGCCCCCGGGTCTTATCAAGAAGATGAGGGACGAGTTCCGTGAACTCAAGCAAGGACGAATGACGGTGGTAGAATACCGCGACAGGTTCCTTACACTGTCAAGGTACGCCCCCGACGAGACCGACACCACCGAGAAAAGGCAGGAGAGATTCCTGAACGGACTGCATGATGAGATGCAGACTGTCCTCGTCAACATCCCCTTCGCCGACCTGGAAGCCCTAGTAGACTCCGCCATCCAGATGGAAGGCAAGCTGAACCAAGCCAATGAGAACCGCAAACGCCGCATGATGCACCAGAGTGGGCCCAGCAATGCCCCAAAGTATCGCCCCAGCTCAAGCGGAGGTTTCACTCCGAGAAACAACAACAAGCCCCAGATGCAGACTTCACGCCCGGGTTATCAGAACCGGAGTGGAGGAAACCCCAGGCCAGGAGGCCACCACAACAACAGCCACTACAACCACAACAACAACAACTTCAACCGCGCTCCGCCCAGAGCCCACAACACCAACAACAACAACACCAACACCGCTCCAAGGACTGGGAGCAACGCCATCCCCGTTGCAACCAAGGACAAGGCCACCATCACTTGCTATGAGTGTGGTGTGGTGGGACACTACTCCAACGAGTGCCCCAAGAGGTTAGCCAAGATTGCAGCCAACACCGCTGCACCTGCTCAGCAACAACGCCGTGTCTCCACCGGCAAGAAGTTCGCCCCCAACAACCCCAATAACCGCAGCGGCCGTCTCTTCCACATGAATGCTGAAGAAGCCCAGGAAGCACCAGATGTTGTACTGGGTATGTTTTCTGTTAATTCAGTACCTGCCAGAGTGTTGTTTGATTCCGGAGCATCTCATTCATTTGTCACCGAAGATTTTGCATCCACAAGTAAAATTCAACCTATCAGTTTGAAGCATGTTATGATAGTTCAAATTCCCGGATCAACCACCAAAGCCAGAAAATTTTGCAAAAATGTACCCATCAGAATCCATGAAGTAGATTTTTATGCCAATCTGATTGTTCTGGGAACCAAAGGTTTGGAAGTCGTACTAGGAATGGACTGGATGTCAAAACACCATGGATTGATTGACTGTGCCAAGAAAGCCATCACCATGACTAGTAGCACCGGTATCCTAGTAGAACATGTATCTGAAAGATTACCCAAAAAGTTCACCTGCAACCAAAGTGTAGCCAAGCCAACTCTGGATCAGATCAGGGTCGTCTGTCGATACCCCGATGTGTTTCCCGAGGGTCTACCCGGTATGCCCCCAGATCGGGATATCGAGTTTATCATCGAGTTAATCCCTGGAACAGGACCTATAGCCCAGAGAGCCTATAGCATGAACCCAACAGAGTTAGTGGAACTGAAGAAGCAACTGGATGAATTGTTAGCCAAAGGTCTGATCCGACCAAGTGCATCGCCTTGGAGATCCCCAGTTTTGTTTGTGGATAAGAAAGACGGTGCCAGTCGTTTATGTACGGATTATCGTAAGCTTAACGATGTCACCATCAAAAACAAACACCCCTTGCCAAAGATAGAAGACATGTTTGACCAGTTGACCGGTGCCACCGTGTTCTCTAAGATCGATCTTAGGACTGGTTATCATCTGAAGATCCGTGCAACGGATATCCCTAAGACTGCCTTCACCACCAGATATGGGTTGTATGAGTACAATGTCATGTCGTTTGGATTAACCAATGCCCCAGCTTATTTCATGAACCTCATGAATAAGATCTTCATGAACTTTTTGGATAAGTTTGTCGTTGTCTTCATCGACGACATCCTTATCTACTCCAAAACCGAGGAGGAACATGAGCAACATTTGGAAATCATCCTAGAAACCCTTAGGCAGCACAAGTTGTATGCCAAGTTCAGCAAGTGCAAGTTTTGGTTGAAGGAAGTAGGATTCCTGGGACACATCTTGTCTGCAGGAGGAATTGCTGTAGATCCCACCAAGATTAAAACAATTGAAGAATGGAAAGCCCCAACCACTCAGACTAAAGTCCGTGCCTTTCTTGGATTAGCCAGATACTACCGTAGGTTTGTTGAAGGATTTTCCAGCATAGCCAGACCAATGACTCAACTGCTAAAGAAAGACAAGAAGTTTGAATGGACGGAGAAATGTGAAGAGAGCTGCAAGCTCAAGACAAGACCTGACCAAGCCCCAATCCTGATCATGCCGGACATCACCAAACCATTTGACGTCTACTGTGATGCATCCAAGATTGGTCTTGGATGTGTCTTGATGCAAGAAGGCAAGATGATATCTTATCTGTCTCGGCAACTGAAGCAACATGAGCAAAACTACCCAACCCATGACCTCGAGCTTGCAGCCGTAGTTTTAGCACTAAAAGTATGGCGTCATTACCTCATGGGTAATCGATGCGAGATCTATTCAGATCACAAGAGCCTGAAGTACATTTTCACCCAGAAGGAACTAAACATGAGGCAGAGGAGATGGTTAGAGTTGATCAAGGATTATGATATGGAAATTCATTACCACCCCGGCAAAGCCAATGTGGTGGCGGATGCCCTGAGTAGACTGCCGTGTCGTTGAACTCCATGATAGCAGAAGAACAACCTAGCCTATACCAAGAGTTTGAGCAGTTCAGAATGGAACTAGTTAGTGAAGGATTCCTAGCCAGCATAGAGCTTCAGCCCACCTTGATTGGTCAGATCAAAGAAGCACAGAAGGGAAATGCCAGCATCAACGGAATCAAGAGCCAAATAGCTGCAGGGAAAGCACCAGGATTCACCGAAGATGAGGAAGGAGTTCTTTGGTACAACGGACGCCTGTGCGTGCCATCAGACGGAGAGTTGAAGCAAGTTATTCTGTAGGAAGCCCATGACACCTTCACCCCGGAGGTACCAAGATTTGAAGGAACAATTTTGGTGGCATGGAATGAAGAGGGAGATTGGAAGCTACATCGCCAAATGTGATATCTGTCAGCGAGTCAAGGCAGAACATCAACGACCCGCAGGATTGCTGCAGCCACTGCAGATTCTAGAATGGAAGTGGGACTCAGTAGGAATGGACTTTATCACAGGTTTGCCCAAATCCAGCAAAGGAAATGATTCGATATGGGTAGTCGTCGATAGACTGACCAAGGTAGCCCATTTCATCCCCGTCAAAACCACATACCAAGGCCCAAAGTTAGCTGAGTTGTATATCTCCAGAATAGTCGCCCCGCACGGAACCCCGAAGTCGATCGTGTCAGATAGAGGATCACAATTCACCTCAAGATTCTGGCAGAAAGTACTGTAATAACCCAGAACATAGGAACAACGAAGGGTAGATTTAGAAATGGGATGTGCATTTCATCGCAAAACGGGGGAAATTTTCGCGCCTTATTGCAACTAAACCTAAGAGGGATCGAGGTTCTCTCTCATTTTGCACTTAGGGTTAGGCAATGTGAGTTAGGGAAATTTCGACATGATCTCTTTTGTATCTTATTAATTTTGGGAGTTGATTTCATTTGACAAGTGTTAATACATTTAACAATAAGCAGTAAACAATATAAATATGAATTCATCATTCAAACACAAATAATGAAATCAAATGACTTTGAATTTCACATTGAATACTAAATACAATATTAATTCAGAATATAAATATTACATAAACCAAAAAGCTCATAAGAAAAACTTGAGCTTTATTGATATACACACACATACATTGTCTTTACAATATTCTGGATACAAGCATTAAAGGAAAAATAAACAGAAATAAAAGAAGATTACAGAATTGGATCCTAAACTAAATTTCTATACTAATGACTTGGAGGATTCTTCATGGTCATCTTCACTTTCCAAAAACCTGCAAAATAAACCATGAAACTAGCCAGGGGGATTAGAAGCTGCATATATTCAGTTTGGTCAGTTAGCATAGTGTCATTGACACTTGTGATTGTCCAAATTCAGGGACAGCACAAGATAAGACCAGGCAGACCAAAACTGATAAGGGGTGGCCCGATCTTCTCAGTAAGCAACGGTGGTGATGATGATCACGGGGTGATGGCAGCGGAGAAACACGACGATGTAGTGGATGATAACTTGTATGACGCAACGAGATCTCTCGATTGGTCCCTGTCGCCATGCAACAGCTCTCAACCCTGCAAGATATTCGCAACTCCACACACTTGCGCACGTAGCCGCCGACCACGAAGCGGTAAGTTGCAACCGTCTAATTCCCAATGGAACAGCAGATCACACAAGACTTAAACAGGATCTACACAATATCCAAGCAATATGGTGTAGGGAATTCAATAGTTTTGCAGAGCAAACAACTAAGAACTAGGGTTTATCTAAACGTGGTCTAAAGCAGCTAGGGGGTCGTCCAAGGCACTTATATAGGCGTCCGGACGAGTTCTGGTCGAAAGATACAAGTAAAACCGACCCAGAATAGATCTGGTCGAGACAGACTCGGACATGTCCGGCCCTGGGGTCCGCCGACCGGCTGGGGACCGGCCGGTCCGGTGTGGTCCGGTCAACCGGGCTGTGGACCGGGCTGTCCGGTCAGCGGTCCGGTCAATGTGGACCGGAAAACTGCGGTTTCCGGTTTCCGTCCGTACGAGGGGCTTCTCCGCTTGACGTCCGGTTTGCGACCGGTCGACCGGGCCAGAACCGGCTGGCCGCTGGCCGGTCCGACCGGGTTCTGGACCGGCCTGGACTTCTTCTTCTCCTCTCGCGCATGCCTCCCGCTCCTCCCTCGCGCGTCCATGAGATATCTTCATGTCCAGCTCCATGTCCAGCTTCACGGCCATCTTGACGTCCGTCTTCATGTCCAGCTGCTCCTCTCCTCGTGCGATGCTCGTCTCCTCTTGATACCTGATGATACATAAGTAATAGGACTTAGGCAGTATAAAGTTCTCATCAATCAAAGTATCGTTAGAAACAAGTTCACCTGTTGTTTAAGTAGCTTCGCACGAGCTCGTGTTATTGGTCCAATCCTGACTTCATTGGACTTGAGCTTCACAGCAGGTTCATCTTCAGTTGGTAATGACGGAGGTAGTAGTGAGGTAGGGATGTCCTCATCATCTCCCCCCTTCAAAAGGCGTCGACCCCGACGCTCCAAGGTCTTCTCCGTCATATGGTGTCAAATCAGCAACATTGAAAGAATTACTGACACCAAACTCATCCTCTGGAAGATCTATCGAGTATGCATTATCATTGATCTTGGCAAGCACTTTGTAAGGACCATCACCACGAGGCTTCAGTAGCTTCGGGAACCTATCCTTGCGAAAATGTACCCAGACCAAATCACCAGGCTTGAACAACATCTCCTTGCGCTTCTTATTCATCCTTGCAGCATTGCTCTTGCCTTTCTTCTCAATCAACTCTTTAGTCTTCACATGAATCTTCTTTACAAAATCTGCCCTCTTGGATGCCTCCATATTAACTCTCTCATGTATGGGCAAAGGCAACAAGTCAAGTGGAGTAATGGGTTTGAAACCATACACCACCTCAAAAGGACATAGCTCCGTGGTAGAATGTACCGCCCTGTTGTAAGCAAACTCCACATGCGGCAAACACTCTTCCCACTCCTTCAGGTTCTTCTTGATCATGGATCTCAACAGTTGTGACAATGTTCTATTCACCACTTCAGTTTGACCATCAGTTTGGGGATGACAAGTAGTACTGAACAGCAGCTTCGTCCCCAGCTTTCTCCAAAGCGTCTTCCAAAAGTAGCTCATAAACTTCACGTCACGATCAGAAACAATAGTCTTTGGGACTCCATGTAGACGTACAATCTCCCTGAAAAACAGGTTAGCAATATGCGACGCATCGTCGCTCTTGTGGCAGGCAATAAAGTGTGACATCTTAGAAAATCTATCCACTACCACAAATATAGAATCATGGCCTCTCTTAGTACGGCAAACCCAACACAAAATCCATACTAATATCCTCCCATGGTGTAGTAGGTGCCGGTAAAGGAGTATACAAACCGTGAGGCTTCAGCTTGGACTTGGATTTGTTGCAAGTAATGCATCTTCGCACATATCTATCCACGTCCCGCCTCATCTTTGGCCAATAAAAGTGGTCAGCTAGCATGAGTAGCGTCTTCTCACGCCCAAAGTGACCCATCAAACCTCCAGCATGTGATTCCTGCAATAAGAGCAAACGCATAGACGATTCTGGAACACATAGTTTGTTAGCCCTAAACAAGAACCCATCATGTATGTGATATTTTTCCCATGCTTTACCAAGAGCACATAAGCGATATGGTTCAGCAAAATCATGATCAGTAGCATACAAATCACATAGTATCTCTAAACCAGGAATTTTAACATCAAGTTGAGTTAATAGCATATTCTTCCTAGATAGAGCATCAGCAACAATATTATCTTTTCCCTTCTTATGCTTAATAATGTATGGAAAAGACTCAATAAACTCAACCCACTTAGCTAGACGCTTATGCAAAGTAGATTGGGCTTTCAGGTATTTCAAAGCTTCATGATCAGAATGTATGATAAACTCTTTTGGCCACAAGTAATGTTGCCAAACCTCAAGAACTCTAATTAAAGCATACAATTCTTTATCATATATAGGATAGTTCAACTTAGCACCAGAAAGTTTCTCAAAAAAATATGCAATTGGGCGACCCTCTTGCATCAACACACCACCAATTCCAATACCACTAGCATCACATTCAATCTCAAATTGCTTATTGAAATCAGGAAGTGCAAGCAACGGTGCAGAAGTTAACAATCTCTTAAGTTCATCAAAAGCATGATCTTGGGCTGCGCCCCACTCAAAAACAACACCCTTTTTAGTCAAATCATTCAAAGGTGCAGCAATAGTACTAAAGTTGGGCACAAATCTGCGATAAAACCCAGCTAGACCATGAAAACTTCTTACTTGACTCACATTCATGGGAGTAGGCCAATTTTGAATAGCTTCAATTTTAGACACATCTACTTCTACTCCATGCTTAGAGACAACATAACCCAGAAATATGACCTTATCTTTGCAAAATGTGCACTTCTCAAGATTACCATAAAGTTGATTATCACGCAACACTTGCAAAACATGTCGAATATGTATAGTATGATCAGATTCATTGCGGCTGTAAATTAATATGTCATCAAAATACACAACCACAAATTTGCCAATAAATTCACGCAAAACATGGTTCATCAGTCTCATGAAAGTGCTAGGTGCATTAGTCAAACCAAAAGGCATTACTAACCACTCATATAAACCAAATTTTGTTTTAAAGGCAGTTTTCCACTCATCCCCTTCTTTCATCCTAATTTGATGATAGCCACTACGCAAATCAATTTTAGAGAACACACAGCAGCACCACTCAATTCATCTAGCATATCCTCTAAGCGGGGAATAGGATGACGATATCGAATAGTAATGTTGTTTATAGCTCTACAATCTACGCACATACGCCAAGTACCATCTTTTTTAGGAACTAGAATAACAGGAACAGCACAAGGACTAAGGCTTATGCGAATATAACCTTTGTCGAGTAGCGCTTGTACTTGCTTCTGTATCTCCTTCGTCTCTTCGGGATTAGTGCGATATGGCGCCCTATTGGGCAGCGATGCTCCGGGAATCAAGTCAATTTGATGCTCAATACCTCGCAATGGTGGTAGTCCTGCGGGTACCTCCTCCGGAAACACGTCGCCAAATTCCTGCAAAACATTAGAAACACCAAGAGGAAGAGGGGTCATGTCGTTAGAAACCAAAACCGTACCCCTGTACAAAAGCACAAGAGGCATGGCCGTAGGATCCTCACTAAATTCTCTCATGTCTTCTTTGGTGGCTAATGAGACTAAGGAATTCACTCTCTCACTTTTCGTTATATCACTCACGACATTACAATTCTCTCGCCTATCTAGAGGGGCATCCTCCAAATTCACTTCGATCTTCTGACGAGACTCATTGACAATTTGTTGTGGTGACATAGGCTGTAAGTTAATTTTCTTGCCCTTGTACTCCAAGTGATATGTATTGGCACGGCCATTGTGTTGCACAGAACGGTCATAGAGCCAAGGCCGACCCAATAAGAGGTGACAAACCGTCATAGGAACCACATCAAAGTCAATGCAATCCTTATACGGTCCAATCGCAAACTCAACACGCACCATGTGGTTTACCTTCATCTCACCATTGTCGCTCAACCACTGAATATAATATGGATGCGGGTGCGGTAGATACTTCAACTTCAGCTTGGTACATAACTCCTTGCTTGCTAAATTGCGGCAACTCCCGCCATCAATAATGACCTTGCAAGCCTTGTCAGGACCAACTAAAGCTTTGGTTTGGAACAAATTGCAGCGCTGAGTAGATGCACTAGGCAACACATTAAGAGCACGCTGCGACACAACAATGGTGCGAGCATCAGAAGGATATGCATCTTCACCATCAGTGTCATAATCATCATTGTCTGGAGCATTTGGATCAACATCATCTCCAGTCTCATACTCATTGTCCTCATTGATAAACATGACTTTGCGGTTAGGACAATCTCTCTTGAAGTGACCCTTGCCACCACATGTATGGCAAAGCATATCACGGTTGCGCGTTGTAGACACACCAGAACCACTCGTACTTGCAGCAGATTCGGACTTCTTTGCATTAGATACATTGGAGACCGGTTTGCTAGGCGGAGTAGAGTAAGGAGCAGAGCGCGTCGAAGGCGCCGGCGCTGTAGAGGGCGCGCGGGGTGTAAAACGCCCAGCTCCCGTAGCACGTCCCTTAACCTTTGCTTCTTCAGCCAACTGTGATTCAGCTTCTCTTGCATGATGTAACAATTGATTCATATTGGTGTAGGTGTAATGACGAACAATGCCTTTAACATCATACTTCAATCCATTGAGAAAACGCTGCATTGTCATCTCTAGAGACTCACGGACACGACCACGCTGCATAAGCATCTCCATCTCCATGTAGTACTCATCAACAGTCTTCACACCTTGCCTCAATAGTGTTAGCTTATCAAATATGTTCCGCATGTAATTGGTAGGCACAAATCGAGAAGTCATAACCTCCTTCATTGCATGCCATGTACGGATAGGCTGTGCACCATCTTCGTCGCGGTTACGAACCAAAGAATCCCACCAACGCAATGCATAACCATCAAATTCAGAAGACGCAAGCTTGATCTTCCTATCTTCAGAGTAGTGTGGATGTAGGCTCCATAATTTCTCAATCTTGAGCTCCCAAGTGAGGTATTCTTCAACATCAGCTCCTCCTTCAAACTTGGGTATGGAAAACTTAGGCTTACCCAATCCATCTTCTTCATCTTGTCCACGACCATTGCGGCCAAGTGGAACCCAGCCACGAGGACGATGACCACGAGGCGCACCACGAGCATTGTGTGCGTCATCTTCAAGCTCAGGATCTTCATCATCTTCTTGTTGTTGTTGTTGTAGTACAGTCAAGTTCTCAATAGCGAGACGCATATCCGCAATATTGCGCTGTATATCCGTCATTTGATCAGACAACCCAGTGACGGTGACATTAGTAGCATCCAGCGTTTGTTTGATCTCGTCAACTGTACCCTTAAGCTCATCATCCTTAGTGCGGAATTCACGTCGCATCTCATTACGAAGAGCTTCATACTCCCTCCATGTGATGATATCTGCCGAATTCTTGTTTTCCTGGTTAACAATCTTATTATCACTAGCAGACATGATTAGTAGGTTAGTGCACTAAATCAAAAATATATGGTGGTACTCTCACAACTCACTCAAAACTGATAAGAAAAGGAAATCTTACCGTTCCAAAGTAAATTAGTGTTGCTTACCACTTGTAGTAACAACTAGTGCACGGATGTAGCGAAGCGAATATCAAGGGTATAAGAACAATCACACGACAAAGCAGGGTATATGTGGGGCTGTAGGTAGGCTACCTATTTGCACCAATAACAAGCTCTAGCGCTGACCGTAGACAACCAAAGATACTCACACAAGGCGATATAATGGGGCAATGCAACTATATGGAGGAAAGGTTGCAATGCACAAGAGAGACGCTAGCAAAGCTCAATGAGACAGGCACAAGATTGCTCAACTACGGATGCAGTAAAGAAAACTTAGGCCTTTCACTTGATTTCAACTAGCACACACTTTTCTTTTTGTATTTTCTTTTTGTAACACACGCAGCTATGTAGCTCTTTTCAATTTTCTCTTTTTTTTTGATTTTATGACTCAACTCCTTGATAACACGGCCAACAAGATATGCAAAGCACCAAAACCCTAATGAGCAGCCTGTCGAGCGGTAAAACTAGTCTCTTCTGGGGAAGTTCCTAGTCACGTATATCGAAAGGCTGTAGCTATGGTTTGGACAAACACACTGTATGCTATGTGGACTCGGAGTAAACAAAAACTGACTCTAGATGATAAACTAGATGATAGAGAAAACTCAAACCCTAACAATTCTACTAGAAGAAAGATAAAGTGACGCAAAAACAACTACGAAAAGCAACTAAAACTCGAAATTAGTGCAAGCTATGGCTATGGCAAACCCTAACCCTAAATATTTTTGGCTTTTTCTGGATAGGAAAACACTCACAACTCAACTATGGGGTGGATTGTGGATGGCTTACCGAGGAAAACTGGAAATCTGATACCAAGATGATAAGGGGTGGCCCGATCTTCTCAGTAAGCAACGGTGGCGATGATGATCACGGGGTGATGGCAGCGGAGAAACACGACGATGTAGTGGATGATAACTTGTATGACGCAACGAGATCTCTCGATTGGTCCCTGTCGCCAATGCAACAGCTCTCAACCCTGCAAGATATTCGCAACTCCACACACTTGCGCACGTAGCCGCCGACCACGAAGCGGTAAGTTGCAACCGTCTAATTCCCAATGGAACAACAGATCACACAAGACTTAAACAGGATCTACACAATATCCAAGCAATATGGTGTAGGGAATTCAATAGTTTTGCAGAGCAAACAACTAAGAACTAGGGTTTATCTTAAACTTGGTCTAAAGCAGCTAGGGGTCGTCCAAGGCACTTATATAGGCGTCCGGGACGAGTTCTGGTCGAAAGATACAAGTAAAACCGACCCAATAGATCTGGTCGAGCAGACTCGGACATGTCCGGTCTGGTCGATCCGGGCTGGGACCGGGCTGTCCGGTTTGTGGTCCGGTCAACCGGGCTGTGGACCGGCTGTCCGGTCACGGTCCGGTCAATCGGTCGTGGACCGGAAAACTGCGGCTTCCGGTTTCCGTCCGACGAGGGGCTTCTCCGCTGACGTCCGGCGCATCGTCGACGGCCAGAACCGGGCTGGCCGGTCCGGGGCCGGCCCGACCGGGTTCGGACCGCCCGGACTTCTTCTTCTCCTCTCGCGCATGCCTCCCGCTCTCCCTCGCGCGTCCATGAGATATCATGTCCAGCTCCATGTCCAGCTTCACGGCCATCTTGACGTCCGTCTTCATGTCCAGCTGCTCCTCTCCTCGTGCGATGCTCGTCTCCTCTTGATACCCGATGAT
Source organism: Lolium multiflorum (assembly GCA_030979885.1). Classification (NCBI taxonomy): domain Eukaryota; kingdom Viridiplantae; phylum Streptophyta; class Magnoliopsida; order Poales; family Poaceae; genus Lolium; species Lolium multiflorum. The sequence goes on from CM061748.1 coordinate 221,927,281, forward strand.
ACATAAGTAATAGGACTTAGGCAGTATAAAGTTCTCATCAATCAAAGTATCGTTTAGAAACAAGTTCACCTGTTGTTTAAGTAGCTTCGCACGAGCTCGTGTTATTGGTCCAATCCTGACTTCGTTGGACTTGAGCTTCACAGCAGGTTCATCTTCAGTTGGTAATGACGGAGGTAGTAGTGAGGTAGGGATGTCCTCATCAAAAACTGAGCAAGCCACAGGGGCTCAAGTTTCACCATATGAAGGCTGTTGCTAGCCAAGCAACAGCAAGGCAATGCAAGGGGTGAGTCATAAAGTAACCAGGCTTGTGTGTCATGGCCAGGGAAGAAGTAGAGACCATATAAATAGCACACAAACCCTAGAACCATGACAGTCGACCACATATGCAAATCACCAGGTAAGGGTGCAGTGAGAACAAGCACCAGTTCATCCAGTTCATACTCAAGAACAGCACCAAAACACAACCACTTAACCACCAGGAATCATGGTGACCTGAGAAGATCCACCAGAACCTGGAGGTGAAGGGCTGTGCACAAAACCCCAAGTCTGCAGCAACAAAACATTTCTTTCTAGGAGCTGGAGCAAGGTATACCAAGTTCCTGGACTGGATCCAATGGATCCAATCCATCCAATATGCATGACATAGTCATGGGATTGAGCAGATGCTCAAAGGGGAAATCATCACTTGGTTTCACCAAGGATCACTGTCAGTCAAAAAGCCACTAAGATAGAAACCCATCCAGATACAGATCTTGTGCACAGAAGCAAGATCTCATGCACAGATAGCACCAGTAGATGTATTGCAATATATAGCAGCTAGTAAAGACTACACAGATAACCCTAGGCACACAACCATCAGTAAACCCTAGATTTCATCACAGGCAAGCATATTGGCATTCATAGCTAGTATGATCCCCAAATATGCAAGCAAAGATGAGTAGCCAACAAGATCCAACCAAGCAGGTGAGCAACCAATCAGTAGCTAGGCTACTGAGGTCACAGAACCATTTTTAACCACCCAAAGAAAAGCCATCAGTATCCAGAAAGGGATTCTGATTTCATTTGCTTGTCAAATGATCATGAACAACAAACTCATACACAAGCAAATAATTTAAATCATCACTGCATAAGCAGTTCATCATGAATCAATTTATTCAAGCATGAATTTGTAACAGATTCATGCTATTCATTGACAGTAGCACACTGTGAGGCAACACAAGCACATATTACTGCATCATAGCCACTGGATCAAGTCCAGTGAGCTAGAGAGAGCAACAGCACATACACATAGTAGCAGTAGCATGCTTGAGCATCAGCATCAACAAGGAAAAGAATCCACTTAGCCACAGAAGTAATCAGTAAGCCATCACTGACATTTCATTGATCAAATGGATCAAATGAATCATGTTAAGCCACACAGGTAAGCTAGCCAGCAAACAATGGTTGATCCAATGGATCAATAGCTTACACAGGAAGCACAGAAGCATATCACAGGCATCACTGGCATTCACAAGTGTCACAGATGCATAGCAGTACACCTAGACAAGCAAGTAAATTGCCAGTAAGCATAGCAAGTTCATAAGCAGTTACAGGATAGCATAGCAAGATCAGAGCATGCTAGGAGCAGTAGGCAAGCAACAGATGGCATGTACAGCAAGCAAGGCAACACTGGCCAGTACCAGAAACTGGTGACTGGCCATAGCTTACAGAAAATGGAAGCACAGGCAACTATTGCAAGGCTCTGTGTGATCACAGGATCACCAGGGAGCAGTAGAACTCAAGGAAGAAGAAGCACAGTAGCTTGGGAGGCGCACAGGCATGGAAAGGAGAAGGAGATGGAGACGAATCACTTACTTGCGCCTGGAAGCAGAGGCTAGGGCATGGCGAGGCAGTGCTCGCGCGGCCCTAACAGCTGCAAGTCCAGGGTAGGCGCCGGCGTTACGCCGACGAGCACAAACACCACCACAGCACGGCACGGAGACGACGGCACAAGTACTGCGAGCAGCACCTGCGCCAGGTCAGTCTCGGAGGCGCACACGTCGTCGGCGAGGACGAGAGCTCGCCGGAGATCGTCAATCGCCAGAGGCGATTCTCCACGAGATCCACAACGGAGGCGATCTACTAGGAGAGGAAGAGAGGGGGAAAACCACGCGGCCAGATCGATAGATCTGCGCGCGGCGGTTCTGATTTGGTAGGTGGCTACGGCGGGGGAGCTCGGAGCTGGCCGGAGCACGGCGGCGGCCATGGCGGCGACGCCATCGCCACGGGCGTCGCAGCAGGTTAGGGTTAGGTCGAGCGAGTGAGAGACGAGCGAGTGAGCGAGTGAGGTGGGCCGTTCGGCGCCACCGACCCGTTAAGGGACACGCCTTAGTGGGCTGTCCTGTGGGCCAGAATTAGTGGGCTGGCCCAATAGGGGCCAGGAGGGGTATTTTAGTCATTTCACATTTAAAAATAACCAGAATTTCACCAAATTTTAATAAATAAAATACAACTCTAAAAATCCATTAAAAATTGGATTGGTGAATGAAAAATTATTCTTAATAAGAATAAAATATGAAATAAAATTTAAGGAACAAATTTCAATTTGTGAATTTTATGAATTTAAAATAAACATTTGGAATTTCAAATTATATTTCCTTGTATTAATAAATCAAGGAAAAATCCCAAATAAGTTCAAATACTTATTTTTAAATATTTCAAAATGAAATTCTATTATTCCAAGTCATTTCTATTTGAAAAAGGTATTTTCCAAAGGAAGATATTCTATTCCTCTTTATTCTCAAAAATATAGAGACAACTCTATTATTTCAAATTATTTTGGAATAAATAATGAATCACCAAAATAAAGTAGTTTTACTTTGAATTATGTTACCTTATGTGAATTAAAGTGGTTTATACATTAAAACAATTGCAAATTACTGCCAAAGGCATAAATCTTAACTCAACCCTAAATTGTAATAACTCATTGGGGTAAAGGGATTCAACATAAAATAATACATCCATGCATGCATCATTTGGATTTTATAACATTGTCCTTACCGGACAATGATGTTTCTTTACAGAACCCGAGGTCCAGGTTCCATCCAACGCATTGAACTGCACTATCTCGCAGTCCACAGGCAAGTTCACCCTTGCTCATGTCAATTTGAGTATTTTCTATTAATTTAATGCAAAGCTATATGACTTATCATTCCTGCATTGAAAATGAAATGTTACTTTTCCAATTATGAATATGACTATGTGGCTGGCAATGGAACCATGGTATGTGTTGATTGGTGGAGGTTCCATTGCAAGGGTACTATTCATCTAGGACTAAGTACCAATGCCGTCCAGTGATTCTAGCGCCGTACATATCGCGTTGACCATAAGATCTATAATGGCTCTGGGGAAGTCAGCTGTATCTTTTCCCTCCTGCACGCCAACGGACTTGATAGAGCCTGGCGGGGTGCTGGAGGCACTGCCGTAGGTTGGGATAGCCTTTAAAATCCCCATCCGGACGTTTGGATGAGAGGCTCTACCGTCTATGAAGGATTGTCCGACGTACACCGTGGGTAAAGCCGTATGATCGGGAGATGTCTACCGGGGGTGTACGGATGGACAAAAGGGTGGGTTTGCAGGGTCGCGGAGAAGGCGGTGTGGGCTTGGATCTTTATACCTGGCCTCACACCAAGGAAGTGTGAACGGGGGCAAGTCCCTGCGGATGGCAAAAAGGGTGAGATCTCTTATGGGAAAAGTAACGCACCTCTGCAGAGTGTATTAAATTGTGGCTGTCACTCCCTGTTCTAGGGAACTGCGAACGCGGCAGGAAAGGAACTCCGTGAAGTTCTAGTCAACCTGTGAAGACTGACGGGCATAGTTTTCAGAATAAAATAAACCTTTTGAAGAAATGATTTCGAAACATGCATTGACCTAAGATTTTCTGATCGAGGGTCGTAGCTAGTGCATCAAACACCTTTTACTCTTTTGAACTTGCTGAGTACCTCTGTACTCACTTTCTTTCGACACCCTTGCTAGACTGTGATACGGAAGTGGAGGCCATCACCGATGGAGCACCAGAAGGAAGCTACGAGCTGGTCTACGAGGAACCTGATCTTACCGGAGGAGTTGAAGGAGTAGACTATGGGATAGTCTACGGACCCGATGACATGGAGGTGGAGGAGTAGTGATATACCTTAGTAATATAGAGCCGAGCAGCGTAGTGGCATACTTAAATAAGTTGCTGAGCTCTTTTCATATCTATGTTGGTTTGTACTAGTACCTTATGTTGTAGGGTGTTCTCATCGGACCTGTGAGAATACCAACTTGTTAAGAACATGATTGTAATATATTATCGAGTGTTATGACCTGCAATGTTTCTGTTGTACCACTCTGAGGGATGTGATATTTGTGAAGAAGTCCCTTCATGAAGATCATATCAACGACTTGTATACTACAACATGCAGTGGTATGCTGGGTCACCGCAGCTGGTATCAGAGCAAATGTTGCGACCTTAGGTTGGAAAAACCTAGTATAGGGAAGAAACCTGTAGGAGTCAAGTTGAAATAGTAAAGGATTCTCTAAGAATATGATGTTTATTCACTTGAGAATAGAAAAATCATATATTTTAGTGCGATAATTCTTTATTATAGCTATTATTATACACTATCACTACTAATTTTCTGCTTTTGTATACAGCCATAATGGCGTACACGTTTCCCAAGAGGACTTTGAGGCAGGTTGAGGGCTGGCTCGGTGATTATGAGGGACCACTTACAGATCTCCTGCGTGGGATGCTGAAGGAACTTCATTGTGAAACTCGGATACCTGTTCTCAAGTACATCTATTATGATGGAGAGATAGTAGCCAAGTACAGAGTTTCAGTTCAACTACCTATGCAACTGGAGATGAGCCGTATAATGCCATACGGAGAAGCCAAAACCCTTACCACAGCCTTTCACATGGCCATATTCAAGGCAATCCTTGAAATAAGGCAGCACAAGTCAGTAGAACTGCTATGTTCGGAGTATTCTCATATACCTCATGCCGAGGAAGATGAGGATCCCGCTCTGAATCATCTGCTGATGGCAAACAAACATCCTGAAGTTGCAGCGCAGCACATGGACAGTTGTAAGTCTTTACTGACTACGATGTACCTTCTACACGTGAAGATGGTGGGTGAGATTGACCACATGCTAGCTGAGTTCACGGACCCTGATAAAGTCCAAGCTCGGATGCATGATCTGAGGGCACAACCCCAATATACAACACCCTTCTTTAGCCTAAACAGCCCTGTAGATTGGAGTGGCCAGGCAACCCAGAGAGATCCACTTACACCCAACTTTGTCCCACATTATCCACATGTGTCAGCATCATATGATTCTGGATATGGGGGAGATAACTCATGGAACCTAAACTGCTCCGAGTCACCAATCGAAAACTCAACCGGTTGGCGTTTCGGGGAACCTTTTGGAGATGAGGAGGAACCTATTCCATGTGACACTGGAGATGAAAGTGGCGGGGTTAACCAGTATATTAACCGACACTATGGGAAGGAAGAGAAAGCTACTGATTCCATTTCTTTAGACTTGGAGATGGGATTCTCAAAACCATCACAGTACGAGGAAGGTGAAAGCTCTGGAGTGAAAAAGAAGAAGAAGAAGATGAGGGGGCAGGTGAATCGAAACCCTTCATGGATGACCAATGAAGGAGGTATGTATCCTACTGGGGATACATACGAGTCATTGTCCAGTTACTTTGGCATGACTGATCTCTGTCTCGGCACTTCGTCCGATTCAGATTACATACCTACTGGAAGGACCTTTGTTCCGGACGGTGTTCGGAAGACGAGTCGCTGTACCGGATGGACCCCAGGAATGTATGCGGAGGCGAACGAAGACGATGAGGAGTAGAGCTCCAAGGAAGAATAAAGTAGTATAGGTGGTATTGTACTAGAACGTATTTTAAATTCCGTTGGCTTGGGCTTGAAGCCAAATAAGTGGTTATATAAGTACCACATGTAATATATGTGTGTAAGTTATGTAATATACGGTGTATATACATAATAAATGTTTGCTTTGGATTTGCTTCTTGATTTCATTGTGTGACTAGTTCTGGGCAATGAGTTGAGCTCAGAAAACATTTGCATGGTGTAATTATGAGTAATCGCTCTTTGTTACAGGACTAGGGGGAAATGGCGTTAGTTGAAACCGAAGATGCTCGGAGAGAGCGGGAGGCGAAAGAAAAAGAGGAAGCGGATGCCGCAGCTAGAGCAGAGGATGCACCACCACCACCACACCCAATGATGCATCCAGATTTCCAACAGTACATGAGGGCAATGGAAGAAGATAGGAGGAGGTACCAGGAGAGTCAAAACAAGAACATGCAAGATTTCTTTACCCACGTCATCAATGATAGGGGTAATGAAGGCAAGGGAGTAACCTTATCAGACTTCCAGAATGCAAGACCACTACCTTTTGCATCAGCCCCAGAACCAATGGATGCAGAAGACTGGCTCATGGACACTGAAAGGAAGTTGAGGACCGTTGGATGCAATGATGAAGAAAAGATTCGGTATGCCACTTATCTGTTGTCAGGTCCAGCAGCATCATGGTGGGAGAATCTTGTGGCAGTACACCCTCCAGAAAAGGTGTTCACCTGGGAGGAATTCAAGAAGAAGTTCCGGGATGCCCATGTTCCGGAGAGCGTGGTGGAGCTGAAGAAGAGAGAGTTTGACGAGCTGCATCAGAATACTGCACCTATCATGCAGTATGTCCGAGATTTTAATAGGCTGTCAAGATATGCACCTGAGGAAGTGGACACTGAGGAGAAAAGAAAGAAACGATTCATGAAAGGCATGAATCCATACATGAAGATGCAACTGAGGTTGGCACGGACTGCAGAATTCCAGGAACTGATTGATTCGGCAATCACTTTCGAGGATGACTACAGGCAGGTCCAGGAGGATAGGAGGAAGAGGGCTCGTATCGAGCCAAGGAAGTACCCAGTCAGTAAACCGACTCCAGATCGGAGTTTCAAACCACGATTCCGACCTACTGGTAATCAGTATAACCGGGGAGGTCAGAATCAGAATCCAAGGAACCAGATACTCTGTCATAATTGTGGGAGAGGGGACATGTCCAGAAGGATTGTCAGAAGCCCAAGATCATATGCTATGGTTGTGGGAAAGAGGGACACATCAAGCCAGAGTGTCCAAACAAGGCGTCATGGAGTGGACAAAGCTCCGGAGGACGAGGCGGAGGTAACAACAACAACAACAACAACAACAACAACAACAACAACAACAGCAACCGGAACTACAACAACAACAACAAGAGGGGAAAGCCATATGGGAAGCTGAATTGCACAACTTTGGAGCAAGCAGGAGAATCGGACCAAGCAGTCTTAGGTACGCTCAGCATTCTTACCCATCCTGGCAGAGTATTATTTGATACTGGAGCAACTACATCATTTCTTGCACGGGAATTTGTGGAACAATTCGGGCTTAGATGTTCTAAGTTAGAAACACCTATAACTGTCTTATCTGCGGGGGGAACGATCTTAGTAACCCACGTGAAAGAAGCACATGTCATAACCATTTGTGACTGTGTATATTTCGCGGACCTATTCATCATCCCCATGAAGGACATATCAGTCATCCTAGGAATGGACTGGTTAACGGAGAATGGCGCAGTAATCAACTGTGGAGACAAGACAGTATCACTCCGAAACTCCATAGGAGGTCAGATAGTGTTTCAAGGAGACAAGTACACTCAGTTGGAGATAGGATTGGAGCTGAATAGTCTGAAGGAGGTGAAGATTGAAGATATCCCTGTAGTGAATGAGTTTCAAGATGTATTTCCAAAGGAACTACCGGGAATGCCACCCGATAGAGAGATCGAGTTTACCATAGATCTAATTCCAGGCACAGCACCAATAGCTCAACCACCATATAAGATGGGGCCAAAGGAGTTAGTGGAACTGAAGGCTCAGATAGATGAACTGGAACAGAAGGGATTTATCCAAGAAAGTGTGTCACCATGGGGTACACCAGTTATCTTTGTGGATAAAAGAGATGGAGGAAGGAGAATGTGTGGAGATTACAGGAATCTTAACAATGTAACCATCAAGAACAAGTACCCTTTACCCAGAATACAAGATCTTTTTGATCAAGTTCAAGGAGCTGGAGTCTTCTCGAAGATAGATTTAAGGTCAGGATATCACCAAATCAAGATCAAGAAGGAAGATGTGCCAAAAACAGCGTTTGTATCAAGGTATGGACACCATGAATACTTGGTTGTACCATTTGGACTAACAAATGCACCAGCTATTTTCATGAATTTGATGAACAAGATATTCATGAAGTACTTGGACAAGTTTGTGATCGTGTTTATTGATGACATTCTGATCTACTCCAAAGATAAAGAAGAACATGCCAAGCATTTGAAGATAGTTCTGCAGATTTTAAGAGAACATCAGCTATATGCAAAGTTCAGCAAGTGCAAGTTTTGGTTAGATAGTGTTGAATTTCTTGGACATGTCATAACCAAAGAGGGAATAGCAGTGAATCCAAGCAAGGTTCAGTCAGTATTAGAATGGAAGTCACCTAAGAATGCTAAGGAGATCAGAGGATTCCTTGGTATGGCGGGCTATTATCGGAGATTCATTGAAGGATTTTCGAAGATTGCAGGACCAATGACAAAATTACTCAAGAAGAATACCCCATTTGTGTGGACTGATGAGTGTGAAACCAGTTTCCAAACACTCAAAGAGAAGTTAACCACGGCACCGGTGTTAGCAGTTCCGGAACCCGGAAAGGATTACACGGTGTATTGTGATGCTTCCAAGAATGGACTTGGATGTGTTCTAATGCAAGATCGTAAGGTGATAGCCTACGGATCAAGACAACTTAAGCCACATGAACATAACTACCCAGTACATGACTTAGAGTTGGCGGCAGTTGTGTATGCTTTGAAGAGTTGGAGGCAATTTCTTTATGGATCCAAATGTGAGTTGTATACGGATCACAAAAGTTTGAAGTATTTCTTCACTCAGAAGGAATTAAACATGAGACAAAAGAGATGGTTAGAGTTGATTAAGGACTATGAATTGACAATCAACTATACACCAGGTAAGGCTAATGTAGTAGCAGATGCTTTAAGCAGGAAGAGTACCGAGAATCAACCTACGGAATGGGAGATTCCGAAGGAACTTCGGAAAGAACTAGAAGAAGCTCAGATTCTGTTTATCCAAGGTGATACAGTGGGAAGCATAGCAACCATGAGGATCATGGATGAAATGTACTCAGATTTGAAATATGAAATCATTCGGAAACAAGTAGATGATTTATTCATCCAAGAAGAAATTAAAAGGATTGGAGAAGGTAAACCATCAGAATTCAATCTCGGAGAGTTTGGTTCTCTATACTTTCAGAAGAGGATATGTGTACCGGATGATCCAGAAGTGAAGTCAATCATATTGAAGGAAGCACATGAAACCCCTTACTCAATACATCCGAGAAGTACTAAAATGTATATGGATTTGAAGGAAATGTTCTGGTGGAACAACATGAAGAGAGAGATAGCTCAATATGTCTCTGAATGCCATACATGTCAGCGAGTGAAAGCAGAACATCAGAGTCCTGCTGGATTACTCAAACCTCTAGAGATACCAGAATGGAAATGGGATGAAATCGGAATGGATTTTGTTACTGGTTTACCAATGACCAGTAAAAAGAAGGATATGATATGGGTAATCGTGGATAGACTTACCAAGAGTGCTCACTTCATACCAGTAAACCAGAAAGATGACTCTGAGAAGCTGGTAAACATATATGTTAAAGAAATAGTTAGTAAGCATGGAGTACCAAAGAAGATAGTCTCAGATCGAGGTTCGATCTTCACATCAGCATTTTGGAAACAACTCCAAGAAGCTTTGGGATCCAAGTTGGATTTCAGTACAGCTTATCATCCACAAACCGGAGGACAAACCGAAAGAACCAATCAGATACTTGAAGACATGCTTAGAGCTTGTGCTCTAAACTTTGGAGGCTCATGGGAGGACCATCTACCATTGGCGGAATTCTCATATAACAATAGTTATCAGAGTAGTATCCAGATGGCACCGTACGAAGCATTGTACGGAAGGAAGTGTAGATCACCAATCTGTTGGTTTGAAACCGGAGAGAACAAGGAGTTTACACCGGACTACATCAAGGAGAGACAAGGAGTCATCGAGGTGATCCGAGATAGACTCAAAATAGCCCAAAGTCGACAGAAGAGTTATGCCGACCAGAAGAGACGAGTTTGGGAACCAAAAGTAGGAGATATGGTATATCTGAAAGTTAGCCCAATGAAAGGACTCAAAAGGTTCGGAGTAAAAGGAAAACTAAGTCCTCGATACATAGGACCATTCAAGATACTCAGTCAGAATCGAGAAACAGCTTTTGAGTTGGAACTACCGGAACAGCTCAGTCTAATTCACAATGTTTTTCATGTATCACAACTCAGAAAATGTTTGAAGGCACCTGATGATCCCATTACACATGAAGAAATAGAGCTACAATCAGACTTAACTTATGTGGAGAAGCCTGAAAAGATTTTGGAAGTACAGTGGAAGAAGTTAAGGAATAGAGCAATCAAATACTGCAAGATACAATGGCAACATCATCCTGAACGAGAAGCAACCTGGGAGACCGAAGAAGAGCTCAGGAAGTCCTACCCCGAGTTATTCAGGTACCAATCTTAACTTCGGGACGAAGTTTCTGTTAAGGGGGAGAGGCTGTAATAACCCAGAACATAGGAACAACGAAGGGTAGATTTAGAAATGGGATGTGCATTTCATCGCAAAACGGGGGAAATTTTCGCGCCTTATTGCAACTAAACCTAAGAGGGATCGAGGTTCTCTCTCATTTTGCACTTAGGGTTAGGCAATGTGAGTTAGGGAAATTTCGACATGATCTCTTTTGTATCTTATTGATTTTGGGAGTTGATTTCATTTGACAAGTGTTAATACATTTAACAATAAGCAGTAAACAATATAAATATGAATTCATCATTCAAACACAAATAATGAAATCAAATGACTTTGAATTTCACATTGAATACTAAATACAATATTAATTCAGAATATAAATATTACATAAACCAAAAAGCTCATAAGAAAAACTTGAGCTTTATTGATATACACACACATACATTGTCTTTACAATATTCTGGATACAAGCATTAAAGGAAAAATAAACAGAAATAAAAGAAGATTACAGAATTGGATCCTAAACTAAATTTCTATACTAATGACTTGGAGGATTCTTCATGGTCATCTTCACTTTCCAAAAACCTGCAAAATAAACCATGAAACTAGCCAGGGGGATTAGAAGCTGCATATATTCAGTTTGGTCAGTTAGCATAGTGTCATTGACACTTGTGATTGTCCAAATTCAGGGACAGCACAAGATAAGACCAGGCAGACCAAAACTGAGCAAGCCACAGGGGCTCAAGTTTCACCATATGAAGGCTGTTGCTAGCCAAGCAACAGCAAGGCAATGCAAGGGGTGAGTCATAAAGTAACCAGGCTTGTGTGTCATGGCCAGGGAAGAAGTAGAGACCATATAAATAGCACACAAACCCTAGAACCATGACAGTCGACCACATATGCAAATCACCAGGTAAGGGTGCAGTGAGAACAAGCACCAGTTCATCCAGTTCATACTCAAGAACAGCACCAAAACACAACCACTTAACCACCAGGAATCATGGTGACCTGAGAAGATCCACCAGAACCTGGAGGTGAAGGGCTGTGCACAAAACCCCAAGTCTGCAGCAACAAAACATTTCTTTCTAGGAGCTGGAGCAAGGTATACCAAGTTCCTGGACTGGATCCAATGGATCCAATCCATCCAATATGCATGACATAGTCATGGGATTGAGCAGATGCTCAAAGGGGAAATCATCACTTGGTTTCACCAAGGATCACTGTCAGTCAAAAAGCCACTAAGATAGAAACCCATCCAGATACAGATCTTGTGCACAGAAGCAAGATCTCATGCACAGATAGCACCAGTAGATGTATTGCAATATATAGCAGCTAGTAAAGACTACACAGATAACCCTAGGCACACAACCATCAGTAAACCCTAGATTTCATCACAGGCAAGCATATTGGCATTCATAGCTAGTATGATCCCCAAATATGCAAGCAAAGATGAGTAGCCAACAAGATCCAACCAAGCAGGTGAGCAACCAATCAGTAGCTAGGCTACTGAGGTCACAGAACCATTTTTAACCACCCAAAGAAAAGCCATCAGTATCCAGAAAGGGATTCTGATTTCATTTGCTTGTCAAATGATCATGAACAACAAACTCATACACAAGCAAATAATTTAAATCATCACTGCATAAGCAGTTCATCATGAATCAATTTATTCAAGCATGAATTTGTAACAGATTCATGCTATTCATTGACAGTAGCACACTGTGAGGCAACACAAGCACATATTACTGCATCATAGCCACTGGATCAAGTCCAGTGAGCTAGAGAGAGCAACAGCACATACACATAGTAGCAGTAGCATGCTTGAGCATCAGCATCAACAAGGAAAAGAATCCACTTAGCCACAGAAGTAATCAGTAAGCCATCACTGACATTTCATTGATCAAATGGATCAAATGAATCATGTTAAGCCACACAGGTAAGCTAGCCAGCAAACAATGGTTGATCCAATGGATCAATAGCTTACACAGGAAGCACAGAAGCATATCACAGGCATCACTGGCATTCACAAGTGTCACAGATGCATAGCAGTACACCTAGACAAGCAAGTAAATTGCCAGTAAGCATAGCAAGTTCATAAGCAGTTACAGGATAGCATAGCAAGATCAGAGCATGCTAGGAGCAGCAAGCAACAAATGGCATATATGGCAACAGCAGCAGTAAAGAACTGGCCATGGCCATAGGAAGCACAGGCAACTATTGCAAGGCTCTGTGTGATCACAGGATCACCAGTGACATAGGCACCCCAAATGGGCCTGCCATAGATAGTACCCGGGATTTACTGAAGGCCCACTATCCGAAGAATAAGAAGATTCGGGAGCCCAAGGTGTATTAAGGAAAGCTAGAGTTGTAATAGGAAGTGTTATTTGTAATCTGGCGGGATGAGTTAGAAACCGTCCCGAACTCTGTAACTTGTACAATACGAAACCCTCGGCTCCACCTCCTATATAAGGGGGAGTCGAGGGACAAAGAAAGGATCGAATCTACTGTCAACATAACCCTAGTTTTCATAATCGCCGAGTACTTTTCGCCTAAACCTTCGAGATCTACTTGCCCTCTACTTCTAGCAAAACCCTAGTCTACAATCTGTAGGCATTGACAAGTTAATCCTTTGTCAATTGGCGCCGTCTGTGGGAATTAGAGGCTGCAAGGATCTGATCTCGATGGCACGTTCAAGATCTTCGACATCGTCAACAGCAAGCAACGCGATGGATCGAGGTAACAAGGGAAAAACTGATCTATTCAATTTTATTCCTCACCCGCCCTCCCGTATGGATGCATGTGCCTATCTGGAGGAGCCCATCGTCATGACGTTCGGAGAATTCCGATTTGGCGTCAACAAGGAAGGATCCTACCGTCTCGAAGTTCCGATCTCGTCGGAATTTTCAGCGGTCGATTCCAACTTTTCGTCGAGTGACGAGGAGTTTTCGTCGACATACTTCGTCGACAACAAGGCAAGCGGAAAGCTCGCCAAGATCTTCAGCAACACATCCTTCGAGTCATCTGCGGACTCCTTTATAAGCAGCGACTCCGACAGCGTCGACAGCTTCAACTTCATCGACAAGTCTGCTGCCATCGGAAAGGTCTTCACCACTCTATATGATGGTGTCACCAGTCCCGACAAAAATCAATACACAAAATATCATCAGATCTATGTGGTAGAAGGGGCAGGCACATCAGACCCGCAAACATCAGAGGCTTTCGACGAATTGGGAAATCCATACGTCGATCCCGCTGATCTCAGACATGGTCTAGGCACCAAATATCCTGGATCCACAACTCGCGCAAGAGTACAGCTCCCGCAAAGCGCGTGGGATAGGGCCGCGAAAGCCATGGATGGTTCAGAACCTATGACCAACACCGCTACCGCACAAGAACTTCAAGCATATCAATATAGACTTGCTCGAGTAAGCAGAGAGTTGGAAAAACAGACAGCATCCTTGAATAGGAGAAAAGAAGCAGCTTCTGCATCAAGCAGACGCCGAGCAGATTTAAGTCGACAATCTAGAACTTCGGGAGATAGTCACAGAGAAGCTCGGAGGAGAGCAATGTCTCGGCTGCAAAACATACCCGAGGCAGAGAGAGGAAACATAATCCAAAATCTCGACATGTCCTTTATGTCGATCGATGAAAGAGGAAATATCATCCCAAAAACGCCAGAGGCAGGTTACATGGCAACACAAGCTTACATCTTGGCATCCAGACCACCTGCTGGAGACCCGAGAGAACCATTGTTCAATATGGCGATGGCCGGAGTAGGAGTTATGGGAACAGCGTTTGCAACAACGCCTCCCGAAGAAAATCCTAGGCAAAATAGTCCACGACCCGCTGCAGCAGTTCAAGACCCACCAAGAGCAAGTGGAGCAAGAGACACAGCAGTCCAAGTAAGGGTGGACAGAGCGCGACAAGAAAGGAGGGACCGTCAGCACTCGCCAGAGCTTGCCGACGAAGATATGTGTGGGCTCCCGTGCTTTACGAGAAGAGTGCGAAAAACTCGAGTCCCAAAAGGGTTCAAGTTACCCGAGAATTTCAAGAAGTTCGACGGCCTGCAAGATCCCGAGGATTGGCTCGTGGATTATCTCGAGATGGTGAAACTGGTAGGAGGAACCAGAGCAACAGCAATGCAAAGTATCCAAGTTCACCTGAGTGGTGCCGCAAGATCTTGGATAAAGAAACTCCCCTTGAACTCCATCGACAGCTGGGAAACCTTTGAGGACATCTTCGTGAAGAACTTCCGATCCACCTGCAAAAAACCCGCGTCGTTGGAAGAATTACGAGCGTGTCGACAAAAACATGACGAGTCGATGAGAAAATATATACAGCGGTGGAACATTATCAAAAACTCGGCAGAAGACATATCTGACGAGAGGGCAATAGATGCGTTCGTGGCAGGAATCCGGCGAGCAGACTTCGTCGAGGACTTGGGGAGAACTAATCCCAAGACAATCTCAGCGTTGATGGAAATCGCTAACAAATGGGCAGATGGAGAAGACGCAATATACAACAAACGACACAGGTCGCCAGAAGAGGATCGTAGTCGAAACTATCAAAATAGAAGGCGATTTTCTCGCCAGTTCTACAACAATGATGCTCCCGGCCACATATCAGCTGGTTTTCGAGGAAACCCTGGTGGAAATAGTCGAGATGATTATCAAAGGAGCAATGAGCAACAAGGCGACAATAGAGGTGATTTTCGCGGCAACAGACAAAATAGTGGACCAAGGATTCAAAGACCTTACGTGTCTCCCGAGGAGATGATGAACGGTCCGTGTCAAATGCATTTTTACCTCGACAACAATGGAAAGAGGCAGTCAGGACATCTACAGAAAGACTGCCGCAATTTTCAGGCAATGCTGCGAGCCGCAGGAATCGCAAACGCTCAAGCAAATAACAGAAATCCTCGGGAGCCAAGGAGCGAGATTCACCTCCCACCTCCTCCCGCAATTACCGAGGAAAATCGACATCAGCTCAGAATAGCGGCAGCACCACAACCACCCCCATACGTTGATCCCAATTCCAATGGCGCAGTTCTGATGATTCAGAAAGCTAGGCCGTCCAACAGGGCGCAGAAGGTCATATCTCGACAAGTGTTTATGGCAGAGAAGATGCCTCCACCAACAGTCGAGTATCTAAATTGGTCAGGGCAAGACATAGGCTTCACAATCGCGGATCACCCGCAGCAAGTTCCTCGACCAGGACAATCAGCACTTATTCTACCAGCAGTAATTGCTGGGTTCGACGTGTCGCGAGTTTTCATAGATGGCGGCAGCAGTCTAAACCTCATGTATGCAGACACATTGAGGAAGATGAACATATCCCTGGCAAACTTGAAACCAACTGACACACGCTTTCACGGGATCACACCAGAGAAGCCAAGTTACCCATTGGGCAAGATCAACCTCGACGTTCAGTTTGGAACCCGAGAAAACTACAGAATAGAGAACTGGAGTTTGAAGTTGTGGATTTCCCGTCGCATATCACGCTTTGTTGGGACGACCAGCGTACGCCAGGTTCATGGCAGTGCCGCATTATACATATCTGTTGTGGAGGTTGCCTGGGCCTAAGGGACCTATCACAATCAAAGGAAGCTTTGCACTGTCCGATAAATGCGACAAGGATTTTCATCGACTGTCAGAAACTTTCGGGATGCAAGCAGAATATGCGGCACCTAGGTTCACTGATTATGATGTGCTGCCAGAGGTAGGAAGACCTTCTAAGGAGCCAACTTTCAATATAAATAAAGATTCAAAAGAGGTACAGATTCACCCGACAGATCCAAAGAAAACGACGTCCATTGCCGCAAACATGGATGTCGCATAGGAAAGCGCGCTCGTCGAGTTCCTCCGTGAGCACTGGAGAATCTTCGCATGGTGTCCAGCTGACATGCCAGGAGTACCAGGGAACTTGCCGAGCACCACCTCAATTTGGATCCTCTCGCACGACCAGCAAGCGTTTTTCAGAGCCTAGCCGCAAAGCCATGTTATCAGAAATAGATCGACTCAAAGATGCTGGGTTTATCAGAGAAATATCTACAGAAGCCACATGGGTAGCTAACCCAGTGATGGTGCCGAAGAAACACACAATAGTCCTTCGCATGTGCGTCGACTTCACGTGTCTCAATAAACATTGTCCCAAGGATCACTTTCCCCTCCCAAGGATCGATCAAATCATCGACTCCACGGCAGGATGCGAACGTCTTTCCCTGGACGCATACTGGTTATAACCAGATCAGATTAAAAGAAGAAGATGAAGCCAAACAGCGTTCATCACACCTTATGGCGTGTTTTGCTACAAAACAATGCCTTTTGGTCTGAAAAACGCGGGAGCAACATATCAGCGGATGATGCAGAAGTGCCTAGCAACACAGATTGGAAAAAACGTACAAGTCTACATTGACGATGTCGTGATAACATCAAAGAAAGGGTCGACTCTGATCGAAGACCTGAAGGAAACCTTCGACAACCTCGACAAGTTCTGCCTCAAGCTGAACCCGACAAAGTGCTCTTTTGGAGTACCCGCAGGAGAACTTCTCGGGTTCTTAGTATCAGCAAGGGGGATTGAAGCTAATCCCGAAAAAATACAGGCCATCGTCACTATGAGAAAGCCAACAAAGTTGAAAGAAATACAACAGCTAACGGGGCGAGTCGCAGCTTTAAGCAGATTCGTCGCCAGGCTAGGAGAAAAGGCGTTGCCGTTTTACGCGTTGATCAAGCAAGGGGAAAAATTTCAATGGAACGAGGAAGCAGACAGAGCCTTCGAGAATCTCAAGCGAGCAATCTCGACACCACCGATATTGGTGGCGCCAAAAGAGAAAGAACCTCTCCTCTTGTACATTGCAGCTACACCTCAGGTGGTCAGCACGGCCCTAGTGGTCGAAAGGGAAGAAGAAGGCAAGCTTCATGGAGTTCAAAGGCCAGTATATTTCATCCGAAGTACTGTCGCCGTCAAAACAGCGGTACCCGCAATATCAAAAGCTAGCATATGGAGTATTCACGACAGCAAGAAAATTGCGGCACTATTTTTCGGCTCACCCGATAATAGTGGTCAATGAAGCTCCCTTATCAAATATACTGAACAATCCAGAAGCTACGGGTCGTGTCTCCCTTTGGGGAATAGAACTTTCCCCTCGGGACATCACGTATGAAAAAGAAAAGCAATAAAGTCACAGGTCTTACCAGATTTCATTGCAGAGTGGATGGAACTACAAAACACGGGACCCCCAGATTTATCGAGGACTTGGACCATGAACTTCGACGGGTCCAAGAGATTGGAAGGTGCTGGAGCAGGCGTGATATTAGTTTCACCTGAAGGCGACAAGTTGAAGTATGTTCTGCGGATGACGTTCCCAAACGCATCTAACAACGAAGCAGAATATGAAGCTCTCATACACGGGATGAAGATGGCGAAAGCTTGCGGTGCAACCCGATTGAAAATTTTCGGCGACTCACAGTTGGTAGCACAGCAAGTAATGAACCAATGCGACGCAGTCAACGAAAGTATGATAGCATACAAGGAGGTATACAATGAGCTGGAGAAGCTATTCGATGGTTGTGAAGTAAACCACATCAGCAGGATGAGCAACGATGAAGCCGACGTTCTCGCAAACATCGGGTCACAATGCCTCGCAATCCCTCCAGGTGTGTTCTGGGAAGAGATTAGCGAGAGATCAACAAAACCAGCAAAAATAAAGGAGAAAAAAGAGAAACCTTCGAGTATCACCAAAAACATAGCAGAAGAAGAAGAAGAAGAGCAAGAGCTAGTCATGATGGTGCAAGTCCCTTGGATGCAGGCTTACATATCCTATATCCTAAGGAAAACGTTACCCGATGATCCAGTTGAAGCAAGGCGAATAATTAGGCGATCAAAAGCTTTCACTGTGGTAAAAGGGGAGCTGTACAAACGCAGTATCTCGGGTGTGCTACAACGGTGTGTTACACCCGAAGAAGGAAGGATCATCCTAAAGGACGTGCATGAAGGAATATGTGGGCACCACGCGAGTAGCAGAGCTATCGCGGCTAAGGTTTTCAGAGCAGGATTTTATTGGCTAACAGCAATCGAGGATGCGAAGGAAATAGTGCGAACTTGCGATGCGTGCCAAAGATTTGCGGCAAGACCTCACTCTCCTGCCGCAGAACTTATGCCAATCCCATTGTCTTGGCCCTTTGCTCAATGGGGTCTCGACATGGTAGGTAAATTACACAAAGCTTCGCCAGGAGGTTATGAGTATATGCTTGTTGCTGTCGACAAGTTTACAAAATGGATCGAAGCAAAGCCGATAAATTCACCGGACGGCGCGTCAGCGATTAAGTTCGTGAAAAGCATCGTCTTCAGATTTGGAGTTCCTCACAGTATTGTGACAGACAACGGCAGCAATTTCACGTCCAAGGAGTTCAAAGCATACTGCGCAGAAGTGGGCATCAAATTGAGTTTTGCGTCTGTCGCGCATCCTCAGACCAATGGACAAGTCGAGAAGGCCAATGGCATCATCTGCAATGGCATCAAGAAACGCCTGCTAGGCCCATTGGAAAAAGCCCGGCATACTTGGCCGGAGGAGTTACAAAGTGTGTTGTGGAGTATCCGAACAACACCAAATACGGCGACACAGGAAACACCGTTCTTTCTGGTTCATGGCGCCGAAGCAGTCCTGCCGATAGAAATAGAGCACGATTCTCCAAGAGTCACAGAATATGACGAAGAAACATCGAGAAAAGCTTTGGAGGATGATGTCGATGCACTCGATGAAGCTCGAGACGAAGTCCTGTCACGAGTCGCCAAATATCAGCAGGACTTGAAAAACTATCACAGTCGACGATTGCGGCCAAGGTCTTTTCAAGTTGGTGACTTAGTTCTGCGGCTCAACCAAAAAAGTCACGAAAAACTCGAATCACCATGGCTTGGACCCTACATCGTCACAGAAGTAATCGAAGGAGGAGCATACAGAATCAAAGACAAGAAGACAGGGATTGACGAGCCAAATCCCTGGAATGTGGCACAGCTCAGGCGTTTCTACGCCTAGGTGTCGAAAATATAGTCCTTTGTAAAGCTTCAATGTACTGAAACGCCCACGAGTTTTCAGACGCACTCTTTTCCTTTTTCGGGGCACCGAGTGGGGCCGGGAAAGGTTTTTAATGAGGCGGGCTCGTGGTGCTGCAATATAATAAAGATAGTGGAATTATATATCTTCTTCTCGACAAGATCAGGGGTTTTCCCCTACATGATACAATATATATATAAACACAGTATCGACAAATGCAAAAGAAGCATCCGGCCTTGGTAAAAATACCTCGCCAAAATAAAAAGAGATATCGACAAAATAGTGATCAAACAAAAGCTCGGGGGCTTACACCCGTACAAAATAGTACACAATGTATATTATCTTGCCTTGGGACAACCTCGCATTATAATACACAAGATATTGCAATCAAAACGCCCGGGGGCTTGGCGATAAAAATAAAATACAATGACTTTACAATATAGCTGGTCTATACAGGATATAAATTTCGGAAAAAGTTTCGTCTTCAAGAATTTCCCAATATATTATCTATGGTCAAACGCTCATTATTTACAGCGCGGGTACTATGCTCAGCGTAGCTACCCTTCACGAAGAATTCGGAATCCATCCGAAGAAGCTCATCCATCATATCTTCAGCAACAGGAGTAACAATGTCATCATACTTGCCGAAGTTTCTCTTCCTCTTCGACATCTTCTCCAGGCACTTTGGGACAATTTGCCCTACATCTAACTTCGGGTAGCAAATCTTTATCATGATCATCGCAAACCTTGCACCAGCAGCTAGTTGGGCTCGCACAAAGCCGTGGATGCGAGGAGCATCTCGAAATTTGTCCATCAATGCAGGAAGGGTCTCTGGCATCTTATTGCGAGGAAACATGGTACCATATACCAGAGACAAAGTCCTTGTACAAAAGTCAAGATATTCGCGAACCTGAAGTGCACGATCTTGAAATCTCACGATTTGGCGGGTCCGCTCAGGTGTACCCCAAAAAGTCGATCCGTGTTCATGTGCAAGCCGAAGGAGAACATTGGAACGAGCCTCGACACGTTCATCTTCAGTTATAGGATCCAAAAAAGCACCTATGGTTTCATAAAACAATTCAGTGGGCAATGAGGAGGCAAGCAGCAAAGGAAACGAAGAAGCAAGATAAAGACAATGAAACTTACCCGCCATATCCAAGCTAGCATCTGTTAGCAGCTGGAGCATAGAATCTTCTCGAGACATAGCTGCAGTGGCTTCAGCAACAGCAGAGTCCTTTTCAGCAATGGCAGTTTGTGCTTGTTGGAGTGCAATTTCCTCGGCTTCAGATGACTTACGAGCCTTCTCCATCAGCACAAGTGATTGCTTCTTCACGAACTGAAGTTGGTGTCGAAGTTCGTCTAATTCTTGCGGCAAGGAATCCTCGGCAGACGAAGCATCAGCAGGAGTTCTCCTTGGGGGAGAAGGCAAAATATTGGAAGAACCAGGAGCTGGCGTATAATTGTCAAAAATTAACTGGAAAAAGAAATATTTCGACATCAATCACTGAGCAAAGATAGATTTCCATTCATCTCCATAATATATACATGTCTATTACAAAAGAAGGACCTTCTAGAGGGATACTGAAGCAGTTCTCGCCAATAACACTACGGCGACAAGGCCAAAAGAAAGAGGTATGCTAAAAAGAAAAAGCAAAGAGGCATTTAACTAGACCTCCGGCTTTGATGAGCTAGGAGTCGAAGATGGCCTGATCCCGATATAAGCCAGGATTTTCCTCGTGTTGGGCTTAGCTGCCTTGATCAAAGACCTCCACCTTGACTGTTCTATCTGATCAGTGTCGCCAACTTTCGACCAATCGATAGACTGCTGGCTGTGAGCAACCAAGGCGACAGTATTCTCCACGGCAACCTTCATATTTTCATGACGCACCCTTAGCCCAAGATCTTCTGATGGATTGAAGCACTTGGCGAGGTCAAGGAAAGTTGCGGGTTCCTCTTTCTTGGGGAAGAAATAAGGGAAAAGCCGCGACAACCCCGCTTTAGCCTGATCAATGCCTTCGCGTGCCTCTGATCCATGAACTTCAAGGAGTGAAAGGGCGTCAAGAAGAGAATCATTGGCGGGTTCATCAAGTTGAAATTCTTGAGCTGTTCTAGCTGTCAAGAAAGAAAAATTGAGCAACAAACGAGTGCAGAGAAGAAAATACAAAAGAATAATGAGTGGTACTTACCTACGAAGCGGCGACTCTGCGTCGTTAAACGCTTACGGATCGCCTCCTCGCGAGCAGACTGGGCGGCTATGTGATCGCTCAGGGAAGTTTCAGCGGTGTGAAGCCTCTTTCTGAGATCTTCGACACCAGCAGCGTCAGCCTTGGCTTTATCAGCCTCTGCTCGTGCATCAATAGCATCTGACTCAGCCTTTTTGCGAGCCTTTTCACTTTGCTCTAATTGCTGAGCAAGTGTATTGGCACGATCATTGGCTTCCGCCAGTTTTTCTACAATGGAAAATAAATATAGTTACAAATCTCGACAACAAAGAAGGAACAAAAGAACAGAGGCAAAAAGAAGGAGCAGAGCATTACCTTCAGCTTTATTTGCATATTCACGGTACCCAACAAATTGGGCACCGATGCGAAGAAGATCCTTGATCACAGGCTATAAAAGCAAGAGGACAAAGAGAGAATGGGGGTATGAGAAAAATATAGTGATACGCAGAAGCAAACAAAGAAAACATAAACACTGACAAAAAAGTAAAGAACTTACATCTTCCATGAGAAGGTTCGAAGAGCTACTCAATTGGAGAGTAGGCTCCGAGACAATCTCCGTCCTTGCCCTTTTCGGTGAAGGGGCTCGGGGGCTCGAAGGAGGAGTAGAAGCGCCGATGTTTTGTTGAGGAGGCGAGGATTCCTCTCCTTCAACTCGTGGCTCTGAAATAACTAGGGTATGTGACATACTCGTTCGAGCAGCCACATCCAAGGTGGCGTTTCCTCGTCATCATCACTATTGCAAAAGGGTGGCAGTGTAAAAAGCAAGGCAAGCAAAAATTCTTCGAATAGGAAAATAAAAGAGGGAACTTACGAACTGATGATACTCGCAAGATATGGGTCATAAGCTGCCTTTTGCGGTAAAGGAGCAGCTTCTTCGGGTTTAGAAGTCCCGGAATCTTCGACATCACCCCTCTTCCTTTTGTTCTTTGGAGAATCAGCAGGAGGAGGAGATTGGGCCGATGTAGTGTCTTCAGAAGCAGCATCTTTTTCAGCAGATCCCGCAGATTTTCGAGAATCTGCGGGTTCATTCACAAAAGAGGAGGCCTCTTGGTTATCATTAGAGATAACGGTCCTTTCTTCGACTTCCCCACCTTCAGGAAGAGGAGGAAGTGAAACAAGATTTGGATGATTCTGTCCAAAAAGAGGGAAGGATATCAGAACGAAGCAAACAATGCAAAAAAGCAAGGCAGTAAAAAATTGCGCGACAATGTTTACCTTAGGAAGTGCATGGGTGGCGCTGTATGGTTTTACGCGACAAGAAGAAGGGATGGAATCTTTTTTGCTGAGGGAGGTGATTTTTCGGACAAGCCTCTCCAGGTCCTTGACTTCCAAATCCACCGACAGCCGATCCACGTCTTCGTTGCCAGTATATTTCCAGAGAGGAAATTTGCGAGCTTGAAGAGGCTGAACTCTACTCTTAAGGAAATACACTATAATCTGGATACCTGACAATTCTTTGCCGCGAGTATTTTGCAACTCATGGATGCGAGTCATCAGGGCTTCAGTCGAAGTTCTTTCTTCCTCGGTAGCCTCTGCATCCCAGGAACGGCGACGAAGAATTTTTTCGGCACCGTCAAAAGGAGGAATATTATCCTCGAGGCAGCCATCGTTTTCTTCCCGAATGTATAGCCACCTCTTGCGCCAACCTTGAACGGAGTCAGGGAGCTTGACGTCGAAGTAATCAGCAGTGGAGCGAATAGAAATAACAACGCCGCCTATATTATAGGCGACATTGGGAGAGCCATTGCGGCGACAGAAGAAAATGCGCTTCCAAAGCGCCCAATTGGGTGAGACGCCAAGGAAGGCTTCACAAAGCGTGATGAAAATAGAAATGTGGAGGATTGAGTTTGGCGTGAGGTGGTGAAGCTGGAGACCGTAGACATAGAGTAATCCACGGAGGAAAGGATGGATGGGGGTGGATAAACCACGGATGAGATGGTCGACAAAACTTACCCGGTACCCCATTGGAGGGGCTGGGTAGCTTTCTTCGCTGGGGAAGCAAACCGCTTTGGGTTTCGTGGTGATTCCCAGTTTCTTCAGGAGGTTCAGGTCTTGGTTTGTGATCTTGGACCTCTCCCACTCCGCAGTTCCTAGATCCGCGGCGGCCATGGAAGAATCAGGAGTGCTGTGCCTGGTTAAGCGACGCGGTGGCATCAACAATGGCAATGGCGAGCAGCTGCGAAGAGAAGAGCTTTGGCAGCAGTGGAGCGCAAGGGGAGATTTTGCAGAGGAGAGCAGAGAACGGCGCGAGCGGAAGTGCTCAAGGAAGAAGAAGGAGATCTTATATAGAGGTGCGGTGAACCGACGGAACCGTTGGATGAAGAAAGAATGAAGGAGATGATTACCACGTGGCAACAAGGGCAAATTAGTATTTCAACATTGACGAGGTTACAGAACGTGCGCCAGGAAAAGCGGAGGACGTGTGTCCCCCACTTGCACGACGTGTCAACGTGGTGAGAAAAATGGACCCACGAAGCAGAAAAATTTCGGCTATTCATAGAGGTGAAGAGATTTTGACAAGGGAAAGTTTGTCGACACGCAAAACAAAAAGAGAATGGCGACAGGGTAAATTATTCGACTACTACTGGAGCCTTTGATCAAATACAAAGTTTTTGCCCAAATGCTCGGGGGCTACTTTGAAAAAATAGAAAATTTCGAGTATGACAATATAGCAATGGCGAGAGCCTATGACCAAATTCAAGAATTTGTTCATAGCCTCGGGGGCTACTCCCATCGGGAGCGCTGGTCGCGCACCCGATAAATATAAAAAATCGAGAAGGATCATAAATATAGCGGCAAAGGATGCTAATCTGTGGAGCCTACACCCAAGCACAAGTTCTTGGCTGTAGCCTCGGGGGCTACTCCCATCGGGAACGCTGTTCGCGTGCCCGATGAATTTGATCAGAAAAAAAAGTGAGTATATTTCGAGTTACACAAATAACTCTACATATACTCCCATCGGGAAGACAAAATAAAGTCATAAATATGACTCAATAAAATGTGCTATTCCAAAGGCGAAAAGCACTCGACAATATATTCTCAGAACGCCAAAGTTGCGATCAATTTCTGAATGCCGCAAATTTGCGAAGGTAAGACCCCAGATCCGTTCTGCTGGGCGTGGCATCGCCAAAGACTGCGCTCTGCACTTTTATCCGTATCAACAGATACGAAGAAAATCCTAACGGACGCGTTAGGTACCCGATAAATTTGACTGGGACTCGACAGAATGGTAAGACCTTAAGCGGCACCTGTCGAAGTTTACACCAGTATCCCGAGATCATGTCCGGGGACGTGATCTTGAAGTAGGTTTTTGCGGATTGCCACTAGAGCAGTTAACTAGTACCTGATCCGTCAGATGAACTAGCCCCAACTACCATTATCCCTGTACAATATAGAATTTTATGTGGAGTATGAATAAAAGCTCTCGAACAAAAATAAACGGGAGAGATTTTCCCTGACTCTACGATTCAAGCAAAATCTCGGGGGCTACTGACATAGGCACCCCAAATGGGCCTGCCATAGATAGTACCCGGGATTTACTGAAGGCCCACTATCCGAAGAATAAGAAGATTCGGGAGCCCAAGGTGTATTAAGGAAAGCTAGAGTTGTAATAGGAAGTGTTATTTGTAATCTGGCGGGATGAGTTAGAAACCGTCCCGAACTCTGTAACTTGTACAATACGAAACCCTCGGCTCCACCTCCTATATAAGGGGGAGTCGAGGGACAAAGAAAGGATCGAATCACTGTCAACATAACCCTAGTTTTCATAATCGCCGAGTACTTTTCGCCTAAACCTTCGAGATCTACTTGCCCTCTACTTCTAGCAAAACCCTAGTCTACAATCTGTAGGCATTGACAAGTTAATCCTTTGTCACCAGGGAGCAGTAGAACTCAAGGAAGAAGAAGCACAGTAGCTTGGGAGGCGCACAGGCATGGAAAGGAGAAGGAGATGGAGACGAATCACTTACTTGCGCCTGGAAGCAGAGGCTAGGGCATGGCGAGGCAGTGCTCGCGCGGCCCTAACAGCTGCAAGTCCAGGGTAGGCGCCGGCGTTACGCCGACGAGCACAAACACCACCACAGCACGGCACGGAGACGACGGCACAAGTACTGCGAGCAGCACCTGCGCCAGGTCAGTCTCGGAGGCGCACACGTCGTCGGCGAGGACGAGAGCTCGCCGGAGATCGTCAATCGCCAGAGGCGATTCTCCACGAGATCCACAACGGAGGCGATCTACTAGGAGAGGAAGAGAGGGGGAAAACCACGCGGCCAGATCGATAGATCTGCGCGCGGCGGTTCTGATTTGGTAGGTGGCTACGGCGGGGGAGCTCGGAGCTGGCCGGAGCACGGCGGCGGCCATGGCGGCGACGCCATCGCCACGGGCGTCGCAGCAGGTTAGGGTTAGGTCGAGCGAGTGAGAGACGAGCGAGTGAGCGAGTGAGGTGGGCCGTTCGGCGCCACCGACCCGTTAAGGGACACGCCTTAGTGGGCTGTCCTGTGGGCCAGAATTAGTGGGCTGGCCCAATAGGGGCCAGGAGGGGTATTTTAGTCATTTCACATTTAAAAATAACCAGAATTTCACCAAATTTTAATAAATAAAATACAACTCTAAAAATCCATTAAAAATTGGATTGGTGAATGAAAAATTATTCTTGATAAGAATAAAATATGAAATAAAATTTAAGGAACAAATTTCAATTTGTGAATTTTATGAATTTAAAATAAACATTTGGAATTTCAAATTATATTTCCTTGTATTAATAAATCAAGGAAAAATCCCAAATAAGTTCAAATACTTATTTTTAAATATTTCAAAATGAAATTCTATTATTCCAAGTCATTTCTATTTGAAAAAGGTATTTTCCAAAGGAAGATATTCTATTCCTCTTTATTCTCAAAAATATAGAGACAACTCTATTATTTCAAATTATTTTGGAATAAATAATGAATCACCAAAATAAAGTAGTTTTACTTTGAATTATGTTACCTTATGTGAATTAAAGTGGTTTATACATTAAAACAATTGCAAATTACTGCCAAAGGCATAAATCTTAACTCAACCCTAAATTGTAATAACTCATTGGGGTAAAGGGATTCAACATAAAATAATACATCCATGCATGCATCATTTGGATTTTATAACATTGTCCTTACCGGACAATGATGCTTCTTTACAGAACCCGAGGTCCAGGTTCCATCCAACGCATTGAACTGCACTATCTCGCAGTCCACAGGCAAGTTCACCCTTGCTCATGTCAATTTGATTATTTTCTATTAATTTAATGCAAAGCTATATGACTTATCATTCCTGCATTAAAAATGAAATGTTACTTTTCCAATTATGAATATGACTATGTGGTGGGCAATGGAACCATGGTATGTGTTGATTGGTGGAGGTTCCATTGCAAGGGTACTATTCATCTAGGACTAAGTACCAATGCCGTCCAGTGATTCTAGCGCCGTACATATCGCGTTGACCATAAGATCTATAATGGCTCTGGGGAAGCCAGCTGTATCTTTTCCCTCCTGCACGCCAACGGACTTGATAGAGCCTGGCGGGGTGCTGGAGGCACTGCCGTAGGTTGGGATAGCCTTTAAAATCCCCATCCGGACGTTTGGATGAGAGGCTCTACCGTCTATGAAGGATTGTCCGACGTACACCGTGGGTAAAGCCGTATGATCGGGAGATGTCTACCGGGGGTGTACGGATGGACAAAAGGGTGGGTTTGCAGGGTCGCGGAGAAGGCGGTGTGGGCTTGGATCTTTATACCTGGCCTCACACCAAGGAAGTGTGAACGGGGGCAAGTCCCTGCGGATGGCAAAAAGGGTGAGATCTCTTATGGGAAAAGTAACGCACCTCTGCAGAGTGTATTAAATTGTGGCTGTCACTCCCTGTTCCGGGAAGGGAACTGCGAACGCGGCAGGAAAGGAACTCCGTGAAGTTCTAGTCAACCTGTGAAGACTGACGGGCATAGTTTTCAGAATAAAATAAACCTTTTGAAGAAATGATTTCGAAACATGCATTGACCTAAGATTTTCTGATCGAGGGTCGTAGCTAGTGCATCAAACACCTTTTACTCTTTTGAACTTGCTGAGTACCTCTGTACTCACTTTCTTTCGACACCCTTGCTAGACTGTGATACGGAAGTGGAGGCCATCACCGATGGAGCACCAGAAGGAAGCTACGAGCTGGTCTACGAGGAACCTGATCTTACCGGAGGAGTTGAAGGAGTAGACTATGGGATAGTCTACGGACCCGATGACATGGAGGTGGAGGAGTAGTGATATACCTTAGTAATATAGAGCCGAGCAGTGATGACCCACAAGTATAGGGGATCGCAACAGTCTTCGAGGGAAGTATTACCCAATTTATTGATTCGACACAAGGGGAGACAAAGAATACTTGTAAGCCTTAACAGCGGAGTTGTCAATTCAGCTGCACCTGGAAACAGACTTGCTCGCAAGAGTTTATCTAGTAACAGTTTTATGGCAGTGGAAATAGTGAAATAACAGCAGCGGTGAAATTAAGACAGCAGTAGTGATTATAGTAAACAGCAGGATTAAAATACTGTAGGCACAGGGACGGATTTAACGGGCGTTGCATGGATGAGAGAAACTCATGTAACAATCAAAGCATGGGCATTTGCAGATAATAATAAAACGGTATCCAAGTACTAATCAATCAATAGGCATGTGTTCCATATTTAGTCGTACGTGCTCGCAATGAGAAACTTGCACAACATCTTCTGTCCTACCAGCCGGTGGCAGCCGGGCCTCTAGGGAAACTACTGGATATTAAGGTACTCCTTTTAATAGAGTACCGGAGCAAAGCATTAACACTCCGTGAACACATGTGATTGATGGCGTGTAACTCACACGTTCGTTGGGAACCCCAAGAGGAAGGTATGATGCGCACAGTAGCAAGTTTTCCCTCAGAAAGAAACCAAGGTTTAATCGAACCAGAGGGAGCCAAGAAGCACGTTGAAGGTTGATGGTCGCAAATGTGATGCGGCGCAACACCAGGGATTCCGGCGCCAACGCGGAACCTGCACAACACAACCAAGTACTTTGTCCCAACGAAACAATGAGGTTGTCAATCTCACCGCTTGCTGTAACAAAGGATTAAGCGTATCGAGTGGAAGATGTTTGCAAAGAAAACAGTAAACACAATTGCAGTAGATTGTATGCTATGTAAAGAATAGGACCGGGGTCCACAGTTAGAGGTGTCTCTCCCATAAGATAAAGCATGTTGGGTGAACAAATTACACGGGCAATTGACAAATAGAGAAAGGCATAACAATGCATATACATGATATGATAAATATAGTGAGATTTAATCCGGGCATTACGACAAAGTACATAGACCGCCATCCAACTGCATCTATGCCTAAAAAGTCCACCTTCAGGTTATCATCCGAACCCCATTCAGTATTAAGTTGCTAAGCAACAGACAATTGCATTAAGTATGGTGCGTAATGTAATCAACAACTACATCCTTAGACATAGCATCAATGTTTTATCCCTAGTGGCAACAGCACATCACAACCTTAGAACCTTCTGTCACGATCCCAGGTGTCAATGAAGGCATGAACCCACTATCGAGCATAAATACCCCCTCTTGGAGTTAAGAGCAAAAACTTGGCCAGAGCCTCTACTAATAACGGAGAGCATGCAAGATCATAAACAACACATAAACAATAGATTGATAATCACCATAATCATAGTACTCTCTATCCATCGGATCCCGACAAACACAACATATAGTATTACAGATAGATGATCTTGATCATGTTAGGCAGCTCACAAGATCCAACAATGAAGCACAACGAGGAGAAGACGACCATCTAGCTACCGCTATGGACCCATGGTCCAGGGGTGAACTACTCACTCATCACTCCGAGGCGATCATGGCGATGAAGAGTCCTCCGGGAGATGAATCCCCTCTCCGGCAGGGTGCCGGAGGCGATCTCCGAATCCCCCGAGATGGGACGGCGGCGGCGTCTCTGGAAGGTTTTCCGTATCGTGGCTCTCGGTACTGGGGTTTCGCGACGGAGGCTTTAAGTAGGCGGAAGGTCAACGCGGGGGCACACGAGGGCCCAGGGGGCAGGCCGGCGCGGCCAGGGCTTGGGCCGCGCCGCCCTAGCCCCTGGCTGCCTCGTGGCCCCACTTCGTTATCTCTTCGGTCTTCTGGAAGCTTCGTGCAAAAATAGGACCCTGGGCGAAAGTTTCGTCCAATTCCGAGAATATTTCCTTACTAGGATTTCTGAAACCAAACACAGCAGAAAACAAGAACTGGCTCTTCGGCATCTTGTTAATAGGTTAGTTCCAAAATGCATAAATATGACATATAATGTGCATAAAACATGTAGGTATCATCAATAAAGTAGCATGGAACATAAGAAATTATCGATACGTTGGAGACGTATCAGCATCCCCAAGCTTAGTTCTGCTCGTCCCGAGCAGGTAAAACGATAACAAAGATAATTTCTGAAGTGACATGCCATCATAATCTTGATCATACTATTTGTAAACATATGTAATGAATGCAGCGATCAAAACAAAGGTAATGACATGAGTAAACAAGTGAATCATATAGCAAAGACTTTTCATGAATAGTACTTCAAGACAAGCATCAATAAGTCTTGCATAAGAGTTAACTCATAAAGCAATAAATCAAAGTAGAGGTGTTGAAGCAACACAAAGGAAGATTAAGTTTCAGCGGTTGCTTTCAACTTATAACATGTATATCTCATGGATATTGTCAACATAAAGTAATATAACAAGTGCAATATGCAAGTATGTAGGAATCAATGCACAGTTCACACAAGTGTTTGCTTCTTAAGGTGGAAGGAGATAGGTAAACTGACTCAACAATAAAAGTAAAAGAATGGTCCTTCAAAGAGGAAAGCATCGATTGCTGTATTTGTGCTAGAGCTTTTATTTTGAAAACATGAAACAATTTTGTCAACGGTAGTAATAAAGCATATGAGTTATGTAAATTATATCTTACAAGTTGCAAGCCTCATGCATAGTATACTAATAGTGCCCGCACCTCGTCCTACTTAGCTTGGACTACCGGATCTTCGCATGCCATGTTTCAACCAAGTGTCACAAAGGGGTACCTCCATGCCGCCTGTACAAAGGTCTAAGGAGAAAGCTCGCATTTTGGATTTCTCGCTTTTGATTATTCTCAACTTAGACATCCATACCGGGACAACATGGACAACAGATAATGGACTCCTCTTAAATGCATAAGCATGTAGCAATGATTATTATTCTCATATGAGATTGAGGATATATGTCCAAAACTGAAACTTCAACCATGATTCATGGCTTTAGTTAGCGGCCCAATGTTCTTCTCTAACAATTTTGCATGCTCCAACCACTAAAATGATAGATCCTTCAGACAAGACGGACATGCATAGCAACTCACATGATATTCAACAATAGTTGATGGCGTTCCCCAGAAGCATGGTTATCGCACAACAAGCAACTTAATAAAAGATAAAGTGCATAAGTACATATTCAATACTACGATAGTTTTTAAGGCTATTTTGTCCCATGAGCTATATATTGCAAAGGTGAATGATGGAATTTTAAAGGTAGCACTCAAGCAATTTACTTTGGAATGGCGGAGAAATACCATGTAGTAGGTAGGTATGGTGGACACAAATGGCATAGTAGTTGGCTCAAGGATTTTGGATGCATGAGAAGTATTCCTCTCGATACAAGGTTTAGGCTAGCAAGGTTATTTGAAGCAAACTCAAGGATGAACAAGTGCAGCAAAACTCACATAAAAGACATATTGTAAACATTATAAGACTCTACACCGTCTTCCTTGTTGTTCAAAACTCAATACTAGATATTATCTAGACCTTAGAGAAACCAAATATGCAAATCAAATTTTAGCAAGCTCTATGTATTTCTTCATTAATGGGTGCAAAGCATATGATGCAAGAGCTTAAACATGAGCACAACAATTGCCAAGTATCACATTATCCAAGGCATTTTAGAATTACTACATGTAGCATTTTCCAATTCCAACCGTATAACAATTTAACGAAGAAGAAACTTCGCCTTGAACATTATGAGTAAAGCCTAAGGACACATGTGTCCATATGCAACAGCGGAGCGTGTCTCTCTCCCACAAAGTGAATGCTAGGATCCATTTTATTCAAACAAAAACAAAAACAAAAACAAACCGACGCTCCAAGTAAAGAACACAAGATGTGATTGAATAAAAATATAGTTTCAGGGGAGGAACCTGATGATGTTGTCGATGAAGAAGGGGATGCCTTGGGCATCCCCAAGCTTAGACGCTTGAGTCTTCTTAAAATATGCAGGGGTGAACCACGGGGGCATCCCCAAGCTTAGAGCTTTCACTCCTCTTGATCATAGTATATCATACTCCTCTCTTGACCCTTGAAAACTTCCTTCACACCAAACTTCAAGCAAACTCATTAGAGGGTTAGTGCACAATTAATAATTCATATGTTCAGAGGTGGCACAATCATTCTTTACACTTCTAGACATTGCATAATGCTACTGGACATTAGTGGATCAAAGAAATAAATCCAACATAGCAAAAGAGGCAATGCGAAATAAAAGGCAGAATCTGTCAAAAACAGAACAGTCCGTAAAGACGAATTTAAAGCTGGCACCAGACTTGCTCAAATGGAAAAACTCAAAACTAATGAAAGTTGCGTACATATCTGAGGATCACGCTCGTAAATTGGCAGATTTTTTCGAATTTTCTACAGAGAACTGTGCCCAGATTCGTGACAGACAGCAATGCTGTTTCTGCGCAGCGATCCCAAATATAACATCAACTTTGACATAGAAACTTTACTTGGCACAAAAACATGATAAGGAGAGGTTGCTACAGTAGTAAACAACTTCCAAGACTCAACAAAACAAAAAAATTGCTGTAGGTAAAAACATGGGTTGTCTCCCATAAGCGCTTTTCTTTAACGCCTTTCAGCTAGGCGCAGAAAGTGCAAATCAAGTATTATCGAGAGTAGAAGCATCAACATTATTATTTTTCATGCAAACACAACTTGTTGCAGAGGGTACTTTAGGTGCTCCATTATCTAAATTTTCTATGGTGGTGCTAGGGGTTTTAGCAATTTTAGGCCTATAGTAATTCTTTTGTTTAGGCACTTTAGAGGCGTACATGAATTTTTGCTCTTTACCCACATAAGCTTTCTCATTATACTTGAGAGAAGAAAAGGTTGAACCCAAGGTTCCCATAGCTTTTTCAAGTTCATCAATCCTATTGGTTTGATTATCATGGACAACACAAGTTCCTAGGACACTAATTTTTTCATCAATTCCTCCTAAGGATTTATCAAGTTCATAAGTTTTGTCAAATAACATTCCCAATTTAGTTTCAACACTTGGAAAATTTTTCTCTATGGTTTCCAATTTTTTCATAACATCTTCAAGAGAGATTTCAATTTTAACTTCATTAACAGGTGGTATTCCAACTAGACTCTCAATGATGCAACTAGCTTCTAAAGCGGGAGTACCTAGGAAATTGCCTCCCGAAAGAGTATCAAGAACATACCTATTCCAACTAGATAAACCAACATAAAAGTTCCTAAGAAGGATAGTGGTGGAGTGTTTCTTAATGCACCTATGATGAGCATTACTAATTCTGTACCAAGCATCTTTAAAACTTTCTCCACCTTGTTGCTTAAAAGAACGAACTTCAACTTCAGGATTACTCATTTTAGTAGCAATAAAGTAAACTAGGAAAATAAAGTAAAGACAAGTAACTAAATTTTTTGTGTTTTTAATATGGAGAGCAAGACAGTAAATAAAGTAAAACTAGCAACTAATTTTTTTGTGTTTTGATTTAGTGCAGCAAACAAAGTAGTAAATAAAATAAAGCAAGACAAAAACAAAGTAAAGAGATTGAGAAGTGGAGACTCCCCTTGCAGCGTGTCTTGATCTCCCCGGCAACGGCGCCAGAAAAAGAGCTTGATGGCGTGTAACTCACACGTTCGTTGGGAACCCCAAGAGGAAGGTATGATGCGCACGTAGCAAGTTTTCCCTCAGAAAGAAACCAAGGTTTAATCGAACCAGTAGGAGCCAAGAAGCACGTTGAAGGTTGATGGTCGCGAAATGTGATGCGGCGCAACACCAGGGATTCCGGCGCCAACGCGGAACCTGCACAACACAACCCAAGTACTTTGTCCCAACGAAACAGTGAGGTTGTCAATCTCACCGGCTTGCTGTAACAAAGGATTAAGCGTATCGAGTGGAAGATGTTTGCAAAGAAAACAGTAAAACAATTGCAGTAGATTGTATGCTATGTAAAGAATAGGACCGGGGTCCACAGTTCACTAGAGGTGTCTCTCCCATAAGATAAAGCATGTTGGGTGAACAAATTACAGTCGGGCAATTGACAAATAGAGAAAGGCATAACAATGCATATACATGATATGATAAATATAGTGAGATTTAATCCGGGCATTACGACAAAGTACATAGACCGCCATCCAACTGCATCTATGCCTAAAAAGTCCACCTTCAGGTTATCATCCGAACCCCATTCAGTATTAAGTTGCTAAGCAACAGACAATTGCATTAAGTATGGTGCGTAATGTAATCAACAACTACATCCTTAGACATAGCATCAATGTTTTATCCCTAGTGGCAACAACACATCACAACCTTAGAACCTACTGTCACGATCCCAGGTGTCAATGAAGGCATGAACCCACTATCGAGCATAAATACCCCCTCTTGGAGTTAAGAGCAAAAACTTGGCCAGAGCCTCTACTAATAACGGAGAGCATGCAAGATCATAAACAACACATAAACAATAGATTGATAATCACCATAATCATAGTACTCTCTATCCATCGGATCCCGACAAACACAACATATAGTATTACAGATAGATGATCTTGATCATGTTAGGCAGCTCACAAGATCCAACAATGAAGCACAACGAGGAGAAGACGACCATCTAGCTACTGCTATGGACCCATGGTCCAGGGGTGAACTACTCACTCATCACTCCGGAGGCGATCATGGCGATGAAGAGTCCTCCGGGAGATGAATCCCCTCTGCAGGGTGCCGGAGGCGATCTCCCGAATCCCCCGAGATGGGACGCGGCGGCGGCGTCTCTGGAAGGTTTTCCGTATCGTGGCTCTCGGTACTGGGGGTTTCGCGACGGAGGCTTTAAGTAGGCGGAAGGTCAACGCGGGGGCCACACGAGGGGCCCAGGCCGGCGCGGCCAGGCCTTGGGCCGCGCCGCCCTAGCCCCTGGCTGCCTCGTGGCCCCACTTCGTTATCTCTTCGGTCTTCTGGAAGCTTCGTGCAAAAATAGGACCCTGGGCGAAAGTTTCGTCCAATTCCGAGAATATTTCCTTACTAGGATTTCTGAAACCAAAAACAGCAGAAAATAGCAACTGGCTCTTCGGCATCTTGTTAATAGGTTAGTTCCAAAATGCATAAATATGACATATAATGTGCATAAAACATGTAGGTATCATCAATAAAGTAGCATGGAACATAAGAAATTATCGATACGTTGGAGACGTATCAGTGATCCTCACATCACTACCATCCCCTCCGGTTGTCCCGATTTCTGTCACTTCGGGGCCATTGGTTCCGGACAGCGACATGTGTATACAACTTGCAGGTAAGATCAATAAACAACGAATATCTTCATGAATCAATAACATGTTCAGATCTGAGATCATGGCACTCGGGCCCTAGTGACAAGCATTAAGCATAACAAGTTGCAACAATATCATAAAAGTGACATCTACGGATACTAGGCACTATGCCCTAACAATCTTATGACTATTACATGACCAATCTCATCCAATCCCTACCATCCCCTTCAGCCTACAGCGGGGGAATTACTCACACATGGATGGGGGAAACATGGCTGGTCGATGGAGAGGCGTTGGCGGTGATGGCGGTGAAGATCTCCTCCAATTCCCGTCCCGGCGGAGTGCCGAACGGAGACTGGCTCCCGCGACGGAGTTTCGCGATGTGGCGGCTCTCTGGAGGGTTTTTGGCGACTTCGACTTTTCTCCGTGCGTTTTCAGGTCGAAACCAATAAGTAGTCCGAAGGGGGGCGTCGGAGGCCGAGGGGGCGACACCACATGGCCGCGCGGGCCCCCTGGGCCGCGCCGCCTTGTGGTGTGGGGCCCGGGCCTCCACCTCTTTGCCCTCTGGCTCCGCCAATATTTTGGTAAAATAGGGCCTTCTGCATAAATTCCGAGGATTTTCCCGAAAGTTGGATTTCTGCACAAAGACACCAGAGCAATTCTGCTGAAAACAGCGTTAGTCCGTGTTAGTTGTATCCAAAATACACAAATTAGAGGCAAAACAATAGCAAAAGTGTTCGGGAAAGTAGATACGTTTTGGACGTATCAACTCCCCCCAAGCTTAGCTTATTGCTTGTCCTCAAGCAATTCAGTTAACAACTGAGCGATAAAAGAACTTTCACGAACACATTTGCTCATATGATGTATATATTCTCATGCTATGGCTAATACTTAAGCAGTTCATAATGAGATACATGCAAATAAGATCATCCAACAGCTATGTCAATCATGGAGAGGTACCAACAATTAATAATAAGCATCATGAATCATGTATGTAAGCAGGATTGCAATGTTCATAAGAGAATATGATAAAGTGGTATCTCGCTTGCCCGTATTTGATCGGCAAAACATAAATGCCGAGGCACCTCTGGAGTTCATAGAAAGACTAGAAGTAGTGATTGTCAAAGATAAAAGCATCAAAGTTATACCACAATCAATCATATTTTGAGACAAGCATATTATACTAAGAATGACAGTTGTGCTCTCAAGATAGTGCTCAAAGGAAGAATGGAGACACAACATAAAAGTAAAAGATTGACCCTTCGCAGAGGGAAGCAGGGATTAACATGCGCTAGAGCTTTTTATTTGTAAAGCAGGAGTAAAATTATTTTGAGAGGTGTTTGTTGTTGTCAACGAATGGTAATGGGTACACTAACTACCTCATCAACCGGACTCACAAGAGCGGCTCCCATTTTATTTTTGGGTGGCACTCCTCCAACCTTTCTTTCACAAACCATGGCTAACCGAATCATTCGGGTGCCGTCCAACAATCACAAACCATGGAGGAGTGTCTATTTAAATTAATTAATTTGGGACTGGGAATCCCATTGCCAGCTCTTTTTGCAAAATTATTGGATAAGCGGATGTGCCACTAGTCCATATGAGAATCCGTCAAAAGTAAATGACAAGGTTGAAAGCTAAACACCACATACTTCCTCATGAGCTATGAAACATTAACACAAATTGAGAAGCATTTTGAAAGTTTTTAAAGGTAGCGCATGAGAATTTACTTGGAATGGTTTGAAATGCCATGCATAGGTATTTATGGTGGACACTTTGGAACAACTTGGTTTTCAGGTGTTTGGAAGCACGAGCGGCGTTCCCGCTCAGTACAAGTGAAGGCTAGCAAAAGACTAGGGAGCGACAAATCAAGTGAGCAGTAACTGTCATAATCATGCTTGCGGCAAAATAAGTTAACGGAGGCATAAAAGTGATACAAGAACTCTGAAGCAATATAAATCATCGAGGCTTAATTGACTTTTTGTTCAGTCATATGCATGCGTGAGCATGTGCCAAGTCGATATAAATGAATTATTCAGAG
Source organism: Lolium multiflorum (assembly GCA_030979885.1). Classification (NCBI taxonomy): domain Eukaryota; kingdom Viridiplantae; phylum Streptophyta; class Magnoliopsida; order Poales; family Poaceae; genus Lolium; species Lolium multiflorum. The sequence goes on from CM061748.1 coordinate 221,964,954, forward strand.
GAGGATACCACAATGCCATACTTACTTATGAATAAAACAATGCAAGCAAACATCCATGACATGCTACTCATATTAATAAATTGGAACTAAACATGAGAGATCATGAACTACTAGACTTTCTCAAATAACATATACCTCACATGAACCAACTAAGCATGCTCATATGGATGAGTATATGTACAAAAATGAAAGCAAATAGAGTTCATACCAGCCTCTCACCACAATCAGATTGTCGTAGATCGTCATTATTGCATTTTCACTTGTGTAGCTTGGATAATATGAAATGAAAACCACGCTCCAGCCACCGAAGACCATTGAACTCATGATGAAATTTACAAACCAAAGAAGAACAGCAAATATTTTTGGTGTTTTCGAATTAGAAACAAGAACAAAAGAAAACAAGCAAACAAAGCAAAATCTTTTTGGGTTTTCTCATAGCAAACCAACGATAGCAAATAAAGTAAACTAAGAGCAAAGAACCAAATAAACAAATGGTGAAGAGAAACAACAGAAATATTTTTGGTCTTTTTGTGTTTTAGGAAAGAAACAAAGTGAAAACAAAAGAATGCAAACTAACAGAAACACAGAAAAGCAGGATGACAGAAATCTGCCAAATCCTGACAGCAGTACAGAAATCGAAATTAACAAAAATCTTCCGTTGCTCAGACCAAAAAGTGTTCAACTAATGAAAGTTAGATAACAACCTGGGGAACATGCTCAAAAATTGGCAACTCAAAATAACGTTCTGGCTGTGCGTACGAATTTTTTTGGTAACAGCACAGAATCTGTTTTTGGACAGCACTTCCCCAAATATCATCTCCTCTCATTAGAAAACCACTCTAGAGACTAAACAAATATGTACAAGTATCCAGCAACCATAATATGCAAAGAATGAGTGATGCCGGTATCCCCCCAAGCTTAGGCTTTTGGCCTAAGTGGAGTTCATTCCCACGGTCCCCATGAAGTGGTGTCTTCGTAGTATGACGAAGAACGACCCGGTTCCATGTATGTGCTGGAGGAAACGTCGGGGTACGTGACGGTGTAGTCGTAGGAGGGCTCGGCGTTCTCGGAGTCATGTTGCTGGTGGAATTCTTGTATCTTCATATGTTCCTCCACCACCTCCTTAGTGAGCGACCATGATTGCCTGTCAATATTAAACAAACCCTGCTGGGGAAGAGGGATTTCCTTCTCATTCCCATCAGCAAACAACATTCTATAGACCATATTATCTATAGTGGAGTTAGTAGTAACAAAATGATGGCTCTTCATAGCAGCAATATCTAGTTTCCTAGGGGTTAATGGTACATCATTAGAATCAAGAGGAATATCTAGATGTGTTAAAATGCGCAGTGCAATAGTTCCTCCAAAAATAGGCCCCCTGCTAGACAGGCGGCGAGCAATAAGAGAACCAAGATGATAAGGTGTCTCTCCAGTAAGTGCAACATTCAAGAAAGCAAGATGGTAGCTAGAGATGTTGCTAGTATTTTCTCTACCCAAAATGCTAGTAGCAATGTAATATGCGAAATATTTAATAGCGGGGAGTTGAATGTTTCTTATCTTCCCTCGCTGGATGGTGCGGCAATCATCCCCGGTGATCCCTCGGTAGAGCTCCAACAAGTCCCGGGGGTTGTCATCAATCCTCCTTGCTGTACCTACAGGGGCAATACCCAATGCACAACAAAATTCTTCCAATTTCATGGTAACAGGAATATCATAGATCTTGAATGCAACTGTCGGCTCATATTCCGTGTTGTGGAACTTGAAGCTCTCAACGAAAACTTTGGTGAGCCTGTAATATTGTCCCCTCTCGTCTCCCACGTAGGTGGCTAGGCCTGCCCTGTTGACAAGGGTGAAGAAGTCATCCAATATCCCTGCATTGGTCAGAAACTCATAACATGGGAAGGATGAAGCATTAGGAGCCCCATTGTCCTCCTCGGGCGCGAAGCTAGGCGCGATGACATCCTCATTGTAGGATCGCCTAATCTGAGTAGACGCCCTTGAGGGCCTACCGGTGCTGGTTGTTGCTTTCTTGAACAATTCTCCAAATTTGAATTTCTTCATCTTCCCCTTCTGAAATTTTCAACAATCATTATAAAATTTGATTTCAAGGTATATAATTGAGGGGAACTACTATAGGAACTTGCTAGAGTACTAAACATGCATCAAAACTAATTTCTTCCACTTAGAACAAGCATGCAAGCTCACTAAACATGTTATCTACAGCAGCAAAATATTCAAGATATACTCAACCAAATGAAATTCTAATTGGACAATCAAAGGAGTCACATACCAAGGAGTAAATGTGCCAAATTTCAAACAGAAATCTGGGCTGAGCAAGGAGATCGAAAAATCGCGAGTTCTTGAGCAGAAACACGAGTGAGAGAAACTTGGTACGAGCTTTTTCGGGAGAGAGAAGTACTGGGAGGAAGAGATGATGTAGTGGGGCAAGGGGTGGCCCACACCACAAGGTGGCGCGGCCCCCTTGCTGGCCGCGCCGGCCTATGGTGTGGCACCCCCTGGTGCCCCACAGGTCATCCTCTGGTGCTCCCAGGTGCCTCGTCGAAAAATAGGACCAACGGTGTAATTTTTGTAATTTTTAGAGAACTTCGAAAAATGCACATTTCTGGGTATTAAATTAATGATTACTGCGCAGGAAAATGATTTCCAAAATCTTAAATGACTAAAGCATATTGCAAAACAAAAGTGCTACAGCAAGTAAAATAAGTGGAGGGAGAAAGAAAGAAAGAAATGTTGTTTAGCTCTCTTATGTATTAAAATATACTTGTTAACAAGGTTGATCAAGTCTTGCTACCAAATAAATTTTATATGACATAAGAAGAAATAAACCCCAAATCAATCATGTTACCTTATATTGAATTGATATGGATCCAATCACAAGAGTTTGATATTCTTCTTTAGGCTCATATATAGGACAATCAATGGATCCCACTTTGATAGTTTTCACATTAAAAATTGTATTAACTCCACATACTTTATCAATCCTCTTGGGAAAATAGACAGTATGTTCCTTATCATCAACATTGAAAGTAACCATGCCTTTATTGCAATCAATAACAACCCCTGCAGTATTAAGAAAGGGTCTTCCAAGAATAATGGACATATTATCATCTTCAGGCATTTCCAACACAACAAAATCAGTTAATATCAAGCAATGCTGAGTAACTTGAACAGGAACATTTTCACATAAACCAACAGGAATAGCAGTAGATTTATCAGCCATTTGCAAAGATATATCAGTTGGTATCAATTTATCTAAATCAAGTCTCTTATAAAGAGAAAAAGGCATCACACTCACACCTGCTCCCAAATCACATAGAGCAGTTCTAACATAATTATTCTTGATGGAACAAGGAATAGTCGGTATACCTGGGTCTCCAAGCTTCTTTGGAATCTTACCATTGAAGGAGTAATTAGCGAGCATAGTGGAAATTTCCTCATTGGGGACTTTCCTTTTGTTAGTAACAATATCTTTCATATACTTTGAATAAGGAGGCAATTTAATAGCATCGGTCAAAGGGATTTGCAAAAATAAAGGTTTCATCCAATCACAAAATTTATTATAATGTTCCTCCTCCTTTGATTTTAGTTTCTTAGCAGGAAAAGGCATTTGCTTTTGAACCCAAGGTTCTCTTTCATTACCATGTTAAAATCTTCTTTAGTGTACTTTTTATTTTTAGCATGCTTTTCAGGTTCTTTTTCAATTTCTTCTTTATCAGGAGTATCATTCTTATCATTATCTTCCTCATGTTCATTACCACTTTCAGTTTCAGCATCAGAAATAGAAATACTATTAGGATCATTAACAGGTTCAGAGGATTCTACAACATTCTTATGTTTCTTTTTCTTTTTCTTAGATGGAGCACTAGTTTTAATTAGTTGAGAATCTTGTTCAATTCTTTTGGGATGCCCTTCAGGATATAGAGGATCCTGGGTAGAAACACCACCTCTAGTTGTTACTTCATAAGCATGTTTTTCTTTAGAATTATTTCCCAACAAGTCATTTTGCACTTTAGTAAGTTGATCAATTTGAGTTTGAACCATTTGAAAATGTTTAACAAGTATCTTAACATCATTGGAGGTTCTCTCCACAATACCATGCAATTCACTAATAGCTCGGGAATTTTCCATTAAATGATTCTCTACTCTCATATTAAAGTTTTCTTGCTTAACAATATAATTATCAAACTCATCTAAGCATTGAGCAGGAGGTTTTGAATACGGAATATCTTCCCTAGTAAAGTGTTGAAGAGAGTGTACCTCAATCATGGATGAAGGGGGAATCGTCTCACATATATCTTCTATAGGAGGTAAATTCTTCACATCTTCAGGTTTAATACCCTTCTCTTTAAGAGACTTCTTGGCTTCCCTCATATCTTCATCATTTAATTTAATCATACCCCTCTTCTTCACTATCGGTGTCGGGGTTGGTTCAGGTGTAGACCAATCATCATGATTCCGGCCTATTTTAGCCAATAATTCTTCAGCGTCGTCTGGAGTTCTTTTCCTGAAAACACAACCAGCACAACTATCCAGGTATGCCCTAGACTCAATAGTTAGTCCACTATAAAATATATCAAGTAAATCATGCTTTTCCAAATCATGGTCAGGCTGAGCTCTAATAAGAGAACAAAATCTCGCCCAAGCCTCAGGCAATTTCTCTCCATCTTCCTGGTCAAAATTATAAATTCTCTGCAAAGCAGCATGTTGAGCACTAGCAGGAAAGTATTTTCGAAAGAAAACATCACGCAAATCAGTTGGACTTTTAATAGAACCAGGAGGCAAATTATTATACCAAGTTTTAGCATCATCCTTTAATGAGAAAGGAAAAATTTTAGCGACAAAATAAGTACGCATCTTGACATCATCAGAAAACACGCCACTAAGAGTAGATAACTCAGTCAAGTGTTCAACAGCACTTTCTTTTTCAGTACCACAAAAGGGTGTTTTCTCAACAATAGCTATATGAGATAGATCAAGAGAAAAATCATAATCTTTATCCCTAATGTTTATAGGAGATGTGGCAAATTTAGGATCAGGAGATGGTTTATATCTAACAGCATGTTCTGCAAGCAACTTTTTAATTTTTCTTGCATCAGTAGTAGCATTGCATTTTTCAATAAAATCATCATCAAGCTCTACATAATCTTCATCAAGATCATCACTAGAATATTCAACAGACTCAGGTGAATTAACAGGTGTAGCAGCATTTTCATTAGGAGTTTCAGTATTTTCAATTTGTCTAGACTTAGCAATTGTAGCATCTAGAAAAGATCCTAACGAACCATCATTATCAAGCACAGCAGAAGCATCATCACAATTATGAGAGGAATTTTCAGATTCAGCAGAAGTACCAGCATTTGAAGCTTGTGGTGGTGAAACAAGTTTACTTATCACAGATGGTGAATCAAGAGCAGCAGAGGTACTAAGAGTTGTACCTTTTCTTGTAGTGGATGGTAATATGGCGATCTTAGTATCGCGAGGTTTACCCATGATGGAGAATTTGCAGCGAACAATATCAATCCAAGTGAACTTCCAAATAAAGCTATGCTCCCCGGCAACGGCGCCAGAAAATAGTCTTGATGACCCACAAGTATAGGGGATCGCAACAGTCTTCGAGGGAAGTATTACCCAATTTATTGATTCGACACAAGGGGAGACAAAGAATACTTGTAAGCCTTAACAACGGAGTTGTCAATTCAGCTGCACCTGGAAACAGACTTGCTCGCAAGAGTTTATCATAGTAACAGTTTTATGGCAGTGGAAATAGTGAAATAACGCAGCGGTGAAATTAAGACAGCAGTAGTGATTATAGTAAACAGCAGGATTAAAATACTGTAGGCACAGGACGGAACGGGCGTTGCATGGATGAGAGAAACTCATGTAACAATCAAAGCATGGGCATTTGCAGATAATAATAAAACGGTATCCAAGTACTAATCAATCAATAGGCATGTGTTCCATATTTAGTCGTACGTGCTCGCAATGAGAAACTTGCACAACATCTTCTGTCCTACCAGCCGGTGGCAGCCGGGCCTCTAGGGAAACTACTGGATATTAAGGTACTCCTTTTAATAGAGTACCGGAGCAAAGCATTAACACTCCGTGAACACATGTGATCCTCACATCACTACCATCCCCTCCGGTTGTCCCGATTTCTGTCACTTCGGGGCCATTGGTTCCGGACAGCGACATGTGTATACAACTTGCAGGTAAGATCAATAAACAACGAATATCTTCATGAATCAATAACATGTTCAGATCTGAGATCATGGCACTCGGGCCCTAGTGACAAGCATTAAGCATAACAAGTTGCAACAATATCATAAAAGTGACATCTACGGATACTAGGCACTATGCCCTAACAATCTTATGACTATTACATGACCAATCTCATCCAATCCCTACCATCCCCTTCAGCCTACAGCGGGGGAATTACTCACACATGGATGGGGGAAACATGGCTGGTCGATGGAGAGGCGTTGGCGGTGATGGCGGTGAAGATCTCCTCCAATTCCCCGTCCCGGCGGAGTGCCAGAACGGAGACTTCTGGCTCCCGCGACGGAGTTTCGCGATGTGGCGGCTCTCTGGAGGGTTTTTGGCGACTTCGACTTTTCTCCGTGCATTTTCAGGTCGAAACCAATAAGTAGTCCGAAGGGGGCGTCGGAGGCCGGCCGAGGGGCCACACCACATGGCGCGCGGGCCCCCCCGGCCGCGCCGCTGTGGTGTGGGGCCCTCGGGCCTCCACCTCTTGCCCTTCTGGCTCCGCCAATATTTTGGTAAAATAGGGCCTTCTGCATAAATTCCGAGGATTTTCCCGAAAGTTGGATTTCTGCACAAAAACGAGACACCAGAGCAGTTCTGCTGAAAACAGCGTTAGTCCGTGTTAGTTGTATCCAAAATACACAAATTAGAGGCAAAACAATAGCAAAAGTGTTCGGGAAAGTAGATACGTTTTGGACGTATCAAGCAGCGTAGTGGCATACTTAAATAAGTTGCTGAGCTCTTTTCATATCTATGTTGGTTTGTACTAGTACCTTATGTTGTAGGGTGTTCTCATCGGACCTGTGAGAATACCAACTTGTTAAGAACATGATTGTAATATATTATCGAGTGTTATGACCTGCAATGTTTCTGTTGTACCACTCTGAGGGATGTGATATTTGTGAAGAAGTCCCTTCATGAAGATCATATCAACGACTTGTATACTACAACATGCAGTGGTATGCTGGGTCACCACAGAAGGACTCGGAACCCGGCTGAATTTCAGCACCGCCTATCACCCGCAGACCGATGGACAGACTGAAAGAGTCAACCAGATACTAGAAGATATGTTGAGAGCCTGTGTGTTGGAGTATGGATCTAAGTGGGAAGACTGCCTGCCTTACGCAGAATTCTCTTACAACAACAGCTACCAAGCCATCTTACAGATGGCCCCCTTTGAAGCCTTGTATGGAAGGAAATGCCGTACCCCTCTGAATTGGTCTGAAGTCGGAGAAAGCCAAGTCTTTGGACCTGATGTTCTTCGAGAAGCCGAAGAGAAAGTACACAAGATCCGAGAGTACCTCAAGACTACTCAGTCAAGACAGAAGAGTTACGCCGACAAGAGACGCCGAGAGATGACCTTCGAGATCGGAGATTTTGTCTACCTCAAGGTGTCACCCCTTAAAGGAATGCAGAGATTCCAGCTGAAAGGAAAGCTTGCACCCCGATATGTCGGACCCTTCAAAGTTCTCAGCCGCCGAGGTGAAGTATCTTATCAACTGGAGCTACCAGAAGAAATGGCGGCTGTGCACGACGTGTTTCACATCTCACTGCTTCGGAAGTGCCTAGAAGTGCCAGAGAAGACTGAAGTGTTCAAGAATATCGATCACAGATCGGTGGATATCAACACGGACTTGACGTACCGCGAAGTGCCCATTCGCATCCTGGAAGAAGCATACAGAACCACCCGCACCAGGAGTATCAAGTTCCTGAAGATTCAATGGAGCAATCATACCGAAGACGAAGCCACTTGGGAGCGGGAGGAAGATATGAAGAAAGAATACCCAGATCTCTTTAGTACCTAATTTTCTTTTAGATCTCGGGACGAGATCTTTTGTAAGGGGGAAGGGTTTGTAACATCCCAAATTTCAATAAAAAGAAGAAGAAGAATTCCAGAGAGCCAAATTTGAGAACCAACAAAAACTTTTTGTTGCATATAGTGCCATGCATAGGACTTGTGCATTTTGAGTGATATGCCATGATAATTGTTTTGTTGCTTATGTGATAAACACTAAAACCCTGAAGTGATCAAGTAAAGATCACAAACCCAATAAACCCAAAAAGAGAAAAGAAATCAAATAAAGACAAAACCCTAAAACCCTAACATAGGGTTTATGCCATTTTTAAAAATCTTTACCCTAGATCAATTTGGTCTTCACCATTAGTTGAATAATGTTACTAAACACTTATTACAACTTTGGAATCAAAGAAACACCATTCAAATCAATTTCAAACTCAAATTGTGATCACATATGATGATGGTCAAATCTGCCATTTATATTCTGGTCACTACTTTGAGCCCTTGTATGTCAAGTTTTTCAAACTAAACAAACCAAATTATTTGCACCTCATCCAAGAGCACATCAAGGTGAACAACTTTTGTAAAGACCACCATAACAAAATCATCTTGGATCAAAAACTATGCTCATGCAAAGTTGAGACTTTTTAACTTGATCAACAATCTCACTTTTTGCAAATTTGCATCTCTTTGATTTTTAAAATTTCACCACCACCATTGTGAGTCTCTGGTCATTTGCAACCAACCCAACCCACTAATTTTCAAATTTTGAAAGTACATTGCATGGAGAAAATTTGGCACAAATTTGAATTTGCAATTATGATCAAATCTCAAACACTATTTGGAATAGTGTTGGCCAACCCTACCTCTCACACTTGGCCTCTACCTAGTCCCCTGGTTCCCTCTTCACCTACACATGGCATAGAAACCCTAAGTGGAGGGCTACACATGGCTATGCCATGGCCATGCCGGCCATGGTCACCATGTCCACCCTCTCCTCTCTCCCTTCCTCACCAGCCCTGGCCACCGTGCCATTTCCCTCCACCTCACTTTAGTGCACCGGCCTACACCCGCCCTGGTCGAGGAGGAGCACGACAGCCGCCGGACAACGCGCGCCCAGGAAGCCCAGGCCATGCCGATGACATCGCGAGCGTGCACGCCGCGGACGCCACTGGCCACGCGCCACACCGTCGCCTCGCGCACGCCCTGGACCCCCGTTGAGCAGGTTGAGCATCGCCGTGCCACTGCAAGCCCGCCAGACACGCTCGCGAAGCCAACCCGTGCCCGCCGCCGCCGGAGACGACGATTCGCGCGCGCTAGAACCTCGCGACAGCCGACCGATTTAGGCACCGCCCGACAGCGCCGTCGCCGCCAAAAGAACCGCCTGGACACGCAGCACATTTCCCCGCCATCCTCTAGCTCGCTAGCTCGCCGGAGCATCCGCGTCGATGTTGACTTCATCACGGCCCCGCAGCACCCCAGCGATTCTATAAATAGAGCGTTCCCTGGACTCAACCAAGCACACCGTCTCACTCCCCTCTCTCCACCGCTTCTCCTCACACCGTTAGCCAGACCAATCGTCGCCGGAGCCGCCGGAATTGCAAGCTCGGGGCCGCGGAAGCCCTGAGATCATCGCCATCGATTCACGCCTCCCCAAGCTCCGCCACTGCTACCAGCTGCCTCAGCGTCATCGACAACTTCGCCGTGAACCTCGCCGCCGACCGCCGGAGCCCTGGTACCCTCTCCGACTCCCTAGGTTCGCCGCCAGAGCCTCAGGTTCTCGCCGGAGAAGACGATGATCGTGCGCCGCACGATCACCATCTAATTCAACGCCCCACAGCCAACGTACCGATTCGGGTTTTTAAGAGACACTGACGGGTGGCCCCCACCTCGTCAGACGGCCCACTCGCACTGGATGCGTTGCTGGGCTGGTTTTCTCTGATTTAAACCGTTTTGGCCCAACTCAGTTTCCCGCCGGCCCTTTTAATTCAAAATTGGAATTTCCAAATTCATTTAAATTCAATACTGGTCCTGACTTTGCAATTCAATAGAATCTGTTTGGCTTGGCCAAATTTAGCAAACTTTATATCCCTGGAAAGCCCATGAAATTATCTAAGCAATGCCACTGGTCTCAACCCTAGATTTGGTGTAGAAATAAAATGACAAAATAAACAAGGCAGGGCCTTTTGTGACTTCAAACAATTATTAAAAATTAACCAAAAATGATTTTGGGTTGATTTCAAATCTCATATCTCACATTTCACTTACACTAATTGTTTCTGCAAAAATATAGTGTGGTCACTTTGGATGATCATGGCCTAGTTTAAATAAAGGACTATATGGCTAGTTGAATTAAGTGATATTGTCCAAAACTATTATGCAAATTATATGAAGTTTTACACTTCATTTAAATCTTGTCCCAAGTACTTTCATATGAAGTTTAGACCCTGGTCAAATTACTCTCACATGAAATACTTGGTGATATTAAATCATAATTAGCATTGTTAAATAGTATGAGGTATTCTACCTCATTTAAATCATTTTCTCAAATGATGATGATGAATGGTTGACTTAGGTCAACATAAATTCATGTATGATTGTTTGAGAAGTTAAATCTTAAGAAGATTCAATGAGAGGAAATTACTCCTCAAGAACTAAATGGAAACTATCATTTACATATGTAATGAGAGGAAATTATGTCTCCATGAATTAAATAGAAACATTAATTAAAATTTGTAATGAGAGTAAATTATTTTTCTTAAGAATAAAACCATATCACTCAACATGATGGCAATGTGATAATGCTAGAATAGCTTGTGTGAATATTGTGTGTGCTTAGTCTAGTAATTGAGCTTGTTTGGTGATTGGATACGTCGTATTTATTTTTAGACGCTAGCACCGGAGAATACCAGGAAGAGGAAGGTTGCTACCAAGAGGAGGAAGAGGAGAACTTTGACAACTAGAAAGGCAAGCTAATATTCTTGCAAGTGCAAAGCTCTACCAAGAGCAAGGCACACTCATCTTTTCTTATGCTTCATGAACCCATCCCAAGTTTTCCTCTTACCAGTCTTTACTTTGAATATTTAAGCTTCCTTTTATAGTTAACTTTGGTCTAAGTCTAGAGTACTACAAGAGTATCAAACTTAGCCTAAAAAGCATTACAAGTTAGTTAGCACCCCTCATGACTAGTGCTAGTGCTAATACTAAAACTTGACTACTCTAGATGGGAACATGTGATTTGAAATAAATTGAAACCTTGGAATGATGATTCATTCCATTGAATGACTGTTGAAGGTGAATATGATTCAGAGAAGATAGTGATTTTTGATTAAAACTGATATTGGTTTGGATGCGATACCTTTCCAATTTTAGAGTACCCCCACAATACCTGGTTATGGGTAGGGCTTAACTAGAAATTTATACATCTTAGTATAGGTTCCCTCTGAACACACATCATAGGGGTTATGCCGAGGCTGCCTCCGTTGTTGAGAAATGATGTGAATTGAGGTGAATTGTACGGCCAAGCCCTGTGCAGTTCCCAGGTTGACAGTTGGTCTTCACTGGGAGGCCAAGCTCATGGGGAGAGGTGCCTATACTAGGGTTTATAAGTGAAAGGTTATGGTTGATGATCCGCATACTGTGTTACGATGATTCGGGGTTATCCCGACGGATGAAATCAAATGTTGTGGCACAAGTGTGCAACCTCTGCAGAGTGTAAACCTATTCGAATAGCCGTGTCCATGGTTACGGACGGTTGGAAAGGCCATACAGTTTCCGGTGTCAGATTCTTGAAAATGTTGGTGAAAGTGAATGGTGAATGATGACTTGTTTTGGGAATCACAACTGAGTTGTGGGAATGACACTAATGTTCCCACTTGAGTAGTTTAGCACATGAATAAGTCTTTTCTCAAATACTAAATACTGGTGAACTAAAATTGGCTTTATGCAAATTAAACTAGAGCTTAGCACCCCTTACTAAAATTGTTAGTACTTACACTAGTATTAGTTTGCGAGTACTTAAAGTACTCACGGCTTTGTCCCTGGCTATTCAAATGGCCAGAGTATAAAGACGAACAGAACTACCAAGGAGATGATCAGCAGGACGCCTACGACAACTAGGAGTCTTCCGACGTCAAGCGTTGGCTTGTGGACTAGAGAGTCCATGTTTATTTTACGCTTCCGCTATGAACTTGTGTTTGTTCGTTGATCAATAGATCAACTATTTGTGTAATATGGATCATGTGATCTGAAGTTGTAAGACAATATGGTTTGTAATGAATGATGACTATGATACTTAACTATTATGCCTCGCAACAACACTATTCCTGGGATTGCGATGAATGACATAATAGGCATCTGGACTTAAAAATCCGGGTGCTGACAACAATCCATTGCACGGTGAGAGTGTTTTCCGGCGTCGTTTCAGGATGAGCAGAAAGCTATTTCTGGAAATTGTGTATGCCATCCGAGACTTTGACCCCTACTTCAGATGCAAGGCGGATTGCACTGGTTTGGTTGGATTTTCGTCACTGCAGAAGTGCACAGTGGCTATGAGGATGCTGGCGTATGGAGCTCCCGGTGATGGTGCAGATGACTATCTTCGGATGGCGGAGTCCACCGCCCTTGATTGTTTCTACCGGTTTTGCAGGGCCGTCATAGCAGTGTTCGGGGACTTTTACTTGAGATCACCCACTGTCGAAGACACTCAGAGGATCCTTGCAACAAATGAAGCTAGGGGTTTTCCAGGGATGCTTGGAAGCATTGACTGCATGCATTGGAAATGGAAGAACTGTCCGTTTGCGTGGCAGGGAATGTACAAGGGTCACAAAAACGGCTGCACTGTGATACTTGAAGCAGTGGCTACCCATGATCTCTGGATTTGGCACTCTTTCTTTGGTATGCCTGGATCCAACAATGACATCAACGTCCTAAACTGCTCCCCGATCTTTTCCAAGCTTGTTGAGGGTCATGCTCCCCCGGTGAACTATGTGATCAATGGTCGGCACTACAACAAAGGATACTACCTTGCAGACGGTATCTATCCAAAGTGGGCAACATTTGTGAAGACTATCTCGAAACCTAGCACCCCAAACTTTGCGAGTTTGTGAAGAAACAAGAAGCTTGCCGAAAAGACGTCGAGCGTGCATTTGGTGTCCTCCAGCAGAGATTTGCTGTCGTCCGGTTCCCCGCTATGACTTGGTCCAAAGATCAGATGTGGGAGGTGATGAACTGTTGTGTGTGCCTACACAATATGATTATTGAAAATGAGCGAAAACATCCGGTTCCTCTGGCTGAGCAACAAGCACCATATGAGAGAGAGGGACCTCTTGCACAGCCTAATCACCAGGTGCCGACATCATGGGCCGCCTTCATTGCTATGCGCCAGGAGATCCGAGACTCTACAATGCATCAACAGCTGCAAGATGATCTGGTGGAGCACATATGGACGCTCCGAGGCAACGCCAACACCGACGCCAACTAGTCTGTCTTTATTTATTTGTTTCAAAACTTGTGAAATTGTGTGCTTCATTTGTTTCAGCACTTGTTAAACATTGTACTGATTTTCGCCGAATTTGTTTCAGCAATTTTCTGAATCTTGTTTGCCGAACTTGTTAAATTTTATGTCGAATTTGTTTGAAATATGTCAAATGCCCCAAGTTGGGGGTGTCCTGCCGGGGGACGGCTGGAACTTCGGCGCTCCCCAGGCCAATTTTTCCTCCAATCCGGACGAAACTTTCGCCGGATTTGGGCGTGGGGAGCGCCAACGAGTGGAGATGCTCTAACACATTCATTCCAAATATCCCGTGTGAGCACTCCAACAATGGCAATAGATTTGAGTAGATGGCCTTGGGAGAAGACGAAAGACTCCCAACATTGTTTGACCATATCAGGTGTACCAAAGTGAGGTGTAACTCATGTGCGACCATCAGCAGCCGGTTGCACCCATTACACATAGTCTATCGCCGATACTCGGGGAGTCGGAAAGCCCATAACTGTATCTAATGCACAGCTCGAGAAATAACCTGCAAAAAATTAATACCCTTTTGTCTATTAAAAACAATATCATTCCTGCAGTTCTATATGGACCAACACAAAGGTGAAACACCAATGCGAATCCTAGCTTTATCATTCTTATTCACCCCTTTTTTTTTAGATTCACAGGGAGACATCCTCCCCGGTTTCATTTATCTCATAAATGAAACCGGTGTTCAGAGAACCGAATTCAAAAACCAACTGAATCAAGTTTAAACTACAAACTAAACCCGTCCATCTAGGGAAACTGAACCAAAGCCTTAGCTCAGCACCAGCAAAAGCACGCCAAAACCTAGTTTTAACAGCTAAGCATAAACCACCACCTACATTTCACCATCACGAGCACCAAAAGCAAGTCTAAACATATTCCTATTACACCATCTGTTGGAACTGATCATCATAGCATGATGTGGACCGAGCGTCCTCCTCTGGGTGTTCGTTCAGGTAAACCAGGGACGCTCTCCTGTCATGATTGAGCTTGGAGGCAGGAGCCCAGGAGGAGATCCACTCGAAATTGGTGCACTTCAGCTTGACGTCAGTTCCATGGGTGCTTTGATTAATTGCATCAGAATTTCCACAAAGGAATCCACTTCCCTCCAGGTTTGATCCTTGAAGGGAACTTTCTAGTTTCTCAGGTAAGACAGAACCACTCTCCACACCTGTTTCAAATCCAGCCAGGTAAGTCTATTAAAAACTAAACTATTTCTAGAATTCCAAATACCCACAAGACAGCATAAGAGATGAAATTAAATTGCAAGAACTTTTTGATACATCCACCCCATTCAACCAATTGCCAAACATATGTGTCACATTTGTTGGAGGGGGTATATTAAAAGTAAATCAAACCAACGCCAAATAATGCGAGCAAAAGGACATAACATAAACAAGTGTTCCACAATCTCTAAAGAATCACAAAAACAACACTTAGTACATCCATTCCAGTTTCGTTTGGCTAAATTATTATCTTTCGTGAGGAGAACTTTGTTATTTAAGAACCACACAAATATCTTTATCTTAAGGAGGATTTTCATTTTTCATAGGTATTTGCGTAAGAACCTAGTATGACCATTCATCAAGTCCAAGTAGATATTTTACAGTAAATATTCATGTATCTGTAAGGTTCCATTTGAAAATGTCACGAGTATTAGTAAGTTGAACCGCCATTAGCCTAGGATATAATTGCAACCATTCATCCCATTTAGTCATTTAGCACTCTTCTAAAACCAATAGTAAGAGGTGTTTGGGCTAGCACATCTGCTATCAATACATTTTCTTTTGAGAGAGTGGATTTGCTACACACAGGGGTAGGTACGCATGAGTCCATTGTCGTTAGATCTGCACCGAGATCCGTTTTATCGTTAGGGTGTGTGTTGACCGTGTCCCGCGGGCTGGATGTGATTATCCCTCAAATAACCTTCCGGCGCATCTTATCCCTTAACCGCTCAGGTAAAAAAAATCCGCGCCCAATAGCGTTGATGTGTTGTGGAACCGCTCGATTAGCTCTGGCCTCTGGAGAGAGAGGGGCAATGGAGGTGCTAGCATCTGAGAAGCGGCGATTGGAGCCGGAGCCCCCTCCGCTCGAGTGTTCCTCGACGCCGCTGATGGCGTGTAACTCACACGTTCGTTGGGAACCCCAAGAGGAAGGTATGATGCGCACAGTAGCAAGTTTTCCCTCAGAAAGAAACCAAGGTTTAATCGAACCAGTAGGAGCCAAGAAGCACGTTGAAGGTTGATGGTCGCGAAATGTGATGCGGCGCAACACCAGGGATTCCGGCGCCAACGCGGAACCTGCACAACACAACCCAAGTACTTTGTCCCAACGAAACAGTGAGGTTGTCAATCTCACCGGCTTGCTGTAACAAAGGATTAGGCGTATCGAGTGGAAGATGTTTGCAAAGAAAACAGTAAACACAATTGCAGTAGATTGTATGCTATGTAAAGAATAGGACCGGGGTCCACAGTTCACTAGAGGTGTCTCTCCCATAAGATAAAGCATGTTGGGTGAACAAATTACAGTGGGCAATTGACAAATAGAGAAAGGCATAACAATGCATATACATGATATGATAAATATAGTGAGATTTAATCCGGGCATTACGACAAAGTACATAGACCGCCATCCAACTGCATCTATGCCTAAAAAGTCCACCTTCAGGTTATCATCCGAACCCCATTCAGTATTAAGTTGCTAAGCAACAGACAATTGCATTAAGTATGGTGCGTAATGTAATCAACAACTACATCCTTAGACATAGCATCAATGTTTTATCCCTAGTGGCAACAGCACATCACAACCTTAGAACCTACTGTCACGATCCCAGGTGTCAATGAAGGCATGAACCCACTATCGAGCATAAATACCCCCTCTTGGAGTTAAGAGCAAAAACTTGGCCAGAGCCTCTACTAATAACGGAGAGCATGCAAGATCATAAACAACACATAAACAATAGATTGATAATCACCATAATCATAGTACTCTCTATCCATCGGATCCCGACAAACACAACATATAGAATTACGATAGATGATCTTGATCATGTTAGGCAGCTCACAAGATCCAACAATGAAGCACAACGAGGAGAAGACGACCATCTAGCTACTGCTATGGACCCATGGTCCAGGGGTGAACTACTCACTCATCACTCCGGAGGCGATCATGGCGATGAAGAGTCCTCCGGGAGATGAATCCCCTCTCCGGCAGGGTGCCGGAGGCGATCTCCGAATCCCCGAGATGGGATTCGCGGCGGCGGCGTCTCGGAAGGTTTTCCGTATCGTGGCTCTTGCATACGCGACGGAGGCTTTAAGTAGGCGGAAGGTCAACGCGGGGGCCACACGAGGGCCCGGCAGGCGGCGCGGCCAGGGCTTGGGCCGCGCCGCCCTATCTCCTGGCTGCCTCGTGGCCCCACTTCGTTATCTCTTCGGTCTTGGAAGCTTCGTGCAAAAAGGACCCGGCGAAAGTTTCGTCCAATTCCGAGAATATTTCCTTACTAGGATTTCGAAACCAAAAAACAGAAAAAAAGCAACTGGCTCTTCGGCATCTCGTTAATAGGTTAGTTCCAGAAAATGCATAAATATGACATATAATGTGCATAAAACATGTAGGTATCATCAATAAAGTAGCATGGAACATAAGAAATTATCGATACGTTGGAGACGTATCAGCATCCCAAGCTTAGTTCTGCTCGTCCCGAGCAGGTAAAACGATAACAAAGATAATTTGAAGTGACATGCCATCATAATCTTGATCATACTATTTGTAAACATATGTAATGAATGCAGCGATCAAAACAAAGGTAATGACATGAGTAAACAAGTGAATCATATAGCAAAGACTTTTCATGAATAGTACTTCAAGACAAGCATCAATAAGTCTTGCATAAGAGTTAACTCATAAAGCAATAAATCAAAGTAGAGGTGTTGAAGCAACACAAAGGAAGATTAAGTTTCAGCGGTTGCTTTCAACTTATAACATGTATATCTCATGGATATTGTCAACATAAAGTAATATAACAAGTGCAATATGCAAGTATGTAGGAATCAATGCACAGTTCACACAAGTGTTTGCTTCTTAAGGTGGAAGGAGATAGGTAAACTGACTCAACAATAAAAGTAAAAGAATGGTCCTTCAAAGAGGAAAGCATCGATTGCTGTATTTGTGCTAGAGCTTTTATTTTGAAAACATGAAACAATTTTGTCAACGGTAGTAATAAAGCATATGAGTTATGTAAATTATATCTTACAAGTTGCAAGCCTCATGCATAGTATACTAATAGTGCCCGCACCTCGTCCTACTTAGCTTGGACTACCGGTCTTTGCATGCCATGTTTCAACCAAGTGTCACAAAGGGGTACCTCCATGCCGCCTGTACAAAGGTCTAAGGAGAATGCTCGCATTTTGGATTTCTCGCTTTTGATTATTCTCAACTTAGACATCCATACCGGGACAACATGGACAACAGATAATGGACTCCTCTTAAATGCATAAGCATGTAGCAATGATTATTATTCTCATATGAGATTGAGGATATATGTCCAAAACTGAAACTTCAACCATGATGCATGGCTTTAGTTAGCGGCCCAATGTTCTTCTCTAACAATTTTGCATGCTCCAACCACTAAAATGATAGATCCTTCAGACAAGACGGACATGCATAGCAACTCACATGATATTCAACAATAGTTGATGGCGTTCCCCAGAAGCATGGTTATCGCACAACAAGCAACTTAATAAAATATAAAGTGCATAAGTACATATTCAATACTACGATAGTTTTTAAGGCTATTTTGTCCCATGAGCTATATATTGCAAAGGTGGATGATAGAATTTTAAAGGTAGCACTCAAGCAATTTACTTTGGAATGGCGGAGAAATACCATGTAGTAGGTAGGTATGGTGGACACAAATGGCATAGTAGTTGGCTCAAGGATTTTGGATGCATGAGAAGTATTCCCTCTCGATACAAGGTTTAGGCTAGCAAGGTTATTTGAAGCAAACTCAAGGATGAACAAGTGCAGCAAAACTCACATAAAAGACATATTGTAAACATTATAAGACTCTACACCGTCTTCCTTGTTGTTCAAAACTCAATACTAGATATTATCTAGACCTTAGAGAGACCAAATATGCAAATCAAATTTTAGCAAGCTCTATGTATTTCTTCATTAGTGGGTGCAAAGCATATGATGCAAGAGCTTAAACATGAGCACAACAATTGCCAAGTATCACATTATCCAAGACATTTTAGAATTACTACATGTAGCATTTTCCAATTCCAACCATATAACAATTTAACGAAGAAGAAACTTCGCCTTGAACATTATGAGTAAAGCCTAAGGACACATGTGTCCATATGCAACAGCGGAGCGTGTCTCTCTCCCACAAAGTGAATGCTAGGATCCATCTTATTCAAACAAAAACAAAAACAAAAACAAACCGACGCTCCAAGTAAAGAACACAAGATGTGATTGAATAAAAATATAGTTTCAGGGGAGGAACCTGATGATGTTGTCGATGAAGAAGGGGATGCCTTGGGCATCCCCAAGCTTAGACGCTTGAGTCTTCTTAAAATATGCAGGGGTGAACCACGGGGTCATCCCCAAGCTTAGAGCTTTCACTCCTCTTGATCATAGTATATCATACTCCTCTCTTGACCCTTGAAAACTTCCTTCACACCAAACTTCAAGCAAACTCATTAGAGGGTTAGTGCACAATTAATAATTCACATGTTCAGAGGTGGCACAATCATTCTTTACACTTCTGGACATTGCATAATGCTACTGGACATTAATGGATCAAAGAAATAAATCCAACATAGCAAAAGAGGCAATGCGAAATAAAAGGCAGAATCTGTCAAAAACAGAACAGTCCGTAAAGACGAATTTAAAGCTGGCACCAGACTTGCTCAAATGGAAAAACTCAAAACTAATGAAAGTTGCGTACATATCTGAGGATCACGCTCGTAAATTGGCAGATTTTTTCGAATTTTCTACAGAGAACTGTGCCCAGATTCGTGACAGACAGCAATGCTGTTTCTGCGCAGCGATCCCAAATATAACATCAACTTTGACATAGAAACTTTACTTGGCACAAAAACATGATAAGGAGAGGTTGCTACAGTAGTAAACAACTTCCAAGACTCAACAAAACAAAAATTGCTGTAGGTAAAAACATGGGTTGTCTCCCATAAGCGCTTTTCTTTAACGCCTTTCAGCTAGGCGCAGAAAGTGCAAATCAAGTAACATCAAGAGATGGAGCATCAACATTCTTACCAGAGGCTTTGAGCCTACTCTTCTTACTTTTTGGTTTAGGGAATACATGACCGCATCCTGGTGTAGAGGTAAAATTTAGAGTGCCCTTCCCCATATCTATGATTGCTCCCATGAGTTTCAGCAGGGATCTTCCAAGCGTAATTTGTCCTGTCCCTACACATTCAATGACAAGATAATCAGTGGATACCGTTCTTCCAAGAAAGGTTGTGAAAACACCTTCAGCTATTCCCTTAGGAATTATAACAGAATTATCAGTAAGAGTTATTCCTTCTCCTCCTTCAGTAAGTTCCCAAAGTGGCAAAGATTCATAAATGCTTTTAGGCATAAGGCAGAATTCAGACATAATATCACAGCGGGCATAAAAAATTTCATCACAAATGGTAACTTTTATAGTAGTGCTTGATGCGCGTAGATGTACACGTCCGTTGGGAACCCCAAGAGGAAGGTATGATGCGCACAGTGGCAAGTTTTCCCTCAGTATGAAACCAAGGTTTAATCGAACCAGTAGGAGCCAAGAAGCACGTTGAAGGTTGATGGTCGCGCAATGTGATGCGGCGCAACACCAGGGATTCCGGCGCCAACTAGGAACCTGCACAACACAACCAAAGTACTTTGCCCCAACGCAGTGAGGTTGTCAATCTCACCGCTTGTAACAAAGGATTAAACGTACGAGTGGAAGATGTTTGCAAAGAAAACAGTAAAACAAGTAGATTGTATGCTATGGAAAGAATAGGACCGGGGTCCACAGTTCACTAGAGGTGTCTCTCCCATAAGATAAAAGCATGTTGGGTGAACAAATTACGGCAATTGACAAATAGAGAAAGGCATAACAATGCATATACATGACATGATAAATATAGTGAGATTTAATCCGGGCATTACGACAAAGAACATAGACCGCCATCCAACTGCATCTATGCCTAAAAAGTCCACCTTCAGGTTATCGTCCGAACCCCTCCGTATTAAGTTGCAAAGCAACAGACAATTGCATTAAGTATTGTGCGTAATGTAATCAATAACTACATCCTTAGACATAGCATCAATGTTTTATCCCTAGTGGCAACAGCACATCACAACCTTAGAACTTTCTGTCACTGTCCCAGGTATCAATGAAGGCATGAACCCACTATCGAGCATAATTACTCCCTCTTGGAGTTAAGAGTAAAAACTTGGCCAGAGCCTCTACTAATAACGGAGAGCATGCAAGATCATAAACAACACATGAACAATAGATTGATAATCACCATAATCATAGTACTCTCTATCCATCGGATCCCGACAAACACAACATATAGAATTACATATAGATGATCTTGATCATGTTAGGCAGCTCACAAGATCTAACAATGAAGCACAACAAGGAGAAGACGACCATCTAGCTACTGCTATGGACCCATGGTCCAGGGGTGAACTACTCACTCATCACTCCGGAGGCGATCATGGCGATGAAGAGTCCTCCGGGAGATGAATCCCCCCTCCGGGGGTGCCGGAGGCGATCTCCTAATCCCGAGATGGGATTCGCGGCGGCGGCGTCTCTGTAAGGTTTTCCGTATCGTGGCTCTCGGTACTGGGGGTTTCGCGACGGGAGCTTTAAGTAGGCGGAAGGTCAACGCGGGGGCCACACGAGGGCCCAGGGGGCAGGGCCGCGCGGCCAAGACCCGCCGCCGGCCACCCCCGGCCGCCTCGTGGCCCCACTCGTTAGGTCTTCGGTCTTCGGAAGCTTCGTGCAAAATAGGACCCCGGGCGAAAGTTTCGTCCAATTCCGAGAATATTTCTTTACTAGGATTTCTGAAACCAAAAAACAGAAAACAGCAACTGGCTCTTCGGCATCTTGTTAATAGGTTAGTTCAGAAAATGCATAAATATGACATATAATGTGCATAAAACATGTAGGTATCATCAATAAAGTAGCATGGAACATAAGAAATTATCGATACGTTGGAGACGTATCAGCATCCCCAAGCTTAGTTCTGCTCGTCCCGAGCAGGTAAAACGATAACAAAGATAATTTCTGAAGTGACATGCCATCATAATCTTGATCATACTATTTGTAAACATATGTAATGAATGCAGCGATCAAAGCAAAGGTAATGACATGAGTAAACAACTGAATCATATAGCAAAGACTTTTCATGAATAGTACTTCAAGACAAGCATCAATAAGTCTTGCATAAGAGTTAACTCATAAAGCAATAAATCAAAGTAAAGGTGTTGAAGCAACACATAAGAAGATTAAGTTTCAGCGGTTGCTTTCAACTTGTAACATGTATATCTCATGGATATTGTCAACATAAAGTAATATAACAAGTGCAATATGCAAGTATGTAGGAATCAATGCACAGTTCACACAAGTGTTTGCTTCTTAAGGTGGAAGGAGATAGGTAAACTGACTCAACAATAAAAGTAAAAGAATGGTCCTTCAAGAGGAAAGCATCGATTGCTGTATTTGTGCTAGAGCTTTTATTTTGAAAACATGAAACAATTTTGTCAACGGTAGTAATAAAGCATATGAGTTATGTAAATTATATCTTACAAGTTGCAAGCCTCACGCATAGTATACTAATAGTGCCCGCACCTCGTCCTACTTAACTTGGACTACCGGATCTTTGCATGCCATGTTTCAACCAAGTGTCACAAAGGGGTACCTCCATGCCGCCTGTACAAAGGTCCAAGGAGAATGCTCGCATTTCGGATTTCTCGCTTTTGATTATTCTCAACTTAGACATCCATACCGGGACAACATGGACAACAGATAATGGACTCCTCTTTAATGCATAAGCATGTAGCAAAGTTATTATTCTCATATGAGATTGAGGATATATGTCCAAAACTGAAACTTCCACCATGATTCATGGCTTTAGTTAGCGGCCCAATGTTCTTCTCTAACAATTTTGCATGCTCCAACCACTAAAATGATAGACCTTCAGACAAGACGGACATGCATAGCAACTCACATGATATTCAACAATAGTTGATGGCGTTCCCCAGAAACATGGTTATCGCACAACAGGCAACTTAATAAAATATAAAGTGCATAAGTACATATCCAATACTACGATAGTTTTTAAGGCTATTTTGTCCCATGAGCTATATATTGCAAAGGCGAATGATGGAATTTTAAAGGTAGCACTCAAGCAATTTACTTTGGAATGGCGGGTAAATACCATGTAGTAGGTAGGTATGGTGGACACAAATGGCATAGTGGTTGGCTCAAGGATTTTGGATGCATGAGAAGTATTCCCTCTCGATACAAGGTTTAGGCTAGCAAGGTTATTTGAAGCAAACTCAAGGATGAACAAGTGCAGCAAGACTCACATAAAAGACATATTGTAAACATTATAAGACTCTACACTGTCTTCCTTGTTGTTCAAAACTCAATACTAGATATTATCTAGACCTTAGAGAAACCAAATATACAAATCAAATTTTAGCAAGCTCTATGTATTTCTTCATTAATGGGTGCAAAGCATATGATGCAAGAGCTTAAACATGAGCACAACAATTGCAAAGTATCACATTATCCAAGACATTTTTAGAATTACTACATGTAGCATTTTCCAATTCCAACCATGTAACAATTTAACGAAGAAGAAACTTCGCCTTGAACATTATGAGTAAAGCCTAAGGACACATGTGTCCATATGCAACAGCGGAGCGTGTCTCTCTCCCACAAAGTGAATTCTAGGATCCATCTTATTCAAACAAAAACAAAAACGAAAACAAACCGACGCTCCAAGTAAAGAACACAAGATGTGACTGAATAAAAATATAGTTTCAGGGGAGGAACCTGATGATGTTGTCGATGAAGAAGGGGATGCCTTGGGCATCCCCAAGCTTAGACGCTTGAGTCTTCTTAAAATATGCAGGGATGAACCACGGGGGCATCCCCAAGCTTAGAGCTTTCACTCCTCTTGATCTTAGTATATCATTCTCCTCTCTTGACCCTTGAAAACTTCCTTCACACCAAACTTCAAGCAAACTCATTAGAGGGTTAGTGCATCATTAATAATTCACACATTCAGAGGTGACACAATCATTCTTTTCACTTCTGGACATTGCATAATGCTACTGGACATTAATGGATCAAAGAAATAAATCCAACATAGCAAAAGAGGCAATGCGAAATAAAAGGCAGAATCTGTCAAAAACAGAACAGTCCGTAAAGACGAATTTATAAATGGCACCAGACTTGCTCAAATGGAAAAACTCAAAACTAATGAAAGTTGCGTACATATCTGAGGATCACGCTCGTAAATTGGCAGATTTTTTCGAATTTTCTACAGAGAATTATGCCCAGATTCGTGACAGACAGCAATGCTGTTTCTGCGCAGCAATCCCAAATATAACATCAACTTTGACATAGAAACTTTACTTGGCACAAAAACATGATAAGGAGAGGTTGCTACAGTAGTAAACAACTTCCAAGACTCAATAAAACAAAAAATTGCTGTAGGTAAAAACATGGGTTGTCTCCCATAAGCGCTTTTCTTTAACGCCTTTCAGCTAGGCGCAGAAAGTGCAAATCAAGTAACATCGAGAGTAGAAGCATCAACATCATAGCTTGTTCTAATAATAGAATCAAAAGGCAACTTCATTCTCTTTCTAGGGAAGTGTTCCATACCTTTCTTGAGAGGAAATTGATATTTAATATTACCTTCCCTCATATCAATAACAGCACCAACAGTTCGAAGAAAAGGTCTTCCCAACACAATTGGACAAGATGCATTGCATTCGATATCCAAGACAACAAAATCAACGGGGACAAGGTTATTGTTAACCGTAATATGCACATTATCAATCCTCCCCAAAGGTTTCTTTTTAACATTATCGGCAAGATTAACATCCAAATAACAATTCTTTAATGGTGGCAAGTCAAGCATATCATAAATCTTTTTAGGCATAACAGAAATACTTGCACCAAGATCACATAAGGCATTACATTCAAAGTCATTGAATTTCATTTTAATGATGGGCTCCCAACCATCTTCTAACTTTCTAGGAATAGAAGTTTCAAGTTTTAGTTTCTCTTCTCTAGCTTTTATGAGAGCATTTGTAATATGTTTTGTAAAGGCTAAATTTATAGCACTAGCATTAGGACTTTTAGCAAGTTTTTGTAAGAACTTTATAACTTCAGAGATGTGGCAATCATCAAAATCTAAATCATTATGAGCTACAGCAATGGGATCATTATTCCCAAGGTTGGAAAAAATTTCAGCAGTTTTATCACAAGCAGTTTCAGTTTTAGCAATTTCAGGCAGCTTTGTACGCTTTGCACTAGGAGTAGAAACATTGCCAACACCAATTATTTTACCATTGATAGTAGGAGGTGCAGCAACATGTGGAGAATTAGCATTACTAGTGGTGGTAATAGTCCAAACTTTAGCTACATTATTCTCTTTAGCTAGTTTTTCATTTTCTTCTCTATCCCACCTAGCACGCAACTCAGCCATTAATCTTATATTCTCATTAATTCTAACTTGGATGGCATTTGCTGTAGTAGTAATCTTATTATCAAGATCATTATTAGGCATAACTTTCAACTTTAAAAGATTAACATCAGAGGCAAGCCTATCAACTCTAGAAGCGATAGTATCAATTTTATCAAGCTTTTCCTCAACAGATTTGTTAAAAGCAGTTTGTGTACTAATAAATTCTTTAAGCATGGCTTCAAGACCAGAGGGTACACTTCTATTATTGTTGTAAGAATTCCCATAAGAATTACCATAACCATTACCATTAGCAGAAGGATATGGCCTATAGTTATTACCAGAGTTGTTCCTATAAGCATTGTTGTTGAAATTATTATTTTTAATGAAATTCACATCAACATTTTCTTCTTGAGCAACCAATGAAGCTAAAGGAACATTATTTGGATCAACATTAGATCTACCATTCACAAGCATAGACATAATCGCATCAATCTTATCACTCAAGGAAGAGGTTTCTTCAACAGAATTTACCTTCTTACCTTGTGGAGCTCTTTCCGTGTGCCATTCAGAGTAATTTATCATCATATCATCAAGAAGTTTTGTAGCCGCCCCCAATGTGATGGACATAAAGGTACCTCCAGCAGCTGAATCCAATAAATTCCGCGAAGAAAAATTTAGTCCTGCATAGAAGGTTTGGATGATCATCCAAGTAGTCAGTCCATGGGTTGGGCAATTCTTTACCAAAGTTTTCATTCTCTCCCAAGCTTGAGCAACATGTTCAGTATCTAATTGTTTAAAATTCATTATGCTACTTCTCAAAGAAATAATTTTAGCGGGAGGATAATATCTACCAATAAAAGCATCCTTGCATTTAGTCCATGAATCAATACTATTCTTAGGCAAAGATAGCAACCAATCTTTAGCTCTTCCTCTTAATGAGAAAGGAAACACTTTCAATTTAATAATATCACCATCTACATCTTTATACTTTTGCATTTCACAAAGTTCAACAAAATTATTGAGATGGGCAGCAGCATCATCAGAACTAGCACCAGAAAATTGTTCTCTCATAACCAAATTCAGTAAAGCAGGTTTAATTTCAAAGAATTCTGCTGTAGTAGCAGGTGGAGCAATAGGTGTGCATAGGAAATCATTATTATTTGCATTTGTGAAGTCACACAATTTAGTATTTTCATGGTTGGCCATTTTAGCAACAGTAAATAAAGCAAACTAGATAAAGTAAATGCGAGTAACTAATTTTTTTGTGTTTTAGATATGGAGAGCAAGACAGTAAATAAAGTAAAACTAGCAACTAATTTTTTTGTGTTTTGATTTAGTGCAGCAAACAAAGTAGTAAATAAAATAAAGCAAGACAAAAACAAAGTAAAGAGATTGAGAAGTGGAGACTCCCCTTGCAGCGTGTCTTGATCTCCCCGGCAACGGCGCCAGAAAAAGTGCTTGATGCGCGTAGATGTACACGTCCGTTGGGAACCCCAAGAGGAAGGTATGATGCGCACAGTGGCAAGTTTTCCCTCAGTATGAAACCAAGGTTTAATCGAACCAGTAGGAGCCAAGAAGCACGTTGAAGGTTGATGGTCGCGAAATGTGATGCGGCGCAACACCAGGGATTCCGGCGCCAACTAGGAACCTGCACAACACAACCAAAGTACTTTGCCCCAACGAAGCAGTGAGGTTGTCAATCTCACCGGCTTGCTGTAACAAAGGATTAAACGTATCGAGTGGAAGATGTTTGCAAAGAAAACAAAAAAACAAGTAGATTGTATGCTATGGAAAGAATAGGACCGGGGTCCACAGTTCACTAGAGGTGTCTCTCCCATAAGATAAAAGCATGTTGGGTGAACAAATTACAGTCGGGCAATTGACAAATAGAGAAAGGCATAACAATGCATATACATGACATGATAAATATAGTGAGATTTAATCCGGGCATTACGACAAAGAACATAGACCGCCATCCAACTGCATCTATGCCTAAAAAGTCCACCTTCAGGTTATCGTCCGAACCCCCTCCAGTATTAAGTTGCAAAGCAACAGACAATTGCATTAAGTATTGTGCGTAATGTAATCAATAACTACATCCTTAGACATAGCATCAATGTTTTATCCCTAGTGGCAACAGCACATCACAACCTTAGAACTTTCTGTCACTGTCCCAGGTATCAATGAAGGCATGAACCCACTATCGAGCATAATTACTCCCTCTTGGAGTTAAGAGTAAAAACTTGGCCAGAGCCTCTACTAATAACGGAGAGCATGCAAGATCATAAACAACACATGAACAATAGATTGATAATCACCATAATCATAGTACTCTCTATCCATCGGATCCCGACAAACACAACATATAGAATTACATATAGATGATCTTGATCATGTTAGGCAGCTCACAAGATCTAACAATGAAGCACAACAAGGAGAAGACGACCATCTAGCTACTGCTATGGACCCATGGTCCAGGGGTGAACTACTCACTCATCACTCCGGAGGCGATCATGGCGATGAAGAGTCCTCCGGGAGATGAATCCCCTCTCCGCAGGGTGCCGGAGGCGATCTCCGAATCCCCCGAGATGGGATTCGCGGCGGCGGCGTCTCCAAGGTTTTCCGTATCGTGGCTCTCGCGGGGGTTTCGCGACGGGAGCTTTAAGTAGGCGGAAGGTCAACGCGGGGGCCACACGAGGGGCCCAGGGGCAGGGCCGCGCGCCAAGACCCAGGCCGCGCCGGCCACCCCCCGGCCGCCTCGTGGCCCCACTTCGTTAGGTCTTCGGTCTTCTGAAGCTTCGTGCAAAAATAGGACCCTGGGCGAAAGTTTCGTCCAATTCCGAGAATATTTCTTTACTAGGATTTCTGAAACCAAAACAGAAAACAACTGGCTCTTCGGCATCTTGTTAATAGGTTAGTTCCAAAATGCATAAATATGACATATAATGTGCATAAAACATGTAGGTATCATCAATAAAGTAGCATGGAACATAAGAAATTATCGATACGTTGGAGACGTATCAGGCACCCACATTGAAGGTTCAAAGCTTAGTGGAACATAATCATAAAATTCGCGAATATGGTTGTACCCTTCTTTTAAACAAGATATATTTGTTTTGAGAGTGTTCAATCTATCAAGAATGCTAGCAAGGGATAAATCAAAATTACTAGCAGAGCTAGATGATGTGACTAATTTTTTTATGGCATTAAAAGCTTGATCCCCATCACAATGGAGGAAATCTCCTCCTACTACAGCATCTAGGGCGTATCTATAACGAAGAGTAAGACCAAAATAAAAGTTACTAAGAAGCAAACTTAGAGGCATTTTAGGTTCAGTTCTACTATAAGAATCAAAAATTCTAGACCAAGCTTTCTCAAAACTCTCCTCACCCCCTTGTTTAAAGGTAAAGATCGATTCCTCAGGTGATAGAGCAACAACTACAGGACTAGTCATGATAATAAAATAAATGCAAGTAACTAATTTTTTTGTGTTTTTGATATAGAGAGCAAGACAGTAAATAAAGTAAAACTAGCAACTAATTTTTTTTTATTTTGTTTAGGTGCAGCAAACAAAGTAGTAAATAAAATAAAGCAAGACAAAAACAAAGTAAAGAGATTGAGAAGTGGAGACCCCTTGCAGCGTGTCTTGATCTCCCCGGCGCGAAAAAGAGCTTGATGGCGTGTAACTCACACGTTCGTTGGGAACCCCAAGAGGAAGGTATGATGCGCACAGTAGCAAGTTTTCCTTCAGAAAGAAACCAAGGTTTAATCGAACCAGTAGGAGCCAAGAAGCACGTTGAAGGTTGATGGTCGCGAAATGTGATGCGGCGCAACACCAGGGATTCCGGCGCCAACGCGGAACCTGCACAACACAACCAAGTACTTTGTCCCAACGAAACAGTGAGGTTGTCAATCTCACCGCTTGCTGTAACAAAGGATTAAGAGTATCGAGTGGAAGATGTTTGCAAAGAAAACAGTAAACACAATTGCAGATTGTATGCTATGTAAAGAATAGGACCGGGTCCACAGTTCACTAGAGGTGTCTCTCCCATAAGATAAAGCATGTTGGGTGAACAAATTACAATGGCAATTGACAAATAGAGAAAGGCATAACAATGCATATACATGATATGATAAATATAGTGAGATTTAATGGGCATTACGACAAAGTACATAGACCGCCATCCAACTACATCTATGCCTAAAAAGTCCACCTTCGGTTATCATCCGAACCCCATTCAGTATTAAGTTGCTAAGCAACAGACAATTGCATTAAGTATGGTGCGTAATGTAATCAACAACTACATCCTTAGACATAGCATCAATGTTTTATCCCTAGTGGCAACAGCACATCACAACCTTAGAACCTATGTCACGATCCCAGTGTCAATGAAGGCATGCACCCACTATCGAGCATAAATACCCCTCTTGGAGTTAAGAGCAAAAACTTGGCCAGAGCCTCTACTAATAACGGAGAGCATGCAAGATCATAAACAACACATAAACAATAGATTGATAATCACCATAATCATAGTACTCTCTATCCATCGGATCCCGACAACACAACATATAGAATTACAGATAGATGATCTTGATCATGTTAGGCAGCTCACAAGATCCAACAATGAAGCACAACGAGGAGAAGACGACCATCTAGCTACTGCTATGGACCCATGGTCCAGGGGTGAACTACTCACTCATCACTCCGGAGGCGATCATGGCGATGAAGAGTCCTCCGGGAGATGAATCCCCTCTCCGGGGTGCCGGAGGCGATCTCCGAATCCCCGAGATGGGATTCGCGGTGGCGGCGTCTCCGGAAGGTTTTTCGTATCGTGGCTCTCTGGGGGTTTCGCGACGGAGGCTTTAAGTAGGCGGAAGGTCAACGCGGGGGCCACACGAGGCCCAGGGGGCAGCCGGCGCGGCAGGGCTTGGGCCGCGCCGCCCTGTCTCCTGGCTGCCTCGTGGCCCCACTTCGTTGTCTCTTCGGTCTTCTGGAAGCTTCGTGCAAAAATAGGACCCTGGGCGAAAGTTTCGTCCAATTCCGAGAATATTTCCTTACTAGGATTTCTGAAACCAAAAACAGCAGAAACAGCAACGGCTCTTCGGCATCTCGTTAATAGGTTAGTTCCAGAAAATGCATAAATATGACATATAATGTGCATAAAACATGTAGGTATCATCAATAAAGTAGCATGGAACATAAGAAATTATCGATACGTTGGAGACGTATCAGCCGCCCTGGAGCCCTGCCGCCGCAAGCCGCAAGCCGCCCCCGTCCGGCGCCCCTTCAGAGCTCTTCGACAGTGGCCACCAAACTCGTTGGAAACAGCTTGAACAGCGCCGGAAGATCTAGATGTCAACGGGATGCGCATCTTCGGCCGGATTCGGGAGGGATTCTTCGTCGCCGAAGCTGGAGAAATAGGGAGGCAGAGGCTGCCACGCCCATCTAGCCAGCCGCCCCGACCTGCCTTCTCCCCGCGCCCCCAGTCGTGCACCATCGTTTCTCTTCTACTCCAAAAATGCCAACCAGGACCAATCAATCAGCGCTCGCAAAGGAGCGTGTTAAAATCGATTCTAGACGGCATGCGGCCCTCCTCTGTCTAATTCGCGCCCATGGAGGCTGGACGGCGCCGTCGAGCGTCAAACGAGCCTCGCCTCGCGTCTTTCCCAGTGGTTGGCCGCCGACCAGCCGCATATAACTTGGGGAACAGTTGATTGCGCTCGATTTTGAGAGAGAGGAGCCAAACTGCTTGGGGGAATCAGTAGATCAGGGGCGAGGACCTGCAGATCCGGCCAACGGCAGACGTTGGGGTGGCCGGACGGCAAGGGGAGGAGGTGGCGGCTGTTAGCGGTAAAGCGCGGCGCGGCGGCTGTCCATCGGAGGAGTTAGGCGTCCGTTTTTTTTCGTACGCGAGCGGAGGAGCCCGTGGGGGTACACTGTGTGACCTGCACTAATTAATCGCTTGTTGTGTCACCCCTTAAGGGCTTGTTCGGCTGGGGTGTTTTTTGGTGTAATATCAGACGTGTATTGGGTGATAACATTACGATACACAGGATGCGGTAGTGTTTTAGATGTGTATTGGGTGGGAACAGCTGCCTTGTTGCGTTACCGTCTCTCTGCAGTAACTAGCTAGGAGCTCAGCACACGTACGTAACTTTGACAGCTGACACACACACCACCTAGCTATGCATGCACGCTCTCCTCGGGCAGACCACCGCCAGTAGCAAAGTCCAGTACACACTGACCAACAGATAAAACGCGAGTACCCCCTCGCGGCTCTGATTCACTCCAACCCGACGAGTTTTTAGCGGGATTGCCAGGCTAATCCCGACCCATCCCGGCCTGCCGAACGGTCTGTGTGCAGTTTTTAGGTTTGTTATATTGGGTTGGCCTGGTTAAATACACTCCAAACCCTACAAAATCACGAGTACCGAACGAGGCCTAAGGCCGCGCGTGTGTTAATCAGGTTTGACCAAACGGACAGGTGTTGGCTACCGAAGGGGTGCCTAGCTACCCATGTGAGTACCAAGTTTCATCCGTTTCTTTTGAACAATGTTATATAAAGATGAATATTGTTGTGATAGGGGTGTATCACCTAACCAAACGTCCTCCTAAAATCGGACAGTTGATCCATCTCCCGTAACAAAGCGATTTTTACTAAAGAAATCATCATTAACCTGCATAAGACCCTTCAAAAAAGGTGAATCCATAGGTTTTGCCTCAACTTGAGATTGGTGTTCCAAATACTAAGAGAGTAGCGATATTTGAGAAGAAGGTGTGCCGCCGACTCTAGATCTCTTTTGCATACTTGGTATAGGGCACAATTTGGCCACCTCCATAGTTGGAGATAATCCACAATCCATGTCTGGTTTTGTAAGACAAGTCACACAAAAAAAATATACACTTTGGGGTGCCCAATTATTTGTCAAATTGAACCCGATAAGCAATACAATTGGCAAAAAAAAATCAAATTATGATGATTCAGGCACTAATTGTTATTTCAAAAGTTCTTGGAAGTAGTATTATGCTATCCCGGTTTACTATGAACAGACATAACTTGGGGATGATATTGGAAGAACCAATTAGTGCTCATAGTATACGGGGATCCACTTTGGCTCATTGGAGCATATGAACCTGTTGTGTGAAAATATATTTTGAATTGTTAAAAATTTCCAAAATAAAATTTTGCATATACGTCTAGACATTTTATGTTCATAGACAAGTTTTTAGAAAAAAAAACTTTTTTTTCTCAGTGTCTCCTGTAAAAAGATAAATTTTCATGCTAGAACACGACTACATATAGGACTTTTTTTTTTGTCTTTTTTTACATGCCACATAAAATGTTATTTTTTTACGAAAACTTGTGTACGAACATAAAATGTCACGATGTACACCATAAATTTTATGTCAGAACTTTTTAACATTTTTAAATTATTTTTAATTATTTTACATAAAGGATGCAAATACTACTATGAGCCAAAACGCCTCCTCCTTGGGGTTAAATAATTATAGCTAGGCTATTAGCGGTTATTTCCATTTAGCATTCAAAGCGTCTAGCCGTAGCCGCGGGCACCGCGAAAGCCTATAGCCGGGCTATAGGGGCTATTTTAAACATCTCTAGGTTAGAACGGAAAATCTATGAAGACCTGCAAAGGGGGAAAAGGCTTCTTTGAACATATACAATTTCCAAACAACTGATTTGTATCCCGTGTACATTAGTCGAAATAGTTATGATGAAGAACCGGTAATAACATGACCTCAGCTATATTACTCTTTACTGTGTGTTAAATCATAACGCAAGACTCCAGGCAAACGTGCTGAGCAGTTGGGGAGTGTTCGAAAGGAATGAGTTAAGCACGGAGCTTGGAAGAGGGCGGGAGCGCGTCAACGAAGCACGGGCGGTACGGGAACACACCCTCGACGCGGCTATCAAGCAATGCTACATAGCCAAGGAACCGCAGCTTGGAGCTGACGAGATCGTACGCCACCACCAGGGACGATACGGTGAGGTAGAAGATCACCTCTTTGCTCGGGTGGAACCCAAGGATCGCGGTATTGCTCCACGGCGTGATGCCGGGCTTGTAACCGAGAGCCTGCAGCCGCTCCTCGTCCGGCTCGGGGTCGAGCACGCCTCCTCTATCCATGGCCTCGTCCCAGCTGTTGCACGCGCCTGCTTCTGCTTGGCCTGGGCCTGGCCACGTCCAGCGAAGGCCGCACGCGAGTCGCTGAATGGCCAGCGCGTACAGGTGCGGTTCGTGGTCCTTGTCGTGCGTCGGCGTCCACTCCAGCTGGTCCTCCGTCGGTTCGCGCAGCCGCCATACCCTGACGCGACACTCGTTCACGCTCGCGTACCGCAAGACGCCCCCCGTCTCGGGGTCGGGGCTCAAGAAGATGGAGCCCCTGGGGACCGCGGGCATGACGCCGATTGCTGCTCCGGTGGTGGTGGCGACGCTGGGGAGCTCGACCATGTCGTACGTGCCCTCCGAGCAGCGCAGCGCCAACAGGACATGACTGTCACTCTGCACGTAGAGCGAGCCGCGCCGGTATGCCGCCGACCGCCAGGTCCGCGCCCGCACTTCCGGCGACGTCACCCTGTCGTATAGGTGGCCCGGGCAACAGCGCCCCGCAGAGAACACCCGGCGCGTCCACCGGCCGTCCTCGGACGAGAACACCAGCACCGGGACAGCCTTCTCGTCCCGTTCCTTCTTCGTGACGAGAAGCTGCCTGTGCGGCTGCTCTCCACCCGATCCCGGTACGAGCATGCCCAGTATCACCATCGCGCTGCGTAGCGGGACCTTCGGAGCCGGTGCCGCCGGGAGGAGGAACACCTGGTAGTGCGGCGAGACGGCTGGGTCGAAGGCGAGGAAGAGGCCGTCCTGGTCGCGGGGCAACTCCGTCGGAGGGCGCGGCAGACGGGCCCACCGCCTCGTGGCCGGGTTGCACACGAACCCAGCGCTGCCCTGGAAGCAGAGCACGAGGCCGTTGCAGCTGTCTCGGACGGCGGCACGGGAGCTGCTAAACGGGAGGTGCGGGCGGAGGAAGCCGAGCTTGTCGACCTCGGGAGCCAGCCGCAGCTGGGTAGACGGCGGAGACAGGAACAGGGGGCCGGAATCCAAAAAGTGGACGGTGTTGGCGAAGAAGCCGGGGAAGAAGGCGTCGCGAGAGAGAGCGCGGGGGAGGAGGAGGAGGCCGTGGGCGTCCACCAGCGCGCGCCATGCCTTGCACACGCACCGGCACCTGCCGATGGCGCGGGCGCCGCCGAGGCCGCTGAGGATCTCGAGGAGGATGTCGTCGGGGAGGATCGTGCTGCGCTCCGCCTCCATGGGAACCCGCCGCGCGCGTGCGCCGTGTTTCGCAAGTTTGTGGCGCATCGTGTGTCGATTAGACATTGTGCTTGCGTTTAAATACGAAACGAGGTATCCGATTATAGGCGAACTCTGCTGCCGGAGTTTGCCTAGCATTATGCAACCGAGCTCTTATTCCATCCTAGTGGCCTTAGGCATCTCCAACAGAGACGGCACGAAAAGATGTGCTATCGCGTTTCAACCGCTTTTCACCGCGCGTGCACTCTCCCGCGCTACTCCAGCGAACGCGTTAAACTGGCACGCAAAAGGAATATTTTTCCGCGCTTTATCGCGCTATCCCAAGCACCAAACTTGCCGCGCCGCTTTGAGCGCGCGCTATAAAACGCCGCAAGCGCGCACAACAAACCGTCGTGGAATCTTCCAGCCGCCGCTTCGTCTCGCCATGCCTCGTCGCTTCGTCGACGCATCGCTGAGACGCCGCTCTCCCACGCGCGCTGCCGCTCAACCGTCGTCGCCGGGATGCCGCCGCATCGCCGCGGGTCATCCGGTTTCCACGCTGTCCGAGTGTGTCCCAACGGTAGATTCTACGCAGAGCGGGTCTGGTTGGCACTTGGAGAAGTAAAAAACTTGATTTATAAGTGGAGTTTTAAATAAAAATAGAGTTTTCAACACTCCCAATTGTGTTTAGTTTAGATAAAAATGCTACATGATACATTTTTTTTATGTTATACACATCGCCCAATTGTGTTTTTATTAGGTACTATTATAATTTTGAGTGCGTATTTGTTATAACAAACAACATGGCCAAAAACGAAAAGTTTGGTACATTATTTTCAAACCTGGTCATAGCATGGTCATCCAAGCCAAAAATGCCAAACTGGTCATGCGGTGTGATCTAGCAAATGTGACACCAAATTTTAATGGTACATGGCAAATACACAATTGAGCGTTATGTTTCGGCAAACGTCTAGAAAATGAGGGCCTCTTCTTTTTTGCCTTCACGTCAATAAAGATGGCATCGTATAAATAATTGATGTTCAACTTCTCCTTCCAGGAGAAGATCTTTTCTCCAGCGTTAATGCTGGTGTTGGAAGGTTAAATTTCTCTAGGATGATTCTTCAGAACTTTGATCGAATTTGGACTTTGTCTCATCATTGTCGCGAAGAGTATTGTGCTTCTAGTATTTTATCTCGGTTGTTATGTCCTTGACAATGGTGATTCGTATTCTCAGCTCCACGCGATGTCGGCCAGGCTATTCAGTTGATTTTCTAGAATATTGTAGTTTGTACTCTTGCTGATATTGCTTGATTATTTTAATGGTTGCATTTACTCGTATGCAGGTAGCCTCGGCATTTTGGAAGAAGAAATAGTTTGAAGACATCAAAAATTTGATCATTTTGTACACTTTAGATAGCCAATTCCTTTAAGTATAGGTGGATTTGATTGTAAAAAAAAAAAACGATGCCATCCAGTTTCGGGAAGGTGCAGTTGCGACTGGATTATTGGACCTAGAAGTTAGACCGTTAGAAACAAGTTTAAAAATGTTCCTCATACATTTGTTGAATCCCATGTAAATTCGAAAATATAAATTTATTTGAAGAAAACTTGATAAGTCTGTTTCACCAAGTACGGTGCTTTTTTCCAACATTTCAAATGCTTCAACCTATAGCAAGACACTGGGTCACTCCTGTTGTTGTTTCTTTGCGTGGAATCTCTAGATTTTATTCAGACCAACACAATATCAAGAACTATGAGACATCAAGCGCAAACACTTGCTCTCCAGTTGCCGTAGAGACAAGTCATGGCGGTCAGGCGGTCTAGCTATTGTTAGCATAGGCCCCTTTCCATCCCTGATTTCCCATCCTTGGCATTATGAAAAGTTCTCACAAAAAGGTTTCTTAGATATATACAGATCACACTGGACCTCTGGAACCGAAGGAACAAAGACCAAAGAACAGAAAGCACAAGTTTCTTAGATATATACAGATTGCTTCCACAAGGAAGAAAGGTACATGCTGCAAGAAACATACTAATACCACCACCACCACTACCTAAATTGCATCAATTCATACAGATACTCGAGCATCAATATACATACATACGCCTATTTACTAGTAGCAAGCAGTGAAGACGGGGGCTGTTCACCAGTTATCTCCTAAAACAAAGCAACTGGCAGCGAAACGGCATGAAATGACAAAATACCTCTTCTCCGCATTCCTTGTTGACACACGACCAAAGGCCACTACAGTTCAAGAAAAAGGCAGCCGACGCCCTTTAGTCTGTGAACCAATTATGAGTAGCTCTTCCCACCAGAGTGAAGGATCATGGACATTTTCCCGATTGATCCAGTGGAAGAACGAACAGAATTAGAGCAAAGTTAGCATTCAGCAGTCTGTGTTGGTAAATGAGGCCCGGTAGTCTAAGCCGCTCCGCGGAGTAACTGATTCATGAGATGAACTAACGCCACTGAGCTTCATGGTGTCAGCGATAACTGGTGACTTAGCCTTAGGTGCCAACTGTTTCGCCTCCTCGTACGAATAAATATAAATTCTTTTCACCATGCTGCAAAACTCGCTGCAATAAAATGAATTACAGAGGGATTAGGACTTGGATATAAGAAATTTGCATCCATTCAGCAACAGTGACATAAGGGTTCTTACTCCCAAGGATCGTCCCCAACAAGCATCATATCATCCTCTTCATCAGCATAAACAACCTGCCATTTCTTGAGTGTGAAACATAGCTCCCCCTGTATATCAAACATCTCCTCCAACTTGCGGTGAAGATCGCCATACCCATCTAGCTTTGTTAAGTCCACTGCTCTTCCAACAGCCATTCCTTTCATAATTACCTATAGGAACAAAAAATGCTGTCAGCAAAAAACTAGAGGAACAGTAATTAATAACTCTGCAAGTTACAAGATTTCAAAGTCGGGCATCTTTAAAATGTGATGATCTATCACCTTTGTACAGCTTCTAACTTGGCGACTTTGGGTCTCGAGAAGAGCACGTTCACTGCTTGCTGCTTGGGCATTGGAGTTGTTGACATTGGATGGCTGCGAGAGCTCAGCAGAGTCAACATCTACAGATGCAGCCATTTGGTTATAATCATCACCTGAAAAAGTATCCACAGGCTGTTTTTCTTCCACAGCAGATCTAATCTCAATTCCAAATAATCTGCAACCACCAGTAGTTGGTTCAAGCTTTCTTTCAACTGTGACTTTGTTAGTGCTTCCAGCATAAGAGTCTTCTCTTGATTCTCTTGCTGGCCAGTAGAACTGATTGAATGCAACATTTGATGATGATGAGAAGATTGAAGTAGGAAATAACTCGCGTTGTGGTTCCGAAAATGAGAGGGTTTGGCTTGGTTCAGTTGGGGACTTCCATAGTCCTGATATAATAGCACCAGATTAGATATGTAAAGCAAAAGGATACCGGGGGAGGCACTAAGTTATATCAAAATACAATATTCATGACTATGAGCTGAGCATTGTACCCGTAAATCAGATCACTTGTAACAGATGCTAAGGAGTTCATATATCTTACCAAATTTTGGAGGAAGTTCTGGAACCACGGCAGGTGAAGCTGGAGGTCGTGCACGCTTATTCCTTAATGGAAGTTGAGGGGGTTGTGGATTAGCTGCATCCAGAGGTTCCAATTCCCATGGTGAAACTCTATCTGGACGAAGAATGGATGAAGGTTCGTCCCATTGTACCTAGCAGTAATTACAGGACAGAATCAGATCTGAAAAGCAAACATGGAAACATCACAATGAACCACCACAAGCACTCCAAAGAACACACATTTCTAGTTGAAACCTTAAAACTCAGTATCTTCATACCTTCAGAGATTTCCAATCAGAACCTGCCCATGCAGATGTTGGCATTGTCGTTGTGCTCCCAATACCAGTAATTGTTCCACTGAACCTGAAATCACAGAAAAGTTTGTCAAATTCACCTAGATGGTTGTAGTAAAGCCAACATCGTGTCTAAAGCGGTCTCATATTACCTTCTTTCAAGAGCTTCATCGCCTTCAAATTTCATCTTAAATCTCATTCCAACAGAAATATTCTGCTTCTTCGCTTCAAGGTACTTGTTAACGCTCACTACAAACTCAGATCGACTTGTTCTGGGGGAAGAGAATCAGAGACACCCATTAGGTGTTTTAGACTAGATAGGATGGAGAACATAAAATTCGCCAATTTTCATACGCGTTAATGCTATCTCGCTTCAGCAATAATAAAGGATGGTTGAAAGGGGTAAATTCTCAGATGTAAATGCACAACAGGTATAAGAATTAAGCTTAAGGGCCGTAATGAGCAATAATTATCTCTCGCACCTATGTGGAATGTACAATACACAGGGAATTGCTATTTGAAATGAATAAAATATGCACAATAATCTTATTTATTTATCATGCATCTGGTAATTCTTTATTAGCTTGCATTACTGGTGAAGAGGTGATGCTTTAGTTATCTTGCATTACTGGTTGGTTGCCACACATAAACATCACTATGCAAAAAGGGCACAACTAAAAGGAAAATTGGTTGAATCTTACCTGGGTTTGTAGAAAACAGAAAAGAGGGTCCCAGTGGAGATAGCATGGGAGGCTGTTGCAAGAACTCCGAGATGCATGCTGTGGCTTGATATGACAGATGACGGCATGTTATTTACTTGTCTCATATGCCTCCTTACTCCAACCCGTAACTCACCATTTTCACCTCTGCAAATTATACCAATACTACTTAGTACTATTCATGAGAACTGAACCAGGAGAGAGGTGCAAATGCATCAGAAATATGCCTCGAAGTGACAAGATTACAGTATCATGTACTCCCTACCTCAGAAAAATAAATGCATCACCAGCAACCAATCTCTTTGAGCTAACAAAGACACTCCAGCCAGTTGTAAGTAGGTGCCGTCTAGGTTGTCCTGAAAATAAAACACAAGGAGACATGAGATAGAACCAAAGAGAGAGATCACACAAATAGGCATTAACTAATGAATTAGCAAACGTTGCATGTTTCTACAGTGGTAACACTTCAGCATTCAATATTGACATTAATTGCTACAACACCAAAACAATAGGAGAATAGCGTCAGGAAGTTATAGGGGCTTCGTGCTGAATGCTGAAATTGTAAACTCACCACGAAATATGTGACGAAAATGCCACTCAGTTCCATGGAGATCTTTGGCAACTAGTTCTTGACATGGGGGATTCTGAGACATGTCCTGCAAAGAAACAAACCATCCAATAAGCCAGAAATCGTGTAGACATCAACAGGAGTAAAAACATGCTTTCGATGCTAACCAGCAGAGGAAGACACTCTTCAGCATGCCTCCTAAGAACAGAAAAACCACCATGGGTACTCGTATCCGAAGCTGTCAGTGTCTTGCAAAAGGAATGTATCGTGCCTCTCTCAGGTTCTTGTGGCTCAGGACCTGAGCTTGTGAGCTCACTTTGCTAATCAAGAGAAATCAATGGAGAAAATTAATGAATGTCCATGTAAAGAAGAACAGGAAACAGAGCTGACAAAGTAAACTGCATACGAAAAGAGTATATGCCATAAAATTGTAGATTGCACAATAATATGAACGATTTGAATGTTAGCAATGGTTAAAACAGGAATACTCACGTCAGCTTCTGGTTGTAGCATGATTTGAGCGTAAACTTCATCTGAATCAGCTTCTGTCTGCAATACAGAATTCAGCCGGTTAGGTAGGTACAACGTATAACATTTCTCAGTACGCAGACTAACTATTTCCTGGACGCTAGGATGGAAGAAAGTTACAGCAGACAGATAAAAGAACACTGACCCGGAGTTCTACGTTGACCACACGGCATAGGATTTTGGATGGAAGATTGAACATCGGCAGGTACTGGTCAAGCTGCTGGCTCGTAGATGCCTCAAGCTATAGAGCGAACCGTGGTCAGATTGAGGAGAAAATATATAACAACAAAAAAGAATTAATCAATTGAAATAGGCAGAGAAGACTCATAGCCCGGTTGAGTACCTGCTCCATATGGCCCTGTGGAAGGTAATAAACTCGTTCGCCTTGTCTAGGCACCGTGATCAGCGGTCCGGCACAAGCATGCCATAGCTCCCGGAATAGTGCGTCGCTACAGGTTCCTGCATTTCAGCAATCGATTTACAATATCAGTTCATCATAAATTCAGAAGATCAGAGACGAAGGATACATGGTAGTAAAACGCTGGTTGTTCTCTGCATCATGATTGGGGAACTCCGACTAACATGTCGCACAAAATTCTACCCAACTCAAGTGTCCGACAGTCGGATTTCTCAACAGCACAACAGTACTGGGTCCTTAACTTGGCAGCTGGGTTGGCACCATAAATACAAATCAAACGTATTAACAAGAAAACATATGTAGAAGACTGAAGACCGGCCACAAGAATATATTCCGGTTGGGTACATAACTTTATTTCCAATTGAACGGATCACGCTTTTGGATGAAAATGAACGAAAAAAACAGGTGGATCACAACTCGCGTCAGTACATCACAAGACTGGAACTAGAAGAACTGCAGAAGCGAGGTATCGGAGTAATCCATGAGATGTGGCACTGAACAGAGAGAATTGCACAAGCATCGGTATGTGAGCAACCCATCAGATGTGCCACTAAATAGAGAGAATTGTGCAAGCGTCGTGGATACTCTCAGCAGATGGCACAGTACATACGGATCGGGTCGACAAGAGCGACTGCAGCCCAAAATCCCAAATACTCGAACAACAGCCTAATAGTACTCCTGTGTTTATGCACATCGGCCCGAATTTGCAGAAGAACTCCACTACTTTTCTACACAACTGGTCAACTAGATAAGTCCACTTCATGAACCAACTGCCGACACAGTTTGTCGCCGGAGCGTAGAACTTACCACCACGCGAAGGCAGACCAACTACTTCCTCGGTTAATTTCTCACCAAACCTGTTCCTCCCCAAACGGCAAAAAACTGCATGGACGAAAATCGCGACTAACAGTAGAGGGATGGGGCGCGAGGCGAGATCGAACCTGTGCCAGCGGCAGCCGCGGGGGGATTCCCGGTATCCATCGCCGCAGCCATGGTCAGCAGACCGAAACTGGGCCGAGAAAAGATTTCGGTACCGGTGCGGGGCGGGCGAGGAAAGCAGGAGGTCCTGGCGACGTGTTAGAGCTGGCGCCGCGCCCGGGTCAGCTCCATGGATCTGCCTGCGACGGTACGGCGGCGCGGCGACGGAATTCGCGAGGAATTGGGGCGGCCGTGGACGGGAAGCTCGGCTGCGTGGCCGGGGCAGGGGCAGGGGAGCGGGGGGAGGCGGCGAGGAGGTGGCGTGTAGCGTGTGTGGTGAGGTGAGGTGCGTTTGGTTGGAAGAGTATTTGGGTGGTGTCGGGCGGGTGGAGTGGTGTGCTTGCCTTGGTTTGGTTTTGACAGCGAGCGGCGGTGGCGGTGGGGAGGTGCACGGGGCGGAGGAGGCAGGCGGAGCGGGCGGGTGGTGGGGGAGGAGACAGCCGGATCACGGGTGGATGCGGGTGTACTGGGTGGATAGGACTTGCTGCCTGCCTCGTGCGGCGCTTGCTCGCTTGGTTTCACCAGAGTTTTCCTTGTTTCGCCCGTGTTTCTCGGTGATGGGGATGGATCACTGGCATGCTTGGTTTTCTTGTCTTGTGAAACACACACGCTCACAAATACTCACCTACAATCC
This sequence comes from Lolium multiflorum, assembly GCA_030979885.1. Lineage (NCBI taxonomy): Eukaryota > Viridiplantae > Streptophyta > Magnoliopsida > Poales > Poaceae > Lolium > Lolium multiflorum. The sequence goes on from CM061748.1 coordinate 222,007,269, forward strand.
TCTATGAATATAACCATACCGATAGACTGAATCTAAGAAACTGGTGATCCGAAATATTTTATTTTAAAACATCAAACTGAGGAAACCTGGGATTCGAATTCTGGTGGGATGGGATGTCGGCACAGACCAACAACGTGTTCGTTACGGTACGGGGTGCTTGTTTTCCCACTCAGAAATAGCGCAAACCTACAACTACCACGAACCATCGATTTCATTCCTTAAGCAAACTATCCATTTTACATGGTTTTTTCTCCTCTTTTCACATATCATCAGCTATCCATGTACTAATATGTTGTACAAAGCTTCGAGTCCCACATTAAGAAGATTAACACCAAATCTGGCATAGGTCTGACGACTTCGGTCCACGAGGCGGTGATGATGTGGCATTGAGTGCCCACATATCATCGGCCGGTTAATTTTCTCATAGTTTTTGAAAAGTTCTAAAATTTCACAAAACAATAATCTAATAAAACATTACGAAAACTTTTCAATTGTTGGCTCCGGTCATCATATCTCGCGTTACTTGGTTTAGTCTAAAATTGCGACCTGCGTGCAACACTTATTACACCAATAGTTGGTGATTTGTGTTTAAAAACAAGTAAAATGAGTAGGTTGCGCATTTTACAAATTTGTCGAGCTTAATAGGAATACATAATCGTTGTCGTGCAACCACATAGCCATCATCCAGAAACCGTACCGTGCAACGACGGGAGATGCTCTAACCGGAGTGTTTTTTTCAATGGGACGATTATTGAGGTGAGACTTGTGCACTCCGGTGCCTCTCAGGTGCGCCCGAGCACCGAGGCGTTTTCAAGAAACTTTCACCCTACACACATCTCATATGGTTGTGTCACAGGCTTGTACCAAGCTCATAGCAAGCTTCAGATCAGCACTTCAAATATCCAACGACTGAGGTATCCAAGTTCAATCGGGCAAAACGGCACCGGCGGGGGGAAATCCATTCCGGCTAACCCATTTCGTGAAAGCACATTTTCAAATACCAAAAAGATCTGAAAATCTAGACATTCTATGTTCGTACACATTTTTTTGGGAAACGAAGAACTTTTTTTTTTTGTTTGTTGTCTTGTTATCCAACATAAAATGTCTGGATATATATGTGAAATTTTATTTCAGACTTTATAAACATTTTTATATTTTATTTTTTAATAGGTTTATAGCTAGCATGCACCTATGATCCAAAACCCCACCTCAGACGAGGCCACGAGGGAATTCGCCGACGGCAGCACCTTCCTTCCCACCTTGTCTCTACTCCTCTCTCCCTTTCTTGTTGTTCATCTGTGTCCAAAATATCCTTCAAATCCCTGTATGAGCAAGCGATTGATCGGATCCGAATATGTGGGCTGCTGACATGCGTGGTAGCCGCCTAGCCTAGCCCCGTTAGCATGTCCCTCACCGACCCGGCATGCAACCGCACCCACCACAACACAAAGCCAGTCATGTCGCGGCGACGAAAGCAGAGTACGCACCTTGCCGTACGTACGCTTCCTTTCTTTTTCACTAGCTATATACGGAGCCCCAAGCTGTATCTCGATACGGCCAACCAGCCATGTGATCCAGACGCAATGCAAAGTCCAGCAACGCGGCTGGACCGGTGCTTGCTGCTCCGGCTCCACCCGAGTAGCTAAAGTTGACGCATGGCGGTCCGATGGACTTGGACACGCTCGAGCGTGAGTTCAGATGAGAGCTGGAGTAGTTGGTTTTATGCGATCTTGATCGATCCCACGATTGGTCGTACTCTGGTGTGCTGCCAAATTTGGTGCAGCACAGCACCAACTTGGTGGTGTGTGTGTAGTCCGTGGACTGGTGCAACTTGCACCTATTTTGAGAAAGTGATGTCCGACGGATATGCAGCACGCACACGATGTGCTGTGTTGACTTGGTAATATTAGGCGAACCGACGCAAAACATATGTTGTTGGGGGATGACCGGTATGCGCATGCCGGATGGTCTTATCGTGAGATACGGTTTAATGTTTATATCACCAAAGATAGGAATTTTTAAGTAAAATTAGGTATAGGGTACAGGAACCAGGAAGAAAAGATAGGAGCGCGGAAGGAAGAGCATGTCGGCTGGTGGTCAAAGATTCGTCGAGCTAAAGGACAAGGATAATTAAGAAAGTAGGCTTTAACGGGAAGACAAAGAAGAGGATGACGGCCAAAGAAAGCGGAGGACGTCCTCCCTATTTAAAGAAGACCGCGTCATCATGATTAAAGTAGCTTTATAAAGTATCTTTGTAAAGTAGTTTGTCTAGTCAAAGATCCCATTAGGGTTTCTTGTCTGCCACTCTCCCCTATATAAGGAGAGGGGGCAGCCTCTTTCATACGTGTGTGACATTAGAAACAGAACCCTGTAAGCTCAAACTTGTATCATGTGGAGATCAATGAAGATAGCGATCTAGGGCGAGTTCTTCCTTGTGTCTTTCTTCTTCAACCTCTGGCCTTGGCCAAGTTCTTGAGGAAACCATCCGGAAGTTCGTCCCCTAGTCGCAAACCCTCCCGAATCCTCTAGCGTCCATTCGGCCCCAAGATAAGCCATCCTATGGCATCGTTTGTTCCCACGACAGTTGGCGCCACCGTGGGGCTTGAAGTGGCGCTTGCTGGAGTTCATATTCGGGCGGGCATCCTCGACATCAACGGCGAGCGCACGGTGTCCGCGCTCGTGCAACGCATCTACAACATGGACTTCATCAACGACGCGGCTCGCCAGCGGCAAGTTCCCAGCCGCCGCACCATCGAGTTCCATCCGCGTCTATTCGGCACCTCTGCCCCCGTCTCGCCGGTCTTGGTGGCGCGGATCCGCCAAGATGGCTGTGTGCTGGCCGCGCCGCCGCAGCGTGGAGGTCATGATGGCTGGTGCGGTCAACACCGGCAAGGGAGCTGTGGAGGAAGGAGATGAACGTGCGGCATCGACCCGCCCGGCAACCACTGGAGCGTGACGCGGCATCGCGGGAGCATCGTCGGCACCACCGGAAACACCTCTTCAAGCGGCGATGCACACGCGCCACGTCGCGCGAACATCGACCGGCAAAGGCTCGGGAGGAGCTGGAGGCCACGCGCAAGGCCACTTACCGGTGGCGCCGACATCATCGGGGCGCAGCGCGACCTAACCCTACGTGAGTACAACGCTGCCCATGGCTTTGCTCGATTAGTGCTCATGCTGCTAGGATGCCGAAAACCGGCTTAAGGCTCGCAATCTAGATCGGGATTTGCGCAAAGAAGTTCTTACCGGAAGAGTGCATTTGTATCGTAAGCATCGTAGAAAAGCCTAAGTACAGTAGTCCGGATAAAACCATAAAAGCCGCTAAAGCTGCAGTAGAGTTATGTGAGTCGCTTTCCGGTGACGAGTTGGCAAAAGCAAGAACGTGTAAAAGAGCTGTTGAAAACCATTGAGCGGCAAAATCTTGAGCAGCTAGCTAAGCTGAACGAGGCGGTGGCCTCAAAATCCGCGCGTTCAACAAAGAATGCCGGAAGCAAGTCCCAGGGGCAGGCATCGTCCCCTCGGACAAGAGAAGGAAAGAGAAAAGAACGCACGGCGGATGACTGTGTATGATCCAGTTCTTGGAAAGCAAAAAGCCGGGCAACATGATGCGGTAGAAAGAGCCAAGGGGCAGATCGGGGCTACGCCAAGGGAGGCTATGCCGGAAACAATCATGCCGGTAGATATGAGACCGGGCAAAATTATCGAGCCGCAAGGGTGGCGTACGTGGATGAAGAAATGCCACCACGGGCCGGCAAGAGCCGCGGAACCGGAAGAATATGACGAATCAGATTCCGAGGTGGAACGAACAAGAGTCCACAGGAACCCTTTGGGGGAACGTCGGGGAAAGATGTTTGCCAGACCGGGATGCGAGGCACGGGTTGGACAGGGTACATCTTTCCGCAATAGTTGAATGTGAGGGACCTCCTGGCCCAAGGTGTTTTGGCCCACGAATCATGAGAGAAGAACCACCGGTGCGCAATTTCCAGTTGCCCCGGGACACAAGAACGTATGATGGTACGACCAAGCCGGAAGACTGGCTTGGATTATGTCGCGTTTATGTGGCTGGTGGTGGAGTAAACCGGCGTTGGGCGGTAAGAATCATACCGTCCTACCTCGTGGGTCCTGCGAGGATTTGGCTTAACAATTTGCCGGCAGGAAGTATTAACGGATGGTTGGACTTTGAGGAAGCATTTGTGAACAACTTCAGCAGTACCTACAAAGGCCAAACCGGCCCCAACGCTTGCTGTGCCAACAGCGTGCGGAGAAACAGACCGGGATTATCTCACCGGTGGAACTCAATGAGAAACACATGTGAAGGAGTAATTGAGGCACAAGCCATTGCTTGGTTCAGTCAAGGATGCCGGAGAGGATCACCTTTATGGCAAAGGCTGCAAAGAAGCATGCCCACAACCTTGGCAGAAATGATACGTGTGGCAGATAGCTATGCGTTGGGAGACCCAATGCAACAAGCTGAGCCGGAGCGATCGAATCCGCATCAACGGCAATACGGGATAACGGAACAACAAAGAAGGAAGATTTCCCGGATCGAAGATATGCATCACAGCAAGTTGCCGTGCGAAAATTATGGCCGGCGCCGGAGACGAGAAAACCGGATCGCAGCCATGGGCGGGTCCTAAGAAGCATGGGTAGAAAAGGGGCCAGAAAAGAACTGGCGGGAACCCGTGAAATACACCATGGAAGCCGCCATGGATCAACCTTGCCGGTGGCACACGCCGAACCCGGATCACCCGTCAAACCATCTGACGAAGGATTGCTCTTGGACCAAGTACTTGATGCAAAAGGGTGCAGTGAAAGATGCGCAAGGACAAGGGGGCGCCACAATGTTGCCGCCGCAAGATATGCTGCGCCAACAACAAGCCACCACCACCACCTCACCGGAGCAAATGCTCTACCGGTTCAACCAGCCAAACAGCGACAATACCAAGTTAACCGGGTGGAAGAGAATCGTGACCAACCACCTCCACCGGCACCTTTGGGCCGGAATGTTTATGAAGACCCACACTTGTGCATGGTTGTCTTTGTCACCGAGCCAACCGACAGGCAGAGCGTGCATCGCCGTTCCATGGAAGTGAACGCGGTGATGCCGGCAGTACCCAAGTACATGCTATGGTCAGATCAGGAAATAACATGGTCGTTCAAGGATCACCCCAAAATTATGCTGAATCCGGGTGGATACGCTCTCGTTGTGGACCCAATCATGAAGGGGCCGGAAACTCGAGTCAAATTCAGCAAGGTGCTGATAGACAATGGTAGCAGCATAAACATCATGTATAAGCACACCATGCGTGCTGGGCATAACGGAAAATATGCTGCAGCCAACTCACACAACTTTCCATGGGATTGTTCCCGGTTTGTCTTGCGCCCCGATAGGAAAAGTTCGGGTGGATGTGTCGTTTGGAGGACGTGATAATTGTCGTGTTGAGAACATTGAGTTTGAGGTGGTGGACTTAGATAGCCCCTACCATGCCTTGCTGGGGAGACCGGCACTGGCAGCTTTCATGGCATCAACTCATACGGCTTACCTCAAGATGAAGATGCGGCACCTCGTGGACCCTTGACTGTGGTGGGAAACTATAAAGTCTCGATGGAAGCCTCACCGGATCAAACTGGCAGAATCACTGGTGATAGCGGAAGAAAAGAAAAGAATGCAAAGTTGTTGCGGCAATCCTCAAAGTTGAGCTTAGCGGCAATGAGTGGAAACTTGGCTTCACCGGCATTCAAGCCGACAAACGAGACAAAGGACATTGTGCTGGATCACCCAGAGCGCACCGTTCGTATCGGTGCCGGCCTCGATCCAGCAGGAAGCGCGCTCGTCGGCTTCCTCCGTGAGAATCGGAACATCTTTGCCTGGTCTCCGATGACTTGGTAGGGGTTCCGAGGGAGGCGGCTGAGCACTCTCTAAACGTCAGGAAAGATGCTAAGCGGTGCGTCAACCTTTGCGCCGGTTCGCGAGAAGATAGGAGGAAAATCATTGGAAAAGAAGTAACAAAGCTGTTGTTGCCGGTTTCATCGTGGAGGTCACGCACACAGAGTGGCTGGCTAATCCGGTGATGGTCGAGAAGAAAAAGAAGAGAACCTGGAGGCACAAGCTCCAAAGGTGTGGCGCATGTGCATCGACTACACCAACCTCAACAAAGCTTGCCCAAGAGATCCTTTCCCTTTGCCCCGAATCGATCAAGTGATTGATTCTACTGCTGGGTGTGAGTTGTTGTCGTTCCTGGATGCGTATTCCTTCCACCAAATCCCTCTGAAAAAGAAGATCAAATAAAAACTGCGTTCATTACCCCGCACGGGGCTTATTGCTATGTTACAATGCCTTTTGGTTTGCGCAACGCTGGTGCAACGTACCAGCGTTGTATGCAAAATGCTTGTTTGATCAAATCGGAAAAAATGTGCAAGTTTATGTGGATGATATTGTGATAAAAACTAAAGTAAAAGATACCTTAATCGATGACATCCGACAAACATTCGATAACCTAAGGCGGTTCCGGATGAAACTCAATCCGGCAAAGTGCACCTTTGGTGTCCCTGGCAAGGCTTGGTTTCCTTGTGTCAAGCCGGGGCATTGAGGTTAATCCGGTAAAAATCCGGCGATAGAAAGAATGACTATCCCACGAGAATTGAAAGATGTGCAAAAGTTTACCGGAAGCTTGGCATCGCTAAGCCGGTTCATAAGCAGGCTAGGAGAAAAGGCCTTGCCACTATATGCTTTGATGAAAAAATCGGATACTTTCGTCTGGACCACGCAGGCAGACGCAGCGTTTAAAGAATTGAAAAACATGCTCGTAACGGCCCCAATTTTGGCCTCACCCTTGGAAAGAGAACCTATGTTGCTTTATATAGCGGCAACAAACCGGGTGGTTAGTGTTGTGGTTGTGGTGGAAAGAGAAGAGGAAGGAAAAACCGTCCGAGGCCGGTATACTGAGCGAGGTGCTCTCCTCATCAAAACAAAACTACCCACACTTCCAAAAAATGACTTATGGCGTGTTCATGGCCGCCACGAAGCTCAAGCATTACTTTGAGGAGCACCCCATGAAAGTGGTAAGTGAGGCACCTATCTCCGATATCATGGGTAACAAGGATGCCAGCGGCCGGATTGCAAAATGGGCAATTCAGCTATCACCGTATGTGCCGGTATATGAAAGAAGAGATGCCATAAAGTCGCAAGCTTTAGCTGATTTCTTGGTCGATTGGGCGGAGATACAATACAAGCCGCCACAAAATAGAACTTGGAAGATGCACTTTGACGGATCCAAACTCAAAGAAGGTCTGGGTGCCGGTGTGGTACTCACCTCACCTAAGGAGATCACCTCCGGTATGTTTTACAAGTGCACTTCGGGGCATCAAACAACGTCGCTGAATATGAGGCTCGATACATGGGCTTAAGGTCGCAAAAGAAATCGGAGCGCTCCGGATCATTTGCTACGGCGATTCAGATCTGGTGGTGCAGCAGTGTCCGGAGATTGGGATGCAAAGGATGCAAACATGGCCTCGTACCGGTTCCATGTGCAAAAGATTGCCGGCTTCTTCGAAGGGTGCGAGTTTCACCATGTGCCGCGGGCTGAAAATGAAGCCGCGGATGCTCTATCCAAGTTGGGCTCATCTAGGCAAGAAATTCCACCCGGAATAGCCTTGGCACACCTAAGAGTTCCATCAATCAAACCAAGTCCGGAATCGGAATCAATTTTTGTACCGGAGTCGCATGTGGTGCCAATGGAGATTGACGAAGGAAACCCGGGGACTGTTCCGACAGACTCGGGGACTGTACCGGTAAACTCGGGGACTACGACACCCATGCCGGGAGAGGCAATGCTTGTGGATAGCATGGACATAGACATGCCGGTATTTGTGGTTAGAGAGGCACCATCTTGGGTCGAACCTATTAAGGAATTCCTGATCAACGGCACCTTGCCGGTTGACGAAAATGAATCAAGAAGAATACAGAGAAGGTCCAAAGCTTACACCATCATCAATGGCGAGGTATACAAGAGAAGTGTTACCGGTGTCCTCCAAAGATGTGTGGAGCCGGAAGAGGAAGAGAAATGCTTGAGGAAATTCATCGAGGAGAATGCGGGCACCACGCCTCGTCAAGGGCGGTGGCAAAAGTATTCCGGCATGGGTTCTTGGCCCACACCTTAGATAATGCTGAGGATTTGGTAAGGAAATGCAATGGCTGCCAGGTACGCTAAGCAAAACCATACCCCAGCATCCGGTTTAAAAACCATACCGCTAACTTGGCCATTTGCTGTGCCTGGACATGGTAGGACCATTTAAAACCGCAAGGGAAACATGACCCACATCTTGGTAATGGTGGATAAGTTCACCAAGTGGCTGGAAGTGAAGCCTATCGCAAAATGTGATGGCCACACAACGGTAAAATTCCTGAAAGATGTAATTCTGCGGTATGGATACCCGCACAGTATCATAACTGACAATGGCACAAACTTTGCTCAAGGAGAGTTCAAACGATTTTGTGAAGACAAGAACATCCGGTTGGATTTGTGCTCGGTGGCGCACCCGCAAGGCAATGGCCAAGTTGAGAGAACGAATGCTTTGGTACTTTCCGGTATCAAACCAAGACTCATTGATGCAATGGAAAAATCGCTGGGATGTTGGATCGATGAGCTACCGTCAGTGTTGTGGAGTCTAAGAACAACTCCGAACCGGTCTACCGGATACACGCCATTCTTCATGGTTTATGGAGCAGAAGCGGTCATACCAACCGACATTCTCCATGATTCCCCAAGGGTGCAACTCTATACCGAAGAAGAGGTAAAAGAGGCACGGGAAACGATGTGGACTTGCTAGAAGAAGCAAGAGAACTAGCTCTGGCAAGAACAGCCATTTATCAGCAAAACCTCAGACGCTATCATAGCCGGAAGGTTAATCCAAGAGTGTTCCGAGAAGGGGACCTGGTGCTACGCTGGTGCAGCGCTGAAGGCCGGCACAAACTTTCCCCTCCATGGGAAGGGCCTTTCATTGTGAGCAAGGCTCTCCACAATGATGCCTATTACCTAATTGATGCACGGGAATGGAAGAAAGGAAAGGCGGACAAGTCAGGAGAGGAGACCAAACGCCCATGGAATGTAGCTTTGTTGCGTCCTTTCTACTCTTGAAGTGGTGATGTAAGAGTTCCTTTTTGTACCTTAATTGCTATGAATAAAAAGATGTCGGAACCTCGAATGAATCTCGGGGACTTGCCTTATTAAGTTGCATGAAACATGTTTATTTTTTCTGTTGCCGGTTGCTTATCAAACGTTTTTTCTTTCGGGTTTAGTAATGTGCTAGACCATACCGGAGTCTTCGACTCTGCTGTTGTCCATAACTTGGCTTCATGGCAAGCAAGATAAACCGGTAGGGGATAAGCACATGAACTGTGGAAAGGGAGAGCAGGAAAGAACAATCCGGAAAAGTTTAACTAACTTGTTATACCGGTTTTGCAAAAATTTCGAATTATTTCTAAGTTCAAGGAAATGCTTGCTTGGTAAAAGAACTTTGTGCTCATACGCCAAAAATGCCCGAGAAGGTAGGCAGAGCCAAGGCAAAAGAGCCAAGTGTGCATCAGTTGGATGCGGAAACAATGTCGGAATCATTGCAGTGCAAGAAAAAGCAAATCAACAAGCAAATATCTTAAGTCAAACACAACTTAATAAGTTAACCGGTACAGCTTACCGGCATAAAAGTTTCAGCACAAACCAAAAGGTTAAGTCTTTATCTTACATCATAAACCCCGGCATACCGGGGTAGAATTTAACAAGTTTTATGGCAAGTAATCAGGGACAGGTGATATCTAAGACACGGTCAGGCAGCAGGGGCTTCCGGGGGGGGCGCCGGCATCGGAATTGGCGGTGGCACGTCTCGCCTTCATCTTCCTCCTCCTCGCTCGGATAATCTTTGACATCTTCGGGGGGGATGAAGGTGCGCATGTCAGCGTACTCCGCGATGTGGTACGCGCGGTCCTGCCGCTTAGCGGTAAGAGCCGGATCCACGTCGGTAGGAGCACCTTCACGCACGCCGATGAAGGCATCCAGGTCCAACTCCGGATACCGGAGCGGCAATCCAGTGCGAGTCCGCTCCGGCGCGGGCAGCGCCGCCACTCCGGATCCTTCTGGGCACCTTTTAAGGTCGATGAGGGAGAAGGTATCGGCACTTCACCGGGCCGAGGGTCTTGAAAGCTGGGAGGCTACTTCAGGGATGTCGGAAAGATTCCGATCCACGAGCGCATGTGGGAGATCCGCGCGCTTAGAGCAACCAAGTGATCGTAGGGATCCCAAGGTGCACCCATCGCCGGCCTGCTTTGCCGGTGCTCCGCAACCTTCTTGATAGCATGGGCCGGGAGTCGGAAAGAGCCCTGCGAGACAAACAAAGGCTAAGTATATGATACCGGAACGAATAAGCTTATGTGAGAAAGGAAGAAGAAGAAACTTACGGAGGGCAAGCGCGTCGGTCCGCGTGACCGAAGGTCGTACTCCTTGTTCCGCTTTCACCGCGCAACCTCGCTCTCGGCTGCTTTTGGGCCTTCTGGCCTCCTCCGCGGCAGCTTTGTGCGCTTTGGCGGCTTTGCTGCCTTGGCGCCCTCCTCGCCTCTGCTGCAACACCGCATTGGCATTGCCGGCATCCTCCGGCGCCTCGTTTAGCCTGGCCTCCGCGGCAGCTTCGGCGGCCTTCAGCTCCTCAGCGTACCGGACTGCATAGCCTGGTCCTTGAGCTCTCTGGAGATCTCCTTTTGGGCGTCCAAGGCCTCCTGGTGATCCCGGATGAGCTGCTCCTTTTCAGCTAAGAGCCGGAACAGAAGATATTAGCAAAGCACAAAGGCAAGTGAGAAGCAAGCCAACCGGAAAGATAGAAGTTGTACCTTGGAGTTTGGCAACCTGGTCCTTGAGGGCCTCAATGGAGGCTTCCAGCTGTTGTGCAAAAAACTTGTAAATCACAAAGAAAACAAAAACCTTCGGTGAAAAGATGTCGGAGGTGCGAAGTTACCTAGGCACTGTGCGCCTCAGCAAGGCTCCGGTGCTCCCATAGAAGCTCCTCAAAGAGGGCTTTCCGGGCGTCGGCTGTGCTCTGTTTAAGGAAGTGATGTTAGTGAAGAACAAAGGATTTTAACCCGAAACCCGGGGACTGGTAATGCCGGTTTCGTGCATTTCTAGGAAGTGTTGCGCTAAGAGCAGGCTCTCAGCCCAAAACTCGGGGACTGGGAGTTTGCGGCATCTTTAAAAGAAAGTTTTGCGCTAAGAGCAAGCTCTCAGCCCAAAACTCGGGGACTGGGAGTTTGTGGCATCTTTATAAAGAAAGTTTTGCGCTAAGAACGGGCTCTCAACCCAAAACTCGGGGACTGGGAGTTCGCGGTTTACTAAGAAAAAGATGCCGGTTTCGGAAATTCTTTAAAAGGAAGTTTCGCGCGAGTTGCACTCTAAACCCAAAACTCGGGACTGGGAGGATAGACAAGATCCGGGAAGAAGAAAAGCATCAAGAAAATTTACAAAAGAAGTTGATAAAACTTACCACCACGTTGGCGGTGGCGTCGTACCACGCGCTGTCGAACTCCTTCACGGCACGTTTGAGGCGCGTGAAGTGTTCTTCGGTTGAGCGAGGCCGGCGGGATCGCGCCGGGAGGCGGTCCTCCCCAAGCCGCGGGTAGGCTGCGGAGATGTCCGCAGCGTTCCGGCTGGGCGTAAGGAAGGAGAGGCCCCAAGTCTTGGCCTCCGCGCTTAAGCTCAACGATCCGGCCCAAGAGGCCGGAAGGTTTGTCTTGAACCGCCATGGCGGCGGGCCCGGTGTGCGGCACTAAGGGCTGCGAGCCGCGAGCTGCCGTCGTAGCCTTTCGCGCGCCCCGACGAGGACGGCGGCGCGCGGCGGCGGGCGCGGGAGGGGGGTGGAGGCGTTGGCGTGGGCCCGGTTGCCTCGAGCGAGGTTTCGGTGGCGGCGCGGTGCTGAAGTGCCCGGGAAGCGGGCTTAGAGCGTCTTCTTCCTTTTCTTTTCTCAAGGACGGGAGGAACAGAGGGTTCCGCCCGCCCGGCGATTTCTCCGGCGCCCATGTTGCCGGCGCCGGTGTCTTGGGTCTGGAGGGGAGGCAGGTCCTCCTCCGCGCGGGGATCGGCGGTGTAGGGGCCGCGCGCCCCGAACTTGTTGTGCGGAGGCAGAGGATGCCGGCACCGGATGGTGCCGGACGGAGTGAGGAGGGAGTCGAGGTCCTGGCCGAGCCGGCAGAGCCCTCAGGCCTGGGGCCAAGCTTGAGCGCGGGTGAAAGAAAGAAAAGAAAAAGTTGAGAAAAAAGCAACCGGAAAAGAACTTGGTGAAAACAGAACAAGCACAAAGAAGCTTTACCCGGTGGCCGTCGGCATCGCTTGCGGCGCCTCATGGCAACGACCTTACCGCGACGGGCTCGGTCCGGAAGCGTTTGGCGAGGAGCTTGGCTTGAGCCGGCATCGGAGCCGGCGTCTTGTTCTTGGCCCTGGGCCATGAGTTTGTCCACAAACTCTTTGCCGGCCTCGGCTGCAGCGGCGCCACATGCTCATGGACCTGTGGGTTGAGGTTGGGTGAGGGCACATCTACAGAAGAACAATGGCAAAAGAGTATGAGAGGAATGAAAGAAAAGCTACCTCAAGAATGGTCAACTCATCAGACGAACCGGAAGGTTCCGGCGGAGCTTTGCCAAGGCGCGCGGCGGGAGTTCGGCCCATCTTCAAATCCTTCCAGAAGATGACGGGGTCGGGGTCAAAATTGTCGAGACCGCGTTTCCGGCAACGGCCTCGCTTGTCGGATTCGATCCGGGGAAACGGTCCTTGGCATGAGAAAACAAAAAAGAAAAAGAGGTTAGCCGCAATAAAAGCTTCCGGAGAACCGACCCGAGTTATGTAATTTCTTACTTCTTGGGTCGGAGGGTTAGTGGAGCAAAAAGGCCGGAGGCCCCATTCCAGTCTTCCGGCATGGAGGTGTCGGCAGATCTGCTGGCCTTGAGGACGACGTCCTTCTTGCTGAGAGGAAGGCCGGTGATCTTGGTAGGATCACCGGGACCATACATCTCGCTCATCTTGTGGGCGCGGCGCTTAAGAGGAAGCACCCGGCGCGAAATGAAGGTGCGGATGATATCGTCGGAGCAGAGGTCGGTGTCCTTCATGCGCTGTTTCATGAAGCGTATGATCCGGTTTGTCTCGTTGTGAGACTCCTTCGGATTGTAGCTCGATTAGTTTTGGTGGGTGGCGCCGGATCAAAGGAGGCAGATCTATGAGATCCGCGGCGCCGGTGTTCTTAACATAGAAGAAGGTCCCTTGCCATGACCGGCATGACTCGAGACCGGAGAATTTGAAGAAGGGGCTCGCTTGGCGAGAGCCAATGATGCGAGACCCGCATTGAACGGGGGTTTGGGTTTCGGAATGTCTAAGCCCTGAACGGAATTAATCCGAAGGGCGAAGAATCGAGCAAACGTCTCGCGAGTGGGACGGATGCCGATGTATGCCTCCATGAAGGTGACATAGCAAGAAAGATAGAAGATGGCATTGCCGGGAAGATGGTGAGGTTGGAGTTTATAGAAATCAAGGAAATCCCAAAAAAAGGAAGAGACGGGAAGGCCGAAGCGCGCTCAAAGTGAGCAAGAAAGACAACACGTTCGCCGGGTTCGAGCACCGGCTCAATCTCATCGCCGGAATCCGGCAGGAAACTCCTTGGAATCCTCGGGACCGGTATAACCATCAATCTCGTCTTGGCTACGCTGGAGCCCATCCGGGCTCCGCGGGTGACCTCGGAAAGATCGGTGCCGGAAGCTTGGCTAGAACTTCCGGCATCTTGTTCTTGGGAGCTGTCGGTTTCCATCTGCGCAAGTTCTGCGCGACCCCGTCGATGCGGGATCTTCCGGGTTACTGGAGGAAGAGGTGGAAGCGTATTGTTCGGAAGACATTCGGATTCGAGAAGTTTTCGATATCTACTCGGAAAAAACAGGTTCCCTAAGAACTACCCCGCGAGAAGATCTACGAAGGATAGAAAAAGCAAAGAAAAAGAAAGAATAAATATGCTTTCAACTCAAGATCTGAGCTGCAAAAAGAGGAGTAAATGTGAAAAAGGACTAACTGGGGCGGCGAGTCGCACAGGGAATGACCGCCGGCGTCGGGGCGGGCTCGCTGTAGGCGAGAGGTCCGGCGACGGCGAGATGGAGAAGAACTCGAAGAAGCTCCAATGTCGCGGCGAGAGAAGAAGGCGCCGCGGAAGTTTTTCCCGCGGAGAAGTCCGGCGGCGTCCGGCGCGCTCGTGAGTCTGCTGGGCGGCGGAACTCGAGCGAGCAAAGGAGCGGCGGAGGCCTACGAGCAAGTACTGCGCGAGAGAATGGGGAATGCGAAGAAGAAGAAGGAGAAGGGGCGGTTTGCCCTTATAAAGAAAAAGAAGTGGGCTAAAAACCGCCGAACCGTAGCGGTTCAGCCGTGGGCCGCGACGGTTCGCCTCGCGTGTAGCCACGTGGCGCGAAGATACACGCGCGGAAGAAAAGGGCCACAGGGAGGCACACACGATCCGGAGAAGTGGTTGGGATCCGGTGCGGGTCAATTAATGCGCGCGAAGCGAACGGAAGTGACTACGACAGGCGCGACGATCACGGTGCGCATGTCTCTGTCGGGCGCGGGACCGATATATTCTCGACTTCGAGGAAGTATTTAATGACCAAGATGCCGGAAGATAAGCTGGAGAATGCTTGCAAGGAGAGAAGGCATGAGTCCGCAAAGATGCCGGAGCCGAGTTGAGCGCCGGATAGATTAAACCGGTATACAAGAACGTGAGAACCATGGTCTGTTGGATAGAATCCGCCGACTATACCAGGGGGACTAATGTTGGGGGATGACCCCGGTATGCCAAAGGCATGCCAAGCCGGATGGTCTTATCCATCGAGATACCGGTTTAATGTTTATACCGGAGCTCAAAGATAGGAATTTGGCTAAGTAAGCTAAGCGGTATCCCCAAGAGGGTATACCGGAACCAGGAAGAAAAGATACCGGAGCGCGGAAGGAAGAGCATGTCGGTGGCTGGTCAAAGATTCCGCCGGAGCTAAAGGACAAGGATGAGCTAAGCAAAGTAGCTTTAAACGAAGGCTGAAGACAAAGAAGAGGATGACGGCCAAAGAAGCGGAGGACGTCAGCCTCCCTGTTTAAAGAAGACCCCGGCGTCATCTATGATTAAAGTAGCTTTATAAAGTATCTTTGTAAAGTAGTTTGTCTAGTCAAAGATCCCATTAGGGTTTCTTGTCTGTAAGCCACCCTCTCCCTATATAAGGAGAGGGGCAGCCTCTTTCATACGTGTGTGACATTAGAAACAGAACCCTGTAAGCTCAAACTTGTATCATGTGGAGATCAATGAAGATAGCGATCTAGGGCGAGTTCTTCCTTGTGTCTTTCTTCTTCAACCTCTGGCCTTGGCCAAGTTCTTGAGGAAACCATCCGGAAGTTCGTCCCATCTAGTCGCAAACCCTCCCCCGAATCCTCTAGCGTCCATTCGGCCCCAAGATAAGCCATCCTATGGCATCTGTTTGTTCCCCATGACGACATATGTCAAAGTGATCGCGCGAGTTCGTCACGATGGCCCTCGTCTTTTTCGTGTGAGGAAAGAACACACAATCACTCAAACTAGAGTTCTGGGCATCCGCACCTTCGCTGCGATAGAAAAAGCACCTAGAAACTTACACTAGTGACTTCGACTTATCTTCGCTGCAAAAAAAAGTACACTCTAGAACCTACAGCTGGCCGTGGTTGTCATCGTTGGAGTCGTCGTTGCTATGGTAGTGTCTGAACACACTTACGCGCATGTCGTCATCACCTTCGTAGCAGTATAGCAGCAGACATCTGACTCCTCCAGGTTGTGGGCGCGGCCAAACTTCTCGAAGCCAGCGCCGATGTACATCTTGCCTTGGCCGTCGAACATGACCTCGGCAACCCACCGGCACTGGCTGCAGCTACCTTCCCGCAGGTTCACGGCAGCCGGCCAGAAACTCCGCGAACTTGTCCGGGAACCTCGTCATCGTTTGGCTCGGGTGGCTGGAGGGGGAATTCGCCCTCCTTATTCACGACCGCCAGCTGCTCGGGCAACCACGTGAGGAGGCTAAGGTAGTCTGCGATCTCGTGGCTCCTCGCCAGGGATGTCGTCGCCGCCCACGATCGGCTCCTCCTCCACCACCTTCACGATCGGGGCCTCGTCGTAGTCGCACTCGTCATCGTCGTGGAAGCCGGCGCGGGTACCACTCCCGGGGCCAGAACGTGTGCCGCGCCACGAAGTTGAGGGCGTAGGCGGGGTGTGCCAACAGATTCGGCTGCAGGAGCTCTCGACAACGCTTGACCTCATTGTGTCGTGCCCTTCTCTTGGCACCGGCGACAGAGGCACCCGACAATCATTTAGTGCCAGCTATGGGGAGATGGACGTCGTCCCACCATGTCGGCGTACTCTTTCGATAGTGCCAACACACCATGTCCACGACAACGTACTGGCGGTTTCCCTCATGCTTGGTTAGCGAGGACCTGACCTCGTGGTCATTCTTCGTCTTCTTCCATGGCCATGACTTCCCCATGGCCTCGTTGCGGGGACTTGTCGGTGTACTGGAGGGCATGTTTGGTTGGGAACGGCAACGACAGGCGCAGTGTTTACTGGTTAGCATGGCTTGTTGCCTTAAAAAGGTGTAGGACGCGGCTATAGTTAATATCGGCGCTGGACTACAAACGTGTGTGGCATTATTGACGTCGAAGAAGGCCAAGCTCTCATTGACGATGGCGTAGAATGCCAGCGTTGTCCGGCAGTACTGGTGCAGTAGATGAAGCGAGCGTGCAAAAGACAAAGTGGGTATGGAGACACTGCCAGGTGGGACCGAGCGAACGTAGAACGACACACGCGGTCTGTGCCTTATCCGTCAGACGTATTCCAAGCCCAAATTTGAGTCCAGAATAGGTCGGGTTGCAGGTTGCAGTTTGCACATCTGTCTGTTTGCGTTCCTGGCCGCAAAGTTAAGATTTTTACGTCATTCTATCCATGTGGACCGAAAGTTTGATCCATTTGCATCGAGGCGCTGAAAATGTAAAAAGAAAACTGCTCGCGGACAAATGGAACAATCGCGGGCAAATCGGCGTTGTGTGGACATCGCTAATCTTGCCATGCGTGGTGCTCTCCAACAGTAAATTCGACGAGATACGTGTGGAAAAACGAATGACAAAGGGAAGAAAAAAGAAGAAAGGAGCTACTGTACTAGCAAATGGAGCTGGGACGATGGTGCCAGGGGTAGTGGCCACGTCGTTGTCCGTCGGAATCCCACGGCCTGTCTGCCTGTCTGTCTCCCCGTGTTCTTGCGTACGTACCTCGTCCCGTCGATTCTCATTGATCCGAGATTTTGAAAGCGAGAGCGACGCCCGGTTTGGTAGCTGTCTCCCTGCCGGCCGGACCAACGCAGGCCGAATGCCTTCTCTTCTAGAGAAGCTCTCGTGGGTTCCTTTGACCGTTCGTTTCGCCATTTTTGTGAACCTGATGTGACGTGCGGTACAACCCAACCAACCGGGCACGTTCATCGCGTGAGCCCCTGCACGGACATGAATGGGCAGCCACCGATAATGCAGTTGTGAACAATAACTGGTTTGGGAATTGGGATGCACACGGACAAAAATTGGGATGCACACGGACAAAAAAAAAGAAAAAGAAAATTATTAAGAAATAAAAAGCCCCATTCAGCTCTAACAGCAATAATACAATCACCATCAATACAACACCTGAACTCCAGACTCCTCAAAAACGACGCCTCCAAAAGATAGTCTCAGCTCTAAAACCAATGCCTTCAATAAGACCATTGTCAGGTACAACCAATTAAAGTCAGACCTTGGATTTTTGACTCTGAACTTCACCTATGTTGTCATCCCCACTTGCATATTGTTGCTGCGAAATCCAGAACACCAAGCCAGTCCCTCAAACTATAGAGAAAACTATATAAAACTAAAATTGCATTTTGAAGTCAACAAAGATTTAAGAAAACCTCAGCCCAGTGAGGCTTAGGTTGCGATTGGCATTACGTTGGATTATCCTCGTCATTTCCGCCCCACTCGCTCTTGCATATTTTCATGCTACTCTTTTCTATAACGGATTTTCGTCCTACTTTGACCCCTCCTTTTACCTACTTTCATTGCTATCTCTTAACAGTAATTCTTTTTTTGACATAGTCACAATAATACAGTAAGAAGTATGCAAACGGAGCTTTCGCTCCTATTC
This sequence comes from Lolium multiflorum, assembly GCA_030979885.1. Classification (NCBI taxonomy): domain Eukaryota; kingdom Viridiplantae; phylum Streptophyta; class Magnoliopsida; order Poales; family Poaceae; genus Lolium; species Lolium multiflorum. Next base: position 222,025,503 of record CM061748.1, read on the forward strand.
ACGTGGAAGTCTCCCCTATTTCTCCGACTCGTGTGTTCAATTTGTATTTTAAATTCTGTTAGAGAGGATGCTACTTTATTTCTTACTAGCTTGTACATGAAATTTTCTTTTTTTTCTTCGAGGTCTTGAAGTTGTATTAAATGATAAATACGTCTGGTGTCAAGCACAAACAAAACGGTCACATACCAAACATAGCTAATCAAGCGATTATATATATTTCTTGGCTAACAGTGATAGAACAATTAGGCAAGCTGTAAAGGAGGACTAGGCCGTGTGTTATCACGCTTTACATCGAAGTTTCAGTCGAAGAACGTGAATCCTGGTCACAAGTCAAGTTAGGCGAAAGCTAAACTAAACCACGCCAATTACCAAGGACCAGCAAGTTTTCTAATCCCGCCTTCTCACGACTATGTGTATTATAACCAAAGGCAGCGTCAAGGATTACTTTCATTCATGCTGCATTATTGCACTAACTAATCTAATCCGGTGGTGGACTCTCTCCTTCTATCTGTGCGTGGTTGCTGGTGGGGAAGCTAGGGAAACAAGGCACAGGAAAAGGGGGCAGGAAACAACAGACCAAAATTATATTGCAGCCAGACCAAGCAAGCAACCCCTGCCGGCTCGACGATTGGCAGATTGTGCCGCAAGCGTCGTACCAATACTATGCTCCACTAATCAAACAATGTTTACTTAATCCATACCAAGAACATAAACTATGCTAATGCATGCCGGCTGTTTCCTGGCAATGGCCAAGGGCCAAGATTCCAGTTTATTCCTCCTTGATTCTGTCTTTGTAATGTAATCAAAGCTTGCGGGTTAGTTTAATCCCAACTTGCATATTAGCGGTAACGGGTTTCGGACTTTGATATATTAGACCCAGACTCGTTCTAGGAGATTCTCAGAAGTTACACTGAAGCTAGTACACCCTTGCAAGGAAAATATTAAGTGTATTTCTCTTGTCAACTTACTGCAAGATATATTCCGATATCCCCAACTGAGAGTTCCAGGCTGTAAACCGCAACCTTGCATTTGATATAAGGTCTCATTCGAAGAAAAACAAGCTTTCTATATACTCGTTTGAACAATTCTATATACTGAGCATAATTTGTTCAGAAATACACCAGAGCTAATACACGTTTGAACAATTCTATACTAACTAGATGTGTTATTTCAAAAAAAAATACTAACTAGATGTAGTGCATCTGTATTGTAGTTAGGCACTGGAGTTCATTGTTTTCTCCCTCCCCCCTACCTGTGGAGCATACCAAGGAGATCGAGAAGCGCATCATATCTTCTTCTTCATTGTCTTCCTATTATTCCCCGGGTCCAAAGTTGTTGAAACTGAGGGATTGAATAACTAGATGGATGCTCGTTGATATCTATGCAAATCAAGAAAGGGAAAGGTAAAGAACTCAAGGGTGTCTTATATTGTGTTAGTGTGCGTGTAGTGCACTCTGCATGAACTGTCAGTGCTAGCGCTGATATCATAGTCAATGTAGTTTCTAAGCATCGACAAGAAAACCAACTGGCATGGCCACTCACGCCTTTAAACAACTGTGCAGGATAAGATGCTATGCTTCACCAGCGCCATAATGGCATCGGCCATTTACTTAAATCAGAGAAATGCTCTTCGGTGCTGTCCGGAAGATTTCTTTCAACAAAACCTGAAGCATACCAATGGCTGACAAGATGTATTAATTAGGTAGGGAAAGGGTGTTGATAATTCCCTATAGATTTTTTAAGCAGTATAATTCCCTATAGGCTTGCATTATTACACATTAATTAATAACAGTGGCCTGCCCAGTTTTTTGGTCTTAACTAGTGTGATGGAAAAACTGGTATTTGGGCTGCACTCTACTCTGTTGCTGGGCTTCAGGCCTTCAGCGACGTTTGGGGTGGGAGACCCAAAAAATAAGAAAAGAAGTGAAAAGGGAAAAGATGCACTTATGTGATTCTGATTCAGAAAGTGAAAGAGCCCAACAAGATGAAGGTCCATAGGCAAATCAGCATGTGCAACAGCTGATTTTCCCAAATCAATCCACGTTTCTGCCGAGGAGGATAATAAAGGACAACATTCTGCTGGCCTATGAGTGTACCGTACCCATTATATGCAACTAGGAAAAAGGGAAGCAATGGTTTTGCACTAGTAAAACACGATATGAGCAAAGCATATGACGTGGAGTAAAGTAACCCCACATAAGTATTATTACACCATATGACACACTTGCTATGTCCAAAATAACAATCTTTATCCAAACGTGAAACATTAATCAAATTTATGTGTAAAGAAGGAACAAATAAAACATCTTTAAGCTGAATGGTTAAGCCATCAGCTAACTCCAAAATGATGTTGCCAACAGCTTCAACTTCCACTTAAACTCCATTCGCGACTTTAATGCATCTTTCGCTTCTTTGCGTAATCCGCATCGAATGGAATCCAATGCACCAAGTAGATTTCGAAAACTGTGTATACAGGGATTCATTTACAAAGGAAACTACATTGTTACCTCTCTTTGCCATTAGTTCCTTTAGCCAATCGGGATAATCTTTCTTGCAGTGTCCAATCTTCTTGCAGTGAAGACACTGATTTTTGGTCACTGGGATTGGCTTGTGCAGGTACTGCTGATGCTGCATTTTCCTTTTGCATATGGCTTGGAAGGAGAGCCATTGTCACATAATTTAGAGAACCTCCATTCTGTGCTTTGAGCCTATCATCCTCTTGCACACACATGGCTATAGTCTTTTCTATGTCCCACTTTTCAGGATTCATGTTGTAATTGACAACGAAATTGTCAAACTTTCCTGGCAATGAAGCCATGACCAAGTGAACAACAAGTGCATGCTTTAGCTCCAGGTCATCATCCATGGAATTTAGCTTTGCAGCCATGTTGCTCATCCTGAGGATGTGCTCCTTGATGCCATGTGCACCTCTAGTGTACTTCTCTATTACCAGCTGTTTCAGCAACTAGGTTGCATATGTCTTTGAAGAACCAGTGAACTGGCTAATTATATTTTCCAAGTACTCCCCAACGGAAGCACACTTTGCAATAGAGCCCACGATGGCGTTCTCAATTGTGTTCTTTATAATGCCATGCATTTCTTATTGGTTGTCTGCCACTTTTAATTCTCTAGGGTGTATCTCATCTTCACTGGAGCATGATCCTTTTTCTTTTTTCTGCCATGCATCATCATCATCCTTGTCATCTCTGATAGGATCAGCAGGCTTTGTGGGTTGCGGTGTTTCAAACACCCAACCCACCTCAGCACATACGAAGGCGAAATCCACCTTCTTCCTCCACTCAGTGTAGTTGTCCCCTCTTAGGGTGGGAACGTCCTTGATGCAGCTCATCAAGTAGTACCGTCCTTAAAACCGTAGATAAGTGAGAACAGTACAATTACATATTATAATCCAACGTTGGTCCAAATTAAGACATGCAACTGTTAGTGCAAATAAAACTATATCACCATTGGGCAGAAAATAGAGATAAGTGCACATATCATTGCAACAAAACATGATCATGTCATTAATAATCGTTGTTCCAAAAATAACAGAATCATAATTGTCACAATAATTACTTTAATAATCTCTTTAAAATGTTAATTATCACTTTTGCATTTTTCAAATTAAAAATGCACTTCATAACTATTTGCAGTGGACACTTTGAATTTAAATAGGACAAACGAAATATTTGTGTAGAAATAAAAAAGTGTGAAAGTTCATGCCTCTGAAAAGTTTAAAGTTTGAATTCATAGTTTCCGCTGCAAATAGTTAAAGATGCATTTTAAATTTTAAATTTTAAAAATGCAAAAGTGATAATTAAAATTTTAAAGAGATGATTAAAGTAATTATTGTGAAAAATTATGGTTATGTTATTTTTGGACTAACGTTATTAATGACATGATCAAGTTTTGTTGCAATGATATATGCATTTATCTCTATTTTCTGCCCAACGGTGGCATAGTTTTATTTGCACTAACAGATGCATGTCTTAATTCGGACCAACGTTGAATTATAATATGCAATTGTACTATTCTCACTTACCTATGGTTTTTAGGAGGGTACTACTTGATGAGCTGCATCAAGGATGTTCCCATCCTAAGAGGGGATAACTACACTGAGTGGAGGAAGAAGGTGAATTTCGCCTTCGTGTGTGCTGAGGTGGACTAGGTGCTTCAAACACCGCAGCTCACAAAGCGTGCTGACCAGATGACAAGGATGATGACTCATGGTAGAAAAATAAAAAAGACCATGCTCCTCTAGAGATGTCCTACACTTTAGAGAACCAAAAGTGGCTGACAGCCAATAAAAAATGCATGGCATTTATAAAGAACATAATTGAGAACGCCATCGTGGGCTCAATTGCAGAGTGTGCTTCCGCTAGGGAGTACTTGGAAAAGATAAAGAGACAACACTGGTTCTTTAAAGACATATGCAACCAAATTGTTGAAGTAGTTGGTATCAGAAAAGTACACTGGAGGTGCACATGGCATCAGGGAGCACATCCTCAAGATGAGCAACCTGGCTGCAAAGCTGAAGCCCATGGATGATGACCTGGAGCTAAAGCCTGCACATCTTGTTAACTTGGTCATGGCTTCATTGCCTCAACAGTTTAACAATTTTGTTGTCAATTACAACATGAACCCTGAAAAGTGGGACATAGAAAAGACAATAGCCATGTGTGTGCAAGAGGAGGATAGACTCAAAGCACATAATGGAGGTTCTCTAAATTATGTGAAGGACAACAAGAAAAGAAACTTCACACAAAGCAACAATTGCTCTCCTTCCAAGCCATATGCAAAAGGCCAAATGCAACATCATCAGCAGTACCGACAGGACACTACAAGAAAGATGGTCCTAACTGGCTAAAAGAGTTAATGTCAAAGAGAGGTAACAATTTAGTTTCCTTTAATTATAAATGAATCTCTGTATACACAATTTTTTAAGTCTACTTGGTGGATTGACTCAGGTGCAACTGTTTATGTTGCAAATTCTTTACAGGGATTCAATTCGACGCGAACTACGAAAAGAAGCGAAAGTTCCATTGAAGTCGTGAATGGAGTTCAAGCAGAAAGTTGAAGCTGTTGGCGACATCCTTTTGGAGTTAGCTGATGGCTTAACCATTCTGCTTAAAAATGTTTTATTTGTTCCATCTTTACACATAAATTTGATTAGTGTAGTTATTTTGGACATGGCAAGTGTGCCATATGGTGTAATAATACTTATGTGGAGGTCACTTTACTCCACGATGAGCTTTATTTATTATCCTTGCGTGAAAAAGTATTGTCTGTGTGTAAAGTGAATGAGCAAGTATCCGCATCGGAAAAAGAACAAAAGAAACAAAAACGAACTGATGAATCATCGAAATTATGACATTCTTGCTTAGGCCATATTTCGATGGGGGAATAGAAAGACTTGTTAAAAATGATATTCTTCCTCCATTACAATTCTAAGACATAGAACAATGCATAGATTGCATTAAAGGAAAATTTGTAAAACAAATTAAAAAGGGTGCAACTCGAAGCACCGCAACACTAGAAATAATTCACACTAATATATGTGGACCATTTCCTGTGAAAAGTGTGGATGGGTATGATTCATTCATAACATTCACGGATGATTAATCCCGATATGGTTATATTTATCCAATCAAAGAAAGAACAAAATCATTGGATAAATTTAAAATATTCAAAGCTGAAGTTAAAAATCGGCATGATAAAAGAATAAAGATAGTGATATCTGACCATGGAGGGGAGTACTACGGTTGACATACTCTATATGGCCAAGTCCCTGGACCTTTTGCAAGGTTCTTACAGGAGACTGGAATAGTTGCCTAGTATTCTATGCCGGCCGAAACTCAGAAGAATGTGGTAGCTGAAAGGCGTAACCGTACCCTTGTGTATATGATGCACAGTATGATGAGTTATTCCATCCTACCATTGGGATTGTGGATTGAGGCGTTAAAAACCGCTATTCACATTCTAAACAGAGTACCAAAATCGGTGCCCAAAACACCGTATGAGCTATGGACAGGGAGTGCCTTCTCTAAACCACCTGAAAGTGTGGGGGACCCCTGCTGAGGCCAAAGTATTTAATCCAAATTTCGCAAAGTTACATACCAAAACAGCCAGCAGCCATTTTATTGGCTATCCTAAAAAGTCAAAAGGTTATCGTTTCTACTATCCAGATAAATACACAAAGCTTGTGGAAACGAGACATGTTGTCTTCTTAGAGGAAGAAATGATGAGGGGGAGCATGGTAGATTGGAAATTGATCTTGAGGAGAAGAGGGTGCATGCACCTAATCCGATGACTCAGGAGCCATTTTTTGCGCTACCATGTGCACCAAAACCGATAATCCCTGCGGTTGTGGTGCAAGCGCCTATTGTGACTCCACCCATGACAACGATGAGTGAAAATTTGAAACCTGTCCGTCAAGAGCCGAATGAACCATTTGTTATGCATGAAAGAGAGCAACAACAGCCACCTTCAGAAGCTGACTCACAAGTTGAAGAATAGAATGCTCAAGAGAATAAGACCGTTAGAAGGTCTACAAGAGCTAGAAAATCAGCCATTTCGACTGATTACAAATTTTACAACACAGAAACGGTTCATATGGAAGTTGATCCCACTTCATATGAAGAAGCATGAGAAGCCCAGATTCATCAAAGTGGGTGGAGGCCATGAAAGACGAAATGAGATCGATGAGTGCCAACAATGTTAGGAACTTAGAAAATATATTCCTGAAGGAGCCAAAACAGTGGGATGCAAGTGGGTCTACAAAATAAAATATGACTCCAATGGGAATGTAGAAAAGTACAAAGTATGACTTGTGGCAAAAAAAGATTTACACAAAGAGAAGGGATAGATTACAATGAGACATTTTCTCCAGTCTCATGTAAGGATTCCTTCAGAATCATAATGGCACTAGTTGCACATTTTGATTTAGAGTTGCATCAAATGGATGTAACGACATCATTTCTACACGGAGATTTAGAAGAAAATGTCTGCATGAAACAACCCAAGGGTTTTATCATGGAAGCAGGGGCGGAGCTGGACTAAAAATTTCCCTGATGCACGTTCAAGCTTGCAACCTTGCTAGCTGAATTTTTTTCCTCCATGATGCACTTTTCTCACTGTAACCTGATGCACTTGCCTTATAAATCTCACAAAGTAGTACTAAAATTTTCTTTTACCCTGATGCATGTGCATCAGGGTTAGGCTATGCAGATCCGCCCCTGCATGGAAGACAAGGAAGAAATGGGATGCCGACTAAAAAAATCCATTTATGGATTAAAGCAAGCCTCCAGACAATGATATCTAAAGTTTAATGAGACAATTAAGAGATTTAGATTTAAAGAAAATATTGAGGATAACTGCGTTTATGCAAAGTTTAAAAGTGGGAAATATATTTTTCTAATCTTGTATGTGGATGATATTCTGCTTGCCAGCAGTGATGTTAGTCTACTGCAAGAGACAAAGTTCTTATCCTTAAATTTTGATATGAAAGATCTTGGTAAAGCATCATATGTTTTGGGCATAGAAATTCATCGAGATAGAAAAAATGGAGTACTAGGACTATCACAAAAGGCTTATTTAGAAAATATTCTAACTAACTATAATATGCATAAGAGCAATGCCACACCTGCCCCTATAGTCAAGGGCGACAGTTTTGAGAGATTTCAATGTCCCCAAAATCAATACGAGCTCGATCAAGTGAAAGCGGTCCCATATGCTTCGGCCATTGGAAGCCTACAGTATGCACAAGTGTGCACTCGCCCTGACTTAGCTTTTATCACCGGGGCACTCGGTAGATATCAAGAAAATCTAGGTATAGAACACTGAAAAATGATAAAGAAAGAATTTCGTTATGTGAAAGGCACAAAGAACTACATGCTAACATACATGATTCCCTAGAGATAAGAGGGTATTCAGATGCAGATTCTGCGGGAGATAAAGATAATATAAAATCAATATCTAGATATGTATTCAATCTCGCAGGGGAGCTATTTCGTGGAGAAACTCCAAACAGACAATAGTTGCATCATCCACGATGCATGCAGAATTTATAGCATGTTATGAAGCCACGGGGCAGGCATTACGGTTAAAATATTTATACCCGACTTGAAAGTGGTAGATTGTATTGACAAACCACTAAAGATGTACTGCAACAATCAACCCGCAATATTTTATGCTCACAACAATTAAGTCGAGTACTTCTACGAAACCGATTGAGGTAAAGTATTATGTTGTGAAACACAAGGTCCAAGATCAAACTATAAGTCTCGAGCATATAAGAACAAACGATATGCTTGTGGATCCGCTAACGAAAGGCTTACCACCTAGCGTGTTCAAGGAACACGTAGCCGGCATGAGTTTAAGGGAATGTCTTATCTATCCTGGATCATAAGAGTCCAAAAGTAAAAATAATTTGTTTCAAAACAGAGAAGTGTATTGTGGCTATTTGATTCTATCGGCAATAGAGCTGTGACGATGAAACATGCCCTATGTACTGATCCAAAATGATACAAATAAAGTAAAAATATAAAGTTAAAAGAAAAGTTGAGATCAAGTGGGTGAATGTTAGGATGATCTCCTCGCGTCCGAGCCCAACGCTCGAACACGATCCCTTGACCTCGTCTGCACCCTGATCGGGGGCGCCCAACCTTATTTCTGGTTGGTGAGCCCCTGTCGCCGCGCTATAAATAGAGGTGGGGGCCGGACGCACACGATACGAGGTTGACCATGCGTGCCAACACCCCACCGACAAAACACTTACCAATCTAGGGTTAAGCGCGTGCCGACGGGAAGCTCCATCACCGCCGCCACTACGTCACCCACGCCACCGCCGTCGCCACCATGTCGACGTCTGCAGGATCCTCCTCACAGGGAGAAGGTACACATTCCCCTCTCCCATCTCTCCGTTTACTATCGCAGATGCCAAGTTAAACTATATAGACATCCACATCTAGCCTAGCAGATCCATAGTTTAACACCGACTGCTCATGTTTTTTCATATAGATATTCACCTGAAGACATACAGACAGTAGGTGCTCCACTTCCCCTGAACTATGAGCAGCTAGTACAATATTCCCTATTTTGATACCAGAATCTTCAGATAAACAGAGGTTAAATGCATGGTAAGTAAAAAAGGAGGGCGTACCTTTGCATGAAAACCAACCTGCTCCAATCTTTTCACACTGAGAAGCTAACGATAATGTTGGAAATCGCACTTGGACAAGGGATCTGGTTGCAGGTAATGAGATACACCGTGTGGCGCTTCTTTGAAATCTCAGCACGAAGGGGATTAGGCAAGAAGAGGCGCGGCGATAGCTATCGGCTCCGGAGCTGCTGGCGCATTGCATAACCGCCACAGTTTCTTGAGCGTTCGGTAGCAATCCTACATCCTGGGAGTCGGAGCTGTAGGCCTTGCAGGTTGCAGCAAGGGGCCACACGGAACGGAGCTGCTCCGGTAAACGGCCGTCTAGGTCCAGGGACACGCGGCGAAGGTGCAGCCTCGTGAGGAAGAAAGGGATGGGATGGAGTAGGCCATCCGGAAGGGCCTAGCGGCGGCGCGGCCGGCGTCCATGATACAGATTTGCGTAGTTGCGTTTCTGCGGAGAAGAGTTCTGGAATTCCCACGGGTCATGGGTCGGAATCTAGGTCAAAGCGTCAAGTCCCGTTGGGCCTGGCCCAGCTCAAGCGTTTTGGATAAAAGGGCCTAAAATAGTGCAGAGATGATTAAAGCCCATCTTATTCAGGTTTTCCAACTGCTGTTTGGACTTTGCACGAACACAAATCAATGGGTTTCCTTTCATTCTCCACGTCATAGAGTAGGTCGGGGGTCCCATCGGCTGAGAGGCTCGAAAAATATCTGTCTGCCCAGCACCAGATTCGCCTTTTAATGTGGTCCTGCTAAACAAGATAAATCTGGTACGAGCACCCCACGCACGAAGGAGGCTACATTTTTTTTGGGGTGGCTTGATCAAGGATGACATTATAATTTAGCTTTACTCGAGTTTCGGCCCAACACGAGCTAAATAGCAATTACAAAGGGAATGAGTGCCATTAGCTCTAGAATAGAAGTCTTAAGTTGGTAGTACCTTGGTTTATATTTTGGACCAGAGTAATAATTTCTAGCCATACATGTAGACATTCTAAATATTTAAACTTGCTCGGCTATATACGGATAAAATACATGGCCCTTTGCAAGATGGAAAGACATCATGAAAGGAGTTACTTGCGAATACATACACTACACTAGATCATGAATGCGCGCGTTGCTGCGCCCGTCCAATTTCGACAATAGAAGAACATACTATCTAAGAAATCACAAAAGGTAAAAAAATTAGAATTTTATGAACAATTCGAGTTGTTTGATACTCCCTCCGTTTGAATGAATAAGGTGTCGTTGTTTTTCATGTTTTTTCTTTGACCAGAATTTTCTCCAAATGTATAAAATTAGCATATTTAGATAATGTTTTTCAATACGAATCCAATTTTAGTAATTATGTACAATATAATCAAGATTTTGTTGTTCAATTTTTTTGGTCCAAGTTTATCTTGGAATGCGGAGGTAGTATTAGGGCCAAATGTTAGAGATTTTACATGTTTACACGATTTCTTGAGAATGCCTAAACAACAAGTTATTGCTACGAACATATAAGCATGCAGACACATCTTTAGTTTATTTGCAGCCATCCAAAATGAGATTTCATGAGCATTTGTTCCTAAATTTGACAAGAAAATCTTGTTATTGATCTTAATACCACAAAACTTGATTTAGAAAGCATGCTTACCTTCGTTGAAAGTGTCTTCTAAGGAAGCTATTTCTTTCTGTCATATATGCTTGCTATCAAATACACATTGAGAATCCAGAAGAACAATATGGAGGAATTAAGTGTTAGTAGTTAACCTTTCTAAAACAATTTTCTTTCTGTTGGACCCAGCACCACTGTTGTGCAATGTTCAATAACAGTGTTGAGTTTCCAAAAACTGAAACAACACATCATTGCACCCTCTATAGAAGGAACAACAGTAAGTTGGACAATATATACATCGTGATATACATGTCTAGCAGACAAAGATGTTTCTGCATTGTAAAAAAGGAAGCAAGGCACTTTCAGCTGTATCTACGGAGTCGGATCGGAGGTGTTAACTGACTTCAGATTATTAATAGATGGTAGAAAATAGTAAAAGGAGAGAGGGCTAACCGGATTGGTTTCAGTAGGAGGACAGTCGACTTTGCATCTGAATTGGATTTTGTATGACGAACCATATCAGTTGAGGGATATGTAGACCAAAAATCCACAATTATAAAGAGTTGTACATAATAAAGGTAGACAGACGATTGATGGGAGTTGATTGCTTAGATCTACTGTTTTAACTAAGTTGGTACCTAGTGTACATAATTAGTTCGTAGTAGTACCTACCTGGTATGAACTCAAAACACTTGACTTGAAAGGAGTCTTTTTCATTACCATAATTGAGCATATATTTTCGTCACTGTCTCGACAGGAATAACATCTTCCCTACGAACTGAACTGTGTGTTACAAATCTTCTTTCCGATGTCATGCTACTATAGCAACGAATACGAATTCAACCTTACATTTTCTCTTACCCCAATGGCATGCAACTTGTACGTGGATTAGCACATATATGGAAGAAACCAACTGAATAAAATAAGTGGCATACCTGGACTTGGAGTTGCGGCGGATGACAAAAGTACATGCCTTATAGCTGCAAACAAACATAGTTCCTGCTGGTATCCTACCTGTGGCACCTGAAGCATGAGAGTAACACGTCGCACTGATGATCATAGTAATTACCTTTAATATGGAACTGTAGTCGTGAAAATACCAGGTTTCTTTTGATGAACCATTAGCTGAACATACCGAAAATTAAATATAGAATAGAAAAGGTAGATCTTAATTTAACATATGGATTTCATGTAGTACAACATTATTACCTTCAGTATCTTTCTACCTGCCTGTGTCCCATTTTCATTCCCGTCCTCAAACTCGTATAAGACAAGAAAATCAGGAAAGAAGTAACAAATTCCTTAACAGTGAACATATGCATGTTGGCGCATATCTCACGGCTGATCTCATTATAGATACAACTTGGTGACGAAAAACAAAGACTTCCAACATAATCACAGATAATAGATCTAAACAGACATGTGGGTAAGAAAAGATACTCAGTGAAATAGAAAAGAACGTTGATTCAGGTCACCTTCATATTAATTGCTCGATGGAGTGCTCTGACTCGCGGCTGTTGATCCCACCAAGCCTGTCGCTGGAAAGGCTAACGGTACCATGTCAAAGTGGACTGAGGCACATAATTCAGAGTATTTATATACTTGATCTTCCTTTAAATAATGCGTACAAAAATAGGAGGGTTGAGTGGCTAAGTGCGTGAAAGTAAATAATAACAAACTCAATTGTGATCAAATATTTCCAGCAAATATCTGATACATATGGAGCACATGGCCAAGCCTGCTTTCACAAAATAAACCCTCGGAACATAAGAGGAGGGGTAACAGCAGCGAGGAGGACATGGGGCGGTAAGATATTACCAGGAAGAAAGGCATGGCACAGAAGGTCTCCAGATCGCAGCAGTGCACAACAGAAGCCGAGAGGAAGTGTTGGGATGCTGCCAAGATCCAGGTCATCTCCTCATGCCTTCCATAGTTCCATGAACTATCCCCAAACAAAAACCATGAAAAACGAGGATTGTCCAATTGAAACGCAAGGGAAAATCCACAACTGAAGTAATTAAGAGGATCGTATTAAAGATCCATCTTTACATCTCGGCCGCTGACATTGATTCAAGGCAACATTGGGAGCTCGGCCGCCATGCCTCTGTAACACAATGACGAGCAGCAGGCCTGCAAAACAAAATAAAAAATTCGCCTCCAGTAGGTCGGGCGGCCCATGTAGTCTTGGCCCAATGGATGAGAGGGCGCCCAGTTCAATATGCGGAGTAGCATCCCCCAGTCACGTTAACAAGGCCGTAGAACAGGGTTACGAAGCGAACGTGGCTCAAGGGATGCCTCGACACTCCTACAGGATCTGGACCGTTCAGAAGAAGGATCTAACGGCTGAAAACCTCAGAGCGCTGAGAGGGGTCCTAGCTAGGTGAGTTTTACTGTTAACTAATTACAAGTTACATAACTCACTATATGCCAACTTATCTTTTGAATTTGCACCATTGTATTTATTTATAATTTTGTACCAAAAAATCACATCGACATGTTTATTCCATTATTTTACACGTGTCAGTATTTGTCAAAGAGCTTGCATTTTTATCAGTCAAAGAAGTATCAACACGTGCTTATAAAGTTTTTTCAAAAATAAAGGTTATGGTAGTATTTGATACGTAATTTGACGTGTTATCAATGTATATGGGCACAAGGTGGATGTTTGGAAGATGCCGAATGTTGCGTGGTTCAAGTAAAGGTTCCCTAATAATCATTTCTATTGTCATCTTTAATTTTTGTAGTCGCAGTTAATTGTTGACAATTTTCTAGACAAGCAAATAACAAAGAAAGTTTGAGCCGGGAGCATACATTGGGACTCAAGAAGGTGATCACCAAGGCGTGCACAAAGGCGTCACGAAGGATCCTATGATCTTTTAGTTGAGAGTACCGAAAGCGTATCTTAATTTTATAGAAGGCAACAATTTTTTTACAAGAAGATTCAAAACCCTGCGAATAGAGCTTGAAGAACTCCACTCACTCCACACACTATGGCTACTCTCTTACATCATGCGGCCTCCCTCCTACTCCTACACTCACACTTAGCTAAATAGAAAATTCCCGAAGATCTAACTAGCTAACGCTCTGCCGTGCATTGCGGCCTCACATTGTTCAAAACCCAAGCATTCATGTGTTTCCACGGCTTCCAGCATGTAAGGATGGTGAAGGAGTCGAACTTTTTCTTATCTCTGTCGTGGAAGTGAGCTCTCGAAGACTCCCACCACGACTCAAGCCGCGACTCTTGGTGTGGTTGATGACCCACAAGTATAGGGGATCGCAACAGTCTTCGAGGGAAGTAAAACCCAAATTTATTGATTCGACACAAGGGGAGGTAAAGAATACTTATAAGCCTTAACAACTGAGTTGTCAATTCAGCTGCACTGGAAAAGCACTAGTAAGGGGTGATGTGAAAGTAGCGTAATATGAGAGCAGTAGTAAAAGTAACACAGCAAATAATAGCAATATGAGAGCAATGGCACGAGAAAATAGTTGATACTACTTCCAATGACATGTAGAACGAGTATATGATGATGCGAGATGGACGGGGTTCCCAGCTATCTACACTAGTGGCAACTCTCCAATAACAAGTGTTGGGTGAACAAATTACAGTTGGGCAATTGATAGGATTGAAATAGCATTAAGAAAGAACATCAATTCATTAATCATGTAGGCATGTTTCCCATATATAGTCATACGTGCTCGCAATGAGAAACTTGTACAACATCTATTGTCCTACCAGCCGGTGGCCGGGCCTCAAGGGAAACTACTGGATATTAAGGTACTCCTTTTAATAGAGCACCGGAGCAAAGCATTAACACTCCGTGAAAACATGTGTCCCTCACATCACCGCCATCCCCTCCGGTTGTCCCGATTTCTGTCACTTCGGGGCCTTTGGTTCCGGACAGTGACATGTGCATACAACTTGTAGATACAATCTAAGCAATAATTATAGAGCTCAAATCTAAGATCATGCCACTCGGGCCCTAGTGACAAGCATTAAGCATAACAAGATTGCAGCAACAATAACTTCACAAACTTTATAGATAGACTAATCATAATGTATCATCCATCGGATCCCAACAAACACAACACCGATTACATGAGATGGATCTCAATCATGTAAGGCAGCTCATGAGATCATTGTATTGAAGTACATGGGGAGAGAATACCAACTAGCTACAGCTAGAACCCGTAGTCCATGGGGGAACTACTCACGGAGCATGATGGAGGCGGTGGCGTTGATGGAGATGGCTTCGGGGCACTTCCCGTCCGGCGGGTGCCGGGACAGACTCTGTCCCCCGAATTGGAGTTTCGCGATGGTGGCGGCGCCCCTGGAGTCTTTCTGGAGTTTCGTCAAGTGGTACTACGTTTTTAGGTCGAAAAGGCTTATATAGGCGAAGAGGCGGCGCAGGAGGGTGCCTGGGGCGCCCTCCTCATAGGCCGGCGCGGCGGGGCCTGCCCGCGGCCCTATGGTGTGGGGGCCCAGGCCTCCCCTCGACTCCCTTCGGTGTCCTGGTCCGTCCCGGTGAATTATGATGTTTGGTCTTCGTTTCGTCGAATTCCGAGAATATTGCCCGACCTTTGGAACCAAAAGCAGAACAGGAAGCTTTGTGGCATCTTGTTAATAGGTTAGTTAAAACGCATAAAAACATCATAAAGTGCAAGCAAAACATGTAAGTATTGTCATAAAACAAGCATGGAACGACAGAAATTATGGATACGTCGGGGACGTATCAGCATCCCCAAGCTTAGTTCTGCTCGTCGAGCAGGTAAACGATAAAAAGAATAATTTCTGTAGTGACATGCTACTTACATAACCTTGATCATACTATTACAAAGCATATGAAATGAATGAAGTGACTCAAGGCAATGATCTATAGTTGCTAACAAGTAGATAACATATAGCAAAACTTTTCATGGAGAGTACTTTCAAGACAAGCATCAAAAGTCTTGCACAAGAGTTAACTCATAAAGCAATAAGTTCATAGTAAAGGCATCGAAACAACACAAAGGAGGATATAAGTTTCAGCGGTTGCTTTCAACTTTCAACATGTATATCTCATGGATATTGTCAACATAGAGTAATATGATGAATGCAAATATGCAAGTATGTAAGAATCAATGCACAGTTGACACAAGTGTTTGCTTCTAAGATGGAAGGAAGTAGGTAACTGACTCAACATAAAAGTAAAAGAATGGCCCTTCAAAGAGGAAAGCATCGATTGCTATATTTGTGCTAGAGCTTTGGTTTTGAAAAACATAAAGAGAGCATAAAAGTAAAGTTTTGAGAGGTGTTTGTTGTTGTCAACGAATGGTAGTGGGCACTCTAACCCCCTTGCTAGACAAACCTTCAAAGAGCGGCTCCCATTTTATTTTATTTTTGGGTGGCACTCCTTCCAACCTTTCTTTCACAAACCATGGCTAACCGAATCCTCGGGTGCCTGCCAACAATCTCATACCATGAAGGAGTGCCCTTTTATTTTAGTTTTATTATGATGACACTCCTCCCCACCTTTGCTTTCTCAAGCCATGGCTAACCGAATCCTTCGGGTGCCGTCCAACAATCACATACCATGGAGGAGTGTCTATTTTTGTTAATTAATTTGGGACTGGGAATCCCATTGCCAGCTCTTTTTGCAAAATTATTGGATAAGCGGATGAAGCCACTAGTCCATTGGTGAAAGTTGCCCAACAAGATTGAAAGATAAACACCACATACTTCCTCATGAGCTATAAAACATTGACACAAATCAGAGGTGATAAATTTTGAATTGTTTAAAGGTAGCACTCAAGCAATTTACTTTGGAATGGCAGAAAATACCATATAGTAGGTAGGTATGGTGGACACAGATGGCATAGGTTTTGGCTCAAGGTTTTGGATGCACGAGAAGTATTCCCTCTCGATACAAGGCTTAGGCTAGCAAGGTTGTTTGAAGCAAACACAAGTATGAACCGGTACAGCAAAACTTACATAAGAACATATCGCAAGCATTATAATACTCTACTCTGTCTTCCTTGTTGCTCAAACACTTTTACCAGAAAATATCTAGACCTTAAGAGAGATCAATTATGCAAACCAATTTCAGCAAGCTCTACAGTAGTTCTCCACTAATAGGCTTAGACTACATGCAAAAACTTATGATCTACTTGAGAGCTCAAAACAATTGCCAAGTATCAAATTATCCAAGACATATGAGGCATTTTCTTTTCCCAACCAAATAAAGATAAATATTGTAGCTTCCAACTTTTATTCATTGAACATTAAAAGTAAAACGAAGAACAAGTGTTCATATGAAAAAGTGGAGCGTGTCTCTCTCCCAAACAAGGATTGCTAGGATCCATCTTTATTCAAACACAAACAAAAATAAAAACACACAGACGCTCCAAGTAGAGCACATATGATGTGACCGAATAAAAATATAGTTTCAATAGAAGAAACCTGATAAGTTGATGAAGAAGGGGATGCCTTGGGCATCCCCAAGCTTAGACGCTTGAGTCTTCTTGAAATATGCAGGAATGAACCACGGGGCATCCCCAAGCTTTGACTTTTCACTCTTCTTGATCATATATCATCCTCCTCTCTTGACCCTTGAAAACTTCTTTCACACCAAACTTCTCATAAACTTCATTAGAGGGGTTAGTACTCAAAAAATTTGAATCCACCTTGGTCCTGTAGTGGCACATTGCAAGAACTCAATAAAACATTAGGTACAGCTCTCTATGTCTAGAAAAGCTCGCTTAAAGTCCACAAGAGACAATGCAAAAAACAGAGACAGAATCTGCCAAAACAGAACAGCCAGTAAAGACGAATTTTAATAAAATACTTCCGTTGCTCAAATCAGAAAACTCAAAACTAATGAAAGTTGCGTACATATCTGAGGAACACGCACGTAAATTGGCATATTTTTCTGATTTTTCTACAGAGAAAACAGCCCAGATTCGTGACAGATAGAAATCTGTTTCTGCGCAGAAATCCAAATCTAGTATCAACCTTCGATTAGAGGCTTCACTTGGCACAACAAAACACAAAACTAAGATAAGGAGAGGTTGCTACAGTAGTAAACAACTTCCAAGACACAAATATAAAACAAATTACTGTAGCAAAATAACACATGGGTTATCTCCCAAGAAGTTCTTTCTTTATAGCCGTTAAGATGGGCTCAGCAGTTTTAATGATGCACTCGCAAGAAACAAGAGTATAGGTAAAAGAGAGCATCAAAAAGCAAATCCAAAACACATTTAAGTCTAACATGCTTCCTATGTAAAGGAATCTTGTAAATAAACAAGTTCATGAAAAGCAAAGTAACAAGCATAGGAAGATAAGACAAGTGTAGCTTTAAAATTTTAAGCATATAGAGAGGTGTTTTAGTACCATGCAAATTTCTACAACCATATTTTCCTCTCTCATAATAATTTTCAGTAGCTTCATGAATAAACTCAACAATATAACTATCACATGCAGCATACTTTTCATGATCCACAAACATATAATTTTTATCAAGCTCAAAAATAGTGGAATTAAAACTTTCGAACACACTTTTATCAATAATATAGCAAGAATGATCAATCTCAAGAGATATGGGACACATAGATAATGTCAAGAACTCTCCAATCCCATTTTCATTAGTAGTACAATTAATATTATCAAGTAACATAGGACCATCATCTAGAGCTTTATCATAAACATTTGCTAAGCAAAATTCTTTAGTACCATGCATTTCGACATCAGGCACAAACAAAGCATTATCATAAGATTTATCAAAGTAGCATGGATTATCATATATAACAGTAGCATAATTATTCTCACAAGTTTTACTTATAGGAAATATTTCAAGAGAATCCACAGGAACATAACATTCAACCTCTTTCGGTAAGCATGGAGGACAATCAAATAGTGTAAGAGATAAAGAGTTACTCTCATTAGAAGGTTGGCATGGGTAGCTAATCCATTCTTCCTCCTTTTGTTCATCACTCTCCTCTTCTTTTTCATCCAATGAGCTTTCAGGTTCATCAATTTCCTCCTCTTTTTCATCCAATGAGCTTTCAGGTTTGTCAATTTCTTCTTCCACCGGTTCCTGCAAATTGTGAGTGCATTCTTGTGCATTAATGTGTCTCTCTTTATAATAAAGGATATAAGGATTCCTACTGTAGCATTCTATGCAAGAATTAAGGATAGTAGAGACATAATCTTTAAGGCCCTTACAAACAACACAAGTTTCATAATTCTCAACCATGAAGGATTCTATCTCGGAGGCTCCCATAAATAAGACAAATTGTTCTACCTCTTCGAACCCATAATGAATATAGCAATTCCGATTATAGTTCTTAATTAAAAATTCCTCACTAAAGCCACATTGAAATTTAAGATGTTTAGTATCCTGTTGAGAGCAACAGTTTATATTATGGCGTTCAAGCAAGATTTCAGCAATTGTATTCAATTTTTCTATCATAGCACTCAATATTTTACCAGTTCTTGATTCTCTATAATTATTATAACATTCTATAAGCTCCAAGTAGGTTGTTGGTTCTCCCATAACAGTAGTTTTTAATTTTTAGATTTTTCAAATTTTTATGGATTTTCGGGTATATAGGAAAATAAAACAAGACAAAAAGAAACTAAACAAAAGTAAACTAGGCAAAATAATACTACAGAAATAAACTAAGCACAAATAAACTAGACAGAAATAAACTAGCAAGACAAAATAAAATAAAAGCGAGAGAGAGAGGTAGAGTGTACCCCAGGTGAACTTATGAGTAGAGCTATGCCTCCTCAACGGCGCAGAAAATAGTCTTGATGACCCACAAGTATAGGGGATCGCAAGTCTTCGGGAAGTAAAACCCAAATTTATTGATTCGACACAAGGGAGGTAAAGAATACTTATAAGCCTTAACAATGAGTTGTCAATTCAGCACTGGAAAAGCACTAGTAACGGGGTGATGTGAAAGTAGCGATAATATGAGAGCAGTAGTAAAAGTAACACAGCCTAATAGCAATATGAGAGCAATGGCACCGAAAATAGTTGATACTACTTCCAATGACATGTCGAGTATATGATGATGCGAGATGGACCGGGGTTCCCAGCTATCTACACTAGTGGCAACTCTCCAATAACAAGTGTTGGGTGAACAAATTACAGTTGGGCAATTGATAGGATTGAAATAGCATTAAGAAAGAACATCAATTCATTAATCATGTAGGCATGTTTCCCATATATAGTCATACGTGCTCGCAATGAGAAACTTGTACAACATCTATTGTCCTACCAGCCGGTGGCAGGGCCTCAAGGGAAACTACTGGATATTAAGGTACTCCTTTTAATAGAGCAGGAGCAAAGCATTAACACTCCGTGAAAACATGTGTCCCTCACATCACCGCCATCCCCTCCGGTTGTCCCGATTTCTGTCACTTCGGGGCCTTTGGTTCCGGACAGTGACATGTGCATACAACTTGTACATACAATCTAAGCAATATTTATAGAGCTCAAATCTAAGATCATGCCACTCGGGCCCTAGTGACAAGCATTAAGCATAACAAGATTGCAGCAACAATAACTTCACAAACTTTATAGATAGACTAATCATAATGTATCATCCATCGGATCCCAACAAACACAACACCGATTACATCAGATGGATCTCAATCATGTAAGGCAGCTCATGAGATCATTGTATTGAAGTACATGGGGAGAGAATACCAACTAGCTACGGCTAGAACCCGTAGTCCATGGGGGAACTACTCACGGAGCATGATGGAGGCGGTGGCGTTGATGGAGATGGCTTGGGCACTTCCCCGTCCGGAGAGTGCGGAGACTCTGTCCCAATTGGAGTTTCGCGATGGTGGCGGCGCCCCAGTCTTTGGAGTTTCGTCAAGTGGTACTACGTTTTTAGGTCGAAAGGGCTTATATAGGCGAAGAGGCGCGGGAGGGTGGGGCGCCCTCCTCAGGCCGGCGCGGCCGGGCCTGCGCGGCCCTATGGTGTGGGGCCCCAGGCCTCCCTCGACTCCCCTTCGGTGTCCTGGTCCGTCCCGGTGAATTATGATGTTTGGTCTTCGTTTCGTCGAATTAGAGAATATTGCCGAACACCTTTGGAACCAAAAACCGAGGCGCACTGTGGCATCTTGTTAATAGGTTAGTTCCGGAAAACGCATAAAAACATCATAAAGTGCAAGCAAAACATGTAAGTATTGTCATAAAACAAGCATGGAACGACAGAAATTATGGATACGTCGGGGACGTATCAGTGGTTCCTGGATATGCAGATGTAGGTCATGAATACACCTGAACCACACCTCGCGAGCGTAGGGGCACTGCATTAGCAAATGATCCACCCGGTCCTCCTCCCGGAGGCAAACAGACCAAGGAGAGGTATGATCTTCAAGATGTGTAGTAGTTGGAAAT
Organism: Lolium multiflorum; assembly: GCA_030979885.1. Lineage (NCBI taxonomy): Eukaryota > Viridiplantae > Streptophyta > Magnoliopsida > Poales > Poaceae > Lolium > Lolium multiflorum. The sequence goes on from CM061748.1 coordinate 222,046,657, forward strand.
GAAGTTCTCTCAAGCGGTGTATCTCTGATATCATTGATGATGAAAGTTTGTTTTGTTCTTGTAACAGTTGAGATAAGTAGACTCTTTTCTTTTTGGTTTGTTTACATCTACACTTGGTTATATGGTGGTGTCTGTGAATAGTATCAACAGAGAAACCTGTTGTTCAAAGAAAATGCCAGTTTGGCAACTCCTCCTTGGTCTATCTCAGCTCCCCATTGGCCATTGCAGATTTGCAGGTCACGTGAAAGCATCGTTCAGCCGACTCTGGCTTCTGGGTGCATCTAACAGTTTGTTTTCTCCAAAGACGGCAACTCGCCTCGTTGGGCAAATGCCAGCATCATTCACCTCATTATTATACTCCTACATCACCGCCTGCACCCCCCAAAGTCTCCAACAATCACGTCTCCATCCAGATCACGAAACCAGAAACAGTCCAGAGTCTCCACGATCTGTCGATCCGGGACTGGAAACGCAATTCGTCAACAACCCACGTCCCTATCAGCAAAAGAAACCTATAAAATCCATCGTAAAACCACCCCAGAGCATCAATCACACAGAACTCCTCCCAAAAAACGAAACTTTCTCCCCTTCGCATCTCGGCGGCTCCCTCCTCACCCCGATCCAACTCGCCGGCGGCCATGTCGCAGCCGGCTGCCGCCGCCGTCGCGGCGCAGCCGCAGGGGCAGGCCCCGGCCGGGCGGCAGGGAGGCGGCATAGGGCAGAGCCTCGCCGGCATCGTGCGGATGGCCGTCTTCTGGTACTTCGCCTCCAAGTTCTTCGGGCCCAAGCGCGCCCCCACGGACCCCGGGATGGTCATGTCCAACCTCTTCCAGAAGGGAGAGCCCATGGTGAGAACGCCCCACCCCCAGAACTGCGATTTTGGGCATAGCCAGAGGAGGCGTGTTAGGTTTCTCTGGCGGTTTTAGAGCGGTTTATTGTAGTTTTCCTGTAAGGGGATGGTGGCTTATGCAATCATGACAATTGGGTTCTGTTTGCTCCGATGCAAAATTTTTGTAGGGTTTTATCAGTACTTTTTACCGCGATCTGGAACTTTCCTTTTTTGTTAATAGCTCACGGATGCTTTAGCACATGAGAGCGTGTTTGGGCTGTTTAGTATAGTTGCGAGTAGCTGATTTTGTCAGTAGTGTGCGAAGGCACTGTTGTTTGTCTGTGTGTGTTGGTGGCTGTCCAACAAGTAGTATCTCAAGTTTGTTCTGAAACAAGTAGATCGCGTAGGACAGTGGTGCTCCACAGCAGTGCGATTTGATTTGCTCTCAAAAGAACGTCATGTGTTTCGGTGTACTAATTGTGTGGATCTCATCTCTGGAAGCCATGGGAGTCTAAACTTTTTCAGAACTAGTATAGAGTATGCAAAGGAAAAAAAAGGAAAGTTATAGGAAGTGTCTTGACAATTTAGACAATGTGGTGTAGCCCTGTAGGGTACGTACCGATGCTTCATAATTGAGCTGATGTGAAGACGTTTCGTGTTTGAATTGTGTTGCTGTCTATGATAGGGACTTTTTTTTGAAGCTTTTGTCCACGATGAAGTTGAGGATGTCACAGCATGCTTAGACGCTATGGAAAGTACTGTATCTCTGTAACGGAGTTGAAAACGTCACAACAATACATGGACAATATCTCGTTTGGGCCTGTAGTGTAGAGTTTGGTGGGTGAATATTGTCTGGACTTGGTGTTTCGAATCAAGGCAGCCGTATAACTTGTACAGTAATTGCCGGGTTATTTATTTGGCAGGGAAGTGATTTTCTTGTTTTTAGCGTGCACACTGATCTTATAATTTGGCGTGTCTTATTATTTCAAATATTTGATGATGTTGGTCGAAACCCTTTATTGGTCAGATTGATGAGTCAGTGGCTTGCGGCAATGTCTTATGCAAGTACTAATATACTCCCTCCGTTCCATAATTCGTGTCGCAGATTTGGATGTATCTAGACACATTTGGATGTATCTATGCACAAAATGTGTCAAGATAAATCCAAATCTACGACAAGAATTATGGAACGGAAGGAGTAATTAAGTTACAATGATTTAAATGTGGTGTCACCCAATTAATTAAACCAAACTAAAGGAAATTACTGGATTAAGTTAAATTCCTTGGTAGTGCCACCCAATCTTTTTTGACACTATGGAAGCGGTAGGAATCAAACAGTAGTCTTAGCTATTTGTGTTGTCCTAAACACAAATTGAATGGTGGTTATGTTGCTGCAGGATATGTGGATGTATTTATCTGAGAACGATAAATTTAACGACTTCAGCAACGAAGAAGCACTCGTCTGGCATGAAACAAACATACCATATGCAGTCTGGAGTCCAACCAGTACTAGAACGCACTCACTGACATACTATCCATCAGAGGTAGGATGTTACTTGCTGTACTTTTCAAATTATTTTATAGTTATATTTTGTCCGCTTGCCTAATTTTCGTCTGTGTATATTACTTCCATAGGCTCTCAAGCACAATGGATCTCTGTATGCTCATGTTTACTTTGCACGTTCGGGTTACCCTGTGGACCCTACCGATCCTGAATATGAGCAAAAATCTGCATTTGGAAGGACACATCGTAAGCTTATTTTTCATCTCAACCGTCCTTTTTAACAATTGCATGTTTGTGTGAAATTGCTCACTACATTATTCATGTTTAGCTATTGTGGCATACTTGCGGAAATCAAAAACTGGTAATAAGAAGAGCTTGCTTGGAGATTCGAATGAGTCTGAGGAAATACCACCGTCTAAGGTCTTTGACCCCATCCTTTGTTATTAATACGCTATGAACTAAAGATTTCTAGTCCAGCAATAACAGAATACAACATCTCATTTTTGCAGGAGAACATAGAATCCGAAGACAAAGAGGAGGGCCCAGTTGAATATATTTCTTACTGGAAACCAAATGTGACAATAAATCTTGTCGATGACTTCACACGGTATGCACAAGACCATATATACTATCAGTTCCAAGTGTACTATATTGAGAACCATGTTTGTTTCAAAACTTAATTCCCATTGGCATGATTACTACCTTTACCTCCTCGTCAAAAAATGTGTATTAGTTATTAACTTCTTGTATAAGGAATTGCATTGCTTCATTAGTGTGCATTCTTTCAACACTGGTATAATTAGATGACATGCCTCAGTTTAGACTTCAGAGTTAAGAGAATCTGATCCATTTTGAGTGTCTCCTATAAGAAGAGGGAGAAGGGGAATGCAATATAGTTGATTAGTTGGTGCATTTGAAAGAGCCATATATTTGATCAAACTAGGAGAAACTTTCGGTGCGTCTGCATGTTTTTTTAAGTAAGGGCATGCGCTTCGGCATATATCAAAAATTCAAAATGCAATATGCATGCTGATACCGTTGATGTAAATCACAAACAAGCACGGCTAAGCTATGTGGTCAGATATATTTTTAAATTCTGCTGAAACTGGCGCTACTAAATTATGCGTTGGCTGTGTTTTAGATCTTTGCTTAATTAATTTATGTGCGTGTATCCTCATCCCAGCTTCTTATTTTGCACCACAGCCATTCTTTTGGTATATGGCTTTTTCTTAAAATAAAGAAACTCTTGCGAAACTTTTTGTTCCTAATGTCATGGTTTGAGTTCTTTATTGTTGTTCATCCTTCTTACGATTTTTAAATTATATTTGCCCTTTACATTTTACAGGTATCCCCAGAACAATATTCCTCCAAATGTTGCTCCATGTATCCTTCAACTGTAACAGTTATAGTATATGTTATATATGTTTTGCTACAGCTTTATATTGAACGCACATGTTTTATGCTACTTTGTTGTCATTAGCATGTATTACCTTTGTTCCGAAATATAAGCCAGTTTAGCTTTCTAAAAAGGCATATATTTCGGAACGGAGGTAGTATTTAAACTATTTTGTACACATGAAGACCAATTGCAAGTATCCAACTTCAGATGGAGCTAAAACGTTGTTCAGTATACTTTAAATGATTAACAGCTGTTTGTATTGAGGGAGGATTGGTATTCCTTGACAATAGAGGTACAGATTTGAATGTGGATCCAACTACAAGCAGCTACTATCCCACTGTATTCTTCAATGAATTTTGGCTCCTGAGAGACAAATTGACAGCACTCAATGAGACTGTGAAGGAACTGGCCTTAAACCTTGAAGTTAGCCCTATTAGCATGACCAAGTGGCAATTATTTCTACAGATTGAGCAGTCTTTCCAAGTTCATCGTAGCTATGGAAGTATGCTTGAAGGCGAGGCTGATGAACTCAAGGTACAATATTGATATTCTAAACTTTACCCATTTAGATTCTGGCTTTTTTAGATATGTTATGCCCTAGTTTGTTCTGGAAGTGAAGACCCTCGCCGCCTTTATTCTTCGTGAGATGCCATTAGTATATGTACTTTTAGTACCTTGGAAACAGTTGCTTCTGTCATAAACCTACTCTGCTAGTCAGTCTCCTGGTTACATATTTTTACTGACCTTGGACTTCTTCATAAACTGCAGAGGGTTTTCCTTGAAGGAAATCCATATCTCCTTGGATTGACCATGATTGTATCTCTGTTCCACTCTCTGTTTGATTTCCTGGCTTTCAAGAATGGTAAGTGCATTGCATGTTTTTCTTTTATATCGTAAATATCAGTTCAATCCAACCCTCACTCCACATGTATTGATGATGTTTGACATTGATCAGATATCCAGTTTTGGAATAAGAACAAGTCCATGGAAGGTCTATCGGCAAAATCTGTTGTTCTGAACTTCATTTGTCAGCTGATTATTTTCTTGTACCTGCTTGACAATGATACTTCATGGATGATCCTTGCTAGCTCTGGAGTGGGTGTGTGCATAGAATTTTGGAAGATCGGGAAAGCGATGCATGTCGAGGTAGACATTTATGATATTGTCATCTATCCACTATCCTGTTATGGCCATTGTATTGTTTGGTTCTGTCAGTATCTTACTAGCGTACAAACAGATGCAGTCTGCTTAACATGTAATATTATGCATGAAACAGAACCTATCTGATCCTAGTTGTCTTCACCTGAAAAGCAAGTACTTTAAACAGTGAACTAAGCGCTGAACTTTAATTGAAATTTCAAACTCATGAATAAATGTGTTAAGAAGCAAATTATGTAGCATTAATTCACTGCGAGTTTCTTTCTCCTCATTCGACAAAATTATTAATATGGGATTAGTGTTGTTTGAGCATTTGCCAATGTGCATTTATTAAAAAACCCTTGTCTTGGTCATCCAGAATCATGTTTCAGCTAACTCAGGACTAGTGCCAGCATTGATCCTTGACTTTTGATGGCAAACAGACATAAAACCAGTGTATTCTCTGCTATGAGATACAGTTTGTGACAAGCTACTCTTTCCTGATATAGATATGCACTTTACATTTCTTATGAGCTCATTGATATAGAAATCTATTACATTTCTGATGATTTTTTCTTTTCTTGGGTTGATTTGACAATATTTCTTTGTTTGAGTCCAGATCGACAGAAGTGGAAAGTTTCCCATGCTGAGGTTCCGGGACCGTGAGTCATACGCACAGAATAAGACAAAGGAGTATGATGCGATTGCAATGAAGTACCTTACCTATGTACTTCTCTTCCTTATGGTTGGCTTCGCTCTGTATTCACTGAAGTATGACAAACACAAGAGCTGGTACTCATGGATACTCTCTTCCCTCACAAGTTGTGTTTACATGTTTGGTAAGCAATTATTTCAGCATTCCACTAGTTCTACGCACAAATTCACTAGGCTAATTAGCAACGGAACTTACATATGCGCCTCTAAAATTTTCAGGTTTTATCATGATGTGCCCACAATTATTCATCAACTACAAGCTACAGTCTGTCGCTCATATGCCATGGAGACAGATGACCTACAAGTTTCTCAACACTATAATCGATGATCTTTTCGCATTTGTTATTAAGATGCCATTGTTGCATCGTCTCTCAGTTTTCAGAGATGGTAAGATGAACTATCATTGCTGATAACAATGGTTGTACATGCCAGCAATCTAGTCTTTTGACAGATAATTCATGTGGTTGCGACCATAGGCTGTTAATTGACAATTTCTGCTTGCTATGCAGATATAATCTTCTTGATATACCTCTACCAGAGGTGGGTATACCCAGTTGACAAGAAGCGTGTCAACGAGTTTGGCTTCGGAGGGGAAGAAGAACCGGCAGCGCCCCAAACTTTGGAAGGAACAGATTCAACAGGGGCAACCCAGCAGATCGAGGGCGAGGCTGAAACTAGCACAGAGGATAAGAAGACGAAGTGAGCGTATGTTGGCTCCGGTCGACACAGACACATCTTGGCAGCACTAGCCATTTCTGACACCGGGCACAAGTTTTCGGTCTGCCAATTCGGACTGGCTTCACGCGGTGCTGACCATAAGAAAAAGATGTAACAGGTTTAGAGTGGGCGCATCGACGCAAACACACACGTAGTCTTTGTGCCATTATTATTTATTTTTTTGAGTTTGTTTTTTATGCTTAACAACAGCAGTTTCTAGATGGATCTTCAGGATGCTTGTTTAGACATGTTCATGTATAAGTTTTGCCTGGCTGGAAAAATCCTATAACACCAGTGAACTAGTTGATTTTTGTTGTTCCATGCTTATTATCGCTGTAATGTGCCGGCCCAATTCATACCGAATGACCGAGTGTCTTCGGTGCATCACCACATTCCACTGTGCATAAAGTTGCGGGCAGGAGTCGAGGGAATGTCTGCGGACATGCGGCGTGGTTCCTGGCATGATGGGTGACTAAACAAGGCTATTTCAAAAATGATTTTGAAACTAACTATTTTTCATGATGCCCTGGTCAAATGTTGATTTGTCATGACATGTGGCTGTAATTTGGCTGCACAAATCCTGGCTGAAAGTGTCCTGAGTGCACCAATATGGTCCACAGCCCACGTGGCTAGGGGTTTTAACATATAGGATAATAGTATAATTTCTTGTTTTACAAAACCATATCTGATCTGAAGAAATCCAACGAGTAATAAGGATATATCTGATTCAGAACTTTTCACCGGATACGGAATAAATAGCACTGAATATCCGCATCAGAGAATTATTCAGGATTATTTGATGATTATTATCAGAACAATCTAATTTTCATCCGAAACGTCTAAGGGCCTGTTTGGTGTGGCTGGCTGTGGGTGCTGTGCAGAAAAGCTGCTGTCTAGGAGAAGCTGCTTTTCTGAGTGGAAGTCTTTGACAAACCAGCTGTCTGGCTGTAAACTGTTGAATTGTCTGAAACACCCTTACATTCATGTAGGGTGTGTTTGGTAGCACATGTATGTATTGAAAGCTAGACTATATGTAAGTATAAAATACACACTTTATAAAATACACACTAATTCAATATTCCATAAAATACACACTCATTTAATATTCTGTATTTAACTAGTTGTTTTTTGCAAAAAGGAACACCTTTTTTTTTGCAAAAAGGCCCTAAAACAGAGCACAAAAAATCAATCGGCTCCTCCTGCCTCCAGCTCGATCGGCGATGGAGTGGCGGCGTCCGACGGTCAGGTGAGGGAGTGGAGGCTGCCGGCGAGCGGCGTCAGGGTGTGGTGGCGGCCAGCGACCAGACGGCATTCAGGGGCGACGGACGGTGTCCAGGGGCTACGGGCGGCGTCCAGGGGCAGCGGCCGGCGGCGAGCGGCGTCCAGGGCGGCTAGGGGAGGGGTGGCGGCGGCGTCCGGCGGCAGCGGCGGCGGTGTCCAGGGGCTACGGGCGGCGTCCAGGGGCAGCGGCGGCGGCGAGCGGCGTCCAGGGCGGCTAGGGGAGGGGTGGCGGCGGCGGGCGGCGTCCAGGGCGGCTAGGGGAGGGGTGGCGGCGGCGGGCGGCCAGGTGAGGGGCAGGAGCGAGCAGGTGTGGTTCCTGCGGTGAGCATATTTCGGGAGGGGCAAGAAAATGCTCGGTTCGGCACGGGCCGGGCTGTTCCTGCGGTGGCATTTTTTCGGTAATTTGAAGCAACGATATGACCTAAACTGTAACCTCCTTCGGTTGACTTGCGGGGAAGCTCGGGAAGCACCTAAAACGGTGCTTTTCCCCATCTGAAGGAAAAGGTCTGGCTTTTGGAAAAGCCCACCGCGTAGCTGACCCCTTTGGCTCGTTTGGGCTGCTTTTTTTGGGTGGAAAGCCTCCAAAAGCCACACCAAACAGGCCCTAAGCCAATAGAGCCTATTTGCTAGTTAGGGAGTCGCAGGTTCCTAGGTCAAAACAGTAGCTCACTTACATAGTCACTATGCAAAATATAAAGTCCAAACTTATTAAGATACTAGGCTATAGAAGACTGCCTCGGTGTTATCATAGCCTTTATGTTTACTTTATTGCATCCATGTGAACCTACTTTGTTCATGTTGTATTTCTATCGCGTTAGATTATTAATTTTATGAGAGTTTTGTTAAACTAGTTTTGTCAATTATTTTTGATTGTATGGCTTGCCGGCCTAACTTGTGCTTATACATATTCAATTAGTTTTGTTTTCGCTCTGAGTCCGCTCTATTTTTGTTTCGAATCTGCTATCTTGTATATATTTATTTGAACCTGCAATCGATCGTTATCTAATTCGCTTCAATTTTTTTTTAAATGCACCTGATACGGTAACGACAAAATCCAATTCAATCCGATCTGACCCGATTACATCTTCTCCAGGACAGGATGTTCCTATACGTGCGGTGTGGTTTCTTGCATGGTGTGTGACTAGTGACCAGTGGCGGAGCTCCCATTCTGGCAAGGTATGGCTTCCGCCATAGCTTGTTTCAGCCGTTGCTACTAATACTCAGGTCATCCTACTAATTTTCTGGCTCTAACCAGCGCCAAAGCATAAGAGATTAACCTATTTTGTTGCTAGAATCAGCGTGAAGACTCAGGTTTATGACTTGCTGATTCCATTACAGGTAGTTCGTGTATGGAACTCTCGATTGCTTCAATTTACATCACGTTTTTTCATGTTAGCTGTCAACTCCGCCATACCATACTTTCCGTTCGTCCTCCGCCACTACTAGTGACAAGTGACACTACCTTAGAATGACAGCACCCGAGCACCACCCCGTACCGCTGGTGGTGTTGATTGACCGATGATAGATAGAGTGGCATGGATGATAGATAGAGTGGCATGGATGAGGCAAGGGGCCGCAGTGCGCGGCGGAGGTCGCCTCCGTGTAGGAAGGGTGGCCGACCCCCTCGTCGTGCTCGCGCCCTTTGTTGATCTCTCGCCTTGGTGCCATTGACCTGAAGGGCGTAAAGCAGCAACTCCACGGTTACTATTGGAGTCACAAACGTAGCTCCTTAGTGGGTTGGCACCCAGACATCGCCGGTGCGACCAATAAGGCCGATGGCAATGTGGTTTTTGAAGTACGTACAGATCGCCAACAGAGGAGAAGGCGATCGTGCGTAAGCAATTTGGCATGACCGCAGGCGATAGTAAGGACCGACGGCCTGCGATTCACAGCCAAGATTTTGCTTCAGCTTATCTGAATTTTCTCGGTGCGCCTCCAGTAGGCAAGTTGAAGGAGGTTCCTAAGACAAGGGTTCGTTTGTCTGGAACATTTTTATGTAGTTATTACTCCACTATTATTAGTCACCCACTAGCTACACAAAGAGACGGTTCCTCCGACGAAGTAACCAATAATGCAAGGTCGACAATAGTACAAGACACGATCAGCCCTTCTAGTACTTGGGCTAGCTGCACTACCCATCTCTCGTGCTGCATGTTTTCAAAGAGAGCATGATTTTCTGCACTAGGATTAGGACATAAAGAAGGCCACAAGAATCGGGCACATGCCGCGCTGCTGCTCCGTTCCGATCGATCGACGGATGTTGTTGGCGCCCATCACTACAGGAATCTCTACCTATGCCGACGGCCTCCGGCCCTCGGCGTACCACAGCCTAGCCCTCGGCGTACGGTACGCCGACGGGGACCCTCGGCGTAGCTCCTCGGGGAAGATTGGCCTCGGCAGAAGCCACGTGGCCCTCGGCGTATCGGCGACCGTCGGCGTAGAACGAGAGGGCCGAGGGCCAGGCCACCCGTCGGCGTACTAGCTCTCGGCGTAGCACGCTAACGGGCGCCGTCGAGCTGACGGCCGTTACGGCTACGCCGAGGGGCGCGGCCGTCGGCGTACCCTGCCACGCGTCGCATCCTGGCGAGCTGTGCTGCACGCTACGCCGAGGGGCGCGGCCGTCGGCGTACACTGCCACGCGTCGCATCCTGGCGAGCTGTGCTGCACGCTACGCCGAGGGGCGCGGCCGTCGGCGTACCCTGCCACGCGGCGCGTCCTGGCGGGCCGTGGCGCATCCTCCTACGCCGAGCGGGTGGCCGTCGGCGTACACTGCCACGCGGCGCGCCCCTGTTTCATCTCGACGCTACCCCGAGGGGGAAGCCGTCGGCGTAGCATGTGCCATATGGTCCATGTCGACGCTACCCCGAGGGGGAAGCCGTCGGCGTAGCATGTGCCATTTGGTTCAATTTATCGATTTCCTGCTGTTTCCCACATTTTCCAGATTTGGCAGGATAAGCACATATAATTCACGTGAAATTCATAGGCATGAAGTGCAAATACACATAACATCAAGTGCATACATAGTGGCATAGTGCCATAGGTTGCATACATAGTGTCATAGTGCCATAGGATGCATACATAGTGCCATAGTGTGCATAAGATACATGGGACAACTAGAGGAGCTCGTCGCCCCTAAACACCGGCCCGGGCCGATTCCTTCCAGTAGAAGCTGCGGAAGAACCACCGGGAGAAGGACCGGGAGAAGTACCGGGAGTAGCACCGGGAGAAGGACCACCATGATGAACCGGTGTGATCTCCCTCCCACCACCCTGGTTTCCGGAACATCCCGTTCCCTAAACACATGTTCCCGAGATGTTAGCAATTTGCGAGGCAAATGAAAGCCATAGTATTCGGTTTGGCGAAGAACTTACCGCTGTTCTCCCATAGTACTCCGCAGCGAAATTTTCCTTCGATGGCATGTTTGGCGCCGGCCCCGGAAAGGGAGGCATCGGCCCTAAATCCACTGTCTGTCCAGTTTGATTGGCCACCATCGACGCCTGCAAGATAGTTTACATGTCAGTCTTTGCAGAAATGAAGCATCAAATTAGGGGAAAGTGGGACTTGTCATCATTTGCGAAAACAAAGGTTGGAACTTACATGTATATATGCCATGTACTCCATGAACTGCTGCTGCTGGTTGAAAGCCACCTGATATTCTTGATGAGCGGCCACGTAGGCCGCCTCGAAGTCAGGCTACAATTTCACAAATTCATGTCTCGTTAGCACTTAGCAATGTATGAACGAAAGTCGGAAAGAGGATGGAAATGAGAGAAACTTACGTCGTATGCGGGTTGCCGAGCCCGGCGACGAGGCGGGAGAGGGGGGCTGTCCTTGGTGAGGCTCGCCTTGAGACGCGTGAAGGTCGTGGTGAGCTTATGCTTCACGGCCTTGTTCATCATGGCGAGACGGCCATGCGGCAACCCTCCGGACGACAGGACCAACGACTCCTCGTCGACCTCCGTGCTCATGGGGTCATCCACCTCCGGGTGACGATGCCTCACCATCGCGTAGTTCTCGACGTCCTCGGCGTAGGTGCCGAAGTACTCAGGGAGCGAGGGCTGAGGCTGCGAGAGATCGGGCTTCTTAAGCCGCATCTTGTTGTATATCTCGAGGTCAGAAATCTCCTCGTCGGGTCCTAACTCGGCCCTCTGCATCGCGAAAGGAAATGTTGTGAGTACCAACTTTGAACCTGATGGAAAATAAAATGTATACATACCGTCTTCCCCTTGTAGCGCTCGTAGCTGAGGTTTCCCCCACAGTGTGTGCCACCGTCGCCTCGGTTCTCCGCGTTCCGCCTCGCCACGGCTGCAAAGTCCTCGTCCATCTTGAGCCACCTCGTCCTAACCATCTCCTCCCATGCCTCGGCATGTGGCTCGGCCCAATCGGGGATAACCTGAAAATGCAATACTCAACTCAATCTAATGCAATTGCAACTTAGTAGCAATGTAGAATCTCATTGACATTTTACTCACCGACATGTAGTCCTCCACCGTCATCTCGTACTCGGCCTTAGCATTCTTACCGACAATGTCCGGCTTCTGGACCCTCTCGCCTCTCTGTGCCCAGAAGTGACCCGCGGACGTGATCCTTTGGTTGTACCACACCTGCGGTGTCAACCTCTCACAAGTCGCCCGCAAAGTCATGTTCGCCGTCCCGGCAATATCGGGCGCCATACGATAAAAACACTTCAATCATGCAAAAAAACCATTGTGAGAGTCATGAGTTAGCACATTGGGGTCATCAAATATGAACGAAGCTCTCGAAAATATGTCTTACCCAAAACTTTCTCATCACGGCCTCAGCAGCCGTCGGGAAGCCTACGACGGGGGCACTCTCATAGTCCGTCCAAGTAGTGGCTAGCTTCTTCTCGCCAGCGGGGACAGTGCCGAGGGGATAGTACTTGCCCGGCCAGAACTTCCTAAGCAAAGCTCCAATCATGCTGCTAGGCTGGCGCCCCTTGACCCCCGGAGGAAATGTCCAATTGCTGCACATGAAAATCAAACATTAGCACATGAAAATCAAACATTAGTACATGAAAATCAAACATTAGCACATGCCAAATTAGTACACTTACTCAGGGCCAGCAGGAATAATAAGGGTCTTCGCCTCATGGGTCTTAGGCTCCTTCCTCTCGTCGGGGACTCTCGCTTCCCCACGAATCTTCGGTGGCTTCGGCCGCCCATCCTCCTCCGGAGTCTCAAACCCGCGGCTAGAGTCCTCCTCGGCTCTAGACTCCGTCTCCGCCTCCTCGAGACGGCCCCTCCAAAAGAACCCGGAAGCAACCTCGCCTGAAGCCGAGGGTGGTGGCTCAAAGTCCGGTCCTCCCCAGCCACCTCCACCTCCACCTCCACCTCCACCTCCAGCTCCACCTCCAGCTCCTCCCAAGCCACCTCCACCTCCAGCTCGACCTCCAGCTCCACCACCTCGTCCCCGTCCTCGTCCTCCTCCTCCTCCCGCGCCGTCCTCGTAACGCGGATTGCGACGCGGTTCCCTCTCCCTCCTTCTAACATTGTTCTTGCGCTGTTGCATCTTCTTAAGCAAGCTCGACGAGTCCTCCTTGCCGCCGCTCATATTGTTCAATCACCTGCATTGAGAAAGAGAAAACAATTAAGAAGCATGTTGAAAAATATATAAATAGTAAGCATAAAGACACTAAACAATTAAGAAGCATGTTGAAAAATATATAAATACTAAGCATAAAGACACTATGCAATTAAGAAGCATGTTGAAAAATATATAAATACTAAGCATAAAGACACTATGCAATTAAGAAGAATGTTGAAAAATATATAAATACTAAGCATAAAGACACTAAACAATTAAGAAGCATGTTGAAAAATATATAAGAAGCATAAACACATAAAAGACCCTCACCAGCCGTCATCAATCTCATTTTCTTTCTCCTTGGCACTATCACTATCACTATCTTTTGAGTAGTAAGTTGGAGCCTGATAGATGGGTGGAGGCTCATCATCGCTATCATCTTCCACTTGTAACTTCTCGAGCATATCTATGTCCTTTAGATCCACCACTGACTCACCACGAGGTTCTGCATCGTTCTCGTTCCTGAGGTCCTCTTCAAGAACACATTCTAACTCAAAGTGCCCGAAGTCCTCTTCCTCTTGATAGAAAATTCCCTCGTATGTTACAGGGTCAATGTTGTTGTAATCGTCCTCGGAGGGAATCGGTAGGTTACCATGTGGCGATACCTGGAACACGACTTCCCAGCCGTTGAGTGCCGCTTTCTGGCATGGGTACGGCAAATAATAAACTTACTTGGCTTGGTGAGCAACAATATAGACATCGGCTCCGGTATAGGTGGTGGAAGGCTTAACTTCAACTAACCCAATGGACTTGGTAATTCTCTGTCCACCTCTTGGGTCGAACCAATGACACTTGAACACAACGAGATTGAGTTGTTTGTTTGTACGATTGAAGGTCAGCTCGTATACATTCTCTAACCTCCCGTAGTAATCAAAGGTATCGGATCCTCTAGTGAAGACACCAGTATTTATCGTTTTTGGATTCGCCCGGCCCTTCTGGTGTGTCTCTGTATGGAAGCGAAACCCATTCACGTCATACTTTTCATACTTCATGACGTCACGGTTACAACCTTGGGATACACATCTCAACTCATCTGTCATCTCAACGTTTGCATCAGCTCCCTACAAGCACGGTTCAAATTTGTTGTGTGCATTAGTTACGTGGAATAACAGGGACAAGTCACATATTGGTAGGTAAGAGGGACAGCTTAGACATTACTTTTTTCATGAACCAAGACACAAAGTTTATTTTTACTCCGGGAGCACCCTCTTTCAGTAGAGTGTCCAACTCCGCGCCCGTGGGATCTGTCGTTCGCCACCACTGTTCATCCATGAATTCGCTGAAAGGATACAATAAGCATTAGACCGAGACCATGTAGGTGATCGAAACTAGGTACAAAGTAATTTGTACACCATGTTACCTAATGAAATCGTGACCGCCATCATCGTCGTCCCCCCACCACTTCCTTCATGTTCATAAGCACATAGAGCATTATGCAATCCTTCTCTTCCCTCTCCAATCTATATTTTTGTCCTTTACCAGCCTTGCCACCGAGACATTGGAATAGTTGAAGCTTGGGGTCATTCATGGGCACGTCGACATTGTAACGAGAGACCGGGTTATGCAGAGTGGGAACTTCATCGGGATAGTACGTTGTTGCGGCATCTGCCATCTCCCGAAGGCACGTTGCCTCAGCTATGCATGCTTCAATCTTGGCATTGTTTCCAGTTATCTTCCGAATATACTTGAACTCTCTCTCAATACAAAACTGCCACCGAAACTGCAGGGCCACCCAAGAGTGCCTCGTTTGCGAGGTGCACAATGAGATGTGCCATCGGAGTAAAGAAGCCTGGCGGAAAGATCATCTCCAAATTGCATAGCAACTCCGGCACTTGAACTTGCAGCTTCTCAATAACCATAGGACATATCTGCTTAGCACAGAGCGTGCGGAAGAAATGGCTCAACTCCGCGAGCACTCGCCATATTTTCTTGGGAAGATACCCTCGAAGCATCACCGGCATCAGCCGCTCAATCCATATATGATAGTCGTGACTCTTGAGCCCGGTGACTTTTCCCGTCGAAAGATTGACTCCCTTGCTCATATTCGAACAATAACCATCAGGGAACATCACGACGTATTTTAGCCACTTGAATGCCTCCTTCTTTTGGATGGAATCAAGGCAGAAGTCGGCGTGCGGCTTGAACCAATTCTTTCGACGGCCAGTAGGACGTTGCATGTGTAATTTCTTCCTATCACAGAGCTTCTCAACATCGACTCTAGCCTTGACATTATCCTTTGACTTCCTGGGAATGTTTAGGCACGTGTGAAATAAGGACTCCGCGACATTCTTTACGGTGTGCATCACATCGATGTTATGAGGAAGTTTGAGGTCCTTGTAATACTCGAGCTTCGTTAAGGCTGCCTTGTGAGTCCAGTTGTGCGTTACACCATATCCCTCAAATTGATGGCCAGCTTCCGATGCCGCTGGCACGAGAGCACGTAGCTCGGCATCAACAGCTATACCATCGAACTTTGGCACCTCTGTTACTTCATGCACAACTTTGCCTTTCTTGAAGTTCTTTTTGTCTTCTCTGAACGGATGCCTCCGTTTGAGGTACTGCCGATTCGTGTCAAACGCAACATACTTGCGACCCTTATTTAGCCAAAGGAACTCAAGTCGATGCCTGCACACTGGGCATGGCCATTTACCAGCTGTACACCATCCGCATGTTAGGGCGTACCCGGGCATGTCATGCATGGTATACTGCAACCAAACTTTCATGCGAAGTTTGTCTTCGATGCTCGGTCGTACGTCAACGTCCCGTGGTGCCAAGAGTGGTTCAAATCATCCACAATCGGCTGCATGTAGACACTCAAGTTCTTCCCCGGGTAATGGGGCCCTGGAATGATCATAGAAACATGGTCTTCCTCGTCATTAGGACTCCGGGAGGGAGATTGAGCGGAATTACAAACACGGGCCAACAACTGTAAGTGGCAGTCGACATACCATATGGATTGAAGCCATCTGTAGCTATCGCAATTCTGACATTTCGAGCATCTGCTGCCCTTTGGGGGTATTTTCTATCAAAGTTCTTCCATGCATTGCCATCAGATGGATGTCCCATCTTCGTCCGCCCCTGATTGTCCTTTATTCGAGTCCCCATCTTGTGCCATGTCATCTGTTTGGCGGTCTCCTCAGTCAAGTAAAGCCGCTGGATTCTTTTTATGAATGGGAGATACCGAAGAATCGACTTTGCGATCTTTGACTGCCTCACCTGACCATCCTTTCCCGTTACCTCTTCATACCTAGAGGCCTTACAAATGGGACAGTACTTGTCCTCCGCAAACTGTTTCCAGAAGAGAACGCAGCCTTTTGGACAACAGTCTATCCTTTGATAATCCATGTTGAGCGCCGACATGAGTTGCCTCGTCTCGTGCAGGCTTTTAGGCAGACAATGCCCCTTGGGCAACATGTTACCAGTTGTTCTCAGACTTGCTTCAAATCCGTCACGGGTGGTGTTGTACCGGGTCTTGTCGGCTAGACATTGGGAGATGGCATCGAGCTGAGAAATCGTGGCGCCATCGTACAGAGGCGTCTTAGCAGCGGCTATCATATCATAGAAGGCCTTCGCGGCTGGCTCTGGTTCCTCCGGTTCTGGAGGTTCCTCCGGCTCTGGCGGTTCCTCCGTGAAGGTGGCGACTCTGGCATGTGGGCATCGACAAGATCATCTAGAAAGTCTCTAACCCCATCATACTCATTGCCATTGAGCCGCTGCCGCATCACCTCACCTCTGTCACGTTCGTGCTCATCAAAGTCGATCTGCGTGACGTAACGAGGCATATACCCATATTGCAGAAGGTGTTTAAACATGTCATCCTTTCCACGACGGTGATGCTTCAAGCAACGATTGCACGGGCAAAGTGGCTGAACCTTCTGTTTTGTACCACGCGCCAACTCCTTCACTAAATGCCAAGTCTTCCTTATCCACTCATCTGTTTTATTAGTCGCACTAACACGGCCGGTGTACATCCATCCATTATCAGCCATCCTCTGCTCTATTGGAAGCCAAACGACAAGCATAGCATTTATATCAAATAGGAAAATGCATCATATTTTAAATTTTTTACCAGGCAAAACGAATGCATCAACCTACATCTCTACTAGGTGGGCTCCTAGCAGCCGCCGGATCCGTAGATTGAGTACGTTCTCCCTGCTCTACCCGGTCCGAGTCAAAATTTCGGCAGCACCTCCCCGCTGCTCTCCCGATACACGTCTCGCCAAAAAGACAAGAGGATGTGCATCCGGAGAACAACGGTGAGGCGCTACCGAAATTCTGACTCGGACCGGAGCAGCATGGAAGTACCCAACTACGGATCCGCCGACTCCCGTAAATGCCGCAAGCGTTACGGTTGAAAATATGCCGACCACTAATGCATATTTATCCGCGTAACGCTTGAGGACGGGAAGTGACACCTAGGTTACGCAACTTGACTTGGAAAATGAATCTAGTGACATAAATAAAATGCGGAGAAGAAGTTGGAAATTTTGCTCACCCTCGGCTGTAGAGGAAGTAGTCGAACAACCGACTGTCGATGTCGGCGACCGTCGAGAAGCGCGTCAAGATCCGAGATCGTCACGCCGGGGTGCTCAAGACGAGGCGGTCACGGCATGGCCTATTACAAATACATATTATTAGACATATTTCTACTACACAATCTACGGATCCGGTGGCGGTCATGACTAACTATTTGTACTACACATTTCTATTTCTAACTACACATTTCTATTTCTAACTAACTAACAAATCCAAACTAACTAACAGCTAACAAATTAACTAAGTAAAAAAATCCTAACTAACTAACTAACAGCTAACAAATTTCTATTTCTAACGAACTAACTAACTAACAAATCCTAACTAACTAACTAATAAATCCTAACTAACTAACAGCTAATATACCTTCAATTTGGAGGCGTGGCCTGCGGGAGGAGATGGCGCGGGTCGGGCCTGCAGGTGGCGGGTCGGGCGCGGAGGGGATCGGGTGGGGAGGGGGCCGGCCGGCTGCGGAGGTGGCGGGTCGGAGGCGCGCGACGGCGGGCGGAGGCGGCGGGGACGGGCACGGCGGCGAGGCGGGGGCGGGCGAGCGCGGTTTCGGCGAAGGAGACAGCGGCGACGGGCGGAGGCGGCGGGGACGGGCGAGGCGGCGGCGACGGGCAGGAGGAGGAGGGGGTGGTGGCGGTGGCGGGCAGGAGGTGGCGGTGGCGGGAGTGGGGGAAAAGAGTTTTGGCGTGCGGGGGATTTGGGGAAAACGCGAGCGCGGCTGCCGACCAGGTGATTTTCGCGGAGGTCTACGCCGAGGGCCAACGGTACCCCGAGGGCCACCCTCGGCTTATCCATTGAGTGGACTCGCGGCGGCCGACCAGGTGTTTTCCACCCGCGGCTAGGGTTTGGATACCCCGAGGGTTGCTGATACACCGAGGGCCCCCCTCGGCATAATGTATTTTTTTTAATTTTTTTCTTTCATTTTTTTTAATTTTTTTTCTTTCATTGTTTTACTAGTATATAATTTTTTTACTAGTATATATTATATTACGTCCAGATTACCTTTTTTACCACGTCGACATTAACTTGAGTGCGCGGTCTACCCTTTAGATGGCGGTCTACCCCTTTGACCGAATCCGCTGGTTTTCAAGATAATTGCCGTATCCTAGTTCCGTATTTTGCAGTGGTTACTAGGACACATAAAATAACGCCACGCGGCTCCGCTCGATTTTTTGGCTCCGTTTGCTTTGCCAACTGCGCAAAACGGGGCCGCGGGACATGCGGTATGGCCGTACGGGCGCGCGCGTACCCGTCCGCCAACGCGAAACGGAAAACATTTAGCACATAAAATGATGCGTCCTAGATCTAAAAACATTTTTCCCTCCATTTATTGAGCGAAGGAAAGTGTCGCCAGTTCAAATCCGGTCGTTTCCAGATTCGGCGGGACACCGCAGGAAGCGGGAGGGATTCCCAGATGGCTGCCGTGCGCATATGGCATGTGATAGGTGGTGCGTACGAGGTATCCTACCGCCGGAGGTCCCGCGCAATACTAAAATGCGCACCATGCAGCTCCTTCACAAAAAGCCCTTCCGGCACCCGAAAATGGAAAACCCGTCGCCCGTGGTTCGGATTGGAAATCCGCGACCGGGGCCTTGCTTCCCATCCTAAGTCCCACGCACGTGCCAAATATGGCCTCGTTCCGACAAACTATGTGGTGAAACGGGCCGTTTCCTACTAATTTCCCCTAAAAGCCATAGAACTCCGGACGTGATAGCCCTATTCGTGAAGGGTTTTCAAGATAATTGCCGTATCCCAGGTCCGTCTTTTGCAGTGGTTACTAGGACACATAAAATGACGCCACGCGGCTCCGCTCGATTTTTGGCTCCGTTTGCTTTGCCAACTGCGCAAAACGGGGCCGCGGGACATGCGGTATGGCCGTACCGGGCGCGCGCGTGCACTGTCCGCCAACGCGCGAAACGGAAAACATTTAGCACATAAAATGATGCGTCCTAGACCTAAAAACATTTTCCCTCCATTTATTGAGCGAAGGAAAGTGTCGCCCCAGTTCAAATCCGGTCAGTTTCAGATTCGGCGGGACACCGCGAGAAGCGGGAGGGATTCCCAGATGGCTGCCGCGCGCATATGGCATGTGATAGGTGGTGCGTACGAGGTATCCTACCGCCGCGCGGAGGTCCCGCGCAATACTAAAATGCGCACCATGCAGCTCCTTCACAAAAAAAGCCCTTCCGGCACCCGAAAATGGAAAACCCGTCGCCCGTGGTTCGGATTGGAAATCCGCGACCGGGGCCTTGCTTCCCATCCTAAGGCCCACGCACGTGCCAAATATGGCCTCGTTCCGACAAACTATGTGGTGAAACGGGCCGTTTCCTACTCATTTCCCCTAAAAGCCATAGAACTCCGGACGTGA
This sequence comes from Lolium multiflorum, assembly GCA_030979885.1. Classification (NCBI taxonomy): domain Eukaryota; kingdom Viridiplantae; phylum Streptophyta; class Magnoliopsida; order Poales; family Poaceae; genus Lolium; species Lolium multiflorum. The sequence continues at coordinate 222,066,752 of CM061748.1, forward strand.
TAGCCCTATTCGTGAAGGGTTTTTCAAGATAATTGCCGTATCCCAGTTCCGTCTTTTGCAGTGGTTACTAGGACACATAAAATGACGCCACGCTCCGCTCGATTTTTGGCTCCGTTTGCTTTGCCAACTGCGCAAAACGGGCGCGCGGGACATGCGGTATGGCCGTACCGGGCGCGCGTGCACCCGTCCGCCAACGCGCGAAACGGAAAACATTTAGCACATAAAATGACGCGTCCTAGACCTAAAAACATTTTTCCCTCCATTTATTGAGCGAAGGAAAGTGTCGCCCCGGTTCAAATCCGGTCGGTTTCCGGCGGATTCGGCGGAAGCGGAGAGGATTCCCAGATGGCTGCCGCGCGCATATGGCATGTGATAGGTGGTGCGTACGAGGTATCCTACCGCGCGGAGGTCCCGCGCAATACTAAAATGCGCACCATGTAGCCCCTTCACAAAAAAGCCCTTCCGGCACCCGAAAATGGAAAACCGTCGCCCGTGGTTCGGATTGAAAATCCGCGACCGGGCCTTGCTTCCCATCCTAAGGCCCACGCACGTGCCAAATATGGCCTCGTTCGACAAACTATGTGGTGAAACGGGCCGTTTCCTACTCATTTCCCCTAAAAGCCATAGAACTCGGACGTGATAGCCCTATTCGTGAAGGGTTTTTCAAGATAATGCCGTATCCCAGTTCCGTCTTTTGCAGTGGTTACTAGGACACATAAAATGACGCCACGCGGCTCCGCTCGATTTTTGGCTCCGTTTGCTTTGCCAACTGCGCAAAACGGGGCCGCGGGACATGCGGTATGGCCGTGCCGGGCGCGCGCGTGCACGTCCGCCAACGCGTGAAACGGAAAACAATTAGCACATAAAATGACGCGTCCTAGACCTAAAAACATTTTCCCCTCCATTTATTGAGCGAAGGAAAGTGTCGCCCAGTTCAAATCCGGTCGGTTTCCGGCGGATTACACCGCGGAAGCGGAGGGATTCCAGATGGCTGCCGCGCGCATATGGCATGTGATAGGTGGTGCGTACGAGGTATCCTACCGCGCGCGGAGGTCCCGCAATACTAAAATGCGCACCACGCAGCTCCTTCACAAAAAAGCCCTTCCGCACCCCGAAAATGGAAAACCCGTCGCCCGTGGTTGGATTGGAAATCCGCGACCGGAGCCTTGCTTCCATCCTAAGGCCCACGTACGTGCCAAACATGGCCTCGTTCCGACAAACTATGTGGTGAAACGGGCCGTTTCCTACTCATTTCCCCTAAAAGCCATAGAACTCCGGACGTGATAGCCCTATTCGTGAAGGGTTTTCAAGATAATTGCCGTATCCCATTCCGTCTTTTGCAGTGGTTACTAGGACACATAAAATGACGCCACGCGGCTCCGCTCGATTTTTGGCTCCGTTTGCTTTGCCAACTGCGCAAAACGGGCCGCGGGACATGCGGTATGGCCGTACGGGCGCGCGCCCGTCCGCCAACGCGAAACGGAAAACATTTAGCACATAAAATGACGCGTCCTAGACCTGAAAACATTTTTCCCTCCATTTATTGAGCGAAGGAAAGTGTCGCCCAAGTTCAAATCCGTGGGTTTCCGGGATTCGGCGGGACACCGGGAGCGGGAGGGATTGGATGGCTGCCGCGCGCATATGGCATGTGATAGGTGGTGCGCGTACGAGGTATCCTACCGCCGCGTGGAGGTCCCGCGCAATACTAAAATGCGCACCATGTAGCTCCTTCACAAAAAAAGCCCTTCACCCCAAAAATGGAAAACCCGTCGCCCGTGGTTCGGATTGGAAATCCGCGACCGGGCCTTGCTTCCCATCCTAAGGCCCACGCACGTGCCAAATATGGCCTCGTTCCGACAAACTATGTGGTGAAACGGGCCGTTTCCTACTCATTTCCCCTAAAAGCCATAGAACTCCGGACGTGATAGCCCTATTCGTGAAGGGTTTTCAAGATAATTGCCGTATCCCAGTTCCGTCTTTTGCGGTGGTTACTAGGACACATAAAATGACGCCACGCGGCTCCGCTCGATTTTTTGGCTCCGTTTGCTTTGCCAACTGCGCAAAACGGGGCCGCCGGGACATGCGGTATGGCCGTACCGGGCGCGCGCGTGCACCCCGCCAACGCGCGAAGCGGAAAACATTTAGCACATAAAATGACGCGTCCTAGACCTAAAAACATTTTTCCCTCCATTTATTGAGCGAAGGAAAGTGTCGCCCCGTTCAAATCCGGTCGGTTTCCGGCGGATTCGGCGGGACCGCAGGAAGCGGGAGGGATTCCCGGATGGCTGCCGCGCGCATATGGCATGTGATAGGTGGTGCGTACGAGGTATCCTACCGCCGCGCGGAGGTCCCGCGCAATACTAAAATGCGCACCATGCAGCTCCTTCAACAAAAAAGCCCTTCCGGCACCCCGAAAATGGAAACCCGTCGCCCGTGGTTCGGATTGGAAATCCGCCGGGGCCTTGCTTCCCATCCTAAGGCCCACGCACGTGCCAAATATGGCCTCGTTCCGACAAACTATGTGGTGAAACGGGCCGTTTCCTACTCATTTCCCCTAAAAGCCATAGAACTCGGACGTGATAGCCCTATTCGTGAAGGGTTTTTCAAGATAATGCCGTATCCCAGTTCCGTCTTTTGCAGTGGTTACTAGGACACATAAAATGACGCCACGCGGCTCCGCTCGATTTTTGGCTCCGTTTGCTTTGCCAACTGCGCAAAACGGGGCCGCCGGGACATGCGGTATGGCCGTGCGGGCGCGCGCGTGCACCCGTCCGCCAGCGCGAAACGGAAAACATTTAGCACATAAAATGACGCGTCCTAGACCTAAAAACATTTTTCCCTCCATTTATTGAGCGAAGGAAAGTGTCGCCCCAGTTCAAATCCGGTCGGTTTCCAGCGGATTCGGCGACACCGCAGGAAGCGGGAGGGATTCCCAGATGGCTGCCGCGCGCATATGGCATGTGATAGGTGGTGCGTACGAGGTATCCTACCGCCGCGCGGAGGTCCCGCGCAATACTAAAATGCGCACCACGTAGCTCCTTCACAAAAAGCCCTTCGGCACCCGAAAATGGAAAACCCGTCGCCCGTGGTTCGGATTGGAAATCCGCGACCGGGGCCTTGCTTCCCATCCTAAGGCCCACGTACGTGCCAAACATGGCCTCGTTCCGACAAACTATGTGGTGAAACGGGCCGTTTCCTACTCATTTCCCCTAAAAGCCATAGAACTCCGGACGTGATAGCCCTATTCGTGAAGGGTTTTTCAAGATAATTGCCGTATCCAGTTCCGTCTTTTGGGTGGTTACTAGGACACATAAAATGACGCCACGCGGCTCCGCTCGATTTTTGGCTCCGTTTGCTTTGCCAACTGCGCAAAACGGGGCCGCCGGGACATGCGGTATGGCCGTACCGGGCGCGCGCGTGCACCCGTCCGCCAACGCGCGAAACGGAAAACATTTAGCACATAAAATGACGCGTCCTAGACCTGAAAACATTTTTCCCTCCATTTATTGAGCGAAGGAAAGTGTCGCCCAAGTTCAAATCCGGTCAGTTTCGGATTCGGCGGGACACCGAGGAAGCGGGAGGATTCCCAGATGGCTGCCGCGCGCATATGGCATGTGATAGGTGGTGCGTACGAGGTATCCTACCGCCGCGTGGAGGTCCCGCGCAATACTAAAATGCGCACCATGTAGCTCCTTCACAAAAAAAAGCCCTTCCGGCACCCCGAAAATGGAAAACCCGTCGCCGTGGTTCGGATTGGAAATCAGGGGCCTTGCTTCCCATCCTAAGGCCCACGCACGTGCCAAATATGGCCTCGTTCCGACAAACTATGTGGTGAAACGGGCCGTTTCCTACTCATTTCCCCTAAAAGCCATAGAACTCCGGACGTGATAGCCCTATTCGTGAAGGGTTTTTCAAGATAATTGCCGTATCCCAGTTCCGTCTTTTGCGGTGGTTACTAGGACACATAAAATGACGCCACGCGGCTCCGCTCGATTTTTGGCTCGTTTGCTTTGCCCGCGCAAAACGGGCCGCCGGGACATGCGGTATGGCCGTGGCGCGCGCATGCACCCGTCCGCAACGCGCGAAACGGAAAACATTTAGCACATAAAATGACGCGTCCTAGACCTAAAAACATTTTCCCTCCATTTATTGAGCGAAGGAAAGTGTCGCTCCAGTTCAAATTCGGTCAGTTTCCAGCGGATTCGGCGGGACACCGCAGGAAGCGGGAGGGATTCCCAGATGGCTGCCGCGCGCATATGGCATGTGATAGGTGGTGCGTACGAGGTATCCTACCGCGCGGAGGTCGCAATACTAAAATGCGCACCATGCAGCTCCTTCATAAAAAGCCCTTCCGGCACCCAAAAATGGAAAACCCGTCGCCCGTGGTTCGGATTGGAAATCCGCGACCGGGGCCTTGCTTCCCATCCTAAGGCCCACGCACGTGCCAAATATGGCCTCGTTCCGACAAACTATGTGGTGAAACGGGCCGTTTCCTACTCATTTCCCCTAAAAGCCATAGAACCGGACGTGATAGCCCTATTCGTGAAGGGTTTTTCAAGATAATTGCCGTATCCCAGTTCCGTCTTTTGCAGTGGTTACTAGGACACATAAAATGACGCCACGCGGCTCCACTCGATTTTTTGGCTCCGTTTGCTTTGCCAACTGCGCAAAACGGGGCCGCCGGGACATGCGGTATGGCCGTGCGGCGCGCGCGTCCGCCAACGCGCGAAACGGAAAACATTTAGCACATAAAATGACGCGTCCTAGACCTAAAAACATTTTCCCTCCATTTATTGAGCGAAGGAAAGTGTCGCCGAGTTCAAATCTGGTCGCGGCGGATTCGGCGGGACACCGCGGGAAGCGGGAGGGATTCCCGGATGGCTGCGCGCATATGGCATGTGATAGGTGGTGCGTACGAGGTATCCTACCGCCGCGCGAGGTCCCGCGCAATACTAAAATGCGCACCATGCAGCTCCTTCACAAAAAAAGCCCTTCCGGCACCCCGAAAATGGAAAACCCGTCGCCCGTGGTTCGGATTGGAAATCCGCGACCGGGGCCTTGCTTCCCATCGTAAGGCCCACGCACGTGCCAAATATGGCCTCGGGGCCTTGCTTCCCATCCTAAGGCCCACGCACGTGCCAAATATGGCCTCGTTCCGACAAACTATGTGGTGAAACGGGCCGTTTCCTACTCATTTCCCCTAAAAGCCATAGAACTCCGGACGTGATAGCCCTATTCGTGAAGGGTTTTTCAAGATAATTGCCGTATCCCAGTTCCGTCTTTTGCAGTGGTTACTAGGACACATAAAATGACGCCACGCGGCTCCACTCGATTTTTTGGCTCCGTTTGCTTTGCCAACTGCGCAAAACGGGGCCGCGGGGACATGCGGTATGGCCGTACCGGCGCGCGCGTGCACCCGTCCGCCCGCGCGGAAAACATTTAGCACATAAAATGACGCGTCCTAAACCTAAAAACATTTTTCCCTCCATTTATTGAGCGAAGGAAAGTGTCGCCCCAGTTCAAATCCGGTCAGTTTCCGGCGGATTCGGCGGGACACCGCAGGAAGCGGGAGGGATTCCCAGATGGCTGCCGCGCGCATATGGCATGTGATAGGTGGTGCGTACGAGGTATCCTACCGCCGCGCGGAGGTCCCGCGCAATACTAAAATGCGCACCATGCAGCTCCTTCACAAAAAAAGCCCTTCCGGCACCCCGAAAATGGAAAACCCGTCGCCCGTGGTTCGGATTGGAAATCCGCGTCCGGGGCCTTGCTTCCCATCCTAAGTCCCACAGACGTGCCAAATATGGCCTCGTTCCGACAAACTATGTGGTGAAACGGGCCGTGGCGGGAGTTTCCACATACAGATCCTGGATTTTACCAAGTGCTAGCCCATGTATGCGGAAATCATCAACGCCGGTACATGCAAGGTTAGCCAAACCACATCACACTTGTACATATATGTTAGGGTCAGATGCAAGTTTTCCAACAATTCTGACGCTCCGGTGATCTGTATCTTGGGAAACCCTAGGGCGGGGACCCCGAGATCTACCCCTATAGCTTTCTCCGTGCGAGAGTTTACCAATGTAATTTTTTACTTCTTTTGGTTTATTTAGGACATATGTACATGGAAACCATAGGTTGGGCATACTTTACCATAAAATAGGCTCCATTTGAGCCGTGGCGGGAGTTTCCACATACAGATCCTGGATTTTACCAAGTGTTAGCCCATGTATGCGGAAATCGTCAACAACGGGTACATCCAAGGTTAGCCAAACCTTACATCACACTTGTACACATATGTTATGGGCATATGCAAGTTTTCAGCGATTCCTCCGATGGTGTATCTTGAAACCCTAGGGCGGAGACCCGCAGATCTACCCCTATGGCTTTCTCCGTGTGAGGGTTTACCAATGGACTTTTTACTTGCTTTGGTTTGTTTAGGACATATGTACATGGAAACCATAGGTTGGGCATACTTTACCATAAAATAGGCTCTGTTTGAGCCGTGGCGGGAGTTTCCACATACAGATCCTGGATTTTACCAAGTGTTAGCCCATGTATGCGGAAATCGTCAACAACGGGTACATCCAAGGTTAGCCAAACCTTACATCACACTTGTACACATATGTTATGGGCATATGCAAGTTTTCCGGCGATTTACGCTCCGGTGATCTGTATCTTGGGAAACCCTAGGGCGGGGACCCTGCAGATCTACCCCTATAGCTTTTTCCGTGCGAGGGTTTACCAATGGATTTTTTTATTTGCTTTGCTTTGTTTAGGACATATGCACATGGAAACCATATGTTTGGAATGAAATAGGCCCCGGATGAGCCGTAGCAGGAGTTTCCACATACAGATCCTGGATATTACCAAGTGCTAGCCCATGTATGCGGAAATCATCAACGCGGGTACATGCAAGATTAGACAAACCTTACATCACAGTTTTATACATATGTTAGGGACAAATGCAAGTTTTCCAGCGATTCCAACGCTCCGGTGATCTGTATCTTGGGAAACCCTAGGGCGGGGACCCTGCAGATCTACCGCTATAGCTTTTTCCGTGCGAGGGTTTACCAATGGATTTTTTTATTTGCTTTACTTTGTTTAGGACATATGCACATGGAAACCATAGGTTTGGAATGAAATAGGCCCGGATGAGCCGTAGCAGGAGTTTCCACATACAGATCCTGGATATTACCAAGTGCTAGCCCATGTATGCGGAAATCATCGGGTACATGCAAGGTTAGACAAACCTTACATCACAGTTTTATACATATGTTAGGGACAAATGCAAGTTTTCCAGCGATTCCGACGCTCCGGTGATCTGTATCTTGGGAAACCCTAGGGCGGGGACCCCGTAGATCTACCCCTATAGCTTTTTCCGTGCGAGGGTTTACCAATGGATTTTATTTGCTTTGCTTTGTTTAGGACATATGCACATGGAAACCATAGGTTTGGAATGAAATAGGCCCCGGATGAGCCGTAGCAGGAGTTTCCACCAATTCGGACGCTCCGGTGGTTTGTATCTAGGGAAACCCTAGGGCGGGGACCCCGCAAATCTACCCCTAGGGTTAGGGTTAGGGTTTGAGTTAGGGTTAGCAATGAACTTTTTCCTTTTTTTAGGACATATGTACATCGATAGCAGATGTTGGGCCTGCTGGCTCCCGTCGACCCGTCTACGAAGAGCGTCACTCGTGGGATCTACATAAGCCATCTACCATTTTTTCCTTTAAAAAAGTAACTATTTTTACATAATTCATACTAGTACATAAATAAAACAAACATAATATAAAGTAAATGAGAGAGAAGAAAAAAGAAAAAATGTATGCCGAGGGTGGCCGTCGGCATAGGTGGGTGATGCCCTATGCCGAGGGTGGCCCTCGGCGCCTCGCTGACGCCGTGACCGAGCCGTCCAGGCCGGAGCGGGACCGGAGCACATGCCTATGCTACGCCGACGGCCTTGCGTACGCCGAGGGTGGCCGTCGGCGTAGCTCTCTCTACGCCGAGGGTATTCATACGCCGAGGGGCTCGGTGGGCTGCTGCCATGGACCGGACGTACGCCGACGGCCCCGACATTTGGCCGTCGGCGTACGCCACGGCCGTCGGCGCAGCGAGCCATTCCTGTAGTGCATGCCGCGCTGCTGCTCCGTTCGTGGACAAGCCGATGCGGCGCGGCACACAATGCACCGTCCGGCTCGCCGTCGGCAGACCGGCCCGCCGGCTGTGTGCATTGTACAATGCATGCATCTTAGGTTTTGGTCGTTAGGGAGAGATACCTTATTGCGTGGATCCATGGCCTGTGAGCATGCCTAAGTGGGAGACCGGCTGCCTGTCAAACCCAAGCGGCAAGCTAATGCTGTCACCACTAAAGCTTAATTTCGTAATCATTCTGCTTACTATGAATCAGTTTCGTATGATATGACATGTGAGTCGGATGTTTGCCGGTTGGAACAATTTTTGTATTATTCTCTTTCTAAGTAATATGGAGTTGCCATTAGTTGTCTTAGACAATAAGATCCTCGATGGTCTCTGCACATGATGCACATATACACGAACATGGTCAAAATTGGGCAGGCCACATTCATGTCTGTAGTGTCAAATTCAGCTTACACTATGCCAACAAATGAGACTCCGTGGCAGCAGAATGCCACAATGGGCACGCAGGATGTACTGACAACGACCACACGAGTACACGAGACATCAAGCTACTCTCACAATCAAAAGCCGTACGTCGGCGGATCCATCGAACGGAAGACACGTATGTAATATTTGTACATGGATTTGGCGCTAGTGGCGGTCGAATTATCCAATTGAACAAGTGGCCAAGAGGCCCAAGACTGTTCAGGTGCTCCTGCCGATTTGCAATGCATGGGTACACATATGAGCCAGATTAATCCGCTCGTTTCAGAATCAGAGGTCCTTTTCTCCGGCCTTCGCATGCGATTTCTGTAGATGCTTTGTCGGAATGTCGGCACATTAATACTTCCTCAACGGGAGGTTCTCCGTTTGAGAGGAGCTAAATCAACCTTCGTATTTCGTTTCTGGCCACGCAATGTCATGTTGGTTTTGCGTCCCACTTGCCAAGGAATGTCAAGGCGCAACGCCGTAAGGGTCGAATGGTCGATCGATATGTTCCCTGTAGCCCATGAAACATACAATCAGCATAAATTTGCGGCTAAAAGAGGCTGGTGGATTTGTTCCATCCCGTGTGGTGCAGACTAAACCAGCAGGTGGCCGGTGTGACACAAGATGCCAGTTTCCATTAGTACTGAATAATGAAAATCACAGTATATGAATCATGGGTTCATGTGAAGAAAGTGGTGTTGGAGACGGATAACCATGGTGCTGGGTTGAAGCTGCTGGGGAATGATGTGGATCGCTCGGTGCACGGACGTACATCTCGTGAAGGAGGTCAGATCTATTCTCAGGAGTTTTGACGATTTCGAAGTTCGTATGGTGCGGCGCACTGCCAATGAAGCTGCTCATTTTCTATTAAAAGATAGCTGCGATAATAAGGTTTCTAGGTGCTGGTTGGGTGATCCACCGGTTACAATTGTATCACGTCTAGACTTGGACCTGTTTGCTGTTTAATGAATTCGCAGCGATAATTTCTCAAAAGAAAATCAGCATAGGATTTTGGACTGGAGTGAGGTAAGAAGGTAACAAGAATTAACACTCGATGACCAGATAGATCGATCGCCCTGATTCTCGCCCCTGCTTTCTCTGCAGCTTGAAATGAAATGTTCAGATACCAAGCAGCCAATGGAAAATATTTGAAGCTTGTCAATGGATTCACCAATGCCTGCGCCCCACTCGGCAGGCATCAAATCAATCGCGAGTCTACTCGCTGTTCACTTGTCAAACGTCGGATTCCCTCGACACTACCAACATGGCAACATGTCACCTCACCAACTGGTTGTTCGTTGCTTGCTTGAGAGAAAAGATGAGGAGAAATAGGGAGAAGAGCAGATTGATGCAGCCCCCGGGTGGGTTCTGAAAGCTCTCAACAGTGAAGCCACCAGTTCCCGGAGTCCAAATTGTCATGCCGAGGTATGAAAGTCTCCTGCGTCTAGGATCACGTCCTAGTTTGTCTTAAGCCATTACTTTCAATGTAGCCGGCGCAGCTCTGGCACCTTTTTCTCTTGTTTTTTCCCGGTTCTGTTTTGCCAATGCATGCAAGTGCTCAAGCTAAGTGTGTGCGTGTGTGCGCGAGTGCATTAATTTTTTTCCATTGCTGTTACGGAAGAAGACGAACAAGAAAACAAAACCCTACAGTGTTCGCCTGTATCGTTGAAGGAGCTTCTACGTTGCTTTCAGATCAAGTGAGCCGGGTTTTTTTTTATCATGGTTTTCCAATAAAATTTAGATCAAGAAGGAAATGACATAATTCCAGGCATAGAAAATGATAAGAATGAGAATAATCCATCAAGTGCTAGATATTTTAGGACAAACCCAATAGAAGATACAGTAATATTTTTCCTTTTTTAAAATGGGGAATTACCCCGGCCTCTGCATCGAAGAGATGCATATAAAATATATTTCTATATTTTAGGATGCTATCGCTCCTAATGGAATTAACGGACATAGTCACTGCTTATTGTGGATGATTTTGTAGCATAATACCGAATAACAAATTACTCTTTTCTGAAGATGCACATAAGTTTAGCATGCTATTATTTTTCCAAACAATGCAACTATTGACCTCGGCAACCTCGGTGTGGAAACACATGGCAAATCGGCTTTGTATTGTCCTACCAATATTTGAATTGTAGATGTTCTGCAATTTGGAAATCCCGCAACCAAAAATAAATACTTAAGGGTATCTCTACGAGATCTAGATATTACAAAAATAATGAATTATGTAACATGTGGTTATGTGACCTAAGTTTCTTATATTATGTGATTAAATTGTTGATTGCTTGTTCATCTTAATTCTAATACAAGAAGAAAATGATTACATATATAACATGTATCTCCTAGCGGTTTACATTTTAAATTATGAGAGAAATATTGTTGTTATATCTAACTAGCATGCTGATGTATCTAAAACTTCAAATGTGGAGTGTGTAACTTCGCAACTTAGTTTTTGTTGGAACCTCTCTACTTAGCTTGCATGAAATAATGAATATAGTGCAATATGTTATAAATGCTATGATGTTTTGAATGGATTTTTTCTTTCATGTTTTTGTGTGGTCTTTGTTAGTGATTCCTTTCTCGGTCATCTTAACTTGTTGAATGTGGCCCAATGTGCAAACTATAACAATTCCATTTTGTACTAACTTTTATGCACTTAGAAAACAATTTTTCATGTATAAAATTAAAGAGCATAGTTTTCTATTATTCATTTTGTATAGTAATCACATCATGGTGTTTTTTAATTTTAATTTTATGTGTTATTTGTTATACAATTGTTATGTATATCTTCAAGCAAACAAGAATTATGCTAAAATTTGAAATGTATTTCATAATGAATGTTCGTTCTTGTATTATTTTTTAGAGTAGATACACATTTATGCAAGGATACCTAAAGTGTATGATCTAACAATTATCTTAATAGCAATTTCTATTTTATAAACAAATAACCATATTTGTTGAATCTTCCATAGTATAAAGACAATAGCTGGAATGATTCTTTAAAAGGTTTTTTTGGTAAAATATGTCTTACATGTTACAATGGATTTGACAGTAAGTTGGCAACCTGCACATGTTTGGTACTTGGTACTGAAATATCATTTCTCATAGTAATCGATAATGAACATACAATCATGTGCATGCACTATTCGTTTATACATAAAATTTAATTATGTGATATGCTTGTGTGAAGTTAACTTGTTATCATCTATCGTATATGAGTGCTTCCGTCACTTTCTAGCGTAAAAACCCTCGTACGAAATCAAACATGAAAAAATTAATAAGCATAGATTTCAATACAAAATAAATAACTCGCATTCGTTCTCTATGAGAATTGTTAGTCCCTAAGTGGTACAAAATCCACGGTGTGGGCCTTCTCCTACAAATTGGTTGCTACATATTTTCGTACTAGATGATACCCTGCATGTTGATGCAATAATATATGTGTATATCTATAAGGAACTACATAAAAAATGCTAAAAAATATAATACAAAAAAAAACTAACAAGAAAATCTCTTGCTAAGTACCTTGTGTTCTTTTCCGTAATTTGAACAAAAATACGAATGTTAGGAAGTTCTATAAAGTACGAGAGCCGTCCTTTCTCTTGAAATTCCCTTGATTCATTGAGGGTTTTTGGGCTCTAAAACTCAGCTTCGAATGGAAAGAAATTTCAACCGAGTTTCCCCTTTTCGTAAAGTATGTATGAGGTATGAAGCATGTCGTCTAGTAATGTTAGCATTGGCGAAAGGAATTCATACTGAGTGTACGGCCACCAACCTAATTATTTCTAGGAATAATGGTGAGCTATGTAGAAAAATATTAAAATACTGAAATCAGAAGATATATCTTTAGAAGTAAAACGAATTACTGTAAATCACGAAAGAGGGGCAATTTGCCACCAAATGAGCAAGATACTTGTGCGTGCGTTCCATCCTACTAAGTCATGCATTGTACACTCAGGGTGGAACGGAGGGCGTAGTTTGTGTTGAGACATTTCTTCCATGCAGTTTTCCCGGTTGTGCACGAAAGTGCTCTAGCTCAAGTGTGTGCATGTGTGCCTGAGTGCATTATTTTGCTTCCCTTTCCTGGTACATGAGATGAACAAGAAAAGGCCCTCCAATCTCTGACTGTATCATAAAAGGAGCTTCTGCATTGCTTTGAGATCAAGTGAGCCATTTTTCAAGGTTTTTCACTAAACCTTGACCACGAAGGAAATAACATAATTACAGACACATAAAAACATAAGAATGAGAATATAATCCATTAAGTGCTAAATATTTTAGGAAAAACTCAACATAAGTTAATATATAAATATTTTTCTGTGTTTTAGGATACTATTGCTCTTCATGGAATTAATGGGAATAGTCGTACACACTTTAGTAGGTATGTGGTATTGAGGAGTTCAATTTGCAGCATTTTTACCTCATAGTTTTGCATTAGTTACATTAGGACTTTCATATTTTATCGCGCTTGCGCACACCTTTCTATGCTTGTTTCACCAGGATCCTGAAATCTTAAGGAGCGACACAAATGCCTTTTAAAGTTATCATCTGTGAAGATAAATCACTAAACTGAACCTGCAGAAGTGCTTTGAACATTCATTTATGTGTCTGGGAGAAAGCCATCAAGAAAACAAGCGCCAGAGACTTCAACGAGCAGCGATACGGGTAGGGCCTGGCCGTATTGGTGCCCGTATCGAGTGTCGGCGGATCTGCCTCCTCAAATACTCTCACCCCTGTAGACGAAAACGGGATCCAACACAGAGAAACACTAGGAGTCGCAAAAACCTGACCTCCGGGAGGGATCTAGAGGGGGAACTAGCAGATGACATCGACCCAGGCAACTATGAAGATCCTTCGAGGTTCACACATCGTCTTCATCATCACTATCTTCATCATCATCGGCATTTACATCCCTTTACCTCCATCCTTGTTGTAATCCCTAGATCTCACTGCGGGTTTTGCACAAGTATCAACTATTCATTTTGTATCATGCATATTATTATGATGATGTTAATTACCTCCATGAGTGAGTAGCTAGTTTGTCTTGTTCTTGGGGAGATAGAGAAACCCTAGCAACATTGTTATATGAAAAAAAATATGATACATTCCTTAATTTTTGATTGTATGTATTAGTTGTCTATCTTGATCTTGTATGAAGTCGGCCATGCAAGATTTGCCTTTTAGGACGAGAGAGGTAATTACTCTTGGGTAGAGGTGATGCTGAAGGTGCTAAATGACATGTTGCATCTGATCTTAAAATTTTACCTATCCAAGGGGGGTATGAGGAGGCTCACTAAGCCTAGCCATGACCATGGGAAAACCCTTAATTAGTGAATTGAAGTGGATGACTATCAATCATTGCGGTGGTTATGAGGGATGAGGAGTTGATGGCTGATCCACACTCATCCAGTTATGGAGCTCCACCCCATACATACACATGAAGGAAGAAATATATAATCCTAATTATGATTAATACCTTGCTAGCGGTGTATCCCCACCTCCCTAAGAACTATTTCGCCTATTGCAGTTTCATCTTAAAACCTTCATAATCCACCCCTAGGTTGGAATCTCTAGCATCTAGTTCACTCAAACATTCTCAACCACTCTTAGAAACATTGTTACTTGCATTAGTAGATTTCATATAATTATACTTTAATAATGGTAATTAGGAGCATTAAGATATCTTGCAATATAACTCTCCGTGGTTCAGTACTCTTACTTTTGCAACTAGCTACAAACTTACTGTGCACTTGCAATCATCAAGTATGTATCAGAAAAATCCTAATAATTTCAAACCAAATTTTAATATTTCGAACATAGTTACTGGCTCACTTCTTCTAGTGAAGGATTTTACGACATAACATCTAATAAGGGATTACTATTTCCTGAAGATGCACACAAGTGCAGTATGATCTTATTTTTCCAAAAATTGAAACTATTGACCTTGCCAACCTTGGTGTGGAAACACGTGGCAAGATGTATGCTTTGTATTGTCCTATCAATTTGGAATGGTAGATGTTTTCGAATTTGGAAATCCCACTACAAGAAATAAAAAAACATAAGAGGCATAGAATGTTACAACTGTATGAAGATAAAGTTATATTCACTCCTATGCCTAAGGCCCACGCACGTGCCAAATATGGCCTCGTTCCGACAAACTATGTGGTGAAACGGGCCTTTCATTTCCCCTAAAAGCCATAGAACTCCGGACGTGATAGCCCTATTCGTGAAGGGTTTTCAAGATAATTGCCGTATCCCAGTTCCGTCTTTTGCGGTGGTTACTAGGACACATAAAATGACGCCACGCGGCTCCGCTCGATTTTTTGGCTCCGTTTGCTTTGCCAACTGCGCAAAACGGGGCGCGGGACATGCGGTATGGCCGTACGGCGCACGCGTGCACCCGTCAGCCAACGCGCGAAACGGAAAACATTTAGCACATAAAATGACGCGTCCTAGACCTAAAAACATTTTCCCTCCATTTATTGAGCGAAGGAAAGTGTCGCCAGTTCAAATCCGGTCGGTTTCCAGCGGATTCGGCGGGACACCGCAGAAGCGGGAGGATTCCCAGATGGCTGCCGCGCGCATATGGCATGTGATAGGTGGTGCGTACGAGGTATCCTACCGCCGCGCGGAGGTCCCGCGCAATACTAAAATGCGCACCATGCAGCTCCTTCACAAAAAAAGCCCTTCCGGCACCCCGAAAATGGAAAACCCGTCGCCGTGGTTCGGATTGGAAATCCCGACCGGGGCCTTGCTTCCCATCCTAAGGCCCACGCACGTGCCAAATATGGCCTCGTTCCGACAAACTATGTGGTGAAACGGGCCGTGGCGGAGTTTCCACATACAGATCCTGGATTTTACCAAGTGCTAGCCCATGTATGCGGAAATCGTCAACGCCGGGTACATGCAAGGTTAGCCAAACCTTACATCACACTTGTACATATATGTTAGGGTCAGATGCAAGTTTTCCAACAATTCTGACGCTCCGGTGATCTGTATCTTGGGAAACCCTAGGGCGGGGACCCCGCAGATCTACCCCTATAGCTTTCTCCGTGCGAGAGTTTACCAATGTAATTTTTTACTTCTTTTGGTTTATTTAGGACATATGTACACGGCGGTGGCGGGAGTTTCCACATACAGATCCTGGATTTTACCAAGTGTTAGCCCATGTATGCGGAAATCGTCAACAACGGGTACATCCAAGGTTAGCCAAACCTTACATCACACTTGTACACATATGTTATGGGCATATGCAAGTTTTTCAGCGATTCCGACGCTCCGATGGTCTGTATCTTGAAAAACCCTAGGGCGGAGACCCCGCAGATCTACCCCTATAGCTTTCTCCGTGTGAGGGTTTACCAATGGACTTTTTTACTTGTTTTGGTTTGTTTAGGACATATGTACATGGAAACCATAGGTTGGGCATACTTTACCATAAAATAGGCTCTGTTTGTGCCGTGGCGGGAGTTTCCACATACAGATCCTGGATTTTACCAAGTGTTAGCCCATGTATGTGGAAATCGTCAACAACGGGTACATCCAAGGTTAGCCAAACCTTACATCACACTTGTACACATATGTTATGGGCATATGCAAGTTTTCCAGCGATTTCAACGCTCCGGTGATCTGTATCTTGGGAAACCCTAGGGCGGGGACCCCGCAGATCTACCCCTATAGCTTTTTCCGTGCGAGGGTTTACCAATGGATTTTTTTATTTGCCTTGCTTTGTTTAGGACATATGCACATGGAAACCATAGGTTTGGAATGAAATAGGCCCCGGATGAGCCGTAGCAGGAGTTTCCACATACAGATCCTGGATATTACCAAGTGCTAGCCCATGTATGCGGAAATCATCAACGCGGGTACTTGCAAGGTTAGACAAACCTTACATCACAGTTTTATACATATGTTAGGGACAAATGCAAGTTTTCCAGCGATTCCAACGCTCCGGTGATCTGTATCTTGGGAAACCCTAGGGCGGGGACCCTGCAGATCTACCGCTATAGCTTTTTCCGTGCGAGGGTTTACCAATGGATTTTTTTATTTGCTTTATTTTGTTTAGGACATATGCACATGGAAACCATAGGTTTGGAATGAAATAGGCCCCGGATGAGCCGTAGCAGGAGTTTCCACATACAGATCCTGGATATTACCAAGTGCTAGCCCATGTATGCGGAAATCATCAACGCGGGTACATGCAAGGTTAGACAAACCTTACATCACAGTTTTATACATATGTTAGGGACAAATGCAAGTTTTCCAGCGATTCCAACGCTCCGGTGATCTGTATCTTGGGAAACCCTAGGGCGGGGACCCTGTAGATCTACCCCTATAGCTTTTTCCGTGCGAGGGTTTACCAATGGATTTTTTTATTTGCTTTGCTTTGTTTAGGACATATGCACATGGAAACCATAGGTTTGGAATGAAATAGGCCCCGGATGAGCCGTAGCAGGAGTTTCCACCAATTCGGACACTCCGGTAGTTTGTATCTAGGGAAACCCTAGGGCGGGGACCCCGCAAATCTACCCCTAGGGTTAGGGTTAGGGTTTGAGTTAGGGTTAGCAATGAACTTTTTCCTTTTTTTAGGACATATGTACATCGATAGCAGATGTTGGGCCTACTGGCTCCCGTCGACCCGTCTACGAAGAGCGTCACTCGTGGGATCTACATAAGCCATCTACCATTTTTTTTTAAAAAGTAACTATTTTTACATAATTCATACTAGTACATAAATAAAACAAACATAATATAAAGTAAATGAGAGAGAAGAAAAAAGAAAAAAAAATATGTATGCCGAGGGTGGCCGTCGGCATAGGTGGGTGATGCCCTACGCCGAGGGTGGCCCTCGGCGCCTCGCTGACGCCGTGACCGAGCCGTCCAGGCCGGAGCGGGACCGGAGCACATGCCTATGCTACGCCGACGGCCTTGCGTACGCCGAGGGTGGCCGTCGGCGTAGCTCTCTCTACGCCGAGGGTATTCATACGCCGAGGGGCTCGGTGGGCTGCTGCCATGGACCGGACGTACGCCGACGGCCCCGACATTTGGCCGTCGGCGTACGCCACGGCCGTCGGCGCAGCGAGCCATTCCTGTAGTGCATGCCGCGCTGCTGCTCCGTTCGTGGACAAGCCGATGCGGCGCGGCACACAATGCACCGTCCGGCTCGCCGTCGGCAGACCGGCCCGCCGGCTGTGTGCATTGTACAATGCATGCATCTTAGGTTTTGGTCGTTAGGGAGAGATACCTTATTGCGTGGATCCATGGCCTGTGAGCATGCCTAAGTGGGAGACCGGCTGCCTGTCAAACCCAAGCGGCAAGCTAATGCTGTCACCACTAAAGCTTAATTTCGTAATCATTCTGCTTACTATGAATCAGTTTCGTATGATATGACATGTGAGTCGGATGTTTGCCGGTTGGAACAATTTTTGTATTATTCTCTTTCTAAGTAATATGGAGTTGCCATTAGTTGTCTTAGACAATAAGATCCTCGATGGTCTCTGCACATGATGCACATATACACGAACATGGTCAAAATTGGGCAGGCCACATTCATGTCTGTAGTGTCAAATTCAGCTTACACTATGCCAACAAATGAGACTCCGTGGCAGCAGAATGCCACAATGGGCACGCAGGATGTACTGACAACGACCACACGAGTACACGAGACATCAAGCTACTCTCACAATCAAAAGCCGTACGTCGGCGGATCCATCGAACGGAAGACACGTATGTAATATTTGTACATGGATTTGGCGCTAGTGGCGGTCGAATTATCCAATTGAACAAGTGGCCAAGAGGCCCAAGACTGTTCAGGTGCTCCTGCCGATTTGCAATGCATGGGTACACATATGAGCCAGATTAATCCGCTCGTTTCAGAATCAGAGGTCCTTTTCTCCGGCCTTCGCATGCGATTTCTGTAGATGCTTTGTCGGAATGTCGGCACATTAATACTTCCTCAACGGGAGGTTCTCCGTTTGAGAGGAGCTAAATCAACCTTCGTATTTCGTTTCTGGCCACGTCATGTTGGTTTTGCGTCCCACTTGCCAAGGAATGTCAAGGCGCAACGCCGTAAGGGTCGAATGGTCGATCGATATGTTCCCTGTAGCCCATGAAACATACAATCAGCATAAATTTGCGGCTAAAGGAGGCTGGTGGATTTGTTCCATCCCGTGTGGTGCAGACTAAACCAGCAGGTGGCCGGTGTGACACAAGATGCCAGTTTCCATTAGTACTGAATAATGAAAATCGCAGTATATGAATCATGGGTTCATGTGAAGAAAGTGGTTCTGGAGCCGGATAACCATGGTGCTGGGTTGAAGCTGCTGGGGAATGATGTGGATCGCTCGGTGCACGGACGTACATCTCGTGAAGGAGGTCAGATATATTCTCAGGAGTTTTGACGATTTCGAAGTTCGTATGGTGCGGCGCACTGCCAATGAAGCTGCTCATTTGCTATTAAAAGATAGCTGCGATAATAAGGTTTCTAGGTGCTGGTTGGGTGATCCACCGGTTACAATTGTATCACGTCTAGATTCGGACCTGTTTGCTGTTTAATGAATTCGCAGCGATAATTTCTCAAAATAAAATCAGCATAGGATTTTGGACTGGAGTGAGGTAAGAAGGTAGCAAGAATTAACACTCGATGACCAGCTAGATCGATCGCCCTGATTCTCGCCCCTGCTTTCTCTGCAGCTTGAAATGAAATGTTCAGATACCAAGCAGCCAATGGAAAATATTTGAAGCTTGTCAATGGATTCACCAATGCCTGCGCCCCACTCGGCAGGCATCAAATCAATCGCGAGTCTTGTCAAACGTCGGATTCCCTCGACACTACCAACATGGCAACATGTCACCTCACCAACTGGTTGTTCGTTGCTTGCTTGAGAGAAAAGATGAGGAGAAATAGGGAGAAGAGCAGATTGATGCAGCCCCCGGGTGGGTTCTGAAAGCTCTCAACAGTGAAGCCACCAGTTCCCGGAGTCCAAATTGTCATGCCGAGGTATGAAAGTCTCCTGCGTCTCAGGGCGGAAAGGATCACGTCCTAGTTTGTCTTAAGCCATTACTTTCAATGTAGCCGGCGCAGCTCTGGCACCTTTTTCTCTTGTTTTTTTTTCCCGGTTCTGTTTTGCCAATGCATGCAAGTGCTCAAGTTAAGTGTGTGCGCGTGTGCGCGAGTGCATAATTTTTTTTTTCCATTGCTGTTACGGAAGAAGACGAACAAGAAAACAAAACCCTACAGTGTTCGCCTGTATCATTGAAGGAGCTTCTACGTTGCTTTCTGATCAAGTGAGCCGGGTTTTTTTTTATCATGGTTTTCCAATAAAATTTAGATCAAGAAGGAAATGACATAATTCCAGGCATAGAAAATGATAAGAATGAGAATAATCCATCAAGTGCTAGATATTTTAGGACAAACCCAATAGAAGATAATATTTTTTCTTTTTCAAAATGGGGAATTACCCCGGCCTCTGCATCGAAGAGATGCATATAAAATATATTTCTATATTTTAGGATGCTATCGCTCCTAATGGAATTAACAGACATAGTCACTGCTTATTGTGGATGATTTTGTAGCATAATACCGAATAACAAATTACTCTTTTCTGAAGATGCACATAAGTTTAGCATGCTATTATTTTTCCAAACAATGCAACTATTGACCTCGGCACCCTCGGTGTGGAAACACATGGCAAATTGGCTTTGTATTGTCCTACCAATATTTGAATAGTAGATGTTCTGCAATTTGGAAATCCCGCAACCAAAAATAAATACTTAAGGGTATCTCTACGAGATCTAGATATTACAAAAATAATGAATTATGTAACATGTGGTTATGTGACCTAAGTTTCTTATATTATGTGATTAAATTGTTGATTGCTTGTTCATCTTAATTCTAATACAAGAAGAAAATGATTACATATATAACATGTATCTCCTAGCGGTTTACATTTTAAATTATGAGAGAAATATTGTTGTTATATCTAACTAGCATGCTGATGTATCTAAAACTTCAAATGTGGAGTGTGTAACTTCACAACTTAGTTTTTGTTGGAACCTCTCTACTTAGCTTGCATGAAATAATGAATATAGTGCAATATGTTATAAATGCTATGATGTTTTGAATGGATTTTTTCTTTCATGTTTTTGTGTGGTCTTTGTTAGTGATTCCTTTCTCGGTCATCTTAACTTGTTGAATGTGGCCCAAGGTGCAAACTATAACAATTCCATTTTGTACTAACTTTTATGCATTTAGAAAAAAATCATGTATAAAATTAAAGAGTATAGTTTTCTATTATTCATTTTGTATAGTAATCACATCATGGTGTTTTTTAATTTTAATTTTATGTGTTATTTGTTATACAATTGTTATGTATAACTTCAAGCAAACAAGAATTATGCTAAAATTTGAAATGTATTTCATAATGAATGTTCGTTCTTGTATTATTATTTTTAGAGTAGATACACATTTATGCAAGGATACCTAAAGTGTATGATCTAACAATTATCTTAATAGCAATTTCTATTTTATAAACAAATAACCATATTTGTTGAATCTTCCATAGTATAAAGACAATAGCTGGAATGATTCTTTACAAGGTTTTTTTTGGTAAAATATGTCTTACATGTTACAATGGATTCGACAGTAAGTTGGCAACCTGCACATGTTTGGTACCTGGTACTGAAATATCATTTCTCATAGTAATCGATAATGAACATACAATCATGTGCATGCACTATTCGTTTATACATAAAATTTAATTATGTGATATGCTTGTGTGAAGTTAACTTGTTATCATCTATCGTATATGACTGCTTCCGTCACTTTCTAGCGTAAAAACCCTCGTACAAACTCAAACATGAAAAAATTAATAAGCATAGATTTCAATACAAAATAAATAACTCGCATTCGTTCTCTATGAGAATTGTTAGTCCCTAAGTGGTACAAAATCCATGGTGTGGGCCTTCTCCTACAAATTGGTTGCTACATATTTTCGTACTAGATGATACCCTGCATGTTGATGCAATAATATATGTGTATATCTATAAGGAACTACATAAAAAATGCTAAAAAAAATAATACAAAAAAACTAATAAGAACATCTCTTGCTAAGTACCTTGTGTTCTTTTCCGTAATTTGAATAAAAATACGAATGTTAGGAAGTTCTATAAAGTACGAGAGCCGTCCTTTCTCTTGAAATTCCCTTGATTCATTGAGGGTTTTCCTCTCCTCGAAATAGGCTTTCGCCCCACTATATTAATATAGCAACCACGATACAACAAGCATGCTGGGGCCGCAGCACAACCAAACCCAAAGGAACCAACAGGGAAAATGAAAAAGAAAAAGAATGCCAACACCGGCAGATCGACAAGAACGAGGACAACCTGCCACCGCTGCGCCTCCCGGAAAAGTCCTACCACACTCCTAGCACTCCGAACTACCGCGTACCAAACAACACCTTGAACAAGGAGGACGACGATGACGCCGCTGCTGTCCGGACTAATCCTAGGGTTTCCCCCGGTCCACGGAGGGGATTGGGTGAGGGGGTACACCCGACGCCCTCAAGGAAGGCCCTCGGGCGTCGGCAAGGCCAACAAGGATTTCTCCCAACCCCCAACACCACCACCCCGTTCATCCGAAGTGCTCCGCCCAACCAACCGCCCACAAGCACGCGCCACCACGATCTTGACGTCATCCTCGCTGTCTCCCCGATGGTCCTTGATACGTCCCAAACGTATCTATAATTTCTTATGTTCCATGCTACTTTTATGATGATACTCACATGTTTTATACACATTATATGTCATTATTATGCATTTTCGGCACTAACCTATTGACGAGATGCCGAAGACCAGTTGCTGTTTTCTGCTTTTTGGTTTTCAGAAATCCTAGTAAGGAAATATTCTCGGAATTAGACGAAATCAACGCCCGGGGTCCTATTTTTCCACGAAGCTTCCGAAGTCCGAAGAGGAAACGAAGTGGGGCCACGAGGTGGCGACACACTAGGCGGCGCGGCTGGGCCCTGGCCGCGCCGGCCTAGCGTGTGGGCCCTCGTGACGCCCTGACCTACCCTTTCGCCTACATATAGTCTTCGTCGCGAAAACCCCGATGAGAGCCACGATACGGAAAACCTTCCGAGAGACGCCGCCGCCGCCAATCCCATCTCGGGGGATTCAGGAGATCACCTCGGCACCCTGCCGGAGAGGGAATCATCTCCCGGAGGTCTCTTCATCGCCATGATCGCCTCGGATCGATGTGTGAGTAGTACACCCCTGGACTATGGGTCCATAGCGTAGCTAGATGGTTGTCTTCTCCTCATTGTGCTATCATGCTAGATCTTGTGAGCTGCCTATCATGATCAAGATCATCTATTTGTAATGCTACATGTTGTGTTTGTTGGGATCCGATGAATATTGAATACTATGTCAAGTTGATTATCAATCTATCATATATGTTGTTTATGTTCTTGCATGCTCTCCGTTGCTAGTAGAGGCTCTGGCCAAGTTGATACTTGTGACTCCAAGAGGGAGTATTTATGCTCAAAAGTGGGTTCATGCCTCCATTAAATTGGGACAGTGACGGAAAGTTCTAAGGTTGTGGATGTGCTGTTGCCACTAGGGATAAAACATCGATGCTTTGTCTAAGGATATTTGTGTTGATTACATTACGCACCATACTTAATGCAATTGTCTGTTGTTTGCAACTTAATACCGGAAGGGGTTCGGATGATAACCTGAAAGTGGACTTTTTAGGCATAGATGCATGTTGGATAGCGGTCTATGTACTTTGTCGTAATGCCCGATTAAATCTCATAGTACTCATCATGATATGTATGTGCATTGTTATGCCTTCTTTATTTGTCAATTGCCCAACTATAATTTGTTCACCCAACATCTGTTTATCTTATGGGAGAGACACCACTAGTGAACTGTGGACCCCGGTCCTATTCTTTACATCTGAAATACAATCTTGCAATTGTTCTTTACTATTCTTCGCAAACAAACATCATCATCCACACTATACATCTAATCCTTTGTTTACAGACAACCGGTGAGATTGACAACCTCACGTTCGTTGGGGCAAATCTGTGATTGTGTTGTGCGGGTTCCACGTTGGCGCCGGAATCCCTGGTGTTGCGCCGCACTACCTCCGCCACCAACAACCTTGAACGTGCTTCTTGGCTCCTACGGTTCGATAAACCTTGGTTTCTTTCTGAGGGAAAACTTCTTGCTGTGCACATCACACCTTCCTCTTGGGGTTCCCAACGGACGTGTGTCTCACGCGCATCAAGATTTTCTGGCGCCGTTGCCGGGGAGATCAAGACACGCTGCAAGGGGAGTTTCCCACTTCCAATCTATTTACTTTGTTTTTGTTTTGCTTTATTTTATTTACTACTTTGTTTGCTGCATTAAAACAAAACACAAAAAAATTAGTTGCTAGTTTTACTTTATTTACTGTCTTGATCTCCATATTAAAAACACAAAAAAAAAACAAATTAGTTACTTGTTTTACTTTACTTAATTTAGTTTGCTTTACTTGTTTTTATTACTGTTAAAATGAATACTCCTGAGAACACTAAGTTGTGTGACTTCACTAGTTAGGCTTAATGGAAAACAACAACAAAATGAGAGATCTTTATGAACTTTATCTTGAATTAGGACATGATGTGTTTGAAGAGAGAATTAAAAAACCCATGGAACTTTATATGCATGCTAATGGGAATGTTATTAGTATGAATGCTTTGAACACCATTGTTGCTAATGCTATGGAAAATTCTAAGCTTAGGGAAGCTGGTTTTGATGAGCATGATATCTTTAGTCCCCCAAGTTTGAGGAGAAAATTTTCTTTGATGATACTTTGCCTCCTATTTATGATGATTATAATGATAGTGGTCTTTTGGTACCGCCTACTATGGAGAGTAATAATTTTATGCATATAGCTCATGATAAGAATGTTTCATTTGATAGTTATATTGTTGAGTTTGTTCATGATGCTACTGAAAATCTTTATGAGAGAGGAAAATATGGTTGTAGAAATTTTCGTGTTACTAAAACACCTCTCTTTTTGCTGAAAATCTTGAAGTTACACTTGTTTTATCTTTCTATGCTTGTTGCATTATGCTTCATGAATTTATTTATTTACAAGATTCCTTTTCATAGGAAGTGGGTTAGGCTTAAATTTGTTTCATACTTGCTTTTTGATGCTCTCTTTTTGCTTCAACTCTCATCCTTATGTGAGCATCATTAAAATTGCTGAGCCCATCTTAATGGCTATAAAGAAAGAAATTCTTGGGAGATAACCCATGTGTTTATTTTACTACAGCACATTTGTTTTATATTTGAGTCTTGGAAGTTGTTATTACTATAGCAACCTCTCCTTATCTTTATTTTATTGCATTGTTGTGCCAAGTAAAGTCTTTGATAGTAAAGTCAATACTAGATTTGGATTACTGCGCAGAAACAGATTTCTTGCTGTCACGAATTTGGGTATGGTTCTCTGTAGGTAACTCAGAAAAATCTGCCAATTTACGTGCGTGATCCTTAGATATGTACGCAACTTTCATTCAATTTGGGCATTTTCATCTGAGCAAGTCTGGTTCCTCTAAAAAATTCGTCTTTACGGACTGTTCTGTTTTGACAGATTCTGCCTTTTATTTCGCATTGCTGTTTGCTATGTTTGATGGATTTCTTTGTTCCATTAACTTTCAGTAGCTTTGTGCAATGTCCAGAAGTGTTAAGAACGATTATGTCACCTCTGAATATATGAATTATGCACTGACCCTCTAATGAGTTTGTTTTGAGTTTGGTGTGGAGGAAGTTTTTAAGGGTCAAGAGAGGAGGATGATACAATATGATCAAGAAGAGTGAAAAGTCAAAGCTTGGGGATGCCCCGTGGTTCATCCCTGCATATTTTAAGAAGACCAAGCGTCTAAGCTTGGGGATGCCCAATGCATCCCTTCTTCATCGACAACTTATCAGGTCACCTCTAGTGAAACTATATTTTTATTCCGTCACATCTTATGTGCTTTACTTGGAGCGTCTGTTTGTTTTTATTTTTGTTTTGTTTGAATAAGATTGGATCCTAGCATTCTTTGTTTGGAGAGAGACACGCTCCACTGTTTCGTATGAACACATATGTTCTTAGCTTTATCTTTAATGTTCATTGCGAAAGTTGGACTATTTCATTCATTGCTATATGGTTGGAAACGAAAATGCATGTGGTAAATGGTATAATGTCTTGAATAATGTGATACTTGGCAATTGTTGTGCTCATATAGATCATGTTTAAGCTCTTGCATCATGTACCTTGTACCTATTAATGAATAACTACATAGAGCTTGTTAAAATTTGGTTGCATGATTGATCTCTAGAGTCTAGATATTTTCTAGTTAAGGTGTTTGAACAACAAGAAGACAATGTAAAGTCTTATAATAGCTACAATATGTTCATATATGAGCTTTGCTGCACCTTTTATACTTGAGTTTGCTTCAAACAACCTTGCTAGCCTAGCCTTGTATTGAGAGGAATTCTTCTCGTGCATCCAAATCCTTGAGCCAAATACTATGCCATTTGTCTCCACCATACCTACCTACCACATGGTATTTCTCCGCCATTCCAAAGTACATTACTTGAGTGCTACCTTTAAATTTCTATTCTTTGCCTTTACAATATATACCTCATGGGACAAATAGCCTTAAAAACTATTGTGGTGAAGAATATGTACTTATGTGTCTTATTTCTTAATAAGTTGCTTGTTGAGCGGTAACCATGTTTCTGGGGACGCCATCAACTTTTACCTTTGTTGAATATCATGTGAGTTGCTATGCATGTTCGTCTTGTCTGAAGTAAGGGCGATTTTCATGATCAAATGGTTTGAGTATGCATACTGTTAGAGAAGAACATTGGGCCGCTAACTAAAGCCATGATTCATGGTGGAAGTTTCAGTTTGGACACAAATACTCAATCTCTTATGAGAAAATTAACTGTTGTTGAATGCTTATGCATTAAAGAGGAGTCCATTATCTATTGTCTATGTTGTCCCGGTATGGATGTCTAAGTTGAGAATAATCAAAAGCGAGAAATCCAATGCGAGCTTTCTCCTTAGACCTTTGCGGCATAGAGGTACCCCTTTGTGACACTTGGTTGAAACATATGCTATGCAATGATAATCCGTGTCAATCCAAACTAATTAGGACAAGGTGCGAGCACTATTAGTATACTATGCATGAGGCTTGCAACTTATAAGATGTCTTATACATAACACATATGATTTATTAGTACCGTTGACAAAATTGTTTCTTGTTTTCAAAATGAAAAGCTCTAGCTCAAAAATAGTAATCCATGCTTCCTTGAAGGGCCAATCTTTTACTTTATTGTTGAGTCAGTTTACCTATTCTTTCTATCTTAGAAGCAAACACTTGTGTCAAGTGTGCATTGATTCTTACATGTTTACCTATTGCACTTGTTATATTACTTTGTGTTGACAATTACCCATGAGATAAATATGTTGAAGTTGAAAGCAACCGCTGAAACTTATATCTTCCTTTGTGTTGCTTCAATGCCTTTACTTTGAATTTATTGCTTTATGAGTAACTCTTATGCAAGTCTTATTGATGCTTGTCTTGAAAGTACTATTCATGAAAAGTCTTTGCTATATGATTCATTTGTTTACTCATTATCTTCATCATTGCTTCGAATCGCTGCATTCATCTCATATGCTTACAATAGTATGATCAAGATTATGATAGCATGTCACTTCAGAAATTATTTTTGTTATCGTTTACCTACTCGAGGGCGAGTAGGAACTAAGCTTGGGGATGCTTGATACGTCCCAAACGTATCTATAATTTCTTATGTTCCATGCTACTTTTATGATGATACTCACATGTTTTATACATTATATGTCATTATTACGCATTTTCCGGCACTAACCTATTGACGAGATCCGAAGAGCCATTCTGTTTCTGCTGTTTTGGTTTCAGAAATCCTAGTAAGGAAATATTCTCTAATTGGACGAAATCAACGTCCGGTCCTATTTTTCCACGAAGCTTCGAAGTCAGAGGAGAACGAAGTGGGGCCACGAGGTGGCGACACACTAGGGCGGCGCGGCCGGGCCCTGGCCGCGCCGGCCTAGCGTGTGGGCCCCTCGTGACGTCCCCTGACCTACCCTTTCGCCTACATATAGTCTTCGTCGCGAAAACCCTAGTACCGAGAGCCACGATACGGAAAACCTTCCGCAGCCGCCGCCAATCCCATCTCGGGATTCAGAGATCGCCTCCCCTGCCGGAGAGGGGAATCTCCCGGAGGTCTCTTCATCGCCATGATCGCCTCCGGATCGATGTGTGAGTAGTCCACCCCTGGACTATGGGTCCATAGCAGTAGCTAGATGGTTGTCTTCTCTCATTGTGCTATCATGCTAGATCTCGTGAGCTGCCTATCATGATCAAGATCATCTATTTGTAATGCTACATGTTGTGTTTGTTGGGATCCGATGAATATTGAATACTATGTCAAGTTGATTATCAATCTATCATATATGTTGTTTATGTTCTTGCATGCTCTCCGTTGCTAGTAGAGCTCTGGCCAAGTTGATACTTGTGACTCCAAGAGGGAGTATTTATGCTCGAAAGTGGGTTCATGCCTCCATTAAATCTGGGACAGTGAGAAAGTTCTAAGGTTGTGGATGTGCTGTTGCCACTAGGGATAAAACATCGATGCTTTGTCTAAGGATATTTGTGTTGATTACATTACGCACCATACTTAATGCAATTGTCTGTTGTTTGCAACTTAATACCGGAAGGGGTTCGGATGATAACCTGAAAGTGGACTTTTTAGGCATAGATGCATGCTGGATAGCGGTCTATGTACTTTGTCGTAATGCCCTGATTAAATCTCATAGTACTCATCATGATATATGTATGTGCATTGTTATGCCTTCTTTATTTGTCAATTGCCCAATTGTAATTTGTTCACCCAACATCTGTTTATCTTATGGGAGAGACACCACTAGTGAACTGTGGACCCGATCCTATTCTTTACATCTGAAATACAATCTACTGCAATTGTTCTTTACTATTCTTCGCAAACAAATATCATCATCCACACTATACATCTAATCCTTTGTTTACAGCAAGCCGGTGAGATTGACAACCTCACTGTTACGTTGGGGCAAAATATTGTGATTGTGTTGTGGGTTCCACATTGGCGCCGGAATCCCTGGTGTTGCCGCACTACACTCCGCCACCAACAACCTTCAACGTGCTTCTTGGCTCCTGGGTTCGATAAACCTTGGTTTCTTCTGAGGGAAAACTTACTGCTGTGCACATCACACCTTCCTCTTGGGGTTCCCAACGGACGTGTCTCACGCGCATCAGTCCTCGACGCAGGGCCTAGGATGATGTGACCGAAGAGGCAGGGCCGGGGGAAGCAGCACCATAGCCTAGCGGGAGGGAACTACCTCCACCGCAATCGCGGGAGCCGACCGGACATGGCAGCATGGGACAACCAGGCCCGCCTGGCCCGGTACGCCCACGCCGCCAAGCTGCTGCTAGCCGGCCATGGCGCCGCTGCCACCCTGCCACCACCGCCCCAGCACCACCAGAACCCAGGAGCACCGCCGCCGGTCAGGGGGAGCTACGGCCCGCCCAACCCAGATGGGGCCCGAACTGGCCCAGACCCGGGCGGAGCAGGATCCGCCGCCACCACCCCGGCCGCGCCGTGCTGCCGCCAACGGCGACGCCACCGCACCTCCGATCACCCCGGCGCGCGGAAATCACGCCGCCGCACCAGACCGCCGCCGCCTGAGATCACCGCCGCCGTCCCGAGGCCCCCGCGCCCCCGTCCTAGCCGCGGGTAGAGTCCGGCCCGCCACCGCCGGCACCGCACGGGCAAGGCCCGGCGGCGCACGCCGACGACGGCGGCAGGGGAGAGGAGGGGAGGGGAGCTGGAGACGCCCGGCCGCCGCAGGGGGGCGGCGCGGGTCGCGAGAGGGGAGGAGGTTTCTTTCGATCTTGAATGCAATTCATTGAGGGTTTTTGGGCTCTAAAACTCAGCTTCGAATGGAAAGAAATTTCAACCGAGTTTCCCCTTTTCGTAAAGTATGTATGAGGTATGAAGCACGTCGTCTAGCAATGTTAGCATTGGTGAAAGGAATTCATACTGAGTGTACGACCACCAACCTAATTATTTCTAGGAATAATGGTGTGCTATGTAGAAAAATATTAAAATACTGAAATCAGAAGATATATCTTTAGAAGTAAAAAGAATTACTGTAAATCACGAAAGAGGGGAAATTTGCCACCAAATGAGCAAGATACTTGTGCGTGCGTTCCTTCCTACTAAGTCATGCATTGTACACTCAGGGTGGAATGGAGGGCGTAGTTTGTGTTGAGACATTTCTTCCATGCAGTTTTCCCGGTTGTGCACGAAAGTGCTCTAGCTCAAGTGTGTGCATGTGTGCCAGAGTGCATTATTTTGCTTCCCTTTCCTGGTACATGAGATGAACAAGAAAAGGCCCTCCAATCTCCGACTGTATCATAAAAGGAGCTTCTGCATTGCTTTGAGATCAAGTGAGACATTTTTCAAGGTTTTTCACTAAACCTTGACCACGAAGGAAATAACATAATTACAGACACATAAAAACATAAGAATGAGAATATAATCCATTAAGTGCAAAATATTTTAGGAAAAACTCAACATAAGTTAATATATAAATATTTTTCTGTGTTTTAGGATACTACTGCTCTTCATGGAATTAATGGGAATAGTCGTACACACTTTAGTAGGTATGTGGTATTGAGGAGTTCAATTTGCAACATTTTTACCTCATAGTTTTGCATTAGTTACATTAGGACTTTCATATTTTATCGCGCTTGCGCACACCTTTCTATGCTTGTTTCACCAGGATCCTGAAATCTTAAGGAGCAACACAAATGCCTTTTAAAGTTATCATCTGTGAAGATAAATCACTAAACTGAACCTGCAAAGTGCTTTGAACATTCATTTATGTGTCTGGGAGAAAGCCATCAAGAAAACAAGCGCCAGAGACTTCAACGAGCAACGATACGGGCAGGGCCTGGCCGTATTGGTGCCCGTATCGAGTGTCGGCGGATCTGCCTCCTCAAATACTCTCACCCCTGTAGACGAAAACGGGATCCAACACAGAGAAACACCAGGAGTCGCAAAAACCTGACCTTCGGGAGGGATCTAGAGGGGGAACTAGCAGATGGCATCGACCCAGGCAACTATGAAGATCCTTCGAGGTTCACACATCGTCTTCATCATCACTATCTTCATCATCATCGGCATCTACATCCCTTTACCTTCATCCTTGTTGTAATCCCTAGATCTCACTGCGGGTTTTGCACAAGTATTCAACTATTCATTTTGTATCATGCATATTATTATGATGATGTTAATTACCTCCATGAGTGAGTAGCTAGTTTGTCTTGTTCTTGGGGAGATAGAGAAACCCTAGCAACATTGTTATATGAAATAAATATGATACATTCCTTAATTTTTGGTTGTATGTATTAGTTGTCTATCTTGATCTTGTATGAAGTCGGCCATGCAAGATTTGCCTTTTAGGACGAGAGAGGTAATTACTCTTGGGTAGAGGTGATGCTGAAGGTGCTAAGTGACATGTTGCATCTGATCTTAAAATTTTACCTATCCAAGGGGGGGTATGAGGAGGCTCACTAAGCCTAGCCATGACCATGGGAAAACCCTTAATTAGTGAATTGAAGTGGATGACTATCAATCATTGCGGTGGTTATGAGGGATGAGGAGTTGATGGCTGATCCACACTCATCCAGTTATGGAGCTCCACCCCATACATACACATGAACGAAGGAATATATTATCCTAATTATGATTAATACCTTGCTAGCGGTGTATCGACACCTCCCTAAGAACTATTTCTCCTATTGCAGTTTCATCTTAAAACCTTCATAATCCACCCCTAGGTTGGAATCTCTAGCATCTAGCTCACTCAAACATTCTCAACCACTCTTATAAATATTGTTACTTGCATTAGTAGATTTCATATAATTATACTTTAATAATGGTAATTAGGAGCGTTAAGATCTCTTGCAATATAACTCTCCGTGGTTCAGTACACTTACTTTTGCAACTAGCTACAAACGAACCGTGCACTTGCAATCATCAAGTATGTATCAGAAAAATCCTAATAATTTCAAACCAAATTTTAATATTTCGAACATAGTTACTGGCTCACTTCTTCTAGTGAAGGATTTTACGACATAACATCTAATAAGGGATTACTATTTCCTGAAGATGCACACAAGTGCAGTATGATCTTATTTTTCCAAAAATTGAAACTATTGACCTTGCCAACCTTGGTGTGGAAACACATGGCAAGATGTATGATTTGTATTGTCCTATCAATTTGGAATGGTAGATGTTTTCGAATTTGGAAATCCCACTACAAGAAATAAAAAACTTAAGAGGCATAGAATGTTAAAACTGTATGAAGATATAGTTATATTCACTCCTATGCCTATAGTGATATCTACCAATATAAACATTTTAAATCATATCTACTTGTAATCTTGTAACGGGCTTTGCTCTATTATGTTACTTTTCACATAATGGCAATCATAACTTACATGTTTAAATAACATGGTTGTTATTTGGATGAATTATTAATGGGTAAAAGCCATTATAGAGTCACAACTTATTAAGGAGTAAAAAATAGAGGACATTTGTTAATACTTATATGTGTATTAAAATATTTATAGGGGTTATGTTTTACTAGTAGTACATGCATGTAGTACCATAGCGTGTAGTACATGCATGTTTAAATCGTTATCTGGGGTCTTTTGACCCCACTTGTGTTCAAAAAGAAATCATTACCAGACTAGGTCCACATGATTTTAGATATGTGATGTATGTAGGAAACTTAATTACGTGATGCTAAGTTATTTCACTTATTTAAGTAAATCTTAACCGTAGATTTTAGATCTAACTATTGAAAATAATTCTAATGACGTGGACTAATGTGGTGTCTTGGAAACATAACCTTGTATTATGCTTTTAGTATAAAATAGATGGAAATCATAACTTGCATATTTAAATAGCATGGCCGTTGTTTTGGACAAATTATTAACGGGTCAAAGCCATCATAGAGTCACAACTAATTAAGGAGTAAAAAGTAGAGGACATTCTTAATACTTATATGTGTATTAGAATATCTATAGGGGGTAGGTTTTACTAGTAGTACTTACATCGCAATGTTCATTAATGAGGGGGCAAATGTTGATTGTGCCCTAACCACTTAGCGG
Organism: Lolium multiflorum; assembly: GCA_030979885.1. Taxonomy (NCBI): domain Eukaryota; kingdom Viridiplantae; phylum Streptophyta; class Magnoliopsida; order Poales; family Poaceae; genus Lolium; species Lolium multiflorum. Next base: position 222,099,682 of record CM061748.1, read on the forward strand.
TAAGAAATAAATCATTTTATTTAAGGCACTCACTCATTGTATATTGGATTAGAACCAGTTGGATCATGGTATGCCTGAATTTTCTCTCGCCTCTTTTACCTTTCTGTTCTCTTTTATGTGGACATAGTAGAACCACCGATGACAACGAACCTTAAAATCCCCAATAAAGTAGTAATTTTTAGGGCGTGCAAGTATATATCACTAAATAATTCATTCGGTGGCAAACCAGCAGCACTTCACTGATCATGAGGTCAACAAATGTTGCTCCCATTTTGTGCATTCCCAAAGGTAAAGGTGAAGGCTGCTCTGTTGTGCCAAACGGATCATATCAGGCAAAGACCCCAATATGTATGCACTTCCTTTTGGCGTGGGTTGTTTTGAAGTGGTATCATGTCAAGTAACCACGGCTTCCTTTGACAAAAGTAGACACCGTCGGCAAGTGCAGAAATGACTCTGCAGTGCAGAGTTGAAAGAATTTTCACCTTCTTTCGCGCCTTGTTTTCTACCCCTTACCTGAAGAAGTCAACCTCTTGCACTCCCCAAATGTTGGTGGTTTCTGTGACTGCTTTTGCTTGACATCCAGTCAAATGAGAGTGCTGGTGCGTGCCGATCCCGAAAGCATGTGGGATCTCTAGTGTGATTTGCTGATAGCCTCGGCTTTTCTTCCACCGACTGGAAATGCACTGACATGGTAATTCACCTCCTGATCAGTAATCACAAAGCAAACGGTGAAAGCATGTTGTAGTTTTCCCCCACTCATTGCATGTAGAAAATGGCTGATAGCAACACAATAACTACTGCACCAAGTTTTTATCCACAAAAAAAAAAACTACTGCACTTGGGTGTGAGAACAAATAGACCACCTGCAACTCTCTGTACTTAAAGCAAATGGGATGTTGGAGCAAGATAATTAAGCAGCAACCAATCAGCGTACAAGAAGGCGATTTGATTGTGATTGTGACGCCGCACTACAAAAACTTGCTAAGTAGATTCTTATCAAAGAAGGAACATCCCTCGTGGTCGAACAAAGACTGCGTACTGTTCCCTGTGTTTTCTGCCGTAACCGTCTGCAGTGCCACACACTGTTCTTCAAAGCTCAGACCATGATTACGAGAGCATCATCAAAGACGCTGGACTGAATCCCAGCGACGCATTCTGGTCACTCACCTAGCTCGGCTCTGGGTGCTCGCCACTGTTGCCATTACCGCCACGATCGAGTGACGGGAGGAGACGAGGAGGTAGATAGATGCTGCTAACCTCGCGACCGGTGCGCGCAGCTTAGCTAGCCTGCGTCTTCCGTGACCTAATAAGGCATCGCCTTTCGTCCAGACCCCCCCTGCAAGTTCGAGGAAGAAACGAGCTCGAGCTAGCATGCACGCACGTACTGAGGTGGGAGTGGAGGCCAGCCGTGCCGTGCCCCCGGCCGGGAACCCGTAACTGGCTTCCACTTGTCGACGAGAAGGGGTGACTTGGTGAGACGGGACCCCGGCCGCGTGCGTGTGCTGAAAACGACGCGACTTTGTGGCTGTGGTTTGAGTTTTTTTATCGATCGGTCGTCGCCTCCTTTACATTTTTCAATACGGTCGGAAAGCCGCAATACCGTGGCAGGCTGGCAATGTGGATCAGATAGATAATCCTCTATTGCAGCTGACACGATTACAACGTGTTGCTTCATCGACATACGGGTTTATTGCATCATACACGTAGTAGCAACCAGCTCAAAAGGAGAATGTTCTGATCTCCATTTGCCAGGGGCTGTGCTTGGTTGGTTGTGTGCCTATTTTGGAGCTCCTCTCTAGGGGCATGGTCACGCAGAAATGGGCCAAAAGCCACGTTGAATTGCCTGCATTTTTAGGGCATCTATGACCACATTGTTTGGTTCACTGCACGAATAGTTTTGTGCAAAGCTGATGCAATAGAACGTGTTTCGTTGTCTACATTAGTATGCATGTGGTTACCTCGTTCAAACTTTGGTGAGGTTACCATTACATCAGATTATACAAAAACAAGATCGTAGAGAGGGGTCAGAAAACGAGTTGCTTGACGATCACCACGAGTAGGATGACGACTAGCTTACTCTCCCGGGCCTGATCAGGAATTGCCGCATCCATACCTTGAACAACATACCTTAATCATCCATACTTTGAACAACCATTGCCTCCTTAGCCAAGATCGAATTTGTGCTACTCCTCCTCCGCTTCCTTCGTAGTTTCATACCCTCTATAGTTGTTGTTGGGGAAACCATTGACTTGATCTTCGCAGATCCTTCAAAAACTGTAGAATCCTAAGTGCCTCCCTCTAACCACATAGCGCTAACATGGAACCGAAATAACAAGTTAAGTACAACATCACAAGCATGCCAAGTTCACAACAGACACTAAGTGGAGCATGCATGATCATTACTAAAAGGGATCACAAGTTCATCCTAGCACTATGGTATGGTGTTAACTTACCACCACATCAAAAGTGGGTGTCATCCTATCACCGCACACGAGGGGTTAGTATATACATTCCATAACAAGTTTGTAAGCCTTAGCTACCACCAAAATACGCACCATCAACAACTTCATCATCATTGTCACCATCACCAACAAGCATGCATGCCCATCCCCGAGAAACCCTAGCACTAGTAGTAGTTCTTGCCTAGGTAGGTCCTGAGCCACATGATCTTGTGTGCCTTGGCCATACCAACAAAGTTGGTACCCTAGGCCTTGTGTTCGACAAGGTGGCCGAGAGCTGGCATATGAGTTTTATAGGAGAACTCAACAACGTTCATGATGGCCTGGTAGAGGTTAGGGTGCACGTCAGTTGGCTTGTTGTCCCTGGTCGCTTGAGCGTCATACCTGAAGACTTTGGTAATGCTCCTGAAGGCCTAGAGCTCATCATCTGACAGGCCACCCATCTTCCTCTTGCATGCAGCCGATGCATGGACATGGAGGGCTTGTTAGGGCCAATGAAGATGATCATTTCGGACTCCTATGTGTCAGTTGCTTCCTCAGGTGAAGGTGTAGGTGTACCGAGAGGGGCTTAGTGCCCATGGAAAACTTGCCGATGGCGAGATCTAAAGAGAAGATGATGTGCATTTCATTGTAGCTAGCGATGGAATTGTTGAGGAACTTGCATCCTTTGGGTGGTCCTAAGGATGAAGACAAACACTCAGTTAGGTGTTCAAGGTAGTCATGGATGATCAATTGACACAAGTGCAAATGAGTGTGCTAACCATGATGTGGCCCTAATAGTGTTCAGCCTCTAAGATAATGTTGCAACTATCCTCATCCCACTGAGCTTTGCTAATCTGGATCCACCTGACCCTACACTTTCTCAGGTGGTTGTACACCTGAAGTCACCTCAGCTCCAAAATGCTCAAATAGCGCCTTCAAAACAACAGTAACATGGACCTTCTTGAAGTCTTCATCAGTAAAGATGCTGCTCTTGATGAACTCGCACATCTTATCCATCAGAAACATGGATTAGAAGGGCAGCCACTTCATGGTGCCCTTCATTTGATCCAGCATGCGCTTTGTGCACATTCCGAGCAGCGTGCACCTCTTGCGCCTTCCGTGCGCCTTTGCAAGCTTGACGACCACCTTGGAAGCAACACCATGCGCAAGGCTATGCATAGAACTCTATGACATGGATCCAAGCATGGATCCAAGATGTGCATGTTGATGCAACTAAGATTTCTAAGACACCTCAACATTCAGAAGGGTTCTCACCCAAGGACCGTGAATGGTCGACATAGAAAGGGATCCACGACTCACCAAAAGGGACCAGAGCCTGACTAAGAAACTCGCCGTAGAGCAATTCCTAGATTTACCGATCTATTACAAGCCAGTTAAACTAGACATGCGCATGAACAGTATACAGCTACAACTAACTACAAGCATTGACATACATTTGAGTATTCTACCATGCTACAAGCTAGGTAAACAATCAAGAAATCAGGACACACACATTCTTAACATAGAACCAGGTCATACTACAAGCAGCTTGTGCCATAGATTTACCTAACCTACCATGCTACAAGCTAGGTAAAAAATAAAGGGAAACATGACATGCACATGCTAAACATAGAGTACTCACAGATATAACATTCTAAGTCACACATCTTCCCTGACTAGAGGGAGCTGATGTTGCTTACAATCATCTAGGGAGGTGTAGGACAAAGCAAAGAGATCTAAGAAATGGACGTAGTCGCCTTGCCACCATCGCCCTCACCGCCGACAATGGAGAACTGAGTCATCATCACTTCCTTACCTATTCACCGACCGGAGAAGAGAGCTCGAAGGTGGGAAATGGTGCTTTGGATTTGGCGGCGACAAAAGAGAGTACATATAAGGGGAGGGTTTTGGCGGGAGGTGACCGAAATACTCCCACCGCCTTTTTCACTGCACCGCGGGAGCTCACGTCATCTCCATAGCCACAACATCTCATGCAAACAGTGCTGCATTTTCGCTATAGGGAGACAGCCGCCAGGGTGGCTTCAAGGAAACAGTTAATTTAGGTGTTCCTGCTGGGTCTAGCCTGGAAGTGGTTTCACGCACGCTGGCGACAACATGGAGTGAGCCCAGTCAACGAATCACCCAGGCTTTTATCTCGCTTTTATCTCGCGGGGGCCTGGTTGGACTCCATCAGTGCAACCAATCACACCCTAGACAACTCGAGCCATGGCTGCGCTTAAATACAAGTTTGTTCGGATAATGGAATTGAAAGAATTTATGTGCGCTATATTCTCATAATGAAAACAAAGCATTTTTTCAGTTACAAGGATTTGCGAAAGCTAATAACAAAGTGGAAAAATACTTTGTTTTGTTTTTGCGACCTCAGATATATTGATCAAAACAACAATGCAAACATCCCTGAAAAAATAGACCATGGGGACCTGCACGTCTTCTTGTTGAACGGGCTGATGGTGCACCGCCGCTCCTGCCCCTCCCTCATTGGAGCCAACTTGTCATTGTTGGTTACAAACAGGAAATCATCAAGGTCACGGTCCTACCTTACCATACAAGAGCTTTGGGGAAGATTTTTTTTGTTTCAATTTAGAAGTGTACCCATGCTCTAATCTAGAATCCTAAAATTGTTTGTTTCAATTTTCGAAATTCCAGAGACGAGAATACATCAAAGGTATATGATGATATTTTATGTTTCATCTTAAATTATGTCCCATTTCATATGTTCTGAAATTTTAGGATGCCTACTTTTCAATTATGCCTGCAATCGACATATTATGTTCACAATAAAAACAATAATGAATATTAATGTTTGTTGGAAATATGACCTAGAGTGTAGACGCAATAATAGAGATACTGATAATTTATTGTATCCATGATTTACTGATTGTTCCTTGAATAATGTCTTCATATGGATTGATAAGTACATGATTTCTTTTTGGAATTCTATACTTGTATGGTTATTCTGAAGTGTAGTACCTAGTCGGAGGTCATGCAAGGACACACATGAATATTATACTAGCACATGTATATATTGGTCGATGACTACCGTTTTGCAAATCTTGGACATGTAAATATCAAACCAATTATGTGGACACATAGTATGAACATGAGGTTGGACTGACCTAACTCGTGACACACTGGGACTGAGATACGACCCAGAATCCTACCGGAGGCAGCAATGGGGAATTTTGCGCAATATGCGAAAGCCTGATGGAGCAATGCCGTGTGGAGGTGGAAGGCCTACGAGTCTTCAACTTCTTTTCTCGGAGAACAAACAATGACAGTATATGAGGAATAAGCATTGGCTAATTCTGTGCCAGCAACCGCGGTAAGACAGAGGATGCAAGCGTTATCTGGAATGATTGGTCGTAAAGCCTCTGTATGTGGCTTTTCAAGTCCGCCGACAAATCCCATGCCTCAACCCTGGACAGGCAGTGGAAATAACCAAGCTGGAGTACGGTAGGGAAATATTCTATCACACAATGTGTATGCACTTTCCTTAGACCTGAGATTGTCGCATGTACTTGTGAATCAACCTACCTAGGGTCTAGTATACACTATGCCGTAACTATGTAATTATGAAGGTAGCTTTCGAGTTTGTCATGAAGCATGTCAAGCATGATAAGTGAAGATGATATTTTCTCCTCTCTACATAAGAGATACCTCTAGGCCCCTGGAGTTATCCGATCCAGAAATGCATGCACTATAAAATAAACGCTTACCGGGCGGATTTTTTTTTGGATGCAAAGCAAAAAAGTACCTATAAAATGTTTTTGACCGACGACTGTTATTTCTCAGCAGCTATCAAGGCCGGCGGTTATTTTACACCATGATGTAATTGATAACGGCACAAAATTGTGTTGTCGTAGGTGCCAAGAGTGACACTCTTTTATGCCGTACTACGGGAAATGAGGCATTAATTATTGCACCGTCCATTGTAACCTCGGTTAGTTGTGGGTGCCATGAATGAGAAAAATTTATGTTGTTTAGTTTCCATATTTTAAAGTGGTGCTTTTGTTCGATGATGTTGTATGTTGTGCACCAGATAATGTTTGCCATTAGGGATTTCGAAGGGAATCATCGTTAAGTGTGGCTGGAGGTACGTGGGGGTCAACGTGACAACAATCTCTCGCATCTTTCAATCTTGTCTTAACAAGGGGTACGAGGTACAATATCCTATGTCCATAGCCACAAGGAGACCCTTAATTATTGGACGTGCACGGCATGCGATGGGAAAAGGTAGTGGTTATAAGGGGTGTGTAACACTGCTTCTAGGAGCACCTTTATTCAGGGCTCTCCTTACTTCACACACATGTAGGAGTAAACATATTAAAATCCTAATAAATATAGTACACATCCTAGTGGTAAATATATTACTCACCAAGAATTCTTTACCCCCACCGACTTTCAAGCACTTCATAGCATTAGCACTACCCCGTTTCTCTTTACATTTTTATTTCTCATTACTTTATTGTCTCTTTACAATCACTTTGTTTACCTTGCCTAGAATTAAGAATAACTCCTAAATATAATTTACTGAAGAAATAAAATCATTACCAATCAGATCCACTATAGATTTGATACTCTTACTTTTGAAAACTAGCTACACACAATCTGTGATATTGTAGTCATCAACGTTACCAAATAATCCGTTGTATGTTAATGTACTGAGGCATTTAAATCTTGGTGCCTCCTACGAGAGCGTGCGGCGGATGGGTATACGTCGCAAGGCTTAAGGCATGATGGCTTTGTATGGACGTTCTTTTTTTTTTTTGTTTCCGCTGCAATTTCAATTTGGTGTTTCGCCTAACGAGGCATTATGTATAACTTGGTGATGCATGTAAAATGCATACATGAATTTTGTAGTTTATTCTAAAATATTTATTATCTTGCAATTTTATTTCATTTATTGGGACTAACCTATCAATAGTTTCAAAACTGCACAAACTCCTTGTTTTACACTTTGTTGTGTAGGAAAAACATAAATATAGAAGGAAATTCCTTATTATAGCAAAATCCGGAGTTTCCTGAAATCTATCCCTGCAGAATACTTTTTAAAGATCTTCCAGAAAGTACCCGAAGGTAGCCTCAAACGGAAACATGCTCGAAATAAAAGTTGTGTAGAATTTTCATACCTTCCGTGTTTGAAGTAAAGAAGACCTCAAACGGAGTTCTTATGCAAAAACGGAGTTGCGTATTACTGAAGGATACACATGTAGTTTCGGGACGCCAAAATTTGTGGGGTGGTTGACTCAAACTCTTTCCATACTTGAGATTTGGCCAAGCCATAACTTTATGGTCTCATAAAAAACAGAAGGGAGTTTTAGGAAAGTTCTAGAGGTGCCCAAAAGCCCTGAGATCAAAAAGCATCTATCCTATGGCCAAGATTGCATCTCCACCTCTATATATTGAGGGAAAACCCTACTTTTGGAGCGGCGCATCCATTGTGACTAAAATCCTCCTCATTGACATCCGCCAAGGAGGACGAGAATCTCTCCACACTAGAACCAAGTCCAAAGAGAAGAAGGGGCAAGGGGCTGCTGCTCCCTAAGGCCGTCGCCCCTCCAGGAGCCACCACCACGGGGATCGTCATCGCCATCTTCACCTTGGGGCTGCACCTCTTCATCAACATCTATGGAATCTCTTCATCATCCCCCTACTTTAATCTCTTGTCAAAAATGATGTGTGATGCAATCTATGTTTTCCCATGATCTATTATGTCTCTATGTCTTTGCTTGAGAAGTGATTTGTTTATGACAATTGTGATATAATTTGTTGCTGGTTGCATACAAGTATATGTTATCTTCTATGATGATCTTGTTGTACTAATATATGAGTGGACACATATGTTTGGGGATGCACAATTTTGTCACCGTTGCATGTTGATAGGATGATGGATATCCGAAGTTTGACAGAAACCGAATCCCAAGTCATAGCGATACATGTTGTATTAATTCATGGTTAATCAGCAGAGGTATTGTAACACCCAAAATTTTGAAACAATTAAGAACCATAATTTCAATTATCCAATTTTTAGGGTTAACAAAAACTTGCCTATTTCCAAAATCTTTTCTATTATGTGAATGAATGGAATGTTTGCTAATACCATGAATGTGTGTTTGAAGAATTTGAAATAGATACTAATCCACAACCATGCATTTAGGATCAAATGGAAACAAATTAAAAAGAAAATAAAATAGAAGTAGAGGCACATATGAGCCTATGGCCCTATTTGTGAATATAGGCCTATGTCATGATCTACCTTGTGTAGATGGTTTGAAAACCTTAAAAAACCCAACCTAGTACTCACCAAGCCAAATCCAAAGTGAAACAAAATACAAAAGAAAATAAAAATCAAATAGGAGAGAGACATATGTGAGTGTATGGCCAATTTGCAAATTTGAAAAATGCCCCACTTTCTTTGTTTGAATTGCTTAAACACAACACTATACCATTTGAACACAAAACAATACAATTTGGGTCAAAGAAAAGCAACACAAATCAAAGGAAAAATGAAAATCTAAGTTACATATGCTAATGGTCAAATCTGCCACTTTTAACATGTTACCTACTTTGAGCCCCTTTGGTTAATTTTTTTAAACTAAACTTTCTAATCTTTTTCCTAGATCTATTGTACTCATAAAAGTGAACAACTTGGTATAAGTCAACCTTGCTGATTCAAAGTCAAACTCTTAATATAAGCATGCAAAGTGGCAACTTTGAAACAGATTCTAGATTGCCCCAAATTTTGGAATTTTCACAAACCAACTCCAAATTGCAAACCAAGACCACCAATTGATGTCAAACATTATTTATATCACAGCCATAAAGTATTTTGGCCAAATTCAAAGTCAAATGAGACCATTGCATCTCACATATGGTGATTGATACGTCTCGACGATATCGATAATTTCTCCTGTTCCATGCCACATTATTGATGATATCTACATGTTTTATACATTATATGTCGTATTTATGCATTTTCGGGAACTTATGCAGATGCCGAAGAGCCGATTGCTGTTTTCTGCTGTTTGAAAAGTTTTTGTAAAAATATTCTCGGAATTGGACAGTCAACGCCGGGGTCCCTCTTTGCCACAAGCTTCCCGGGGAAGACCGAGGAAACGAAGTGGGGCCACGAGCGGCCGACGGCGCGGCGGCCCAGGTGCTGGCCGCGCGGCCATGTTGTGTGGGCCCCTTTGACCTACCCTCTCGCCTACTTAAAGCCTCGTGTGACCCCTGTTCTGAGAGCCACGATACGGAAAACCTTACTGAGACGCCACGCCCGCCAATCCCATCTCGGGATTCAGGAGATCGCCTCGGCACCACTGCCGGAGGGAATCATCTCCCAGGAGGACTCTTCACCGCCATGAGTGGCCTCAGGAGTGATGAGTGAGTAGTTCACACTGGACTATGGGTCCATAACGGTAGCTAGATGGTTGTCTTCTCCTCATGTACTTCATTGCTGGATCTTGTGAGCTGCCTAACATGATCAAGATCATCTGTAATGCTGCTGTTGTGTTTGTCGGGATCCGATGGATAGAATACTATGTTATGTTGATTATCAATCTATTACCTATGTGTTGTTTATGATCTTGCATGCTCTCCGTTATTAGTAGGGCTCTTGGCCAAGTTTTGCTCTTAACTCCAGAGGGAGTATTTGTAACTGGCTCCGATAGTGGGTTCCATGCCTCCGTGTCCCAAGGATGATGTGTGAAAGTTCTAAGGTTGTGGATGTTGCCACAGGGATAAAACATTGATGCTATGTCTAAGGATGTAGTTATTGATTACATTACGCACCATACTTAATACAATTGTCTGTTGTTTACAACTTAATACTGGAAGGGGTTCGGATGATAACCTGAAGGTGGACTTTTTAGGCATAGATGCATGCTGGATAGCGGTCTATGTACTTTGTCGTAATGTAATATATCACAATACTCATCATATCATGTATGTGCATGGTCCTGCCCTCTTTATCAATTTGCCCATTGTTAATTTGTTTCACCCAACATGCTATTTATCTTATGGGAGAACACCTCTAGTGATATGGACCCGGTCCATTCTTTTACATTGAATACAATCTGCAATACTTGTTTTACTTGTTTTACGCAAACAATCATCATCCACACTATACATCTAATCCTTTGTTCAAGCAAGCCGGGAGATTGCCAACCTCGTTGTTTCGTTGGGGCAAATTACTTTGGTTGTGTTGTGCAGGTTCCACCCTGGCGCCGGGATCCCTGGTGTTACGCCGCACAATCCAACGTATCAGCCTTCCAACGTGCTTCTTAAAGCTCCTCTGGGATTCGATAAACCTTGGTTTCTGCGAGGGAAACTGCTTGGGTCATCACACACCTTCCACTTGGGGTTCCCAGGATGTGCGTCTTGTGCGCGTATCAAGCTAAATTTAGGCGCAGGCTGTTGCAGTGAAGATCAAGACACGTATTTGCTGAGGGAGTCTCCACAATCCAATCTCTTCTTTATTTTTTTTGTCTTGCATTATTTTATTTGCACTTCTTTGTTTAACAGCATATCAAACACAAAAAAACTAGTTGCTAGTTTTACTTTATTTTACTATCTTGTTCTTTATATCAAAAAACACAAAAAAATTAGTTACTTGCATTTTACCTTTTTGTTACCATGTCTAGTTCGGCACCTGTTACTTCTTCATTGGGAATTAGTCTTTCACTTTTAAACAAGGGATGAGGAGAGTTTTAAGATGCTTTGGTCTAGAATTTTTGATTCTTATCGAAAAGTTGAACCTCAAATGACTCTAAGTTTGCTCCTTAGTATTTTATTTTGGTCTTCTGATTCGCTATAGATATGCCTTGGATGCTGTAGTGGGAGGAGATTTCCTTCATTGCAATGGGGATCAAGCTTTTAATGCCATAAGAAGTTGGTTGCATCACATGATTCAGCTAATAACTTTGATTCAACCCTTATTAGCATTTATAATAGATTAAACACTCTTGAGACAGAAGTGCATCTGGCAGATGAAGGTATGAATATGTGCGTAAGCAGGCGATCAAGTTTTAGTGAACTACGAACCTTCATTATGGGATCCTACTATTAAAATTGTTATCGGTGACCAAACTCTTAAGACAATTGTGATATTATGTCTGAATTTTGCTTAATACCTAAGAGTATTCATGAGAAATCTTTGAAACTTTGGGGATTCGTTGAAGGGGGAGAAGGAATAGCTCTTATTGATAACTATATCATAATTATAATTCCGAAAGGAATAGCTGCGGGTGTGCATACAACCATTCTTGGGAGAACAATATCCATTGATTATCTTGTTATTGAATGTGCAGTAACAGGACAAATCTGACGAAACTATTGAGATGGAGTCATAGATATGGGAGAAGGCACTCTGAAATTCCTCTACACCTGGGGGTAGACATATATTCCCTAAATCAAAAGAGTAAGAAAAAAGAACAAGAAAGGTAAATTAAAGCCCAAGGTAATGTCGATATTCCATCTCTTGATAATACTTGATACACACTTTCTACGCTTGAAAGGCGTTAAAAGAAAGCGCTTATGGGAGAACAACACATGTTTTTTACTACAGTACTTTATTTTATATTTGAGTCTTGGAGATTGTTTACTACTGTAGCAACCTCTCCTTATCTTAGTTTTGTGCATTGTTGTGCCAAGTAAAGTCTTTGATAGTAAGGTTCATACTAGATTTGGATTACTGTGCAGTAACCGATTTCTTTGCTGTCACGAATTTCGACCTGTCTCTCTGTAGGTAGCTCAGAAAAATATGCCAATTTACGTGCGTGATCCTCAGATATGTATAACTTTCATTCAATTTGGGCATTTTGATTTGAGCAAGCATAGATGAATTTTAATTAGTCTTTGAACTGTTTCGTGTTTGGCAGATTCTGCCTTTTATTTAGCATTGCCTCTTTTGCTATGTTGGATGAATTTCTTTGATCCATTAATGTCCGGTAGCTTTATGCAATGTCCAGAAGTGTTAAGAATGATTATGTCACCTCTGAACATAATTTTTTTATTGTGCACTAACCTCGTAGGTTGTTTGGTTGGTGTGGAGGAAGTTTTCAAGGATAAGGGAAATGATGCAATAGCAGTCAGAGGAGAGTGAAAGCTCTAAGCAGGATACCCCGGTGGTTCACCCCTGCATATTTTAAGAAGACTCCAGCGTCTAAGCTTGGGGATGCCCAAGGCATCCCCTTCTTCATCGACAACATTATCAGGTTCCTCCCTGAAACTATATTTTTATTCCATCACATCTTATGTGCTTTGCTTGGAGCGTCGGTTTGTTTTTGTTTTTGTTTTTGTTTAAATAAAATGGATCCTAGCATTCATTGTGTGGGTGAGAGACACGCTCAGCTCATGTTGCATGGACAAATATATTATATGCTTCACTCATAGTATTCATGGCGAAGGTTGAATCTTCTTCGTTAAATTGTTATATAGTTGGAATGGGAAATGCTACATGTAGTAATTCTAAAATGTCTTGAATAATTTGATGCTTGGCAATTGTTGCTCATGTTTAAGCTCTTGCATCATATACTTTGCACCTATTAATGAAGAAACACATAGAGCGCTAAATTTGGTTTGCATATTTGGTCTCTCTAAAGTCTAGATAATTTCTAGTATTGAGTTTTGAACAACAAGGAAGATGGTGTAGAGTCTTATAATGTTTACAATATGTCTTTTATGTGAGTTTTGCTGCACCGGTTCATCCTTGTGTTTGTTTCATCTTGCTAGCCTAAACCTTGTATCGAGAGGGAATACTTCTCATGCATCCAAAATCCTTGAGCCAACCACTATGCTACTTGTGTCCACCATACCTACCTATTACATGGTATTTCTCCGCCATTCCAAAGTAAATTGCTTGAGTGCTACCTTTCGAATTCCATCATTCACATTTGCAATATATAGCTCATGGGACAAAATAGCTTAAAAACTATTGTGGTATTGAATATGTACTTATGCACTTTATCTCTTATTAAGTTGCTTGTTGTGCGATAACCATGTTTAGGGGACGCCATCAACTCTTTGTTGAATATCATGTGAGTTGCTATGCATGTCCGTCTTGTCTGAAGTAAGGGAGATTTACCACTCATTTTAATGGTTAGAGCATGCATATTGTTAGAGAAGAACATTGGGCCGCTAACTAAAGCCATGAATCATGGTAGAAGTTTCAGTTTTGGACATATATCCTCAATCTCATATGAGAACATTAATTGTTGCTACATGTATGCATAAAGAGGAGTCCATTATCTGGTGTCTATTTGTCCCGGTATGGATGTCTAAGTTGAGGATAATCAAGCGAGAAATCCAAAATGAGCGGCGGCATGGAGGTACCTTTGTGACACTTGGTTAAAACATGTGTGTGCGATGATAATCCTGGTGATCCGAGCTAATTAGGACAAGGTGCGGGCACTATTAGTATACTATGCATGAGGCTTGCAACTTGTAAGATATAATTTACATGATACTTATGCTTTATTACTACCGTTGACAAAATTGTTTCATGTTTTCAAAATCAAAGCTCTAGCACAAATATGGCAATCGAATGCTTTCCTCTTTGAAGGACCATTCTTTTACTTTTATGTTGAGTCGGTTCACCTATTTCTCTCCACCTCAAGAAGCAAACACTTGTGTGAACTGTGCATTGATTCCTACATACTTGCATATTTTACTTGTTATATTACTCTATGTTGACAATTATCCATGAGATATACATGTTACAAGTTGAAAGCAACCGCTGAAACTTAATCTTCCTTTCT